>JAKELP010000031.1:7858485-9199318 GCA_029929735.1 Mimosa pudica
GGCAAAACCGTAAAAGTGGAGGTGCTTCAATAATTGAACAAGAAATTAAACTAGATCTTTTTTTATGGGCCAAAAACAGGAAATCTGAGCTTAAACCAGTTAATTTTTGACACGCATGAAGATTCGCGGGGAATCTAACGGTCATGATTCCGATATGTTTATCTTGCATGATGCCCACGTGGCGCCACAAGAAAACATGACATTTAAGATTAATAAATAGGTAGTGGCGGTGATTGTCTGTGATCACACGGTTCTTGTGATGAAATCAAGCAAACTTCATCCTAAATATGTGGTTCAAAGAGTTCTTGATTTGGATTCTCTTTAGTTGTAAGAAAGACTTTATCTATTCTAGTATTGTAAGAACTAGACGGGACGGTTAAATCAGTACAATTGTCGACCGTTTCACATTTCGGCTCAACAGTCATCCATTCAATCGTCGGTTTGATCGATTCAACCGTGTTGAACCATGATCCGAATCTGTTTCCGACTTCCCTTCTAATCGGGCTTTTACAACACTAATCTATTCTAAATTTCCATTAGATTAAAGATGCCTAGTAAATGAAAAAATTTCACCACTTCATTTGTGCTACAACCAACTGTAAATAAACATATTTAAAATGATATAGTCACTTTAATGTTTTTTTTTTTGGTGAGAATAGTCACTTTAATGTTTGGACACTCTAAAAATGTGTTTGATTTTGATTTGTCGAATCACAATTGACATTGTGGGGTTTGTTCAAAATACCCCAACTCACTCCTTAAATCCAACTACCCTTATTAATAATTAGGGATTTTTTATCGAAATAATTAAAGGGATTAATCTTATGCTTTTATTTATAAGCTAGAGGGAAGAATATTTCATTTAGCCCTTTTATAAGACACTTCATTAAATCTTATATGAGAATGTATAATTTTATCTTTTATTTATATTAAGTGTTGATTTTAATTTCATGTGAGCTAGCAGTAGATATTAGGAAAGGGTAAAGTAAAAAGTTGTTAAAGTTTAACGTATTATTAATATACTACCTTCGGTCCTAAATATAGGATCTAGATAACTTTTTTTTGGAGAGGTTAAGGTTACAAAATAGTCTGTTAAATCATGACATATTTGATATATTTTTAGATTATCCATTAGTTTATAAGTAAAATAAACTAGTTTAAGGGAAAAATTAGGTAAATCAATTTATAATTAACTTATTTTTTTTAAGGATTTTTCAAAAAAGTCAATTAGGTCTTATATTTAGGACCGGTCTTATATTTAGGACCGGAGGGAGTATGTTGGAACATTGAGATACGCTATAAATTGATCTAAGATCAACCCGGTAAACATATGGCAAGAGAGATATTTGATTTTATATAAATAATTTTATGACTGTCATATGACCTTGCGGTTTGCTAACTCATAAATTTATTTGTACTCTCATTTATTTATATTTAGAAGCTCTTATTTTCCTCAACCCGAATTTTCTTCGAATCCCCACACGATGTTAACCGTGGGATCAAAACATACAGGTCATTTGCCGTGAAGGAGGAGATATTCTGTTTATTTGAAGGAGCATTGGACAATTTGGGGAGCTTAAATCAACAATATGGATTAGGAAAATCTGCAAATGAAGTGATTATGGTGATTGAGGCTTACAAAACATTACGTGATAGAGCACCCTACCCTGCCAATCATGTCGTTTCTCATCTCAGTGGCAGCTTCGCTTTCATTGTTTTTGATAAGTCCACTTCCACTCTCTTTGTCGCTTCTGTAAGTACTTTACTTTTTTGCATATTAATTTTATTAAGCTTTTGGGCTGTTTCTTAATGGGAACAATTTGATTATAATTTATAATGTTTGTATTATTTTGCAGGATCGATACGGGAAGGTTCCTTTATATTGGGGAATCACAGCTGATGGGTATGTAGCATTTGCTGATGATGCTGAATTGCTCAAAGGTGCTTGTGGCAAGTCACTTGCTTCTTTCCCTCAAGGTATAATAATGTATGACTTGTGGCAAGTCACTTGCTTGTGGCAACCCTTTTACAAAAATGCTGTTTTTAATGTGTGACTCTCGAAAACGAGGATTAATGATTAAGTATAATAATCAAACCAACTTTAAGATTAAACAACGTAAAATTACAAGCTAAATATGTGACATGTTTATAAATTCTTAATTGGTCATTATTCTATATTCCCATCAATTTGATTCTATTTGTTAATGTGTTGTTGGCAAATGATGGAGCAGGATGTTTCTATTCCACGGCCATTGGGGGATTGAGATCCTTCGAGAATCCTAAAAACAAGATCACTGCAGAGCTTGCAGAGGACGAGGAAATCTGGGGGGCAACCTTCAAGGTAACAAAATAACATCACTTCGAATATATCATTAGCTTGAGAAAAAAACATAACTATAAACATTTTAAAGTGATTATTTTTTTATATTTAATTTCTCAAAAAAATATTAGAGGGGTTTTATAATTAGGACAGAGTATATATTAATCTCTTAACCCATTATTACTTGCATGTTTAATAATTTGGTGGAATGAAATGAATCATCATCATCAGGTGGAAGGGCAAACAGCTGTTGCAGCTACAGAATAGAAGATCTTTTTTCAAAGTGAGGGACTATATATATGATCCTCTGGAATGTAATGAGATTATTATAAGTGGGAAAAGAATAATATATAATATATAGCAGGGGCTTTATTTTTCTCTTGTTTGGTTCCTTAGATTATGACGACGAAAAAAAAAATAAGTTCTTTATTTAGATTGGATTTGCTTTGTCTCTTACATTGTATAGCTGCTTTTCCAATGTAATAAATTATGCATCTGCTTTGTGCTTCTCTACTCCTTCATATGTCTCATTATACTGGCGATGAAATTCCTGCATCTATTAGATCTGTCTACAAGTGATTGCTTCTCTATTAGTCCAAGAGAGGTCATTACTTTTTTCTTTATAAAAGTTCAATTATCATCAACCAAAAACAGTACTGTTCAATTAATCATGTGCTACCCTTTACTAGTAAAAGGTAGTACATGATTAAGAACATAAGAAAACAAAGAAACATTATACACCAACGAAAGATTCCGAAGCCAGCACAAACACCACTACAACGCTAAGCTTAGCTTGATGAGAAACTTGAGATTTATAATCAATTCCAAACATTTGTATTCTGCATTGTTCTCCTTGACTAACATTATGCCATGCAATGACGCACACTCTTCATCTGATTAAGTATTTGACAATGGGATTGAAAGGATTTTCCATACATGGCAATTATTGGCTAAACAATTCTATATCTTTACCTTTCTAAATTATTTGTTGCAATGCTGAAGTGAACCCAGTAAATAAAATCACCATTTTGGACTATTGGCTCCACACGAATATTCCATTTAGTTATGAACTAGAATGCTCTTGACCATTGACAAGACAATGCAAGAAAATGTAATCAATCATCTTCCTTACCAGAAAACGGCGGGGTGCGATTCACTATACTTTGATTCGGAAGTTTATAGAGTTTACTCCAAACAATAAGAGTCCGTTTGGTGTTGGGAAGGAAAGTGAAGAATTGGAAAGTGAAAGGGGTAAAGATGGAAAGTAGGGGTAAATTAAGTAATGATGAAAAATAAAGTGTGTGGGGCCCAGAAAAAGTGTGAGATGGAGAGAGAAAACTTGTGGGCCCCGGGTTATATGTAAATTACACAAAAACCTAAACTTTCTAAACTTTCTAATTCTTTAACATTTTCCCTGCCAACCAAACAAGCTATAAATTATAAAACATTTTTTCATCGCGTGTGTGGGGTCGCTTCAAGTATTGAAAGCTTTGTATACTGTATGGTGATTGGTAAGCTGAGTCTATTTTGTAACAAACTTTAATGCTCTGTTTCCACTTGGTTATTGTGCTATTTTGAAGTTGATGAACACTAACCCAATTGCTATGTAGGTTTGGGTTTTAGCATCAATTTTAGTTTTAGTCCCTATAATTTCAAAGGTTTTTTATTCTTAAAGTTTAATATTGTTTAAATAAATGGTCCCTATAGTTTGAAAATATGAAATATTTTTTAAAGAAAACTATGTTTTTTTATAACAAACTATGTTTTAACATATAAGGCATTTTCATTTTTGATGGATTGCATATAAGGAAATTTACATAAATGTAAAAAATGAATGCATTTTTAGATATGCTTATAAGAGTATATTAGAATTTCTTGCCTCCTTGTATAAAAAAAAAGAATTTCTTGCCTCCTTTTTATCAAAAAAAAGAATTTCTTGCCTCCTATCTAACAAACACAAGCGATTTAATAATGTTAAATAATGACGAAGTTGGAAAAAAATCTTGATGATTCGTTTGTTCTTCTTCCTAAAAAAATTACATTTTATTAAAAAAAACTTATATTTGGAGTATATATAAATCATATTATATTTAAAAGGTAAAAAATAAATGTAGATGTATGTACCCATTAAAAATCATATTCACATGGAAAGGGTACCTCTAGGGAGAGATTCTAGAGAGAATGGAGAGTAAATCCTGATACACAAAAACTTCAGATAAGCTTTTGCTACTATCACCACTGGACAAAGTACTAGTTCGACCACTTTCTTATCATTCTAAACCTCCCTCAAACCTTTGCATTGCATGTTGATATCTTATCCAGTCCAAAGTACAATCATCACTTCCCATAGTTTTATTTTATTGGTGGAACCTTTGCATGTTGATATCTTCTTCATCCTAAAGTCCAACCATTGCTTCCAATAGCATTTCTCTCAAAGCTTTGTTTTTCTTCAAGTGAGATTATACAGAAGACTAAAAACAACCTTTGGAGCATGTTCCTCTAGTGAGACAAACTAGAGAGAAAGTGAAGCAATTTGGTCTTGGGTAGTATGGCTCTAGACAGAGAAAGTGCTCAAGAGAAAAGGAAAGTTTAAGATCTTGTGTTGAGCAGTCTTACATGTCTTATTTTTATACAAAATCAAGGACCCCTCTTCGAAAAAGTTAAGAAAAACATATCTCATCATCAAAAGTCTTGCATGTTGAAAAATATGACATTCAAAGGCTTATCATATGGATTGCATGTAAGAAGCCTAACTTGGGATTTCTATCAAATCTCAATCTTTTGCTTAAGCTATATGATGGTTAAAAAAATTGGAGAGACTCGGTGTTCTTGAAGTCTCAATTGTTCCTATTCGCAAATGACTATTATTTGAGTTATAATTATGAGTTTTTTTTGTCTTTGTTAGAATCTGAATTCCAATGTAAGATTATTATCAAGTTTTATATCAATAAAATTTTTGAGTTCTAAAAATGTCCTTATAGTATTTGTGGGACATCTAACTTATTGTTAGATTTAAACCTTTTTTCAAACCCTCTTTGAGTAGATGCTCACATTTTCTCTCTTGAAATTGAAGTTAGTGCCATGATTTTTATCTTTTTTATGTTGAGGGTTTCATCTATATATGAAATTATAGTGCTAAGTTTTTCCATAGATCATATTCAGAATGAAATTTTGACTTTATTTTTATGTTTGGGTGAAGTTTTCAAAAATTATAGTTTCTCTTGGATAGTTGTTAAACATCAAGTGTGTTGTTATTTGCTATGCTAGTGATTTTATGGAATCTCTTTAATATTTAACATATTTGATCATTTTATCAAGAAAACTGATATTCAGAATTCCCCTTACATGTCACACATTTTCAAAACCAAACTTTTACTTCCTTTTTCATTCACACAATCACACGACTCCTATGCAAGCTTCTCTATTGATATATTAATATTATATGTAACGGGCCTCTATGTTTGGGCTCTATGATAACCATATCCTTTACCCCTACTTTTTTTATCACTACTTCCATTTAAAATATATAAGACTTATTTTTAATTTGTCGATTTTCTATTGGTAAAAAAAAATGTGTCGATTTTCTTAAAGTACCTATTCATCAAACAATAATCAAATAAGATTAAAGCCTGAAACGAGGAAAGCTGTTACGAGGCTGAAAGGCTGCTGTTACGAGGAAAGCTCCTCACTAATTGTGAAAGGCTGAAACGAGGGTTGACACAAGATTCCTCTTGCTCTCTTTGTCAGGACCAGGCTGAGGACCTTGCTCATGTATTTAAGGACTGCCCAATTGCGAAGGGCGTTTGGAAAAAAGTGCTGCCTCGGGACATGTTAACAGATTTCCTTAGAATGGCCCCCTCTGAGTGGTTGAGAGCGATTCTAGGGAAATCTCCTTTGCATTCCTCATGGAGAATTGACATATGTATTACCTTTTGGAAACTATGACACATTCGTAACCTTAGAATTTTTGAAAATGAGCACCATACCATAGATAGCATCTTGACCCAGATTAGCATTATAGTTAAATCGACCGAGAAAAGTTTTGGCATTCTCGACACATTGCTGTAAATTGTGGCTCAATGCCTTGTAAATCATTTTTTGAGTTAATATAATCTTCCATTTCAGCGAAAAATAATCAAATAAGAGCTAAGGGGAGTTGAGGAAGAAGATAATAGGGTGCTTTTTAGAAACCATATTATATTAACTAATTTAACAAATATTATTCATCTAATTGAATTATATAATAGATTTTATGTTTAGAAATGATGGAGTATTTTTTTGTTGATACATTAACTGATGCAGTATTATTCTTGAGGTTAGGAATAAATCATATTTTTTCTTACAGAATCCGTAAAAACAGAGCATCCCCTGAATTCAGCAAGTGATGATGAATTTCCGGAAGACAAGGATGTTGTGTATTGGGTCGGCTTTAAATAAGGAATTGTCAGGACTCAGGAGTCAATATAATGATCCATTTTCAGGTCAGAAACAAATATTATGATCCATTTTGTAAATGAAAATTCAATATTTGAAGCCTATGTAGTCTATGTATGATGATGGAAAAATACCACAAAAATATATTTGAAAATAAAAGAGGACATATTACCCCAGTAGATTTAGGAAACTTAGATCACACCTTAGAAAGGGATATGAGATATTAGGGCCCGTTTGTATGGAGGGAAAGTGAGTGATGAAAATGGAAATGAAAATAGGTGTAGGGGGTAAAGATGGAAAGTAGAGGTAAATTAGGTTATGATGAGAAACTAAAGTTTGTGGGCCCAGGAAAAGTGTGAGATGGAGAGAGAAAATTTGTGGGCCCGAGATATATGGAAATTACCAAAAAAACTATCATTTTCTTCCATTTCCAATTCCCTCCTCACTTTCCATTGACATTCAAACGGGCCCATAATAATCAAATGGATCATAACTACAAGTAGACACAAATTTAATATGAGATTTTCAACTTTATCATACTGATTTTTAAATTCATGTTAACAATTTATATGTCATAACTGCAACTATTGAAGTCACAATTGCAACTATTGAAGGAATTTGTGCCATTTGGTAATACTAATAATACTAATAATACATAAAAAAAATCATATTCCATGTTTAGGTTTTATTTAAGGTTTCTCAAATTTAACGGACTGATTTGTCTTATTCCATTTTGAGGCATATTTGTGGGGTTTTCCATTGTTGAATGTATGTTTAATTTTTATAATTATTCCCCTTATATTTTTCTTTAAAGTCGTTGATTGAATTTGTTTGACTCTTTTCCTTTGAAAAAAGTGATATAGCTATTTTTTATTCACAATCATATAATTATTAAAGTGGGATGAACTCGAGTATGAACTGTTTTTTTTAATTAATTTGAGATCCCGCCCACACATATAATATAGAAGACATATTTACCTATTTTGATCAAATTAATTATATTAGTTAAATTAGTTAAAATCACATAATATTACTAATATATTATTAACATTATTTCTTATTTAGCATTAGAAGGAGTGATTTGGAAACAAATTGGGAATCTATCTTATTTAGAATTAAGTTTATTTGCCCCAAATAGATATTATATATAGGGCTGGAAGAAGTAGTACTTAACTACTTTCTGTTCTCAAAATATTTAAATAATAATATCATAAAGGGAATGATTATCTTTTTTACGCATTATAACATGTGATATGGAAGCCCGCCAAATTAGGGGTGAGTTTGAGTTGGTGCAACAACAATCACGATTTCTATCACTTCATTTTCAAAAACATAATTTTTGAAATGATGTGGTGTTGTCACTTTATGCTATATAAACATATTCATTACACAAATTTATTGCTTCCTTTTAATTATATAGGTGAATTTTATTATGTAACATTTTTGTTCTCGAAAAATTCACATGATATATCATAAAGGGAATGTTTATATATATTTTTTTCACATATTATAACATATGATTAGAAAACACACTAGTACTTTAGGATGTGTCTAAGCTGTCGTAGATTGCAATCATGACAAATTATCACTTTCTTGTCGATATATAATTTTGAGATTGTGTCACGTTATTAGTATATTCCAGGTAAACAGATAAGATTTTTTTGCTTCTTATTTAATAGCCAGCTAAGGTTTTATCATATAAGATTTTTTTTGTTCTCAAAGTATTCAAACAAAACTATCATAAAGAGAATGTTTACTTTTTGCGTTACGACGCATGATTTGAAAGCACAACAATACTCTAGAATGTGTCTGAGTAGTCGTAGATCACAATCACAACAACTTATCACTTAATTGTCAAAACATAATTTTAAGATAGTGTCATGTTGTTGCCAGCTTGTGCCATATAAACATATTGATTGTATAATATTATTGTTTCTTGCGCAGCAAAACATTAAATAAGTTCCACATTTTTAAAAAAATCCTCTCCAATATTCAAACAACAATGTCATAAAGGAAAACATTACATTGGTTGATATGTTAAAACGCATGGATTCACATGAAGTACATATCAGTACTCTCTCTATCCACTCCATAATATTCAATACTCTCAACGAATCATCTCAAAATTCACATGCCTGCCAAGAGAACTCATAAACACACATAGGGAGGACCCTCCCTTAGGATAGTTACAGAGCTCTCCCATATTAAATTTGATTTGCAAATTGGTCAAGAAAGCTACCATTCTTGCAAATTTGTCACCTTCTGGTTCCCACCATAATTAACCACATCCTTAAAGGGCAAAATCGTCCCACCATAAAAATCCAACGAAAAGCAAATGCATTAAAACGAACCATACTCGCGCTTCACTTCCTTGTTCTGCTCACTTTTGCTCTTCTCTTCTTCTCTTCACATCAGTTTCCTCTCTCTCTCTCTCTCTCTCTCTAAGAATTCAATCCCAGAATACCCTTTTGTTTAAAGCAGGTACTTGTGTTCTTATCTCTGTTTTAGTTTTCACTTTCTTAGTGTATGCATGTTTGTGTCTCCAGATTTGATGAATTTAAAGTTGTCTCCTTTTTTGGGTTGATTAGTACAATCTGAATGTGTTGATGTTGTTAGGAAGAACCCAGAATTTATTTTTTAAAATTTTTGGTTCTGAGTTGAGCAAACGATGACTGCCTTCTCTTCTATTATGTGTGTGTATATGCATTTTTTGCTGCGAAAGCTAGCTTCTTTGAAGAGTGATTGTTCAGTGTTTATGTTCTTGTTATCTTGGTATTGTGTAGGAACGTTTAGTTGAATCGGTGCTTTTTTATCTTTGGTGTGAGAAGATCACTGCATGTGAGATATTTTTCAGAATATTCTGCTGAGCATCCATTATCAGTTTTCACTGTTGATATGTTAGATTTTTTATTGTATTCTGAGTTTTGATTTCCTTTTTTATATGATTGGGTTTTGTTGAGTGAAATTGATTGAGGGTTTTATGTAGGGTTCGCTTTTCATTGAGTTTTTGAGGTCTCAACTTGTTTGAAGTTGCTTGAATGGTCTACAACATTTTGGCTGCTTAAATCCCTTAGTAGTGTTTGTTGTAATAATTTTAGGCCATAATTGATATCATAACGTGTTGTTGGTTGAGATGCTAAGTGGTCTTAACCTAATAGTGAGGTAAACACTCGAAGTTCGAATTCCAAGAAACGCTATTTGTTTGAATGGCGAAACTTTTTTACGGTTTAAACCTCGAAAGGGGATTCCCTTGATCAAGTCATAAAAACAATCCATTTGGATTATCTGTACGCGGGGTAACCTTCTCTAATTAGTTGAACTTCTACCTCAAGGAACAAAAGGCAAAACCTATAATCCTTGAGGCTAGATCTGAAGATTGCTTTTAGAATCATGTGAGTGAATATCTTTTAGTGGACTAATTAGTACAAATTGAGTTTTAATGTTAGTTTTTCCTTTCTTTTCTATTTGAGATTAAATGTTTTATGATGATTTTTTATGGTATCTATTTGAATGACAGAGAGGCATTCATAACAAGTATGGACAATCAAAACCACCATGGACTTGCAGCAGCTGCAGGAGGAATGTCTGGTGCTTCAGCTCAAGCAGCATATGGAATGAATCAATACCAATCAAACCCAATGATGGCTTCTCCTCAGCCTCAAAGTCAGCCTCAGCCTCAATCTCCGTCTCAGGCGGCATCAGGCCTTCATCCATCAGCTTCTACCTTCATGAGAGAGCAACAATATGCTCACCAGTACATGCATCAAGTTCAGCAACAGGAGCTAAAGCAACAACTGCAGAACTTTTGGGCTAACCAATACCATGAAATCGAACAGACTGTCGATTTCAAGAACCATAGCCTACCATTGGCTAGGATCAAGAAGATCATGAAAGCTGACGAGGATGTGAGGATGATATCAGCTGAGGCTCCAGTCATATTTGCCAGGGCCTGTGAGATGTTCATCCTGGAGCTAACACTGAGGTCTTGGATCAACGCGGAGGAGAACAAGAGGAGGACACTTCAGAAGAATGACATTGCAGCCGCAATCACAAAGACTGATGTCTTTGATTTTCTGGTTGACATTGTTCCAAGAGACGATTTGAAGGATGAGATGCTTTCACCAGGTGGTATTCCTAGAGTACCAGCTGCTGCTGCAGCAGCAGAGAACGTTCCTTACTACTATATGCCACCTCAGCCAGTTGTGGGCCCTCCTCATTCTCCATATGGACCTCCAAAAGTTATCATGGGTAGGCCTGTAGGTGATCAAGCTCACTATAGTCAGCCAACACCAGGAGGAGGACACCCATCTTTCTCTGCACAGATGTGGCCACACCAGCAAAACCCATCCAATAACAATTCAGATTCTTAGAGGAGATCATATATTATGATTATGAATCTATGATTATTATGATTATGAATGAGTTCATGATTATTGTTAGTGGGTTCACATAGTGCAGATACTTGAAGGAGGATCAATAGTAAATCAGATCATGTTCAGCTTTAAATGGAGCCAACCAAATGTCACAAGGAGGAGTCACCAGCAATGCAAGAAGAGACCAATAATCAATGTGTCAAGATCATCCATAGCCGACTATGTTTATTATTGAGATTCAAGAGTCGTTTTCATATTTTGCTACCCCTCTTTATTTTTCCTTTTCTTTTCTTTTCTTTTGGTGTCATGACAGTCAGTTTCATTGTGAGCTGGAACATTGCTCGTGTGTTGTGCTGGTGGGAAAGTGACAATAGGTTCATTTTCATATATAATTATGGTTTTAAACTTTGTTAGTTTGTTTTATTAATCTTCATGTTCCTGCAATTAGTCTGCGCTAAACATTCTGAACTCATTTTATATTGTCTATCCTGTAAATGATATTTTGATATGAGTAACTGTGTGATACACAGTTGGTGATATGTAACATCATAAACACAATTGTGGCAAGAGTCAAACAGATCAATCTCAGTATCAGATTTTCCATGAACAATCCATGGGCCCAGGATGAGTGAAAGCTCATGAAATCCTTTAACATTGATATGTCAGATATTATTTGTTTATATAAATGGATTAATTTAATAAATTGAAAGATTGATAAAAGATTGTCGCTGTAGGTATGAAACAAAAGTTACTCTCACTGTCTCACGCTTGTATTTAATTATACCTCTTATGTGGATAGAGCTTGGTAAATTATAGAGATAAAATATGAGACTCTCTCACACAGTTAGATTTCTCTATAATAAACTGTAGGTTTGATGTTATTGCATTTACAATCCAATCTTGATTTTAACTCGTGTAGTTTCAAATCCTTAATTTAGAGTTTAGGACTTGGCCTAAGTATGGGGACTAGTCGTTAAACTTAAAATCAAATCTTTATCGAACTAGCTAATCTTGATTTTAACTCGTAGTTTCAAATCCTTGGTTTGAATTTTTAGGACTTGGCCTAAGTATGGGGACTAGCTGTTAAACTTAGATCAAATTTTTATACAACTAACTAATACCAACATTTTCAAATTTCATTAAATAAAATAAAGTTCCAATAGAACTATAAGAACCAACAGATACTTTTTCAAAGATAATAATATGGGCTCAATAATTCAAAAGAGTTCATTGGCACTTTAGACTAAATAATGTATACAATGTCATACTCGCTTCTACGAAAAGTGCATGGGCATTTTTGAACAAAATATATATGTAGAGTGACATTTTTATATCACTTCATCGTCCATAATGGTATGAGTATCTTTAGTAGCCAACTTATCTGTCGTTGTTGACACAATCACTAGTACTTGCATTTTACTTTATTTACAGAGTATCCATAGGTATTTTTGCATGTAAGATTTTTGTAAGGACCATTTCATCTAGGTCTTAAGTAAGAGATTTAATATCAAACAAGTCTATTGACAACCTTTTCACTTGTTGACTAAAGTTATTTCAATTGACTAAAGTCCACTTACCAGTTCAGCCAACTACCCATTGGTTAGATATTTTAAACTCTCCTTGGGGTTTTCTTTCAAAAAAATATTAATGATTGTTTAACAACTAATTCATACCAACACATTTTGTCTTGACTTTGAGTCATATGTGAGACACATATGCGTTGTAATGAGAAGTGAAGAAAGTCAAAACTAGAGTAATCAATTGCTCAAGTACTAGTTGGCCAAAAAAAAATTGCTCAAGTACTAACATGGTCTAGTATTGGTTGGTGATTATGCCATTTGATGTTTCAGAAAGAATATAACAATAATTTGTACACACACACATAATGTAACATCAACAAATTGATTATTTGTGAATAATACGAGGTGAATTCTTTGGCACCATTTTTAATCACGATTTTCGTGGATTGAAAACCCTGAACATGTTTAATTGATGAGGATACTTATGAGAAATATTGTGAAATTGTGGGATAAAATGAATTAAGGTATTAAATGTAGAATTAAATATAATCTCGACTCTGATTAAAAAAAATATAACCTCGACTCTTTGTATTTAGTAGTGGACCGAGCATTCACAGTACATATTATAAAGCATTAAGTATTATTTTTTTTTATACATGATCAAGGTATCCCCTCACTCGACAAGTGAGAGACTAATCTCCCGCTGATTTGTAGGCACCTCAAAGGGTGGGACAGTTGGCCTGGGAGATTTAATGCTTCTCCATACCCAACGCCAGAGATCGAACCCCAGACAATTGGTTAAGGGTGAATGAGTCCTTGCCACTCAACCGCACACCCCAGGTTAAAGCATTAAATATTATTAACTGTGAGACCCAATGAATAATCAGTAATTTCAATGAATGAATCTAAGGCTGTTGATTAGATCCCAAATATGATTAAGCTGCCTACAACATTTGTTTTCATGCCTTTACGCAATTTAGTTCCTGTCAATTTTCTTTTTAATTTGTTTTAAATGGATAGTTTTTATTCAAATAAAGGTAAAATGATTAGGCCCGCCTACAACATTTGTTTTACAAATAAAATTTAGGTAAGTTGCGCATTAGAGGCTCATCCCTATTATGACCCAACCCTGTCACTTTTGAGGACCAATTTTTTGGATATAAAAGAAAAAGGTTAAGAAGCCCGGGCCTTGAAAGAAAGAAAGAAACAAATTTCTTATACAGATATGCTTATATAATGTACCCAAAAGCACCTCAACACAAACAAGATCATATGGCACAACACTGCTAATACGAAGAACACCCATTTGAGTAGCTGTCATTGCTAAAATTGTTATTTCTTTTTTACTAATTGCTAATGCTAATATGACACTCTGCATTACCTATAAATGTCCTTATTTATCTATTCTTTTTTGTTCATTCTAATTGAATATTGTATACATAACGTAGATACTGTATCATATTGTGCATTGAGATTATTCAACTCCTTATGTTTGTCAGACACATATTGTTATGGATTCAGAGTGCAATTCTCCAGGTACCTTCTTATCTAACCAAATTCTGAGACAACTACCGTTAAAAATAATTATTTAACTATCACGGCTGTAAAACATGAAACCACCAGTGATATTGTTCAATATTACTAGAGAAACACACACACACACACGATTGGATTCTCAAATATTATATCTACTCATCGATTTATTTTTTAAATTCAATAATAACGATGAGATGAGTTGAAAACAGAAAATTAGGAAAAGATCCACGATCCATGTATACTGACTGCTTAAAGTTCAGCATATAGATTTTGCGCGTAATTTATTTCAATGGTAGAGGAATTTTTAATGGGAAAATCCCAAATAAATCCCTCCGAATATCCAAAAGGACAAGTGAGGAACTTAAACTTACAAAAGGACCATGAAGGAACCAGTAACTATCTGTCATTTTAAAATTTTGCGAAAAGACAAAATTGCCCCCATCCTAAAACACAAATTCCTACCTCACCCTAAACCCACCCTAACACCCACCCTCTTCTTGCAATTTGTGTTTTAGGATAAGGGCAACTTTGTCTTTTCGCAAAATTTTAAAATGACAGATAAGTACTGGTTCCTTCATGGTCCTTTTGGAAATTTAGGTTCCTCACTTGTCCTTTTGAATATTCGGAGGGACTTATTTGGGATTTTCCCAATTTTTTAATATTCTAAACTCATTTAATATTGTTGTCTTTTAGATGACTTGGATGATTTAAATATTTAATTTAAAACTGAAAAATCTTCATTTGAGAATCCAAACACCATTTTTTTCTGACAATCTTTATTTTTACTCTTTCTCTGCACTTTTTTGGTTTTGATGGATCCAACATGTCACGTATAATTAATTATATAGATCCTTCCTCCACCGACACAATGTTCACTAATCTACGCAAGCCTTCTTCTCTTCAATATTCACTAATATACACACATAATTTCTCTTTGTTATTGCCTAGCTAGCTATATCTTTAGTATCCCACAATTATCTCTTATAATTATCAAATCGATCAATAAATAATTTTTGAATATGTATCCAGTAGCTTGGATTCACTCAAGGTGTTTATCACTTTGATAGGTAAAAAATGGCCGTAGTCTTTAAAAACACCGTTTTATTAAACAAAATTGGTTCTTAGCTATCCATTAAAAATTCATCTTAAGTGGGCTACAAGCCCTGAGAACATGTGTTCGATGTATCTTTAATAAGAAAAAATGAAAATTTATCTTTATAATTCATTCACTTTCTTTGTTTTTTTTTTAAAAAAACATCACTCATCTCTTTTATCTCTTTCATCTTGCTCTCTTGCTCTCTCCCACCAATGATAAGTTTAATCTCTAAAAGCCTAGAATCAGTGGTAAGATGAAATTTTAGTGGATAGCGAAGAGCCGAAGATCATTGTTTAATAAAATCAATGTACCTAAAGATAATGAGTACTTTTTACCTATCAAAACGATGAGCACAGTGAGTTCCTAGTAGTTTGGTTAATTATTAATAATGATTTTCTCTCTTTCCCTTGGTTATCTCTATTTATAACTAACAAATTACTTTTATCTCCTTGCCTTGCAATTTTTATATATACTCCCCTTGTACAAAAATTATAGTGTTATGAATTTATATAGTAATAAGATCCATGCTTATTGACACATAACTTATTTGACAGAAAAAAGATATCATAGCTTTCGGCCTTGTTTTGATGCAATTCAGAATAACCTATAATTTGACAAAAAAAAAAGACACTATAACCTATGATACGGTCTCGTTTTGATGCAATTCAGAATAAAAAAAGAAAAACGTTATTTGTCTAGATAATCTTAAAAATTAATTAGTACTCCCTCCGGTCCCTAATGTAAGAGCCCAAAATTTGAATGGTTTTGGTCCCTAATGTAAGAGCTCATCCAATATTCTCTCCTCATTTAATGCATTTTTTCCTACTTTACCCCTAACTCTCTTTCATATTTATTAATGCTTATATATTTCTCTCTCTTAAAAGTACCATAATAAATATGGGCAATATTGGAAAAGTAGCATTAACTCCAGACACCCAACTAACATTCACATGTTTTCTTAATAAGCGTTTTTTTGGCGGCTAGCTCTTACATTAGGGACCGGAGGTAGTACTACTTTGGTAAGATCGTATAATTAATATATCTGCTTCAAATGGATCTGTCTCATTGCATGTGAAGCTTACATTTAACGTTTACAGTTATTGCTATAACCAGAATTAAAAAGTTTGGCACATTTCCATAAGACTTTTCGGTTAATTTCACTTATTTTAAGTCATTTTGTATTGTAAGGATTAAATATGGGTTTGGAGTTTGATATCATAAAATTAAAAAGCTACGAATTTATTTACTACAAGATAAGTTATATAATTTACATTGATGCAGTTGTTATGACAGGTTCTTCAATCACGGCACTTCAGATAGTATATTCTTTTTCACATTAATTAGATAGGTATGCGTGCAATGAATTTGATTCTTCTGGTCTATTTAGAAATAATGATAAATTGTGATTAATTAAACAAATCAATTAGTCAAAATCAAAATCAAACTATTTTGCTAAAGTATACTTTTGACCCCTTATATTTGCATCAAGTTTCAATTTAATCATTTATGTTTGAAAAGTACACTTTTAGTCCCTTATTTTTGCTTCAAATTTCAATTTAGTCATTTATGTTTATAAATTACATTTTTAGTCATTTTCTATTAATACCGTTAGTTTCACTTAATGGAAAATGTTAACTTAACAATTTTAAATGGTTATTACATACTGAAAAATGCTTAGATTAAATTATTTTTGTGTAATTATACTTATAGTTTCCAAATTTATCATTTTTTTACCACAATTTAATTATGAAATAAACATTTAAATTTAAGTGAAACTAACAGTGTTAATAAAAAAGGACTGAAAGTGTACTTTCCAAATTTAAAGAACTAAATTGAAATTTGATGCAAACATAAGGGACTAAAAGTATACTTTAGCCTTTTTTATTAATGATCAATGTATCCCTCACTCGACAAGTGAGAAATTAATTTAAATTTATTGAAAACATATGTATATAGATTCCTTAATTCTATTTATTGAAAAAATATATTATGCATCATTATTTTATTAATTCAAATTTGATTACATAAAATAATTCATGAGTAGTTTTGGTGATTACTTTTCTAAGTGGAATTTTTTATCCTAACTCGTACACCTATTATGCACTCCCAAAGCTAAGATTTGAGCTGACAACCTCACATTTTAAAAATCATTAAGGATGTAAACATTTGGTTAACGTGTGGTAAGTGGTCTCACTAAGTAAAGAGTAGAATGTGTTCAAATTTGAGTCCTAAAAAGTGCACTTATTGGTAAAAGTAAAAAACATTTTGTTCTATAAACTTTATTAATAAAATAGTCTCAATTTTAAAGTGGCTTTAGAATACCATTAATCAAATTCAAACAAAAAACCTTGAAAAAGTGTTTGGTAAAGTTGTGCTACAAACCCCGACAACTTACTTATTGATATTGATTTTTGATTGTTACACATCTTATCATATGTATAAGTCATTTTTAACATACAATTCATACATTGAAAAACTGCTTTTATTCAACACTTTTGGAAGCATACAATTGGCATAAGTAATATATATATATATATATATATATATATATATATATATATATATATATATATATATATATATATATATATATATATATATATATATATTTAATAACACTAATGTAGGGGTTGAGATGTAATTAACATTCTAACGATTTTTTCTGGGGAAATATGCCCCAATTAATTTTTTTAAGTTTAATTAAAATCCTAAGGTATTAAAAATGGGACAATCTTACATCATATTAATGGAACCACAAACATCACTTTGTCATATTTTCTTTACCTTTATAGTCTCTTTAGTGATATATGAATGCTTCCAGTTATGTTAGTTTGGGGTGATATTGCTCCATTTTCAACACTTTAAGGTGTTGATAGCACCTAAAATACGTAAGTGTGATAATTGCTCCTCAGAAAATAGTTTTTGTCTTTGAATGTTTGTTACTCAAAAAAATAGTTTGGGATGCTCATTACACCTCTAAAAGCTTTAGGACGTTGATTGCCCATCAGGATATTGAATACGTACGTTCATGTTTTAATATATATAGGGCCACCATTCATGTAATATGAAATAAGAAAGTTTTAATTAAATATCCTGCATATTTTTGTATCACTGTTGACTGCAATTGAATTTATTATCCATGTAGGAACCAAATAGACACTACATTTGGCTAGAATCTATACTTTCTCTACATATTAGCATGCTTGTTGTGGCCTGTGGGGAGGATATAGGAGGGGAGAGAATGGGGATTGGGGAGGCATGGGAAAGAAGCGTGGGGCCAAAAAATTTGGCGGAAGCATGGGAAGAGATTTGGAGTTATCAGAGGAAGAAATATAAACTAACTCACTTTATCAAAAACAAACACAATAAATAAATAAACTAACTCACTCTCAGTCACTTTCCATTCACAACACACGTTCTCATTTCTCTTCTCGACTTCTCCCCTCACCCCCACCTTTAGGGTCCGTTTGGTTGTGGGAAGGAAAGTGAAGAATTGGAAAGTGTAAGGGGTAAAGATGGAAAGTAGGGGTAAACTAAGTAATGATGAAAAATAAAGTATGTGGGGCCCAAAAAAAGTGTGAGATAGAGAGAGAAAACTTGTGGGCCCCAGGATATATGTAAATTACACAAAAGCCTAAACTTTCTAAACTTTCTAATTCTTTAGCATTTTCCCTACCAACCAAACAAGCCATTTATACATCCACACACGTGTTCCTTCATTTACTGTTTTTTTCTTATCAAAAGTTAGGACACTTATTGAAATTTGGTTGTCTATTTATAACATATTTTTAGCTAATTTAATGTATCAAATCAAGAACATTAAATTTATCATAAAATGCAAATACTTTTTTTATACAGAAAGCACAACAAGTTACAGAATAATAAAGATTTCTCTTCATCCGAATACTTGATATTCTAACATCTATGCATATTAATGAATGGGATCATGTAAATAATACTCATTCCAAATAATGAATATACGTGCAAAAGGCCATCGACATATTTTTGTAGAAATTTGATTCAAAAATCGTTGCCTATGCATCACACTAGAATCTAGATACCCGCCTAAAGATTATCCTCTAAAGCTACTTAATTTGATTTGACGATTTTTTATAAGTAAAATCCAATCGATTAGGATTTGATAATAATTCATATATAAATGGAAATAAAATCAACAAGTTGCCAAAAAAAAGATATATACAGCAGCTATGATAAATTTAGCAACAATTATTTTGTTATTATGTTTGTCAATAATTGTATATTTGAACATTATTTAAATTCCATCTATAATTTATAGCTCTGTCAACTTTATATAGAGGAAAAAAATTGTATTAAGCCATCAATAGTCAACATAAATTCAATTAAATCTTTTATTACATAGGAGGGACAGAATAAAAGCAGACATTTTTTTAAAAAAAATCATACTATTAACTGACGGGAAATAAAGTAAACATGTATTATTTTTTCAAGGTATCATCTAAAGCGTGTCATAGAGAACTAATCCTTTAGTGTAATGAAATACTCCTCTGGTTCTAAATATAAGACCTAATTGACTTTTTTGGAAAACCCTTAAAAAAGCAAAATAAGTTAATTATAAATTGATTTACCTATTTTTTTCTCTTAGACTAGTTTATTTTATCTATAAACTAATAGATAATCTAAAAATATATCAAATATGTCATCATTTAATAACCTATTTCGCAACCTTAATCTCTCCAAAAAAATCAATTAGGTCCTATATATTTAGGACCGGAGGTATTATCATGTAGGAGTAAACACCTGACATGTGACTTTACTCCATTAATAAGAGCTAGTAATCAAACTTCAACCACTTATTTAATCTATGAGAGTATTTATCACTCACTCAAACTAGATAAGTTACATGGTCAAAATCTTTTTGTTCTTTCAACCGGACCAATCTTTCAACCGAGAGATGACCAAGACAATGCCGCACTTAAGATTATCACACCAATTGCAAAATTTGCTTTTTTACTTTTCATTTTTTTCAAAACAAGAAACAAACTCTCTTGCATGGGCACACACACAAATATGAAAGAAATAATATATATATATATATGGGCGTGACACACACACATATAACTAACTACTCCCTCCCGTCCTATTTATAAGTCGCCAACCGCCTCTAAATTTTGGTCCTTAATATAAGTCACTAACTACCACTAACTAACTCATTTATTAAAATTTTCCTAATATACCCTTACATTGGAAAATGAACATTGGAAGATGAGAAGAGAGAGAATATGATAAAGACACTTTTATAGATAGATGATTAATGAAGAGAGAGAAAAGGTGGTGGGTCATAGTGATAAAGGTGGAAGGGGTAAAAATGGAAAAGACAAAAAAAATAAGACCAATTTAATGATGCAACTTCCATTAACCTCCATTCCTTGGTATGTACAATTTAGGCGGTTGGCGACTTATAAATAGGACCGGAGGGAGTATATATATATATATATATATATATATATATATATATATATATATATATATATATAAATGAAGCCATGAATGCTCCCTTGCTTCTTTCACACCCATCTCTTTCCTCTCTTTCATTCTTCCTTTCTAGGCTTCTAGCTTCTCATTCATTCCTTCATCATTTAGTGAGTTATGATTCTGACCTACCAAGCAAAGTAAGCCAACCCACAAAAAACCCAAACAAATAATAAAAAAGAAACGCTTCTTTCTCAACTGGTCCTTCCATGAATACCATATTGCTTGCATGTCACACCTCTGAATCAGAATCACCCTCCTCTCTTCACAAGCTTCAACTTTTCTTCCTCCTCTGACCACTTTCAACGTTTTCATCAATACCCAAAAGTTCTTCACCCCTGAAATGTCTAAAACTTTCTTCTTCTCCATCACTGAAGCCACCATGCCCATGTTTGACTCATTAAAAAAGATCAAACGTTTGAAACTGTTTGAGCCATCTTTAGGTGTTTTGGGTTTTCTGGCTGTGGCTGTTTTTGTTATTCTTTCATTCATCTATTTGGATTACTTAGATATTCTTGGAAAAAGCTTTGGGATTTTGGGTCAGTTAGAACAAGAAAACAAAGTTGAGTTTCTTGGTGAAAATGGTGGTTCTTGTGATTTGTTTAGTGGGAAGTGGGTTTGGGATGAGAACTATCCTTTGTATCAGTCTAAAGATTGTATCTTTCTTGATCAAGGATTTAGGTGCACTGAAAATGGAAGGCCTGACTTGTTTTATACCCAATGGAGATGGCAACCCAGAGACTGTAACATACCAAGGTTGGTACATATAAAAAAAAAAAAAAAACAAAACTTGTAACTTTCATAATATTAGTTTCTTTTAAGTTTTAACTGAATAATAATATTGGTTTTTCTGGAGATTCATAAAGATGAAATCAAATTTTGAAACTCCGGCTGATTATTTTCCGGCAGGTTATAATGGAGTTTTTTTTCTTATTTTTCTTATAATCTTAATTTTTTTTATTATATTGTATTGTCAGCATGGTCAGCAATGCCAATATGAGAATATAAGATTGTGAGAGGAAAGAGTCATTGTGTACTGATTTGAAGACGGAAAATATTAAGTTTGTCTTATCTCTTTAGTATTTGAAATAGTGTATGGTTTTGGATTTGTCTAGACCCATTCTTCTCCGGCATCTTGAGAGTGACCCCAAGGATAACACACACACACATTATATATATATATATATATATATATATATATATATATATATATATATATATATATGATGTCTCTTTCTGCCATCACTTTCAAATTTTTTTTTCTGCTAAATATATATGCACACAGCAGTAAACTTTTGTTCCCTTCCTCAATCTTGACTGTTGAGATAATCTATTTTTTATGATTGGTTTAGGTGATTTATGGGGTGGGATTATGACTTTTTAAAAGTCCAACTTATGAAATATTTTGCTTTGTATTGGTTGGACATCTTTGATATTATGGGGATTAAGGCTGCTTTGAATTTTAAAATTGTAATCTTTTATTTGTGGAAGGATAAAAAAGTACAAGTTTCATTTTTAGGTACACAAGTAAATGGTGCCAATAATGATGGCAGATTATGGCATTTAATAGAGTTGATTGCTAACTATCTTTTTCACTTGGAACATTTTCTTTTAAACAAAAAACAGATTTAATGCAACAGTGATGTTGGAAAAGCTGAGGAACAAAAGGGTAGTGTTTGCTGGGGACTCAATTGGGAGAAACCAATGGGAGTCACTATTATGCATGCTATCTTCTGGAGTTGCCAACAAAGAATCAATATATGAAGTAAATGGTAATCCAATCACAAAGCACAAGGGGTTCTTGGTGTTCAGATTCAAAGACTATAACTGCACTGTTGAATACTATAGAGCTCCATTTCTAGTCCTCCAGAGTCGTCCTCCTGCCGCGGCCCCCAAAGAGATCAAGACTACATTAAAACTAGATACAATGGATTGGAACTCACTGAAATGGAGAGATGCTGATATTCTGGTTCTCAACACAGGGCACTGGTGGAATTATGAAAAGACCATGAAAGGGTAATTTAATAGTGAGATCTCAAGGAAGGAATGTAATCACCAAAAAGTCGCAATAACAAGTTAGCAATGTGAACCTTTTCTCATTTCCTGCATCAGAACTTGTCATTACATATTGCTCACTTGTTGTGGGAGTTTTTGGTGACTATATTCGTGACTATATTCCTTCCGTAAGCCTCATAGTGGTTTTTCCTTATTTATATCTTGGGTTTGAACTTTGAAGTAGACTACATTGATGAATGTTAACTTTCTAAATTTTGTTTATGTGTTTATTTCTGCAGGGGTTGTTATTTCCAAGAAGGTTCTGAACTTAGGTTGGATATGAGAGTAGAAGATGCATTTGAGAGGTCCATGAAGACAGTGCTGAATTGGGTACAAGAAGCAGTGAATTCTAACAAGACTCAGGTCTTCTTCCGTAGCTTTGCCCCTGTGCATTTCAGGTGTGTTTGGCTGATCAAAATTCAAATGATTTGTGTCTTCAACACTTTACTATTGAGTCTGGAATTTCCACAGTTGTAGATTGTAAAGTTCAAAGACAGATGAGAATAATAATGAGTAGGGAAAAACAAAGGAGATATATCCCTTACTACTATTGTTCCACTCTCTTTTGAACTCGATGAGAATTTTTTCTAAATTATGGGTGGTTATTTCATACTTAGACCACTTCTAGCAATGGTAAAAATTCCGTTTGAAAAATTTATTAGTGAGAAGGATCTGAATTGAAGTACAGTACATGCATGATACTAGTATTTTCTATTCAATAAGATTTCCAAATATGAACTTTTCACTAAGTTTCGAATTGTTTTAGTCATACCAAATTGAAATATTTTGAATACCATAATATCTTCTATGATAACCAAACCATTTCAGCTTTGTTTCTTTAGTTACTGAACTGTCCAAACCTATTTGTGATTGCCACCCAACCCCCGTCTATTGTCTCTAAAGATTAACAAATTTGTCTCACTTTCTTAAAACTCGTGTAGAATATGAAGATCTTGTCTTTCTGAAAGCTTGTTATCTTTACTTTCTCTTGTACTTTTTGTCTAAAAGAAATGATAAATTTACATAATAACAACACCATTCTTCAAAAGCTAAAGTATATTACTATTTATGATGCAGAGGAGGGGATTGGAAGAAAGGTGGAAACTGTCATCTGGAAACACTGCCTGAGTTAGGAGGCTCCACATCAATGGTGCCTAATGATAACTGGTCACAATTCAGAATAGCCAACACTTTGTTATCTGCAAACACATCTAAGAATGGAATCAGGAAGCTGAAAGTATTGAACATAACTCACATGACAGGTCAAAGAAAAGATGGGCACTCATCTGTCTATTATATCGGCCCTGGCGTGGGGTCCACACGTCCTCGCCGTCAAGATTGTAGCCATTGGTGCCTCCCTGGTGTTCCTGATGTATGGAATGAGCTGCTTTATGCACTTGTCCTCAAGCATGATGAAGCTTCCTAACATTCACAACAAGTATATATATGATTCACAGGGAGCCTTCAAATTGCAAATAGTGTTTTGGAAAACAAGAGGCGAAGGTCTCAGATTTTTTTTATTTATAGACATCAAATTTTGGCATAGGATGTCTAGTGGTGGGAAATCAGAGAAATGGGATCATAATCAATTCTTTTTTGTACATACGTGTATTTAGACAGTTTTGACTTTTGCTTAAAGATTGGTAAAGGAAAAGAATATATTTCTCAAATCAAAATGTTGTCACTTATACAAATTGTCATTAAGGGTTGGAACATGCCATGCTAGACTTTACTCTTCACAGGCCTTGTTTGTGTCATCAACAGGAGGTCAAAGGCTGCCTTATGGCCTATCACAAGCTATTTTAGCAGGCCTTAATAACAAGATGAACACACGCCTAAGTCCTAACACAACTAACAGTCCTAAGACAGGACAAAATTAACTTAAACTTGTCTAAAATTCATAAACTTATTTTTTTTTCTAAGGGTATCCCACCCACGTATCAGGTGAATGGAATTGAAACCCCAATCACTCATATAAGGGATGAAAGTACTTACCGCTCACGTCAACACGACGACAGGTTAAATACATCAATTTTTTTACGGAAGAAGATGCATTCAACTCATCCCAAATAAAAACAGTAGTTTATCATAATATACATGTCCTAAAAATAGTACTACCTCCGGTCCTAAATATAAGACCTAGATAACTTTTTTTTGGAGAGGTTAAGGTTGCAAAATAGTCTATTAAATCATGACACATTTGATATATTTTTAGATTATCCATTAGTTTATAAGTAAAATAAACTAGTTTGAGGGAAAAAATTAGGTAAATCAATTTATAATTAACTTATTTTGCTTTTTTTAAGGATTTTTCAAAAAAGTCAATTAGGTCTTATATTTGGGACCGGAGGGAGTAGTACTATAATCAAAGTGAGTCATGACACACCGACTATGTACCAAAAATAGTGATTTGTCACAAATTTATTTTAATATAATGTTAATAATTAACAGAAAAATATCAACTATATAAGGACAACTGAATACAACTAACTTAAAAAAGAAACTGAAAAAAATTATAACATGCAATTGAAATAAATAAAAAAAAATATTGTGTAGGGTTTTATTGCATACCTTGTTGTAGAAACTTAGATTTCTTGCAATCACAATAATAATTGGAAAATGACTAATTTGATATAGTATAACTTACTAGAAAAATTCTGAGAGCCTCAATAGTTTGAGAAGTTTTTGTTTTTGAAAAAAGATTTTCCCTACGTAAATTATTCAGGTTCTATTCAGAATAAATAAACTGAATAAAAACAAACAACTACATATTTGAATTCAAATCTCAAATATGCCCGGTTAAATGGTTTAATTACTTATAATAATCCAATTATCTGAATAATTACATTCATACATTAAATTATTAAAATTAATTTTCCTATTATCTACACACAAGAAGCAAAATTTCTTTATTCAAGCGTGTGGCTTGTATAAAATAACCAAACGCAAATTCTTCCAAGGTAAATCACTACTCCTTCCATTCCAAAATATAAAATCACTTTTGAAATTCAACTTGTTCCTAATTATAAGATCACTTTCTAACTTTTCCCAAATTAACCCTACAATGTTTATCTATAATAACAAGCAAAAGGGGGAGAGTGAAGATAAAAGTATATAATTGGGACAAAATTAGTAATATCATGTGTAAATTACTAACTTAACCAACTTTCTTATGGGAAGTGATCTTATATTTAGGGACGGAGGGAGTATTATTTTTTTGATCAAAATGTAAATCACTCATCAAAAGGTAAAGAAAGTTAACCAATGGTTATTTTGTTGCAAGTGGTCTACAACTTGTAACGATGAGAACACATGTTCAAATCCTGGAAAGCTCTCTCTCATTGGGAGAGGTGACAATCTTACCCATGTGAGTAACACTCTTAACTCTTACCCCTCGAGTTCCGATTATACAGGGCGGTGATTAAAAAAGGAAAGAAAGAATCACTATTAAGAAACACAGTCTCACAATGAATAAATCAAAGCTAGACGACCAAAAGAGTATATATATGAGTTGAGTCTCACCACATTTGCTTAATCTTTTTGTGTTGGAATGACAAGACTGGGGTGATATTGATATTGGTGACTTGGTGTATCATAAACAACAATCACTCTACCACTAAAGAGCAAAAGTATGCACCCTGCTCACTTCTATAGGAGCGTGCAAGGGAATATTTGCAGTGGTTGTGAAATTTCACTTCAGTCTCTCACTCTCATCCAAAAAAATCCCAACACAACAATGGCTGATACCTCTCCTCAACCCACTCGATCCAGAGATCTTGACAAGCTCCTTCTAAGGCCTGGTAATCTTGTGGGTCCCAGGTTCGAGCCTGGCCCTGAGGTACTCTCATGACTTAAATTTAAGCTTTTTTTACTACCCCTTTTGTTTTCTTGTGCTGATTCCATGTGGGTATTTATTTATTTATTTATCTATGTTGCAGATGAGAGATGATCTTCAGACTTATGCTAGAGTGTTAGTGGTAGGGGCTGGTGGGTTGGGCTGTGAGTTGTTGAAAGACTTGGCTTTGAGTGGTTTTCGAAACTTGGATGTCATTGATATGGATCGTATAGAGGTTACTAATCTCAATCGTCAATTCTTGTTTAGGTGAATGATATAACATCATCCCTTTGCTTATAAAGTTCATGCCTTTTTCAATTTCTGTTGCTCTTTTGAATATTTGTGGTTAGTAATATCACATGAGCTTGTTTGTTACTGTTGGATGTGTGTTAAGGGCTCGTTTGGTTGCAAGAAAGTACTCCCTCCGTTCCCAAATATAACTATATAAGATCACCTTCCATAATTTGAGTAGATTAAGGAAGTTAGTTTAGTTAGTTATTTACACATGATATTACCAATTTATCTCAACTATATACCTTTATCTTCACCCTCCCTCTTTTGCTTGTTATTAAAGATAAGCGTTATAGGGTTAGCTTGGGCAAAAGTTGGGAAAAGTTAGAAAGTGATCTTATAATTAGGAACAAATTGAATTTCAATAGTGATCTTTTATTTAGGAACGGAGGGAGTAGCTCAATAGAAATGGAAATGGAAAGTTTACTGGGCTCGAGCTGCAAAAGGTTTCTTGTGAGACCCATTTTACAGTGGCAGGGAACAATGACACCACTACCCTCACGTAAAATTGACTTTTGGCTTAAAATTTTTGCAGCCTGAACCAGTAAACTTTCCATTTCCATTTCTATTGAGCCACTTTCTTACAACCAAACGGGCCCTTGGTGTTAAGACTTTAGTATAATTTGATGCTAGTTGGAGGGTAGGTAGGTTATTTTACTTTTACTTGATGGGAACTTGATGAGGGTGTTGTTATTTTAGGCTTGAAGATGTTGGCAAACCAAAAGCTGAGGTAGCAGCCAAGCGTGTTATGGAAAGGATCAGTGGTGTAAATATTGTACCTCATTTTTGCCGGATTGAGGAGAAGGATATATCTTTTTATAGTGATTTCAACATTATCGCCCTTGGTCTTGATTCAATTGAGGCTCGTAGCTACATCAATAATGTTGCTTGCAGTTTTCTAGGTGTGTTACCCTTCTGCTTTGTATTTCACAATTAGGCACATTCCATTGGCCCTAGGGGGTTTTTAATTTTTCTAATAGTAAAATCAATGAGCATGACAAATATTATGTATGAATTATGGTACATATATCTGACCTTGAAGCAAATAGAGCCCGAAATATGCGTGTTTCTGAGAGCTAGGGATGCTTGTACTTCAACCTTGCTCATATAAACCATGCATGAAGTTAGACTTCTGGTTTTTGAACAAAATTTTACAGCTGCATAGGCCTTGTGGTGCTGCCAAAACTACACACACACACACACACACACATATCCATAACTTAGTCCTATAGGTCAGTTGTTTATTATGTGTTACTAGCATGTTTGTATAACTTTTTGTGTCGTGTGTTAGGTCCCCCCTCCCCTTATTTACCATGAAACAATCTTTTACCGTCAAAAGATGCTTAGCTTTACCAATGGACAATTGATTGAGCTAATAAGTGGGTTGCAACCCCCGTAAGGATGAGGACGCATGTTCAAATCCCGGGAAGCGCTCTCATTAGGAGAGGGGACAAACTTACCTATGTGGGCAACACTCCTACCACTCGAGTCCGGATTAGTTGGTTGCCAACTGGCGCCGGATTATCGGACGGTGTTTAACCAAAAAAAAAAAGATGCTTAGCTTTTGTTTATGCGTATAAGGATTTTTTTTGAGTTAGTTCTATTCCACTGAGGAAATCACTTTTGCTGGCATTAATGGCATGCTTATCCACTGTTTTCTGTACATTGATACAATAGCGAGACCAGTATTAGGATTTTCATTTTCAATGGTTACAGTGTGACTGTTTGGATTAGCTGATGAAAAATGATTTTGCACTATAAGCGGTAAATATGTGAGAAGAGCTTTGTCTCATATAGTGTAAAAACACTTATATTAAGCTGATCCAAACAGCTTATCTTTTTGTTAGTTTTAAATCCTCAACCTGTATATTGATGTAGCTTTTTATAGAAGGTTCCAATATATGTATTTTTTTCTTGTCTCTTTTTAAATTTTATCCTTAAATAAGAGGGTTATCTCCTCCAAGATTTCAGCTAAAGATTGTCAATTTGTCTTTGGGCCCTTTCTAGAAAAATTAATTGCTGTCTGTGTTAATCTTTAGTTTATTTTAATTTCCTTGGTTGATCTAGAGTATGATTCTGACAACAATCCACGAGAAGAGACAATCAAACCTATGGTAGATGGCGGGACTGAAGGTTTCAAGGGCCATGCTAGGGTTATCTTGCCTGGGATCACACCATGCTTTGAGTGTACAATATGGCTTTTCCCACCTCAAGTGAAGTTTCCTTTATGCACCCTTGCTGAAACCCCTAGAACAGCTGCTCATTGTATTGAATATGCTCACTTGATTAAATGGAATGAGGTATTTCATTACTTAGTTTCTTGTTGTTTCCTGGTCATATCGTTAAATTCATAATTTTAATTCTCGTGTTTATGTTTTTTAGGTTCATGGCGGAACAGCATTTGATCCAGACAACCCTGAGCATATGAAGTGGGTCTACAATGAGGTGGCTGTTTGAAGCTACTTTCATTATTTGTTTTCTTATTGGCATGCATCTGCGGTTTGTTTGTGATAAGTTTCACTATTGTTATTTGTAGGCTCTCAAGAGAGCTGAGCTTTTTGGCATTCCAGGGGTTACGTATTCTTTTACCCAGGTAAATGAATTACCTTTTAGTTTTATCTTGTGAACTTTTGGATTTTTGGCTCTATGCGAATGGTTTTTCCTCTTGTCTTTGCTGAGGGCTTGTTTTGGAGTTCTGAAGATAGAATTATTTGGGTTTGGGGGATGGGTTTTGGAGGAGAAGGTTTCATTATTCACTGATTCATGTTTCCTTGTAAGACGAAGAAAAGAAAAGTGTACCGTTGGCAGGGTAAATGTGAAATGAAAAGGAACACAAACCATCCAAAGCCCCACAATTTGGACAATTTTGGAAATTACGGTGTGGGTCATGTTATGATGGGTTGCCAACGTATCCTATTCCACCGTATTCCATGACTTCTAGCACTCCAACCATTGCTTGAAGATTTCCTCTTTCTCAATTTCTCATCTAATCCTAAGAACAAATTCCTAGAATTTCTGTGTACTGTTAAATAATTGTGCTTCTTTTTTTCTGATCTTATACTTGTTACCTTTTTGTTGCAACTAATCTTAATTATTTGATAGGGTGTTGTGAAGAATATCATTCCAGCTATAGCTTCCACCAATGCAATTATATCTGCTGCATGTGCACTGGAAACATTGAAGATTGCGACAGAGTGCAGCAAAACTTTGTCCAATTATTTATCGTAAGTGCTTTCTTTTCTTTAATATTTGCTACCAATTTTTAATCCTGTTTTCATTACCTTTTCTGCACATTTAGGCACTTAAGTTGTGAATGCATAACGGAGAAATATAATATTAAACATGGACAGAGAAAACCATTATTTCTTTAATAATGGACTAATGCCAAATAAATGCCTGAAACTGTTCAAATTGCATGTTCCACTATGTTCATATTGCTTGAGATGATTGTATTGAAATACTAGAATAATTATAAATGTTTGATGTGTGGTTTTTGAGGATCAAGTTTTCATAAAAGCTGGAGTTGTGAGGGGGGAGTCCATGAATAGTTTTATTGATGATCTTCTTATTCCTTTCCCTTTTTTGGGAAACAAGGTCGATCAAGGAATTTATTACCACATATCTGAAATGGCGATATCACCGACTTCTCTTCATGTATTGAAAGACTAGATCTCTTGAAATCCCTAAATGTTAATTTTACTTAACCTAGGGCTTGAAGCAAGATCTTTACTTAGGGGTATACAAATAGACATTGTTACTGATATGCCTGTTGTGAATGATATCAATGGACATTGTTACTGATATGTCTGTTGTGAATAATATGATGACATGACTTAAGTGAGGGTAAACTTAGATAAAAAAGTCTTACAAATAAGGGTATCTACTGTCAATAACTCTATTTTGAATTTGAATATCCAGTGAAAACATTCATCCCCATGTCTTCTCCTTCCTCTCTCTTCTGCTTTCTCTTCCCTCTATTCACCCTTCTTTTCATACAGCATCCAACAGTTATATAATATGTGTTTTCCATTTTCTCTGCTTTTAAGATAATTACTCTCTGCCAATCTTATTTAGCATGACTAATTTCTTTTTTGATCAGGTTTAGCATGACTAATTTCACTTTAGCTTCTTTAGTATCTTTTTTTGCCAGACAGACATATTTCTTTTTTAACTAAGGCATTGGAACTTGTGTTCCTGATAGGGCTTAAGTTTCATCCTCTAAAGTTTGAAATTACAATGCTCAAAAGACAAGCACGAACTTTTAATATGCTTACACAGACAAATACGTGTGCATGCGCACTCGCTCTCACAATGTGCTTGTTAATTGTTATTTTGTGTCTCTGAGAAACAGTAGAAAGTATGATCATTTGTTACTAACCAATCCATTCTTATGTAGTTATAATGGAACACAAGGCATCCATACCAAAGTCACAGAATTTGAGAGGGATAACGAGTGTCTTGTATGTGGTCCTGGTTTACCTATTGAAGTGGAGCCTTCAATCACATTGGAGAAGGTTATTTCTCAGCTCTTTCCTCCTTAGCCTCTTCAATATATAATAGAAATTTCATAATTGAATGAATTATTTATGTTTTTGTTATAGTTTTGTCTATTCTTGATGTCTTTTAGTTTTAAGGGAGAAGATCAACAGTAAATACTATGAAACTGAAGCTACCGTGTAGGTTTAGCTCCAGCTCATACCTGGTGGTGCATATACCCCTCTCTCTCAAGCCTTCTTTTTCCATTATCTTTTCCATATAACACTGTTTTAGAATGCTGTTAGCCCCTGGAAGAATTTGAAAGATTATTTTGTGGATCTTAATGGTTCCTTGAGTGTTTTCATTACTCCCATCATCATTTTGCTTTTCTTATTTTGGCCCTATCTACTGTCAAGTGACGAGTTGATATTAGAAAGCAAGAAACATTGCAATAATTTATTTGGAAATGGCCATAATTGGGTACTTCAGCCTGAGTCTTGTGCCCTCCTTTACCTTAGCCCCCATGACTATGCTTCATTACACGCAATTTACATCATATTTTAGAGGAAAGATATTCTGTCATCAATGAAATGATCTGCATCTTGGTTTCGGAATTGAAACAAAGTTCATGTCCTACTAATTACTTGTATTTTATTAGGTGAAGTTTTTCTCTTGAGCTGATATGATTTATCTTTGGCCCACACACCCTTCTAATTTGTTTTAAAAATCTTGTGGAATTAGTTCATCAATCTTCTGGATGAGCACCCAAAGTTGCGGTTATCACGAGCCAGTGTCTTGCACCGGGGAAAGAATCTGTACATGCAAGCGCCCCCTGTGTTGGAAGAAATGACTCGATCAAACCTGAGCCAACCTCTGTTTAATTTGATGGGTAAAGTATCCAGAGATATTGTTAATGTGAATGGTACAGCCACCAAGAACGATCATAAAATCTCCTCCTCTGTAAAATTATCAGTTGTTTTCAAGGGAATTGATGGGGTTACAGATATGGACACAGCTGGAGGAGCATAATTTTGTATTGTATCAATGGTTTAAGATTTAAGAAATCATGGCAGATTGCTGATATTGGTTAGGTAGAGAAAATTATGGAAAAGGATGAGTGTAATGATATCTGTCTGTAAGAATCAAATAAATCATCAATATGGATATTTGATTCAAAACCAACTGCCCTTAACGGATGAACATTTTTCAGTTTCTTTCTGCAGACAAACCCACTGGACCATGGCTTACTGGCTAATTCACTTGGGTGAAGGCCCAAAAACGATATATAACTATTAGTCAAAGAACAAAAATAGTACATAACTATTCCAAGGTACACAAATGGTACCCAACTATTGGGAATGAAATCAAAAAATGATATTTTCACTAATATGACGATAAGAATAGATATGAAAAGTCCAAAATACCTTATAAAATTTTATTCTTTTAAAATTTTTCACTAATTTATAAGGGCATTTTGGACTTTTCATGTCTAATCTTATTGTCATATTTGTGAAAATATCATATTTGATCCCATGACCAATAGTTGGGTATCATTTTTGTACCTTAGAATAATTATGTACTATTTTTGTTCATTGAGCAATAGTTATGTAAGTATCATTTTTCGGATTTCATCCAATTCCATTTTATAATATTTGCGTAATTAGATTGATAGATGATAGATTGATGCAGCTCTCTGGTGCATTATGGATTTAACTTTTAGTTTTCATTTTCTATGAAGAGAGCTGCCTCCTATCTTATGGTCCTACCTTAATCTCGTTTATTTAAAAGAAATTCATGAATTTTCATCAAAACTGCGTTCAGCACTATGTTGTTTTTAGTGTAAATGCCATAATAAACTTTTTACGTGGGAGCAACAACACAAATATACAGTTACCATTATGTTTGACCATTAGTTTGACTGAAATGTTGACATGGATGATAAAATAAGCATATTTCAATCCATGTAGCTGTGGAAGGAAAAAATAAAAATGTAAAATGTCCACATGGATTATTTTATTCTTTACAAACTTGTATATGCCGTTCCATAAGAACTTTTTTTTACTTCCTTTCAAGAGCTAAAATCATGGATTACTGGATTTACCCACTCTGCAAAAGGATGGTCACTCTTATATTATTTTTCTGTTATGAAACGTGTAAGGGAGATATGAATTGAGAGGAATCAAGCAATTCTCCAGGTATTATTATCCATTAATCAGTCTAATGTGATCAGAGAGATAAACTATTTAATGACCCTTTCTGAACTAGCTTTCTCAACCACAATTATATCTCAGCCTTCATGCACATCTCAGCCTTCATGCAGCGTCTCATTATCAAGCAATAATCAAAGATTCACATAGATCCTCATGGTTGGTCTGTAGTAATGAAAACATATGTATATTGTGGAAGATAATTTTGCAATGCCTGGATATGTTTCCAAAGCCAATCATTTACCATGAAGGATCTCGCCAATTTCTCTTAACTCTGCTGTGCTTTAGGTTGTGATTCCATTGGATTTGGATCATTAATTCACTCTTTTTCCCAATATGGACGGAAGGACTTATTGCTCCTATTTTGCGTGGTGAATCAACTTCTTCCTGCCAAGGAATTCTCAACGACCTCAAGAAATGTGATTTACTAGGATTTAGGACAGCAAATCTAGTCATAAGAAAAGATTAATGCAAGTGATGATGTCTTTAGGACAAAAAGATCCATGTCCTAATTTATTTTCAAAAGATTAATGTAAGTTGAGATAAATTTACATTTTTTTAAGAAAATTATATATTTGTCATGCATTCATTCGTCAATTACAGACAAACACGAAATAAATAAGTGACATGGAGATTTTAATCTCACAAGAAAACAATTTGTATATAGATAAATTTACCTTTTTTTATCGAGATACTCCCTCCTATGCCTAATATAACAACCCAAAACTTAAATGGTTTTGGTCCAAAATATAAGAGCTCATCTTGCATTCTCTCTTCATTTAATGCGTTTTTTCCTATTTTTCCCATAACTCTCTCTTTCATATTTATTACTGCTTATGTATTCTTCTTTTAAAGTATCATAATAAATATGGACAATATTGAAAAAGAAGTATTAACTCCAAATATCCAACTAACGTTCACATGTTTTTTTAAGAAGCGTTTTTTTGGCGGGTAACTCTTATACTCCCTACGATCCTAATTATAAGTCACCAACTACCCATTTCTCACATACCAAAGAATGGTAGTTGGCTCTTAAAATTCATGTTTACTTTTCCACTTTTTTCAACTTCACCCTTCATTAAATGACGTGTTTCACATTTTTCAATTTTGAATCTTCATTGATAACAGGGGTAAAGTGGGAAAAAACATTTAATATGGCGGTTAGTGACTTATATTAAGGACCAAAAATTAGAGTTAGTTGACTACTTATAATAAGAACCGAAGGAATATAAACATTCTATGAATGATGAATCACAATATTACATGATAGTAATTGATAAACCAGCTTATAAAGAGGTAATAACATCTGAATAAATAAAATCCCCAAGCTCCTAGCCCTTTCAGGAGTGCCACATGTACGATGCTTAAAAACTTTGACTTGTAGCTCCACAAAAATAAGACCAAAGAAAAAACAAGTTCCATTTTCATCTCCAATCTTCAAACCATCATTTCTCTCAAATCATCAATGGCGTTCTTCGACTTCTCCTTCTCCTTCTCCTTCCCTTCCTTCAACCTCCTCGTCCCCCTCCTCATCCTCCTCCTCCTCTACCTCATCGCCCGCCCCCGCCCCGCGCGGGTCCCACTCAAGAACCGCCACGTGTTCATCTCCGGCGGCTCCAGCGGCATCGGCCTCGCCCTCGCCCGCCGCGCCGCCGCCGAGGGCGCCCGCGTCTCCATCCTCGCCCGCTCCCTCGACAGGCTCGAGGAGGCCCGCGCCTCCATCCGCCTCTCCACCGGCATCGACGTCGCCGTCTTCTCCGCCGACGTCCGCGACTTCGACGCCGTCAAGAAGGCCGTCGACGACGCCGGGAATATCGACGTCCTCGTCGTCAACCACGGCGTGTTTTGGGCCACGGAGCTGGAGCAGCAGGAGCTGTTTGGCGTGAAGTTCATCATTGATGTGAATCTGATGGGAAGCTTTAATCTGATTAAGGCTGCTTTGCCTGGCATGAAGAGTAGGCTTGATAGGGCTCCTGCTTCTATTGCTATCATGTCCTCTCAGGCTGGCCAGGTATTCATTAATTATCATTAAATCAACATTCTTCAATGTTTTAGAAGGTTTAATTGTTTTCTTAGATATTAAGTAAAATATAAGAGTTATGTCCCTAAATATAAGACCTAACTTTTTTTAGGACAGATTAATGTTGCGAAATAAGCTATTAAATCATGACATATTTGATATATTTTTAGATTATACATTAGTTTATAGGTAAAATAAACTAATCTAACTAACGGAAAAAAATTAGGTAAATCAATTTATAATTAACTTATTTTGCTTTTCTATAAGGATTTTCTAAAAAAGTCAATTAGGTCTTATATTTAGGACCGGAGGGAGTAAAATATAAGAGTTATGTCATATACATTAACATAAGATATCTATGTGAGAGATATGGTATTTAAAATCCGATCCCTAAATATAAATATAAGATTACTTTCCTAATTTGATTAGATTAATGACGTTAGTTAAGTTAGTTATTAACTCATGATGTTACCAATTTATTCTAACCATAAATATTTATCCTCACCCTCTTGTTACTATGATAGGCATTAGTAGGGTTAGTTTGGGAAAAAGTTGGGAAAAAATAAAAAGTGATCTTATATTTAGGAACAAGTTGAAATGTGAAAGTGAAATTGGTTGACCTTTTTACTGGTTATTAGAAAAACTGGTGGAATAGACTTTGTAGATCAAGTGTGTTTAGGTTACCACTAGTTTTTTTAAATCATACTTGGGAGGCTTTTGATTTGACCAAAGATGTCTTGATGCGCGTTCTGCAAGAAATTTGACTAGCATGGAATATGGAGCAGAACTTAAATCTTTATTCCTGTGATCTTAAGCCATGCATCTATCTGCAGGTGGAAAAACGCTCTTAAATATTCATTCAAATAATGATAGGAATTTCTGTTGATTTTTCCTGGCAAAATGGGATTTATCTATTGAAACTTTGCAATAAAAAGTCAGATTTCGGTATCATTTTGAAGAAACATAAGGTGTAGTATCATTTTCAATTTAAATTTGTTTTATGTTTCACCGTTTGGGAGGACTACAACTAGAGCAATTTGTCTTGAGCATACTGATCATGTTGCTAACAAATTTAATCATTGTGAGCTCATGGATCATGTCATTAGATGTAACAGCTAGATTTGGTGTGAGCACATATGTAATGATTAAATAATGATCAGAGGGAACTTTGCTAGATATTATCTCTTTATCATATCTATTAATCATGAAAAGAAGTTAGACTGCTTTGCCTTTGCTAGTTGGGGTTCAAGCCAGGTCATGGTGCAGTACAGATAATAAAATTTTCCATTGGAATCTAATCTAGCAATTCTTTGCTGAGTCCCTGCTCATAATAATTCAGGAGGGTGTGAAGTACAACAATTTCATTCCACCAATTCATTAGGCAACTGGCGTTAATGGTTAGAACATTTGTATGCCCATTGCTGTGCCTGAGTAGTCATGTCAGCTTAGGGCATCTTACTATACAGCACTGAGGGCAATAGGAATGTATGGTTGATTGTTCAAACATACATGCTAATTTTCTCTTGCCTCAGATTTTAAATCTGTTTATGAAAATTTATAGGTTATTAATTATAAAGTTATATATCTGTTGACATTAATTTGTATTTATTTGTAGGTGGGGATTTATGGTTATACTGCTTATTCTGCCACTAAATTTGGGCTTCGTGGTCTAGCAGAAGCATTGCAACAGGAGGTTATAGCAGATGACATTCGTGTTTCTCTTATATTCCCTCCAGACACAGACACTCCAGGTCTAGTGGAAGGTATTGAATAGTTTTTGAGCTTAGTTAATCAATTACCTTGTTTCTGGCAACTGATTGATGTGCATTTTGTACTGGTAATGGTTCAAGTAGCCTCTTGGATATAATCTGTTGTCACTTTGATGTTGTGTGTTTAAATGAATCATGGATGTGAGGAGGCATAATCTAAAGATCAGAATACTTGAATGTTGAATCCATGCATAGAATGATTTACTACCGAGAATTTTAAGTCAATCATTATACTTTCTTAGCTAAATATTTCCTTTTGGTTGGCAATGGTAGTTCATACAATTCTGTTTCCAACTTCCATCATATAAGGGAGTTGCGAAATCAGTGCAAATGGTAATATTATTGATAAAGAGAATGCTCAAAACTCATGGTACAGTTACTGAATACAGAGTTATGTGTATTCTTAGAAGTTATGAGTTATGACTTCATGAAATTCAGGATGTCAAAAGTCTTTCCTTTTGTATGTTTTGTGCATCAAACATCTTATTATTCAATTATTCGTAATTGTTGCCCTTTCTATTTTTCTGTATTCAAGTTAATTGATAACCTGAAAATGCTCTTCGCAGAAAACAAGAAAAAACCACAGATGACCGGTTTGATTGCTTCATCCAGCGGTTTGATGAAAGCTGATGATGTTGCTCGGAAGGCTTTAAATGGCATCAAGTCTGGCCGCTTTTCCATCCCTTGCAATCTTGAGGGACACTTGCTTGCCTTAGCAACTTCTGGTTTTTCCCCTCAAAGCTCATTCTTGATGGCATTTTTAGAGGTTTATGCTGCCGGGATATTACGGATTGTTGTACTATGTTTCCAGTGGACTTGGTACAGAAGTATAGAGAAATTCCATGCCCAAAATCGTGGTAAGCGTTGGACAAATTGATACACACACACATTTACGTGTGTGTGTGCATGAGAAGTGACGGAGGAAACATCCCCTTGTATTCTAATTCGATTCAAAACCAAAGTCTTCATCTCAAATAGGGTTAACTTATTTGGTTATGATTAGGGAACTTAAAATTTTGTGGCTTGTGTATGTACTTATGTTAACTAGATTGTCGGTATTTAGCTGAAAAAGTCAATTAGATTCCTTTAATTTTTCTTTAAAACGTTGCAGAATTCTGTATCCTGAAAAATGTTTAATGGAACCAACCTTGCGCTCTGCTCTCACAGTTTGTTTATGCACTTGTTTAGATTCACACTCTTATTTCTATTTGGTTAATTGGTTATTGACTTGATGAACTAGACCCCCAAACCCCAACACTTCTCTCTATCTTTCTTGGGTGGGGTTAGAGAATAACTCTATGCTGCATAATTTTAATGGTTAACGTTGATTGATGAGATGGTTTGTATACTAAATTACTGACCCTGTGACATTTCTTGTGCCTTTAAATGTAGGCAATTAGATATATTTACGTGGATTCTTTTCATCTGAGTTTCTGCTATCATATCTGCACTCTTCAACTCTGAACGGCAACTCTGAACGGTGTATGATCTCTGGAAGCTTCTAAAAGACCACAAGCTGATTCAGACATGGTCTTGCTAAACTTTTGATATTGATAGGCTGTTCTTTCATCAATTTCATATAAGCCCCTTTGAAGAGCTTGAAGTCTCGTCCCAGTGGCTTGTTTTTTAGACGTGTGATAGCAGATAACAAGATGTGTTTTTGTTGCATTCTGTTCAATTGCTTGAGACTACCGTGTATGTTAACCAAGAAACTAATTTTAAATGCAATCAATCAAGTTTAGGTTTGTGGTTTCTTTATTTCATCCATGATTTCTAATTTGATTATATTGATGGTGTCGTATATTAATGTTACTCCCTAGTAAATTATTTTTAGAGAGTCCATCAATTCTAAATATATTGTTAATTTCTAATTTTGTCTGTGTCCTCGTATCGCCCCATTAATTTTCCCTCAAAGATGTTAAAAAAACAATAATTCAAACAGAAATGTTATACTTTTTATCCAAATTCCGTGAATTATTAAATTTTATTTAGTTTGTATTAAGTTTTAAAATTCCAAAATTTTTGGAACAAAATCTTTTAATTTATCTATCAGTTATATATAAAATCTCATGGCGAGATTTCTATTAAACCACTTGACACAATATGGTTGGACCACATGGTTATCTAATGATTTAAAGTGAAAAAAAAATAAAATAGAATCAGTTTCCATTTTCAAATTCTTTTTTTTATTACATCTATTTTCAAATTCCTTTTATAATTAACTTTTATTTCTTTAAATTCAACTTTAAACTATTATAAGATACTAGAGAATTGCCCCCATGTGATGCACGTGTATTCAACACATATGTTATCATATCTCAACTAACTTAACTAACATTTAAAATCATAACTAACCGAACTAACATATTCAAAACCATAGCGAAATAGTTATAAAGTACTCTCTTTGTTCCTAAATATAAGATCACTACAGGGAGGAGATGTTGTTCCTAAATATAAGAATACTTTCTAATTTGACTCAAGTTTTCCCCAAATCACCTCTATAATCCCTTCACCCAAAAAATAGTGGTTTGAAGAAGGTGATATTTTTAAAACTTAGGTGGGAGATATTTTGGAAATTTCATGTAATCCTAACTAACTGGAATGTCTTTCTTAATCTCTCCAAATTTGCTAAAGTAATACTCCCTCCGTTCCTAAATATAAGATCACTTTAGCAAATTTGGAAAGATTAAGGAAGACATTTCAATGAGTTAGGATTACATGAAATTTTTAAAATACCCCTCACCTAAGTTTTAAAAATATCACCTTTTTCAAACCACTATCTTTTGGGTGAAGGGAGTATAGGGGTAATTTGGGGAAAACATTAGTCAAATTAGAAAGTGATCTTATATTTAGGAACAATCTCTCCTCCCTAAAGTGATCTTTATATTTAGGAACAGAGGGAGTATTATATTTAGGAACGGGAGAGAGTAGTAGGTCAAAATTGGTTGGTAAGGCTTTTCCATAGGCCCAAGGTTTAATAAAGAGTCACACTAATACTAATAGGAAACCTTATGAAACCTTATGGGCCTTTTTTTTTTTTTACCCAACCGCGTGTCAAGTGAGACTAATCCCTCGCTGTTCTGAAGTCTCATATAGGGGGTAGACAGCTGGCCTGTGAATTTGCTCCATTCGCAAGAGCTGGGGATCGAACCCCCAACCACTTGCTTAAGGGATGAGAGTACTTAGTTACTTACCACTCACGCCAACCCGCGCCAGGTTGAAACCTTATGGGCCTTTAGAGACAAAAGATGAAACAAAAATATGAATATGAATATGAATAAGTTATGATAGGTGGGCATTGTGATAAGACATATGAGACATGGCTTCCTCTATAGTGAAGCGAGCTGCTTCCTCCATTGGAGCATCACTGAGATGTTACGCCAAGCTTGCTTGTGGGACCGACTTGATAGCCGCCGCTCCTAATGTTTCTCTCCAGAAGGCTCGTTCTTGGGACGATGGCGTCTCCTCTAAATTCTCCACCACTCCCATTAAAGACATATTCAAGGTAGGTCATACCCACTGAACATTTTTACAATATTTTGGAATATGAATTGTTTCATAACATTTGGTCTCACTTTCTGGTGTTTCAGGATAAGAAAGTTGTGATCTTTGGCCTTCCGGTAAGTTTATGAGATACTAATATGTTGTGCATTTTGTGGGTTTTCACATTTCTTTTATACTCCCTCCGCTCTTTAATTTAATATAAGATCAGTTTAGCAAATTTGGAGAGATTAAGGAAGACATTCCAATAGGTTAGAATTACATGAAATTTCCAAAATACCCCTCACCACCGAAGTTTAAAAAATATCACCTTATTCAAACCACTATTTTATAGGGAGTATTGGGCGTAATTTGGGGAAAACTTGAGTCAAATTAGAAAGTGATCTTATATTTAGGAACAAGTTCTCCTCCCTTAAGTGATCTAAACGGAGGGAGTATTTATTAATATCCTTACTTAACTATCATTCTTAATCTAATCAAATTTTAGTTAAATGGGTTATTTAGGAATGGGAAACTAGGGAGTGTCACAGTTATCATGCATTTCCTCCACTTTGACATATGGTAATGGATGCATCATGCATCAGTTTTGTTTTTTTATACTTTCTGTGGTATTTGTTGTCATCCTCTCGGAAAATAATGGTGGTAATAGTGAGGGAATCGATGCTTTCTATATATATACTCCTTCTGATTCTAAATATAAGTCCTTTTGACCTTTTTGCGGAAGATAAGGAAGCAAATTACATCAGTAAATTATAACATTTGCTTCATGTAATTAAAATATACTACCTCCGGTCCTAAATATAGGACCTAGATAACTTTTTTTTTTAGAGGTTAAGGTTGCAAAATAGTCTATTAATTCATGACATATTTGATATATTTTTAGATTATCCGTTAGTTTATAAGTAAAATAAACTAGTTTAAGGAAAAACATTAGGTAAATCAATTTATAATTAACTTATTTTGCCTTTTTTTAGGATTTTTCAAAAAAGTCAATTAGGTCTTATATTTAGGACCGGAGGGAGTAAGTTATTTTATATGCAGAAAAAACTGGTTTGTAGATAAAATAATAACTATAGACAGTTAATGACTAATTTCGGATCCCGAATTTCTCCAAAAAAGTCAAAGTGTTTTTATAATTAGGACTGGAGGACTAAGGATGGTGTGTGTGTGTGTGTGTGTGTAAGGAATGGTACTTTTTGAAAGAAAATGAGACATTATCATTTGTATATATGCAGTATATTTTGCTTATCATGATGCTTTGGAATGTCTCAGGGTGCATACACAGGAGTTTGCTCAAACAAACATGTTCCTGCTTACAAAGATAACATTCAAAAGTTTAAGTCCAAAGGCATTGATTCTGTTATTTGTGTGTCTATCAATGATCCTTATGTTTTGAATGCGTGGGCTGAGAAACTTCAAGCCAATGATGCTGTAAGTTATAAGCCTTGTCCCTTTCCTTGAGTATCTAGAGTACCTTACACTCTGTGTTTTCTCTTTTCCTCACTGACAATTATTGTATTAGCCATTAGTTTTTAGCCTTGAAAATTAGTGATTCTCTACTTCCACTTCCTTCGTTGCAGTATTTTTGTTATGCATTTCTTTTTTGGCATCTTATAAGATCACTCATTTCACTTTGGAACTTTGTCCATTTACATTACACTAATTTGGTGTCATCTGGTTTGGTAATTAATCCACCTGGTATGGCAACACATAATAACAGTATGTATATACTAGAATTGGACTAAATGCTTTTGTTTGTTTGCTTGTTTATTAGTTGCAGTATTACTTGACTACAGACTTTGTTCTTGCCAAGTTGTTGAATCCCCCCTTCCACCCAAAAAAAAAAAACACGTTATAGTGTAGACTGAATGGGTGACTTTTTTATATCATGTATTATGAATGTGACTGGAATACCCAATATTGCGATAATTGTTGATATGTAAGAGGAATTAAGTGATTTTTATTAACTTCAGCCCCCTGAAAATAAAAAATGTACATAATCTATATGGAGATTGTGTCCTTCACAACATATAATATGATCAGAAGTCTGATTATCGTGCTTCAACTACTAATTTTAGGAGTGTATAATATTTCTTTGCAGATTGAATTTTATGGGGACTTTGATGGCAGCTTCCACAAAAGCTTGGACTTAACAGTAGATCTCTCTGCTGCTCTGCTTGGAACTCGATCTCATAGGTGTGTTGTATATACATGGTTCATCCTAAAAACCTTTCATCTTCATGATTATCATGTGGTCTTGAGCATGTTTTTATAGAAATTTTGCCTTCCACTATTTTTTGTTTGTGTTTCTCTAAAGAAGAGCTGCTGATATTTTTGGTGTAGATGGTCAGCTTATGTGGTAGATGGGAAAGTGAAGGCTCTTAACGTTGAAGAAGCTCCATCTGATGTTAAGGTTTCTGGTGCAGAGACCATTTTAGATCAGATATGAAGTTTCTTTGCCTTTTTTAAATCATATAGTAAGATGTAATAATAAGTTCTTTTGTTATTTTCCCCACTTACGATGTAACCCTTCAAGAAGATCTATCTGGTGCTTCCAGCAGAGGGATACTGCTGACTATAAGAAAGTGAAATAAACTGTTAATTGCAGAATATATTACATACTAGTCCCTTTGCTTTCTACTCTTTAATATCAAATTTATTTTAGGGGTTAAACTTGATACTCCCTCCCGTCCTAAATATAAGACCTAATTCACTTTCTCTGGAAAATTTTTCAAAAATCAAAATAGGTTAATTATAAATTGATTTACCTAATTTTTTCCCTTAAGCTAGTTTATTTTACCTATAAACTAATGGATGATTTAAAAATATATTAAATATGTCATCATTCAATAACCTATTTTGCAACCTTAATCTCACCAAAAAAAAGTCAATTAGGTCCTATATTTAGGACCAGAGATAGTATTAAATAGATGACTTATTTCTATTTGTTTTGCATCTTATCCCAAATTGTCAATTATACTTTCTCGACAATTTGGAAATAAAAAATGAGTGAAATTAAATATGGCTAAATCATTTTAGAAAAAGTATGTCAAATCAACTGTTTTTATTAATATCCTTGATCCAATTAAATTAGACAAATATCTTTGATGATCACCAACGCTTGAAATTCATTAATGCTCAAGTGTTGAAAGATATGACATGTTTCTGTGGGGTAGGAAGCATACCTAACAAATGGACTCCCCAATGGAACTGGTTTGTGTGAGAGAGAACATATGGAATATGTCAGAGGCTATATCGAGTTTACAGGTGTATGAATTTTGTACATCATTTGAAATTTGTAAGAACAAAAAACTAGGACACATTAACACCATGCATGGTGATATTTCTTCAATATTCCCATCTGAATTCAGAGTTATACTCATACAATAATTTTCAAATGACAAGGCCATCTTTAATTACAGAGTTCTTCAATATAATGGTTACACCAGACCTGATGTAAAACCCTTCAGATGATCTATCAGCCTCTTGTATGCCCTGTAAGTTCAAAAAACCATCAGGAATTCAACACCATTTCATCATTTTAACCATTGCCTCAATTTTTCACAGCTTGACTGATACAATACAAAAATGTTCATTACATATAAATACTGAGAAAATATGAGCATGTGAAATTGAATTTGGTCTTTTTAAAATTTAAAATTTAATTATTATCCAAACATTAAAGTTCTGGCTATCTCTTCCTCTCACATCAGTCTTTGAATAATCATACCTCTGAGTTTGCTATTATAACATTCCTTCCAATTCTTGCATTTTTGTCAATAATGCAGTCCCTGCAGATTATTAAGAGGAAATTAGAAGATAATGCAATTGAAACTTATGTTGACCGGTTTCTAGTTGAACCAGTCAAACCAGCTGAACGGTTCAGTATGTTTTTTCATTGAAACTTAATGGATACTAATAAAAAAATTAAATTGCAGTTCTTACTTGATTTTGGTATTTTCTCCAATCCCAATAGGAACTCTTCCCTTAGCTAATAGTTCTGCTATTTCAGCTTCAGTTTCATAAAAATCAGCTCCAAGCATCACAGTATCCTGCATACACGTTGCAATATTTCAAAGTGACATAACTATGTTTTAGATTTTAAAGGAACGGTATCCAATTTGGGGTGCTTAATTAGAGAAACTGAGAAATTATATGCAATTGATGAATCAGATAACTAAGCTTTGTTTTGTTAAGGTCATACCTTCAAGTGAACATTTGAGTTTATTCTGGACCGTATGCCAACCACACTATGCTCTATGAATGAATCAGTCAAAAAGCTTCCATGTGATACTATTGAATCAACAATCTGTATCCACAAGAACAAAAACTTGCATTTAAAATCAATGTCAAATATAAAATTTATAGCGAATTGCACTAGTCACAGATCTTGAGATCTACCACTTTTGAAAGTAAAGGTGGGATTTAAATGAGAAGAAAAAGTAAATGTTGGAATAATAGAACTGACTTTTTCAACTGAAAAAGTCAATTTAAGCCCCCAAATGATGTTTTGCATGATTTTTGGAAGCACCTGAGTTTTACTCAAAATTCACTTCGAAAGTTAAACAACTTTTTCTAGCTATTAGCTTTTCTTCAAGCTTAAACCTTCTGAATCTAACCTTTTAATATATCATTCAGTCTAGTTTATAACAAAGCAACTTGTTTTATGAAAGGCTATCCAAACAAACCATATTACACAATTTGACTAATACCCCAACTTAAGTTTGTAAAAGGACAGTAGCGATAAAATTCACTTTTGTAAACATTAATCCAAACAAGCCTTGTATAGCAATGTTGCGAAGTAACTTGTAAAGGCAAAGACACTAACCTTACTATTTTCAATTTTTGTTGGTGGCAAGTTTCTTCTTGATGTAAACATTGGTTTAGCTGCATCATAAAAACTAAACCGAGGTGGCTGCAAATCAAATCACAAAATTTAATGTTTCAAGGAAACAGACATGGAATGATGAGCACACTACTTGGAAGAGAAAATCAAGACTAGTTACAATTTCAGAGTTTAAGTGACTCCACAGTTTCACCTGGACTAAAGCTTGATAAGTTATAGACACTCACATGCTCAGTTAAGGCCAGATTTGCCTCAAAGAAGGATCTGATGGTTCCTATGTCTTCCCAGTAGTCATTGAAAAGATAAGCCTGTATGAAAATTTCACTTCAAAATATATATTATTATAGATCACAATCTGTAAAACTGAACTTTCTGCTATACAACATGAATCATAATCAGATAAATCTTCAAAAGAACACAATTGCATTGAGGTCCCAAGCAAGAGAATGAAAAAGTCCAAACGAGTTATTAATGGTATTTTCAATTATTATCGGTGACATTTTCTTTTGTTGATAGTGTCATTAACAAATCCATTGCAATTTATCTTATATTAATTCTATTGTGTGGGACATCAATGCAATTGTCCCATCTTAAAAGGCTAAGAACTAAATATTGAGTCAGACCTTCATGTAGAATTCTCCAGCAGAGGCAGGAATGACCTCAGATCCAAAGTCATTAGCAGTTGGATAACGCCATCTGATAATAAACTTACAGCACTTAGAAATAGATGAAAAGTTAGAGCTACCTCCAATAAAGCTAGACAATAGCAGAACTGGACCCAATGAAATAGTTATATATGCAAAGGAATGGACAGAAATGTCTTTACATTAAGCTAAGTAATATACTATACCTTAATAGGTTTAGAAGTATCTCCTTCTTGAAGACATACACTCCCATGGAAGCAATGTATGGTTTCTCTCGAGCCTCATCTGGTGATAGGCCCAGCACTGTTGTATCTACTTGCTAAAAAATATGAAGGACCAATGCTAAAATACTAGGGTCTAATTTCTGAAACTCATTCCTGGTTTGCTTTGCAGTATGATAAACGTGAGAATTATTATTACCATTTCTTTCAAGTCTTTCCCTTTTGGCTTCTCACTGAATGAAACTATCCTCCCATTGTTGTCTATCTTCATCAGACCAAAATCTGAGGCACGGCTATCATGAATCCACAGTAGAATGTTAAAATGACAATAAATCATGAAATTGGGATAAAACATTATATATATGACAGATTTACTTGAAGACATATTCACTATATTTGCAAACACAGAGCTATGAGAAGCCCTTCATTTATAGGTTTATGAATGCTTGTCAAAAGTATGAGAGAGAGTAAATCAAACATGGTGATCCCAAAGATAGACATGTAAGTAATGGATAATGAAAAAAAAACTGAGATAGTTACTACTCCGTTTAGTAGGAGATAGATAGATTAAGCAAATCATAGAAACATTTACATACTCATCCATGATTGACTGGTCAATCTCCCTCTCCATAAAAGTCTAGTATTATTGGGCTCAACTTGGGGGTACTTCTCCTAACATAATTTCTCTTCAACTCACAAGATTGGAACATTCAAACTTGTTCAATGAAAATCAAGTCCCTTATCACTCATCCTAACTATTGTTTTTTGTATATCAAGTCACTTTAAAAATCTCTATAATAAAGAAAGCTACAATCTGAAGCAAGCAAGCTACCTATCATCCATTGGAAGACAAGAGATAGTGATATCTGCACCGCTCTGCCGATGACTCTACAAATTACAAATTCATGACTTATTATCAGTATTTTGAAATCATAAACCAAAGTCAAAGACAAGACAAAGAGCACTCTTTTGAGTGGCTTGAATGTGGGCTTACTTTAACAAACTCCATATAGTCCATCCTATATAGGTGATCCCCAGAAAGAATCACAACATCTTCAATATCCTTACTTCGTGGGTCCTACAGCAGTCAAAAGCATACCCAAAATTGTCAAGCTAAATATACCTACAGCATTTAGACTCAGTCTTGCCTTTGTAGTAAGTTAATGTGTGTGAAATACCTCAAAGAGCCAATGGAACTGACGCACAGCATCAGCAGTACCCTGAAACCAACTCTTGCCTTCTACTCCTGGAGTTTGAGTAGCTGCAAGAACCTTAAAACAGAACAAGCATATCCTTGAAAGCATAACATGATATGAACACGAATGTATCCTAAACAAAAACATTATATTCCCTCCATCCCGTAATATAAGGTGAAATTAACTGAGTAACATGATCCCGAAAATTTGTTAAAGTTAGTTAAAAAACAATGATTATGTAGACAATTATTTTCCTGAAAATGCCCTTATTTAAGAAGGAGGAAAGAGAATGTATGAGGAATAAATGATATGAGAGGGAAAGATGAAGGGAATGAAGAGAGTGAAATATTGGAAAAGGTAAATTTATAATGTTGACCGATTCAAACATCACCTAATATTTTGCGACAAAATCATTCAAAAAACTTCACCTTATATTATGGGATGGAGGGAGTATATCACAAGGGATGATGTATATACCTCGACGAAACCATCACCGAAGGTGACTCCACTGCCAGAGCTGTAAGCACGGGCAATGTGCCTGTTCAGTGATTGTGAATTGAACTGAGTCAAAATGTACACTTTGTTGATCCCACTATTAATACAATTGCTCATTGGCACATCAATCAGCCTGTATGAACCTCCAATAGAAACCTATTATGCCACCAAAAATAACAGAAAATGGCTATTCATCAAATCAACTCATGATGTTTTATAGGATCAATAGAAGCACAACAACAACAACAACAAAGCATATTGCATTGTATTAGGTGAGGTCAACTACATAGATCATACAATATTATTGTTCTCCATCAACAACTAAATATTTGCAAAGATTGTTAACTAAAATGTCTCGTTCAATAACTTTAATGAGCGTCTTTAGTCTTTAACCCAAGCATGCAATGACCTTCTTTGAACATGTCAAAACCCTATTAAACTATTTTGTTCCAATTTTCTATTCAATATATGCCACTCCACCACCAACAACAAGCCTTACTCACCAGGTGAGCTACACTGCATGGACCATACGAACAACTAAATTTTTACAAAGATGGTTAACCAAAATGTGTTGAGGTAAGCTACATGGATCATACTGTATCATTGTATTCTATCAACAACAAAAATTTTACGAAGATTGTCAAACAAAATGTCTCGTTCAATAAATTTCTTGAGTGTTTTCAGTGCAAACAATGGCTTTTTCTTCTGAATGAGACCGAACCATATTATACCATTTGCTACAATTTTTTGTTCAATACATGCCACTCCAACTATTCCACAATGTAATCAATCCAAGCAAAAGAAAAGAATATAACTTAGAACTTACAGCAGGTTTGGCACGGCGCTTAGTGAGAGGAAAGAGACGTGTGCCAGCTCCTCCACCAAGTATGACTGCCACAACTGTTCTTGAGTCCTCCAATTCCGCATCCAAGTCCTTCAACTACATCACTCCATTTCCCATTGCATCAAAATTCCATCCAATACTATTGAACACTGTTTACAGTCTTTATTCTCAACTTAACCACATAAATATACTCCGTCCGGTCCTAAATATAAGAACTGACTGACTTATTTGGAAAATCCTAAAATAGCAAAATAAGTCAATTATAAATTGATTTACCTAACTTTTTTTCTTAAACTAGTTTATTCAACCTATAAACTAATGACTAATCTAAAAATATATCAAATATGTCATAATTTAATAACATATTTTGTAACCTTAACATCTCAAAAAAAGTCAACTAAGTCTTATATCAAGGACCAGGGAGTATCATAATCAACATTCACTCATATTGTAAAGTTTCAATCTTGTCACATAAAAACACCAAACTTTGTTCATAAAACAAACTTGTCAACCATGATTAACTGACCTGGGATTCATTGGCCACGTCAGCAGTTAGAGAAGAGCATATGTGTCTCCTTTTTGAGCAGCCATTTCCTTTGCACTTCAGTTTCAGTTGTAGTTTCAGTTTCTGTCCCATGAGATCTCCATTACTAAACTTAACAAGTCTTTTGTACGTACCAACCAATCCTGTTGCTCCACGTAGCTGGCCGGCGTATGAGAGAGACAATCGGCCGTCCGGTGAGGCTGCCATATTTTCAGGGGACTGTTCTGTCTGACGTGAAGCAGTGAGACAGAGCTTACATTGACAGATGTTAGGCTAGTGGAAGATTGTGCCACGTTATCTCTATTGACTAGTAGTATCCTCCAATTATTATAGTATTATTTTCCTTAAAACGATGATGGGTGTTTTGATGAATAAAATGACAATTTAGTGCATGTGTACAGTACATGTACTTGATATTTGATTGAGCCATTTGGCATCTTGAATAAAATGCGAATATGTTGAACATTATTATTATTATTACATAATATCAAACGGGCAATTTAAGTGAAAATATGTAGAGCTTAATTAACGTTAACATCGAGCCAAATGAATTTAGTTGTGTCTCATTTTAAGAACTAAGGGGCGGTGAATCACAAGGGATGATACTGATGGAGTCATGACGTAGGCAATGTCATGTCATGACTCACGAGATGATGATGGGCATGGCCAAGGAGTTGACATTGCCTTGGACCAAAGCCAAAGTGGAGCATTAATTTGATTGGCTAAAGATTGAAGCTACAGGTCCACTTCTCTGGCTTTGGTTAGCGAAAAAAAAAGGGAAAATTAAATATAAGTCCCTGGTAAGGGACATAATACTGGAAAAGTCTCAAAAATTGAAAAAATTAAAGTAGAGTCTCTTGGGAAAAGGTGGGTGGATTTTTTTATTATTAAATGTGGGGCCCACACATTCATAAATAATTAAAGTGAGGTCCCAAGGGACTCTACTTTAATTTTTTCAATTTTTGGGACTTTTCCAGTAATATGTCCCTTACCAGGGACTTGTATTTAATTTTCCCAAAAATAAAATGTCTAGTCACTGTTCAGTAATACAAGTCCATGGATTAAGTCCATGGAAAAGAAATATCATGGACGGGAGGCAAGACTCACAAGTTTAGTTTTTTGATCAGGAAGACTCACAAGTTTATGATAATGTGTTTTAACTTGTTAAAAGTAATGTATTTTTAATTCCTAAAAACACATGGAAAGGTAATTTTTCATATGACCATGAATCTATCTATAGTATGACTCACTTTACATGTATCTATCTATAGTATGACTCACTTTACATTAAAAATATGTTGTTAGGAGAGGCACATTTAAGGAATCACTCCATAGTCTATAAATAGCCTCCATCCATCAATCCTCTTAGAGACACATAAAACAACACAACTATTTTGTCCACACAATTAGGAGAGCAAGCTTATTATGTTTATTTTTGAATGCACATATTGATAAAGTAATATTATCATTTTGTGAAAACTATTTTCATCTTAGATTGAGGGTTGATAGTCCAATCCATACTCAAGCGTCTTTATTGTATCCAAATGGAAATTTACTTGTCAATCGAACTTGCGCTCTCTAAGATAAGATGATGGAGGCAAATTAAGTTAGAAAAGAAAAGTGTTACACATACTTTGAAGACATTATGTACTTCTTTATTTTTTCTTTGTTTCTAGTACTCCTCATAGATCACTCATGCTAAAATTGTTGCGATTATTTACAACACAAATCTGTGTCAGTGGGTGCCTCCTACTCAGATATTTTGACAAAACTTCAACCATCTACCAAGAGTGATTTTATCTTGCATTCTCACACACTTCTTCTACTCAGCTGTTGTAGAAAAAACAAACTTATTTCGCTGTTTTTTATCAACTAGTAGTATTTTTTTATCTTATAATGTCATGCCTTTTTTTGTCAAATACTTTCTAGTAATTCGTGCATATTGACAACCGACTAATTCAGACTCGAAGGGAAAAGTGGTGCCTATATCAACAACCAACTATCTGGTTTTTACAAGTATTGAAATTTCTCGAGAGAAAACCTACATATTTTGTGATGAGCCCAAAACAAGAGATGACTCAATTTGTTCCTTCGATTCCTTTTAAACAATCTTCGCAAAATTTTCCGACGACCCACAAAAATAAAGAATCATTTATTTGGAATACGAGTTGTCAAAACTCCAAACCCAAACCTCTAAAACCTATCTAAATAAGACCTAACTAAAGGCGTCCACAAAAATATCATGTATATCTATTTTCCAAATCCATGGATGAAAGCCTACTTTCCATTTTTATTCTTCAATCACTATTCATTTGCTCTTATGTTCAAAATTTAAATATAAATTCCCCACACACACAAAGATGAATTATATCGTCATTACCATCATCCTAGAGTGAAGGTGGAAGGTGATTTAAGAATAAAAAATTCCCATGAAATTTTTTTTATTACATGTCCAACATGAGAAATTATGTCTTTAGGACTATGATTAACCAAAATGTTCTAACTCCTTGTGATCAAGAACCTATACTATGCTATGTAATATCAACAAAAAAAATTGATTGGAATCACATACACCCCTAATAAATAAGTTCATACTCAACATTCTTAAGATCTCTATTCCAACATATTTGAAGACTAGATTGCAATGATTTTTGCAATAGTAGGCGCAACGCGAGTGAGTTTCATGACAATTCGACTCCATCTGCATCCTATTGGATGGCTCCTTCACATCCATTTCGTCTTGACTAAAAGACTGAATCATCTACCTCTAGCATGAAAAATCGTATCTGCTGCTAGTCCTCTCTTGATGTGCAACTGATCGATCTACATGGAACTTACATTGTGAGATAATAGATCTTGATCACAACATGCTCTAAACAGGCGAGAAATATGGAAATTAAAAACTAAAAAATAACGTTAAACACCTCCATATGTACAGTGTACAAAAGGTATAATCAATTATTGATAGGTATTTAGACTTAAGATAGTCATCCCTTACCTTATTTGATGCACATAATCCATATACCACCAGTCTAATCTAATTATTTATTTTTTTTAAAAGAGAATCTTTGATCCAAATAATTGATATTCACATTATTAAAAATAATCAAATTTTACCAATAATACTTGGCCTAACCATTGACTAACTAGATCACAAATTAAAATTCTTGAAATAGGCATGATCTAGTTTAGAGGTGAGACTTTTAAGTTTTAACTCGGTTTGTCAAGTTGAGACCTAACCCGAAACTAATTAAAAAAACGAAATGTGCTGGAGAAACTGAGCCCATTTCATTTGTTTTCTTTTTTTCATCAAGATTTCATTTGTTTTCTGAAGAAACATGTTTTGGATATTTGAGTCTTATTTTACAGACCGAAATGAGTAATAAGGTGCAAGGAGCATATAGGGTGTCCAAAGGAGTATTAGAAAAAATCACCACATCTATGAAGCATCGATTTTTCTTATGCCCAACAAACAAGCACGAGTTGTTTAGAAAACTAATACTCCCTCCAGTCCCTAATATACGAGCCCAAAATTTGAATGGTTTTGGTCTCTAATATAAGAGATCATCTCATATTCTCTCCTCATTTAATACGTTTTTTCTACTTTACCCCTAACACTCTTTCATATTTATTAATGTTTATGTATTTCTCTCTTTTAAAAGTATCATGATAAATATGGGCAATATTGGAAAAGAAGCATGAACTTCAGACACCCAACTAACATTCACATGTTTTCTTAAGAAACGTTTTTTTGCGGTTAACTCTAATATTAAGAATACGAGGGAGGGAGTATTATTTCTTGGCCACCGACACACACGAATCGTTGTTAACATAGGAAATTAAAGTACGTGTGTCTTAACTCTGAAGTACGTAAGATGGAGTAAACAAACGTTGTGGTTTGACCGTTGGCACGTCGTCCTCGCCAACCTCGCTTCCACCTAAAGAAAACAGAACAAAGTCACAAACAGTAAGCAATAAGCACCAACCCATTCAAAGACTCCAACTTTTAGTCTTTCCTCTTCATTCTTACCTCACAATTAACATTCCTCCTTCTCATGGCTTTCTCTCACTTCTCTCTCCTCCTCTCCCTTCTTCTTCTCTCTTCCTTTCTCTTCTTCACTCACCCCATTCTCTGTGACGATGGTAAGTTCACTCACTCTGTCTTTCTTTTTCATATCTTAGAATATGAATATTCATACCCATTTGAAAAGTGTTAGACTTTCTGCTTCTTGCTCATTTTATTTTATTTGTTTTCTTTAGTTTTTGCTTACTAGATCTGGTTTCAAGTAATTATTTCATCTGGGGTTGCTGAGTTTGATGATTACAACAAAAAACCATCAATGAATGACATTGTTTATTAAAGCTAAATTACAATTATTAATAGTTGCTGATCTGCTACATTTTTTCATTGATTGGGGTGTTACTAGATTTTAGCTTTTATGGAATTGGGCTATATTGAGAACCAAGTTTTAGTTTTGGATGAGAAATAACAATTATAAACTGATAATTTAAAGCTTTTTTTTCTGTTTTCATTGTGTTTGGATCTTGGTCCAAAATGTTAAGGAGATTAGATCTTAAGACTAAAGAGATCTACAAGATGGTAACAGAACTCTTGTGGACTGAAATTTCCATTGTAAATGTTGGATTCTCCATGTAATTAAGCTGTACTTTGGGTTAGATTATTGTAACACATACTTGTTCAAAAATGTCAGAAATGTTGCTAGATTTGTTAAGAAGCAACATATATACTCTTGTATAGAATGCTGGTCACACATTGAGAGAATCAAATGATATAAGCAGTGGATTGACAAAAAAATTTAAAATTTAATTCTAAGTATTGGAGACCATGTGAGCTCTGAAGTATATCATGTTAGTTGAAGCCTGTCCTCTTGACCATGAGTTTTGTTTTTCTTTTGACAATTTTGTTCCTTCAACACGGAGGAGTCCTTATACATGCTTACTCCTCTGACCCTTAATGGAGGACCTAATTATCTAATTTGGGGAAATTAAAGAATATGAATAAATTAATTAATTATATCTTATGTAAAAGTAGTTTACAAACTGACACATTGGCGACTTGATCTCTCCAAAATACTTCTATGAAAAATTAGTTTGCATATAAATTAGTTTGGAAGAAAATGATAAATATGAAGATAAAATGGATAAAGGTCTCTTACATTTAGGACAAATATCCACCCCAAGCTAGATCTTACATTTAAGACTATGGGAGTATAGCATAAGACCGATGTCACTGTCAATGAAAGTGAAAACTCACTTATCACTTGGTTCTGGACTCTCCAATTCGGTATTTTGTTGCCAATGTATCAGCATTTGGTGGCAATGTGTTGATCTTTTACAGTTAGTATGCAATACCAGTTCAGTGATTTAAAGGAACAGAATTGTCACAGTCGTGGGGGTCTAGCTATGACTGAAATGGTACAGTTGGAAACTCCAACAGTCCCTGCTACTTGAATCACAGTCTCTCTCACTCTCTGCTAGTATATTGCTTCAAAATCCATAGAATGTCCTTTCTTTCCTTTTTTTGCTTTGAAATCTGATTTGCAATGGTTTTTCTCATTCACAGTTTGACTCTAATTTAACAAGTGATTTGCTGAGTAAAGTATGGGATTTTTAATTTTAGTTTTTTTAACAACTACTATGGGATCTTTATTAGTGTAGCTGCTTGCCTGCTTGTGTCAATTCACTCTTTTTTCCTTAGTTTTGAGATTCCCTCTACCTGTTGAAAGAAAAAATCATTCCCAGCAAACTGAATCTTCATTCCAATATCTAAGATCACATGTACTAGCTCAAGCTAAAACGTCTACTCTCTTTTCTTGATAGGTGAATAAGATGTCTTCCCCAACTCTGTTAGAAATTGATGTGACTTATTTGACTTAAATGTTTATCCTATTATACCTCTTGGTTATTGATTAGAACACTATGAAGTCATGTGATCCATGTAACTAACACCACTTGATGGGTTAAGGCTTGTTGTTGTTACTTGACCAGAATATACTGATCCTCTCCCTCAGTCTTGCATGTTTCTTCTTTCAATACATGTCTGCATATATAGTGATGGATTAAAAAGCAAAATGGTAGAAATATACTACCTCCGGTCCTAAATATAAGACCTAGATGATTTTTTTTTTTGGAGAGATTAAATTTGCGAAATAAGTTAATAAATTATGTCATATTTGATATATTTTTAGATTATCCATTAGTTTATAGGTAAAATATACTAGTCTAAGGGACAAATTAGGTAAATCATCAATTTATAATTAACTTATTTTGCTTTTTTAGGATTTTCAAAAAAAGTCAATAAGAACTTATATTTAGGACCGGAGGGAGTATAACTATACCACCATATTCGTTTGAAAAGCATTACTTCACATAGACATGCATGCTCAATAAAATTGGTACAATGAGACTGCCGTTAATTTTTGCCTGCAGAAGAAGATGATCTTTTTAAGGGAATCAACGAGTACCGAAAGTCCTTGAATTTGACTACATTGACCAAAAATGACAATGCTGAGTGCCTTGCCAGTGGACTAGCTGACCAGTTTAAGAAACAGCCTTGTACCAACACGACAGGTGCCAACACAGTTCCGGGTACTGAGCCCCAGTTTCCGAATTACCCAAACATTTTGGCTAAATGTGACTTGAATGTTACCATCACAAGGGATGGAGCTGTAATGCCAGCTTGTGTTCCTGGCTTGGATTCAGGCCTTGTCCTCTCAAACTTCACAAAGTCTCTCTACTCTGAGAACCTTAATGACACAAAGTTTTCAGGTATTGGTATTGGTTCTGAGAAAGACTGGATCGTTGTTGTGCTTACCACTAGCACCCCTGAGGGCAGCTATTCACCGGCTACTGCTAATGGCGCTAATGTGATTTCCAAGACCAGTTTAATGTACTGTTCAGTGTTCTTGCTACTACTTGGAAACATGTTCATGCTGTGAATCTAGAATATGATTATTAGTAAGAGAATGTCTACTATTTTTTTCTTTCAGAGGGACGGTGAAAATGAAAAAACAAAGAAGGCAATTTCAGTTTTTTTTTTTGGAAGAGATAAAGAAATCCCTTTGCAAGTGTTGTGTTTCGTTATTGTTTGTTAGGTTTTATTGGCATTTCATCAATATATATAGGTTGAAGTTTGGAATTCCAAATGTCATGAGAATTGTAATCAATAAATTGTACTTTGTGCAAACTTTTGTACTATTTAGTTTCCTTATGTAATTTCTGTTGCTTAGCTTTAAGGTTTTGGTCTTAAAAGTACATTGAGTGGTAAACCATTTCTTCCCCTGATTCAGCTTCAGTGAGTAAAATTTTAAAGCAAGAAATATGGTTAGATGTCTATACCTCACTGAGAAATCTTTTTATTCAAAGCTGAGCTTTTAGAATCAGAAAGTAGAAATATTCATATTTTTGGGGAACAGGCCAATTATGTGAGTCATGTTGAGAAAGCTCCATTATAGCACAACGTTGGGGAATCCTATAAGGGATGCAGATTTGTTGATATCTGGAGTGAAAATTCAGCTAATGACACTACAAGACTAATGCTAATATATAGCCTTGGGCTAGAATATCAAAAATCACCATTATAAGGGCAACATAAGTTGCTATGAAAACTCGGTATCATGAGTTTAAGGTCCTTGTTAATGCTGATATATTCATAAAAATACTTTAAAAGTAAAATTGTATCAAAATTTATTTTAGAATATTGAGAGTTACAAGAAAAATACTTCAGAGTGTTGGGGTGTTGTATGTTATTTAATTTTACAATGTTCAAAGGCCTACTTTCAATTTTTGTTGACCTTGTTCTTTTATTTTTGGTATTAAGTTTATCCTCATTCTTATTGCACAATTTTGATTCAAGCGCAATGTTGACCTTCTAACATACTAAAAAAACACACAGATTTGGGTTTCATTGATAGATGCTGTGAAGTTTAGAGAGAAAAAGGGAGGGTATGTTTATTTGGAAGAAAAACATAAAGTTATAAGCTATAGAATTCAAATTTGGAAGCTGAATGCAATTGATTAAAGGCTCCATTAGCCGCATTATCATCAGGTTAGGTGTCACATAAAAAACGGAACTTTCTGGTCCAAAAAATCAGGGGAACAAAATCTTACATAAAGGAAACGGCTAATGAAGGAATACAATTATCTGTTTGACTTGCCCCATGTGTTTTGCACATTATTTTTCCACTGATTTTCTCTGTGTGTTTCCCAAATCTAACACAATTTTTGACCCTTGGACCCATCTTGCCTTGAAATTTTCATATGATGTTAGATCCTAAATGAATTTCTCTCAAAGTGGCTTTTCTTCATTCAAGAACTAATAAAGGCAGTCAATCTATCAGGATTTTCATGTTTTCTGAAAAATAGTATCACATCCTTGTTATTATTGTTACACTTGAAGCATAAGTTTCATTTTTTCTTGTTCTTAATATAGGAGTTAAATAACTAATCTATGTATATGAAAAATTAGTTGAGTCTGTAATGTGCAACCAATATGTGATGTTTATTTTATCTAGAATACCTTTGTAATCATGTGTATTATAACTATATTCCCCGATGAAAGCATCATCGTGCAATTAATAGGGATAATGTGAAGGGGAATGTATAAATTTGGGAGACAAATAATAAATGTTTTAAAATTATGACCAAAGTATAAGGCTTAGTATTTATTTTATATGCTGTTGAATAGATGATGTATGGTGAAAACAATAACATTGAAGCAATTCTATTTTTCACAGTCTAGGTTATAATGTTAAGATTGTACTGTTCAGGGTCAAAAGGGAGAAAATCTCAAATTTTACCAGATCTAGATTTCACGTGGTAAACATAATAATAATGGGCTGCTTGAGTTTCATCAAAGTCTGATTTCTAGAGGAGCCCAAAACAGTACTGTTTGATGGAAAAGGGAAGAAGGGGATGAATGAATACACAAAGGGAGAGAATCACAAGAAATAAAGGACACAGTGAACATGAAAAGATGTTTTTATGGTAGGTAACATTATCAACTTGGAATATGATCTCTGTGTGTGTGTGCACATGATTGATTATTTAAAGAGAATTGATGACGTGAAAGACCCAGATTCGGGAAAGGCATGATGAAAAAGATGCATGAAAATATCATTTCACAGAGAGCAAGATCAAAATGAAACGATATATAAAAGATTTCCCTTTCTCTTTGGGAGACCATAAGAATCCCAAAGCATAGTGGTCAATCCCAAAAGCTTCAACTTGTATACCCACTTTAATTTCCAATTTTCATGTCACTTCTTTATGTGTAAAATTTACAATCCTAGTGTAAATATGAGAACTAGTTGACTAATCTTGTAATGTTAAAGAAGTTAAATGTTTCCTTCAATCTTAAGTAGTATAAGATAACTTTAACTTTTCTTGTGAAGATTAAATAAGAAAGTTAAAAGACCACTGGATTTTAACGTATTTTAGATGTAATTTTATTATATGATAGTTTATAGGTAAGGTAAATTAGTTATGTGGAAAAAAATATAATTATACATTTTTAAGTAATTAATTTTCTATCTTAAATTTCTCCAAAAAAAATCAAAGTATAATAATTAGGATTGGATGAAATAAATCATGTAATTATGGCATACTCTACCTACATCTCTAAAATACTAATGTGTATGGTTAAATTATATGTCAACTTATAAAAATGCAAATTAAATTTAAGAAAAATTATAAATATAATAAATAAAATAAAATAAGTCTTATACATAGAATCAAAATTATTATTTAATTAGCTCTTATATATTAGAGGTGATACACCCCACGTTTTTACAAGATTGATGGGAAAAATGGTAAGAGACACCTTATATGTGAGTCGTACATTTATAACTGGTAGAATGATTTACCTTATCTGTCTATATGTGTAAGATAATTAAACAAACAGAAACTACTCTCTTACATCCTAATTAAAAGATCATTTTGATGTTTTTTCAAAAAATTAATGACATAAAATTAATCATTTTAAATTTCTATAGTTAATTTTTTAAAAAACTAATTTATTCTACTTAAGAACTAACTTTGTGTTTGGTTGTGTGAAAGAAAGTAAAGAATTAGAAATGAAAAGGGTAATAGATGAAAAGTAGGGGTAATGATGAGAGAGTAAAGTTTGTGGGCCCCATGATAAGTGTGAGATGGAGAGAGAAAACTTGTGGGCCCCAAGATATATGTAAATGACCATATTACCCCTTAACTTTCTAATTATTTACAACCTCATTTTTTTTTTAGGAAATATTTACAATAATATGAGACACCTAGAAAGCTTAAGCAATAACAACAATAATATGCCGGAGAACGAGAACCAAGACTCTTCTGGCAAACCAGTTGGGAAGAACATACCAAAGGTTTTAGTCGTCGGTGGAGCTATCGCACTTGCATTGACCCTCGATCGAGGTCTCTTGACTAGGCAGTCATATTTACAACCTCATTTCTTTGGATTCTTGCTACCAAACATCACACAACTAGGAGAAAAGAAGCAGTAACTGGTAAACTAGGTACGACTAACAAAATCAAAGAGCTTGGAGCCTGGCGGGTGGTCCAGTTTTGTTTGTATACGTGGAACCATCAAAATCTTCAATACGTTTCTCTCCCCTCTCTCACTCTCTCTCTCCACACACACACACACGAGCTCTTATTATGTCCTCTACATTTACAAGAGCTCATATGGTTAATCCATCAAAATTCTCTTAACACACGAGTGCATTATATACGTATTCTAAGGTTAAGTAATTAACATGCAATATTCTGAATTACTATTTTTCTAACTACCACTCAATATTCCTAATCAATTTTTGATGCATATGAAACCCAATATTCTAAACTTATCTTTGCGTAGTCAGTGCCTTGAATATTTTTCCATCAGCACCAAATATGATGAATCTCCTAGGCTAAGACTTGTGTTGATACACAAAAATATCAAATCAAAGAATGATGACTTTATTCGGAATGTGTGGACAAACCACAATGATCATACAAGGGATTTGTCGCCTAGACTTCGGTCGACTAGCGAAATAAAGAAATAGAGTGTATAAGACTCAGAAGATCTTCCATCCCCCTTTACATGGATTGAGTTTCTATATATAGGCTACAAGTTTCCTTCCCGTTGGAATAATCAATTCTCATACTTATGGGTATTTCCGTTTTGATTCTCATAAATATGGGAGTTACAAGGAATTATTTTGGCGGTTACAAAATATCTTTGACCAATAATAATGCCTTTGTCGACTTTCTAATGCAATGGGCTTCTCCAGACTTGTCCTCCTTTTGGGCTTAATGGGCCCCCTTCATTGTGTTGAAACATGTCGTAACATTAAGTCCCCCACTTCTCGATGACGTTGCAAATGGTCATTGGGAAGTAGCGGTTGAAATATCTAACGACTGGGATCAATCTGTCGCTTCACTTGCCCACGTCCGACGGCTTGGATGCATTTCTCCTGTAATTGGCGCTATTTTCGCAATTCTGGCGCTATTTCTCTTTACATTCAAGTTTCTTCTTCTTAACTTCTTGTCTCATCTTCCATCGCCCTAGGTCGTTCTCCTCTCGAGTGCTCTCCTTATTTCTTCTCCAGGTATCATCTTCTTCTATCTTTTATCTAGAACATGTCTGGTTCTGATTCTAACCCTTCGCATGTGAGTTATCCAAGTGATGATTCTCCCAACCTGTCTGACTCTGGGTCGAATGAAACTCCAAAAAACATTAGTAATCAAAATGTACCTTCTGAGGGTACGAGTTCTAGATCGCCACCCCTTAGATCATTAGTTAGGGTAATGCCTGAGGAAATAGTTAACACTGAAACTAAAAGATCCTCTTTGGTAACTGATTTGAAACCTGTTAAGTTGAAGGCGATTGAATCTAAGAAGTTAGAAGACAAAAGTTTGTACTTTTTCAACCCCTTAGTCCCTTTTAGGGTTCCCAAAAATGATGAAAGACTTGATTCATTTTCTAAACACACTATTGCTTTGAGTGTAGAGGCTTTTCGCTACGCTAGTTGTTTTCCTGTGCCCCTTATTATTGAACAACTTTGTAAGCACTTTGATCTATCCCCTTCTCAACTTATGCCTCATGTTTGGAGGGTAGCTCTAGTAGCCGACATCCTAGGGCGTCATTTAGGTTTTCCCCTTGATCTCCTAGATGTTTTGACCTCTTATTCTATTAGCGAAGTTAAGGCTCCTTCAGGAGAAGTTAGGGTAGGTGTTTATACTTTAATCCGTAATCGCAAAGGGCTAGAAACATGGACCTCCGACAAGGGCCCTAACGATCGGCAGTGGGATGAGAGGTTTTTAATTATTCCAATTGCTAGCTTAGAGCCTCCTGGTGTCAAACTCAGAAAGGAATGGCGTCGTCTAAGTAAGACGACTAACCTTATTTCCTAATTGTAATCTACCATTTGATACTTTTCTTACTCCATTTTTATTTATAGGTGACAAGCAGCTGAATTACTCCCATCCCATTGAAAAGACCTCTACCGACAAGATTAAGAAAATTCTCGCCCTTCCCAAAGACTCTAGGCGTTTTTCATTCATTATCTTAGGTAAATTCTAACCTATTTCAAAATCTTGAAAATAATACTTGTACAAAAGTAATGACAATTTTACCATACTCTTTGTAGGAAAAATGCCTCCCAAGTTGACTGCTGCTGAACGAGCTCAATTTAGAGCTGAAGCAAAGAATGCTGCCGCTTCTGAAATCAGGAGCAAGAAAAGGCATTCTGTGAACGCTACTGTCATCACTCCTCCTACTGTTACTGCTCCTCCTCCTCAGACTGAAAATCCTAGTCCGTCAAAAATTAAAGGTAAAGAGACAGCCGTTGTTGTAGCTGATCCCCCTGCCACCAGAAGTAAAAGGCCCAGAGGGGCTGTCATTCAAGAACCATCGATTCATTCTGCTCCCCCATCACCTAAGAAACTCAAAGCATCCTCTGATTGGAGCTTAAAAAGTGCTTCTCAAGATTTGATTTCTCCTGAAGAGATGAAGGGTGTGGACCTTTCTCTTCCTGCTGAGGCTTCTGCATTTCATAGAAAGCCTTGGGCGATGACCCTGGACATCCTGCAAAGACTTCCAACCCCCACTGATAGGGCAACTTTTCAGTCTCTAGAGTTGACAGAGAACATTGATAATACGATGAGGATCCTTTTCTTGGTAATCCACGTAATTCACATTTCTTTCATTTGGTAAATATTTGTAAATATCACATTATTACTTACACACTTTGTGGGCCTATCCAGGCTATAGAGTTCATGTCTTTGCATAGGGAACAAGTTAAGAATTTGATCACCCAGGACCATCTGACCCAATTTAAAGCAGAAAAGGAAGAAAAAATTGCCAAAATGGAGAAAGAGCTAGAAAACCTTAAGGCTCAAATTGAAAAAGAGAAGCAATTGCTTGCTAAAGAGAAATCTGCCTCTATTCAAAAGACTGAGTTGATTAACAACCTGCGCAGAGGTGTCGAAGAGGGGCGACAAAAAGTTGCAGAGCTGAAGAAGATCAATACTGACTTGGGCAAGGAGCTTTCCAACAAGTCACAAGAAATCATGCAACTGTTAGTGGAAAACAAGGCCCTTAAGGATAGAAAGAAATACCTAGAGGAGGCCATTGCTGAGGTTGAAATGAGGACTCAAATGGAGTTAATGCTGGAGTACAAGGAGGGTAAACATATCAACTGGGACCCTGAGGCCGTGATTAATGAGTACTATGCAACATTCCCAGATCCTCCTGTCTCTTCTCCAGAAAATGAACCTCGCAGTCCCCCTGCCCAAGATGGAGGAGGCAATACCGACACTCCAACTGCTTAGTCTGCATTTTAGCTAGAACTTACTTTAAATTTCCGCTACCTCTGCTCTTTGCTTTATTTCCCTGGATTTTCTTTCCCTGGATATTATCACAAAACATGTTTATGAATGTTAAGTTTTATTTGCATTTGCAATTTCATAACTGTCATGAATCTTCGCATAACAAGTTATCTTACCCGCTTTTGAGTTAAACGACTAGCATACTTAGATGCTTGGTTGCCAACTCTCGTTTGGGAAAAAGCATTACCCTCTTTTGGATTAATCGACTAGTTCGGATGCTTGGTCGACTATCCTACTTTGAGTAAGCATGGTCGACTATTTTACTTGAATTGTGTCGACTTAAGCTATTTCTGACGACTTAGTCATTTAGCTTGATTTTTGAGTCTTTTGTCCTATCACCTGGGATAACCTTTTCGCAACCTGCAATAATCACGAACAAACTTTTTCGTTTTGACTATGGATCAGAATTTCGAGTGCTGCAGATTAACGCCATGATACCATGATCCTGCTAGCACATTATTCATCATTTTCCAAAGTTCTTGACGACTTTGTTAATATCAAACAATCTGCATTCAACATCAATATCAAATTCATAATCAAAAATAATGTTTCTTTAAATGTATGGCATTCCAACTTCTTAAAAGTTCTTTACCATTTTTATCGACTAGTCTATATGCTCCAGGTCCTGTAACTTCAACTACCTTATAAGGACCTTCAAATGTTTGACTCAACTTACCATCTCTACTTTCTTCAGTATTCTGAAACACCTTCCTAAGAACCCAATCACCTACCTTAAAATGCCTTTCTCGAATATGTTTATTCCAAAACTTAGTCGCTCTATTTTGATAAGCTGCTATCCTAATCAATGCTTGTTCTCTTCTTTCCTCTAATAAATCTAAATTTAATTGTAATCCTTCATTATTAGTTTCTTCTCGTGACCACTTATACCGTAATGAGGGTACCCCTGCCTCTACAGGGATCATTGCCTCCGTCCCATACACCAATGAAAATGGTGTTTCGCCAGTCGACGTCCTCGACGTCGTTCTATAAGCCCATAAAACGGCTGACAATTCTTCAGCTCATCGGCCTTTAGCCTTATCTAACCTTTTCTTTAGCGAATTAACTATGGTTTTATTACTGGATTCAGCTTGTCCATTAGACTGAGGATTTCTAGGTGTCGAAAACTTCAAGTGAATATGCCATTTTTGACAAAACTTTCTAAAACTCTTCCCAATAAATTGTGACCCATTATCACATATGATATCTTTTGGTAAACCAAACCTACAAATTATATTTTTCCACACAAAATTAATTACCTCTACTTCTCTAATTTGAGCAAATGCAGCTGCTTCTATCCACTTAGTAAAGTAATCGGTGACTACTAGTAAGAACACAACGTTCCCAGGGGCTACTGGTAACTTACCCACTATATCCATCCCCCATCTCATGAACGGCCATATTGGCGCAATGGTATGTAGTTTTTCAGGTGGTAACCTATCTACATTGGAATATTTCTGACAACTATCACATTTCTTTACCAATGCTATCGCGTCACTCTGCAATGTGGGCCAAAAATAGCCAGCTAGACGCACTTTCCTCATAAGGCTTCTACTACCACTATGATCCCCACAATCTCCTTCATGGATTTCCCTAAGTACATAATTTGACACTGAGGGGGATACACATTTTAATAAAGGACCTCCTGCATATGATCTTTTATATAACTCGTCCCCTAGTACGGTAAATCTAGCCGCCCTGATAATTATTCTATGCGCTTCGTTCCTATCACTTGGTAATTGTCCATCTTTTAAGTAGGCGACCAAAGGTGTTCTCCAGTCCCACGTCAAATTATTACTATTTATTAATTTATCAGAACTTTCTAATGCTGAAGTTGTCAAGAAATATAAGGGAATATGTTTATCTTGATTGACATCTAAAGTTGATCCTAAGTTTGCTAAAGCATCAGCTTGTTGATTGTCTTCTCGACTAATCTGCTTTATTTCAAAACTCTCGAATTTGTCTACTAGACTTTCTACGATACTTAAATACCTTTTCATTCTATCATCCTTCGTTTGATAACTTTTTTCTACTTGCTTTGAAACTAGTTGTGAATCACTACAGACTATCAAGGATGTTATTCCTAAACTTAGAGCTAATTTTAAACCGGCAATCAAAGCCTCATATTCTACCTCATTATTATTTGCTTTAAATCCACATTTTATAGCTTGCTCTATCTTGTCTCCATGTACATTTTGCAAAACGATTCCTACCCCTGTTCCTTTAGAATGGGTTGAACCATCGACATGCAGCTCCCATGGAGCTTGTTTAGTACTTTGTCGACTATCGCCTAACATACTTTTATTTACTTCTTGCTGCAAATTAGGGCTAAACTCAAGTAAAAAATCAGCTAACGCTTGAGATTTAATTGCCGTTCTAGGCATATAAGAAATATCGAATTCACTAAGCTCTATTGCCCATTTTACTAGTCGACCAGATAAATCAGGTTTATGCAAAACATTCCTTAAAGGATAATTAGTTACTACTACTATGGGATGACATTGAAAATATGGCCTTAATTTCTTCGAAGCTGATACCAAAGCTAAAGCTAATTTTTCCATTAAAGAATACCTGGTCTCCGTGTCAAGTAATGCTTTACTCACGTAGTAAACTGGACTTTGTTTCCTTCCAATCTCTTTAATCAACACCGCACTCACTGCACTTTCTGCCACAGCTAGGTATAAATACAACATTTCACCTGTTTCAGGTTTCATTAACAAAGGTGGACTACTCAAGTAAGTTTTTAAATCCTGCAAGGCTTCTTCCGCCTTATCAGTCCATTGGAAATCTTTGCACTTTCTCAAAGCTTCAAAAAACGGATGACATTTTTCAAATGACCTGGAAATAAAACGAGTCAAAGCAGCTAAACGCCCCGTTAGTTTCTGAACATCCTTACCACTTTGTGGAGAAGGAATTTCCATTATTGCTTTAATTTGTGCTGGATTAGCTTCAATCCCTCTTTTTGAAACAAGATACCCTAAAAACTTTCCTGATTTTACCCCAAAAGAACATTTTTCAGGATTCAATTTCATATTATATTCTCTTAGCAAATCAAAAGCTTGTTTCAAATGACTAACATGATCTACTGCTTTTAAAGACTTAACTAAGATGTCGTCTATATACACTTCCATAGTTTTTCCTAGATGCTGGTAAAACATTTTATTCACTAACCGTTGATAAGTTGCTCCTGCATTTTTCAAACCAAATGGCATGACTTTATAACAATACGTTCCTCTCTTTGTTATGAAAGATGTTTTCTCTTGATCATCACTATGCATTAAAATTTGATTATACCCAGAAAAGGCATCCATAAAACTTAATAATTCATGACCTGAAGTAGCATCGACCAATGTATCTATATGAGGCAATGGAAAAGAATCTTTTGGACATGCTTTGTTTAAATCTGTAAAATCAATACATACTCTATGCTTGCCATTCTTTTTAGGTACTACTACCACATTAGCCAACCAATCTGGATACTGTACCTCCCTTACTGACCCAATTTTCAACAACTTGTCAACTTCATCATTTATAATCTTATTTCTTTCAGGTGCGAATTTCCTTCTTTTTTGCCTAACTGGTTTAAACGATGAATCCACATTCAACTGATGAACTATTACTTCTGAGCTAATTCCTGTCATATCTTCATGAGACCAAGCAAAACAATCCAAATTGTTAGACAAAAATGCAATTAATTCTTCCCTAATTTCTTTACTTAAATCTGCTCCAATGGATAAAGTCCTCTCAGGTTTTTCAGGAATTAAAGAAATTTTCTCTAATTCGTCACCTAAGCCCCCCTTATCCGTTGGAGACAGATTCTGTAATTGCTATACAGGCTCAAGACTTTTTGAAATTCCTTTCAAGGCAGTTTGATAGCATTCTCTTGCAATTCTTTGTTCTCCTTTAATTTCCCTTACCTCCCAAGGAGTATGAAATTTGATAGATTGATGCAAAGTAGATGGTACAGACCTCATTTGATGAATCCATGGTCGACCTAACAACACATTATATGCTGAAGGGCAATCCATCACCTGAAATTTGATTAGTTGATTGACACCCACAGCCTGGGTAACTAAAGAAATTTCCCCTACCGTTCTATCTGGTGCTCCATTTCCAAAGACCAATATTGTAGGTGCTTGTACAATTTGAGATTCTAAATTTAATTCTCTAACTGTTTGCAAATAAATTATATTGACAGAACTACCTGCATCGATTAAAACTCGTTTGACATTGCAATTAGCTATCATTAAAGTTATTACCAAAGCATCGTCATGATAAGAAAACATCTGAATTTCACTACTCTTAAAAGTTATTTGTTCATTAATACTACTAGTCGACATAACGTCGCCTAAATATTTAGTCGATGAATCATAATTAAACAAAAAACGAGCATGTCTTTTTGCTGCTGAATATGTACTTCCTGTTAGAATCTTAAGTTTTGATGGTGACTAAGGAATGATATTGTCTAGTACTTAAAAGAACATAATCAACACTTAGGAAGGATTAGATGACATGGTTAGAATCCTAAGTTAGATCACTTGCGAATGCAAGATCACTTCCGCAAGTATTAGCACTAGCGCTCGCGGATGGAGTACACATCCCATAGGGGACGCAAGCGGAAGCAAGTGAGACACTTGGTTAGAACCCAGTCTAGATTGCTAACACTGAATCCTAAGTTAAGTCACAACCGGATGCGGATTCACTTCCGGATGAATTAAGACTAGCGCTCACGGATGAAAGACTCATCCCACAGCGGAATCACAACCGGATGCGGAATCACTTCCGGATGGACTAGGACTAGCGCTCGAGGATGAATGTCTCATCCCCCAGCGACAGCAAGTAATTCACTAGGGAAATAACTTAGTCCAGAAGCACTAGATATACAAAACCTTAAGACTAAGCCAGGATTCAACTGGAAGTGAAATTACTTCCTGTTATATTTAGACTAGCACTGGCTGTTGGAATAGGTGACACTAAGCGTCAGTGAACATAAGCCACGTCTAGTAGAATTGCTTCCGACTGCTTAGTGACTAGCGCTGGCTGTTGGATTGAAGGACACTGAGCGAGAGTGAGTAAAAGTGAATATAACCCTTCATCCAGTAATAGTGCTTCCGGATGTAGAAGTGCTTCCGGATACAAGGAAGACCTCTTAGACTAAGTGAATTCCCACTGATTGTGATTATGTGTTGTTATACTACACATCCCATAGCATGAGTAAATGACACACTAAGTCACTTAGGAAGAGTTAGACTAAAATAACGAGACTTACGCTGACTATTGGAATAGACATCCCCTAGTGTCAGTAGACAATACACTAAGTCAGAACATAGTCTAAGTAAGAATGCTTCCCATAGCAAAACAAGCTTCCCACAGCATGTATAGTTCCTACTATACTTGATTATATATATTACTCTGTTGGACTAACAAGTATGTGCAGAACTTAGTTTTACTTCCGGATGCAAATGAGCTTCCGATTGCAAATACTCTTGGCACTGGAATTCAGAGACTAACTCTTGCAGAGCAAGACTGCCGCTTCCGGATGAACAATGAACGATGCACGATGATCATCCGTCAGCAGGATTACAAGAGTCAGAAGTACATATTCTCAGAAGTCAGTATGATGTTGTCAGAGCAGAGTGGTTAGAATTGCTTTTCAGAGATAAAGCAAGTCAACCCTGCTAAGTTTTAATGGAGCGTTTAAGAAGATGTACTTCCCAACGGTAACAAGAGGTTAACAGATATTCAAACAACATTGTTACCTACCAAGCATGAGGAGTATGAGAGATAAGGAGAACATAATCTGAAGATTCATTCAAGCTGTCAAAGCTCATACTACCCACAAGAGTCAGAGTCCATAAGAGAACCTCTGATAGCAAGAGAGCATCCAATATCAAAGCGCTCTTATCATTCATGGACAAGTGCTTGGAAGACGAAGTTCCTCTATGTGATAGAAAGCAGAATGATAGAGTCCACGAGCTTCACTTCAGATAGCAAGAGAGCTTCCGATAGTAAGTCTCTTAACATCCTGGACTTATGCTTGAGGAACGAAGTCCTCATCTGACAACAAGCAAGAGTCAGACCGTACAGTGTATAGATGTCAGAACGACTTTTGCCAGAACAGTGTTGTCAGAACAGTGTTGACAGAACAGCTGGTCAGAGCACCTTTTCAGATAAAGCAAAGTCAACCCTGCTGTGCATTAATGAGGACAACGTAAACAAGGCCCCAACGGCTATATTCAAACGGCCTTATTGCCTCTCCAACGGTTGGATAATCAGAGGGTGGTATAAAAGGAGATGTTCTTCAGACAGAGCTTGATGAGTTTTGATAAGCAAGAAAAATAGAATGAAGAAGCTCAAGCCTACTATCTGAAATATCCTTCTCATCTTTTACTCTCTGATTATAAAGTTGTAACACTCTTAGAGAAAATTAGTGGAGAGCAATCATTGTACCTAAGTGAGTAACATAATCTGTTCATTGAGTGAACCCACTTAGTTGAGCTTAAGTGTTTAGCACAATCAGTTCATAGAGTGAACATCCTATCAAACCTGTTCTAAAGCTTGTTGCTTGAAGAACAGTATTGTAATCATTGTTAAATCATTGTCTGTAAAGACTGAACCCTTCTAGGTGTGAGGGGGAGCTGTATAGGTTGCAAGTGAGCTCGCAAAACTTGCGGTTGTTAAGGTTGCAAGTGATCCAGTAAAACTTGCGGTTAGGTTTGCAGGTTAGCCGTTAGCAAAACCTGTGGGTTGTTAGGTGAACCCGTGTTCGTAAAACCTAAAGTGTAAAGGCTTCTCTTGTGCCCGGTTTAAACAAGAATAGTGGATTGGAAATCTCAGGTGTAGCCTGGGGACTGGATGTAGGTCTAGGTGACCGAACCAGGATAAATTTATGTGTGCATAAATTTACATTTAAACATTCTATTTTGTATCACATAACATACTGACTTGTGCATACTATTACTTATTATCATCATCACCGAGCACAAGCAGTCTTTCGAAAAAGAGTTTAAGTCTTTATTCCCTCACCCAATTCACCCCCCCCTCTTGGGTGACAGCCACACATTTCATTTGGTATCAGAGCGGGTCACTTGTTTAAAGGATCCAACGATCTCAAGTGTAAAGACCTTGGCTGATTTGGGTTAAAATGGTTTCCAAAGGCTTTGATCATACCATTCCACATGTGTTAGAAAATATTGATTTTTGTTGGTGGAAAGCAAGAATGGAAAGTTTTATACAATCCACTAGTTTGAAAATGTGGGATATTTTTGAAAATGATTTTGATTTCAAACCAAGAGGAAACTGGACTGAAAAGGAGAAAAATTTGTTTTCCTTAAACATTAGAGCAATGCAAATTTTATACAAAGGCTTAACTGAAAATGATTTCCAGAAAATCAAACATTGCTCTAGTGCTAGAGATATTTGGAATACTCTTGATGTGATATATGCTTCTAACCCATCCCTTGAAAGCACAGCTGTCCAAAGCTCAATTCGTGCCCTTTGTGGATCATCTACTGATGAGCTTCTGGAAGCTGATATTGAGGAAGCAGGCTTCAGTGAAGAGAGTATCCATCTCTGCCTAAAAGATTCAGAAAGTGAGGTATCTGGATCTGAACTTGAACTCTCTGAATTGCAAGATGCATACAATGAGTTATATACCGAATATTGTAAACTTGCAAAAGAACTTCTAGGCTTAAAGGAAAAAGATAGGAAACTTGAAAAACAAATTTGTTCTTCTACATCCAAAGTTTCTGAGGTTTCTTTTAAAGAACTAGTGGTTCCGATAGCTAGCCCACTATCGGCAGGGAAAACTTCAACATGTCTTGAAAAATGTTTTGATTGTAAACACGTGTTGAAGGAAAAAGAAAAGCTTTCAAAAGAAACTGAGATTTCAAAGGAACAAAAAGCTTTTCTAAAGAAAACTAATCATGATAATGATAGAAAACCTCATTTTGATTATCATTCCATTATCTGTCATTATTGTGGTAGATTAGGACATATTTCTCACACATGCAGTCTTAGAAGAAATTCAAATGTGAGAAATAAGTTTGTATGGATTCCTAAAGGACAAGTAAGGTCCAGTGCTAACCATGAAGGACCCAAGCACAAATGGGTACCAAAACATCCTTCTAGTGCCTTACTCGTGCAGGAAAGATCAAGAGTTCCTCTTACCCCAAAGAAGAGAACTCGTGGTGATGCAACTGCTGAAACCCCCTGGTACAATCATAAGAAGCAATGCGCAACCACCAGGAACAAAGGTTCTGTCTCAAGAATGAGCTATCACAGAGTTCCATTCAACTATTCTGAGAAGAACAAGAGAGAGTGGATTTCTCGATCAACATTGAAAGGGCCTTTGAATCCTACCTCTCAGAAGAAAGTGCTTCGAACCAAGGATAAGTATAGAAGATCTCCTTGGGTAAGCAAGGGATCACTTGCGTCGAAGCATTTGATAGTAAAATCTCCTATGCTAATGTTAGATGGACTTATTGAGATTTTACATTAAGCATCCTAAGATGTGAACATTATATTCATCATAGAAGAAAGCTTAAGGAAATAAATAATGTTCATAATCTACATGTTGTCCATGACTATCTTGATAAAAAAAAAACCTTGTATATCCTTGTGCATATAGTCATGAAAGATTCACCATGCCATACACATAGCAAGTAATCTAAGTGCATGTGAATTATATATAACCTACAAACTGACCTTCAGATCCAGACTTGGATACAAAAGGAAGGAACTATCTGGTATTTTGTAGGAAAGGCAATCCGGAGGTTCAGCAAGACAAGGGTGAAGAAGACTCTGGCTAAAAAGAAGATCTCCTCCCTCGGTGAGCCATCAGACAGTGAAGAAGAGTCAATTGCTGATCCTAAGAATGCTCTGAATGAACAAGAAGGGAAAAGGGAAAGCTAGGTCAAGCCAACCTCAAGACCCTAGCAACCCTATCTGATAAACTCAGACTTCCCAGGTTGAAGGTTGAGATCAAAATGTTTATCTCCCTCACGGATCCATTACAATAGGAGATGCATCAACATTTGAAGGATCTGTTGAATTTAGTGAGACTGTTGATCTGAAAAGCCATAGTAGAACCCCTGGAGCTTCAACAGATTCTTGTCCAGATCAATCAATCAGAGTTACATGAGTTATGGGCTAAAATGAACAAGGAGCATGAGCAAAATCAGAGAGAGATAGGCTAAGATAGCCATCCCTCAGACTTGACCAGGATGTCACTGCTGCCCTCAGAAGGGAATTTGAAATGAAGCGGATTTTCCAAGCAGGAAGGCTCGCCCTTGGGGAAGCCATCTGATTCATGTGCCCCCAACAGTCTGCTAGCACAGAGGCAAGCCTGAGATAGCGCTGAGTGATCAACCTGCGGAGATACCCTTTGCTGAGCCTGTGTCTCCGTCTGCGCCAGCACCCAATCTGATTGAAGAGCTGTGTATGAAGTATGGGTTCAAGAGGCCAGAGATGCCAGTGGTAGTGATCACCAAGTGAATTCATCCCTCTACACCAGCTCCAATCCATCCTATTAGCCTCAGCAAGACTCAGGACTGTACCTCATCTGAACAATTAGTCAAGTCTTGATAAGCATTCGTCACGCATAGATTTTGGTGCTGCTCTGAAAATAGAATCCTTGCATTGCCAACCAAAATCAAGCGAGCTACTGCTTGATGCGAATGGAGCTATGGTGATATCATTCTTACCCTCCTCTTTACTTGAATAATCATTTGGGTAGTAAATGCATGATGGGCTTAACAGCTTTTATTTCTCTGAAACCGATGTGATTTCCCTTATCTGTGATGACCTTATTTTCTGTAAAAATGATCATATCATATCAAATTCATTTTCTGATATAATGCATACTGATTTTACAGATTCAAGAAGTCTGACACTTTGAAACTGAACTTTCTTCAAAACCTTCTGAATTTGTGCATGCTGAATAATTGTGTTCCAAGATTTCTGACATTGTTAAGAAGATTCAGAACTAGTTTCAGAATTTTGACACTAAAACTAAAAACCTTCTTCAGAGTTTTCATATGATGTCTAAATCGTTTTACTCATATATGCTTAGCGAATCTTTTTAAGGGCGCCTCTCATGAAAGAAAATAGTTTATGCATTCACCTTGATTTTTGAAAGATCCTTTTTGAAATGCAAACTTTCAAAACAGATTCCGATCCTCTTTAAACTTACATGACAACCATACCTCATGATAGCATTCAAAAGTTATTTTTGATTTTCCATTTCATGTGGTATCTCTTGCATCAAGTTTTTCAATGCATAAGCAGCTATGGTTTCGAGAACAATACATCCCTCTTAATTACATCTTTAAGTTCTCAATCTACTAATGATCTCGGTTCAAGTTTGTGGTTTAAGAATGTTGACACAGATTATTGAAGCTTGAACAATGAGACTAACCAAGAGAGAATGGCAACGAAAATGCCCCTTATCAAGATGTGTGGAATGGCTATACTAAACCTGAGAAACTCTCGCCAACACACATGAGCATTTCTATCCCTTACACATTCTGTTGTGAAATTTAATGGATAGTCTCTCTCTTGTCTGACATGCATTAGAAATCTTAGGAAATGCCTTGAATTAAACTCTGCTAGATCTGTAAAACATGGCATAGTATCACAAGCATGCTATAATCTGTATTAATTTCAAGCTTGTTGATATCCTAAGAACAATGAGATCACATTGAGCATATCTAGAAGAACTTGAGCTAATATTTGGAAATTATTCTCGTAATCATATGCTGAAATTTGGTTGTTTTTGTAAACCGGATTTAGTCTTAAAATCAAACTATTCTGTGAGCATGAAGATTTCCAATATTTCATTTTTGTGAGGATGAAGATTTTTCAAAATTTCATTGTGTTAATAATTCACATGTCTTCATGATCTAACATGAACATCCTTGAGGCATATTTATTGAACTATACTTGCTTATGAAACTCTGAAAATATGCCACCTGTTTGATACTCGCTGTACTATCACATTGATATTTATCTATGAGAGTATAAATAGAGTTCATGTCTTGATAGTGAAACTATGTGAACGTGTAGACAATTTCAAAATTAGTTTTCACATAATCATTGCTCATATTTTCTTAAACCAATTAGCAAGCATGATTTCTTAAAATTATTAACTTGGGCTGATTAACACAGATTGACTTGAATGTCCTGAGGATGGTCTTCAATGTTAAATCTTAAGTTCTTTCACTGACCATCAGGAAGCACTTGTTTCCTCAAGCATATGCAGGACCAATCATCAAGTTTGAGCAAGGTTGCTTTCGCAACAATCAGCGCCTTCGATAGCAGGCCAACTATTGAACCATGGGAAGAGTAGAGTGACTGCCCAGTCATGTCTGCTTGTGGTTGTAGCTCAGCTTGCCGAAGCGAATCATCAAAGCACTTGCGCTAGGGGTTTCCACTTGAGATAGCACACCTCTTGAAGATGTCAGGAAGCATGCTTATCTGCGTATGATTCAGATTCATGAGTCTAATAGAGTATGAGGATTCCTCATCTGTGGTAACATCTACACCTTACCATCTCTTATATATGATGCATACATGACATTGGTAAGGGTGTCAATTTAGGATGTTTTTCTCAATCTGCATTGACTTCAAAATCGTTCACTGTCTTAGAAAATCATCCCAGCTCACACATTTGTATCCTTTATATGACACGCTGGAAAGTAATTGATAACATACCTCTCTTATATGCTTCTTTTCTTGATCTTGTGATGATTAATCTTAATATAGAAGAGAAGTAGATGGACATTACTTGATAATGATCCCTTGAAAATAGAGAGTTACATGCTGTCATCGATAATAAACTCTTGAGATGCTGTGATGCAATTTGTTTGGAAATTACTTTTGGCATTTTAAACTCACAAAATTCATTTGATTTGGTTTCATTTCATATGGTATCACAAATTTCACTTGGCATTCAATCATTTCATTTGATATCACAAGTTCAAACTCACATATTTCATTTGATTTCATTTGGTATCACGAATTTAAAATCACAAATTTTCATTTGATATCATAATCATCATTTTGAACGCACCAAAATTATTTTGATATCATGTTAATCATTTCGAGAGGGTCAAAATTATTTTTGATGTCTTTTATATTTGAAAAGAATTTTCACCTTAAAAAAAAAACAAGAACTGTTTTTGTATGTTTTGATCTAGACTTAATCCTTGCAAAACATGTTCTGTTATCTTGCATAATGGTTAGGGAGAGTAAATTCACTTAGAATACTGAATCAATATTTTTTTTGTCTCACACTGTTTAGCTATCCTACATAATGCTTAGGGAGAATACAATCATTTAGAATCATGAATCATTATTGTTGTCCCTTGTTAATTCTCGTACGTTGTATTGAATAGTCTAGAACAATTCTTTATTAACGATACATAGGGAGAAATATTAGGTAGAAGGCCCATTCCTAGGAGAACGATAGAAGTATCCCCATCCCTAAGGCTAGCTTGCACCTGTTGAATTTTGATGAAGTCAAAAGGGGGAGAGAGATGAGACATGAGATGTCTAGAGATGAGACATGAGATGAGATATAAGATGTCTAGCTAGAGATGAGACATGAGATGTCTAGAGTTGAGAGATAAGATAAGATGTCTAGATATCTGGGGAGAGAACTGGGGAAAGAAATATAGCTCTGGGAGTGATCTAAGTTTAATTATGTTCTCTAGTCATCTATGGGTTTGTCATCATCAAAAAGGGGGAGAATGTTAGAATCTTAAGTTTTGATGGTGACTAAGGAATGATATGGTCTAGTACTTAAAAGAACATAATCAACACTTAGGAAGGATTAGATGACATGGTTAGAATCCTAAGTTAGATCACTTGCGAATGCAAGATCACTTCCGCAAGTATTAGCACTAGCGCTCGCGGATGGAGTACACATCCCATAGGGGACGCAAGCGGAAGCAAGTGAGACACTTGGTTAGAACCCAGTCTAGATTGCTAACACTGAATCCTAAGTTAAGTCACAACCGGATGCGGATTCACTTCCGGATGAATTAAGACTAGCGCTCACGGATGAAAGACTCATCCCACAGCGGAATCACAACCGGATGCGGAATCACTTCCGGATGGACTAGGACTAGCGCTCGAGGATGAATGTCTCATCCCCCAGCGACAGCAAGTAATTCACTAGGGAAATAACTTAGTCCAGAAGCACTAGATATACAAAACCTTAAGACTAAGCCAGGATTCAACTGGAAGTGAAATTACTTCCTGTTATATTTAGACTAGCACTGGCTGTTGGAATAGGTGACACTAAGCGTCAGTGAACATAAGCCACGTCTAGTAGAATTGCTTCCGACTGCTTAGTGACTAGCGCTGGCTGTTGGATTGAAGGACACTGAGCGAGAGTGAGTAAAAGTGAATATAACCCTTCATCCAGTAATAGTGCTTCCGGATGTAGAAGTGCTTCCGGATACAAGGAAGACCTCTTAGACTAAGTGAATTCCCACTGATTGTGATTATGTGTTGTTATACTACACATCCCATAGCATGAGTAAATGACACACTAAGTCACTTAGGAAGAGTTAGACTAAAATAACGAGACTTACGCTGACTATTGGAATAGACATCCCCTAGTGTCAGTAGACAATACACTAAGTCAGAACATAGTCTAAGTAAGAATGCTTCCCATAGCAAAACAAGCTTCCCACAGCATGTATAGTTCCTACTATACTTGATTATATATATTACTCTGTTGGACTAACAAGTATGTGCAGAACTTAGTTTTACTTCCGGATGCAAATGAACTTCCGATTGCAAATACTCTTGGCACTGGAATTCAGAGACTAACTCTTGCAGAGCAAGACTGCCGCTTCCGGATGAACAATGAACGATGCACGATGATCATCCGTCAGCAGGATTACAAGAGTCAGAAGTACATATTCTCAGAAGTCAGTATGATGTTGTCAGAGCAGAGTGGTTAGAATTGCTTTTCAGAGATAAAGCAAGTCAACCCTGCTAAGTTTTAATGGAGCGTTTAAGAAGATGTACTTCCCAACGGTAACAAGAGGTTAACAGATATTCAAACAACATTGTTACCTACCAAGCATGAGGAGTATGAGAGATAAGGAGAACATAATCTGAAGATTCATTCAAGCTGTCAAAGCTCATACTACCCACAAGAGTCAGAGTCCATAAGAGAACCTCTGATAGCAAGAGAGCATCCAATATCAAAGCGCTCTTATCATTCATGGACAAGTGCTTGGAAGACGAAGTTCCTCTATGTGATAGAAAGCAGAATGATAGAGTCCACGAGCTTCACTTCAGATAGCAAGAGAGCTTCCGATAGTAAGTCTCTTAGCATCCTGGACTTATGCTTGAGGAACGAAGTCCTCATCTGACAACAAGCAAGAGTCAGACCGTACAGTGTATAGATGTCAGAACGACTTTTGCCAGAACAGTGTTGTCAGAACAGTGTTGACAGAACAGCTGGTCAGAGCACCTTTTCAGATAAAGCAAAGTCAACCCTGCTGTGCATTAATGAGGACAACGTAAACAAGGCCCCAACGGCTATATTCAAACGGCCTTATTGTCTCTCCAACGGTTGGATAATCAGAGGGTGGTATAAAAGGAGATGTTCTTCAGACAGAGCTTGATGAGTTTTGATAAGCAAGAAAAATAGAATGAAGAAGCTCAAGCCTACTATCTGAAATATCCTTCTCATCTTTTACTCTCTGATTATAAAGTTGTAACACTCTTAGAGAAAATTAGTGGAGAGCAATCATTGTACCTAAGTGAGTAACATAATCTGTTCATTGAGTGAACCCACTTAGTTGAGCTTAAGTGTTTAGCACAATCAGTTCATAGAGTGAACATCCTATCAAACCTGTTCTAAAGCTTGTTGCTTGAAGAACAGTATTGTAATCATTGTTAAATCATTGTCTGTAAAGACTGAACCCTTCTAGGTGTGAGGGGGAGCTGTATAGGTTGCAAGTGAGCCCGCAAAACTTGCGGTTGTTAAGGTTGCAAGTGATCCCGTAAAACTTGCGGTTAGGTTTGCAGGTTAGCCGTTAGCAAAACCTGTGGGTTGTTAGGTGAACCCGTGTTCGTAAAACCTAAAGTGTAAAGGCTTCTCTTGTGCCCGGTTTAAACAAGAATAGTGGATTGGAAATCTCAGGTGTAGCCTGGGGACTGGATGTAGGTCTAGGTGACCGAACCAGGATAAATTTATGTGTGCATAAATTTACATTTAAACATTCTATTTTGTATCACATAACATACTGACTTGTGCATACTATTACTTATTATCATCATCACCGAGCACAAGCAGTCTTTCGAAAAAGAGTTTAAGTCTTTATTCCCTCACCCAATTCACCCCCCCCTCTTGGGTGACAGCCACACATTTCACTTCCACTTACCTCGGACTCACCTATTATCATATGAATGGTACGAGCATTCTGTGGTGTAGTCGATGAATGGACCGGCTTTTGTTGTGCACCTCCTGCATGAGATGTATTTTTATTGCTTTTTATAATATCTTTCAACATACCTTTCTTCATCAATTCCACCACTTCCTTTCTCAGCTGAATACAATCTTCCGTCCTATGTCCATGGTCGTCATGAAAATGACACCATTTATCCGGATTACGCTTTTCTGGCTCACGTTTAAGCTTGTTGGGCCACCTAACAGAATCGCCTAGCTTCTGCAATGTGTTCACTAATTCTGCCGGGCTTACTGAAAAATTATGCTCACTTAATTTGGGTACGGGTGGTTTTTTGGAATTATCCCCATGCGACCCTCCTCGATTACCTGTGGAATAAGGTTCAAATCTCCAATTCTTACCTCGAGATTGCTGAGATCGCCTATCAACGTAACCGCCTTGCTGTGTATTTTTCTGTCGCTCAGCTAACTCTAATCTAAATTTTGCATCATCTTCCTCCCATCTTATCTGAGCCCAAGCATAAGCTTGTACTTCCACCCAAGTCTTAACTTGATGCATAGTGAGCTCTTTATAAAGCTGCGAACCTGGAAGCAAACATCTACGAAAAGCTTGTACAGCTATGAATTCGTCACAATTTGGAATACTTACCATTTCTTGAGTAAACCTGGTTAATATTTCTCTAGTAGTTTCATTAGGTCTTTGTAAAATTCTATATAAATCATCAGATGTTTTGACCAAATTACGACTACTAGCAAATTGCTGCACAAACACTTCAGTTAGTTGACTAAACGAATTAATACTATCTGGCATGAGATTTGTCCACCATGACAGTGCTGGACCTATTAGGCTAATGCCAAAATCACGACACATCGCAGTTTGACGCTTTTCAGCGGGTATGACGGCAGCCATCATGATTTGTCTATACTGTGCCATATGTTCATCAGGATCTGTTTTTCCACTATATTTTGGCAAAACAGGAAACACAAAACGTTCAGGTAAGTCAATTAAAGCAATTTGATCGACAAATGGGTTATCTGAATAATTTCCCAATCTGGCAGACTCAAATGGTTTTCTGATTCCTGGGATTTGCAACACCGTTCTTTCGAGAGTTTGTACTTTCTTCTTTAAAAACTCTGTTTCACTGGCACGTGTGTCACCCGTATAAGTGGACGCTTTTGTGGATTCTTCTTCTTCAGATCCTGCATCATGACCAGAGTTGTTATGCTCAGTATCTTTCTTACCTCCACCTTCAGAATTTTGAGGAATATCATCCTCATGTTCTTCTTCATTCTCAGGATGCTTATCAGCGATGACATTTATTTTTTGATGTAACTCTTGATTTTCCTTCTGCAGTCGTTCCAAAGTTTCAGTTTGGATGACAATGGCCTCGCTCTACTGTGTGACAAATTGCTCCTGCCTAGACATCCTTTTAGATTGTTCAGTCAACTTTGCTAAAATTTGAGAGAACTGATCACCATGGTTGGATTGTTCCATCATAAGTGGTTTGCCAAAAAAGACGGTAGCTTGTGCGGAAAGACTATCGTCCCCACGGTCGGCGCCAAATGTTGATACACAAAAATATCAAATCAAAGAATGATGACTTTATTCGGAATGTGTGGACAAACCACAATGATCATACAAGGGATTTGTCGCTTAGACTTCGGTCGACTAGCGAAATAAAGAAATAGAGTGTATAAGACTCAGAAGATCTTCCATCCCCCTTTACATGGATTGAGTTTCTATATATAGGCTACAAGTTTCCTTCCCGTTGGAATAATCAATTCCCATACTTATGGGTATTTCCGTTTTGATTCTCATAAATATGGGAGTTACAAGGAATTATTTTGGCGGTTACAAAATATCTTTGACCAATAATAATGCCTTTGTCGACTTTCTAATGCAATGGGCTTCTCCAGACTTGTCCTCCTTTTGGGCTTAATGGGCCCCCTTCATTGAGTTGAAACATGTCGTAACAACTTGCACGGGTAAGATTTCATACATTTGCCCATGTTTACAAACGGTTTAATGCACAGAGCTAGAGCTCCTATATATATTTTGAGTTTGGATATACACAATCTCACTCGTGAAAGCACATAGGCTAATTCTCTTTAATTTGAACCTATGACTACTAGTTAACATGGCAGCAATACTTTTGTTGCTCCAAGGCTCCCTTCTTGGGGCTCTCATTGCCACCGAGAAAAATATTGAGGGACAAATTGCATAAAATTTGCTCTATAATTATACCTAATAAGTGATAGCGAAAAATATTTAAGATGATGAATGCGCTTAAACAAATTAAAATAGTTTACGATGATACTGAATTCTACAAAAAAAAAAATAATGCTTAAAGGATGCAATTTATCCTTTACTACAGTATTGTAGCTGTGCATCGTCAGACTGATCAGTAGAAGCTCAATGCTTATCCAATTGGGTAGTAGTGATGGACAGAGAGGGGACTCTTGAATCTTTTCTTTTGGGCACTTCGGAACAACAACAACAACACTTTTAAAGTCACTTTTTTTATGTTATTTGCTTACATTTTAAACATGGTGGAGATCATATACACACAAACCATACTGCCCAATAGTTTAAGGGCATTTGGGTTTGTACTTTAGAATGTGATGAGTGAATTTATCAATAATGATATAACGTGAATTTATCAATAATGATATAACGACAAAGGAGCGAATAACGAATGAAATATCAGTTGACTTGTCTATTTTTGTCCCAAAGTGGTGATGGTGGTGGGCTCTAAACTCTTTTTTAAAAAGTGGGACAGTTGCAACTAGCTGCTAAATAAGAGACTTAATTTTAAAGAGGTTCTAAGGAATTGTTAATGATTATTATTACCAATTACAACTATTAGCAACTACATTAGTCTTCATTAACAAGGCTAATGTAGTTGCTAATAATAGTCATTAACAACTCCTTGTGACTTCTTTAAAATTAAATCTCTTATTTGAGACTTAAGTGCAATTGTCCGGTCTTATATAATTCAATTAATTTTATATATTGTTAATATATAAGGACCATCACGGAATTATTGCTTTTAAACAAAGCTTGTTCCTTTTGCTGGTGACGCCATGTGGCAGCTTCAATCATATGTACTTTAAATTTCTCTAATACAGTTAAATTTTCTTAGAAAACGAAAATACGCCTAGCAAATATGGATAAGAAATCAACAACTATTGAGTATTGACATTAGAAGAAGGGATTTGGATGGGTTAAACAGAAGGAGTCAAGTTAAAGTATAAGTAAATGTAGAACTTTCTTTATTTTGGAAGAATTGTTCTAAATGAACTTGATAATATTTGAATTTGACTTTACTAGATAATTATAAAAAAATGAATGAGGATGAACAATTTATTTAATACTTATAGTAGAATTAAGGGTAAAAGATACAGATTTTTCCTGAAGATCACAAGTCATAAATATTTTTTGGACAAAAAAAATATACATAAATTTTTATATTAGGTAAAAATACACAAGTTCTCATATGTTGGGTTCAAAAAACTCATATAACATTATGTGACTTTTGAACCCAAAATGAAAACTTATGTGTATTTTTTGTCTAAAAAATAGTTAGCAGTGGAGTGATCTTTTGTGAAAAATGCATATATATATATATACACACACACACACTTAAGCTCTTATAATATATATTTAGTTTATATAAATTATGTAGAAGATTATCCATGTGATTATGAAATTCAATGAACCAATATATAGGATATGTGTCTTAGGCTCCACTTGATGTGTGTGTGTTTTTGAAAAGTCATGTGAACAACTCAGTAAATAACTACTCCCTTCGGTCCTAAATATAAGACCTAGTTGACTTTTTTGGAAAATCCTAAAAAAAAGCAAAATAAGTTAATTATAAATTAATTCAACTAATTTTTTTCCTTATACTAGTTTATTTTACCTATAAACTAATGGATGATCTAAAATTATATCAAATATGTCATAATTTAATGACATATTTCACAACCTTTATCTCTCCAAAAAAAATCAACTAGATTTTATATTTAGGATCGGAGGCAGTACAAGTGTACAACGCTAAAGTCACGACACAGATTTCTACTTTAGCACGCGCGTGGGTATTGATATTGTTTATATTGAGTTGTCTACTTCAAACATAAATTGTGAATTCATCCGAGCGACTCAATCTATATGAAACGAACCTGTACTACTGTCATTATTATCAGATACTCCCTCCGGTTTCTAATGTAAGAGCCCAAAATTTGAATGGTTTTGCTCCCTAATGTAAGAGCTCACCCAATATTCTCTCCTCATTTAATGCATTTTTTCCTACTTTACCCCTAACTCTCTTTCATATTTATTAATGCTTATATATTTCTCTCTCTTAAAAGTACCATAATAAATATGGGCAATTTTAGAAAAGAAGCATTAACTCCAGACACCCAACTAACATTCACATGTTTTCTTAAGAAGCGTTTTTTGACGGCTAGCTCTTACATTAGGGACCGGAGGGAGTATTTAATTACGAGTAATTATAAAAAAATCAAGTTTTAAAAAGTTTGAACCATGTTGCTTAGGTAAAAGTGCTCCTTTTCCATCACCCTTTTATATATGGGTGACAAGTAAGTGTTATTTCACTAATTTCCTTTTCCTAAACTTTGTGAAAGCAAAAAAGGCCGTCACTAATTAATCCAATGCTTAACTAACAAGAAAACCAGTTTCTATCCCTTTTCTTCCAAAGAGCCATTGTCCCTTGAAACTTATGTGTGTGACGTAGGTATAGCTATACCTTTTAATATTTTTATCAATTATTTTAATATAAATATTTAATTTTTAAAAATTAGACAAATAATCAAACATACATATACATTGGAAGGAAATTACGTAAAAAAACATAAGGACAAACATTCACCTGTTATACATTATATTGTGAAATACTTAGGTCTTCTCCCTCTAGTTTTTCCTAAGAATTAAGATTAATTTTGATTAAGGTACAAGTATATAACAAGTCTCAGGTATGAACCTTGACTTTTATATATATATATATATATATATATATATATATATATATATATATATATAGATCATGTTTATAACTTTCAAGTGGGCAATTCTATCCAATCCATGGATAACTATCGAAGATAAATAACGATTAGAAGGTGTAATTATACCAATAAACCTTTATAATGGGCGTGGATTGGCAAGTTTGTCGACTACAAGAGAAAAGGTTGTAGTCGCATCATAATCTTGTATGTTGTCACACTTTTAACCGCCAAAAGGCTATGTGTTCCGATTTTATGAGACATGACATAATTGTGCAAGACAAACATAATAATATAAAAAATAATATATGTTTGTCGCACTCTGAGGCGCGACATAAAAAGTAATATATGGCATAACAAATAATAAAAATTAATATGTTTTTCGCGCTCTATGACATGACAAAGTTTATTTTCTTTCAAAAGAAATATCCGGTGCTTGTCACACAACTTGTACGAAATAAGCTATAAAAAATTTTCTTAAGGCTAATTATTATTTCTTTAGACACAAATATTATAAGTATTTGAATGAGAAAAAGTAGAGGGTTATTGAATAACAAAAAAGTAGAAGGATAGAATAATGAAATAATAAAACTGTAAATATAGTATTTAAACAAAAAGGTATTATAAATTGTATCCTTGATAGACAAAATAAATAGTGGGGGATAGAAATTATAGACAATTAGTTAACTAACAAAAAAAATTAAAGAGAATTAGTTAAAAGAGAAATATGAAGAATAAAAGTGGAGAGGTAAGAAATAAGAAAGTAGAGAAGGTGTAAAAAAGAAAGTCACGAAGTAGAAAAAAATAAAGTGGGGGAGGGAGAAATTTAAGAAGAGCAAAGTTTATATAGATAATTCTCGCATTACGTCTCATTGGTCATATGGGGCGCCCTTAAGCGAGACAAAATAAAAAAACGTGTATTAAAAACATGTTTTTATAATTTTTTTCAGTATACGTATGTCACACCTCAGGGCGCAGCAAGGCGCGGCATCTGCTTTAATTTGAAAAAACCTATTTTTACTATTAAATATATATGTCGCAGTTAGAGCGAAAAACCGCAACATTATGCTTTTTTATGTCACGTATTTCTATGTCATGACATCTGAGGCGCAACTACGGATCCGACCTTTTTTCTTGTAGTGTGAAAACTTTGTAGATGTTGACTATTGAAAGTCAACAATTTAGATCATTTGAATTTGAATAGTCTATATCCACAGTTGAATGTGTTGGCGACCAATCCGCACATTCTAAAATCCGTTGATATATTGCACATTTCATTTGTTATTTGTCCTAGATGCACTTTATTTGTCTATTGGTAGAATTGCATTTCAACCCTGGTTTATATTTCAGCTAAAAAAACTCTGGTTTATATTGACTCTATCACTTCCATAAATTACAAGTGATTTGAAATAATATTCCTAATATATGCATATTAATCTAATTGAATTAGTTGGGAGAGGTTTATCACTTTCCCTTATTAACAAGATTAATATATGTTCATAAGTTTAGTCTTGAAAAAAAAATGTCGGCATATACTACCTCCGGTCCTAAATATAGGACCTAGATAACTTTTTTTTTGGAGAAGTTAAGGTTGCAAAATAGTCTATTAAATCATGACATATTTGATATATTTTTAGATTATCCATTATTTTATAAGTAAAATAAACTAGTTTAAAGGAAAAAATTAGGTAAATCAATTTGTAATTAACTTAATTTGCTGTTTTTTAGGATTTTTCAAAAAAGTCAATTAGGTCTTATATTTAGGACCAGAGGGAGTAACATTTATAGGCTACTATATTATTCCAAAAATCAATTCTCTTTCGTTTCAAATATACTCCCTCCGGTCCTATATATAAGACCTAATTGACTTTTTCTAGAAAATCCTTAAAAAAAAGTTAATTATAAATTTATTTCCCTATTTTTTCCCTTAAACTAGTTTATTTTAACTATAAACTAATGGATAATCTAAAAATATATCAAATATGTCATCATTTAATAACCTACTTCGCAACCTTAATTTCTCCAAAAAAAGTCAATTAGGTCTTATATTTAGGACCGGAGGTAATATTATTTAATTTATTTTATTTTTTTTATTGATCATACTATTAATATAGGGAAAACAACGTTTATAAAAAAAATATAAGGAAAACAACATTAATTTATTTTAAATATCCGAAATTCCTAGCTCATATCCACACGTAATATGTAACTATAGTGCTATGCTTTTACAGATGGCGACATGTTATTATTCATTGTGGCACGTATAGATTAGATCAAATCCATAGAACATGTGGATTGAAGAGACTGTGTACTGATTTTCTGAGGGGAAAAAGCTTGGAAAATAATTTGATGGATGTAATGTAACATATATAGCGTTCTAATCTCTGACCCACATTTATTGTTATTATCTTTAAATTTCATCCAGTGCACATTATAACATCTTTAAGCTTTTATGCCGGCAAGGAAAAACCTTTAAGCTTTTATTGTTCTTTTACTTTAATTTCAATCAACATGTCCATGTCCTGGACACTCCAATTTAAGAAAGCTATGAAATATAAGATGGATGAAAAGTTTGGATCATTCAAAGAAATTGTGGTTGTATTATTTTAATCAAACCAATAAATGACTTATATGTTTTATCAAAATAAAGTGAGCTGGATTGGAGCATGATGCCATTTGCACAGCCTTCGAATTTTTATACTTCTTCATGACCGGCCGATTCGTTTTTATAATACATTATAGCTTTAATTTACACTTATTAATTAAAAGAGTCAATTTCTCATGGGCAAAATATGAAAACATACAATGTAAAAGCTGAAATAAGATTAATTATCACCAAGATGGAACCTACCACCATTGAGCAATATATATGCTTATTGCTTAATTAGCTCATCGAGCTCATTAATTATATAATTAAACACCACCAATTAGCAGATCACAACCTTTAGGGTGTAGAGATATTTAGATATAGTTTGATTTGACCGAACGAACTTAAGTAATTAATCAGTTGTAATAAAAAAAGGTAATTAATCAGTTAATAATTACTATTTGATAATAGGAACAATAGAAAAGTGTTGTGTGTGTGTGTGTGATGATAGTATCAAAAATGGATAAGGATTTTAATTTGGAGCCTAAAGCAGAAAAATAATTGAATATAACATTGGGTAGTATCTTTAGTTTCATATAAAGTTTTATATATATTCCATCCATTCCAAAATATATTACAAATCTGTTACCTAATTTTCTATTCATCAAATATGTTATTTAAATTAATTAAAATCACATGATATCACTAAAACACTCTAACTACTTAACTTTATTTTCAACATATGTTTCTATTATGTTTTGTTATTGATGAGAAGTATTAAATATGTATAATTTAGGGGAAAATTAAGAAACATAAAAAGTTTTATATTGAGAAATAAACTTACATGCCTAAATAGATTTATAGTACTCCCTCCGGTCCTAAATATAGGACCTAGATGACTTTTTTGAAAAATCCTAAAAAAAAACAAAAATAAGTTAATTATAAATTGATTTATCTAATTTTTTCTCTTAAACTAGTTTATTTTACCTATAAGCTAATGGATAATCTAAAAAGATATCAAATATATCATGATTTAATAACCTATTTTGCAATCTTAATCTTTCCAAAAAAAAGTTATCTAGGTCTTATATTTAGGACCGGAGGTAGTATTTAGGATGGGAGCGAGTGTGTGTAAAAGAGATGAATGTATGTATCAAATATAGAATATATCCGCACACTGACAAAAACACAAAAATAGACATATCTTAATTACTTGTTCAACCTGATTTGGTGAATCCACGAAGCAAAAGGCACCACAAAAAAACCGCACCATATATATAGACCACATTATAGATCGATATGTGCGAGTGCATGAGTGAAAGTATATTTGAAAAAAAAAAGAAGTATGGAAAAGAAATACCAGGCTAAAATTAGAGTCCAAGTTGATAGAGAAACATATGAGTTGGGGGAGAGAGTATATCCAATTGTGTCCATTCACATTTTAACATGTCTCATACTCTCTCCAACATATGTGGATCTTCTTCACTATAACGTCATCACTGCCTCCTCGAACCTTTTCCTTTTAATCCCATCCTTAGATTTTTGCACAATTGTAGCAACCTTGCCGGCTATGTTTGTATATGTTTGTAAGCCAGTTACTGGTGATGAGGTACATTTTTGCACATGAGAAAGCAAGACAACCATTAATATATTTTTATAACATTTAGACCACTGTTCTGGTGTTCGACAATTTTTCTAATTAAATTATATTATCATACGAGTAACTGATAACTAATTCAGATAAAGTCTTTGTGAATAGGAATAACTTTCACAAGGGGTGTATTTTAACAATGTATTATTAGAACTCAACTCTCTACTTGACCAAATATCCTTTTGAGTATTGAACGAAAGAGACAAACATTACTATTAATCAACGCTACAGACAAACAAGTGAGCATTAATTCGTACTGCAGTTTTCACGATCATAAGCTGAATATATAGTAGGTAGATAGGTGGAATATAATATATAAAGTTATAGAGGCATTGATTTAGTGATGGATTGTGGATTTTGATTTGCTTCAGATCGGTGGATCCGTTGGTCTTCCATGTTGGTACGGCGCTAGCAGACACGAATCCATATACATAGGGTTTGCTAGCGTTTAGCGTTATAGCCATTTTCTTTGCTATTTTTAAAACAAAACACCTAGTTTCTAAAAGTCACATTTAAAATGTTAGATTAACCTGATTAACCTGGGGTGTGTGGTTGAGTAGTAAGGACTCATTCACCCTTAACCAATTGTCTGGGCATCAATTATTGACGTTGGGTATGGAGAAGCATTAAATCTCTCAGACCAACTGTCTCACCATTTGAGGTGCCTACAAATCAGCGGAGGATTAGTCTCCTACTTGTTGGGTAGGGGATACTTTGATCATCGATAAAAAAAATGTTAGTTTAGAGTTATACATCGATTGAGATAAATGCAGTTCAATACATAAATAAAGCTTCTATCATCGGTAAAAAAATATACATAAAGCTTCTATCAGGTGGAATTTAAGGAGGAATAAATATATGTAATTATCTTACCTCATACAAGTGAAAAACTGATTCCAAAATTAAACCATAACCTTCAAGTCATAAGATAGTTACCTTACCATTATCAAGACTTAAAATTTTAGAGCTATTTGCATAAATTTTCTTCCAAAAACTTTTACCACCTACAAATAATGCATATAGCATTATAACCAGGGAAAATCCCAAATAAATCTCTCCCAATACCCAAAAGGACAAGTGAGGAACCTAAACTTCCAAAAGGACCAGGTAGGAACCAGCACCTAACTGTCATTTTAAAATTTTGCGAAAAGACAAAATTGCCCTCATCCTAAAACACAAATTACTATCCCACCCTAAATTCACCCTAACCTCCACCCTCTTCTCGCAATTTGTGTTTTAGGATGGGGACAATTTTGTCTTTTCGCAAAATTTTAAAATGACAGGTAGCTGCTGGTTCCTTATGGTCCTTTTGGAAGTTTAGGTTCCTCATTTGTCCTTTTGGGTATTGGGAGAGACTTATTTGGGATTTTCCCTTGTAACTAGGAAAAATATATGTTTTTATTTAGGGTGAATGTGCAAAAATGATACTAAACTTTACCCAAAATTGTGTTTCTAATACTAAAGTTTCGCGAGATGCAAAAAGATTACCCAGTTTGAGGTTCAGGTGCAAATATAGTATTTTCACTTTAGGGAAATAAAATTTAGATATGAAAATATTGTTATGCCCTCATTTCTCCCTCATTAAATAAAATTTTAATGAAGGACATAAGAGTCTTTTCATAATGAAATTTTATTTTTCTCAAGTGAAAATATTATACTTGCACATGGACTCTAAGTTGGATACTATTTTTGCTCCTCGCGAAACTTAAGTATTAGAAATGTAATTTTGAGTAAAGTTTAGTATCATTTTTGCAGCTTCGCCCTTTAATTTATCAAAAAGAAAAAGTATATGTTTGGCTATATGGTTTTACGTGAATGAATATTTCCCCATCTAAAATCTATTTGTGTGAGGGCATAGGCGAATTTACTTTTTGGTGGATAGGACGGAAAAGAGGCGGAGATGATTTTTGAAAGTGACCGTACAATAAATATGCAGATTTCATGGAATCATGAGCCAAATCTTATTCAAAACACTCTCCAGTATTGTTTCTTTTCCATATGCAACACTGCACCCTCTTGGTGAAATTCCATTGTGCTGGATTCCGGAGAACACAAACAAACAAAACACGTTAATGAATAACGACAACTCATTTTTTCAAATAGGTATACAAAAAGAAAATTAAAATGATAATATATAGAAACCCTAAAAACATAAACATGTATAAGAGCGAGCTGTCGCGATCGCAAAAAACCTTACCATCTTCATCTTTCTTTCATGAGAATTTGTGGGTAGAAAAGAACCGTCACCGGCAAAAAAATCATTGAGTCGTAGTTGTTCGAAAAATCATCCCAAAGGATACATATCTCTTATTGGCAATAAACCAATCAATTTGGTTTTTAAAAAACTTACATGAGTAGATCTCATAGAAACAAACTTACCCACAAAACTAATACATAAGATGAAGATTGGCCGGGTAGAAGAAATTACAATTGTCGTCGTTACACCTAGACCAATTTATTTCAACATAAACATGTCACCAAACCATTTGAAACAGAATGAAATTTAAAAGCAAACCAATGAAAGTTACGGACGTCTCCTTCTCTAGCATGAACCAGAAAAGGATACGCTAATGATAAAACTCGTACAACGACAAGAGAAAAGATCTCACCACCACCCAAAAATGTGAGAGGGGGGAGGAGAGAGAGGATAGAATCAATGATGACTCAAGAGAGCCCGGCCTAGAGGGTATGTTAATGAACCAAATTTTGAACAAGGACAAATCATTCAAGCGCACTTATTTACACTATAAGATGAGCAATATAATATATGTTTGCCACGATAGAGAAATTCGATGATGCCACGCACAAATGTTATAGCCTTATAGGAGATGCACGGTTTAGTTTTTTATAATTATATTGCAAGGTTTTATTTTTAAAAATTTATGTTGTTTTTTTCAAAAGAAAATACACATATGTTGGAATCACATTTATATGTGGAACTGATTTTCTACTCATAAGAAAAAGATAAAGAGAGTAAAACAAATATATATAACCTGAACAGTTTAAATTTTACTTCATTACAAAACATATATATTAGACATAATCAATAATCAAGTTTAATTTAAATTGTTCATATGAAATCTAGATGATTTTAATATACTAGTTAGCTTAATTTCGACACTAATCTTATTTTATGAAAAAGAAAAGCAGTTCTATTTATGTGTTCGATTGGATTTTTGTTGAAAAATTTTGATCTGAGTTCGAGGATCAAATCAAAATGTTTTCTCTATAAAATGACTTTTTCTCTCCCTCGTTATGTTATGCCATTTCCTTCAAATTTAGATAACGGATTTTCTGATAAAATTTAAGGGTATACAGTTTTTACAATTAGTTAATTAACTTCTCAACCTATCCATATATTTCTATAGTTAGGATAATAGAGACAATAAATGAATCCGTGTGGCGTTCATGTTACGATCTACAAGAATTTTTTTCGATAATTTTAGTATTAATTTACGGTTTTGCTTTTATTATCAAATTTGAATTTAATTTCAAAGGAAGACTTTAATTATAAGATTTCAAAACAGTGAGTCATTAATCATATAGATGAGATATCCTTGAGAAATAAAAACAAAGTACAACACATACATGATACATATACATGTACGTGTGTGTGTGTTTGTGTAGGAAGAGAAAATATGAAAAGGGATTACGTTGTGCAAGAAAACGCGTTCTTAACATACTTCCTCTGTCATGTTTTTCCTTCAGCTCTTCTTTTCTCTCTTGTTTTTAACTTATTTTTTGTCTCTTAACTACGTACTTGCTAATAATAGAAGGGAAAATGACATTTTAAATTCCAAAATATTGAATTAATGACAGTTATGTTTCTGTTGGACAAATAGAAAGTAATGCTTCTGAAAGAATTTTGAAAAATGAAATAATATTTGATTTAAATAACACAGAGAAATATCAGTAGTTATATTTCAAAATTGAATTATTTACTTATAATTGAGACATCGAAATTTATAATTATAAGAATCAAAATGCGCATACACACCTCATTCTTCAGAATAATTTTCCGGAACCTAACTACTATAATCATTCTCCCACAAAATTAATTAAAAATGATTAAAAACATTTTTTCAAAACTTGATTTCCCTTTATTTTCTTGTTAGCTACTAATAACTAGGTCCATAAAAATGTAAATTTAATATATTGGGTTAGTACAATCTTTAATGTCTTCATTTTTGTTTGATTCGATCTCTATAGCTTTGAATTATAGATTTTATTTTGTCTTTCTATCTAAAACATTACTCCATACTTAGCTTGTAGAGAATTTGGATATTTCCCCTTCAAAACATCATAACCTATTATTTAAAATATTATATATGGGACTAAGAGTCAGAATAAATACAAACTACAGAAATCAAATATCACAATAACTACACAGCCAATTAACTTTATGTAAAATTTGCCCCATGAGGGTACGTACATTTAGTTCAAAATATTTTGATTAATTATATTCCACTTATCACTCTGTGTCATTTCATGCTCCCTTCTTTCTCCTCATTTTAATCGTCAATGTCCTATTTTCTTACTATTTTTGTCAAATTCTATGAACGTACCTGAAGACATAAAAGTATAAGAATATGTATTCTATCAGAAAACCAATGAGGGCTAGCTACTTTTTACACTGTAAATTTGCAAGTCTGTCTCAGAAAGGTTGAGAATAACGATAATAACTGCCGACCACAAACCTTAGTTTATTGTTAAAATACGCAGCATTTCATCAAATTTTATCAGAGTGCTCTGAAAATTTTATGCATTATAGATTTGAGACTAATTTTACAAGTTTCATTAAATAAACTAGAATAAAATATAAGAGAAATTAATTTGGGGTGCCATAGAGTAGACATTATGATATAAGAAAAGTCTCACTGAATTAACAAATTAAAGTAGAGTCCCAAAGAACCTTTTTATTAATCTTTTAACCTCAAATGACAATTCTACCCTCCTTACAGAAATCAAAAGATTTGTGAAGGGTGCCCAAAAACTTGTTACACATGGTAAAAAAAAAACTTGTTACACAAGGTCTAAATATTATTATTTGAAATTTGACACCTTGTGAACAGTGATCAAACACTTGTTAATAATAGTCATAAAGTTATTATTAGTAGTCAACACCTTGTGAAAGATGCTCAATCACTTGTTAATAGTGGTAAGAAAGTTGTTATTTATAGCCCAAAAATTGTTACAAAAGCCCAAAGGGTGAAATTGTTATTTGGTTTTGGAAGATGGAGTAATTAAAGAAATCTCGATTGAGACCCTATTTTAATTGAAACATTTAGTGAACTTCTCTAATATTATATCTACTGCATGAGAACCCAAATTAATTCCTCTAAAAATATTAGATTGATCTTTTTAAAAAAGAATGTTCTGTAGCAACAAAACGTAGAATCCATATTGTAAGCAAAATTCTGGTTTGTATGAATTTGATGGAATGTTTTAGTATTGGAAGGATTCGATCTTATAATATAGGACTCCTCCCAAACTGAAAGTTAGATTTATCATGCACATTTCGTTTCAATTAATCAACTTATTAACAAGGATCGTTACGGGGTGTAACATTTGCTTCTATTTTGTCGCAATATCTTCAATTTTGTGTTTTAGTTTGATATTTTTATATGTTAATAGCGGTACATGATTTTCTATACTAGTCGCTAGTGACTACCACCTCTTCTCTCTCTAATTTTGATATTTGTGTGAGTTACTCTCTTAACACAAGTAATTCTAATGGGACGCCAAAAGGTTTAATACTACAGCTTTTCAACGACCAACTATGTTGATAGTTTATGTGCTTATATGCTTTGTCTAGTGCTTCGTGTTGTGGTTTTGCAGTTTTACTTTATCTATCATATAATGGTTTTGCAGTTTTACGTTTTTTAAAAAATAGAAGTAAGCTTTCCTAGTATAAACATTCAAAAAGCATATATACAAAATGGATACAAGAAAAGTCATGATTTCTAACATCTATTATGACTTTTAATGCATGTCTTTTATATGAGAGAGGTTAAAAGTCATGTATTTCAATGTCACTTAGAACGACGACCCTACTTAGCAGATGTCATCAAAAGCATGGAATAACACATGTTTTTTTTACCCTTTCTGTAGTAATGACCATCAGGTTGTGAAAATTATTTTTAATGAAGGCCGGTAATACTTAAATTTAGTTAGCAAAATTACTTGATAAATATAGTACACATTACTATGATCTTACATGGACTGTATTGCCTGCTCATATGATGCTATTGGATCTTCAACCTTATGTTTGCGGTTTGATGTTTTTATTCACATGGGTATTTCTGATAGTTGTGTCTAATATATGATTGATTTTATGTTTTTTTCATTCAATTTAATTGATCATTCTAAAGGAAAAATAAGCACAACTTCTTCCACATAAATATTCAAACATTATACATAAAAAAGGAAGAAAAGAAAAGTCTAGTTGGGAGTCAGCAATATTCAACTTTAAGTAGTAAAATTATCTAATAAATAGAAATAAATATTAGAAAAAAAAGAAAGAAAATAGAGCGGAAACAAAAGAAAGATGAAAAATTGTACACATAATCTAATAACCTTATTCGGCCTGATACCCTCAAAGCTTCCTTACGATAGGAAACTCCGTGTTTGATTCACTTATAACTTTAGTCCTCTCAAAAATGCAAAAAATTATAGAGATTCCAAATATTATGAAGAAATATTTAGGAAATAGCCACAAAAAGAGGCTCTCCCCAATTATTTAAGAAATCATTATTTTCATTTTGCCTCCCTTCTTTGCACCCTCTTGGTCTCTCAAACTCTTTCCTCCTCATTTCTTCACCATCCTCCCCTGTTTCTTCCTCTTCCCCTGTCTCTTCCACTTGTTCTCTTATTTCGCCATCTTCACCGTCGCTTTCGCATCCTTCTTCGACCCCTTCACTATCACCATCAATCTCTTCTTCTTCTTGTTCTTCAATCTCTTCCGGGTCAAACTTGTTGTCACCATTTTTCAAAAAACAAAGGCGAAGGCGGCCATTGCTTCTCTCTGCTTGAAAACATGAAACAATTGGTGGGACCCTTATTGCTTCCACCACTAATCTCCCATCTTCACGGTGACTTCTTATTCTCAAACATTCAGATCCTCCTAAAGTTGTCAATGGAGGAGGAAAATTCTCCCTTCTCGTCGTCTTCCTTATTCTCCCCAAATATTCCACACGTGGGATTTCTTCCTTTTGCTCCCTTGTCGCCAAAGAACACATCAAATTCATTTCTTCATAAGCATTATCATTCTCAACAATGTCACTCCCACTTTCATTCCCTAACTTCTCAGTACAAAGTTCAAGACTCTTCTGGCTCATCGACCTCGAAGATCGCTTAGCCTGAGGATGAACATAGATGGTTTCTTTATCATTTTGAGATTCTTTTGAGACATGAGAGGCATTGGAGAGAGCTTGAAGGAAGCTAAATCCTGTGTTTGTGTCTGTTTTGTTTTGCTTTTCATAGGTTTTGTTGGTGTTTGATGAATCCCTAAGACTTGTTTTGAAGGGTAAATCAATGGGATTTTGTTGGAGTTTTGATGGGAAAGGAAAAGTTAGGGAAAGAGCTCTTGATTCTACAAGTTGTGACTCGAGACATGGCTGAAAGCCGTGACATACTATTGCAGCCATGTGGGATTGAAAACAGAGAAACAGAGTGCCCTGTTTTATGTATGAAAACAGAGTGATCTGTTTTATGTGAAGAGCAAGAAGAAAAAAGAAGGATTCAATGGAAGAAAAATAGGATTGGATTTCAATATAATTTAGAGAGGGAGAGAGGGATGGGAAGAGAGGGAAGGAATTGATGGTGTGGGAGGAGAAGTGGGGGAGAGTGGGACTGAATTTGTAGTGCTAAAAAGTGCTAAAGAGGATGTAAAAAATGTTCTAAAATATTACAAAAAGTTACACCTATCAAATAACAGAGATCTATAAAATATAAATATAAACTTTTAATAGTATATATTCTCATTCTTTCAATTTTTTTTCCTTCCTCTTTTTTTTCCGGGTGCAGATTGTTGAATTCAATTTAGATGGTGAATATGGTATTTTAAAAAGTTTTAGTTTTGGATTAAATAACATCATAATACTTAATTAGTACTCCCTTCATTTTTTTTATTACAATTAGTACTCCCTTCATCCCTACTTATAAACTTATTTCTTTGAATTGGGTTGTCGCTTTTTACAAGATCTTATTTGATTTTGTTTTAGAAATAAATGCACATTTATTTTACCCTTTTTGGTAATTTATCTCATACATTTTCTTCCATCTTTTTCCACCACTACTCTCTTTCTCTCATATTCATTCGTAAATAAAGGAACTTTAAAAAAAATATACACAGTCTACAATCATCATTTTTAACTAATGTAACTTATTTTTTTCAGGAAAATGCAATTCATTTAAAAGTCCTTACTTATGAGAGCGATGGGTTTATCAATAATCTAAAATAAAGTAGATAACATAATCAATGAAAAGGTTGAAATGTTAAGTGGCCTCATATGGTAAGAATGACAATACAAATTGGAACTTTGAGAAACACATACATTTGTCAATAGAGAAGATAGACTGTTTGATGACTCATTATTTTTTTTCGAATTCGGAGTGATTGATTGTTTGAATATCCAACTCACTTATAACAAGTCAGGTTTATACAAGGCATGAGATAATAGTTGACAGTTGAACAAATAAATAAATAAACAATATACTTGTCTATTATTTCAATTGTTAGAATTAAAATTAAATTTTTGAAACTGTATTTTTTCAATATTTATTTTTAAAAAAGAAAATACACAATGACAATGTTCTTTAATTTTAATAATAATTTTTAACTATAAAATGATGATTTAAAACAAACAATAAATTTAGCCTAGACATTTGAAATGAAACTATTCGAGATAAGCCTTGATTAAATAAAAAATAATTTAAGAGACTTTAATTTCAAGGAAATGATCAATATGGATACTAACTTTGCTAAATTTCACAGCTCCCCTATTCTTTTCCAAAAGTGAGGCAACAAAAGGCAAGAGCACTCATGGATTCTCTCAAATATTTTTGATAGTGATTGCTTCTCTCTTATGTTCGAATTGAATTATGTACATATGTCCAATCTTTTTTGTTACGAGTCTTCGGTGTCCGGCCCCCTTCCGGAACCGACTAATCCGAAGTCACCGCTAGGATTCCCCATTTGGGGATGACGACTTCCCACGGGTTCGAACCCATGACCTGGTAGGTACGCGGTGTCTTACACTTTCCCCTTTCTAACCAGCTAGTTTACTCCCCCTTGGGCCATATCTCCGATCTTTAATTTCTTCTATATATGCTTCTCTGATTCTAAAACTCCAATTAATGTTTGAACTAATTCACATCAAAGTTTGATTAATTTGAGTAAACTATGCTGAATTATATGAGCATAAAGCTCTCATGACGACATTTCTCCCTTGGACAAGCCTAAAGCTCAGGGAATTTGCTTTAAAAATTAAGCATCACATAATTTAAAACGATTTGATAATGACATTAATTTGAAGTTTGGTTAAGTTAAATGTTGCGTTTACAATCGATATATTTACGACTTAGTTGGATTAATAATTATAAATGGCATAGCATCTGAATTTTAATATACATATACATGATATAAATCCTTAAGTATTAATTCAAACTATTCAAATAATCAATATCTTAGATCAACTGGTTGTAAATTTTTTAGTCCAAATAGTGCTTTAATTTAGTATTTGATTCTTATATATGCAACCATAATAATTATTTAGAGGTTGTGAGATTATTTTCATGCATCGATTGTTCCCTCAGGAAAGAATTAATTTGTTTTAGGGTAATTATTTACCTTCCCCTCAACTTGACCTGTTTTGGTCCATCTATTCCCTCTATCAATTTCATTGTCCATAGTAATATGGTGTCAAGGGAACCACATTTGAACAACCACTAATGCATTTAAGAATTCTTTTGTAATGTATATATATAGGTACTTTTAAATCACTTGATTTAATATGGTGCTAGGTAAACTTTTCGCGAATGTAGATGGGGGTATATTTGACCATTTCTCTCTATTATTCTTCGAGATTCCGCTGATCAATAAAAATAAATCATATGTTTCACAAGTTGTAAAAATAGATCGACGGATAATTTTGTAAGCTCTTTGCAGCACATATTTGACTCGTGCAATATGGAGTCAAAAGCTTAAGTTGATTTCCTTTGCATTTAAATAAAAAAGAAATAAAATCATGGCATATATCTTGCTTGTGTGCAACACGTATTATATGTATTGCTTCCCTCCTGTCTCCTCTCAGTGCCTATTCGATCTTGCAACGGTGCTCTTTAGAGTGATGCACCCTAACCAGAAATCGAAAAGTCACAAGGCTTTGTGCAACACACATATATTTGTACAACACATATGATGACTTTCCTATTTCAAATGTTTTTGCACTGCGCTCTTCTAGATTAACGACACACGCCTTCTGCAACATGGATCTCCATTAATTCTAACTATATGCTGTATAGATAGCATGTTCTTTGAAACCTCCATTTGGGCTCTTCATTTTGCATGAACATTACGGTAGGAAAAATATATCTTTGCTTTTTCAATTTTGTGTGTGTTAATGTTGTAGTCATCCAAAGCCTGAGTTTTTAATTTCTCTAGATTCCATTTTAAACTCTGGCCACTCAAATAAATATCAATTCGTCTTTTATAATAAACGTATAAGATATATGGAAACACAAATATTATGACGCACTATATAAAACAGAATCAAATATCATGTTACCAATTGCCTCCTTCTTTTTACATACGTATCCTGCTATTGGAGACAACTTGAGGATGAAAGAAAATATTTCCAACCAACAATTTAAAGATGAAACAGATCCAAACACATCTCGATTATTTTATTTTGTTTATCAATCCAAAATATTGACACTGGGATATTATGTGGCAACAAAAAAATCAGACACAAAAAATAATTGATTGAAATTTTAATTACTCTCGAGTTTCGATCCAGGAGTTATTATGAATAAAAGATGGGTTGTTTGGTGGATGTTGGGGAGAATTATTATAACATGCATCAATGATTATGTTTGAGGGGCAAATTCTCGAGCTAGAGAATAACTGAATCTTTTGGCCTTGTTTTCTCTGCTTATTCTATCATTCTGTCTTTCAATCATCAAAAGAATGCGATGAGGAGTGTATATTTGTTTGAAAATTTTGACTTATTAATTTCGGCTTTGAATGACCTTATTAGGGTAAATTAAATCGGTGTAATCGACTATGAACTTATATAGTAGCGAAATCATATAAAATAGGTGAAAAAGGTGAGATAGCTTCAAACAAGTCGTACAACTTTGAGGACTATCTACAAGTCTTCTGCAATTTTCAGAAATTTGCAATGTATTTTTAAGACTCCCACAATTGCAAATTATTCTTCCCTTAGAAAATCTAGCTAAGAGAAGATATGATGTTTAAATTGATAATTCTTCATGAACAATATAATATTACATTTCATTGAATGATATTTTATTTAGGGTTAAGGCTCAAATCGAGCACTCTACTATTGTCAAAAGTTCACCCAACATAAACAAGAATTTGATGACTCAAATTTAGCATTCATCTATTCAAAAATGGCTCAAATATAGCATTTCCGGCAATTTCAACGGGTTAGACCGTTAATTTAGACCCGATCATGCCACGTCACTCGCCACGTCACCAGTCATGGAAAGTAAGTGGGCCTATTGGGTGAGGTGGCGGGTGACGTGGCCGAACTGGGTGACGTGATAGGTGACGTGGCATGATCGGGTCAAACTTAACGGTCAAACCTGTTAAAATTGACGGAAATGCTAGATTTGAGCCATTTTGAAATAAATGAGTGCTACATTTGAGCCATCAAGTTCTTATTTATGTTGGGTGAACTTTTGGCAATAGCAGAGTGCTAGATTTGACCCTTAACCCTTTTATTTAAATCAATATTGAAATTTTTTTATTAGTTTGTGCTATTCAACATGTATATTTAATATGAACTTATTAATTACACACATATATAACACACTGAAGAAGAAAATTCTCAATGTTTAAGGCTTCAAAAGAGTTTATAGATGATCAAATAAAAAAATATTCTCTCCATTCCCAAGTATAAGATGCATTCAAGATACTAAACAAGCAAGGAAGGGAGAATATTATGTGATTTGGTGAAATTATGTGATTTTAACTAGTTTATTTATCCAACATTCTTAACTTAATCAAATTAAATTTCTTATATTTAAAATAGGGGGAGTATTTTAGTAAAAAATAGTGACTATATCTCATTAATCATTGATTGTTTATATCATGTTAGAGGAGATTACTCTCACCCTTCTATATTTTTTTAAGAATACTTTGGGTGTGTGAAATGTTAGTTGTAAGAACTGGACTGAAAAGTTGGACCAATCCAACTGTCAAATGTTTCATATTTCAGCTCAATGTTTGTCAGTATGACCGTTTATTCGGCCATCGGTTTGATCAATCCGACTGTGCATCATTGGGCATGTGTATTGACTTCAAAATAGGATATCCTCACATACGTATTTTTTTAAACCAAAACAAAAAAAAACCATGGTAATATAAAAAAGGGGTATAAGTTGGCCACTTTCAGAGTTGTACGGACGATTCAAAAAGGCATGTTCAAAAGCTAATTGAAAAGGAAGCAAGTGATTCTCCACTAATTCATGTTTACTAGTGTCGGTTTGTATTAACACTTTTTGAGTCCTAAAATGTGTTTTTCCCAAGAAAATTTGTCTCTTGTCTGTCCCTCTATAAATCGATTTCTTTATTCATATATATTCAAATAAATTTATTCGAAATAGTGCACATGTAAATCGGTGAATTTGATATAAAAAAATCCGTGAATTAATCTCTTGATTGATTGGGGTAAAGCTAGAGTTTAGGAAAATAAACGGAAATGGGTTATAAATAGATTTTTTATCCTTTCGTTGAGTCTGAAATATTATCTTTCTATTTGATCTCTAAAAAACAAGAAAAACATAGCAATTTCTGAGAGGAAATCCTGCAAAAGTCCCTTTCAAAATAGAAAAGGGCACATTCGTCCCCTCATTTTGAGAAGTTTTATACAAAACCCTATGAAAAAAATCTGGATTTGTATTTATTACAGAAAACACAAATTATGTTTCTATAATTGTCAAATACATTATGAGTATTTACAAATTATTTAGCAATGTTTTTTAATTTTATCATGACGATTTGCAAGTTTATGTCAAAGTTTCTCGACTTCAACTTTCCATTAAGAATTGACAAGTCATATGTTAAGAAATCCTTTCATACTATTATTCACAAGTTCAATACAGAAATTATCAACATGATCATAACGATTTTCAAATTCATGTATGTTAACAATTTTCCAGCTCAAACTATTTCCTTAGGAATGACAAGGCATATGTTGATGAAATCCCTTTATAGTGGTATTCACAAATTCAGTATAAGAATTTTTAACTTGATCATAATGATTCTCATATATTCATATTATGATTCACAACTCGAACTTTTGAGGGCACTGCTTGTGTCTTTTGGTCATACATAAAAAATCTCATATTTCTGACACAGGGCTGATTTATTATTTCTCATATTTAAAGAATAATTTGTTGTTTTTCATTTTCAAGGGAATTTTTTGGTAGAATTTCCTATAAAGACTTATATAATTATATTTAAGTCAACATATAAAACCATAGTCAGATCATAAACTCTTGAACCACTTTCTCAATAATCATATTTACCAACCGATTTAGTATTCATTTGCTTGAGCTGTACAGAAATTGTACATCTCATTATGCACTCAAATATTTCTCCTTAAAGATATACTCCCTTCGTCCCTAATTATAAGTCTATATTGACTTTTTTTTATAAAAATTATGTAATCAAATTAAACCACTAAATTATAAGATATGACAAATATAATTATAATACATATTAATTAGTAAATAGAATAAACTAGTTGTGAGGGAAAAGATAATTTTAGACAATTTAAAGTTATCACACCTTTTGTAACTTTTAATTTTATCAAAACAATTAAAGTGGACTTATAATCAAATTTGAAGGGTGTATGGTTTTCTTTTTTACTTTTATGAAAGTTAAGTGCTCTAGACAGCTTCGTGGTATCTCTCCTCCGTTTCTTAGTAGTTACTGCTGTCTTTTAACAGTAAATAATACTCCCTCTGGTCCTAAATATAAGACCTAATTCACTTTTTTGGAAAATCATAAAAAAGCAAAAAATAAGTTAATTATAAATTGATTTACCTAATTTTTTCCCTTAAACTAGTTTATTTTACCTATAAACTAATGGATTATCTAAAAATATATTAAATATGTCATCATTTAATAACATATTTCGCCACCTTAATCTCTCCAAAAGAAAAATTCAATTATGTCCTATATTTAGGACCGGAGGTAGTATAAAACATTCTACCAAAAATATAATATATTAATTACTTAACTTAAAGTTCAAGGGTCCCAAAACTTTATTACCCTTCCAAAGTAAATAAGTTAATATATATATATATATATATATATATATATATATATATATATATATATATATATAAACATACGACTTTCCTAAAAAAGATTTGTAGATTACCCGAATTGGTAAAGCAGCACATGTGAGACCGTACCCTATGGCACACGGTCATATTGACAAACTAAATGACAAATAAATGGAACGGATTTGTATTGTTTTTTTTTTCAAATAGCTTACATCATTTCATTTAAGTAGAAAAGAGGGATGTAAAATATAAAAGGTATGCAAAAAGAAAAATCAAATAATAATTAATAAAAGGATCAAGAGCCTTGTAATACAGTGATATGACATACATCTCTAATTTAGGTGAGATGTTACAAGTTCGATCTCATTTCTCAAGTTGTTGGTGTTTACCCTTTTAATTAAAATTAAAAATAATAATAATAAGAAACCCTAAATAACATAATAACCTTCAAAAAGGTAGGAGGGAGACACCTTCACTAAGAACCCAACATATCATTGTCATCATTCCTTCGACAGAATTCGTGGATTGAAGAAAAGTCATCACTGATAAAAACGCTATTGTGCATAAGTTCAAAGAACTATTTTGAAGGATCCCAACCGGTTGGCAATGAACCAACCAATTTGGTTTTTTATAAAGGGTTAATATGCAAATCCCCCTTGAGAAGTATACCAAAAGGTGCAGATTCGCCCCTAACATATTTTTAGATGCAATTCTAACCTCGAAGAAAAAATCCAGTTCAATTTTACCCTCCCGTTCGGTAAGAAGGTTAACACCGTTAGTTTTAATCCACATGGCAAATAGACTGCTACTTTGGCTATTACATGGATGTCACGCAATATTAGATAAATTGCCACTGTGGCCTTTACAATTATTGAAATGCCCTTCTGCTAAAAATATGTCTCATTTTTGTTCTCCCCACTACCCCCACTGCAACTCCCACCTTCCCACCACCGCAACACCCCTAGACCCCCCCCCCCCCCCCATCTCATCATCATCTTCTTCTTCTTCTTCATCACCACTACTACCACCTTCACTTCAACTTCACGCAGGCCTCCATAGCCACCTCCACAAACCTCCTTCCCACCTCTCTTCTCCCACCGATTCAAAAAAAGGGTCATGAACAACCTCCAATCCATCTCCTAATAAATCCTCAACCAAAGTCCCACCTCCTCCTCCAATGTCTTCACCTTCCTCATCCTCTCCTTTTGTACACTCATCGACCACGTCTCTCTCCACCTAACTTCCTTCATCGACTGCGATCCCTCTCTCAGGTCCCTTCTCTCCACCCTCGACCTCACCGGAACCTCTAAGCACCTCCGATCCACCGACGACCCCTCCTCCTCCGGCGATCTCTCAGGGAAAAACTTTCAATATATTCTCTTTGGGTTTTTGTTTTCTGAGAAAGGAATGGAGTGTGGCAGTAGTGGTCATGATGATGAAGAAGAAGAAGATGATGATGAAGTGGGGAATCTGGGAGTGTTGTGGTGGTGGGGAGGTGATGGTTTAGGTGAGGGTTGCAGTGGGGAGGACGAAAATTAGACATATTTTTAGGAGGAGGGAATTTCAATAATTGTAAGGACCATAGTGGCAGTTTATCTAATATTGCGTGGAATCCATGTAAGAGCCAAAGTAGCAGCCTATCTGCTACGTGGATTAAAACTAACGGTGTTAACCTTCTTGCCTAACTGAAGGGTAAAATTGCACTGGATTTTTACTTTAAGGTTAAAATTGCATCTAAAAATATGTCAGGGGTGAATTTGCACCTTTATTTGCTATACTTCCGGGGGGAATTTGCATATTAACCTTTTTATAAAATCTCTATAAGCAGATTTCACAAAAAATAAAAAACAATCAACAAATACCATTATGGAAGGTGAAAAAATTCTCATTATTGTGTATCAAAAAGAAATTTTCATTATTGTCGTCTAGACTTCTAAACCAATTTATTTTTCGCAGAGACAAGCCACCAAACCATCAGAATCTGAAAGAAATGTGAAAATAGTTAAAACAGAAGCTTGATGCAAAATACAGACTCTTTTTCCCCGACAGGACTGTGAAGAGAGAAAAAAACTCACAATGATGAGAGAAAAATTTCCACATCCAAAAAGTTAGAGATGAGGAATAGAGAAAAGAGCAGGGGCTAGAGGGGAAAATACGTTGTGATTTGTATTGCTTGGACATCATGCAAAAAACACACTGCAATCTAGATCTGCAATAGTAAAAAAAATCACAATTATTGATGCATTTGTGTCTTTTCGTTATATTTACAAATACACATTTTTACATAGGGTTGTATTCTTAATATTTTCATAAATTTTTCATTCATGCAATATGGGGATGATGATATTATTATGAGAATGTGTTGAGGCGGATTTATAATTATCTCCCTTTCGATTATACTTTATCGAAATCTTCCCATAGTAGCCCGACACTGGGAGAATAATAATGTTGGCAGAATTTTGAATATCCATTTAGAGACACTTTGTGAGTTGCTTTATGGGTTTGTATGTTTTACCATTTTTGGTAGTTTCGGGAGGTTGCGAAACTCCCATTTACAACTAAGCAATGTGCTGCCTCTCTCTCTCTCCCTCTCTCACTCACAAACACACACACTTGATCATGAATTTTTTTTTTTTGACCTCAGACAAAAAAGATCGTGAACAGAAAGGTGAAAGGTTTAATGAGAGGAACAGAATTTGAAGAAGCTAAGTAATATGGTTTGTGGAATTCAATCTAGGATTGAACAACACAAAAAGGCGTGAGAGAGAACTCCAAGTTGAAAGGAATAATAAGAAGAAGAAGAAATCACAATTGTGTCGTGAGGAGGGGGGAGAGAGAGAGAGAGTTACTGTGTAGAGATGTTTTGGGTCTTTCTTCTTTTTAGAACTCTCTCACTACATTCTAGCCTCATTTAAATTCGAGGGTATTTTTGGAAGATCACTTGATTCTAACTTATTTAACTTCCTTCCTTAATCTCTCCAAATTAGGTAGAGTGATCTTATACTTCCACCGTTCCTAAATATAAGATCACTTTGGCGAAGTGGATAAGTTCCTAAATATAAGATCACTTCCTATTTTATCTCAAGTTTTGCCCAAACTACCCTTATACACCCTATTTTCATTGAAAACCCCTCATCCTTTTAAAGTTAAGTAATTGAGGGGATTTTGGGAAGATCATGTAATTTTATTGTCTTCCTTAATCTCCTCAAATTAACCAAAGTGATCTTATATTTAGGAACTGATGGAGTATTTAGGAACGGAGGGAGTAATTCACACACATGTGCTCTCCTATTCTTCTCATTGAAACCCCGCCCAACCCCGCACATACACGCGTACTATATTGTGAGCGTATATTCAAATAATTGTGGAATTAAATTAAATTAATGATAACCTTATTGTAACATATATATCGCTTGTTAAAATTGTACCATAACATATGTTGGGTTGTCTAAGTTAGCAAAATAAAAGATTGTTTATGCATGGAATAATATAGCTATAACACACACACACTATATAGTAAATGATGTTCATATGTGTCATATCATATGATCTTTAATTTCACTCTAGCCTTCATATCTCTAAAAATCTAACTTTACACTTGAGGTTAATATATTTATAAATCCCTCTCGTTTATACTCGTTTTAATTTTGAGTTTTTAAGTTTAAAATAAAAGGGTTTAATATTTTCTTGGAAATTAAATAAGTATAAACTGAGGATCAGAGATTCTATTAACCCTTATATTTATTGATATAAAGGAAAATGTTGAAATTTTTCTCATTGCAAAATATCTAATGAAGGGCCTATATATGTTCTTTGAACTGATGCATGTGTGCATAAATTTTTGACTATATGCAAATGTTTTCTGTTTTACATGCAGTTGAAGATAGTTTAGCAAGCATAACTCAAAGTTGAAAATTTTATCATTGCAAACTTTAGTAGTGTTCAAAGTATCTAATGAAGGGTCCTTTGAACAGATGTAATACATATTCAGATATGTGCATAAACTTTCAACTAATGCAAAGGCCTTCATCCTAATTATATCACTGCAAACTTTAGTGTTCAAAGTATCAAATATGAACATACTTTCTCTTCATCTTAATTTTATAGTTATTGAAATATTTCTAATAAAAAGATTTTTATACCCATGTTAACTCACAATTCCAACAATAATGTATTAATGGTTAAATTTAAATTAATTAGTTGTCTTCCAATTTTTATAATTTGAATATTCTTTAATACTATACTCTAAACACGATTGATTAATCCAAACAATTGGCCACTCGGGGATATGATCCATATATAATCATATATGTGTGTGTGGCAAAAACATTTTTGACCAAATTAAAGAATTTTTTATATAAGTAAAAAAGTTTAGGTGAATTGGATCCCGAGTTTCAATCAATAGAGTCACTGTAAGTCTTTATGCTCCTCAAAGAACGGTCATAGGTGTATTTATATATCTTCAATCAATAAGATTGTCACATCAGCGGTATTTTAACATATAACTTCATGGTTATCGGTCAATCTTTTTACCGAATTGGAGCCACCGTTTTAGTATTGATTCTTAGAAACCAACATGCATGCATGACAGGTAATGAACTATATATGTACAGTTACATATATCTTCCTATATGAACTGCTAACTAGTGTGTGTAACCTGGGGTGTGTGGTTGAGTGACAAAGACTCATTCACCCTTAACCAATTGTCTGGGGTTCAATCCCTGACTTTGGGTATGGAGAAACATTAAATCTCTCAGGTCAGCTGTCCCACCCTTTGAAGTGCCTATAAATCAGCGGGGGATTAGCCTCTCACTGGTCGAGTGAGGGGATACCTTGATCATGGATAAAAAAAACTAGTGTGTGTGTATTAAGGCTTTCTTTTGCTAAGAGATCGTTGTCATAACAATATAATATTATAATATTGTAGATGTGATTTCTTCGACACCGCATAGATTTTCACAAATTTAGACTGACTAGCGAACAAATTTTTAGTGGCACTCATAGCAATGGAGCAATATTATTCCCATCACTACATTAGATCTATACCGTCTAAATTTAGTTTAAACTTGTAATTAATAGGCTAAATTTAAATTTCCATCTCATTTTTTAAGGGAAAACTGTTCATTTAATTTGTTCAATAACAGAAATAATGATTGAGATATTATCGTAATTAAAAATTTTGTACAAATTAAAATATTTTTATAAAAATATAAAAATTAATATAAATATGAATCATTCAAATTAATATTGGATGGTCTATATTTTTTGCTCATCATCTTTAATTCGAAGTGCTTGAGAATCATCATAGTGATTAAATACTACCAGGATTTTTATCATGAAAGAGATAGGTGTGCCTGCGCACATCATATTCTTAAACTAGAAGAATAACTCCAGGTCAAAATTTTAAGGGGTAAAGGTGCAAAAATGAGTTCAAACTATTACGCCAGGAGCACGTAGGGGTAACAAGTATTTTCGGGCTAAATTCTGGGACTAAAGAATAAATATTGGTGCAATATAGGTAACTCCGATTAGTTTGACCGACGTTGACCGTTAAAAGCTGACGTAGCGGGAGGAATAATTTCTTTGCTTACGTGACACGCCACATAAGCATACCATGTCGGCAAAAAGTGCCACATAAGCATACCACGTCACAAAAAAAATTATTTTCCTCGTCACATCATCTTTTAACGGTCAACGTCGGTCAAACTAAACGGCGTTACCTATATTGCACCAATATTTATTCTTCAGTCCCAGAATTAAGCTCGGAAATACTTGTCACCCCTACGTGCTCCTGATGTAATAGTTTGAACTCATTTTTGCACCTTTACCCAATTTTAAAGCCGTTTGGGTGATTGAGAAATGAATATAATCGTCATTGAAGCATCCTTTTATTCTGACAATGGGACAATTCGCCATTAATTGGTAGCTTTAAACAGCTGTTCGTGTGTGCAACACATCATCACGTAGGCCTATTCTTTTCAGATTATAAAACGCAAAGAATCTCACGAATCTATAGTACGTAACCTCTAAATATAAGGTAGCTTATTTAGTGACTTGGTGCGTCTTAACGTTAAAGCCTCTACTTTAATTTCACTCCAGGGTGACATAAATCTCCGTGTGTGTGTGTATATTATTATATGTTCGCCAACTACGAAAGAAGAAATTGACCAAATCTTTGCATCACTATACCTATCTGGTCCTCTCAGATTTTTCCTTTTACGTCTCAAAAATCTATCTATATATAGCCACCTCCATCATGATGACCACCCATGTAATATGTACGTTTATGTGTGTGTCTATATATATAATGATGTTTGCATCAGAAACCATATATGTTAATGAAAATGCATGTTCTTTAATTTATTTAGTTTTGTTTTTTCAGTAATGGAGAATCTTTTAACTCAAAGAGTGTACGTCATGCACCTTTTGGCCTTAGGGAAACCCCAGGGTTATTAAGCTTTAATTTCAATTTGCTTTACTACAATAGTTTAATTTATAATTTAGTTATAGCTATAGAGTTAGCTCCTAGCCATGAACTTTATGCATAGAGAAGGACAAGGGAATCCTATTCATCATTCACAACTTGTAGAAAAAAAAACTACGCTAAAAGCAACCCCAATCCTGTCTTTTTTTATCATGTGTGTGTGATGACATGTGCAACTTTCTCATAATTTTATATCCTTAAAATAAATTCTGTAAATAAATAATTATGTTTGGAAAATAAAGTAACTGTGGCTACTGCTAATCGAACAATACGTGCAATTGATCAATCAAATTCCTAATGAATGAATTGCATTTTTAATAATTAATAATGAACAAAGCTTTCTGCACATCGAGCCATGAAATGCTTTTAAACTATTTAATTTATTAGAAGCCACAGTAATTGAAACTGAGCTTTACAGGAAGAGATGAAAACGTACAACTCTCATAGGTTTTTTTACCAAAACAACTCTCATAGTTTTTTTTTACCAAAACTACTCTTATAGTTCAAACTGAGCTTTACAGGATATGTCATCTGAACTTGTCGCTTATACTAATTAATGTGGCACATGATGACCTAGTAGAGGGAAAGGGAAGAAAAGAAAGAGAAAGTATTACCTTGTGCGTGTCTTTATTATAAACCATAAATGGAAAAATGCATTTTTAACATTGACTTTTGCATGTTGCCTCTTATTTTTTAATAAAAAATTTGTCACATTACCTTTTATATTTAGGAATAGAGGGAGTATTGTTCAATACAGAAAAACAAAATTACTATACTAGAGAAAATGATTTTAGTTATATTGCTGCCAGAAAAGAAAAAAACGATACTGATGCTATTATTCATTAGCAGTAATAACTAGTAAGTATGGAAAATAATATGGCAAGAAAAAGGCATGCACACAAAAGTAAGGTATAAATATTAATCCTACCTCAAAATAATTTATTAGGTAACAATTTTGTCGAGAAAATGTTTTTAGAATCATTATCTCATGGAAGTATGAAAAGTGCAGCAATATCATGTTCAACATTCACGAACATCCTGTCATGTTCTACAAAAAGTTAAAAAAACAAACATTTTGCATGAGAGGTTTAATTTTGGGTAAAGGTAAAAAAATGGAAACGAATTATTACAACTTATATTCTATTGTACTCATAATGTTAGGTCCCTCTACACCCAAATTTTTCAAAGGAATACACACACTCATACATACATTGATTGATAGAAAGAAGCGACGTATATTTAGAAAAGTTGCAAAAGACTCCAAACACTGTTGTTGTTGCAACATTAATTCCTCGGTTTTTATAAAAGTCTGAAATTTGAAATGTTTTGATCCAAAAGATACGATTTCAGGTTAATTACATTCTTCCATCATTATTAGTTTACTCCTAAGTTTCTTTTATATATATATTAAGACTAATGTATTTCTCCCTCTAAATACACTCATAATAATATATAAGGGTAATATTGTCAAAAGATGTACATTTTTAATTTCTTTTGCATGCTATTTTAATAATTAAGCATGATTTGCAGGTTAGACTTTTTATAAATAGAACTCAAGGGAGTATATATTAGTCAATACTCAGTTGCCATGATGATTGATGAAGTTAATCATAAAGCTTTAAGTTTTCTTAGGCCGTTATGAGTAGAAACGCTTAGAGAAATGAGAATATTAATTAATCATATTATTTAAGGTACGAAAGATACTTATTAAAGTTTCAACTAACAGCGTCGAGCATAAGATCTTCAGTTCTTTACACATATACATTCAGACACACAATTTTTAGCATTCATCATCAAAACCTTTTGTTCTTTATATAAAAGCTTACAGCTTCCAGGATAGCTAGGTTGTACAGCTTTGTTCCGAAAGTTTCGCATCTGGTCTCCGCAAAATTTTTCCCAGGCTGGGTCAAGGATCTATATTATATAAATAGTAATACTTTCATTAATTAATTACTTGTTTTAGTGGAACCTAGGATTAGTGGAAATAAGACAAACGTGTGGTCAGAAAATTTAAGTTATTTAAGTATTTGAATTGAGTGGCTTAACACAGCCCATATATATTATGCGTATGTGTGGCTCTTAAGTGACTTGCTTTAACTATTATGTTATGCAAAGTTTTTTTCACGTTATATACCAAATTCATTTTTTTCCAACAAACTTAGTGGGCTTTTTATGCATCGCATGAAACATGAAAAAATAATCATATACTCACTGGAATATATAGAAAAGGGCCGGGTAACCAACACTACGCTAATGTAGTATATGTTAGTAAGATTTATAATGGGTAGAAAAATGATCGGTGAAGTTTTTATCATACTTAAGTTGGATGTTTAAAGAAAGGGATATTTACTTATTTATATTGATTTTTAGATATCCTGCCATTGTAAAATAAATAATCTTGATCTCGGCTACCCTAAGTTCCGATATAGAATATACCCTCATATACTAAATATGTGATTTATATAAATTGCACTGCAATTCATAATACAACTTAGATTATATTCATTGTCAAACTCACGAGTTGACATTCTGATTTTAACATTTTTACGGTTTTACTTAACCAAAATGTGTAACAAGTCACTTAAATTCCCGATAGTGATAAACTTAATTGAAACTCAAGTGCTTACTTATCGAATTCACCGTTTTTACGTTTCTACCATACAAAAAATCATGTAAACTTACTTGTATAAAAAAAATCATGTAAATTTACTCTCAAATTCATTTAAATTAATTTTATTTCACCATATTCAACGAATTTATATATAAATTTCACAAAATTTCTCTATTGAAGTTGATAAAGTGTAAATGTTGATATGTTTAATATCAAACAATTATATTTGAAATATATTTAAGTCAAATTATTGTTATTTTTGTATTTTATTTAATTATATATGAGGAACATACGTTAACTTATTAATATATGTAAACTCGTACGCGATTACAATTTGAGCCTACAATCTCATTTTATCTTCATTCTATAAGTTTACCTAAACTCACGAGTTTGATTCTCATTAAGGAATAAAGAGGACTTGAGGAGTAATTCATCACTATGTCGTTTAAATAAAAACATCAATTTATGAAACAAATAACTGTAGATGGGCTTTCATTTCCCCCGAGCGCGAGACAACAAGGTTTTAAAGGTTACCCAATGTTTCATAAATGGAGTATGTTTCATAAATGGAGTACTCCTCCCTCTTCATCGTTTTAGACTCTTTTTTGGACTGATCATCGTTTTAGAGTACACTTATATATTGAGAGCTTCAAATTTATTATTTTGCCAATCTGCTTGAATTAATGGTTATGTCTTCTATTAAGTGCTAAAAACACTTATTTTTCTGCTTCAAGTTCGCAAGTTAATTAATATAATGAACTATGGCTTAATTGTATGTGTGTGTAGGGATTTGCCTTTCCATGACATAAGCTTAAGCCAATATAAGCCAATGTGATGGGAAAACAAAATCTAATACATTTACACAATTAATTCATAATTTAGGATGGTATTATAACCTATATGGGGTAAAAAAAACGAACAAAGAATAGTTGTAAATTTGAGGCCATTGTGTACTCAAAAATAAGTACAGCCTCAAGCAAAATAGTAAAAATAGAAGTAATAACCGAAATGGTATGTGAATATTAGAAATACTGATTTTTATCGTGAACCATTGCCTTAAGGACTGAAATCACAATTTTAATCCAAGGATTACAAATAGGGTGGAATCTCGGGTCGTCTCACTTTTTGGAATCCTTTAACTACTCCAATTTAACTAAATGCTAATGAGAATTGACATGAAAAGGGTTTTGGGGGTTTGTTTGTTTTTTTTAAACATTTGAGTAAAATAACTAAAACAAAGCATTTTTTTTTTGTTTTTTATTAAGAAAAAGCTAAGTAGATTGCTTAGGTTTAAAATCAATTAAATGAGAAAGGGTTTTGGTGATGATTTGATGGTACAAAATTACTTCTTACAAAGATATGAGAGTCCAAAAGATTAGCCAAGATTCATAGAAAACCCTCAACCAATTACTTGAGGTCATCCAATTACAATCAATAGTCAAATAAGCAATCACTTGAAATTGACTATTGCTTGCAATTGGATTTAAGATCCCATGGTATGTATTAGAAAAAGTTTTCAAATTAAAATCCTCTTCAAGGAAGTGCAACCACAAAAACCTAATTGAACCACTAACTATTTAAGCCAAACAATCACTTAAAGCATGTAAAACATCATGAATCAATATATTAATAAGAAATAGGAAATCAATAACATTTTAACATAAATTTAGTATCCAATACATATAATATCAATTCATCACAAATTGAAGGATAACGACATGTATCTAGCAAAAATAAAGGAATAGCAACAACATATCTCAAATATACAATGAAAGAGCTAGCATGGAATTAGATTAACTCTTATGAAGCCCTTAAAAGTTTACACCATCTTCTCATCACCAATTACCCAAAAGGAACTAACGAATATAATTCTTGCGTAATGCTGAGAAAATATTTCAAGAGCGAATTCGCTTTAATAATTTTTAATACATATATCTGTTTGCCCCATAATATAAGGCGAAGTTAACCAAAAATTGGTTAAAGTTAATTAAAAACAATGATTAAGTAGCAAACAAAATTTTGTTTCCAAAATGCCCTTATAGTTGAAAGGAAGAAAGAGAATATGTGGAGGAATAAACAATGGGAGAGAGAGAGAGAGAGTACATGGTAGAAGAAAATGTGGTGTGTATGCATTTAATATCTTTCTTTGCTTTGGTTAGAATGTCATCTCTCTCTTCTTTTCAAAAATAAAGTTGACACAATTTTTTAAATATATTGGAAAAAGTAAAGGTAATATTGAAAAAATACATTTATTATGTTAACTAACTCAACATCGCCTTATATTTTGGGAAAAAACGTAACCATTAAAAGAACTTCACCTTATATTATGTTTATTGGTTATAGTTTCATGTGATGGAGGGAGTATTAGCTTTAGTTTTTATGTTTATTGGTTATAGTTTCATGTAATGATTGATATACTTGGTCATAAACCAAGAGTCAAAAGCAATGGAAATTGCGCAATACCCCCACGCGGCGGGTGGTAAAATATGAAGGTCGTGTTTGAATCATGTTTATTTCTGACCAGCTTATTTGGTCAAATCAGTTTATTTTGAGAAACTCCAATTCGGAGTTTCTGGTGGCCAAAATCAGCTTTTGCATAAACCGTTTTTCAGTTTTTTGTGTATGTTTGGTCTTGTACTCTCTCATACGAATTTTCTCACAAGCAAATAAAATTGGTTAAATGCATTAATTAATTTGTCATAAAATTCAAGTAATTTCCAATACTACCCCCAATAATTACACTTATTTCCAAAACTATTTACTATTACTCTCTCCTACTACCCCTATTAAATATGAGTATATATGAAAAAAATAATTAATTTACATTGGAAACCATGTAGTGACTTATAAAATGGACCAAGAAAAATTGGTAGTTGGTGACTTATAATAAAGTTAGGAGGGAGTAATAGGGTATAAACAAAATGTGTAACTATAAGTTTTCAACACATGTTCGATTGGTTTGTGCAACAATGGCTATACACAACTTTATCAGAAGAAATTTTCGATCTGACACTCATTTTGAAGAAGCTAAAGAAAATGAAAGTTTGATAGATGAAAATAATGGTCATTAAAATCATGAAGTGACTTATAAAATGGACCAAGAAAAATTGATAGTTGGTGACTTATAATAACAATAATTGAATTACACAACTAATTAATATAATTCAATAATCCAAATGTAATGTAGATAGACATTACCTCTAATTTATATACATTTTAATGTATTAAATTTTTCTTATTTTCAATTATTAGAAACCTTATGCAATTTAATCTATTAAATTTTTGTAATTTTAAATTATTGAAAATATATGAATATTTTAATTGTGTATTATTCAATAAATATCCTGTTTCCATCTAAACTGGTTTATCAAAATAATCATCCAAACATGTTTGTAAAAGTTATTTTGAAAAAAAAAACTTCTGCAACTATGGATCCAAACATAAATCATTTCTCACAAACCAACTTTAACCCAAATCAACTTCTAAAAAATCATATTGGAAAAATATCATTTTTCCACCACTTCTCCCAAACACACACGAAGTGGGCATATGTTTTCTATGAGAACCATTGTACAAAGGTTCAAAGCATTCAACTTGAGTTTTTCGAGCTACTTATTTCCTCCTCCTTTGGCTCTGATCTATACTTTTGCTTCTTACTCTTTTAGGAGGAATATGTTAATTCTGGATAGGGATGATCAAATTGAAATAGAAACCGAGAACGAAACTGAAATTTAGGTTTTTTAATTGAATTTTCAAGAGTTTTTGTTTTCAGTTTAGTTAATTTTGCGTATTTCGGTTTTAGTTCTGTTATTAAAGAATAAATTTAGCTATAAGTACCAAAAACCAAAATTTATATGATATATTTATATTTAATGCAAAATATTTATATTCGTATGATTGATATTACATATATAATGTGTATATATACTTTTCATCAATTATAGTTTTTATGTTTAATATACGCTATAATAATGTGCTAATTGATTAAATTCAACTCAAAATATATAATTCAATCAAATAATATATTTGTTAAGTAATATAAAAGTAAAAATTTGGTTATTTTATTTATTACCCAAACCAAACCAAAATATTTTTGTTAATTTAGTTTCAGTTTTTTTATTAAATTTTAACTATTTAGTTTCCGATTATTTCAATTTTTTCTAGAAATTAAACTAAATAACTAAATATAATTATGGGCCATGACTTAGATTCTAACATTTATATAACATTTATATAAGGGTTAAAGATCATATTTGGCCTTAAAGTTTTAGGCAAGAATCAATTTTGCTCTGAAGTATATAAAATTGATTAAATTTACTCTCACATCATACATGTATTTTCACCTCATAATTCATATCAAAGTTCACGACACCTCATGATGTTCCCTATCCTCTCCATTGTTCAATCATCCAGAAAACTACAAGCAATGGGTCTAAAACGCACGATTCAAAATGTATTTATTTGCTATGTTTGGTTTATATGGCGCTTCTCTCCTCTCTGAGGTCACATTCACATTGCTTGCTGCTTAGAAAAAGGAAAGAAATGGAAAGAGATACCTTTGTGTGACAGAGTAAGCTCTCTACTCACTCAGATATGCCCAAAAATATTGTTCCGTTGTAATTTAAAAGAAAACTCATTTACTAAAAAAAAACAGGGGTGGGGACAGGCCTCATGAAGAGAATTTTCTTTACTCTAACAACAATATACATGTTATGAAATCCCTCTAATTGATTGTGGATGTCAATGTTTAATTTTCTATATTCCTCTTTAGGCATTATTCCATATTAATGATGTAACCCTAATTCCCCTCTATAAATAGAGGACTCACTATTGTATATGATCACCCTTGAATAATATATTCTCCTACTCCCTCTTCTTGTTTCTCTTCTTATCTTACGTTATCAGCACGAAGCTTTAAACGAGTATGAAGATCTAACCGAGCATGAGGTAATATTATGGTAATAATATAATTTATTTTCATTTTGTTATTATCTCTTATATTTTGTAATTTGTGGAACCTGTTGTTCCATTATAATGATGACTTGAAGTCATCTTTTTGGAATCTGTAATTCCAATTTATCTTTTCGGCCTGAAGCCGTATTTGATTTTGATGGAACCTGGAGTTTCATCAATTAAATATGTCATTTTTTAATGGCCTGAAGCCATGTTTGATGGACCAGAAGTTCCATCAAGTAAAGATTAGGCCTGAAGCCATCCATGTTTGATGGATCTGAAGCTCCATATAGTAAAGATTTGGCCTCAAGCCATGTTTGATGGAACCCGAAGTTCCATCTGCTAAAAAAGAAGTTCAGTTTTTTTATGGCCCGAAACCGTATTTGATTTTGATGGATTTTAAAGCTCCACCTACTAAAAATTTCATTCTTGTGTGGATTGAGATGAAAATTTGTAAACCTCTAGAAAATTGTTTGGGACTAGAGATGATATGAAAATTGAGTTTTAACTCAAAGAGATATCCGGACGAAGTAACCTTAGTGGTAGACATGAATTCGATAAAAGTATGTGTTAAAGCACTGAGTCCATTATTGTTATATAAACAAAATTGGGGTTGTTAGGCATGTGCATATGCTCATTAGAGCTATGGTGATAATAAGCACCAAAAGCAAAAATTTTCCTTTTGAATTAGACTCATTTAAGACTTTATAAACACTACATCTTTGGATGGAAAATCTCAATCATGAGTGATGTGCAATTATGAAGAAATAATTGACACAAAAATATGATGCATCTTTGGATGGAAAATCTCAATCATGGGTGACATGCAATTATGAAGAAATAATTGACATAATATGTGTGTTTAAAGAGACTATGCAATTTATATTATAACTTTGAAATATTTTTGAGGCTAATGTGTGTTTATTTCTCTAATCTTGGTTGTAGACAACAAGCTTATTTATAATTTCTTGAGTTTTCTCTTATTCATTTTAGAATGAAAATAGAGTTTTATACAAAGAGACATTGTTTTCCTTCCATTTAAAGTATTTAAGTTATGAGAAATCACTCACATTATGGATCAAAATGATTGAATATTTTGTGTTCAAATATATGCTTATTATTTTGTAATTGATCCAACGTCTTGATTACTTTGCAATGCCATAAAAATTATATTAAACATTGGTGTCTTTAAAGGACTTTATTTCCAAAGCATGCAATTAATTACTACAATCAAACTGTTTGATGTCTGATGTTTTCATCTAATTATTTTTAAATCAATAAACTTATTGTCATGAGAGGGGGTAACATTCATATCCTGTTTTCTAGCAAATTGTTTTGCAAATGATAATAATATTTTGATCAAATAAAAAATGTGTATTTATGTGTCTATGAATGGTAATAGACCATTTCATATTGCTCACATTTATGAGTGGTTTGAATAGCTTTATTTGTGAAATAAAGTTTGAAATTTTGTAATTTTATCATAAATGATATTATATAGTAAGATTCTAATTCAATTGGAATTGTGATTGCTAAATATAATTGAGATATTTAATATTATGATGTGCCTAAAATATAGTTGTAATCTGAATTTTTTTTTTAATTACGGTGTGAAGTCGGATTTGAATTTGTTGGAACCCGAAATTCCATCTACTAAATAATTTCTTTTTTTATGGTCTGAAGTCATATTTGATGGAACCTACAGTTTCACCCGTTTAAGATTTCATTTTTATGGTGAGAGTCTAATGGCCTAAAACCATATTTGATGAAACCTCAAGTTTCATCACATATATAATTCATTTTATGTCCGAAGTCTTATTTGATGGAACCTAAAGTTTCATTGCCTAACGGCGTGAAGCCTATTTGATGGAACCTGAAATTTTATCACATAACGTCCTGAAGAAATACTTGATGGAACCTGGAGTTCCATTACATAAATATACCAATTTTATGTTCAGAGCTAACGACCCGAAACAATAAATATTATATTTTTATGACCTGTAGTCATATAACATTTTAGTTTAAAATGGCTAGAGTACCATGGCCTGAAGCCATGAAGATCTTATTTTTATGACCTGTAGTCATAAAAGTTAAGTTTTGTATTTAATTATTAAATATTAAATACTCAGAGTTTAACCACTATAAAGATTGTATTATTATGACCTGTAGTCATAAAAAGTAAGTTTTTACATGATCGAGTGGTCAAATCCTCACGCATGAAACTATAAAAGTTTGATTTATGAATAGAAGTCATATAAATTTTATAAATGTTCTGCTTAATTGTTAAATGTGCAAAGCTCAATAGCCCGAAGCAATAAAGATTTTATTTTTATGACCAGAAGTCACATAAAATAATTTTCTAATTAAGTATTAAGTGGTCAGAACCCAATGATCTATAGTCATCATATATTGACCTGAAGCAATGACACTTCTATTTTTTGTGACCAAAAGTCATATAAAGTGACAAAAAGCCAACTACAGAATTTAATTTTATCGCCTAAAGCCATAAAAACTTTATTTTTATGACTAATAGTTAGAAACACTTATATTCTACTCAAACATTCAATGACATAAAGCCACATAAGTTTATGTGCATAGCAAGTAATGAAATCGGTTCCTGAAAAAAGTACATTCATTAGATACAACGATATTAATTCTTGAAGAACTATATGCATTAGATACAATGATATTAATTCCTGAAGAACTAATAATTTATTTGCGAGTGGAAAATATTTTACATGACTCAATTGAGGAGAAATTATTGGAATACATGTATGAGTCGCATTGGATGAAATTTCACTTTTATAATTTCCTAAATCTCGTATAATCTCCCTATAAAGGTCAAATTAATAATTTGGCACGATAACCAGAAGCTATCGATGATGAATTAATATTACAATAAACCTGAAGTTTATGAATGTAATGTTTGGCAATGACCGGTTGGATCATTCCGGATCATAATGATGCAAAATAACATTAATACTCACTAATGAACCAAAAGATTCAATTACTTGTTCTCAAAAGAATGAAATATGAAACATCACTAGTTTTGATTGAAATTATACACATGTAGATGTGTATTGTATGAATTATATATGGGCCCATACAGATATCATATGGACTAAATGATATTTTATGAATATTAGATGCATCTATGAAATGGTCACATTGGTGTCCATGTTACATGATCAACTTGCAACCTGAAGTTTGCAAATTTGTCCAGTTAAGAACATTAGTCATATGATTATCAGTGAAATCACTAGTGATTTGTTGATTATGTTTTTAATGTTTATATGCCATGTGAGAGCATATCCATATCTAGTAAAGCTATCATTACAATGCAAGTTAATTAGTACCGAAGACATCATTTCAAGATTTTCATCATTTGGGAAAATGTATTTATACACTGAAATGTTAAATCTTGCATTATGTGTTGTGACTTGTGAGTGATAATGGAAGTGAACTGTTGGAGAATGCAATTTGTTTAAGTACCATGTTGAAGGGTGTGTTGACCCTATTGTTTGACATGGATGATGAGGTGACAATACATGTAGGAGGTGAAGGTAAAATTGATCCATTTTGTATATTTAAGCGGAAAATTGAAAATTGACAAAAAAAAAATTCCAGGATAAAATTTATCCTTGCATAAAACTTCTAAAACAAATATGATCTCTAAACTTTTATAGAATTATACACTAGTGACTTAGGTGTAATCACATCATTCATGAATTATTACACAGAAACCTATCAACTTCAAACTTCTTTCAACAAAGAAAATCTACTCATTTCAATTTGACTAATTAAGGAACTATTGGCATTATTGGGCTCAACCACCTTCACCATCTTATCTAGGAAGCAACATTATATATCTACCCACCCTTTCATCATCAACCATACAATCACCATATTTACCAATAAAATCACCCTGAAGCCCTTCCACTTAAATTATGTTTTGATATAAAAACAGAGTCATCATAATTATCATTGTTATTATAACCTGTCCTTGTCCCTTTAAGAACTATCACTTTCCACATCACCATACCTCCAAAAATAAAATTTAACGTGGGATTCTCTTCACATCCCTTCCCAACATTACTTATCTATAAAGAGTTTTAATTATACATATATAGAATTACATTTTTATTTTCTCATTTCATTATCACAAATACATATTATTAATATTATTATTATTTTGACATCTAATAATGAAGATACACTTATAAGTGAGAATTTTGAGAAACATCTGCATGTAAAATTTAAAATTAAAAAGATATTTTTTAAATTTACCCTTTAGAGAGAATGATTATTTATTTTATTTCTGGGCAAAAATGCATTGAGTAGCATGATAATTTTTAAAAGTTGCATTGAGCAGTATGACAATATTTAAAAGGTGCATCCAATAACATGGTAATTTTTGAGGGTGCAAATTTGACACTTGTAACTTAAACTGGATCAATTTTTTTCTATCCATCAAAGTTAAGTTTGACCATTTTTTAACTGGGAAGGATGAGGTGGGACCCAAATTTCAGTTAACAGATGTTTGTCATTTTTAATGGGTTGACAAACTTACCTCATTTTGAGTTGCAAGTGCTAAATTCATACCTTCAAAATTATCATACTGTTGAATGCACCTCTTAGAAATTACTATGTTGTAGGTGCATCTTTGCCTTTATTTTTTCCACGAAGTTCATGTGAGTTTGGTTTTGAAATTCACTTGGTCATGACAAATCTTCAGGAAATATTTGCAGAAATGGATATCATCAATAAGATCCTTGTATGGATGAAAGATAAAGAATTGATCCATTTGATGATTTGATCCAAAGCCCCAAGCCCAATCATAATGACACAGTCAGATAAAGAAAGATCCACTAAACTACAGAAGACTATACTGAGTAGAAGATAATTAGATCATGTAATACTAATAATTAAATCAAGGATCTGAGTATTCCTGACAAACTCTAACAATAATAATGTCAATTAGTACTAAGTTAATTTTTGTATATTTGTAGGCAGATCCTTGGTAATATTTTGGTTGTCATACTTCTTTTTGTGTAATTTGGTTTATGTATGGCAGATCTTAATTACATTTTTGTCATAGTTGAATAATTGTCATAGTTGGACTGGATAATCCAACTATTACAAAAATACAACAAAGCTAACAGTGTATTTTCTTATTCACAATTCACTACCCCTTTCCATGAAGGTTTTCATGTATTTTCTTTTATAGAGCAAAAGACAACATATGGATACCAACTCATGTGACTTTTATGTGCCTTGAACATATTTGATAGGATCTCCAAAGGCTTGATTGAGTTAACAAAGAGCTGAGTGTAAATTTCATAAAATTGTATTCAATTATATGTTATTTGCTGATTTTTGTTTCTTTATCAAAACAGTTGTTTGATCGAGTTGATCCTATTGCTCTTTTTGCTGAAAAGGATATTGACTAATGACTATATTCACAAGTGTGGAACGGATCTTAGGGGAAGGTTCTCAAATGAGGGAAAAAATCCAAAGACCGTGAAAGAATTGAACAATGCGATATTGACATTCTACAATAGTTTATATCATGAGTTTACATTCATAGATTCATGGAAATCTTTGAGTTCACCTTTTGTTGGATTCTTGTAGTTTTATGAATTCAAATTGTTTAATGCATATTCAAATTGTAGATAGAAAGATTGAATCAAGAATGTTATATATTTATGGTTAGTTTTATTTTCAACTTGTTAAATGGGATCGATTGATGTGTACATATATTATGAAATTAGTAAAACAAACCTATTTAGGCCATATAGATCAGATTGATTGTGCAATCTAAAGAGTGCTTGTATCAAATCTAAAAGTCCCTATGTGATTGTGATTATGCGATCTAAAAAATACATGCTTTTAGGCCACATTTTTTGAAAAAGCGATCTAAAAAAGTATTTTCTTTTAAACCACATTTTTTTAAAAAAGAGGTCTTGCAAGATTTCATCTAGACCACATTTTCAAAAAAGCGGTCTAAATATTATTCTTTATAACCGTCTTTTATGCGGTTTAAAAGAGTCATACTTTCTAAACCCCTTTTTCTAAACCGCATAAATATGGGTTTTAAAAGCCCATTTTATGTGGTTTAAATTTACATTTCTATAGTAGTGTTACCAGCCACAATTGATTAGCTACTAAAGCAAATATAGATGAAGTCCAAACATAACCTCAAGTTCCACTTCATCCAAGGTTAAACTCCATAAACCCAAAGAATAGAGTAAAAATTGACACGAAACAACTGTAACTAAACCTTTTGCGCCTTGCTACAATCTTGTAGCACATGGATGATAGTTTTAACTTCCTCATGACATCTCGTACATTCATCCTCTAACGTCAAACCACACTTGACATGAGCTTCGTTGGTTATCAACTCATTCTTACAAGAATAGTTTCGAATAATCTTTCTACTTAGCACTTGACCAATTAAAGATTCTTGACTGGGGCTTAAGAATTTTATTTAATCAAAAGGTATTTCGATATTTTCCTTTAAACTTAGTCAATGATATATCTGTTCATATCATCTATCTATATTTTTTTAAAAAAATTCAATATATGTGTTTGTGTTTTTTCCTCCTTGGATCCTATTCATGGGTAGGGATAAAATGCTTTAACTAAAATTGATAAAAAACAATGTTTTAGTTGGCCCTATTCATAAGTTGTCATATCATTAAAATCAATTTTATGCCAGAGTAGTATTGTTATTGTCCCTATTTTACATGACTTTTTTAGAGACTTCAACCACGTAACTTTCCATTTCCATTTCCGATTCCAAATCCTTGGGCCTGTTTGGTAGCATTGAATTGGAAAATGGAAATGAATATGAGAAAGTATAATGGTAATTTACATATATCTTGAGACCTACAAGTTTTCTCTATTCGTCTCACACTTTTCATAGGCCCCACAAACTTTACTTTCTCATCATTACTTACTTTACCTCTACTTTCCATTTTTATCCTCTTACACTCATTTTCATTTCCATTTCCATTTCCATCATTCACTTTCCAGCCAACCAAACTGGCTTACGTTTTCTTGACAGGAAATTTAAGGGCTTGTTTGGTTGCAAGAAATGTAAGAAAGTGGGTTGTAAATAATTGAAAAGTTAAGGGGTAATATGGTCATTTACATATATCCCGGGGCCCACAGGTTTTCTCTCTCCATCTCACACTTATCGTGGGGCCACAAACTTTACTCTCTCATCATTACCCCTACTTTTCCATCTCTTACCCTTTCCATTTCTAATTCTTTGTTTTCTTTCACACAACTAAACATAATGGAAATGTAAAATGAAAATGAAAATGGTAATTTTCATACATCACGGGCCACAAGCTTTCTCTCTCAATCTCACACTCTTCATGAGTCCCACAAACTTTTACATCTCATCAATACATAATTTACCTCTACTTTCCATCTTTACCCCTTACACCCTTACACTCAGTTACATTTCCATTACACATTTTCATTTCATTCCAACTAAATATATAGCAAAGGGGGGGGCGAAGAGTGCGAGCATTTGAAGGCGAGCGAGCATTTCGCAAACCGGAATCCAATCTCCACTTCTTCTGACGCCAAAGAAAGAAAGAGAGAGAAAGAGAAGGAAGAAGTTGGCGATGGTGGACACCATTCTCATTCTCATTCTCTCTCTTCTCCTTATGCTTCTCCTCATCATCGCCCTCATCCTCTTCGCCTGCAAGCCATGGCGTTTCTTTCTCTCTCCCCGTCCCCGCCTGTCCATCAAGGTTCCATTTTTTCATTATCATTCTCATTTTCCCTCCTTTCCATCAAATGGGTATCCAAGATTTATGCCATTTCATCACAATACTCTTTCTTTTGTTTTTTTTTGGGATTTATTCGATGTGTTCTTAGGCTTTTTTTAATCCCTTGTTTGGTGTAAGGCTTATTTGAGCTGACGAGTTTAATATCTTTGTGTTATTGATTATTTGTCTGATTGTATCTCAGGCTACATGATAGGATTTTGAGGTGATCGGTGTGAAATTATGGGTTTTTAAATATGGATTGATTTAACATTGATCTGGGGTTGCTTTTTCTTTTGTTTTATAGCTTTTTTTATTGAGCTTGTAAAGTTGGAAGTTGGGACATTTTGGGGATTTGGGTTTGATCAATTTGAGAAACCTTTTTGGATTGGAGGTTATAGAACAGTTATTGTAGCTTAGCACCAAAGTTCAGGCTCCATTTGTTTGTTTCTCTCTAGTGTGGTTGTTAATTATGTGAGTAAATCACTTGGTTTTGCCTGTAGAATTTGAATTTTGGCGAAGGGATTGAACAATGAGTGTCAGGTTGACCACCACGTCGCGAGTTCGATTTTGGGGAGTGACACTTTGCACTTTGTTGTGTCTCCATCGCGGCGCTTGGGGAGGCATCTCCGTAGCTAAGTGAAACTGGGAGTAATCTACCTGTGTGGACAGACATAAAGGGCTTGCTAATCATGCTCCAGAGCCCACAGGGACACGCCCCAGTGGATCATGAGTTAGGTGTCACGCCCTTAGATTGGGTTGAACCCAATCCCGTTCTTAAAATTTTGTAATAAAAAAAAAAGAATTTGAATTTTGTCTGTTACAAAGGGATTAGTGCACCAAGCCTGTGAGAGAAGATTGGTTTGAAAGAAACATTTGGTATTACTTGTTCATAGTCATAGTGACATGATTTAATATTTATGTTCTTTACTTGCTGAAGGTTTTCAAAGCTTGTGTTTTACCTGTCAAGAATACATAGCTTGACTTGTCATGATATCCCCTTCTCTGTTAATTTAACTACTTTTCTTCGTTTTCATTTATTAATGATTTATTTGGCACAAATTTTTATTCAATCATTTTAGCTTATGCATTCAAGTAATTCTAAGTTAGTTATACTGTTGTAGGATGATGACTTAGAGAGGCCCCTAGTCAGAGATGACGCAAATGCCTTACATATCCAGAGCAATGAAATTTCCCGAGACTCTGATCTTGGGGGTGCACGCCTCTTCAATGAAGGTCCTTTTCGCTCACCACGATCACATGGACTTGTTCATAAGCAAAGGCTTCCTGCTTCTCCTAATGTGCCTCAAGGTATTTATGAACCACTACCAATGTTTGGTCCAGCCATTTCCTTTACTTTGATTTTATCTTCTGTAATGCTTTGTGTCGTCATGCTCCTGTTCTTTAGCTGTTTCAGGTGATCGTTTGACTTTAGATGTACCTTCTGATGCTCCAGAAGTTGAATTTGATCAAACACTTAGGCTTCCCCAAGAACAGTTATCTGAGATTCAAAAGCATACTAGAGTGAAAATTGAAGATGATAGATTGGAAGACACTGTGCATAGAGATATCTTAGATCAAAGTAATTTCTTAAATCTTTGTCATGAAGGAATTACTTTGTTATGTATTTGCAAAGACTTAATATGTGAGCATGTCATCATATCTTTCTGTTAGAATTGCAGGAAGTTGCCTCACTTTGGAGGTTATCAGCGGTCCTTCTTGTGGAGCTCGTTGTTCTGTACAATCAGCAAGTCCTTCTCATCTACCTCTGACAATTGGAAGAGTTTCTTCTAGTGATTTATTAATAAATGACTTAGAAGTATCTGGAAAGCATGCTCTAATAAATTGGAACTTAGATGTAAATCTTTCTTTTCTGATGTCTGGAGTTTGAAGGTCATATGTCATGTAGCAACTATTAAAGAATTGTTATTAATTTCAGAAGTTGAAATGGGAATTGGTTGATATGGGTAGCTTGAATGGAACACTCTTGAATTCTCAACCAATCGAGAATCCAGATACTAGCGAAAGCGATAGGCTTTGGGGTGAGCCATTTGAGATTGCCAATGGGGATATTATAACTGTTGGAACAACATCAAAAGTCGTTGTAAGTAATGTGCCTTTGTACCTCAGTTGACAAGGTGGTTCCTTTAACTGTTTGTTTATTGTAGATGAAAGCTGGTCCATGTCTGTATGATGAATATAGGTAGACAATGTTACTGATCTATACGAGACATTATTATTGTTACTATCATCATCATCATCATTGTTGTTGTATGTGGAAAAAGAAAATAAAATTACATCCACATTGAGGAAAATGCTTCCATGATGATTTTGCCAAAATATATCTTCAAACTAAACATTAAGTGTTAGAGTTTTTTTTGCTATTTTGAACCATGGTGCTTCTAGGAATTATCCTGCAGTGTTTAGTTGTTCATTTCATCGTAGGATGAATTCATTTATCTTTTTGCCATACTAGTGTACTGGTTAGGATGAATTCTTTTCTTTTCTTTTTTTTGTTCTTTTAGGAAAAAAGTTTTTCTTCTTCTAATGCCATTCTAGTGTACTGGTTTGAACTATGTGACGTTAATATTTGGCAGGTCCGTATTTCTCCTGAAGGTGGGCATCAAATTCCATTTGGAGTAGGTATGGTTTCAGATCCAATGGCTTTACGCCGAGGAGCGAAACAGCTACCCATGGAGGATGTTTGCTTTTATCGATGGCCTCTTCCTGGGCTGGATCAGGTTTGGGGCCTAGATCCCATTCAACCAAGGACAATTCTGTTGTTTCTATTTTCACTTTCTTTATGAAGCTAACTCACCCATATGTCTAACATGCAGTTTGGAATATTTGGCATTCTTGATGGGCATGGTGGAGATGAGGCTGCTAAATCTGCTAGGAAGTTAGTATTCTCTGATTTGGTTCATGCCATCTTTGATTTATTATGTTTTTATGATATATTATTTGCTTCTTTACTGTAATTTTCTTGGACCTAAATTCCAACACTCTTTTCTTTTTGTTGATCTTGAATTCTTACTCTTGGGGACTAAACTCATTTTTTTAAATTTTTTTAGACTTTTTCCAGAAATAGTTGCTCGCATATTATCAGATTCATTTAAAAGAGAGAGGGTTTTATCACTACATGACGCATCCGACGTTCTTAAAGAGGCATTTTCTCAAACAGAGGCAGACATGGATCACCCTTATGAGGTTCTCTTGTTTTTTTTTCCTTTTAGATATTTTTTCATTAACTTGCCTGCATCTTTGTGGACTTGACATAATTAAATGGCTGTTGATTTTCATTTTTAGTCTTTAATTTTTCTTGCATAAGTTTCAAGTGAGCGAGTTTTAGTATTCTTGTTTAATATAACGCCAGTAGCTGACCCCACCTAGTTGGGTTAAGGCTTTGTTGTTGTTGCTGTCGTTTAACATAACGCCACATGCTTGGCATATTAGTTTAAATTCAATGTCTTCAAAAACTTTAAGCCAGGAAATGAAATTAATTCTTGGGTGATACAACCCATAAATTGTCATGTGTTGCTGGCATGTAAATTGTCATGTGTTGCTGGCATGTTTGATAAAACATTTGGTGCATAACTAGCACTCGTAAATTGAAAATGGAGCAAATTTACTTTTTCCGTCTGTATGCATTAATTGCCGTTAAGTTGATGGCATGCCATATAATCAATCAACATGCAGATTAGCACGGTCAGCATTGCCGGTTATTAATGAATAATAAATTTGCCCCATTTCCAATTAACTAGTATTTTTGCACCCAATGTTTTATTATGGTGCTAGCTTCACATAAGACAATTTAGGATTGATATTTTTGAACCTTTGCCCTTAATTCTTTCACGCGCTAACATTAAACGGAATGTGTGTTTCTGGGGGAGAAAAAGAATAAGGGTGGCAAGGATTTGTCCACAAAGCTGAGCATCTTCTTTATCCCTTTTTGAATGGAGCTATGCATGAAATATTATAGATATGGTATTTGTTAGTGTGTGTTTGGTCTTGGGGCATTTTTCCAAAATAAAGTTGCCTGTAACCTCCCTAGTATTTTATTCATTGTGCTTTGACTCGTTGCACTATATGGTTTGTCTTGGTAATAATATTCCAAATGGGATGACTTGAAGTTTTCTTACGTTTTTATTTTGATTTGAGCTTGAGGGTTTAAAGGTTATTGAAATCCTTGTGGCTGTTTGAGCTTCATTTTGCCTTATTTTGGTGGGACAATTATTAACTGATTATGAGCGGTTTAAAAATTTCAATTCCTTTTTCTGACAAAGGTGTCAGACTGTCAGGCACTTTTCTCCTCAAAAGAAATTATCTGTAGCCTGGGCCTTTTTTTATAACGATTCATGCTGTTCAGTGAAGGCTTTTAATTGCAATGGATTTTCAAACAAGTCTAACAAAATTTTTTTGGGATTACTTTTTTGACCACGGAACTAAGCAAGTTCTTCGCATAAATTTGTAGAAGTCATGTTCAAAATTATTTTTCTCTCTGTTTGTCCCCTATTTTCCTACATTTATTTCCTTGTAGAGTGTGTGCCTAACACATGAACCCACAAACCAACGTTGTTTGAAGTAGTATATCAGAGATCCAGTCCAACTGAAGCATGGAACGTTCTTAACCAACATAAATTGGAATTGGCTTTCTTCAATATTGTCTCTTGGGAAATGCTCCAATTTTCTTTTTGACGTCTCTGCTCAATTTTGGATACAAAAAAGTGTTACATTTCCTTAGAGACAAATATTGAAGAAAGCCAATTTGTGGCTATCAAGCAACTTGCTTTATTTGTACTTGGATAATGATAAAATTTGAAAGCAAATTATTTGTGAACCTAAGACCTACCAGGTGATGGTGCTTTTTTAATATTAAAGTCTCTATCACAAGTAATTTAAATTTTTCAAGTGCTTAAAAGTTGTGAAATTTTATTTTTGCTACCTTACATGTGGGATGAACAAAATTCGCATGATTATTGTCGAACTACCCATTAAGTTTCAGGTTTGGGGATGGAAAAATTGATTTAGGACTATACTGAGGGGGGGTTAGTTGGCTTATCAGACAATTTCAAGTTGTGTTTAACTGTTTATTGTGTGCTTGGATAATATTAATGATTGGGTCTTTTTATTATGTACTGATGTAATATAAGTGTCACATAGATGAGATTTAATTTGAAAAAAAATTCATTTTAAAAATCTCTATGTGAATAGGTCCCCATGTTATGAGGAATTCCATGGGAAAGAGCATGGTAAATTGGGAGTTATGGTCTTTACCAGTTAGAGTTTGAGTCCAGGGATGGTGACTGCAGTAAATTGATACCTATCATCCTTACCCTTTCCATGACCTGAGCATCTCTGTCGTATTTATAGAAACTTGTCTTCTGATACAAGCTACTATTTCACGATTTTATCTTAAAAGTTTTTGTAATTTCGAGGTTTGGGATCACTTCTTTTTATTTTTTATTGTAAAACACTTTGCAGGGATGTACAGCAACATTGCTTCTGGTGTGGGTTGATCGTGATGAAAATTTCTATGCACAATGTGCTAATGTCGGAGACTCTTTCTGTGTCATGAGGTGTGCATCTTTATTTATTGAACTAAACAATACTCAGGAGTCAGGACTAATGCTGAATTATGTATTGGTCAAGGGTGGACTAGATGAAAACTAGGCTATGACTCTGAGATTAAAAATTATGCTATTAGAGTGGCTTTTTTTGTGAAAAAATCAACTTTTTGTAGTTGTAGTTTCCTGGAATGTTGTGTTGTATGCTGTTAGGTAGGTTGGAATTCTTGTCACGATGATTATCTTATGGAATAACTTATCGTCTTTGGTAGTGTCAATGGGGAACAGATCAATATGACAGAAGATCATAAGATAGCAAATCCTTCTGAAAGACTTCGAATTGCAGAGAGGGGTGAGCGGTTGAAAGATGGGGAAACACGCATATACGGTAAAAAGGAGAATAAAATTTTCCTGAGTTATAAAATTGACTGGCGGTGCTTAAACTGATTGTGGATTGCCCGGTGGTGAATAATCACAGGTATAAATCTTGCAAGGATGCTAGGGGACCAATTTCTCAAAGAGCGGGATTCCCGGTTTAGCTCAGAACCTTATATAAGTCAAGCAGTGCATATTGATCAAACAAGCAGGGCTTTTGCGATTCTAGCTAGGTGATTTATCTGTTTTTTTTGCTTTCTTTAGTTTCATGGTACTTCTGAATATCCATATGATATGCTGTGGCTTCATTAATATTTTAGGAGTAGTTGAGATCACATGACTAGACTGTATTTTCGCAAAAAGATAAAATTTACATGGGATTAAATTAAGAGTTAGGTTTCAAAAGGATCTGTTTACTAACAGTAAAGTTTTACAAAGTTTTGCTGCAAGATATAAGTTGCAAATGTGTTTGGTTCAATGGCATATTTTCATAAGGGTCTCTCATAATTACTTTTACTTCCTCCGGCCCTTAATATTTGATATAGCTTGTAGTGCATATTGTACTACAAACTAGATCACATTACCAGAGGTAGAGTTAAATTGAATTGTTATACGTTATTACTCTGATAGTTTAGATGTTTGCTTTGTGCAAACCAGGATGGCTTTGTTTTGACTGTTTTGAGTGAATCTATGTGCTTTCAAAATTTGCAGTGATGGTTTGTGGGATGTTATCAGCATGAAGAGGGCGGTTGAGCTAGTGCGCAAGGTTTTACATGAATTTTTCTTTAGTTTCTACATTTTTTTTTTTATTTTGTATTTTACCCATTGCCAGTTTGTTCTGACTGTTTTCTTGTTTGAGTGCTCAGGCGAGAGACAGATACTCCTCACTTGCAGGGAGGTCTGCAGAAAAAGTTGCTAAGTTCTTGTTGGGTGAAGCTAGAGCACTCAGAACAAAGGATAATACCTCTGTAATTTTCATAGATTTTGATAACTTCGACGGATACTCTTGTAAATCTGAGTCTTAGTTTGTATTAGGGATTTTCATGACATAATAGTGGTATTATATACATGTTCTCCCTCATGTTCTTGAACTTTCTCTCTCTGATTTTTTTTTTTCATTGCCTCGCGTCCGCAAGCTACGGAATTAAAAGCTCCTTCAAATCTTATGGAGATCTTCTGGAGTTTTCTTTAGGTCTTAGATGAGAGACTAATTCATTTGGCCAAAAAAGAGACTAGTTCTGTCCAAAAAAAGGCAAGAGACTAAGTGTTATAAGACACCAACTAGTCCCTCCGGTCCGTAATATAATAGTCCAAAATTTGAATGTTTTTTGTCTAAAATAGTAGAGTTCATCTCGCACTCTCTTCATTTAATACATTTTTTCGTATTTTGCCCTTAATTTTCTTTCATATTTATTAATGTTTATGTATTTTACTCTCTTAAAAGTATCATAATAAATATCGGCAATATTAGAAAAAAACGCATTAACTCCAAACACATAATTAACTTCTACATGTTTTCTTAATAAACGTGTTTTGATGGCTGACTCTTATATTATGAACTGGAAGGAGTAATAAAATAATTTGATACCGCTTCATTAATTACATTCCCCTACTTAAACCTGTAATTAATATACGTCAAAAAAAGTTATGTTTTAAAGTACTCCCTCCGTTTTTTTTCTCTTGTTTTTTCCTCAAAAAAAGTTATGTTTTAAAGTACTCCCTCCGTTTCTAAATATAAGATCACTTTAACTAATTTGAAGAGATTAAGGAAAACATTTCAATGAGTTAGGATTACATTAAATTCCTAAACTACCACTCACTTAAATTTTAAAAATATCCTCTCACCTTCAAACCACTATTTTTTTGGTGACGGGAGTATATGGATAATTTAAGGAAAACTTGAGTCAAATTAGAAAGTGATCTTATATTTAGGAACAAGTTCTCCTCCTTAAAGTAATCTTATATTTAGGAACTGAGGGAGTATCATTTAGTGAAGGGTATAATTGGAAAAAAGGATCAATTAAGACTAAATTTAAGAATCAACTTCTACTCTTTGATTTGTGAGAATTTGTAGTTGGTACCTAATAATAAAGATCAAAGAAAATAATAAGGATTAAAGGGAGTAACTTAAGTGAAGTATGGGAAGCTCACATCAGAATGGAGGGAGGCAAAGGTTAGGTAGGAGAATGGAGGCGAGAGAGAAGAGAAAGATACTTGGGTGTGTTTGGATTGATAGAGTAAAAATTGGCTTTTATCAGTTTCATCTATTTAGAAGTAAAATTGGAAAAAAGTCAGACCATGTAGTGATTTATTTTTGGATGTGCAGTAAGTATAAGTGACTTTTTTCAATATAAATTTTACAAATACGTTAAGATAGTTATTTAGAAAAAATAAGATTAGATTAAAATATATGCAAATATTGTTATAATTTAGAGAGAATAGATGTGTTATGTAAAATCATTAAAACTAGTTAGTTAAGGGTTTTAGTAGATTGTTGTGTTAGTTTCAATTTGTTTTTGTCTGTTATGGGCTGGAAGATTATTTCTTATAATGTTCATCCATGTTCTTTATCATTCTTCCATAGAAACAGACTTGATATTGAGATCTGATTCTTAGAACCCATTTTTCTTCAAACTTGCGCAAGGAAAAAGACAAATATGGTCAAGGAAAGATAAACTCTTATACCAATTGTTATGTAGAATGTAGTAGAAAATAAGAGAAAGAGTAAGAAATAATATGAATATTATTTATAACATCACAACACAATACAAATAAAGTTTATATAGTACATAAGCCTTAAAATTCAGCCAAAACAGAATCCAATAGAAAAACAATCTTCCAACCCATAATAAAAACAAATAGACTGCAACTGCCAAAACAAAAACCTACTAACAACCTTAACTAACCGGTCTAAAGGATTTTTCATAACATATGAATTAAAAATAAGAATTTGAAAATGATAATTTAAAATAAAAAGCATATAAATTAAAAATTACATATAAAAGCTAGAAAATAAGCATGTTGTTTTTTCCGCTTCTGGTTCAAAAGCTATTTGATTTTACTTTGTGCCCAAACATCTTTTTAAGTAAAAATAAGCTATTTGACCGCTCAATATATTTTACTCCCACTTTACACATATTAAGAAAGTAATTGAAAGAAATAAATGTGTCTGATAAAGAAATGATAACTCTACATTATTGATATAGTCAAAAGTAAATAGGAGTAAGCTATCAAATAAAAGTAAATAGGAGTAATATGAGAATAACTACATTCAATAATCAGACAAACTTTTATAGTGTCTTATATTTAGGGACAAAATCATTAAAAAAATCTCATACATACATGCATGCATGCATACATACATACGTACATGCATACATTTGAATGGAATCAAAAGGTCGTGACAATTTGTTTATTTTCGTCAAAGAAAAAGCTGAGTTTTGCGTTAACCATGTCCATGAGCACGAAACTAGTGTTAACTACAGATGTACTCCTTCTAGTCCCTAGTATAAGAGTCAACAAAAAAAAACGTTTTTTAAGAAAACATGTGAATGTTAGTTTGGTGTCTGGAGTTTATGCTTCTTTTCCAATATTGCCCATATTTATTATGATACTTTTAAGAGAGAGAAATACATAAGCACTATTAAATATAAAAGAGAATTAGATGGTTTGAGGTGGTTTGGCCACGTTCAAAGAAGAGAATTAGATGCACCAGTACGAATAGTGGATCAAATGGTTTGGAGTCCTTATAAGAGAGGGAGAGGGAGACCGAAGAGAACTCTTAACGACATTATCCAACGGGACCTTTTGATCAATAATATATCACCAAGCATGACAACTGACCGAGCACAATGGCGTCGTGTGATTCATGTAGCCGACCCCACCTAATTGGGATAAGGCTTTGTTGTTGTTGTTGTATTAAATATAAAAGAGAATTAGGGGTAAAGTAGGAAAAAACACATTAAATGAGGAGAGAATGTGAGATGAGCTCTCATATTAGGACCAAAATCATTCAAATTTTAGGCTCTTATATTAGGGAGCAGAGGGAATATATTTTATGGGTGTAAATTTTTGGTACTTGGGCGCATTTTTAACACAACTTGGTGTCAAGTTTCTTTAGGTTCATTAAGCCCATTGTCCAAATCAAAATAAGTCACTCAAATCATTTTTTATTTTTTTGCCATGAGGACTTCAGAAACTAGAATTAAATGCTATTGGAGATAAGTAATTTATGTGGCATAATTTGATTGAAACAATGTACGTAACAAACCTAAAAACTTAACAAACCTTTTATCTTTTTACATATTAATGGACTACTTGTTACCATACTGTTACTTTTAATATAATTGACCGGAATTCAAAAAAAAAAAAAACAAACCTAAAAACTTTTCTATTTACCATGTTACCATTGACCAGAGATATATAAAACTCAGACCAGAAAGAACACACTATACACGCCTTGCTCAGGTAGTCAGGTTGAAAACAAACACCTTAGACATACAATACTAAGTAGACAAAGCCCTGGATTTTTCCTTTGAATATCTATGTATCCAACATGTCCTACCATCAACCTCAACGTGCTATTATAGATTTATAGTCAAACCCGATGACAGGTTGAACAAACTTACAGACTATGCTCTGTCCTTACTTGACCATTTATAATAGAGAATAACGTCTACAAGCAAAGACAATAAATAAATTGGTCACAATAAGTTATTACACTAATAACTTAAAAGTGGTTCCATGCAAATCCTACAACACGAGAAAGTAGAAAGATGGCCATTAAAACGACCATACCTACACTACAAACACCTCCTAACCTCAAATCAACTGATTGCTATCCCACTAAATGCATCTTAAGAGGTTCTACAGACCACTATAGGGACAAAATGGTACAGATACTCTCCAGATGAATAATACCCTCTAAGTTAAATAAATAGCAGAACCTAATACTGGACCACTTAAATCAACTAGATCACTAACTAAGCACTTAATTAACTTCAAGGTTCTTCATTTTTGGTTCTAGTTCATTCTCATCACCTTCGTCGTCGTCGTCCTCGTCATCAATTCCATCAGGTTCATTATCATCCAAAGGACCAAGCTTCTCAGGGCATTTCTTGAACAAATCCGTCACCTCATCAACTCCTTCATCAGAAATGAAATTACTGTTAATGTTCAGCAACTTAAAATCAGCCTTCTGTACCACAACCTGAGCCAACTGACGAGCCCCTGCCCTTCTTATTTTATTGGTGTTCATATCAACTTCCTTCAAATGGACATGACCTTCTATGGCCTTGCTTATCTGGATGGCACCTTCGTCCTTGAATTCATTCTCGGCGAGGGACAAGTTGACGAGGAAGTGCTTTGCCTCTACACATGCTGCTATTGCCGGAGCAGCTTTAACTGTTATTTCATTTCCATTCATCTCCAGAACTTCAAGGTGCGGAGCTGAATCCTTAAGAGCATTAATTATGGCGATCACACCCTCATCTTCCAAATTTAGATAGCTCAGGTAAATCTCTACCAGTTCGACGTGATTGGTAAGAGCTTTACTCAGAGAAATGCCACCTTCCACACCAAACATGTTGTCTCGCAAATCAAGCTTCCTCAAATTGGCACAATTACCAAGAGAATTGCACAAGGCAACTCCCCCTTCACAGCCTATCCTTGTAGAGGAGCAACGAAAGTCCTGCAACAAAGGAGAACGCTTAACAATCTCAGCTATAGCTAGTGCCCCTTCATCTCCAGTCATATTGTTGTGAAAGTGAAGAACTCTAAGCTTCTCTGTAGAGGGAATCAGCTCACAAACTGCTTGAGCGGCCTCCTCTGAAATGCCATTATTGATGAAATAAAGTTCCTCCAGGCAGGTTTGTGACTTCAGAAGTGCTCCAAAAGCCCTCACACCTTTCTCGCCTAAGGCATTATAAGAGAGGTTGAGACAGTTCAACAAACAACCCTCTAGAGCAGCTGAGAATATTTTCATGACTTCAAGAGCTTCTTCTTCAGATCTACCAGCAATGAAATCTGATAGATCTACTTCTTTCAACTGGTCCTTCACAGAAATGAGAATAGGCTCGACAACTTTGGCTGCTTCCAATCCAAAACTTCTGTTGCTAAAACAGATTTTAGTGAAAGAATTTCCTGGCTCCGTCAAGGGCTTTAAGAGTTCCTGAGCTTCATCAGCTTCAATGAAGGATCGTTGTCCTTTAGATATATCAAACACAGATCCATTTGGTGCATCTACATTCACAGATTCACTTGGTACATCTACATTCACAGATTCACTTGGTGCATCTACATTCACAGATTCACTTGATGCATCTACATTCACAGATTCACGAGGTAAATCTCCATTCACATACTCACTGGGTGCATCTCCATTTGCAGATTCCCTAGGTGCATCTACATTATCAGATGCCGCTGCTTCTTTGTTATTCTTGTTACTAGGTCCATTTTTAAGAACATCTAGAATAAGTTTACTACATTCTTTGGCATAAAGCTGAACAGCAGAACCTCCATCACCATCTGGCTCCTTCTCATAATGCAGGTCAGCTGTGGCAAAAGCCATGTCCTCAATTCTTTTTGCATTCTCTTCAGCCTCTTCCTCATTCAGAGTTCCATATTTTTGTGTGAAAATAGATTTCGTAGTAAGGTTGTTGGTCATCCGCTCCACAAGCATCTGTCTAGTGTTCTGACTTGGAGGCCATAGTTTGATTGAAAATGTTCGACGCTGTGAAATCACTTCTGTAGAATCCATTGCGATGACACCTGCAATTAGTGTTCATGTAAATAAGTTTCATACATGATATTGTAGTAAAGGAGAAAGAGATTAATAAATTGGTTCATCAAGATAAAACAATCAAGAAAAAGAGGTGTAAAGAGAAATCCTCAAAAGTATTCTATATATATATATATATATATATATATATATTATCAGGCACTGTCAAAGAGATCAAAGTAATTTCCACATTCTTGCAGTGATAATTTTTTATATGATGATACAACCACCACCACCACAGCGACAACGCCATACCCCACTAGGTGAAATCAGCTACATACGATGTCATTGTATAAAAAAACATATTTTTGGATAAATCACTAATTAAAAGGTCATGCTAGATAACTTCACTGTTTAAAATGTATTTAAAGTCCTAAATCCAACTATAACACCTTTAAGGTTTGAATAATTTGATTCAAAGTTCATCGCAGAGATTTTAAAAATGTTTCAGAGTAACTATATTTAATACTGGCCATACATGCAACTCTTAAACCACAACGAATCACGCCATCCACAAAACACTCCATGTGAGACTGTGACCATTAAGTGACGAACAGATAGTAATATAAATCAAGGAGAAGTAAAAACTATCGATCCAACTTCAATAAAAAAACAGCCCTATTTCATTCCATTTCAGTTATCAAGTTTTTTCATAATGACCAATCAGATCAAGCCAAGCGAATAATAAAAGCTGGAAAACTTAAACAAGAGAGAGCTGAAAAACATATTTTAATTTTAACAACTGGAATGAAAACTATATTTTCATCAAGGAACAAATAACTGCTGCAAATGAGTGGATGAGTCATACAGTTCATAGCTCATTGAATTTCTTACAATGTTGAAGGTAAAAGGAGCTACCTTCGTAAAACACAGTGAAAATCAGAAAATCCATTTAAGGGGGGGTAACACAGATAGCAAAGAATTAGCCAACAAAAGGTTCATGGATCCATATTCAGGCACAACTATAGTATGTATTTACTATCATTTAATATACAACTGATACTAAAATTTCCCTCCCAAATGAAAATTCCAAAAAGAGGGAACAGTCAGACTTTTCTTTCCCCCAGTTCTGCCCCACATTTTATTCTGATTAATAGGCTTCCAAGTTATATCCTGTAAAAACAACTCTCTAACTTAATATTTCCACCCATTTAAAGGATATCCAATACAGTTGAAACGGAGACGTTTATCTAGCATATCCTTAAGCACATCTATCCATAAACTAGTTCATATAGAAGACACCATCAAGAACATAGAAACTACAAAGTTGTACTACAACCAGATCGAAGTCGGAAAAAAAACTAATTGATTAAAAATTGATTCATTAAACTCATAAGTTGCATAATTAAAGCACTTCAAAAGGAAATTTTATCTAATGTTCATGATACAACTGCAAATCCATTTCATTCCTTCTAAAGTCCTCATACTTCCCAACCCCTTTTCCATTAAAGTGCAAAAAAAAGCACATGCATTTACTCTCTTCGCTGCAATTGTCAATCCAATATTTCACATTTAAGTAAGGAAACTAATCATTTTCAACTGAACCAAAACTATAATGCCTTTAAAACTCACAAGAGAAACCAAAAGAAAATCAATTGCAATATATTTCCCGAAGAAAATAAACAAAATCGGGCTTTGAAATAAGTAAACCGGTTCCCATTTAAAATCATCTTAACAAAAATAAAAATAATTTCCTTCACCACTAATTTGAGTTTAAAAATGTAATCTTTGACCAAAATGCAGCAGATCTGAGATAACCCAGTAACAGAAACATGGAATGGAACAAATTGAAGCGAAAAGGAAAGAGAAACAAGGATCGTACACGTAAGCTATATCGAAAAAGGCATTCATTAGAGAGGCATTATGTAAAGAAGAAAAGAAGTGAAACCCTAGAAGTGAGAGGAGGAAGAAAGGATACCTTTTTGATGTGAGAGTGGGAAGAGTTTAAAATTTAAGGATTTATGAAATTTAAATGGTGAAATTGAAATGGGTTAGCCACATTATTATATATAATTATATATGTACTCAATGTGAATGAAAGAGTGTGGAGGGAAAACCTAAAAGTAATCGAAAAACCAAAAGAGGAAAGAGAAAGAAAACGTTGTTTTTGTTTTTTAAGAAAGATAGTAACATACATTTTGGGTAACGGCTGGTTCAATGATAGAATGGGCCTGAATGGCCCATGTAACTTTTTTTTTTAAAAAAAAGACTGAGAATTGTAGGAAAAATATTGGGAAAATCACTTAAAGGAATAAATCACAAAGAGATCACAAGGAAAAATGTAGGAAAAAAATATTGTCAATTATAATATATTTGAGTTAATTTCATCACCCAGATACCCTAGAAATTTTGATTCAATTTAATGACTTTTTGGGGCCTAATTGTGTTTCTTTACAATAATTGGGACCTAGGTGTAATTCTTCCAAAAATTTCTCATGAGAAGAAACATAAAGATTATATTTATTTAAAATGACCAAATGTTACAATAATTGTCCCTTTAAAAATACATTTATTCATTCTTTGCCAAAAAAAATAAAGCAATCTTAAAAGTCAATATCCACAATGCATTTTGTTGTTAGACCATCAAAATAAAAGTTATACCTTTCATCACCATTTACCATATTTAGTAGAAAATAGTTAGGCATGAATATTATCAATGATTATAACTTCATTGGTGATATAATATATCTCCAAAATATTTTAGGAGCTACGAAGAAATCTTTATAAGTTCTTAAGGTTTTTAAGTAAGCCCTTCAGTGTTTTTTTTTTGTCCTGGTCCTTGTGATTTCTCTGTTATAGAAATTTCTCTGTTATATGCTCACATAATGAAAGAAATAGAAGAAAGCTCAAGTAATACATAATATTTCCAATTATAAAAATATAAAAAAAATGCTCAAATTGCAATTTATTTTCCTTCTACATGTATCCTTTTTATAGTCGAAGTCTTGAATGTTGTCCAAAATGTTGTTTCGCGAAAATGATGAGATCACTTATTGTGATATGTGACTACTAGTGCGTCGTTCTCTTGTACTTATTGGGATTTAGGGGTCATAATGGAGATATTGGTTATCATGATTATCGCCCTCATAGTTTCATCACTCTCGTCTGGGTTAACTTAATTGAGTTTGGTATGAATCTCGACCTACTCTAAGTCCCCTACTCATCAAGTTTGAATTTTTCAGACTTAAAGAGTAGTTGCCACGTGTCAATGTGATTGGGTACACCATTGATGGTGTTCTTATTGAAGGGTTATGATTCCCTATTGTAGGTATGATGCTTTTTTATCATTAGATAGTTACAATCCAACAATGATAACCTTTCACTTTTCTAAGAAGTTTTCTTATTTAAAACTAACTGCCAGAGAATATATAAATTGTCCTCTTATTATACTTGTTTCTCTCCATTTCGCTATATTTCCTAACGTCAGACTTTTCTTTTTCTCCAATGCAATAAGGTATTTTTTTCCTTTTCCCTTGAAGTTTAATACCCTTGCTTTCTCTTTAAAACTTATCATTTCAGTAGATTTCCTGTGCATTTTCTACCCTTATATCTCTCTTGAGGTTTGATAATGTCAAAATCTAGTAATAACAGCTTACTAGGTTTACCCAACATGTTGCAAATTGTTGCTTCAATGCCCGAGTCTTCTGTGGGCGTGGCTTCCCTAGATATTCTTCCTATTGATCCTACTTCTATGTTTGAGTTTTTGTTGATGACTTCCCCAAATGACTAACAAGATGATAAGTCATTTAAAAAAAATCTTTTGAAATGACAATGTCCAATTTAGGGTTCTAAAACCTCATGAAAGGATAGATTCAACTTGGATTGCCATCACTACTATAGTTTTTAGGCATTATATTCTTGTTGCTTCCCTTTTCTCCCCTTATTTTATACATATGTCGTTTCATTGGAGTAGCGGCATGCCATGTTGGAAAAAAACATTTTTGCCATCCTCAATCTAAAATAAATGAAGTAATTAAGAATTCAAGAAAAAGCTGTAAAACTTCAATTACAAATTAGATGAAATACTTCTCCTTGCTGCCTTTATTCTTACTCTTAGTAGCACAAGAGATGCAGAATGTTGTTGACATTGAATAGAGGCTAGCAAAGCCAAGGTCACAAAACATGTCAAGAACCAATTAAGCGCATGACAACACATACATTTGCAAGTAGTAAACGCACTATGAAACTTTCACTCTCTAAACCACATAATAAAGAGCAGTAACATGTTTCACAAACTGCGTTTGGCTTTTCAGCCATCAATTCATCTTGTATTCCTCCCCGGATAAAAGAAGCTATAAGTTTGTTCATTTTCTTGGCATGGTCAGATTCAGGATTATATATGTGATAGGCAGGTCCTTCACCTTCCTGTTCAAAAAAGTACAACTCACCTTTCCACTCACTATTGTTCACGCCTTCATAGAACGAAACCCCTCTATCCCTCAGAGAATCATTCCCTGCAACAAAAACAATAATCCTAGAACACCCAAGTCCAGCCAAACTAGGCGCTCCTTTAGCCAAAGGATTGATCATGGGACTATCCAATCCACCAGGAACAGAAGGGTAAACAAGCTTCCAACGTAAATCCTGCATGGCTCTTCCACTTTTTGAAACTGGTTCAGACCCAATCGCTTTTGTTCCCCAAAAATAAGGATGAGCATAAATAGCACCTGTAATATGAACCCGACTAAGGCCACTACGCAAAGCAACATTATGAACAATATTACTACCAGCACCATCACCAGCTATGAAAATTTTGCTGAAATCTCCATATTCTAACAGCCAACTCTCTTCGTTGACATTTTTCGATGAACAGTTGGCTACCCATAGAAGGGCTTCCCAACAATCTTCATGAGCTGCAGGGAGAGAATGTTCTGGTGCAAGACGGTATTCAACGGAGACAATAATGATGCCTTCAACCATTCGGCCGTCAACGAGGCTTGATAAGTGATTGTGGTAAAGTTGAGAGAAGGCAGATTCTAAGAAAAATCCTCCGCCGTGGAAGTAGACCAAGATGGGCATAATATTCTTGTGCTTTTCGATAAAAGATCTTGGACGATAAAGGCGAACCATGATTTCGGGGTCGTAGGAGATGATGACGTCTTTGGAAGAAACAGAATCATCATCATCAAGTGACGGTGGTACCAATGGGGATTGTTGGAAGCGTTCCACTGTGCCGTTTGTGTAGAGTTTGATTAAGTTGGGGATTTCTACTTTTATGTCGTCTTTGTTATTGGATGTGGTCGCTGTTTGCATGAGAGTGAGGATTGAGAAGACAAAGTTTAGATAGAGGAAAGCCATTGATAATTAATATGCCAATATTACTTGCGCAAGTTTGTAGCGTAACGTGAATATTTAGTATTGATTGGTATATATAATATTTTATGAATATAAGAAGAATGATGTCCACATAAATTGATTGAAAAGGTTAATTTATTAAAAGTTTGACGGTCAAAGCTGTGGCAGAAGGACTACAACGTGGCATATTAGATCCTAAATTTAATCTGAATGTTTTTTTTTTCGCACATAAATTTAATCTCAATGTTTGTTGTTAATTATGTAATGATGTGTGTGAAAATTGAGAAGTTTTGGTCATTATTACTGATTAAATGTTTAAGATATTAGGACAGAAAATTTTGAGTAGTTAATTATTGTAATTAATTTAAGTTATGAGGCATTTGTAAGTTAAAAATATTGGATTAAAATGTGAAATTGTAGGTAATTGAGAAAGAGAATTTTTAGCGCATGTGGGTTCAAGTCATATGATGTTTCTCTCCTTTTTTTTGATCAAAAGTTTCTCTCCTTAAGTTTCTCTCCTCTTGATGAATTCAACTCACCCACTTCTGAGTATCCTAAATTTCCTAATTAAAAGGGGCAAATACTTTTTTTTGATAAAAAAAGGGGCAAATACTTATTACAAAATAGTGTACAAGTAGGATTAATTTTATTTATTCATTAAAGAGGTTGGATATATATTCAATGACACTTCTCTTGCATAGCACCTTTACTAGCCCCTTCTGAGCAACTGATATCATGTTCCCTACTTTAACATCCAATTTCATAATGTGAACTAATTTGGCTTTCAACTATGATAAATGGGAAATTTCCTTTACCATTAGAAAATCTTCATATGCAAGTAATGATTAGTAAACATAAAGGGCAAATGTGCAAAAATAGTCATCGTAAATTTAAAAATAGGCAACTATAACTCTAGTAAATTTAAGGGGACAAACGTGTACACTGTAAATCAAAATGGGGCAAAAGTAACCCTCTATTAGACAGAGTGAAACGTACGTTTTCCATACGTGGCCCCACCATCAGTAAAATAAAACATGCATTTTCCAGACGTGGGCTCCACCATTAGTAAATGACATGTCATACATTATTTAAAGGTGCAATATGTTGATGAGACTTTATTTTTCAGATGGGGTTTTATTTTTTCAGATGATTACGAAGAAGTAAGGTGAATTTCACATGATTTGGGGTTATATTTGGTTTCTTATCGAAATGATTTGGGGGTTTAGAGTTTGATTCAAGTGATTTAGGGTTCAACTGGATGCATTTTAGCTTTCACGGTGGATTTTAGAAATGACATGTCATTTACTAATGGTGGAGCCACGTCTGAAAAATGTCTGTTTAACTCAGCAAAACAGAGAGGTTACTTTGGCCCTATTTTGGTTTACAATGTATGATTTTGCCCCATTTTTTGTTTACAGTGTACGATTTTGCCCCCTTAAATTTACCAGAGTTATACTTACCCATTTTTATATTTACGGTGCCTATTTTTGCACCTTTGCCCATTAATAAATATAACTTTTTTCCATTTCTTCCCCACCTTTTTTTTATCAAATAACATGTACTATTTCATTTGAGTAGTGAAAAAATAAACACAAATACACAATGCATAAAAAGAAATATAGGTTCTGCAAAAAAACCATAAATAATAATAGAAACCTTACAAAAATAAGTCTAACATAGGTGACATAGGTAAAAGAAACCAGATATATGTTACAATAATTGTCCCTTTAAAAACTAATGGTCCTTATTGTTTTATATTTTTCTACAATTTCTCAAGCCTAATGTCCCTTTAAAAATATACCTTTTCTTCTTATCAAAAAAATACTAATAAAGCAATCTTAAAAGTTAATACCCACAATGCATTTTGTTGTTAGACCATCAAAATACAAGTTATACACTTCACCACTATTTACCATATTTAGTAGAAAGAAGTCAGGCATGAATATTTTCAATGATTGTAATTCCATTGGTGATATAATATCTCTCCAAAATATATTAGGAGCTACGAAGAATTCATTATGATTTCATTCTAAGTATGCCCTTTAGTGTTTTTTTTTTGTCTAGGCCCTTACAATTTCTCCGTTATAGTAATTTCTCTGTTACAATTTCTCCGTTATATGTTCACAGATGCTAAAGAAAGAGAAAAAGAAGAAAGCTCAAGTATATAGAATATTTCTAATTATAAGAATATAGAATGCTCATATTGCAATATTTTTCTCCTTCTACATGTATCCTTTTTATAGTTGAAGTCTTGAATGAGTTTATTGGAGTTAAATGGATGTTTCTATTGTTACAAGTTTTTGAATGGCATTCCAAGTGGATTTTGGACATCAAAAGTTTTGAAAATTTGATTATGAAAAGATGTTTTTTAGTGTAATCTTATTTTTAGGGAATTGAATGGCTCTGATAAGTTGACATAGATTTTGTTGGTGCTATTTCAATGATTAGATGATAATATGTTGGATTAAGATTGAGTGTGTGCAAGTGGCCTAGAGTGGAATGTGGATTAGTAAATGTTTAAGGATTTGAATTGAGGGAAAATATTGTTGTGGATTATATAGATTTTTATTTAGCATTTAATGGTTCAATTATAATATAATTATGAATATAGGATGTTGTTGTCGATTGCGTTTTTTGGGACTATGATTAATAATTACTCATAGAAAGCTTGAGATGTGGCTCTTATGCTTGGGTTATTTTTTTAATAAACTTGTTGTATATGGTCAAGACATTGATGTTGAATTGTTGCATTATATTGCCATTTGGTTGAATGTAGAGTCTTGATATTAGATCCATTGAGCACAAAATTACTGGCCTCACTTGGGTAAAAATATTTTGTTTTAGAAAGGTAACCACTTCCTTGTCTTGCTATTGTGTATGATTGGTGAAACTTAAAATGATATTATAATGGAATTTGACACATGAGATAAGTGTATGCTCACTTGTGGTACATTAGTTATGTAAGAATTTTATGTTTGAAACATTATTATGGAAAATATAATGTTTCCATATTTTCCATATATTTGCAAGAAGTAAATTTTATGTTCATTAATGAACATGCATATAAAGTTTATATGTAATTAAATTGTGGTGGATAATGAACAAGATTTTAAGCCTTTGAACTTATTATGGCAGTTGAGTCAATATTGTGGCATGTCATTGATAAACCCATTGTTATTGTGATGTAATTATCAATTTTTTTTTGTGAGAGAAATTTTAGGAAGGGATTTGGGCTCAACCCAATCCAAGGGCAGGGCACCTAGCTCATGATCCACTAGAGCCTGTCCCTATGGGCTTTGGAGCATAACCAACAAGCCCTTTCTGTCTGTCCACACAGGTAGGTTACTCCCAGCTTCACTTAGCTATGGAGATGCCTTCCCAAACGCCGCGATGGAAACACAACAAAGTGTCACTCCCCAGGATTGAACTCACGACGTGGTGGTCAACCTGATGCTCATTGTTCAATCCTTTCACCACTGAACCCACGGACTATGGATAATTATCAAATTTTCAAATAACACATAATGAAATTGTTTCAATTAAGGTTGTCCATTTATAATACATAACTATTGTCATAGGATGAACAATAGTACATGGTTCTTTCAAAGTTTACTAATGATACCTAACTTTTACCAATGGATCAACAATGAAATTTTCCTTAATATAACGATAAGATTAAACGTGAAAAGTCCAAAATACCTTATAGGTTCTAGAACCTCGTGAAAGAATAGATTCAAGAACAAGTTGTAAATCTTCAATTACAAATTAGATGAAATACAGTTGCCTTTCTTCTTACTCTTAGTAGCACAAGAGATGCAGAATGTTGTTGACATTGAACAGAGACTAGCAAAGCCAAGGTCACAAAACTTGTGAAGAACCAATTAAGCACATGGCAACACATATATTTGCAAGTAGTAAATGCACTATGAACCTTTCACTCTCTAAACCACAAATTAAAGAGCAGGAACAGAACTAAGAACCGTAACACACAACATGTTACACAAATTGTGTTTGACTTTCCAACCATCAATTCATCGCTTTCTATTCCTCCCCGGGTAAAAGAAGCTATAAGTTCGTTCATTTTCTTAGCATGCTCAGATTCAGGATTATATATATGATAAGAAGGTCCTTCACCTTCCTGTTCAAACAAATACAATTCACCTTTCCACTCACTATTGTTCACACCTTCATAGAACCAAACCCCTCTATCCCTCAAAGAATCATTCCCTGCAACAAAAATAAGAATCTTAGAACACCCAAGTCCATCCAAACTTGGCGCTCCTTTAGCCAAAGGATTGATCATGGGACTATCCAATCCACCAGGAGTAGAAGGGTAAACAAGCTTCCAACGTAAATCCTGCATGGCTCTTCCACTCCTTGAAACTGGTTCAGACCCAATCGCTTTTGTTCCCCAAAAATATGGATGAGCATAAATAGCACCCCGAATCACAACCTCACTAGGCCAACGCTTAAGCCCACTACGGAAAGCAATGTTATGAACAATATTACTACCAGCACCATCACCAACTATGAAAATTCTGCCTAAATCTCCATATAGTGACAGCCATCGATCTTTATTGATGGTTTTCAATGAACAGTTGGCGACCCATAGAAGGGCTTCCCAACAATCTTCATAAGCCGCAGGGAGAGAATGTTCTGGTGCAAGACGATATTCAACGGAGACAATAATGACGTTAACTTGTCGGGCAACGAGGTTTAAGTAATGGTGGTAAAGCTGAGAGAAGGCAGATTCTAAGAAAAATCCTCCGCCGTGAAAGTAGACCAAGATGGGCATAATATTGCTACCCTTGGGGTTACTTAGTTCTGGAAAATAAAGGCGAGTGATGATTTTGGGGTCGTAGGAGATGATGACGTCTTTGGAATAAACATCAGGATAGGAAGGGTGATCATCAAGTGACGGTGGTACCAATGGGGATTGTTGGAAGCGTTCCACTGTGCCGTTTTTGTAGACTTTGATTAAGTTGGGGATTTCTACTTTTATGTCGTCTTTGTTCTTCGATGTGGCCGCTGTTTGCATGAGAGTGAGGATTGAAAAGACAAAGTTTAGATAGAGAAAAGCCATGCATTAGTAATATGTCAATTACTTGGGCAAGTTTGTACCTTAACGTGCCTATATAGTATTAATTAGTATATATATATAATATTTCATGCATGAATATAAGAAGAATGATGTCCATTAAAATCAAATAAATTATTTCTTTTTTTTTTAAAAAAAAAGAAGAAGAATGACGATGTCCCCATAAATTGGTTGAATAGTTTAATTTAAAAATTTGACGGTCAAAGCTGTGGCAGCGGGGCTACGCGTAGCATCTTAGATCCTAAATTTAATCTCAATGTTATGATATGTGTCGGGAAATTGAGTAACTTGGTAATTATTATTGATTAAAATGTGAAAATGTAGGAAATTATGAAACAGAATTTTTAGCGCATGTGTGTACAAGTCACACGACGGCCTAGGAAGAAGCTGAAACAAAGCATTGCAATACAAACATTCAAATATACTAAGCGTGTAGGTGGTAGGCTGGTAGCTGAATGGGCACTATAGCAATAGCGCTCAGGCGCCGAGTCGCAGATGATAGAAGAGAGAGTTGGGTCTTCAGAAAAATAAAGAGAAATGTAACATGCTAATTTCTTAATGTACGGCTTAAGTATAATCACTGGTGATTATTGGAATTTAAGGTGATTTTGAGGGATATTGGGGTATGAATGAGGAGATATATATGTAGGGACTAGGGAATTAGTTGAGGATTGAGGATTTTGAGTCAAATAAATAAATAGATTAGAGCAAATGGAGTTAACCTAAACGATTATGATGAATGAAAATTTTTTATGCGAGATGTAGTATTGCAAAATTAGGTAATTAATAATAAGTATAATGAAAAAAATATAATAGAATAAGGGGAAATTTCAGGTTAAAATACCGTGGTAGCTTGTGTCTCACCGCGGCAAGCAGGTCACACAAAAAAAAACATTAATAGTTTTTTTATTATAAAAATAATATATTGAAATTAAAGTGGCTTACAAAGATAGTAAAGTATGTAATGCAAGAGTTTAAATATAAAGCCGGAAACGGAGGAATAGGTGCACAATTTTTTTTGCTAAAAAATAGATGCACAATATTTAATAAATTAAAGTGGGACAAAAAAGAAAGGGGAAGCTACAAAATGACCTTATAGTTTAGCTGAGAGATCCAAAGCCTCATTATTTTTTAAGGTATAAAAGAGACATTGTGGTAATTAAAAGTGGGACAAAAGTGATTCTACTGTTAATATTTATTTAAAACCGTCACTTCTCAAGGGTCCGGATTCTTCAGAATCCGGACTCTCAGAATCCTGAAGAATTCTTCCTTATAGGGTCATATTTTGGCCTTGAAATTCATATAAGAGCTCATAATTTGACATTTGTACCATTAAAAATAAAAAAAAATTATATTATAATATAAAATAAATGAAGAAATTTTATTTTTTTTTTTGCTTTTGAAAACTTTTTGACATAAAAAATTTCAACTATCTGGACCTATTTCATTTTAACAGAAGGACCTATAAGAGATACTGACTTATCCAGTTAACTGTAAATTTTTATGAAATAGGTCCAGATAGTTGAAATTAAGTTGAAATTTTTTATGCTAAAAATATTTTATATTATAATACATTTTTTTTATTTTTAATGGGACAAGTGGTAAATTATGAACTCTTAGATGAATTTCAGTGACAAAAATGAGGCCCCAGATGAATTATGAGGGATTATGAGAGATTGGGATTTTGAGAGAAACCCAATCCCTATAGGGTGCCTCGTGGATGTTCATTTTTGACACATATGCTTACCCTCCTCCTATCTTCTCTCTTATTTTTCTTCAACCCTAATCTTCTTTTGATTCATGATCAAGGTATCTCCTCACTCGACAAGTGAGAGACTAATCCTCTACTGATTTGTAGGCACCTCAAAGGGTGGGACACCTGGCCTGGGAGATTTAATACTTCTCCATACCCAACGCTAAGGATCGAACCTCAGATAATTGGTTAAGGGTGAATGAGTACTTGTCACTCAACCCTAATCTTCTTCATCCATTAGTAATGGTCACCCAGCTCTAGAAGAATCTTATATCTAGGAGGAGGAGAGGAGAATTTAATAAATTTGGATTGCAATGCGACATAATTAGTTTGGTGAAAAAACAAATAATCATACCACAAGTGTCCTAAACTTTCCAATATTTTCACTTTAATTTTCTAAAAAAAACAAAAAATTAGGTGTGGTCTGTGGTGGCCAACAAGAAAGAATTGAGCGACATTCCACTGTTACCCAGTGTGATCTCTCGCAAACAAAATTACTTAACGTGGTGTTTGTGTATAGAGATGAAGGTGTGGTGGGTGGCCATTAATAATGGTGGATGAAGAAGAAAGAGAAGAGAGAAAGGAGTATGTTTTTTACAATTTTTTTAAGAAACTGCCGAGGTAAATGTTGAGGTGTCAAACATGTTGATGTGCAAAGTTGTGTAAAAAATAAAATTAACAAATTATATAGTAAAATATCTCCTAAGGTCTTTGCCATCTTATCTTCATAAATATATCAAGTAACTAATTACCATTTTGATATCTCCTAAAAACATATATCAGATTTACCATCTCCTAAAAACATATATCAAGTAACTAGCGAGAAAGACCAAATCACCATCTTATCTTCTCGTCATAAGGTCTCATAGTAACTAATTACCATTTTGATATCTCCTAAAAACAAATTATGATTCTGATATCTAATCACTTTGATGAAGTCAATTATTACATGTTACAATGGTCCCTCAAATAAAGCATTTTTTATTTTCTAATAATTACTCATTTAGAGGTATTTTCCTAGCAAGAAACCTGCACTGAGAAAACAATTAATCATACTCTATTTTTTATTGTTCATCATGTACATTGATTTATTGAAAAAAACCTTCAACTGCACTGAAAGATCAAATCTTCATTATACTACCCTGGAAATAATTTCAAGGCATCTGATATCTACCACTTTACTTTACTAGACTATCTCAATTAAGGCTCCGCCACCATGATACTTCTCTTCATTAGGCTAAGGACCCCTCCTATTCTCTTCTCTCATATTCTCTTCATCTCAAACGTCTAAAATAATCCAACGGTCCTCACATTCCAGTCCCCTAATTTATCTCTCTCCCACTATTTTTTTCCATAGTAACTGCTCTCATATCTCTCCCACGTGGACCATTAGATTATTTTGGACGGGTGAGATGAGGAGAATATGAGGGAATATGAGATAAGGGAATAAGAGGGGTCCCTTGCCGCTTTTTTAAAGGGTTAAAGATCATATTTGCCCTGAAAGTTTTGAGCAAGGATCAAGTTTGCTCGCAGTTTTTTTCAGATCAAATTTGCCCTTGAAATATACAAAATAGATCAATTTTACCTTTGATCCCTCGAATCCTACATGCTGGAGGGAGGGAGGTGGTGGTAGAGGGAGAGGAAGGGGAGTAGAGGAGGTGGTGGGGGGAGAGGAGAGATGGAGAAGATGATGAGGTGACATGACAATTGACATGAAAGATGAGGTGACAATACATGTAGGATATATATGGGATAAAATTGATCCAATTGGTATACTTCACGGGCAAATTTAACCAAAAAAAACTTTCAGGGTAATTTTGATCAATGACAAAACTTCCTAAACAAATATGATCTATAACCCTTTTTTTGAAGATATGAAATTCAAATTTAACTCACTCATTCTGTCATCTAACTAGTCCACTATTACGTCAAGTACCTAGAAGTATGTTTATTTTTTTAATTAAAAGATCACAGAAGGTCGTTAATGCTCCTAGAATGCTTGTTTAATTTGGATTAGCATTTGAGATGTATCTTCAAGAGTTCAAGAGATGAACCTTTTTCTCATACGCTTTCCTCTTCTATAGCTAAGTCGAATGGACACTACAAAACATCCATTATTCTTATTTAACATTAAATTTAATAATCTCTTATCTTTATTAATCAGTTTTCAACGATCATGAATAAGACTAACAATCAAAAAATGAGGATTTATTTATTTTTTAATTTCATTTCATCGCATCTTGTATGAACTCTGGTCTGAAAAACTGATTGAAGTAGAGCAGTAGACAATTTGTCCTCGACCACTACAATAGGACAAACAAAAGATGCAAGTTGCACCAACCTCATTGAAGAGCAAGGCGACAAATTATTCTCCCAACAACAAATAGATACAAGAACGAGTTATAAGACAATCAAGCAGACAATGGACATTATTTCAACGACTAAAACCAAATTCACACTGCAAGAACAAATCAAGCACTTGACACTACAAGATCTGCAAGAAAAGTGAGCTCACTATGAATAATCTTCCCATATGTCTATAACCTCAAACATCAGAACAGAATTAGACACACACATACACACAAACTTTCTTTAACTTAACAAGAATTTAAATCCTATCAATCAATTCCTCTCTGCTTCTTCCTTATAGATAAAAGAAGCCATACGTTTGGTCATTTTCTTGCCATTCTCAGATTCAGGATGAAATATATGATAAACATGATCTTCACCTTCCTGTTCAAACAATTCCAACTCACCTTTCCACCCACTCTTCTTCAAACCTTCATAGAACCAAATCCCTCTATCCCTCAAAGCATCCTTGCTTGCACCACAAAGAAGAATCCTAGAACACCCAAGTCTAGCCAAGCTAGGTGCCCCAGGAGCAAAAGGATTAAGCATAGGATTATCCAATCCACCAGGAGCAGAAGGGTACACAAATTTCCAACACAAAACAGGCAAAGTCTGATCAAATCCAGAAACTGGTTCAGACCCAATAGGATATGAGCTACAAAAATAAGGGTGAACATAAATAGCACCCAAAATTTTAACCCCATTAGGCAAATCCTCAACCCCACCACGCATGGCAACATTATGAACAATATTACCACCAGCACTATCACCACCTATGAAAACTCTACTAAAATCTCCATACTTCAACCATGCCTCTTCTTCTTCTTCACACTTGGCAACCCATTTAAGAGCTGCCCAACAGTCACCATAAGCTGCAGGGAGAAGATGTTCTGGTGCAAGACGGTAGTCAACGGAGACAACAACAACGTTGACTTGGGAGACAAAGAGGTTGAAATAGTGGTGGTAAAGTTGGGAGAAGGCAGATTCAAAGAAGAAACCACCACCATGGAAGTAAACCAAGATGGGAAGTTTTGGGTGGTTGTTGGGATTGGATTGGAGGGTGGACTTTGGGAGATATAGGCGAGCTGATATTTTTGGTGTGGTTGATATGATGATGTCTTTGGAAGAAACTCCTGTGAGAGGGTCGTGAAGTGAAGGTGGTACAAAAGGGGTCTCACGTGGACGTTCAACGGTGCCGTTTTTGTAGACTATGATGTATGTGGGGATTTCTGCAACTATGTCATCGTTGTCATTGGATGTGGCAGCCATTGGAGAGAAGAGAAAGAGGATTGAGAAGAGAGTGGTTAGAGAGAAGAAAGCCAGTGTGAGGTTGAGAGAGTGGTTAACTTTTTAATGTGACTTGTCTAAGTACACTTCACTTGACCGTATTTATAACAAAAAAGGGAGAGATCAATTATTATATGTGATTCCAGATAAGGGAATGCATTATTTGTAGTATGACTAATAAATATTAAAAAAACATGACAGCAAATTTTAATCATCATCACTAGAAGTCATCAACATTGGCTGAAAAATCAATTTTCGACGTAGAAGATAAGATATGGCGGGAATTTTGATGTGCTATGGTACTGATGTCAAATCTTTTGTCTTCTTTTAAATAGATAAACAACAACTCAGTAGTATATATTGTAATTCTAAGGGTGGATTTGTAAAAAAACGGCCTATAATTTGATCCAGCGTATAATCAATATAGTGATGATTTCTAATTTTGTGAAACTCCTGCCTATCCATCAACAAACGCTAAATCGGCCTATAATCATAGAGATTAACTCTAGGGATTATACTGGACTTATAATTTTATTATTTTAGAAATAAAATTATATATGCAACAAATCTTGTCTAGGCATCATGTCATCTAAGTAAAATTAACATAAAGACAGATCGATATGAAATTCACCAATCTAACTTCAAAGGAAAAGGCCCATAACACATCCAACATGAACATGCCTGTAGCTGGAAGAGAAACTCATAAATTATTATCTGTAAAGTCACATCTCTACAAAAAGAGAACATTGTCGAACTTTTCACGACGTTTACACTCAAATGAGTGTTTGATACAAAATCTTTTCCTCCACAAGCATGCAAATTGTCACATATAAACAGTGAGGTGGTTCAAACGACAAATGACCTTATGAAAGTAACAGACTGTTGGAATTGGAGAAACACACCATACAAGACCTGAAAGTATCCCAAAGCATCACGATGTGTATACAACATAGTGTTTTGAAGTATTTTGAAGTTTAACAATGCACCAAACATGTCAACCATAGAACTAAATGATCCAACACCACACATTGAAACTTGTGTAGATAGAGTAAGTTGAATGGTTAGGATCTATGAAACTAATATATGGGGAGAAAAATTATTCTGAGAGGATCAGACTAATCCAATCAATCTCAAAATTAAACACTTTATTTTTTCCCACGTCACATCAATTATAATGGTACAAAGACACATGAAACTCATTTCAGCCTCTCACCCAAAGTATTTCAGCACTGAATTCTCACAACAAAGTTTTCTACCACTATGCCCAGGTCTCCTTGGTATTGTAAGAGTTCAATTTTAATCTCTATGATTATGCTAAACTCTTTGGCCATAATAAAAAACTGTTTAAATTATTTAACAACTTTCACCGAAAAAAAAAACAGATGGAAAAAATTACAAAATCTATTGGTGTATTATTGCACCACATCAATTCACAATTTCTATTCCAGTCAAAGGAAGTCCTGCGTGGAGTTGAAGAGCAACATCACCAACAACCTGCATTTGAACGACGAGCAAGCAGATGTATATCATAATTATTGCAAGCAATCATTTCATTCACCTTTTCTCTTTCTTTCAATTCCGTGATTGATGCAGAAAATATCAAGCAAAACAAATATTGTTGCATGAACCTAGAACATCAGGGCATCCATGGTTTGTCCAATTAAAATACAACATATCACATCGTTTAATCCAATGTGAAAACATACACGGCATTTACTAAATTAGACTCACCATTTTCTCTTTATGAAACTAATCACTTCTCTCTCATTAATTTTCTCTTTTGTACTATTAAATAAGATTTGATGCATTCTAATTGAGCATATTATAAATGATGCGCTCTAGATTTATGCAAGCATTTCTCGCACAACAAAGCATTTTGAACATGGTGACACTAAATTCTATACCAATCAAGGCTTGGTGATATACTCTCTCTATTCCTAAATATTAGAGGTAATACCACAATTTTTTGGTCAAATATATAAGAGGTAATATGCACAAGACAAAGTAATAAATTCTTGTTTTCCTTTTTGTGTCCTTGTACATTAATTAATGCAATGAGTGGAGAGAAAGTGAGTATAACAAATGAGTAAAGTTAAAAATAGAAAAACTTATGAAATATACTCATAATAAATGTTTCCAACATGTTTTTATTTATGTGTAAAAAGGTTGACTACCTCTCGTAATAGGAATCAGGGACTAAGGGAGTACAAAAAAAGCCATACCTTAGCCATGGATCGATAGGAATATTCTGTAACACCCGCAACATGAGGAGTTAAAATAACATTCTTGTATTTTAATATTGGATCGTTGGGGTCAAATGGCTCAGTCCAAGCAACATCAGTACCCAAGCCACCTAAGTGACCCGATTCAAGTTGGTGGACCACAGACTCATAATCTATTAGACCCCCTCTTGCAACATTAACCAAAAGAGCTCCCTGAAATTAAATACAAGTAGACATTATGAGGTGAACAGTGTAAGAGACAAGGCATCTTAATCCCAATTTCGCAATGACTTGACAAGCCATGTAAGGGGTCAAAAAGGGGGAAAAGAAGACCAAGCAAAAAGAGTTTGAGTCCATGTGAATCCAATATGGCTTGACACTTAAATTTGATCTGGTCAGAAAGCCATATAAAGAAAAAAGGGAAAAACTAGCCAGCAATGCCCCACACTCAATAGTCCAGTTCTAACATTGAACTTAACATTCTTCACTATTGGAACATTTCCTCTTGAACTTCCTGTCATACCAGTCTAGATCTCCCTTATCTAATTCAGAAGATCTCTTCTGTTTCAAAAATCCCATCCCTAACTTTTTATATTTCAAGGATATCATTACCCCTATCAGACAAATTATTGACCATAAATCATTACTTTACAGCTTAACTTGAATTAGATTCTGTCTTATTTTGATTGTCTGTGCATTATAACACATCTCCCAGTGTATTCATCTCAAATAGTTTTGGTTTCTGCTAAGTAGTGTCTTTCAAGTCCAACGTTTCTCGTTCATATGAAGAAAACTATCCCCAGCTTATCATACTTACAAAATGTTAGGCCCTTAGGATAATGCATAAGAGGGAGAAGGCACTTTTGTTGGTCAGAGGCTTTACTTGTTATTTTGGAGACAGAATTGAGAAGTAGATTGTAGGACTGCTATAGCTAAAGCCTACAACTTAGGGGGCTGTGCAAGCTACTTTTGAGTCTATAAAACTTCTCTTCTGGTTCAAAGAAGGCAGAGAAGAATTTTCAAAATTGTCTGTTTGGATATAGCTTTTGGAGTATAGTTTCTGGGAAAAAATCTGAAAAACTCTTTCAGAGTTCTAATCCCTACTTGGTGGAGGCGTTGAGAAAGGGAATATACTAGGCAGTCTTACCCCTACTATGCAAAGAGACTGATTCGAACAACTGAAAATGCTTTTGTAAACTTCCCAAAAAAATTTGCTATTCCATTTCAACTAAGAATGAAGATTATGAAGGTTGGGCTATCAAATAAAACATCACGAAACCATCTTTCATGAAAGTAAAATAATTTCACAAGAAAATGAAGCAAGCAATTTAATTAGCAAGAATTGTGACTAAAATGATGATGGTCTAAGAGAATGAATATTATGAATATGAATATTTTTACATCTATGATTAACGTAAATTAATACATGATGATCTGAGAATGTAACATACCTTCTTCATCGAAGATATGAATTTATTATTGATAATGCCAACCTGAAAAGCATTACATCCAAATGAATAAGTATCTCTGTGAATCAGCTTTCATTTATGCATTACATATGCCATTTGTTTTGGAGAAATATATGATGTTGACCTAACATGCCAATGATGCTTAAGGAGACAAAGACTATTAGCCCATATTCTAGGTCACAGTGTCAGCATATGCTTAATTATTTAAAAAGTATAGATCAGCCGGTTTTGAAGCAGGATGATGAAGATGAAGAAGAACAGCAGCAGCAAAAACATAAAAGATATGCAAACAACAATATAGAGAAAACAATGACAAGGATGGAAAGGGTTAGACCGTTTCACTGTTCAAACTTAAGCAACAAACTACAATGTCAGCTTCCTTGGCAAAGTCATATATATCTTCATGAGTACCCTTCAGATCAACGAGACCACCAATTTCATCTTGAAGAAAAAATACAAAACATGTGAGGAAAAAGAAAGACTGACTGTGGTTCATACTACTGTAATAAACATTTCAGATTCCACAAATTTAAGGAAACTACTTATTACCATATGAATCCCAACTCCGCTTTGTAGCAATAACTTTTACACCAAATGGTCGCAATCGCCTTGCTAAATCTATTCCAATATTTCCAAAGCCAAAAATGAAAACCTACAGGATCAAGGAAACACAATTACCAAAACAGTTTAATAAATGATTGCTTATCTCAGTAACAAGTGAAAATAAACCGAGAAAGAAAAACTAGTAAAATGCACAATTCTTTTCCTTTCTTAGAGTTTTACACTTCCACTTAGTATCTAATTGAACGATTAAAAATCATAAAACTTTTTTACATGAATATCAAGTTATATTAAATGCACAGAGTACTAGCATACATGCTCCACAAAGCAGTGTCTTCTTTAATACCTTAACTAAATGTTTATCTTCAATGATGCTTGTTTCTACATCAAACATTTCAATCTTTTATGCATATTATCTTTTTCATATTCTTTTTTCTTGAAGATTCATATTTTTGCGTTGTGTGATCCATGTAGTCAACCTCACCTAGCTGGGATAAGGCTTTGTTGTTGTTTCTTATTTTTCTACTTTGTAACTTTATGCTTCCTCCATAAAAATGACTTTTCTATAAATAAAATTAAATAAAAAAATCAACTAACTAACCGTTTTTCCTAGTAATGTATCGCCGACTGGAACGCCAAGCTTCCTCTGATGAATGGAAATTAGCATTTCATTCTGCAAGAACAATTTATTGGCATCAGTTGTTCATCAATCTTTCCATTAGAAGAAAAAGGATAAAGGTTAAATATGATGGTAACCCATTGCATGAAAGATCAATGTCTAATACATCATGGATCAAAATTAAACACAGAAAAACTTATTCAACATCCATTTAAGAGATAGTTTAACTACTTTCCCATCTCCTCTATTATGTAAAAAAAACTTGTGATCCCTCCCTCTAAAACTAAATATGCCTTGTGAATAAAACCAATTTTGTCCAGTTCTGTGAAGAAGCAGATTGTTGTATAGAAAGGATAATAGCTGGGGCATTTCAGCAAGGGATTATCTTTACGTCCTCATTGTGTATTTCAATAAGTAGCATTTTAAATAGGATTGTCACTTGTGGTTCTCCAAAAGGCAAGGAAGGGTCTTTTATGTCAAAACATGGGATCCTTTCTTTTGCTTAGGCAAGATCCCTTGTTCTTGTTTATGCAACATTTCTTACTACCCACTCACTCTACTCAATTAACAAATTCTTTTCTTCAACTTTAAAACAGGATAATAACTGTTGCCATCTCAGAAGCTTCTCTTGATAAAATTGTGTCTTTGTTAGACATGCAAGAGCATTGGATATTTGTTCAAAAAAATCTGAGCGATTATAGGTCTTCTTGGGGCTTCTCTACCGTATTGTCATGTTCTATGTGACTTCTATCCATCATCTTATATACCCTTTCGCTAATGTTCACTCTTCTAACTAATAATTTAAATCTGAAGAACGCATACTTGCTGACGAAGAAGACCCAGCATTAAATATATGGCCATTTCTGCACATGAACTAGAATTTCCAGTACAAGCACTAGGTATCCTTGCAACTTTAATTCCATGCTTGGTTGCAGCATCAATATCAACACCTTTATAAAGGGTCACAAAAGGGCATCAATGAACAAGAAGACAAAAGGAGTAAATGTTATTTAATAAAAGAGAAAGACAATTTGAAAAAATATCCAAGAATCATCACTAAAGAAAACCAACTGACTCCAAATACATTACCTTCCAACCCAACACCATACTGCATAACAAGCCGCATGTTAAGTGCACGAGAAATGATGCTTGAATCTAGCCTCATGCTTTTAACTATGCACATGTGATAGTCAGCAATAGCCTTGGCCACATCATCAAAGGGGAGAACATCAACCTATATATACAACAAACCATAGGTAACTAAGCCTCAATTAAATTAAACAATTCATTCTCAGTACAATAAAGATCATAACAATACAAAGTAAACACAAGAGTAAAGCTCACTTAGTCACAAAAAAAAATAGAGGATGTGTTGATGCAATTACACTTTCACTATTGAACAAAATATCTTTATCCAATTAACAAAAAGTATAGACAGAAGAAAATCATCTACCATCACAAAGACAAGCATAACCAGATTGACTTGAACCTTTAATTCTGAAGAAAAAGAAATGTTATTGGAGATGTGAAGTTCAATGGAAAATGATAAGACATTATTTAATAGGAAACAAGAAATGATGACACATTATATTTAAAACATGATAGGACATTATTTATATATATATATATATATATATATATATATATATATATATATATATTTAAAAGGAGACAACCAGCATAGTTAACAAATCCCCCTGCATATCTGAAGCAACCTGTAGACTCACTCTTGAAACATGCATGCAACTCCAGATAACAAAACATTTATAACAAAAGATTAAAATAAGAACCACATATTGGTAAATTTATTTGTGAGAGTTACATTAAGAAAGTTAATACACATTCATCACTATCCATTGAATCCTTAGTCATTCTTGCTGTCAGCAGCCTTCAAAAATAATAACCAAAAATGTGTGAAACATAAAATCAAACAATGATTAAATGAAATCAAAAACAAAATATGCAACAATATCAAGGCAAGGCACCTTTATATTTGAATGATTCTGCAAATACTCTATTGTATAATCATGAGAAGCTGGGAAATGGGGCCCACAAAACAAAACACGGGTTACATGGTTGTCCATATTCTTGGTCATGCTCACATTTCTGTCCATAAGATTCACCCTAGCAAATTATGATAGGTAGGGAAGATGTCAAATAAATCCTTGAAAAGTCAAATGAAAGCAATATTTAATCTTTCACACTATTTTCCTGATCTTAATTTGGAAAAGAATGTAATAGTCACAATGAAGCAGAATACACAGAAGTTCATAAGTTAATACGTATTAGAAAACAAAAATATGCCTGTTTTAGTCAGCTTGTGCCTAAACATTTTGATTACCTTATAATTAAGCGGCCCTGATGTTTTAGAAGAATAAGAAGACACAGGACAATTTCTATTTCACTAAAACAAATGGTTAAAGATCACACTAGCCGTGGAAGTATTTTTAAGCTCAAATCAGCCTCTGAAGTCATAAAATGGGCTCAAGATAGCCCTTTTTGGATCACAGTAGTCCCAGAAGTATCGGTAGTCGGTTGTCAAAAAGGGCTATCTTGAACCCATTTTACTACTTCAGGAGCTGATTAGAGCCTAAAAATACTTTCAAGGCTACTGTGATTCTAACGCTTCCGGGTCAATGGTGATCTTTATCCCTCAAACAAGTCAACATTCAACACTTACAATATAGACTTAATCTAATTACTGTTCTACCTAATATAGCACGTGACTCACTAACATCCTAACCCACCACTGCACGTGCCAAACAGCTTCACAATGCACTAGCAGAGTCAGTTTGGTCATTGCAAAAATGAAGTAATTAAATTTGCATTCCTCAAAAACAAAAGAAAAGCAGTACCTTTGCAGTATGCGATGAAAGTGGAGAACTTTGTTTATAATGGCCATAAACAAACGAAAGGGACAAAATGGGAATGAAGAATTGAGAAAGAGAAGCAGTTCTACATAGCTGTCAGATAGAATAAGAATATCAATAAATTATATGTGCATCAGACATCAGTGTATGGAAAATGTTCACTGAATAGTGAATGTTTATACACTTATACTTATTACCTGAGGAGAGGATATGGGCGTAGATTAAAATATTAGTGAGAGCCGTCTTTTCGATTAGGGGTTTGGAGAGGTGAAAGTGAGAAGTTGGGACATGGAATGTTGTATCATGTATGTATACTTGTGAAAAACATTAGTACAAGTGTCGCATTTTTTCTTAATATTAAGCATTCCATGTCACGTGAAATTTGACCCATGAGTTTTCGGCCACGTGTTCCCAAGTTAATGTTTCTTGGGAAAATGACAAAAAAATGACACTTGAATTTGAGTTGGATAAAATGGGGTCTCCAATTTCAAATAAGGGATAGTCTCCAATTTGTCCTAAATGAAATTTGTGACTTTGTGCCAAAAAGTAGTGAATGACATATTCTAAAGTAGTTAACAGCGATAGTTGAGTAGTTATTGTGAATGGTAGTTAATAGCGATACTTGAGTAGTTAACAGCGATACTTGAGTAGTTAACAGCGATACTTATTGGTTAACTACTCAAGTATCGCTGTTAACTACTTTAGAATATGTCATTCACTATTCTTTGACACAAAGTCACAAATTTCATTTAGGACGAATTGGAGACTATCCTTTATTTGTCCAAGTTGAAATTGGAGACCCCATTTTGTCCAACTCGAATTCAAGTGTCATTTTTTTGTCATTTTCCCATGTTTCTTTGTGGCTCCTCATGGTGTGAATTAGTAATTTATATCTTATTATAAAATAACACACTTGGTAATAAAACATATTCAATGATAATATAAAGAGAGACAAATATATAAACATTAATAAATATGGAAAAGAATATGGAGTAAAGTAGGATAATACATTAAATGATGAGAGAATGTAAGAGTGAATACTAGGGAGGAAAAAATATTAGGAAAAGTGGAAAATTAAATAAGTAATATATTATGTTGAAGAGAACGTATAAATGATGGGTCCCACTCCTTTTTTATGCTTCTCGTTATTTTTATATTTTATTACTTTGTATTTTCTTTATATTCCCACATTTTTTACAATTTCAAATGAGCTAATTGTTATTTAATATTTATTTTTCAATAATAAATTATCATTTTTAAATATATATATGTGTGTGTGTGCACGTGTGTGTGAATTGTATCTAAAGAACTTTAATTCCTATAATATAAATTGGGTGTTGTGCTAGTGTAAATATTTAATTTTTTGATTTCCCACTAAATTTGGCGTTCTCTTTAATAAGTTCTCATGTAAACTTACTTTTTAAAATAAACATCCAATTCATCGGAAAAAAATAATCCAAATATATTTTTGAAAGTCAGATTGAAAAAAACTCACTTCTACAATTCTATCGTTACAAATCCAAACATACATAAATCACATCACAAGTGTGACTTTATTCAATCTTACTTCTGAAAAAGATATTAAAATAAAGTCATTTCTCTACCGTGATATCCAAACACACAATTATCTTCTGTGAACCATCTTGTGGGGTATAAAGAGTTTGTTCTTTTCCATCTAATATTAGACTATATTTATATGAGATATTTTGCTTCATTATCTATGGAGTATTTGGTTTTTACTTGTAACTTTACTTGTAACTTGTAACACCTAGCTGTTTATGACGATGCCATAACATTTTAGTTGGTTTATAAACAAATTTTCAAATGTGAGGAACCCAAAATACAAATAATTTCAAACATTTTCTTTCAAAATAATATATTAGTTAAGTTAAAACTTTGAGTGGAAATTACTCAAATTAGTAGAAAATAAAAACAATTTAAATAATTCTACTCATCCAAAAACTTGGGGGAAATTCCAAATAAATGCCTTTTGAATTATCAAAAAGACAAAAATGGGAGACAAAACTAAAAAGGGATTGTCCCTTATTTGGAATAAAAAAGTTTAGGGCATAAAGACCAAACAACCCTTCCTTCACAATCTCATTTGAAACAAAATTAGAGAAGGAAGCCATGCACATTGCACACTAGAAATCGCCATTCATGATTCTACTATTGCAAGCCCCGTGGGTTTCATTCTTCGTCTAGTTGATCGAAATCAACGATGATTATCTTTGTGGTGAGTCCTTTTTGTTCTCCCACGTTCTTTGTCGCCACCCTGAATCACTCAAACAAATTGCTCAAAAATTGCTAGTTTTGGTTTCCCATGTCTCAGACAGTGTTGTTTCACAATCACAATTGATGCTGCTATTCTTGGTTTTCTTGTATACAGTCTCACACTCCTTTTGCGTTTGGGTTTAGAATGAATTTCTCAAAGGGGCTGAGGAATTAATTTGAATTTTCACTTTAACATTGTTCATGTTGAATGGTTTCAATTTTGAAATTGAAAGAGGACTATTTGTTATTGATATGATTGTGAGTTTTAAGTTTCAAAGTGTAGATCAGATTTGCGTAATACAGAAAAATGTCACTGAATCCAGTTTTGTTTGCCATGTTAGCTTTGTCATGGTTAATGGTTAATCCTCATCCTGGATTAATGTCAATTATATAGATTTGTTTTTCTAGGAGAATCTATTTTTTAATGGCTTTACTATAGAAATTTATGCTATGCATATGGAATGAATTGTAGGCATGGAATAAATGCTTGCTAGCCACTTGACCAAACATATGAAAGCCGCAATTTTAGTCATTGATTTATACTTCATTTACTTAATCATTCAGTTGAGGCAATTTATTCAAGAGTTTGTTTCATTATTGTTTCAGAGGATATGAGAAAGATATAGTTTATAAGTCTGAAACTAAAATTATCTTGTTTTTGCATTGATTTGTTAGTTTTACTTCAGACAAACAAATTGCAGAATGATGATGGATTTTTGGTGATGAGATCATTTTTATTTGTGAAATGCAAGGTTAAATTACATGAATAATGTAAATTTTATTATTTATATTGTTGTTCAAAATTTTGATGTTAAGTTCTAATTGTACTTGAATTTGAAATTGTGTGGGGTTTAAACTATATTCGTATTTAAGTTTACATATGATTTGCTGATGAATTTCAGCTCTCTAGAAATATGAAATGTTCTTTCTTTGTTTTCGGCTATTAAATGACTTGGTCTTACTTTGCTCGTGCAGTAGGGACATGTTTTGCAGGTGGTCGTAGTAATCTATATTATTTTTAAGAAATGTACTATAAAGGAATTTGCTTCAATGTGAAATGATGGCAGGATAATTTGTTTTATGAGAATGATTATATTTACTACAAAATTTGTGAAAAATGTTTATGAAAACTGAATGGAAGAAGTTATTTTGTAGGTCTGAAAATGGAATTACTAGCAAGAGGGGTCAAGTAATCAAAGTGAAAAGAAGGTGACATAAACGCCAAAGAAGTGGAAAATGAACATATAAGAGTAAAAAAACAAGAAATTGATTGAAATTGCCTCAATCAAAGAGTAGTGGAACAATAGTAGTTAAATGTATTATAAAAGTGGTTAATCGTAGTTAATTGCATTACTGAAGTGGTTAATGAAGGTTGATAAAACAAATGTCTCAAAGTAGTTGGAAATAATAGTTGGATATATTACGAGAGTGGTAAATTGCGCTACCGTAGTAGTTAATTGTATTAGTTAAGCAGTTAATGTAGTTTCAGATAAACAAATATTTCTCTCTGAGTAGGGAAAAGGCATAAATAGTTAGAGGAGTAGAGGGAGTGGTTAAGTAAGAGTAGTTAAGTGCATCACTGAAGTAGTTAATGTAGGTTCTGAAAAACAAATGTCTCCCAAGTAGTGTAAAAACAGAAGCAGTTAAGCCATCTGAGCTGCCAATTTTAGTGTAACGTGTGCTGCCATTATTCAAAACATAAATGACCTTAAATAGAAACTAAAATAGTTTTACTCACACTAATACCAACAAATAAATTCACCCAACAAATAAATTCACTCAGCCAAAAACCATCATGTTTTGCCTACTTTTACAAGAAAGGAGCTTATATAGTCACTTACTAAAGGTCATAATCCCAATCAACACTACCACTCCCCTCCATCTATCCCACTAATTCCTTTTCTTCTTGTATATATGGTAGTTCCATTTTCATGCATATATGTAAGAAGTTATATATTACTATGCAAGCTCCATGCTTGCTGTAGTTTACTTATATACATCAAAAGTAATTTTTAGATCTGCATATATTCAAAATAATTATCTATAGTGTTGCATGTCATGCTACCACTCATGAGCAGTCAAAACAAACCAACCTTATCTCCTCTGACTCACCAGCTTCCAAAAACTCTAAAAACATATATTTTGATGAGAGAGATTCAAATAATCTCAATAGCTATTCATTATGCATTATCATGCATAATAATTCATAAACTTATATATAAAAAACTACTCCCTCCGTTCCTAAATATAAGATCACTTTCCCTAATTTGAGTAGATTAAGGAAGTTAGTTAAGTTAGTTATTTACACATGATATTACCAATTTATCCCAACTATATGTCTTTATCCTCCCCCCTTTCTCTCTTACTTGTTATTATAGATAAGCATGGAAGAGTTAACTTGGGGAAAATTTGGGAAAAGTTAGAAAGTGATCTTATATTTAGAAACAAATTGAATTACAAAAGTAATCTTATATTTAGGAACGAGGGTAGTATTAATTAATTAATAAATCTTAACCCTACTGCTCACACAAATATGTGAACCAAAAAGGCCCAATTATTCTATTATCAATAATAGCTCCAAGACATCTCTATCAATTCAACATGCAAACACAAACAATTATCATCTTGCATATATGAGCTTTTAATTCCCAAATTTCAAATGCAAAGCCATAAACCCAATTCGTACAAGGGAGAAAAGGAAGAGATTGAAGTTTGCAAACCAACCTAAACCCCAAACAATCAAACATGCAAGACCACTTTGTAACTCCATTGACTTATAAAATCAGTTGTTTGCAACTTAAAGTCCTAGAAAAGCCCAAACCTGTCGGCTAAATGGTACCCAAACTGAGGGCTTTCGGTCAAACTCTTATCCTCTAGATTGAAGCTTGAACTTTATTTTGTTAATTAGGAGACTCAAAATCAAAATACCCGTGTGCATTCTCTCTCAAATCTTGCCCTAAATTGCAAAAATAAGAGCAGCAATGAGAAGGGAAAGCTCACCTAAAGTCAGCCAAGTGTGGTGAGTGCTCCGGCTGCCCCAATGTCATCGTCGTCATCGCCGTTGGTAGCTAGGAGAGAGAGAAAGGAGATGTGACTGTGAGAGGGTGAGAAAAGGTTTGAGAAAGAAGGGTGTAAGTTATGGTGAAGTTGGTGACAATGGAGAAGGTGAGGAAGAGTGTGATGAAGATAGTGATGAGCGGTGATGAGGATGAAAGAGTAAGATGTGTGATGGTGGTGAAGAAATGGGAGAGTGAGAGTGATGGTGAGCGGTGATAAAGAGGACGATAAGTGAGTATTTATTAAATAATGAGTGATGGAGATTAATTTAAGAAGAAGAGATAAGAATGAAAAAATGAATGGATGAGATTAATTTGGAGAGGAAAAGGACAAATGAGAAAAAGAGAGGATAAGGTTTTTTAGATATTTTGAGTCTCCATAGAATTTCTCTAAGTATGTTTTAATTCCCAATTTATTCTTAAGACTTTTCAAATAAAAAAACTTTATCCTTAAGAATAAATTTGGGAATCAAAACATATATGGAGAAATTTTATTGAAACTCAATATATTAAAAATTTATCCTCTCTTCTTCTCATTCATCCTTATTATCTCCCCAAATCAATCTCATCCATTCATTTTTTCAACTTTATCTCTTCTCCTCAAATTAATCTCAACCACTCATCATTTAATAAATACCCTCTCATCCTCCTTTTCATCACCACTCAACATCACTCTCACTCTCCCATTTTTTCATCATCATCACACATTTTACTCTTTTATCCTCATTACCGCTCACCACAACCTTCATCACACTCTTCCTCACCATCTCCATTGTCACTAATTTCATCATCACTCACATCTTTCTCTCTCTCAAACCTTTCCTCACACTCTCACACTCACTGTCACCTTTCCTGCAAAAGTTGGAGGACGTTGTTTACAAAATCGAGTCATGGCCTCCTCTAAAGTATCTCTGGGAGATTCAGGTTGCCTTGGAGGGTATTCTACTTGTTCCTCTTGCACCCTTACTCCCCCAATTTCATTTAACCTCTTCGCATGTTGCTCACTTGCTCCTGTCTCTCTCTTATTTGATTCATGGTTTCGTGCTATTCATTTAACCTATCCAAAATATCTTGAAATGGATTGAGTGGAAGCCTGCCATTTGCAGAATTGGTTCCTGATCGACCTCTTCTTATATTTACCATCAAGAGTTTCCTATCATAAACATTTAATAAAACAAAACATTACAATCACAATAAAATAATTCAAAGCAATCAACAATTCAAACACATGCACATATATTACAATATCATTTATTTACTACACAACCCAATAATTTAATTTTTTGAAAAAATCTAATAGCATCACATCAAAATTAAACATACGCTGTAATTTACAATAATTCCACACATTTAATCCACCTAATTAACACACATATTACACACAATTTAGTGATTTACAACCTAAACTATCATAACTAACCCCTCTCACATAACATTTAACCTATAAAATACAGAAGGCATCCTAAACTAAGAAAAGGATTATAGCTGACTTATGTCAAAACCTTTGTTCCGATACCAAATTGTAACACCTAACTTTTTTATAAAATTTTAGTTGGTTTATAAACAATTTTCAAATGTGGAGAACCAAAAATACAAATAATTTAAAACTTTCTTTCAAAATAATATATTAGTTTTCTTCTTTCAAAATGGGCTTTTCTAACAAGTTTAATTAAGTTAAAATTGAGTAGAAATTAGTAGAAAATAAAAACAATTTAAATATTCTACTCATCCAGAAACTTTTCATACTTCCTGTTGTCTATCCAATTATTGTATTAATCATTATTATTATTATCGTTACTATTATTAATACTGTTATTCTTTTCTAACTAAAATATTGAGATTATCTCGTTTAACAATCGTCTTCCTTACTGTAAATATCACAGTTCCATTTTGTTATAGAATTAATATTCAATATGAAGAAATTAGATTAAAAGGGAAGAAGAGAAATTCAGAGGGTTTAAACATTTTTTTGATTCAAATGGGCAAACACTAACGGCTTGAGGTTACAAGCGGGATCAAACCCGCAACCTCCCACCTAAAGGGGAGATATCATACCATTGGGTTACTAGGCCCTTAATTGGTAGAGGGTTTAAACATTACACTTGCATATCCAAACAAATCCAATTTTGAAAACACAAAGAAATTCAATCACTATCACACTTATTAAGTATAAGCATTTAACATAAATACAATGCAATTTTATAAACTTAATTACTTATAATTAAGTTGTAAGATAAATTAAATCCTCAAGACTTCTCCCTTGTTATTATCAGTTACTCTAGCATGATTAAAGACCAAGTTCAACTTGACTACAATTATTCAAACCCAATCAAACCTCAAACAATTATTTATAATTTGATTTCCAAACTTTAATACTTTAAACATTATAGAATCCAACATTATGATTTTATTTACTAGGTACAACTAATATTAACGGATGGACTCAATTCATAGATACAAGGAAAGAGCACAAAACTTCCAACTTTAGAGAATTATCAACATATCCTAACAAAAATTCCTTTTAGCATTAAACTTCATTATTCATAGTTAATTTTGTATTTCAACAACTATATAATTTCCAACTAAAGAAATCAAAGCTCCATATTTAAATTCAAACACAATTGAAAACAGAATCTACATGACCCGAAATCAAACAATGCCAAGTGCCATTTTCAACACCAACACACAATTATAAAACTATTCAATCTCAGGAAACATCAAACATCACATTTCCAATTTTCTCTTCTTGATCCTATTTGCAGCACCAAATACCAGAAGCAAGAAAACAACTCTCAAAACAGAACACAAAAGCAAAACAACAGCAGTAATAATCTCAATTTCTCAGAATTCCAACATGCAAACTTGTAAGCAATTGTAAACAGTAAAAAAAACTGTAATCACATATTATAAGCACTCAATCCCAGCCATATTACAACATAGAAAACTCTATAATACACTAACATTTATTTCATTATTATTAATATTTGAAAACCTTCTGCTATAATCAGATTGATTCTAAAATTTCCAGTTTCAAGAACCATTTTATATCATCTATTTCCAAATTCAAGATTGAAAACATAACTAAACCAGCAATGTTGCAATTAGATTTTATTCTCAAAAGACCAAATTTCAACAAGAAATCAGATAGTATTCCTCTTTCATAACATTCAAACTTTTACGACTCTCATAAATTGCTTAAATTAGCCAAGCTTATAGCAACAAAGAAACATAAACAAGAATAGAGAACTTCCTTCAAACTTCATACATATTTATAAACAAGAAGAATAGGACATGTAAATACCCAACCTGTTTCTATGATTTATTCCCTTAAAAATAAAAAATACCACTCCTTCCATCCACGCCTAATCAATTCAAAAACGCAATACATGAAGTCATCTACATTACTTCCAACAGTGGCTTTTCTAGTCTAAAACATTATCTACAAGGATATGAAATAAGTAGGACATAAACTCTCTATTAAGTCCTTATAAAGTTGAAACAATAATCTTATAGAATAGATTTCTAAAAATGATTCTTCCATACATAGAAGCTTTCAATTAGAGTTTATAGAAGCTTTCTTGCTCCTTGAACGTGAACCAAGAAGGCTCAATTATTCTATCATCAATAATAGCTCAAGAACATCTATCAATTCAACATGCAAACACAAACAATGATCATCCTACATATATGAGCTTTTAATTCACAGATTTCAAATGCACAGCCGTGAACCCAATTGGTACAGGGGAGAAAGGAAGAAATGGAAGTTTGCAAACCAGCATAAACTCCAAACAATCAAACATGCAAGACCACTTTGTAACTGTATTCAACTTATAAAATCACCTAAAGTCAGCCAAGTGTGCCCCCACCGCCGCCGTCGCCGTCAGTAGCTAGGAGAGAGAGAAAGGAGACGTGAGTATGAGAGGGTGAGGAATGGTTTGAGAGAGAGAAGAAATGTGAGTGCAAGAGTGATGAAGTGAGTGACAGTGAGATGGTGAGGATGACGAGGGAGGGGAAGTATTGAATTGAAGTAGTTATTTATAAGTGAATGGTTGACATATATTTGGTGGGATAATGATGAATGATATTTTGTTGAGTGGAGGGGATTGATTGAAGATGAGATTGACTGTGAGCAGAAGATGATAAGTTTGAAGAAGATATTTTGAGTTTTGAACTTTTAATATAATTTCTATAGATATGTTTTATTCTCAGATTTATTTTAAGAATTTTTAAATATTAAATAATATCCAAAATTCTAAATATTATTATTAAGAAAGTTAAATAAAGTAATTAAAATTGATTTTCCTAAATTTTTCTTTCAAACTCGTTTATTTTTTTATAAATTAATATATGATCTAGTAGTATTAATATACAAAATATGTTATAATTGAGTGATTTATTTTGTTTTTTTTAGGATTTTTCAAAAAAGGTAACTCGATCTTATATTTATGACTAGAGGTACTAACTTTTTTAATCTTTTACAAATTTTTTGTTGGGTTAAAGATTAAATTTGCCCCGAAAGTTTTAGACTAGGATCAAATTTGCCCTTGAAATTTTTTTTAGATCATATTTGCTCCTGAAGTATACAAAATGGATCAATTTTACCCTCTCATCCTACATGTAATGTCAACTCAGCCTCCATGTCAAACGTAATGCCACATCATCATCTTCTTCATCCCTCCCTCACCCCACCACCTCCTCTCCTCCCCTCCCCTCCCTCTCCCTCCACCACACCCTCTCAGCCCCCACCCCACAATTTCAATGCTCATACCGTTTCAAAAGAGAGGCGAAATTCAGAACTGTGTTTCTTTTCCTGAAGAATTCCCGAAGAACTCCTGAAGTTTTGTAATAGGTTTATTTTGTCCCTCTAGATCTGCAACAAAACTATGAACCTAATCCCTACCACTTGCCAATCCCGAATCCATGTAAAACACAAAAACCCACAAAAGAATAAATAAAACCAAACAAAAGCAAAGGTCTGTCAAGAGGGTTATGGCGGCCATGGAGGGAGACAAGTTGAGGTGAAGGGCGAGTTTGGTTGTGACAATAGAGAAGTGGTCTTGGGCGCGGTTCTGATGAGGAAGTAGAAGTGGAAGATGAGGAGGAGAGAGGGGGTGGTGGAGGGAGAGGGAGGGATGGGGAAGATGATGATGTGGCATTAAGTTTGACATGGAGGCTGAGTTGGCATTACATGTAGGATGAGAGGGTAAAATTGATCCATTTTGTGTACTTCAGGGCAAATATGATCTAAAAAAAACTTCAAGGGCAAATTTGATCCTAGCCTAAAACTTCCGGGACAAATTTGATCTTTAACCCATATTTTTTTAGATAACTCAACTTGTTAGTTTGTTTTGTATGTATATGCAGTTTGTCTGACGTAGGAGTGGCTTACGTAAGTAAAAGATATAAATGGAATCAAGTTTGCTACTAAGGAAAGACATAGATCAATATAATTTCAAACGTGGACACGTCCAGATATATATTCTTGGCAAGTACTATGTACTGCTCTCTCTCTATATATATATATATATATCTATATATATATATATATAGCGTGGCTTATATTATTGTGGACTTGTCTGCAGTAGAACCTGATTCTGTTTCGTTGATCAGAGAGAACTTATTTTGTTTAAAATTTTGAGACTCGCCTGAGTTAAATTTGTTGGTCTGGCGGATATATATTTCTTAAAAGTTTCTATCATTATATAATTTTTGTAATATTGATACGGTATTTTAAATATATAATTAAAAGTTATGTTTTCTTAAACTTATAATCTAAAATATCTAAATTGTTCATATAATTGCCACATTTTTTCCTTTTAGGGGATTCTTTCTTTCTTTTGAGTTTTAACAAAAACGTTGTAATTAAAAATTACTCTAAAGTATCTTCACACGTACACACATTACAATAATGTATACATTTTGGATTTTGGGATATAATTCACGCATCTCGCTCCCTCGTTTCCTTCCTCTCTCTGATAATGAGTTCTCGCTCTTCTACTTCCTCACTAACATAAATATTCCTTGCAATAGATATAAGATATTTTAATATTCATATATATACAAATTAAATTGTCAAATTAAATTTGAAAATAGAAAGTATACGTGCGAATGGATCCATAAATCTCTAGGACTGTATCATTATTAGAATTCATATATCAGAAAAAGGATTAATAACAAGAAAAATTGAAAAAAACGAGTCATTTCCTTGAATTCGGAAAAAAATTATTAGTTTACTACTACAAAACATGCATTTTAGACCACCCTTTTAGACCTTATATACTTTACAAAAGGTGTAAAAAGTGATAGCGGTGGTATTTTTGTAATTATATTTAAATTACTTAGAATTGATTTTTTAAAAATAAGATCTTAAATTGTTAAGAACGTACCTTTTTCAAACATAAAACGCATCAATAATTTTAAGCAAGCAAATAATGTCTAACGTGAGATTTTAATAATCAAACTAGACACCATTCGCATGATTCTCTGACAAATAGGTAGACCATCTATTCAGCTGATAACATTATAACTAAATGGATATAAGTGCTAAATTATTATAATAAGTGTCATGGTCACCATAATAATATTAAGATATGATATATATGAGATTCTGTAACATTCTAAAAATTAATCTAGAATTAGTAAGTCTAATTATCTATAACTATATGAGATTCTCCAAAAAATCTAATGTTGTTTAATTTAGGGTTATTGAGGATTTCGAAAATTCTTTATAATTTTGAGGATTTGATTTTTTTATGAGCCTATTATTGGTGCTTATCTAAGATTGTGAAAGCAATGATGTGGGTGTTTTGATTGGGTTCAATTTTGGTTGTTTTTAAGAGATGAAAATTGCATGTTATTATGCCTAGGAAGTTGAATTGGGTGTTGTTTTGGAAGTAGTATGTTAATGGGTTATTGATATATTGATCATGGATATGTGATGGTTGGGTGTTAAATCATTGAGATTGAATGGTGGTGAAGCTATGTCCTTAGCTTAGGCTTGAAATTATTACTTATTAGTTTGAGCCAGGTGAAGGTATTGGTGCTTAGGTGTGGGTCTAATGTAATTTATTTTTGGAGAAATTGTTGGTTTCATGTTGAGAAAAGCTTGAATAGTGGGCCTAGGAAAATATATTTTACTGATGTTTTAGAAGTGATATGATGATTGTTATTGAAATGAGATATGATTATTTGAAAAATTGGGAGTTGAAGTTTGGAGTATATAATGTTTGTAAGGGTATGTCTCTTTTGGCATATACACATGGATTTGTAAGTTTAGGATACATGACAATTTAGGATGAGAATATGATTGATTTGTGATAGGGCGAAGTTGCAAAAATGATACTAAACTTTGCCTTTATGAGCGTTTCTAATGGTAAAATTTCGCGAGGTGCAAAAATAATATCAAACTTGGGATTCAGACGCAAATATAGTATTAAGGGAAATAAAATTTAGATATGAAAAGACTTTTATGACCCTCATTATACTATTATCTTCTTCAATAACCTCCCTCCGTTCACCCACTTAATGAAAGACATAAGAGTCTTTTCATATGTGAATTTTATTTCTCTTTAGTGAAATTACTATATTTGCACATGGACAGCAAGTTAGGTACTATTTTTTTACTTTGCGAAACTTTAGTATTACAAACGCACTTTTAGGTAAAGTTTACTATATTTTTGCACCTTCGCCCTTGCTTTGTGATATTAGGCATATAGTTACATTTGTAATTTAGCTTTATTTAAAATTTTGATAATTTTGATGAATTTTTTCCTATCTAGAATGAATATTTAGGATTAATGTGTAGAATGAAGAAATAATTTTTCATTAATGGTTTTGATAATAGGCTTATTTGTATTTACTGATGACTCTGTTTGGTTCCATTGGTTGAAATAAATGTGGGGTGGCATTTTGAAGGATTAGAGTTGAAAGTTGTTGTGATATGGTGGATGGTTTGAATTGGTAAGATCAATGTGTAAGGATGGTTTAGAGGTTTCATAGGACATGACGATATATATGAAGAGTTACAGTTGATAAAATTTGAGATCTTTATCCTATGAATGAATTGTGAATTGAAACTAAGTATGTTTTAGTGGATATGATAAAATAGAGAGAGGAGCCCTTAATTTATAATATAAAATTTGAGATCTTTATCCTATGAATGAATTGTGAATTGAAACTAAGTATGTTTTAGTGGATATGATAAAATAGAGAGAGGAGCCCTGAATTTATAATATATTATTGAGAATAAATGTTGTTATAGGTTTGGTAGGGGTTTAGTTCAACTTAACCAAGCCAAATAAATGTAATTGGAATTCTTGGTATGAATGGGACTTCCTTTTTGGCCAAATCCAGCAGTATAGGGTCAAATCAATGCCATTTTGAACTATGTATTGACAAATTATTATTTGTTTGTATGTATGTAGACATTGGTGAATCGAGCGTAGCAGACAGCTTTTGTTGAATATGTTTATTGTTTTTGGACCAATGTAAGTAATCACTCTCACCTCACTGCCTGATTTTGTGTGACATTAGTTAGGAGTTTCTTAAAAATCCCTTTTATCTATGCATACATTCTTCAGTAAGGAAGTTGAATTTTAAACGATATGTTTATATTAAAAGAGCCTCTTTGACGTACACCTTCAAAATCTATATATACTCTCATATATATATATATATATACATGTGTGTGTGTGTGTATATATATATATATAATATCCTCGTTGGTAGTTTTGATGAATCATATATATTTGAAGTGTGAATTATTGTGGCTGAGGTATTGAGCAATAAGTGTCTTTAATTATCGTTGTTGCTTGACACTCGAAATATACCATCACGTGATGTAACCTTCAGCCAGCCGACCAAGCGATTATTTATAATGGTCATCCTAATTAGAGATAGGGACAAGCGGTCATTCAGATTAGACACAGAGATCGCTCCTTGATTACAGACGAGGAGATCCCCATCTTGATTAGAGGCACGAGGAGTCCCCATTCTGATTAGAGATAGAAGGGAAAATGTCATCCTGATTAGAGAAATGGGAAAGTGTAAGATTTCATTTCTGGTGAGACCGAATATAATCTCTTAATGATTTCATAATCCTATGGGATGATGTGCTCATTGCAGGTACATTTTATGACTGAGCATTTTAGTGACATTTTTAATTTGATTGAAACTGACCATTTGTTATCTTATGACTAGGAAGCCAACGTTAAGATTGATGAAACCTATTTTAAGTGATCAGTTGGAGGTTCAAGTGAGCTCTTGAGTTCTAGATTGCCTATCTCCCTCTTCCTCTTGAATATTATTATTGTCTGAGTAAGTTATCTTATCTAGTATTGCTCACCCTGTTTTTACATAGGGATTTGTTTTTCATGAAGAACACTGCGACTTTTTTTACTGCTAGTCGCAGAATAGCTCTCAAGGACAATGTCTTTAGAGACGCGAATTGAATTATGTTTTCATTGTTTATTTGCGGGTATTGTTGCTGGCCAAATAAATTAGCACTGGAGTGAAGTTAAAAGATATTCATGAAATTATTTGATAACTTGGGAGTTTATGCCAAAATTGAGATACCTAGTAATTAATATGGCTAAGAGCCAATAGAATTCCCATCTAAATTAATAATCCCTACGGTCCTAAATATAAGACCTAATTGACTTTTTTAGAAAATCCTATATAAAAGCAAAATAAGTTAATTATAAATTGATTTACCTAATTTTTTCCCTTAGATTAGTTTATTTTACCTGTAAACTAATGTATAATCTAAAAATATATCAAATATGTCATGATTTAATAGCTTATTTCGCAACTTTAACCTTTCCAAAAAAAGTCAATTAGGTCTTATATTTAGGACCGGACGTAGTATTACTTAAGAACACGCACATATATATAGCTTGTATATTAATCATAATGTACACACCAGTACATATAACGCCTTTAACTTTGGGGAAGTTAGCTCCTTCCTTATTCCAACACTACATCGTCACACTCATACACCTCACAGCATATCGTACTACCACAGTACAACAGCGGAGAAACACACATATCTCTTTCTCAATTTATATGCTTAGATTCTAAATATATATAAATATATGTACGTGCATCTAGCTAGCCTTGGGTGTGGGTTGTTTGATTCACAAGACCAAGAATCCTTTGCCTGCCAAAATAGGAATATTTGGCAGGATACGCTCGGTTCCTACCAGGAAGAGGAGTAGGAAATGAACTGGCCAGTGATGCAAGAGATTTCTGAGCTTGATTTTCATGATGAACAACACCCCTGCGTGGTGGTTCCAGTTTTTGCTCAAACTGATGGTGAAGATGATGATGATGATGATGATGATGATGATCAGCCATGGCTTCAAAAAAGTGCTAAGAGAACGAAGTCTTGACTATTTTTTTTGTTTGCTTGCTTTTGATGATTTATTTTGTGTCGGGATAGTTAGTTATGAAACAGAAAAGAGGTTTTTATAGGTGCAGCAGCTATGCAAAGCTTGAAAAACAAGCTCTTGGACTAACGTGTCAATATATATAAACTTGGAAGGTGGAATAATTTTTCTTTTTATTCTCCCTGAGAAATACGGTTTCTCTACTTTTATCTTCCTGTGGAGAATCAGGTTCCTTTTTTGAAAAAAAATATATATAATGAAGTTGTTCAAGCCGGAACATTTTGAATTAATCTCTCCATCCTCTCTTCCACTGGCCACAAGGAATTTTCAAACAAGCATCTCCGTCTGAAAATCTATAAAGGATCCAATGATAAGATAAGTAGACCCAACGATTGGACAACTAACCATATATATGTAATTGGACTCGCTAATAACGGCTCACTATGGACAAAAAGATTTAGGGAGTAAGTTGATATGGGTCAGAAAGAAAATAAGTATGATATAAACGAGACATAAAATTTAGGGAAAATGACAAAAAAATGACACTTGAATTTGAGTTGGACAAAATGGGGTCTCCAATTCCAACTTGGACAAATAAGGGATAGTCCCCAATTTGTCCTAAATGAAATTTGTGACTTTGTTCCAAAAAGTAGTGAATGACGATTCTAAAGTAGTTAATAGCGATACTTGAGTAGTTACTGCGAATGGTAGTTAATAGCGATACTTGAGTAGTTAACAGCGAATACTTGAGTAGTTAATGGTTAACTACGCAAGTATTCGCTGTTAACTACTTTAGAATCGTCATTCACTACTTTTTGGTACAAAATCACAAATTTCATTTAGGACAAATTGGGGACTATCCTTATTTGTCCAAGTTGGAATTGGAGACCCCATTTTGTCCAACTCAAATTCAAGTGTCATTTTTTGTCATTTTCCCTAAAATTTATCTTGTATAACCCTAAAAGCGTGAAGTCAATCAAATGGAAAATAGATATATATCTGACCCCAAGAGAGCTTATCACTTACAAGTTACAACCCTAACCATAAATACATACCATTTAGGGTTGACAACCCCAATACTGTTTGCACTAATGGAATAAGTAAAAATAGTTCCCACTGAGATTTGGTTCCAATACCTAATCAAGTAGCGAATATCACACTTTTGCATATTTGAGAAATACATTGTCATGTATCATGGTGAAGGGAAACTATAAAATAAGCTTATGTTAAAACCAAATATTAATATTAACACGTGATTCTTTAATTTCAAGGACAAAATTGGGTCTAATAATTATTTTCATACGGGATGATATTTATGTATATGTTAGAGGATCAAATGGCCTTAGATTCAATTAATAATGATCAACACACAATATAACTAATTAATTCAATTCTTGAGCTAATTTCCAATGAGAGGCCTAGATGTTCAATGAAGATTAAATGAACCGATATTGCTTCATGAGAATATTAATAACCTCATATATATGCACATTAAACACATGCAAATTTTAGGATTTGTCAACTCATTGGAAATTATTTGCATATGTAAAAGAAGGATAAACCTTCTTTCCTATTTTCCCAGAGACGTAGTATGGAACGATGTTAATTCCATTCTTAAGATTTTCACTAATATTTCCTTATCCACGCCCCTCTCCCTCTATTTTATAATATTAATGTTGTTAATTTCCTTTCTGTCGCGCGTGTTATATAACTACTACTTAGTAAAATTTTTGCTTCGTTCTTAATATCATTTTTATCTTATTATCGATACAAAAACACATATAAATTAATGTATAAAAAAACACATATAAATTAAAATTTTGTGTGTGTCTGGTGAGATGAGATAGATGTCCTTTTCTTATACCTGTACGTGGATAGAATTCTCAGGAAGATGTTGTTAATCTCTCTGAAACATCCGATATCATATATACCAATTGAATAAAAAAAATTAAGGGGAAATGTGACGTGTTATGAAATTAAGAATAAAGCAACAAGTTAATTAAGGGTACAAATGTTTGGCAAAGTAAGAGAAAGAATTGTAGTTGGGCCAAAAGATGAAATAAACGAATGTTCATTGGCAAAAATGTTACTTCTATTAATAATAAGAATTAGGCACGAAAGTATCATGCATATAAAATACTGCCCATAAACTCAAGAAAATTCAAGGTACACCCCGAATATAGGAAACACAACTAAGAGGTATTTTTTAAGCCTACGAAATTTTTTTGCTGCAAAAATACTTCAAAAAGTTAATTATTAGATCAAGAAGCCAAGCTATTTTTTATGATAAAAAAAAAAGAAGCCAAGCTATTTTCGGTAGAATTATAAATGAGTGCATAATTTTTAAAAGTATGCAAATGTACCAAAAACTCAAGAAAAAACTACGATGCATTTATTGAGAATTTAAAACGTTTATGAGAAGTTTTAGTCCCAAAAAATGAAACAAAAAATTCTTGTACACAGCTTATTTTTGATAATATAAATATGGGGCTCGTTATGATTGTTGTCGATAGCCCTTGGGAGAAGTTGAAATGTTATAAAATAATATAGTCATAATGAACAAAAGTTGTGAGTAGTTAGTCATCATGGATCACTTTGAAGTTCCATGTGATCAAAATTGATATTTATGATAGAGATTAATCCTCTAATTTTGATCGTTTTAATGATTAAATTTTACACTCCTCCACTATCACCCAATAAATTAGAGAGTAGATCGATATTATTAACCGTTATGAACAATTTTTTGTCAGTTTCTCAAAAGTACTCATGTCCATGCTTAGCTTCTTCAACAATAAATAAGTAGTGATATGAAGGGATTGTGATTACTGTGTTTTAGAAAAAGGAAAAAAAGGTTACATCAACTAATTTAATTAAGACTATTAATCTTATCAAATTAATGAAATAAATCTTACTCAAGAATAGTGCCGGGTTAAACAATATCTCATTTCAAAGACATGACAACCTAATAGGTTTGACATTTTGTGCTATATATGATCCCTGGATTTACATGGAATTTGATTATCCGGAGAAAGGAGACGGCCTGTAACAATTAATTCATTACAGGTAAAAAAAACAGTTTTATCATAGTTTTTTTCTTAAGGAGTGATTATAGACATGTTGGATTGAATTGAACCGTGAATTTTTGTGTTTTTTAAAAGCATTGCTCATCGACTTCGAACTTAATTGCACTCTTTCGGTCAACGCTATCTTCAATCACTTTTGATCGATTAATTCGTCTCTATACTTCCTCATTGACGACGTGATATTTTTGTTTAATTTTGAGCTTTTATATGTGTGTAGAGTTGTGCTATAGGTGTCCAATTAAGGCAATTACAGTAGTTAGCGGACAATGTGTAAATATTTGTCAGTTCAATTGTTAACTAAAAAAACAAAAAAATAGCCAAAATTTGAAATTGAAAACCCGAACTTTCTGAAATAATTTTTTATACACTTCTGCTGCAATTTTGTCCAATACTAAATTCGAAGGAAAAAAAATAAAAAATACATTCAATATACAAATTATTTAATATCTTGTCTAAACCAATTTAACTGTCAATTGAATATGTCCAAAACAAAATACAATAATGATTAAAACATGAAAAGTATTGAATTGGTTCTTGACTTTCAAAGCACATTTTATAATCAATAAATAGTATGTTCTTTTTTTAGTTGGATTTTGAGACAGACCTTCTCCCAAAACTTATACTCCCTCCGGTCCTTATTATAAGTCACCAACCGCTTCTAAATTTTGGTCCTTATTATAAGTCACTAACTAATATTAACTAACTCATTTATTAAAATTTTCCCACTATACCCTTATAATTGAAAAATGCACATTGAGAGATGAGAAGAGAGAGAAGATGAAAAGGCAAATGTATACTCATAAAGATGAAAAAGGTAGTGGGCCATAATGATAAAGTTGGGAGGGGCAAAAATGGAAAAGACAAAAATAATAAGACCAATTTAATGATGCAACTACCATTAACTTCCATTCTTTGGTATGTACAATTTAGGCGGTTGACAACTTATAAATAGGACCGGAGGGAGTACTTATATTGTAGGATGAAGGGAGTAATGAATAAGAAAAATACAGTGCAAGACACATACTACAGTTAAGATTAAGAATAAGCGTTATTATCATTTTATCCTCCATCATCTCTATCATCAACATCAAAGATATTTAGTGGTGATTACTATGATTATGATGCTTTTCTTCTTATAGTTTCAAATATATCGAATTGTTCCCATTTTTTGTGTTGTAATAAATATTAAATAATAATATAATTATAAAAGAAAAAATAGGCACTACTGGACAGGCTACCCTATTAATTTATGCTCATTTTCTTTTTTAACCCAAAATTAAAGTTTGGTCCTCATCAAACTCATCTGTACAGAACACGTTATACGTATATAATAGTTTGGAGGGGGGAGCACTTGATTTTGGCAATGCAGTAAAAAGTCATTTATTGAATTATCACTAATGATCTCAGAACAAACACATGGTAGAGAGATCAGAGATCGCTAAACAAAGAACTCGTAGAATTAGAAGTAGATTTAAAAAACTGAACACACAGATATATACAAAGTTTCAAAAAAGAAACATAGCTGGACGTTATTCTAACAGTCTATCACACCCTCTCACTGCATCTCATAAAATAGTACAATAGCGGAGAAATAGAACAAACAAACACAGACACTCACACAAGATTATGCATATGCTTCATCAAAGTCGAAGGTATACTTATATTGATTATTTAACAGCCTTAAGTGCGAGCTGTTTGATGAGTGAAACTGAAAATCCTTTGGCCACCAAAATAGGTATTTCTAGCAGTATAGGCTCGGTTCCTTCCTGGAAGAGGAGTAGGAAACGAAGCAGCTTGTGCTATCACAGATTTTTTATGATGACCTTGATCATCTTGACGATGATCACTATGATGTTGAACTGATACAACACCAATTGTAGCCTTAAGTGATTCTAATTTCTGCTGCTGAAGCTGATGATCAGCCATGTTTCTTGAAAATAAAATGATGATATTTGATAATATGGTATGCGAGAAAGAGACTAAAGATTGTTCTTTACGCTCTAGATGATGCACAGAATGAGCACAACTCGAGCCTTTTATAGGAGCCAGCATCATAAGCTTCTAAGGCAAGCTTGGACCAACTTGTCTCTATATACACTTGGAGCTTGGAATAATTTTCTATTTCACTCTCTCAATTACAGTTTCTTTTACATTTCTACGCGGAGAATCAGGTTCCTTGTGTGTGTATAGAGAGATAGAGTGAGAGGAACTGCTTTTGGTGTAGCTCAAGGTTGAGTAGTATCAAAAATTATAGTTTAGATTAAATATTGACGGTGTGATTTAACTTTTTTTTACCTTTATTTTTTTCTAAAATTATATTTGAGCACAAAATCTTGTTGAAGATCATTTTAACTTTATATTAGTTGTTTTAAAAAAACAATTCTTTCTGTTTTGAAAATCTTAAGTCGAAAATTTTAAATTGTCGAATTGCATTAGAAAGGTGTAAATTCCAAAGATCTCAGCACAAGGGGATTAGTACTGGAACTTGTTAATTCCAAGTAAAAAGTATATCTGAAGTGTATATTAATCCTCTTTTTTCCTCCACATGTAGCTTCAAACAAGAGCATCTGATCTTCATTTGAAAAAGTATATTAAAGAATATATGTAACATGATATATATGATGGATATATATACCTTTTGTGTACTTACCTATATATCCCTATGAAGTACAAAAATATCTGGTTTATCATTGAAGATGTACCGTATGTATATATATACACGTGTAATATTTCTTTCACTCTTTATTTAATGTTGAGTGCACACATTTTTCTTTAGATGAAGTGTTTGTATATATAGTTATAAACAAATAAATTGAAGCATATTAATAAACCACGCAAATATAGTTTAGTATTTCCTCACATGGTCCTTAACCAAGTGATAAGAGTTTGAATTCTACCTTAAGATATGAATTTATACTTGCCATGAGTTTACCTTCAGTGGAAAACTCATGGCAAGGATATTAACCACTAGTATATGCAGTGGATACTTTTGAGTTTACCAAAAAAAACAAAGCATATATATATATATATATATATATATATATATTTGAAACAAAGCATATATATTTGGTCCCGTGGGGTTGTGTTTTAATTTATTGTACTAGTGTGTGATGTGTGGCATGCATCTCTTTCTTGCGTGATGGAGGAATCAATCCCCAGTTCAATTATTGTTAGTTCAATTATTGTAGAAATCTTTTGATCGTTAGAATTATTTCTAAACTGGAGATTCCATTTGATCATACTCAATGGCTTGTTCATTCCGGTCCTAAAAACCTATTTAAAGATATGACCATGGTCCTTAATATAAGGTATTTTATAACTGTTTCTCAAAATTATATATAAGTAATGTTTTTCAACAATAGACAAGAGGCGGAGAGTGAGACAAAAGGAAAATTGTTAGAATATTTTGGTAATATCATATGATTTTATTTAACTTATTAAATAACACATTTAATCTAATCAGATTAACTAAATATATATTATATTTAAGACAGATATTTATTTTATGCCAGTTGTAGTTAAGGATACTTCATTTATAATTTCTTTTGCAATAATGTTCCACCCAGTGAATTGTCATGCTGTAATGCACAGAAAACCATTCTATATTATTTGAGGAATAATAGATCTATTACTTATTATAAATAGTGTAATTTATTGAGAAATTTCTGTATGTTATTATCAATGTACTACGACCAGTCTAGATTTTTTTTTTGTTAATCATCGCCCGGTTTAATCCGGACTCGAGGGGTAGGAGTGTTGCCCACATATTTTTTTGTTAATCATCGCCCGGTTTAATCCGGACTCGAGGGGTAGGAGTGTTGCCCACATAGACAAGGTTGTCCCTTCTCCCAATGAGAGCGCTTCCCGGGATTCGAACACGCGTTCTCATCCTTACGGGGGTTGTAGCCCACTTACCAGCTCAACCAACTACCCATTGGTGACCAATCTAGATTTTTTTTTTTGATTAAAGACCAGTCTAGATTTTATACAAAAGATGATTTCTTTCTGTTAAGAAACAACTACTACGTAATATTATTAATTATTTTCTTTGTTCTTGATATTATAAGATCAAATTGCCTTTTTTGGAACGATTGAGGAAGAAAATTAAACTAATAATTATAATGTATTTGAAGTATTTTAGTACTCCCTCCGGTCCCTAATGTAAGAGCTAGCCGTCAAAAAAACGCTTCTTAAGAAAACATGTGAATGTTAGTTGGGTGTCTGGAGTTAATGCTTTTTTTCCAAAATTGCCCATATTTATTATGGTACTTTTAAGAGAGAGAAATACATAAACATTAATAAATATGAAAGAGAGTTAGAGGTAAAGTAGGAAAAAATGCATTAAATGAGGAGAGAATATGGGGTGAGCTCTTACATTAGGGACCAAAATCATTCAAATTTTGGGCTCTTACATTAGGGACCGGAGGGAGTATGTTATATGTTACTCAAGAAAAAAAAACTTATTTGAAAAATTTGACAAATCAATTCATAAGTAACTTAATAGGTTTCTTAGGAAATTAAATTTAAAAAGTTAATTAGATCTTTATTTAGAAACTGAAAAAGAAATTTAGATTTGAGCATTATCGGTTTAGAGGTAACTTTTCATGGAATATATATTAACAAAGCTTGGATTCAAAAGAGCTCACCATTCACCTTTCTTAATTATTATTATTATTGATATGCTTACACTTGGTTAATTGATAATAAGATGAAGACATTGCCAAATTGGAATATATGCTTTGAAAAAATATATACAAACTTTAAAAAATAAAAGTAAAAATGAACTTATACCCATAGTTATTAGAATATAGGAATTTAGCCGGGACAAAATCCAGTAGGATACATCTGTATCCACTAAACAGTAATTAACCATGGAATTTGTCGAAATTCTTAGTTTTGGCACTTTATTCTATAATACTTGGGCTTTTTCATGGTTAATTTGATTCTAATGTGAAAGAAACCTGTCACAAACAAATATCACCAAAAGAAAAAAAAAGCAGATGGTATGACAGTATTGGAGAGTGGTGCTCTCAAAAATTCCCAAGGGATTTTTATGGTATTCATGTTTCTCAGAACAAACGGTATCTCCTGTGCGTTGCACGGAAGATATTTTTAGGCACGTATCATCGGTGTTAATTAAAGGTAAGCATGAGTCATATTACAATAAAGGAAGATGTGATATAGTTTAGTTCAGATGCAAAGCAGATTAAAAGATAAGCAGAAAGTTAAAGTGAAGATTAAAACAAAAGGCTAAAGTTTCAATATCAATAGAACTATAGCATAGGTTTAGATTATACATGTCGATGAAATGCATATTGTTATTAGATACATTCTGTTAAATGAAAACATGAATCAGGCTTTTCTATTAGTGTTCCTTGATATTACATGTGAAGCACTAATAAAAAAGACAGTTGCAAGCAACATGGAAATTATAAAGGTATCATGTGAACTTTGTGGCATTTTAAGTAATTGGTGACCATATCACAAATGACCAAGGAGATTCATCAGATGCATAAAAGAAAAATGAAGAGAGAAGTCACATTTAATGTAGCAACATCAAAGTTCATCAATCAGGCCAAAATGTCTAAGGTAAAATGCATGAAGATCTATCATGTGCAAAGAAGATAAAACATATCTCCCCTGTCTCTGTGGCAAGTGAAATTATACATGACTATAATGGTCTCTTGATATCATGTAAATACTATTGTGCAAATATATGATCGAATTTAATTACAGGAAATAGTTAAATATATTTGATATTTGTGCCCAAAAAATATATGCACAAACAAAGCCATAACCACAAAATAGTAACATGGCCAACTATTATCAGCTAAACGTTCATGAAGATTTCTTTGTACACAACATTTTTAGTTGTTTGACACTGAACCTGTTCTTCCTGAGGCAGTGCTATTTTCAGTCCATATTTACTACGAACTCTTGAGAGAGCAACATAGAGTTGACCATGAGTAAAGATCGGTCTTTATAAATATATGCCAACTTTCTTTGGCGATTGACCTTGACTTTTATCAATCGTCATTGCAAAAGACATAACGATTGGAAATTGTCTTCTCTGCATTTTGAACGGCCATCTACTCTCAGAAGGATTCATGTCCATTCTTGTTATCAAAACCTTGTATTGATTGATTATCCCGCCCAACATTGTGGCTTCAATGACAGTCTTGCCAATTTTTGAGACTTGCAGGCGTGTTCCATTACACAATCCTGATTGTAGATCAATCTTCCTGAGTAACATGATAGGAGCACCAACCTTAAGAATCAACTTATGAGGTGGAAGACCAGAGCAAGATATAGAATTAAGAAACTCTGTTGAATACAAGTTTTCAGCAACGTCTGGATCATCTGTTGACTTGCATACACTATCACAGCTTAAGAATTCAAATTCTTCTCCAGGCAGCAATTGACACATGTGCTCATTTATGTCATTAACCATTTGAATAGTTGGAGCCAATATTGCTCGATCCATAAAATAAGATTGAACATTGATGATTTCCAGAAAATTATCATAAGTAAATGCAATAATTGCTGATAACGGGTCATTACATGGTGGAAGCAGAATATCTGGAGGAATATGAATGTCACTTACACCATCAACATCATCACCTAATTTGCCATCACCTACATCCAATAGCCATTAGGAAAATTGTTGAATTTCTGCATTAAGTGTAGGGTCAGCAGACTGCCCGAGCCTCATGTTCTGTTTCAACTTGAATATTTTAACATAGCCCCACAATTGGGATGAGCAAATAGAAGCATCAACAATGTCTGCTCTTGATCCTCGTGGAATAACTGGAAGTATCTGTCTAAAGTCACCGCCCATCACTATACATTTACCACCAAAAATTTCACTACACTGCATAATATCTTGCAGCGTTCGATTCATTGCTTCATAGCAATAGCGTTGCATCATTGGAGCCTCATCCCATATGATTAGAGATGTGACTTTAATTAATTCAGCCAGATGTGAATTTTGAGAGATGTTGCAAACAGAGTATTCTGTAACTTGAATAGGGATGGCAAATCTTGAATGAGCTGTGCGACCACCAGGTAAAAGATTAGAGGTAATACCGCTGGATGCGACTGCTAGCACTATGTCACCTCTTGACCTCAAGGTTGATGCCAATGCATTCCACAAGAATGTTTTTCCCGTGCCACCATATCCATACACAAAGAAATAACCACCCTTCTTTTTATTCACTGCCTCCATTATATCATTGAATGAAAGTAGTTGTTTTGAATTGAGCTTGCTGAAATAAGCCACAGATTTGTCTTTAAGTTTCTGCTTGTCATAACATAATTCTTGTACAATGAAATGATTTGAACAATCCATCACTGTTATATTCTCGGGTATTGGAAGAGAACTAAAGTCATGCAAAGTTTTCCCATTGAAACGAAGCAATCGATCAATTTCCAGAAGGCAGTCTTCTTAACTAACTGCAATGCAGCAGCATTCCACAAGGTTACCAAGGTAGTGGCAGTGCTATCCTTAATTGTATAAGTCATCTTTAACCTGCAACACATAAGATTTCCTCTAAATCAACTTACATATTTACTTTTCCAACTTAATCAACACAATGTTTTTCCATTATCAATCTTACTCACTTGGGCTCAACCTTGATAGGCGTTCTCTTGCAAAATCCACACCATAATGGGCTATGCGGATCATCTAGATTTTAAAGTTTTGGAATAGAAGCAAATTTAGAACAACCATCATATTGCCATCCAAATCTTGATTCAAGCTTCATAAGTTCACACTGGACATAAAACACTTTGCCCTACAATCAAAGGAGAAGTAAATTCCACAATCTATCCACATAGAAAGATCATCAATAGCCTAGAATCTAGTCTTACCATATCCTGTAGATTTATCTTGTCCAGTGTTATTATATCTTCAGTATTGGCAGTCTGAGTATCGGTTACACGACTTCTTTGAGAAGGAACAGACTGTGAGAATTGTGTGCTCACAGGAGTCTTGGCTGCTCTCAAACTTTGAACGAATATGTAAAACATCATCAGTAGGGGTAAAAAATTATTACATGACAGGGGAACAATAAAACGCAAGTTTAGTCACATCTCACCTAGCTAACAAACACTTCACCTCCTCAATATCTTGATTAAGAGTCACTCTAGTGGCATGAAATGATGATATAAGCTGTCTTTCATCTATATTGAAAACCAATAAAGGAATCAATATATTTGAGATTATAAGTCTGCCAAGGTGAAGCAAAAATAATCACAGAGCGCAAGTCATTAAGAAAGGAAGTTATTATTTAAGGTCCATGCCACCCTGCATAAATTGAGCACAGCTACAATGCAAGTGTCTGTAATTTGATGATATGCGGCTGATGTATCAGAGACACATTTATCATACAGAACGCATTCAATGATGTGATCACTGGCAAAAACAATATAATTCATCAAGCTTTTCATATTTACAAATATATGACAGTACAAAGAAATGGACTATTTACTCAGCATCTGCTAATTGCATTGTCAGGTATTGCTTTGGGCCTGTGTCATTCGGTAAATCCTCCAATGATCCCATAGACTTAACAAAGGCACACACATCTAAGAAAGAACAACAAAGTGTCAAAAATAAAAAAGAACACAACCTAAAAGAAGGTTAGAATAAAAATGAGACAATACCAATCAGATGGGTCTCGCTTTCTTTCTCAGTCATTGTTAATATTTCAGCAAAAGACTTAAATGAGTACGCAACAGAGGGTATAGGGCTCGACACACTGCCTTTGTCTGGCAAGAAAACTGTGTTGGGGTTAAAAGTGAGGCGGTATGGATGTGTGGCTGCCCTATAGTTCAAGCCATTAATATCAACCTCAAAAGTTCGAAATTGATAGATCCTTGTCTCATGGATGCCTTTATTGAACCTTTCATGAGCTACCTTTTTCAGGACACTTGCTTGTATCTTGGTCCCCTACAAAAATTTCAAGTAGAAAAATGAACAATGTATCCTCGTTCTTTCAATGTTCATTAACGCATACCAGATTTGATAAAGCATTTAACATATTTCTGACCTTGAAGAACACCCCACGGTATTTTCCACCAAGAATTTATGGATGGATGATTTTCTATTAGCATTAATAACAACATCTTCCATGGACATACAATAAAACAAGTGAGTAACAATAGTAGTTCGTGTTCCATGAAAAGATGACAGTTGTCGTCTGACATTTTTAATCAAGGGTTATAGATTTGTCGATTTGGTGTTTGAAATATTTTTGGGGACTGATTTTTTTATCAAGACCTATCAAGACATATTGTATTTATATCTCAAAATAGAAAACATAGGCTTAAACAACCTCTTCATCAACATAGTCACTAACAATAATACTTCTTGTTGCATGCAAACGTGGTACTTATCACAAGTTTTGTTATCAAGGATTTTATACCATGTCCATTTGGTGGTAACTATGTTTTGGAGAAGAATTTTTTATCAAGAGCTATTTCATACATATCTGAATATAGAAAACAGAACCTTAACCAACCTCTTCATCAACCAAAAGCATGTTGATACAGAAGAAATCATGCGGAGGATGCTTGTCGTAATAATTCCACTTTCTTAAAACACGCACCAATATAGTCCAGAAGTCTGATCCTTGATTTAAATCCTTCAACAATGTGTACTCTGCCATTGTTGTCTTTCACAAAGGTTGAACTCCAATATCAGCATATAAAAGAAATAAGAGCTTGGCAGAAGAAAGAAGACGAAAAAGGTCTAACATATCCCGGTGCAAAGTTGCGTGAGAAGGAGAAAATATAAGCGCAGTGAATTGTCCCATCAAGCTAAACTCCACAGCTACAAAATGTACTAATGGAGAAAAGAAAAAGAAAAAAGCGAGTAGTTCCAGGAAAAAAATTTAATATATACATATATGAGGGTGAGACAATCTTAATAAATTTTCCTTGAGCACACTTTTATAGCTGTCATGGACTTCAAGTCCGCAAACTACTATTGTTAATAAATTTTCTTTACTTCAAGAAAGAAAATGGCCTGGGAAACCTCAACCTATGAGTAGACAAATGGTTTAGGCGGTCTATCATCACATCAAGTCCGCAATTCTGAATTCAGATATGATTAAATAAATGCTCAACCCCCAGTCTAGTTCATTACCAAACGTCTAATTGCAGTGAAACTAAAATGAAAATGGATTGGTGATGCTACCAAAATTTTGATAAAAATATCCGCAAGTGTACGGATCGTATTTTAGTAAAGTGGTAAATCAAGGTCGATCCCACAGAGACTCAGACAATTAATAATTAGGCATTAGATCTCCTATTTTCATTCAAGTTGAGTAAATACAAGAAAATTGATTTTAATTACCTAATAGCTAAGAAAATAAAATAAAACAAATATTCACACAGAAGAAATTCACGAGTCAAAAGAACAACCTAGAGCCACTAATCCCTAATTTGCTTCTTAGATTTTATTCCCCACTAAATTAATTATGAATTAATTCAACTAGCTAATCTAGAGTACTAGTGTCTATAAATGCCTTTCGGTTTCCACCTATATCCTTGCCTAGCTTAATTTCACAATGTCTTGCACTAATTTACTAAGCCAATTAATATCGGTACCGCTCTAATGTGACTATGTAGGGCTTCTAGGTATATGTCTATCCTAGTCGCAAATCAGATAAAAAACCCAATCCTACACTATTTAATCCCATGGTCTATTTAAAATTCCCTCTTTCGAGTCCAATTCTAAATTCCCTAAACATGTCTAATGGTGATCAAACACTAAACAAGTTAATCACTAAAAACAAGATTAAATAAACTAAATTAAATTAACCATGACAAAATAGTGGGAAATAAAATACTAAGTAACAAACAAGTTCATAGTACTCTAGGTTGTAAAAGGAAATTAACAACACATGGGTTCCAACTCAATTCCAATAAAAATTAAAATTGAATCTAAAATCATAGGGACAAATGACATTGCAATGAGATAAATGATAATCAATACCAAACACCAACTTCCTAATTGAATGCTCCAGCCTCCAAGAAAGAAAATTGGCAACGTGATCTCCCTCTTTCGAATTGTGATTGGTGAGTGCTTAGAAAAGGCAAAATCAATGCCACCTTAATCCCTTCCTTCTCTCTTTGCGTGCGTCAATTCCTTTTGTGCTTCCAGCTCTTGCGTGTATATATTGTAATTGCCCAACAGTGCACCTTTGCTTCAGTTGTGCGTGTATGTGTTTTTCCGTGGATTCTCTTCTAGGCTTTAGGAAATTGGAAGAATTATGACCAGCCTCCCCTCTTCTCAATTGCATGTGTATATTTATAATAAAATAGCTCAACACCATATTGCATTTGCCTTGCATGTTAAGTTTCTTTTCTTTCCTTTTCTTGTATGATGAATGCACATAATCAAATCAACTCTTTCTCTTTATTTCCTTTTTCATTAAATCTGCATTCATGAAGAGAAAGAAATAGGAAATAATCACAATGACACAATCACATAATCTCATTAATAGGAAACTTCTCATCAAAATATTTCTTTTAATATATTAAGTTTCCTATTTCAATTAAATTTCAGATTTTTCAAAAGAATCACTCATATAATCCTCAAATTACTTTCTTTCCAATTCACATCAAAATCACTTAATTATTTAATTCATGACTCCCCAAATACAACAAAATATTTCCTAAAAACCACTAAGTTTGGGGAGTCATCACACCCCCACACTTGCATTAAATCTTGTCCTCAAGATTTCAAATTGTTAACACATTAGCACAAAAATGAAAGTTTTTATCATTACAAAGTTGGAATCAATTCAAACTCTCAACAATTAAATCCTCTTAGAAATCTCTCTCACCATCCCCAAATGCAAGTAATAAGGCAATCAATTTGACAGAGATAAATCACAAAAGCATGTCCCTCACCGGTCAAAGTGTTTACACTCTACTCTCAAAGTATATAGGGGTTGTGTTTCACTCAATTCCATCTATGTATTCCAGCTACCATAGGCTTGTTTATCATCTCGATATCCACTCTTATATCTCAATGCACACACAAATCAAAAGGACTTTTAAGGGTTGTAATGAAAAAGGTAGGATAATGAAATGAAAATGAGACGGAGGTATATTTGAAAAGTGCTAAACCATTTCAATTATAGTAAAGAATGAAGGAATCTCATAACTTAACAAGTACATAGGGGTTGACTCTTTTGAACTCCACAATTCTTCAATTCTTTCGATTTTCATCTTCTTCCTTCTTTTTTTTTCTTTTCTTTCTTCTTTTTTTTCACACTTTGTGTGATTTTTTTTTCTTACCTTCACTCTTTTTTTCACCCTTTTCTTTTTTTTTCTTTTCTCCTTTCTTCAACACTTATTTTCCCCTTTTTCTTTTCTAATTCCTTCACCCCTTTCCATATGAATATAGTATAGCACTTTCCAAAGCGTAAATGGAAGAAATAGATAAGAGATGAAAAATTGCATCAAAAGAATTCAAGGGCTAAAATATGCAATCTTTCTTTTTGAAAGAGAAGTAGGCTCAAAGGGGTTAAGCAATGGAAATAATGTAAAAAAAGATGGCTATTTGGCTAAACTAGCTATGAAACGAAGGCCTTAATCATTTTTGTGCATGCAAGAGATTTGAGCGTCAAAAGAGATTCAAGACAAGTTCTAGAGGGGAAATTACAACAGATGTACTCACTCATGAAAGAATAAAATTAAGGCTCAAATTCCTCACAGGGATTTTTGACATACTAGAGTAATTTATCTAAATCAAATAGCTTGCCTTTTCACTTACATTCAAAGAAGATGAGATCAAAGTCTAATAAAATCCAATTGTTTCAAGTCCAAATCAATCCCAAAATTGGCAAAAAGATTTTTTTTTTCAAGAAAATTTTACAAAATGAAAACTTGAGGACAATCTTTAGAGAACAATGATACTCTCATACCCCCACACTTAAATGTCACATTGTCCCTAATGTGAACAAGTAACATCAGTAGTGGAATTACAAAAATATCAATAGCAAGTGTAAAGATGACAAATATTTCAACTTTCATATCAACCAAGCATAGTACTCAAGAAGCACACCATCAAATCTAACCATCACACACATATCAACCAGCATAAAGACTCATCACCAAAACAATTCTTAGTCAAATAAAATCAAGAAAAAAATTAGAAGAATACTCCCCTTCCTCTTCTCGATTTCCACTCTTAGCTCCTAGTCCATCAAGATCAAGTTGAAGCATCCTTTGGGGTCAAAAGAAAAAAAAATCCTACAAACTCAAAAACAAAGCATCAAATACCAAAAACCTTGGGTTGCCTCCCAAGAAGCGCTAAGTTTAAAGTCTTCAGCCAGACTTTCCAAACAAATTCTTAGTCATAAGTATCAAAAACCATAATCAACTCATCTTCATTCCTTTTCAAACAGTATAAGTGATCAATCAAAGTAATGACTTGTGCCTTTTCAATCATAGACAATTTCAAAGAACAAGCAATCACTGATTTCAAAGGAATTAGAATATGCCCATACAAACAATTAGATGTATGTCTTTCTAAGATTAAAGAGCATCCAATAAAATCAATTTGACTCTCATCAGTAAGAGTCACAACAGTAATAGGAGAATAATTCAAAGCAGTTATAGGAACACTCACATCAACATATATATCAGAATCACAAGCATTTGAATTTACACTTTGAAGATCAATTAGACACCCATCAGTTTCTCCTAAATCAGTTTCAGGCTCTAAGACAACCTCTAAATCTTCTTTAACTTCATGGTCATCCCTATCCCCAACTTCCTCATATTCAATTTCATTAGCTAACAAAGGGGAACTATGATTAAAGGAGGAATTTTGTTTTAATTCTTCAAGGTCTCTACACATTTGACTTACCTGTACTACAATATTTTGTATGCCTGATTCAAACTTAGTCTCAATTGATTCTAACCTTTTGAGACAATCCTCTTGCCATTTCAAACACATATCGGCTAATCTTTCTAATCTGTCAAATCTTTCTTCTCTACGAGATATTTCACTATCCTCAAAAATGTTTCCTTGAACATGTGAATAAGATATGAAGGGTGGGTCTATTGCATGTGAATAAGGATCTAAATGTGGGTTCCAAAACTCATCTTGCTCAAAATTCGAACTACGCCTAGACAAATTATCAACATAAGTTTGTTGCCAAATCAAAAATGGACAATTCTCAGGTACATGATTACTTCCACAACAATAACAACGATACCACTTATAATTAGCCTCTGAATAGTCCATCTTCTTATTTTCTCCAAAAGAAAAAAAAAACTCAAGCTAAAACTACTAAAAAATTTCTAATTCTAATTACTAATTGCCTTGAGTCCCCGGCAACGGCGCCAAAAACTTGATGCTACCAAAATTTTGATAAAAATATCCGCAAGTGTACGGATCGTATTTTAGTAAAGTGGTAAATCAAGGTCGATCCCACAGAGACTCAGACAATTAATAATTAGGCATTAGATCTCCTATTTTCATTCAAGTTGAGTAAATACAAGAAAATTGATTTTAATTACCTAATAGCTAAGAAAATAAAATAAAACAAATATTCACACAGAAGAAATTCACGAGTCAAAAGAACAACCTAGAGCCACTAATCCCTAATCTGCTTCTTAGATTTTATTCCCCACTAAATTAATTATGAATTAATTCAACTAGCTAATCTAGAGTACTAGTGTCTATAAATGCCTTTCGGTTTCCACCTATATCCTTGCCTAGCTTAATTTCACAATGTCTTGCACTAATTTACTAAGCCAATTAATACCGGTACCGCTCTAATGTGACTATATAGGGCTTCTAGGTATATGTCTATCCTAGTCGCAAATCAGATAAAAAACTCAATCCTACACTATTTAATCCCATGGTCTATTTAAAATTCCCTCTTTCGAGTCCAATTCTAAATTCCCTAAACATGTCTAATGGTGATCAAACACTAAACAAGTTAATCACTAAAAACAAGATTAAATAAACTAAATTAAAATAAGCATGACTAAATAGTGGGAAATAAAATACTAAGTAACAAACAAGTTCATAGTACTCTAGGTTGTAAAAGGAAATTAACAACACATGGGTTCCAACTCAATTCCAATAAAAATTAAAATTGAATCTAAAATCATAGGGACAAATGACATTGCAATGAGATAAATGATAATCAATACCAAACACCAACTTCCTAATTGAATGCTCCAGCCTCCAAGAAAGAAAATTGGCAACGTGATCTCCCTCTTTCGAATTGTGATTGGTGAGTGCTTAGAAAAGGCAAAATCAATGCCACCTTAATCCCTTCCTTCTCTCTTTGCGTGCGTCAATTCCTTTTGTGCTTCCAGCTCTTGCGTGTATATATTGTAATTGCCCAACAGTGCACCTTTGCTTCAGTTGTGCGTGTATGTGTTTTTCCGTGAATTCTCTTCTAGGCTTTAGGAAATTGGAAGAATTATGACCAGCCTCCCCTCTTCTCAATTGCATGTGTATATTTATAATAAAATAGCTCAACACCATATTGCATTTGCCTTGCATGTTAAGTTTCTTTTCTTTCCTTTTCTTGTATGATGAATGCACATAATCAAATCAACTCTTTCTCTTTATTTCCTTTTTCATTAAATCTGCATTCATGAAGAGAAAGAAATAGGAAATAATCACAATGACACAATCACATAATCTCATTAATAGGAAACTTCTCATCAAAATATTTCTTTTAATATATTAAGTTTCCTATTTCAATTAAATTTCAGATTTTCCAAAAGAATCACTCATATAATCCTCAAATTATTTTCTTTCCAATTCACATCAAAATCACTTAATTATTTAATTCATGACTCCCCAAATACAACAAAATATTTCCTAAAAACCACTAAGTTTGGGGAGTCATTACACCCCCACACTTGCATTAAATCTTGTCCTCAAGATTTCAAATTGTTAACACATTAGCACAAAAATGAAAGTTTTTATCATCACAAAGTTGGAATCAATTCAAACTCTCAACAATTAAATCCTCTTAGAAATCTCTCTCACCATCCCCAAATGCAAGTAATAAGGCAATCAATTTGACAGAGATAAATCACAAAAGCATGTCCCTCACCGGTCAAAGTGTTTACACTCTACTCTCAAAGTATATAGGGGTTGTGTTTCACTCAATTCCATCTATGTATTCCAGCTACCATAGGCTTGTTTATCATCTCGATATCCACTCTTATATCTCAATGCACACACAAATCAAAAGGACTTTTAAGGGTTGTAATGAAAAAGGTAGGATAATGAAATGAAAATGAGACGGAGGTATATTTGAAAAGTGCTAAACCATTTCAATTATAGTAAAGAATGAAGGAATCTCATAACTTAACAAGTACATAGGGGTTCACTCTTTTGAACTCCACAATTCTTCAATTCTTTCGATTTTCATCTTCTTCCTTCTTTTTTTTTCTTTTCTTTCTTCTTTTTTTTTCACACTTTGTGTGATTTTTTTTTCTTACCTTCACTCTTTTTTTCACCCTTTTCTTTTTTTTTCTTTTCTCCTTTCTTCAACACTTATTTTCCCCTTTTTCTTTTCTAATTCCTTCACCCCTTTCCATATGAATATAGTATAGCACTTTCCAAAGCGTAAATGGAAGAAATAGATAAGAGATGAAAAATTGCATCAAAAGAATTCAAGGGCTAAAATATGCAATCTTTCTTTTTGAAAGAGAAGTAGGCTCAAAGGGGTTAAGCAATGGAAATAATGTAAAAAAAGATGGCTATTTGGCTAAACTAGCTATGAAACGAAGGCCTTAATCATTTTTGTGCATGCAAGAGATTTGAGCGTCAAAAGAGATTCAAGACAAGTTCTAGAGGGGAAATTACAACAGATGTACTCACTCATGAAAGAATAAAATTAAGGCTCAAATTCCTCACAGGGATTTTTGACATGCTAGAGTAATTTATCTAAATCAAATAGCTTGCCTTTTCACTTTCATTCAAAGAAGATGAGATCAAAGTCTAATAAAATCCAATTGTTTCAAGTCCAAATCAATCCCAAAATTGGCAAAAAGATTTTTTTTTTCAAGAAAATTTTACAAAATGAAAACTTGAGGACAATCTTTAGAGAACAATGATACTCTCATACCCCCACACTTAAATGTCACATTGTCCCTAATGTGAACAAGTAACATCAGTAGTGGAATTACAAAAATATCAATAGCAAGTGTAAAGATGACAAATATTTCAACTTTCATATCAACCAAGCATAGTACTCAAGAAGCACACCATCAAATCTAACCATCACACACATATCAACCAGCATAAAGACTCATCACCAAAACAATTCTTAGTCAAATAAAATCAAGAAAAAAATTAGAAGAATACTCCCCTTCCTCTTCTCGATTTCCACTCTTAGCTCCTAGTCCATCAAGATCAAGTTGAAGCATCCTTTGGGGTCAAAAGAAAAAAAAATCCTACAAACTCAAAAACAAAGCATCAAATACCAAAAACCTTGGGTTGCCTCCCAAGAAGCGCTAAGTTTAAAGTCTTCAGCCAGACTTTCCAAACAAATTCTTAGTCATAAGTATCAAAAACCATAATCAACTCATCTTCATTCCTTTTCAAACAGTATAAGTGATCAATCAAAGTAATGACTTGTGCCTTTTCAATCATAGACAATTTCAAAGAACAAGCAATCACTGATTTCAAAGGAATTAGAATATGCCCATACAAACAATTAGATGTATGTCTTTCTAAGATTAAAGAGCATCCAATAAAATCAATTTGACTCTCATCAGTAAGAGTCACAACAGTAATAGGAGAATAATTCAAAGCAGTTATAGGAACACTCACATCAACATATATATCAGAATCACAAGCATTTGAATTTACACTTTGAAGATCAATTAGACACCCATCAGTTTCTCCTAAATCAGTTTCAGGCTCTAAGACAACCTCTAAATCTTCTTTAACTTCATGGTCATCCCTATCCCCAACTTCCTCATATTCAATTTCATTAGCTAACAAAGGGGAACTATGATTAAAGGAGGAATTTTGTTTTAATTCTTCAAGGTCTCTACACATTTGACTTACCTGTACTACAATATTTTGTATGCCTGATTCAAACTTAGTCTCAATTGATTCTAACCTTTTGAGACAATCCTCTTGCCATTTCAAACACATATCGGCTAATCTTTCTAATCTGTCAAATCTTTCTTCTCTACGAGATATTTCACTATCCTCAAAAATGTTTCCTTGAACATGTGAATAAGATATGAAGGGTGGGTCTATTGCATGTGAATAAGGATCTAAATGTGGGTTCCAACACTCATCTTGCTCAAAATTCGAACTACGCCTAGACAAATTATCAACATAAGTTTGTTGCCAAATCAAAAATGGACAATTCTCAGGTACATGATTACTTCCACAACAATAACAACGATACCACTTATAATTAGCCTCTGAATAGTCCATCTTCTTATTTTCTCCAAAAGAAAAAAAAACTCAAGCTAAAACTACTAAAGAATTTCTAATTCTAATTACTAATTGCCTTGAGTCCCCGGCAACGGCGCCAAAAACTTGATGCTACCAAAATTTTGATAAAAATATCCGCAAGTGTACGGATCGTATTTTAGTAAAGTGGTAAATCAAGGTCGATCCCACAGAGACTCAGACAATTAATAATTAGGCATTAGATCTCCTATTTTCATTCAAGTTGAGTAAATACAAGAAAATTGATTTTAATTACCTAATAGCTAAGAAAATAAAATAAAACAAATATTCACACAGAAGAAATTCACGAGTCAAAAGAACAACCTAGAGCCACTAATCCCTAATCTGCTTCTTAGATTTTATTCCCCACTAAATTAATTATGAATTAATTCAACTAGCTAATCTAGAGTACTAGTGTCTATAAATGCCTTTCGGTTTCCACCTATATCCTTGCCTAGCTTAATTACACAATGTCTTGCACTAATTTACTAAGCCAATTAATACCGGTACCGCTCTAATATGACTATGTAGGGCTTCTAGGTATATGTCTATCCTAGTCGCAAATCAGATAAAAAACTCAATCCTACACTATTTAATCCCATGGTCTATTTAAAATTCCCTCTTTCGAGTCCAATTCTAAATTCCCTAAACATGTCTAATGGTGATCAAACACTAAACAAGTTAATCACTAAAAACAAGATTAAATAAACTAAATTAAATTAACCATGACTAAATAGTGGGAAATAAAATACTAAGTAACAAACAAGTTCATAGTACTCTAGGTTGTAAAAGGAAATTAACAACACATGGGTTCCAACTCAATTCCAATAAAAATTAAAATTGAATCTAAAATCATAGGGACAAATGACATTGCAATGAGATAAATGATAATCAATACCAAACACCAACTTCCTAATTGAATGCTCCAGCCTCCAAGAAAGAAAATTGGCAACGTGATCTCCCTCTTTCGAATTGTGATTGGTGAGTGCTTAGAAAAGGCAAAATCAATGCCACCTTAATCCCTTCCTTCTCTCTTTGCGTGCGTCAATTCCTTTTGTGCTTCCAGCTCTTGCGTGTATATATTGTAATTGCCCAACAGTGCACCTTTGCTTCAGTTGTGCGTGTATGTGTTTTTCCGTGAATTCTCTTCTAGGCTTTAGGAAATTGGAAGAATTATGACCAGCCTCCCCTCTTCTCAATTGCATGTGTATATTTATAATAAAATAGCTCAACACCATATTGCATTTGCCTTGCATGTTAAGTTTCTTTTCTTTCCTTTTCTTGTATGATGAATGCACATAATCAAATCAACTCTTTCTCTTTATTTCCTTTTTCATTAAATCTGCATTCATGAAGAGAAAGAAATAGGAAATAATCACAATGACACAATCACATAATCTCATTAATAGGAAACTTCTCATCAAAATATTTCTTTTAATATATTAAGTTTCCTATTTCAATTAAATTTCAGATTTTCCAAAAGAATCACTCATATAATCCTCAAATTACTTTCTTTCCAATTCACATCAAAATCACTTAATTATTTAATTCATGACTCCCCAAATACAACAAAATATTTCCTAAAAACCACTAAGTTTGGGGAGTCATCAATTGGCTAAGTTGTAACCATTTGTTTTTGTCTACCAGTGGTCCCTTCAGATGAGAACCATTTGAGTCGGGCAACACACAAATACAGGCCCAAATGAAAAAGAAGACATGTCAAATTATAGGCCCAATACACTTCTAAAACATTAAGTCCAGCAAAATCATAAATAGTACTACCATAATATAATACTCCCTCCGTTACTAAATAGACCTAGATAACTTTTTTTTGGAAAAATTAAGGTTGCGAAATAGGTTATTAAATGATGACATATTTGATATCTTTTTAGATTATCCATTAGCTTATAGGTAAAATAAACTAGTTTAAGAGAAAAAATTAGGTAAATCAATTTATAATTAACTTATTTTTTGCTTTTTTTAGGATTTTTCAAAAAAGTCATCTAGGTCCTATATTTAGGAACGGAGGGAGTATCATAATACATTAACTTGCCGCAGCCACCTCCTAAGAATTCCTGGCCTCTACATTCATGACGGTGGACTTGAAAACACCAGCATTACGAATTACAATTACAAATCATAAAATGCAAAACGACAACCCAAACGATACTTAGAGATTACAATTTGCAAAACATGAGGCACAACAAAATAAACTAACCCCACAACCATATGATTAGGGATGAGAATAGGCCAGGCCGGCCTGTTGAGGCCTGCGGCCTGACCTGTTAAGGCCTGGTTCGGCCTGGTTAATTTCAGGCCAGACTCAAACTCAGACATTTTTTTAGGCCTGTTTTAATTAACAGGCCAGGCTCAGGCTATAAAAAAAAGCCTGTTAAGCCAACAGGACGGCCTGTTAAGAAAAACAAGGGAGCCCAATAGAATAAAACACCTCAGCCCAAGTCCCCACTCTCACTCATGTCACGTGTGTCACTCACCTACCTCACCACCAACCAGTCAACACACTCAACAACCAGTCAACCGATCAATTAAAAACTCCCCACATGGTATCACGTGTGTCTCTCTCCTCTCCTCCACATCACCTTATTCACCAAAATCCTGCGAAGAAGAAGACGAAATCTAAGAAGATGAAGACGAAGATCTTTCAATTTGTCCTTCTTCGTAACCGGCACGCGATTAGAGGCAAGCTCAGGCAGCGTGAGACCCTCCTTCTTTCGTATTCGCGTTTTCCGGCAACCACGTCGGCGGTTGACAGCGCGTTAGCGGCGGAATCCGGCGACATGCCTGTTTGATATGCTTCTTTTTTGTCTATTTCTTTAGTTGATTCTTTGGAATATGTTGAAGGTTTTGTTAATTCTTTGGAAATTGGAATATGTTGAAGGTTTGATTATCCTCTTTTTTTTTCTATTTCTTTTTTTTTCTCCTTTATTTTCGGCCTGTTAGGCCTGTTTAATTTTCAGGCTTGACCTTAACAGGCCCAGGCCAGGCCACAGGCCTAAAAATTTTGCAATAACAGGCCACAGGCCAGGCCTAAACATCATTTTGAAAAACCAGGCCAGACCTATTATGGGTGTAGCCTGGCCTGGCCTGGCCTATTCCCTTACACCCACCATTTTCAATAGGGTGGTTAGTAATTTCTATTTTATGATTAAGGCAATTTTGTCTTTTCACACAATTTTAAAATGTCAACTAGGTCCTAGTTCCTTCATGGTCCTTTTGGAAGTTTGAGTTCCTGAATTGTCCTTTTATATATTCAGAGGGATTTAAATGGCATTTTCCCTTTAAAATTTTTGACAAGCAAATCATCCTTTATACTCTTAGGCACTAACAAAAAATATTACTTTAAAAAACAAAATTATTAATATGGGTAAGACTAGCAATAATGACCCAACCTTCGGGCCCAAAACACAATGATCCAACCTATAAAAAGAGATTAACTATTTAATTGTGTGTAGGCTCAACCAATATATATAAGATCAGAAACATTGATATAATTGGTTGTGGGAAATGGGGCTTAGAAATGAAAATTGAAAGTTGAATGGCCTCAGTCTATAAAAAGTTGTCTCATGTGACTCATTTATGCTGCAAAAGTGGCAGAGACAATTACACCACTATCCTTCCCTAAAATCAATTTTTTAAGCTGAAAATTAGTTTAAAATCGATTTTAAGCCATTAAAATCTATTTTAGGCAAGTATAGAGGTGTAATTGTCCCTTACCACTGTTGTAGCAGAAATTGGTTACATTAGACAACTTTTTACAGACTTGAACCCACTCTACTTTCCATTTCCATTTCTAAGCCCTAATTTCCCACAACCAAACGGGACCTGAGTAAGTTGTGAATATGTTCTTGCCCATTTTCATTTAAAAATTTAAAATTGATATAATTGACATTTTAATTTATCATCTCATATTACTAAAGATGGCTGCCAATAAGCTATTAAGGCAGTAAGCGATATTTCCACTATAAAAATGAGAACACGTATTTGAATTATGAGAAGCGCATTTGTTAGATAGATAAAAGTCATTTGCACTTTAAATCCAAAAGAAAATGGAGATGAGAAATGGAGTCAAGTGATGAGGTATTTAATAAATACATGTGTCACAAGCTTATTGGGGAACTCGAAGAACTTGACCTATTACAATGGACATAAGTTTTTTCCTAAACCTAAATAACTTGATGTTTTATTTTATTCTAGGTCAATTTAAATAGAAATTTTTGTCAAACTTGTGAATTGACTGTTCGATTTTATTGTTCATATGGTTCTACTTAAACAAAAAGTGTGACGAGTCTCTTAAATTCGTATTATAGGAAAACTAAGTTAAATTTACAAATTTACACATCAAGTTTTGGTTTTTACATTTTATGAAATAATCTTGTTACTTTGCTTCACATTATTTTTTTTATTTGATCATATTTATTGAATTTATATGTAAATTTTATAAAAACATTTTTAGTTAGTTCTAAAGTGTATGAATGCTAATATATAATCTATTTATATTTAAAATAAATCTAGCTAAATTCAGTGTTATCTTTTGTAATTATTATTAAACTATATACTTCAAACACATTATTAATAGGGAAAAAGACAAATAAAGTCTTCTGAATATGTAAAAGGACAATTAAGGTTACTAAATTTTGAAAAGAACAACCAAAGTCAATTAACAACACTCTAATTGTTAATTGGAATGGGGATGTTGCTGTGGTTAATGAAGATATTGTTGTGACTAATTGCTATGCTCTAGTGGTTAATATGGCTGATACAATGGTTAAATATGCATATTGTTAATGGGGATGCTGCCGTGGTTAATATAGTATCTATGACCTTGGTTGTCTTTTTGAAAATTTAGCGACATTGATTGTCCTTTAACATATTCAAAGGACTTCATTTGTTTTTCCCTTATTAATAAAAGTAACATTTTACAAGTCTATAATTTGAATTTGTCATATGTTCTTACAATCCTATCATAAGTTTGAAACTCATGATTTTGACAACTTTACTTATAGAGGATCATTAGATTTAGAAGGATTTAATAACAATCCATGATAATTGCTTAGGCCACACTAATTTGTCACATGTCGGAGATCAATAATTGAGTCTGAATTGAAATTGCAGGCACTTATGTATATATCTTTGTTAGAATTAAAAAATTAGTATTATTATTTTGGGCGAAGGGGCAAAAATAGCCACCGTAATTCTCCAAATGGACAACTTTGGCACCCGTAATTTCGATGGTGCAAAACCGTACATTATAAACCAAAATGGAACAAATTTAGCACTCTTAAACAGAGGTGTTAAATTTGACCGTTAATTGACTGGGAATGGTGATTTGGCATGATGACGTGGCGAAATAAGGAATTATGTGTCACATTGCATATGACATGGCAAAAAAATAAGGGTAAAGGGGCAAAAATAGCCACCGTAATTGCCAAAATGGACAACTTTGGCACCCGTAATTTCGAGGGTGCAAAACCGTACACCATAAACCAAAATGGGGCAAATCTAGCCACGCCGTTAAGTTCTTGTTAACAGACGTGTATTTTGGTGTGGGGCCTACATTCATTAAACAACTTGGCAGGACAGTCAGCACCTGAAGTGATTACACGTCGGAACCCCTGCCACATCACCCATCATCACCAAATTCCCAACCCCAGCCTCCTCCTCCCCTGCCCCCCCCACCCCCAGCCCCACCCCTCCTCCCTCCTCGGCCCACCCCCTCCACCCTCCCCCCTCGGCCCCCACCCCCACCCCCTCCCTCCTCCTCCCCTGCCCCCTCACCCCCAGCCCCACCCCCTCCTCGGCCCACCCCCTCCCCCCTCCCCCCTCGGCCCCCACCCCCACCCCCTCCCTCCTCCTCCCCTGCCCCCCACCCCCAGCCCCACCCCTCCTCCCTCCTCGGCCCACCCCCTCCCCCTCCCCCCTCGGTCCCCCACCCCCACCCCCTCCCTCCTCCTCCCCTGCCCCCCCACCCCCAGCCCCACCCCTCCTCCCTCCTCGGCCCACCCCCTCCCCCCTCGGGCCCCCACCCCCACCCCCTCCCCCCTCCCTCCTCGGCCCCCACCCCCTCCCCCTCCCCTCCTCCCTCACCGCAGGTGGGGGCCGAGGGTGGAGGGGGGAGGGTGGGGGCCGAGGAGGGAGGCTGAGGGTGGGAGGGGGCAGGGGGTGGGGGCCGAGGAGGGAGGCTGAGGGTGGGGGGACAGGGGAGGAGGTTGGGGGTGGGGGTGGGGGGCCGAGGGGGGAGGGGGGAGGGGGTGGGGGGGCCGAGGGTGGAGGGTGGGGGCCGAGGAGGGAGGAGGGGTGGGGGTGGGGGTGGGGGGCCGAGGGGGGAGGGGGGAGGGTGGGGGCCGAGGGTGGAGGCTGAGGGTGGGGGGGCAGGGGGTGGGGGCCGAGGAGGGAGGCTGAGGGTGGGGGGGGCAGGGGAGGAGGCTGGGGGTGGGGGTGGGGGGCCGAGGGGGGAGTGGGCATTTTTCCATGTCATAGACAAATCAGCATTAGGGTGCCACGTCATTTGCCATATCAGCATTCCAATTCACTTAACGGTCAAACTTAACTCCAATTTTTAAGATGACTAAATTTGCCCCATTTTGGTTTATGGTGTACGGTTTTGCACCCTCGAAATTACGGGTGCCAAAGTTGTCCATTTTGGCAATTACGGTGGCTATTTTTGCCCCTTTACCCAAAAAATAAACATGAACATGTCATAATGGGGCGCACCCTAATACATATGTTAACTAAAAATGGGGCCCACCCTAATACATAATGGGGCCCACCGGCCTCTCCTCCTCCTTCTCCCCCCTCCACTGCTACCACCCCTCCACACCCACGTCATCCCCCACCCTCAATCTCTATCTCTGCAACTTCGCAGGCTGTAGCTACGCTCCTTCTCTTCTTCTTCGTCGTCTTTTCTCCGTCCAACTTCTTCTTCTCCAATTCCATCTCCGGCCGCCGCCAACCTCCACCGTTCCCAATCCTCCACTCTTTCTCTTTTCACTGCACCTTCCCTCTTTCTCTCTAGATCTTTCTCTGCTCTCTCACAACACGCAGAAGCAGACCCCACTGCCCAATCCATCTCCAACAAGCTTCAAGAGGATCCCAACTCCGACCCTCTCTCCGTAACTCAACATCTCCACCTCGCCTTCTCTCACATCACTCCCTCTCCTCAACTCGTTCTCCAAACTCTCAACATCTCCCATGACGCCGGCCGTACAGTCCTAGGAAAAGACGTGGGTGTGGAGGGGGGAGGGGGGCAGCGTGGGTGTGGAGGGGGAGGGGGGCAGCGTGGGGGAGGGGGGGTGGGGGGTCGCCGGGTCGGTGAAGAAGGGGAGAGAGGAAGAGGAGAGAGAAGGGGGTGGGTGGGGTATTTTTTTTATTAAGGCTAGGGGCAAAACTGTCTTTTCACTTTTCAAATATATTAAAGTGAGGTCCCTTGGGACCCTACATTAATTTTTTCAACTTTTGGGACTTTTCTAGTATTAAGTCCCTTGTGGGGGACTTCAAATTAATTTTCCCTTATTTTTTTTAGTTAACATATGTATTAGGGTGGGCCCCATTATGACATGTGTATGTTTATTTTTTTGCCATTTCGCCACGTCATCATGCCAAATCACCATTCCCAGTCAACTAACGGTCAAACTTAACACCTCTGTTTAAGAGTGCTAAATTTGTTCCATTTTGGTTTATAATGTACGGTTTTGCACCATCGAAATTACGAGTGCCAAAGTTGTCCATTTGGAGAATTACGGTGGCTATTTTTGCCCCTTCGCCCTATTATTTTCTATTTTGTTTTAGTAGAATTTGAGTCATAATAATCAATTATAGTAGTATTAGGAAATGTTTAGAGTAGAAGAATATTATGTTATTATTAGGAATTATTATTAAGTAAACTTGTAGGAGAAATTTATTACCTTTCAGGAAACTTTTGTATTATAAATATGATATCATATCAATGAAATATTATTGTACTATTCACTCATCTTTATTTCTACAATCTTAAATTTAGAAGTTGGACAAAAAATTTACAAGCAGGAGATTGTTTAAAAGGAATGGAAATTTTGTCTTTATCCTACTTTTTTTATCAGAAATCTTTATCATACTCTAATGCAAAATTTGTACCATCACTGTCTCATAGCCTCGTTTTGCCGGGAAATTTCATGGAGCTTTTTCTTTTCTTTCTTTTATAAATCCCTGTGAAGTTAGTTATATAACTGATTTTAGAAACGGCCCATGTCAAACCCTAGTGTTCCACTTTTGTTCGATTTATTTAAAATATTGAATAAGAATGAGCTCGGCATCTTCGTTTTAGGGTCTGTTTGGATTCAACTTCTGAGAATAGCTCTTAGAAAATAGCTTTTGGAGAATATCTTTTGAGTAGAATATCTTTTCTGAAAAATAGCTTTTGATGAAATGAGAGTGTTTGAATTAAGTTTTTTGAGAATAACTTTTGAGTAAAATATAAATTTTTTGAAAAATAGTTAGGATGAATAGCTTTTCATGTTTATTTTATTTGAAATAAGTGTTTTCCTAAATGAGAGATCGAAGCTTTCAACTAGAAAAGGAGAAAAATGTAGTTTTTCTCAAAATAGCTTTTGGACCCCAAACTAGATTTTCTTCTCAAAATAGCTTATCTAAAAAATTGAGTGTTTGGATGTCATTGTGTGAAACCTAGGTTTGAGAGCCAAAATAACTTTTGGAAATGTATCCAAACAGACACTTAGAGTAATTTCTTTATAGGAAACATTATTTGTACTTTTACTAAACTTATATATTTTGATGTATTTCATCATTAATTTTTTGAAAACAAAAATTAATGTTCAATTCTCATTGAAAACCATGACAGAAATATTTTTGGGTGAAAATTTTTTTTCAAGACTCAAACCTAAGTAAGGAGAATTGTGTGATATATGAGTATTATCGAGGCATTTGAATAAATCAGCCTTACTGATAATTAAAATGTAAAAGAATGATTCTAACAATAATGAGCCTTTTTCGGGCTTCAAAAAAGAGATCAAAATCCATAAACTGCCGTGATTTGTTAAAATTAAAAAGGCCCTAGGAATCAAAGCCGAGCATAAATTGCGTTTAGGGAAATTAGCATAAATTGTGTATTATCAACGTTTTATTCTTAAATAAACTAGTATAAAACCGTGCAAGTGCATGAGATAATAAATTGAAATAGTTGAGTCGTCTAAAATTATAGTAAAATTAAATAAATTTGTGATTATTAAAATTGTGATGTGTCTGACGACGTCATATCTCAAGTATCAACCTCTTATAATACATATGCATATTATTATTATGTAATAAAACCATTAAATTAATGAACTCTCTTGTTTCATTATTAATATGAGTTGTATGATTGGCCAAGATCATCTTGTAGTTGTTACTTGATCTTTTTAGATCTTCCTTTTGTAAAGGAAAAAATATGAGTTGTATGAATTAATTTGAAAATAAATTTAATAAAAAATAATTGAAGGTATATTGTAGGGTTTAGATAGAAATTTTTCAAAATATAAATAGGTTATACATTAAATTTTTCAAAAGGTTCTTTGCATGAGCAAAACAAAATACATACAAATGATACACAATCAAATAATATTGTGTGAATTAACTACAAAAGGTTGAAACTCATTTTTGTTATAAAAGCTGAAAATGTGAATTCTCCATAAGGGGTCACGAAAATAATCATTAGCATCTTTAAACAAGCAATGACAATATCTAACATAAAATATAATCAAGGAATAAACTTGTAGCCCAATTGAGGAGGATGCAATGGGCATTTTTTTAAAAAAACAATAAAGAGGATAGAGGACAATTCTTACTTGGCTTCATGTCAATCCTGCTTTTAGCCCTCCATTCAAGAACAATGAAGAGTTATTTTTTAAGCAAAAAAACAATACTTTCATTCAATCAAAAAAACCATATTACACACACTAATACATTTTGATAGAAACAATCTTTACAACCTTTTCCTACTTTACAAACATCTTCCTTTACAAACCTTTCTCTATCATATACCAAAATTGCTTCCAGAGGAGATGATGACTTCTCTAGCCAACCTTGCGGTACCATATTCCCCATTACACTAGCTGCTACAAAGTTAGCAGCATTACTGTCTTTCCATGATTGAATATTTATAACTGAACCCTGAATCATTGAAGAACGTCCACACAAGATCCTCAAATAATTTTCTCTTTAACGAAATTCAAAGATAAGAGCTCGTTCACTAACTTCACTAATCTCGAGAACTTCTCTTCTTTCAATATTCCATCATTTTTGAATAATATTGAACATTGTGACTATGTTCACATACTTATCAGAAATCCCTCACAAAATCCTCACTGCAACAATGACTTCCAAGTCAGAACACTCTATAAACTCTAATCCAGTGGGCATTAAAGTATTCTCTCTCACTCCCAAAAAAATCCCCTTTAGACCTTAGCCCTCACACTGAATAGAAAAATGTAACCCACACTCTCACACTTGGAGAGAAAACCCACACTCTCATATTTGGAGAGAAAACACTTCCACAGAAAGAACGAGGAAGAAAGAACTTAAGAACCCAGATTCTATTAAAGAACACAATCTTGATTCCTACCTCTTGACAATCTTGAATGGAGAGCCACACTTATCTTTTTGCACTACTAGAAACAACCAATAATATTAATATTAATGAAGAAAGGATGAAAGGAAAGTTTGGAGGATCATTCCATAAAACAAGTGTTATTATTAAAGCTTAAAAAAAAGAAAAAAAAAAGGTTATTATTTATCATGACAAAGTAAATTTTACAGTGTTGTTATCAAAAAAAAAAAAAAAGGATATAGGAAAGGAAAAGCTAGAAGGAAAAAATTGAAAGGGAGGAACATTGAATCAAAATACTTATAACAAATCAACTTAATTTACTTCAGAAAAACTGAAGAGGGAAAATAGGAGGTATATTAAACGAATTTAATCCAAATAAAAAAAATATAATAAAGGAGCAGTTTGGAAAAAACAAAACTTGACCAGGAGACAATAGGAACATATTAGATAAAGTTAATCCAAATAAATTATATAATTAGAGAATAAACTTGTAAAACAGTTTGGAGAAAAAATCAAGGAGAAAGAATAGGGAAACCTAGAAAATAGGGTTAGTCCCTCCCTATAAAAAAAATAAGTAATATAATTAAAATCAAAATAAGTAATTTTTTATTTTTTGGTTATATTATTTATTTCCTTTTTCTTGAGCTGCTTGCACAGGAAAGTGTGGATGTACCGTAAAGGTTTAAAACGGCTTCCCTCAATCTCTCCCTTCTCTCTCTCTTCGTTTTCTGCATTCTGTGCAGTGAAGAAAACCCATTGAGGAGTACACAGAGAGATTCCAAAATACCTTCATTATTATTCTTTAATCTAAATTACCAATTTGACCCTCATTCTCACTTCCTTTCTTCAAAGACAAAGAAGTGATCTTTTTCATACCCAATACACCAAATTCCCAATTCTTCATGCCCCATTCCTTTCTTTCAATCCAGGAACGTGAATTTACGAGAACTAGCCAATACCCATTTGTTATTATGCCAACTCTTCACAATTGATGGTAGTTATTTGAATTAAAAACCACCCCTTTTTGTAAAGTTTCAATTTTGTTTAATTTTCATGGAATTGTGAATTGTTTTGGGCTTTTTTGGAATTTCTGTTGTTTGTTTTCTGTGCCCATTTGTGTTGTTCACCTTTTTTTAATGGTTGGTGACATTGAATTTAGGGTTTTTTTCACAATGTTGTTGATAATGTGTTGTGGATTATGTGGATGGAGGTTCAGGGTTTTATAAGGTTAGAGGAGAGTTTATGGAGTAATGGAGACTGATTGTTGTGTTGAATCTGTCACTTGTTTATAAGGTTTTAGTGGTTTAATCTTTTATTGTGTTGATTGTTGTGGATTGTTATATTCCCTTCCCGAGCATCGTCACCTGTAGGGACTAGAACTGGGTTAACCCTTTTTTTATTATTTTTTGGGTGGTTAAGAGGGTTTTGTTTTCTTCATTGGGAGTCATTAATTATTTTAGTATAACATCATGATTGAAAAAACATTGTATGTGTTTTATTTATTAATAATGCTGGTTGATTTCTTTTGGTCAATGCATTTGACCTAGTGCCATGGCATTTATTGTGTGTGTGTTGTCGCTGTTTAAAATCTACTTATGGTTAATTTGTTGCTTTCTTCTAGAGGTGAGATTGGAATTTCGGACACTTGATTGTAAAACTGTTCTATCAAGATTCGATGAGTTACTAGTCAGTTTCATTCGTCTGCCTGAAAAATTGACTCGACTGCATTTACCACATTTTATCCAATCAAATTTATGTTTGGACATTGTTTGAATTTCTTACTTATTTGGTTTAAGATGTATCAGTTACTCTGTTGCTTTTACCATGAGGGGAAAAACAAAGTGGTTGATTTGATTAAAGCAAAAAAGGTTTGGCTAGCTGTCTCAGTTGGCATAACTTGTTTTTCTTCATGGGATTGAGGTTCTAGTAACCTGTTAGGGATTATTGGTTTCTCTGGTTGTGAACGGCTTTGTTTGTATCGATGACATTCCCTTGCACCTTCTTCGGGACAGAAAATAATCATGAATATTAGAAAATTAGTATTTTCTTGCTAATTGTTTCATCATTTTGTGTCTGGCTCCTTCTGTCAAAAATAGGAGAGTTGGTTTTAGTGCTTACTTTTTTGTGGCTCCTTTTGTCAGATTTATAAGACTTATGAGCTAATGAACTCATCGTAATTCACATTAGGGAAAAAATGTTTGCTTAAAACCATTTTGGGAATATTAGCCTCTTATCGCAATGCTATTGTTAATTAAAGATCAATGCCATATCGATATAAAATAAAGGTAATTAGCTTGTACACTCTAAGGCAATTGTGAGTTGCTTTGAAGGTTTCTATTTCCTCATTTTTTGATAAAATTAATTTGGAGTGTTTGCTTGAGATGGTCAAATAATGGGATTGCAGTTTTTTTATGGTAATTATCTATTTCTTAGGATGACTTTTATAAAAAAAAGTAGTTCAAATTGGAGTTGCTTTTGTTTTAATGCATTTTTTCTTTATGAACGGATTCAAAACTATATTGTCGTGCATTGGCTATGTCTAGCTTGTATTCCTAATCATTTTCTTATGAATTTTTATTCTACTCATTATTCTTGTTTTATAGTTCTGGAAGTACTTTTATTTTGGATGGATGAATTATTTGTTCCTTTGATGCTTTACAGGAATATGGCTCTCCAGAAATTTCTTCCATCTGGTGATGCACCCACTATGAGTATGAAACGTTTGACTGTTACCAGTAAGGTGCGTGAGAAGGTTCAGCTGGATGTGGCAGAACAGAATCATGATGTAGAAGTGGACCTTAGAGAAGTTTATTTTCTAATCATGCATTTTCTTTCTTCTGGACCGTGTCAAAGAACTTGTGTTCAGTTATGGAATGAGCTTCTTGAGCATCAACTCTTACCTAGAAGGTATCATGCTTGGTATTCAAGGAGTGGTATGCCTAGTGGAGATGAAGATGATAGTGGTCTCTCATTCCCTTTAAGTTACAATCAGTTGGTTGAAAGGTATTTATGATGCTCTCTCATTGTATTACTGTTGTTTAAGATTGTGTTCAAATTGATTGTTTGTCGAGCTTACGAGCTCTGGTCCATTTTCTCATTCACGCATATCACCAGTTTAGTGTTATCTTTTCTCTTTTATGTGAAGAACTGTGAATGCAATAATGTGTTTATGTGGCTATTTCCTTTTCTTTTATGACCTTGCCATTAATTTCTTGAGTAATTATTATTCAGGTTTCCTCACATTGAAAATGAACACTTGGTAAAGCTTTTGAAGCAATTGATATCAAGCTCAAAATCCCCATCATTTGGTGTGAGTTTTGGAAACGCTCCCAATGCAGCTGATGTACCTACACTTCTCGGAAAGGGTTCCTTTTCACTTCTGATGGGTAGGCGACCTCTGCTTCTGCTTCTGCTTCTGCTTTTGCTTCTGATTCATTTTTAATTGACAGCATTTTTACCTTGTTCATTCAGAACAATTTTCATTCTGATCTGTAAAGAATAATGATGTCTTGCCCTGTTAATCTTGCCTTCATTTGAAAATATTTCTGCCTCCTTATCTATTTAATAGGCTCTTTATTTGCTTCAGATGACAGGGACAAAACAAATGAAGATAGACGACCACCACTTTACATGCGCTGGCCTCATATGAAAGCCAATCAGGTTCAAGGACTTCGTTTAAGGGAAATTGGGGGTGGTTTCACTAGGCATCATCGCGCACCATCTATACGTGCTGCGTGTTATGCCATTGCGAAACCTTCGACCATGGTACAGAAGATGCAAAATATCAAGAGGATAAGAGGACACCGTAATGCTGTTTATTGTGGTAGGTTATACTATCTTATACACAGGTTCACCTTTGTGGATGGTGTCTTTATGATTCTTGTGGGAAATTATGAATAGTATTGTTAATATTGTTATTTCCTATTTTGTATTATTAGAATATTTGTATGTTTTAGCCATAATTATCATTGTATTAGGAAATTAAGTTATTAGGGAATCATATTATGTAAACTTGTAGAAGAAGTTTATTATCTTTTAGGACGCTTTTGTATTATAAATATGTTATCATATCAATGAAATATTCATCGGACTATCAAGTAATCTTTGTTTCCACAATTCTCAATGTCTAGATCCATTGTATTAATTGATAGTACTTGTACATTTCAAGCGAGAGAATGACACATATCCCTTGCTCCCATTTGAGTGTAGCTAATAATGTGGGCGAATGTGAGATGGAAAATGTGAGATGTGAAGTACTTGAATGAAGAGAGTTAAATGAAACTTTTTTTTGAGTTAAATGAAACCTCATTTGAGAGTAAATGATCATTTTCGGGGTAATATGCTTAGTGGAAACACTCTACTTTTTTTGGATAGTCAAGTCTTCTTGCTGTTACTGTTTATGTTGCTGCTTCCATGAATTCCTGTGTTTTTGGAGGGCAGGCTACTTTTCTCCTAGTTGTGCAGCTGATGATTTGCTCTTACACGCATGCAGCTACATTTGACCGGTTGGGGAGGCATGTCATTACTGGGTCAGATGATCGGCTTGTAAAAATTTGGTCAATGGAAACTGCATATTGTTTGGCTAGTTGTCGTGGACATGATGTGAGTATATTGTGTCCAGTAAATATTTTTATACTGTTTGACCAAATTTGATTAGCTTTAACATTTGTGAAATTTTGAATATATCATATGCTTGATAGGGTGATATCACCGACTTAGCTGTCAGTACAAACAATGCCTTAGTTGCATCCTCTTCAAATGACTGTATCATACGAGTTGTAAGCTCTCAGTGACTCAGATGACCAGTTTTTCTATTCCTTATCCTTTCATTTTCCCCTTGTCTCTTTCCTCATACTCTAATATGGTGTTGATTTTTGTTCATTAGTGGCGCATGCCTGATGGCCTACCAATATCAGTTTTGCGGGGTCATACTGGAGCAGTCACTGCTATAGCGTTTAGCCCTAGACCTAGTGCCGTGTACCAACTTTTATCGTAAGTTGTCAGATTTTATAATCAAAGAATAGGAATTTATTTTGTTGTCCAATATATAAGCATTTTATTCGTTACAATGTTCTATTTTACCAATATCCTCTATAATGTTGAAGGCATCAGCATAATTATGAACTATAAGCTTTTGAAGCAAGAAGACTGTTAACTAGAATCAACATCTCAGGCCAGAAAAATGAGAGTTTCCAAGTATTTAATACACAACAGGCTTCTCTTCTATATTTTAATTATATCAAATTTGTTGTGATGTTTCACTTTTGTTACCGCATTTCCTTCTAACCTATAATATAATTGTCCATATATACTTTAGGCAACTTTTAGCCAAAAGTCATTGATAAGTTATATTTATGTACTTCAGATGTAATTTGCTGACTCTAGATTGAGGAATTTATTTATTAATATGGATCTTTGCTTTCCTTTTCTAAATCTTTTTTTGAAGTTTTGCTATATTGCAGATGACAATTGGATTATATCTAATTGCATATCAGGCTACAAATATTTGTATTCCTTATATTGTTTTCTGCTTCTTTTACTTTGAAGGTCATCTGATGATGGAACTTGCAGAATTTGGGATGCAAGGCATTCCCAATCAACTCCGCGAATATACATCCCAAGGCCTCATGATTCTGCTATTGGTCAGTTTTCTTCTTTTTTGTTCTATAATTTATTGACATCTTTTTGGTTCAAATGACTTACTTGGATTATGTATTGGCTTAGGGAGGAGCAGTGGCCCATCGTCAAGTAATGTTCCACAGAGCCATCAGATTTTTTGTTGTGCATTTAATGCTAGTGGAACTATCTTTGTCACTGGGAGTTCTGACAATCTTGCCAGGGTGTGTATGTGGATATTGTGTTTTCCAATAGGTTAATAGTTGATTGAATCTCAGTACAATTGTTGTAACTTATGCTGTTGTTACTTTTGAGGAGCTTTGAATCTCAGTTTGAGAGTTGATTTACCTATAAGGAGAGATAGGGTTATTTTAATTTTAGCAGAGCTAATTTTCATCTTCATATTTAAATATTTTCAAATATTTGAAAATTAAATATTGAATGTTTTGCAGGTATGGAATGCTAGTAAACCAAATTTGGATGATTCTGACCAACCGAATCATGAGATAGATGTGCTATCAGGGCACGAAAATGATGTTAATTATGTGCAATTTAGGTTAGTATGTGTGTAAAGTGAACTAAGGTTGAGAAGTTTTACCATGCTGATGCTGTTGCACCATTCTTTGTAGTGGATGTGCAGTTGCTTCTCGATTCTCCACAGCAGAAACTGGGAAGGAGGATAATATTCCCAAATTTAAGAATTCCTGGTAAGTTTCTATAACAAGTTGTAGGAGCAGATTGATTAATACTCTAACCCCATGCTTCTGTCATCTTTATCCTTCCCATTGTACCCATTTAAAAATTTATTCAACCCTTAACATTTGTTGATATTTAGCATATGTAAGAACTAATTATATATTCCAGGTTCAATCATGACAATATAGTTACCTGCTCTCGTGATGGCAGTGCTATTATATGGATTTCCAAATCACGCAGGTCACATGTAAGTGGCCATCTTTTTCTGCCAGTATTGCTTTCTATTAGTTTGTTTGTTTAAGTGAGTGTTGTCTTCCATACTAGATTATATAAAATATAAATTCTATCTTTTTATTGAATAAATTCAGGGAAAAACTTGTCGATGGACACGTGCATATCATCTTAGAGTTCCACCACCCCCAATGCCTCCTCAACCTCAGAGAGGAGGCCCTCGTCAACGAATATTACCAACTCCACGTGGTGTAAATATGATTGTTTGGAGTTTAGACAACCGCTTTGTTCTCGCAGCTATCATGGGTAAGCTATTTCTTTTCTTTTTTTCCTCAATCCATACTATTTTTGCTTTCTTATTTGTTCATGTATTCACTCTGCTTCTTTACCTTTTCCATGTACCGGTGACCTTGGACGATATGATTTTTTGTTAGGTTTTATTTAACCAGAAAAATTGGGAATCATTTAATCATTTTACTTGATAAGCAGAAATGGAGGATTGTGGCTGGAAGTCATATTCTAGAATCTTACGACTCAATTTGGTTTATCAATCGAAGAGATTTTTTGGAGATAATGAAATAAATACCAAGCAATAAGATCCCCTAAAAAAAGAACTTAAAAAATATACTTGTATATGATTTTAGAAGTCAGAATAATTTAGTTAAATCTTGACAAAAAAATGTAGAAGATTGTCTAGAATATCATCTCCATAACACAACATCATTAGATTGTCATAGGACCTTTAAGCATTGGAATTCTGTAATTTTTAGTTTGGCCAGCTTATGATTTTTTTTGTTATTCTTTGTTTACAGTAGATGGCTTCTGTCATTAAGATTGCTTAATGCAAGTATTGTGACCTTAATTTTCATGTTTACTTATCTGTTAGTTCATTTTGGTTAAGAATTATTTTATATTTGTAGCATATTAGATAATAGATATAGTCATTTGTTTAAATTTTATTTTATGTATGCAATATGATGGCAACGTGAATTATTTTAATTTATTAAATAGTCATTTCATGTGTGCCATGTAGCCGACCCCATCAAGTTGAGATAAGATCTTGTTCTTGCTGTTGTAGCCATTTCATGTGTGATGCCTTAAATTTTTATTGCACCACTCTTATCTATGTGTTATATGGCAGTCATTTTATTTCGTTTTGTGTATTTGGAGATAATAGTTGTCTGGTTACATCATGTATTTGCAGATTGCAGAATTTGTGTTTGGAATGCTTCTGATGGCAGCTTGGTGCACTCATTGACCGGACATACTGATTCTGTAAGTGCTTAAATTTCACTTGATGAGGATTTGACTTTTACACCAATATTTTGGACTCGAAACTTAATTAATTTTTTTAATTGCAACTTAGGTAAATTTTATCCCTAATTGTTTATTTTGAAATTCATAATGTTCCTCTCCATTTGTCATAGGAGATGCACTCCTTGCTTTTCCATTGAACGCTGTGTTTCAGCTAATTGAACAATTAAATAGCACTCTTTGATAAAAAAACTTTGGACTTGCAAAATCAAGCACTACCATATTCTGTTCCGAAGATAATCTTTCTTTCTAAATAAATTAATCAGTGAGGTTGACACATTCTCTGTTCAATAAACTGAGTTTGTTGCATCAGAATTTAATTGCATTTTGTGTTCCCTATTGCTTGTTATGAAATAATTATTTAGACTTAGGGGTTGATCCATATGCATCAACAAGCTAAACCTAATAAAATCACAACCATAGAAATACTGACTAGACATTGAATTTTGAAATAAAAATCAAAGTGCAAAATTTCTGATAGCAATTTAATCTGTAAGACCCATTCAAAATTTTATTTGCCTTGTTGGGTTATTGGAAGAGTACTTAACTCATCAATAGTATAACATCTGGGATCCAAATTTTTCTAAACCATTTTCAATCACAAGGTGTTACTGGCCTTGCTTTAATATGGAAGAATGATGATAGAAAGGGTGAATCTGTAACGCAAAGGCATGGCAGATAGAGTTGAGTTTCAAAATTGACTGAAAATGGGGGAGTATGGTGGTTGGTGCATGTAGATGTTTGTTTTAAATGGAAGAAGGTTACTTTGAGACTTGGGTTTTAGATGCTAAAGCAAGAGGGAAAAGAGAAATTGAAAACAATAAATTGATAGAATCAACCTCTTGAGGTTCTGCGTAGTGAAATGGCACTTTAATCGAAAGGCAAGGCAAGGGGTGGTATGCATCTCCAAAGAAAATTTTAGTGGATTTAGAAACTCAGTATTGCATATTAATTCAAATTTAAGATGGGAATTTGACTGATATCTTCGTGTATATTCTTTAATTGTTATGTTAATTCTTGAAAACTAGGGTGGAGTAGATTTAACAGTTTATTAATGCTCTTGATTTAACCTGCCTCTCTACTTTGTTGCTTTTCTTATGCTAGACATATGTTCTGGATGTTCATCCATTCAATCCCCGGATAGCTATGAGTGCTGGATATGATGGAAAGACTATTGTGTGGGATGTAAGTCAAAATTTACTTTTATTTCCTCACAGATTTCTTATTTACCCTATACTGTTTCAAAATACCTCCTCGTCATATGATTTTAAGATATGGGAAGGAAAGCCTATTCGGACTTATGACATGTCGCATTTCAAGCTGGTTGATGGAAAATTTTCCCCGTAAGTGCTTTGATTGTGCTGTCATATAATCTTATTGTGAATCGTGTTTAAAGTTCATTATTATGTATCGTTATAATTTTCTTTTGAGGCTACTACTTAGTGTTTAGTTTGTATGCATTCAGAATACTATGATTTCCTTCCCTCATATGACATACTAGTGTTACCAATTATGAATTAAGAAACAAGAACTATTGGTTGGCGTTCATATAGCTGCACAAGCTCTTGAATTAAGTGTTTTTTTTTTACATTGTATTAAGGCCTCAAGAGTTCAACTTTTCCCTTATCCTCCTAGTAAAAATTAAATTCTGCAAGGTATACTGGACTTGCATTTTATCCATACATTAAATCTAATAAGTTTTTATTTGAGGATGGGTTAAAGGTATAATTAAAGACTACTTATGGAATTTCATTTAATCATTTAAGCTTAAGTGAAAATGGTGCTTCTCAATTAGTATCTTTTGGCATAATGAGTTATCTGGTGCACTATCATCTCCTCCTTAGCTGTGTTGTTAACATGGTTTCAAGACATCGATATGTATAGAATGATACCAATTTTTTTAATGTCAAATTTATATTTATATGTCAACTTTCAATTGTTACACCCGTGCATAAGCTGGGAATTTGATGCCAAAGTGTAAAGCTTTTAGTGCGCACTAAACGGCTCCTTAGTGGACTCTCCCACTTGAATCCCTTACCTGAAAACCTCATATATCTTATTATTGCTTTTTTTTTTGTTTCTTTAATGGTCATTGAATTTCTTTGGCATGGTAATTTGATGGACTATTATGCTTTAGGATGAACCCCGTGTTGTATTTATCTTAGGAACTTTACAAGTGGTGAATGAACTGAGAAAAGTCTTGAGTATTAGGAAAATTCTTTTGTTATCTGAGATCAGGACGTTTGTTACGCTTGAATAAGTAATGCTTTAGATAATGCAGATAATAAATAATTGTATGAAACATCAAGGATCAATGGAGATGGATATACATCAAAATTCAGTGTATATATGCCTTTATTTTTATCTATAAACTATTGATGTTTGGTTTTTGTTGAAATTTTTGTTTCCAATAGAGATGGGACATCAATTATACTTTCAGACGATGTTGGTCAATTGTACATATTAAGCACTGGTCAAGGTGAGTCTCAGAATGATGCCAAATATGATCAGGTACATACTCTGACAACTTAATATGCTTTTACTGTTTCTATGCATCTGTTCTGGCTCTAATTTTGTCTACACATAATGGGCAGTTCTTTCTTGGTGATTATCGCCCCCTTATTCAAGACACTCATGGTGGTGTACTTGACCAGGTTTGTGGATTAACTCTGCTTTCATTCCTATTATCTTGCAATGTATATCTGGCTTGAGTTATGTGCCTTAAAAATGAAAAGAAGATGTTATTTTTTTCAAAAGAGGGAAGTAAGAAAGAAAGGAAAAAATGATATGAAGAAGTTGAAGAAAAAGGGGTGTGGAAAGCACAGCTGCACAAAGAAAGTGCTATGTTTCTAGTTTCAGTCCAGAGCAATAATAAGCTCAATACTCACACATATAATTCATAGTTTAACATGTAGTGTGATAATTGTGGAGACGGTCGTGTTGAGGTTAGTAGATATTTACTCTTGCACAAATTGATAGATGTTATAGATGTATTTAATGATGGAGCATTTACTGTCCCGAGTCATTTTGTTGAGTGATAAATTGCTTTATAGAGTTTTATCCATTGAGAGGAATGTTGACTAGAAAAACCTAAAGAGGCCTGCTGTGTTAACTGTTTTGCTTAACTGAAAACGTTATGGAGCCTTCTTGAAGATGGCTTTTCTTTTAAAATTTCAACATCAAGTATCAGACTTCAAAACATTAAATTTGTCTCAGGAAACTCAGCTTGTTCCATATCGACGGAATATGCAAGATCTTCTATGCGATTCAGGTTTCTATCTTTTTTTTTTCGTAGATCTCTACTTTGTTTGTATGTATACATCCTGCAGTATATTATCTTTGTTTCTGCTGCCTCACTTACACACGTTGGTTACCTTCTGTCAAAATTTTCAGCAATGATACCATACCCTGAACCCTATCAGACTGAATATCAGCAAAGACGTTTAGGAGCACTGGGCATTGAGTGGTGCCCTTCATCACTAAGGCTTGCTGTTGGTCCTGACTTTAGTCTGGATCCAGAATATCAGATGTTTCCTTTGCCGGATTTGGACATGCTAATAGAACCTCTGCCTGAAGTTATAGATGCCATGGATTGGGAATTTGAAAATGAAGTCCATAGTGATGATACAGATTCAGAGTATAACATCAATGAAGATAACTCTTCTGGTGGTGAGAAAGAATGTTCAAGTTCCAACGCCTCCGGTGATCCAGGTTGCAGTACAGATGACAGTGAAGGGGAAGGGACTCACATGGATGGAAATCATAGATTAAAAAGGAAAAAACAGAAGACTGATGTAAGTATCTGGGAAGAGACTTTAATTTGCTCTTCTTATTTAACACTGCAGTTGTTTTTAATTACTCATATTTTTTTCAGACTGAGATCATGACTTCTTCTGGAAGACGTGTGAAAAGGAGGAATTTGGATGAGGGTGCTGATAATGCCTTAAGTAGCAACCGGAGTAGGAGAAGAAAAAGCAGCCGAAAGGCTTCAAGCAGGAGATCATCTAAATCAAAATCTTCAAGGCCTCGCAGAGCTGCTGCACGTAATGCTCTGCATTTGTTTTCTAGAATTAATGGTGTGCCAACAGATGGTGAAGAAGATAGTGTTGAAGGTGATTCCTCTGGGAGTGAATCATCATTGCTCGAGTCTATGAGTGATGAATCTAATAGAGATACACATAATGATCATCGAAGGTATTTGAAGGGGAAGGAAGTATCGTTGAACGAAGCTGATGACATGAATATTCATGAACTACCTGAGACTCATACTGATGCTGTGAACAGGAGAAGATTGGTTCTTAAGTTGCCAGTTCGAGATAAATCTGTGCTTGAGTCTACTGAGTATAAGTTTGAAAATGAAGCTGAGTTTGTTGCCTCATCGTCAAAGTCTGCTCAGCAAGCTATCGATGTTAATAACAGATCATGTTCTGAGGAGCCTCAGTATAATCCTGGAATTGTGAATCATTATAAAAATGATAGACGTCGAGCTATCCTACAAATTCAATGGGGAAGGGTTAGGGCTCGTTCAGCTAGAGGTAAGAGAGTGGGAAAAGCTGCTTCATCCAATGCAAATGCCAGTTCTGTTATTTGTCTTAATGATAAACAAAACTATGTTAGTGGTTATGAGAAAGAGGACAAGGACTTTGGTACGTTGTCCCCTCTTTCAGAAATCCATAAAGATGAGGATAAGATAGATAATTTGACTGTGATCAATGAGAATTGTGTTGCTTCTGCCTCAGAGCCTCATAATAGTTCTGAGAATGGAATTGGGCCCTTAGCCTCTGGCAATTGCAGGGATAGTAAAGATGAAGCTCTAACTTCTGACATGGATGCTCAGGACACAACTGTTGGCTCTATCAACCACAGTAACGGGCCAGATCATCTCTCAGAATCATATATTGGTTTTCCTTCTGTTTCAACAAGGGTAAGGTCTAAAAGAACGTCCAGGGACCTTGAAAGTCCAGTAAAGAATGAAACAAAATCTCTCGTGCCAAAAAGTGGTGTTTTCTCTGGTACTGCAATAAGTGATTCTAATGGAGAACAGAATGTAGTCTTGGCTGCAGATGACAACACGTTAGCAAAATCAAATGAAGGAGATAATGGAGTTCAAGAGATAAATACTCAGGATGACCATAATTTAATATCACATGATTCACAAGAGCCCCAATCACACCAAGATAAAATGTATAAAGCTGTTTATAGAAGATCAAGGTCGCATAGGGCTGTATCGAATGCAGGTGATGGTAGTGGTCAGGGAGAACCAACTTCAAATGGGAGTAATATTGATCTCAATTTGGCTGTGGACCTCATCAATGAAACAAATGAACCAGCTCATACTACCTATTCTTTAGATGTGGAACAAGCTACTTCCAACACAAATCATGGATGGAATAATATTATAATTCCTCATGTTCATGTTAGAAGTCCCCGGAATGGTTCATCAAGCAGAGGACAACCAACTGAAGAAGAGCATGGCTCTAGTTCAAAAACTACAGTTGGATTAAGGTCCACCAGGAATCGGAGGGTTAGTTCTAATCATGTCCATGAGCGTAGTCCACCGATCAGGAAAAAGTCATCGCAGTCATCTGCTAAAGGATCATGGTTGTTGTTGTCATTGCCTGAGGAAGGATGCAGATATATCCCTCAACAGGCAGATGAAGTTGTATATCTGAGACAGGTTAGTCTTATGGATTATAACTATTGCCTCTGATAACAATTTTTAACTTAAACATAGTGAGATTTCAGCTCCTGTCTGACTTATATCTTTATAAGCTTTAATTATGAGTTACCATTTGCAAATGTTTGTTTCACAGGGGCACCAGGAGTATATTGAATATAGGTGTTCAAGAGAATCAGGCCCGTGGGCATCATTGAATGGACAAGTAAGAGCTGTAGAATACTGTAGAATTCAAAACCTCGAGTACTCTACGGTTCCAGGGTCTGGCGATAGCTGCTGTAAATTGACCCTTCAGTTTGTAGATCCTGCTTCAAGTGTGGTCGGCAAATCTTTTAAGTTGTCCCTACCTGAAGTGACTGGTTTTCCAGATTTTCTTGTTGAAAGAACTAGGTTCGATGCTGCAATGACAAGAAATTGGACACACAGGGATAAATGTAGGGTTTGGTGGAAAAGCGACGGTGAGGGCGATTTTGGTGGGAGTTGGTGGGATGGTCGTATTCTTTCTGTTAAACCCAAGTCTACTCAATTTCTTGACAGTCCATGGGAGAGGTATACCATTCAATACAAGAATGACCCTGCGGAAACACATTTACATAGCCCTTGGGAGCTTTTTGATGCTGATACTGTATGGGAACAACCTCATATCGACGAATCCAAGAGAATTAAGCTTCTATCTGCCTTCGAAAAATTGCTGCAGTCAGGCAACAAAAATCAGGTATTAGGTTTAAAGTTCTTTACGTTACGGTTTGAATAGCTCTGTGATGCAAGAGTGCAATTATTCAGCTTTCTTTTTGTTTTTTTTTTATGAATATCTAGGATCGGTATGGCGTTCGAGAGCTGAGCAAAGTTTCAAATAAAACTAAATTTATAAACAGGTATTTATCTAGCCTCTATAAACTATACTTTTTACGTTATCGACATATCTCTCTCTCTCTCTCTCTCTCTCAAACGTCTCCGGAAATTGTGCAGGTTTCCTGTTCCTCTTACCCTTGAGTTGATACACTCAAGATTGGACAACACTTACTACCGGACATTAGAGGCACTTGAGCATGATATGACTGTGCTTCTGTCTAATGCTTCCTCTTTCTTTGAAAAGGATGCAGTGCTCTCAGGAAAAATAATGCGCCTATCAGAATGGTTTACTAGGACATTTTCATCTCTATAACCATTAGAATGCTTCAGAGGGTTGACCAGCATTGAGGCTGAAGCAGGCCCAGCTGTTCATTTCCTGCTTGTATTTTTGTAGATAGATTATTTATGATACCTTCGATTAGGTTTTTTCCCCATTTTCTTTTACAATTTTTGCTAGTGTCAGCGGAATTATCTGGTGGTAAATGTAGGGAGCAACTTGAGGAAAAAGTAGCAGTTTGCTGGGAAAAATTTCTGCAGCAAAATTCATTGTTGTACAGGGACATCATTGATTACAAATGAAAGGGATAACATTCAGAATTTTTGGTCCTTATTTCAAAAGCTATTATTTTTTTTACCGAATTTTGATAGCTTAGCCTTCTCAAAAATTGATGAATGACATGATAAAAATGTATGGTAGGATGAAAGATCTACCCTTTTTATATTATTCTTGTTGAAGCAACTGGTGCTAAGGCCTTGAGGTTTCAAGTGAAATTAAAATTATATCCTTCCACTTGTTGGAGGACTTTCATGCCATTATATACTATGAAGTCTAACAGATCTACTTGTTCTCTAAAAATTTTAGGCCTAGATTCTCTGGTATTCCTTTCTCGACTTGTTTCCGTTTTTTTTTTTCAAGAAACATGGGGCCTTTTCCTTTGTTTACCCAACTTTGTCTAGTAAATTAATTCTCTTGCTTTGTAGCATCAAGAAGTGTATTTTTTTTTTTCTTACACCTTTTTATTGACTAAATTTTATAAAAATCTTATGGACTTTGGGGTAGTAAATATAGTCCCTTGACATATCTAAATTTAATTTTGACCCTTGGAACTTTTATTTTTATCTTGCTATGATTTAGCCTCTAATTTATTGTTTTCTATTGACGAAAATTGTCACTACTAATATGAAGTTACAGGCAGGATATGATCTTAAAGCTATATGGTCATTGAAGCGTGATAATTCAACATTACAAGTGATGAAACTTTCAAGTGATGAAGCGTGATAATTCACCTTGTGAGGGTATTTGAAAATTTCAAGTGATGAAACTACTCCACATCCTTAGTTAACTCTAGTTCATCACTTCATTTAGAACGACCTACTAAGCTAGAGGAAGGGGAACGACTTAGATTTAAGTTCCACATGATATTATTTCTCTTGCTTTTTTATTATTGAAGTGCCTTGATAAAAATAATTAAATCGGTAACAATTATGAAAAGATACTTAGAACCAAACTCACTATATTTAGGATCTAGGAAGTACTATACATGTGGCTATCACCTTCAACAATCAATCCCTACTAAAGGTCTCACGAATGAGAAATCACGAGGAAGTAAACAATTTCAAGAAGAAAAAGAGAAATGAGGAAGATCAAATCTAGCTTCTTAAAATCTTTAAGGATCATACAATCACAAGGCTAAAAGCAACAAAACTCAATCCAAGGGTAAGATATAATCTAACCACTGACAATCTTCAATATGACATGATTTCATATGCTAAAAATAAAGCCATGATAGAACATCAGCTTATGCAAATACACATATTGTTCAAGTTTTTGGAGAGGAGAGATAGTCTAGGAAGAATCATAATCCAGATTAACGCCAGTTTATTCATATTCAAACATCTTTAGTGTCTTCTACCATGTCTGCGCTTTCTCCTGCTCCTTCTATCACCAGAATCAGAATCTGACTCAGAATCCGAAGAAGATTCTGATGATGTACTGTACTTTCTTCTCCTTCCCCTCTTCTGCTGCTTCTTCTTCCTCCTCCGCCTCCTCTCTTCCTCTGAATCAGATGACGAGCTATAACCTGAACTACTTTCTGAGGTATAATCTGATCCCGTAACTGATGACGAGTGACTATCACTCCCAAAAACCGAATCCTCACTACCACTATCAGAATCAGAGTTTGATCTATGCTTTCTCTTGCTTTTCTTAGAAGTAGAACTCTTTCCAACCTTTTCCTCCTTAGTAATAGGATTATCATCTAAATCATAGGTCAAAGAAACATCCACCCTCAATTTGGGATTTTTGAGTTGTTGCGTCCTGGATGGCCGTGAGATGTAAACCCGCTCATTCTTGCATTCATATGTCCAATGACCACTTTGGAAACACTTTTGGCATTGTGCTGTGCTGCCAACAGTTGCCATGGAGGATTTAAGGTCTTTTCTTTCACCCAATTTAACAGCTTTCTCAGTACTCATCAAATACATCTGCCTTTTTGCTTCCCTTTTCTCCTGCCATCTGCTAGGTCCCTCTTCCTTTTGACCATAAGCATTCACATTCCTGACTGCTGCAGCAGCAGCGCGCTCGGCCTGAGCGCGACTAAGACCTTTAGCTGCAGTCAGGGCCGCAGCCTTGATTCTATCAGCTGCAGCCTGAGCCTTCTCTTCCTTCTTACTTGACATCTTCTACGCCCTTATGTGTATCACAAAAGACAGCTGCAAAACAAGTTGAAATACATTCAAAACTAAACCTCAAGCAAGAATGTTCTACCAGTTCAATCATTCAAATACACCAATCCTCAAAATCTGTCACAACAAATCAAACCAAATTTAAAAGACAAATTCACAGGGAGCAGTAACCAATCCACAACAAACCTGAACCTTAAGTTCGCTGGAGATTTGAAATCATACCGACAATATAGTCTCTTCCATATATAATTTACATTTGAAACTTTAATTATATAATTTGGAAATAACAACCGAAAACATTCGATCAAAACTTTCAACAAGAAATCACAGATTATTTCCAGAAATCAAGAAAAAACATATAAAAGCATAAGATTCAAAGCACAATCACCATCATCATCTGAAAGATAGTTAAGAAGGGCTTACTGCAGGCGTAAGAAGGGCTTGAAGAACCCTAAAGAGACAGATAGCTAATGGCATCTAGGGTTTGAAAATGGGAGAACTAACAACTACAACAATCTAATTTGATGAAATACAACAGCATTCAAAGTCTATAGTTTTACCCTACGATTCTAACTCTAATTCTAATAATATCACATCAGAGGCTTATATCAATGGAATAATAGTTTACCTGCGAGAGGATGGATGGCAGGATGGGATGGAGAAGACTATCGGCAAGAGAAGCAAGGGATGGATAATAGGGTTTGTGAAATCGATGGCGTGACAGACATGTAAATAATTCAAAATATTAGGGGTAAAACAGTCCACAAAACAAAATTAAGGTCTCACAAGTGTGGACATGGCAGGGGAGCCAATAGGGTAGGGTGGCTCGGTGGGAACAGTACAAACCGGCTATCAGAAGTCTATGACTTGGAACATTAAAGTCTTGGAGTGATATCTTTATTTCCAGGCTAGACCCAGACACGCCCATACCTTTTCTTTTAGATTGCTTTGCTTAATTGGCTTAGACTTGAAAAAAAGCCTATTAACCTATTCGTCTAACTCTAACCTATTGAAAAGTTAAATAGTACTCCCTCCGGTCCTAAATATAAGATCTAGTTGACTTTTTTAAAAATCCTATAAAAAAGCAAAATAAGTTAATTATAAATTGATTTACCTAATTTTTTCTCTTACACTAGTATATTTTACCTATAAACTAATGAATAATCTAAATATAAATCAAATATGTCATGATTTAATAGCCTATTTCGCAACCTTAACATCTCCAAAAAAAAGTCAATTAGGTCTTATATTTAGGACCGGAGGTAGTGATATTTATATATACAAGAAATTACATTATTATACTAATTAATGTTATTTGTTACTAATTATTAATATAAAATTAAAATTATATAATCTTCTATTCTAAGGTCTTTGTTGTTTCTCATTTTCTCAACATTCATTCAAATAATGTCACCCACCATTCACATTTTACAAAAATTTAGGGTATGCTTGGATGTAGGGAAAATGGGAGAGGAAAGAAAGCTAGAGAGAAAATGTTACTATGTCTCATCATGTTTGGATAGATGATAGAAATTAGAAAACATGAAGGAATGAATTTTCCTTCCTTCGCAATAATGAGTAACATTTCTCTCTCATAATCTCTCAGAGGTGGGCATTCAATTTTCATTAAAAATTGAAGTAGTCGAAAACGAGTGGCACATAACATGAAAACAGAACTAAAACCGAATTATTTCAATAATCGATCCAAAAAACCGAAATAAATAGGTTCGGTTTTGGTTTTTACCGAAAATCTAAATTCTTTTATTTTATCATAAATTTGATTCTTTTTTATTTTAATATATAAAGCACAATTTTTTTGTTGATAGATTGCATATAATTTTTTAATTAAAATTAGAAACACAAAAGCTATAGATTCAAGCTTTAAATCTTAGTAAAAGGTAAAAAAATAAAAAGCTTTAAATCTTATTACATTTAAAGAAAAATACGATAAAATAATAATATTTTTTAATGTTTTAGAAATTTGTTTATAACTGATTTTTTTTTTTAAAAAAAAAAAGCGAAAACCGAATAAGAATCGAAAACCAAAATAACCGCAAAAAAAAACAAATTTAATCTAGTTTAATTCGGTTTTCAATTTGATTTGCTCACCCATAATCTCTTCATTTTAGGAGTGATACCTTGAGAGGAAAATGAGGCATGAGATATGCCCACTTTTCCTTTTCACTTTTTTCCTCTCTCATTTTCTCTCATCCAATTCAGTTCAAAAAAAAAGTTTCTCTCATCCAAGCAGGGGAAAATACTCCCCTCAATTTAGGTCACAAGTAATAATTGGACCTGAATAAGCTACAGGTCAGGCTCAGGTCGATCAATTACACCATAGGTTAGACCATTTTATGACCAGGTTAGGTCATACCTGAATTATTCCCACCTTAGGAGAGGGTTGAATCTCCCAAATCCCAAGAATGCTAAACAGACCCAAGAATGCTAACTAAGTTAATCACAATCAAATGATATTTCCCATGCATTTTTACTTACCACTTGGCTTCATCCTCACATTCCCTTGGGCACTTATTTTCTTTATTAAGAGTATCAATTAGTATGATTTGGAGAAGACTTGAGATCGACAAATTATAAAGGGCGAAGGCCCAAAAATGATACATAACTATTAGGTAAGGAACAAAAGTAATACATAACTATTTCGAGGTACGATACCCAACTTTTACCATGGATTAATAATGATGATATTTTCACTAATATGACAATAAGATTACACATGAAAAGTCCAAAATACCCTTATAAATTAAATAATTTTTTTCTTTTTCTTCCTCACTCTTTCCTTCCTTCCTTCTTCCTACAACCATCATGCTCTCTCCGGAGACTACATAGCTCTAGTCACAGCCGCTGGATCTGCAAGTTGGAGCTCGGCGGCGGCTGGAAACCGCCGTTATGGAAGCTAACTCTCGAGATGGCGGTCGCCGCCGCCGGATCTGCAAGTTGGAGCTCGGCGGCGGCTGGAGATAGCCGTTATGGAAGCTAACTCTCGAGATGGCGGTCGCTGCCGCCGGATCTGCAGGTTGGAGCTCTGCGGCTGCTGGAGACAGCTGTTATGGAAGCTAACTCCCGAGATGGCGGTCTCCGCCGCCGGATCTGAAAGGTGGAGCCCATCGCTTACATGGGAATGATGATGAGATTTGCTAAGTCCCGGGCCATGACAATCTTGAACTCCGGCACCGCCATCACCGGATTCGACAGTGGAAGGTGTTCTATGAAGGAGTACGATGAGAAGATGACAATTCAGATATATAAATCTTTGATGTTGAGGCAATCTCACTGATTTCTCAACGGCTGTATTGCAGTGGCTAGTAGAATGGCTGGGCAGTGGGGCTGAGGAGGTGAGACTTTTTCGTGCGGGATTGGGGCGGCGACATTGGTGGTGGCGTGTTTGGAAGATGGGTGGACGTCACTCATGGTGTTGAAAGAGAAGAAGGAAGAGGGAAGGAGAGAGTGAGAAAGGATAAAGAAAGAGTTTATTTAATTTGGAAGGGTATTTTGGACTTTTCATGTATAATCTTATTGTCATATTAATGAAAATATCATTATTGATCCATGGTAAAAGTTGGGTATCTTTAGTGTACCTCAAAATAGTTATGTATTACTTTTGTTCCTTACCCAATAATTATGTATCATTTTTGGGTCTTCGCCCAATTATAAATACATTTTATGTTTGTAAACAAACTCACAATCCCAAATAGGTCTTTCATTTAGGAATGAGTATTTAAACGTTTTGTTATTAACTCAATAAATTTTTATTGTCAACTTTATGAAAAATTGTCATTAACACTTTAAAGAGGCAGATAAATAACTAATTGAATTAAAAAAAACAAGTCATTTAATATCATTTGACAATATAAATACTTTAATGTAATTTACATTTTTTTATGACTTGATTAAGATCCATTCTTTATTTGAGGCCACTTTGTCATACTGGTACAAAAGCATTTATTTTTATATAGTATTTGTCCTAATTGTACTTATCATCAAATTAAAACGTTTAATTATGTCATTCAAAAGGCGCTGATGAGCTTAAGAGGAATGAGGAAAAGAAAAAGATGATCACAGAAATCCTACACTCCCCTTCCCCATGATTAATTCCAATGACATGCACATATTTGCGTCGTCTCTTGCATCAATCAATCTTCTCCGTAGCCCACAATCACATCTCAACCTACTCAAGTACTCACAAATCTCACTTTTGAGTAGGGTGTTTACGGAACGAGATGAGATCGGGACATCTGTCCCCGTGTCCCATTTCGAAAAAGGCTCATGTTTGAGTGAGTATGATATTATACAAAGGGATATTTGTGTCATTCTGTCAAATTTAAAAATTTCAATTTAGTGCATGGTACCTTTATTGTTCTTTTAGAAATTTGAGTACCTTAAATTGTCCTTTTAGATACTCAAAGGACTTTATTTGTCATTTCCCCAAAAAAATACAACACTTTATGTTTGTAATAAGGTAAAATTTTACTATGATAATATATTTCATAATATTATGTATACACTCATACATTGTATGAATGACACATGCATTTTTTTTAAAAGAATATATATGAAACACACACACACATTTGGGACGGGGATCAGGACGCCTCGTTCCGTGTCCGATTCCATTTTGAAAATATATTTTGTCCCATTGAAAAATTTTTGGGATGGGAAATAGGACGAGAAAAGTTTGCACCCCTTACTTCGGAGTTCCAAGGAGATTTTGGATTTATTTTTCTTTCACTAGAGATCTCCGCTAAATTTTGCAGTTTCTTATACTTAATGCTTATTTGGGCTTGTTTGGTTGCCACAAATCAAAGAAAGTGTCTTGTGAATAATTGAAAAGTTAAGGGGTAATATGGTCATTTACATATATCCCGGGCCCACAAGTTTTCTCTCTCCATCTCACATTTATCGTGGGGCCCACAAACTTTACTCTCTCATCATTACCCCTACTTTCCATCTTACCCTCTCCAATTCTAATTCTTTGCCAAACTTTCCTACAACCAAACAAGCTCTATAACATCTGATATTTGAGTCTCATTATCTCCCTTTCTCTATATTGTATTGTCCATCTAATAAACTCCAAGGTTGCAAAATTTATCACTGATTTAGACTTAATTATGTCAAATCACAAGCTTCATGCCATCACCTGAACCGGTCCCGATTTGCCTACCATGATTTTTTAAAATAAGAGTGCAAAACCACATGAAACGGTATGGATGTGCTAACTTAGAAACAAAATAAGAAAAATCAATTTCTGGCCAAAAAAAGCAATAAAAACACAGCAAACTAAATCGTGCATATATAATTATATACCACGAATATAGAGTATTCAATTCAATAATCCTAACTTTAGTTGCATGAATATATTGAATAAAAATGATAACTGTCCAAAAGAAAATGAACAAAATAAATAATGAAATCCCAACATTAATATACTTACTTTAAAAATGAAGTATGAATATAACAAACGTTAGATGGGCTGGCATTGACACTCCTTCAGATTTCATCTTCTCCTTTTCAAATCTGAGAAATCTGAATCACTCCAAAGTCAAGAGTCAACATCAGAGCATTCATTCATCCATGGAAGTCTCTCACACTCATCCCTATGAGCCAAAGGATTTGCACCTTCCTGGCTTTATCCCCATTGTCCTCTCTCAGTCTTCCATTCTTGGAGTCTATCTCACCTCTTCTCTCCTCATTGCCTCTTTCATATGGGTCTTATCTGGTACCCCTTTTCCTATCTCTTACATTTTTCATCTGGGTTTTCTTTTTTTGCTCCATACATTATTAAAGTTGTGGACTTTTTTGTTTGCTGAATTTTTTTTCAGTATTAGTTTAAAGTCATGGACTTTTTTTATTGCTTGCTTGGAAGATTAGTATAATGGCCTTCTTAAACATGTTTTCTTCATAATGTTTTCAATGTGGAGTTTAAGGAAGTCATGTAGACCGCTTAAATCTAATTCTAGCATATGTCACCGTGTAATTAGGAGTGTTGTAAGAACAGACCGGACAGTCGGACCAGTCCAACCGTCGACCGCTTCATGTTTCGGCTCAATGGTTATTAGTTTGACCGTCAGTCCGACCATTAATATGAGCATGAGCGATCCGACCGTGTTGAACCATGACCCGAATACTTATCCGGCTCGCCTTCTGGTCTGACTTTTACAATATTGGTAATTAGATTATATGTTACTCAAGTTTATAGGTGAGGTAAACTAATTTTGATAAAGAAATGATTTTGCTTGCACGCTGTTTTATAATATTGGGCTAGCATAGTGTTTATGTTTTCTTGTGTAAGTCTGTAAGATCTGCCGTTGCAAAATCATGCATTAATGAAATTTTGTGGAAATTTTTATTATGGTTTTAAGTTGAGCCTATTCATTCTACTGCTTACACTATTTTTCTTATTGAATATATTTATGACTCAAGTGAGCTTTAAGAGAGAACCGTGGACAAAATTTTAGAACTTAGTTAGTAGGTCATGCAGTGAAGCAAACACAGTTCATTTTTCTGTGTATCAGCCTTTCAACTTGGTTAGAAAATCACTTAGTTATTGTGCATAGTGTAACATCCCAGCGCCTCGCTCTCGAAATTGTCCGCTTTGGGGAATCCTCACCCCTCACGGCTTTAAAACGCGTCGAGAGGGGAGGTATCCAGACCTATATATAGCACCTTTCGTTCTCCTCCCCAGCCGATGTGAGACTTTACAATCCACCCCCCTTGGGGCCCAGCGCCCTCGCTGACACATCGACTCGAGTCTGGCTCTGATATCATCTGTAACATCCCAACGTCTCGCTCTCGAAATTGTCCGCTTTGGGGAATCCTTTCCCCTCACGGCTTTAAAACGCGTCGAGAGGGGAGGTATCCAGGCCTATATATAGCACCTTTCGTTCTCCTCCCCAGCCGATGTGGGACTTTACACATAGTTTCTTACATTAGGTGCATACATTGACATGTGCACACACTAAAATCATATGTTCTGCTTCAAATTTTAAGTGGTCCTTGTGGATCTTTTTTCTTAGTGCCTGTTTGGATACATTTTCAAAAGTTATTCTGGTTCTCAAACCTAGGTTTCACACTAAGGCATCCAAACACTCAATTTTTTTAGATAAACTATTTTGAGAAGAAAAGCTATTTTGGGGTTCCAAAAGCTATTTTGAGAAAAACTACATTTTTCTCCTTAAAGTTTCGATCTCTCATTTAGGAAAGACACTTATTTCAAATAAGAGAAACATGAAAAGTTATTCATCATAACTATTTTTAAAAAAAAAACTATATTCTACTCAAAATTTATTCTTACAAACTATTCTCAAAAAGCTTAATCCAAACACTCTCATTTCATCAAAAGCTATTTTTCAGAAAAGCTATTCTACTCAAAAGCTATTCTCAAAAAGCAATTTTCCCATAAGCTATTCTCCAAAAGCTGAATCCAAACAGGCACTTAGTCATTCTAATAGAAATTTCTCCTATCTGCCAAGGTGTGATGATTACAGGATTCTCATTTTTTTTACCTCTTGTGATATGACTATTTGTCTTTTCACAGGACGCCTGGGCAAGCTAACAAAAGTTGATCGTCTGTTAATGTGCTGGTGGGCATTCACAGGCCTCACACACATTATTGTTGAAGGCTACTTTGTATTCTCCCCAGAATTTTACAAGGATTCGACTGCCAACTATCTGGCTGAAGTTTGTGAGTCCTTAATTGTTTTTCCACTTTGCTGAGATCAAATTCTAAGGATCTGAACTTGTAGTTCCTTTTAATGAATAAGCTGTTTTAGTTGATGAAAATCCTGTGTGAACAATTGACAGGGAAGGAATACAGCAAAGGGGATTCGCGGTATGCTGGAAGGGATGCAGCAACAGTTACTGTTGAAGGAATTACAGCAGTTTTGGAGGGTCCAGCTAGCCTTTTGGCTGTGTAAGTTAACTGATTTTCAGTACAGAACATTGGCATAGATAGTCTGAAATGGTCCAATAAATAGGGAAAACTTGAGGACTACAATCACCAATACTGGAAATGACATTCAGAAAATAGTTGCAGTGAAAAACCACTGTCATAGCCTGGCTTTCTAAAAACTAAGTCGTCTCCTTGCCCAAAACTAAGCAACATACTCACCCCTACAAACACACACACGCTCCAAAATGATTCCTTTTGCGCTCCTCTGACATGGTAGAACAATTTGTTACTCTTGCTTGTCATTAACTTCCCTTTGCATGTTAGAGCTTTTCACCTTGTTGCAGCCCAGTTTCCCTTTTCTAAGATAATTTCCCCTTTCCCAGTGTCAGGGACAAAGACCAAGCTAACTAATGTTATGATGCTGAAACATAATAAATCACTGTTTATAAGCCAATATTATATCTTTCTATGTTTTCTTTTCTCTCTTTTTTTGCACATTTGCCTTATTTGTTTTGCTGCCATTATGAATTACAGATATGCAATAGCTTCTGGAAAGTCATACAGCTACATACTTCAGTTTGCTATTTCTTTAGGACAGCTATATGGAACTGCTGTATATTATATAACAGCAATCTTGGAAGGTGACAAGTTTGCTGCTAGCACATTTTACTATTATGCATACTTCATTGGAGCAAATTTCTCTTGGATTGTGATACCTTCACTCATCTCCATTCGCTGTTGGAGGAAAATCTGTGCGGCCGTCCAGACCCAAGGGCAGACGAAAAAGATTAAATCTCGTTGATGCAGAGTGTCAGATTATCAGGTTTTGAAATGATCAGGTAGTTAATATTGGTGTATTGGGTGGATGTTATTTGTTAAGCAATGAGAGAATATTCTCACTTGTTAACTAAGAGCATGGAATGTTTTAAACTTTCAGATATGCTGGACATTTTGATATTTAATTCTCTTGAATTTGCTTATACTGAGAATAAAAATACGGATGGCGAGAATTACAACTTTTTCTTTGATGTACTTTGTCCATTTTTTTAAAGTACAAGATGCTTTTGGAAACTTCTGCTGAAAAAAGTGGAGATTCCTAGCTGGTTTTACTGGTTTGCAAGTGACAGTTTGTGGGGTCCTGTCTGAGAGTACTTAGGCATGAAAAACCTTGCAAACAAGTTTATGGTTTTAGGCATGAAGAAAATATAGGCTTTTAACTCCATGATGGTCTGCTTTGAAAGATAGAGATATGGATATGAATACTTGCCCATTGGTTCAAACCCCATTGCACCATGCAGTTCAGTGCAATGATTAAACAATGGTTTGCTTTGGTTTTATTTTTATAGTAAAGTGCAATGGATTACTTTTTTGATAATCAAATAATTAGTATTTAACAATGTTCAGTGCAATGGTTAAACAATGGTTTGCTTTGGAAGAGACTCCTCAACTAGGCAGCGTTGTAAGTTGAGTTTCTTGCCATTCTAGGCCTTCAAAAAAAGAAATGAAAATATAGAAATATATGTTGCGGTGAATGGCAGAAAAGGTTGTGGTAGTAGGTTGATGTTGTAGACCAAATGACAAATGGCAGTGGTGGCAACGACGGTTGTGGTGGCGGCAATAGTGAGGTGGTGGAGGAGGGAGTGGTGTTTGTAACAAAACTTGGTGGGAGAAAGAAGATATATGAAACAATAACAAATGAGACTTTAAGGATCATTTGGACCATTTTCACATATGCAAGGAGGCGGTAATGCATATTAATTCATGAGGGGAGCTAAGAATAAGCATTTGGTAATCATGGGTACAAGAAAATTAGAGTAAAAAAATCTGTTATGATTGGAGGAAAAGTATTTTATGACCTATTTATAAAGGAGATTTCAAAATTGTTCATACTACAAAGGGATTAAGTTAATAAGTAATACAATGAATTATAAGAAAAGGTAATTGAATATAAGTATTGATGTGATACTTGAATATCCAAAAATCAATTTAGCTTTATGTCAGTTTAATGGAAAGATATCAAAGTAACATATGATCTTTATCAATCTCAAAAAGCTTATGACTGTGCTTAGATGAATACTTTGGAAAATGGGTGCAGGTTGGGTATATAAGAGTCATGGGTATATAAGAGTCATTCAAGATATATATGAGGGGGTTGTTACTAGCGTTAGAACATTTGGAAGAGAAACAAATGACTTTCTGTCACACCTAGTTTATTTTTACTAATTTCTTAAAATATTAAATATAATTTAATTGAAAATAATATTTTTTGTTATAAAATAATTATAAATAACTTTGAAATTGGTAATAGGTAATTGAAAAACTGTCCAAATTAAAACTTTTTCATGAAATTAGATTTTTAGAATAATTCTTTCGAAAACAAGTTAAGAATAAACATTTTAAAATAAATTGAAGTTACTTAAGATACCTAAGATGATCTATATTAATTTTATAAAATAACAAAGGTTTTAAAACATATTTCTGGCTATTATTTCTTAAACTAAAAAGTTTATCTTTACTGGCCAAAAAAAAAAAAGTTTATCTTTAGCTTTGAAAGTCTTTCGATTTCCCTAAAAATACTACTTCCAAAATATGTAATTTTCCATATAAGTACATAGTAGTCTATACCTATCTTCAAAATATTTATCAAGTACTGTGCTAAAAAAAATATTAATTAAGTACATGAAATCTCCATAATTCATCTCTTACAACATTTATATATATTACATGCCGAAATAAAATTATACAAACTCATTTCAAAATATTCATTAAATTAAAATACAAATAAGAGTAGACATTCTTGCATTCCTCTTTTCCCTTCATCACTCAAAAATTCCCTATCTAATTTGTACCTGAAACCAAATTTACCGCAGTTTATTTCATACACTCTAATACTTCACCTAGAAGCTGATTCATTTAATCCTACTTCAGATAATGATAGTGACGCTACCTGTTGGTGATTACTACCTATTAGTAAAACACTCATACAGGGCCCCTACCTTAACAATATTTGTTATAGGTAGAATATTAAATACATGTGCCTATTGCACCACCTCACTACTTATAGTAATTTATTCACCTTTCGTAGTAGGCATACCTGACAGGATTTTCTAGGAAAAATAAATTCAACAAAACAATATGGTATAGGGGGAGCGACCCTCCTTATACCTGGAGTACTCCACATAAATTTAAAATGCTGAAAATAAACCCTATCAATATCTGAAGCAGTAATATTAGTGATGACAGAAAATAAACCTAATGTGCATGAAATAAACCGCTACCTGTACTTCACGATCATTAATGCTCTTTCTTTGTTGTTTCTTTGTCTCCAAGTATTTCCTCTACTACTTTCTCCTATTATTATACCAAGTAATAATAATTATAAATAACTATTCTTGTATTTAAAGCAACGTCTCTCTCAATACTAATGACTACCCAATCCCCCCTTTTATAGCTAAATCATTTAATTGAATCCTCTGGATTCTCAAAGTTTGACAAACAAAATTGTAAGTTTCTCAAAAGAATTTAAGAACCTGTAACATCCCAAATTTTAATTAAGGATTATTAGTAAATTAAGATTTAATCTTGGGAATTAATTATGAGTTTGGGGAGCTACAAAGTGAAACCAGGTGAATTAGAGCTTTTTGGGACAGTCACAATATTATTTTAAGAAGTTAACATACATATTTCTTTAGAAACTAAAGAAAACTAGCTAGAGATTGAGTGTAAATTACAAAACTTGTGGAAATATTTAGAAGTTTGAACATCGTTTTGGTGAAATAAAAGATAAAATACTTAGAAAATATACTTATTTCTATAACTTATCTCTAGTTGAGCTGAAAATAAGGAATTAAATAAATATAGATAGACCCAATTGCCCTAAAACCTATTATATCCATGTGAACCAAACACTTCCTTATCTCCCCCTTCATAACCCAATCCGTCACCCCCTCCCCACTCATCTTCATCATCTCCTTTCTCTTCTTCACTTCCTCACATCCCTCTTACCTCTCCGATTCCTCACTCTCACATCCTCAAATGCATAAACCCATCCACTTTCCTCCACTGTTTTCTCTGATTCCTCACTTCATCACTGTGTTTATTTTCTTTCCATCGTTCAACCATTCCCTTCGTCCTCTTCTTCGGCTTTCCGGCGAGCTCAACGGCGGACGGCGGCAGAGGTGGTAAGATTCGACCATTCCTTGTGTACCTTATGTTATTTCTTCTTTGCAAACTTGATTTCTCACTTTTCCTTCCTTCTTGGATTTTCTGTGTTGCTCACCTTCGGCAATGGCCGTTTTCCGGCGAGTTAGGCGGCGATCGGCAATGGGTTTGCTTCTATCTCTCATTTTGGGACTCCGAAAGCATGTTCTATACCTTTCTTGCTTTTGATTTTTCGTTCTGGGCGAGTTTGAGAGGGGAGTCCGAAAATAGATCTAGGTTTTCTGGGTTTATAAATGACTTAAAGAACAACTCTTGCTTTGATTTATAGTAACCTAAGTGAGGATTTTGATTTTTGATTATGGTTGGTGAAGTTTGTGTAAAACCCTAAAGTTAGGGATGTGAAATCTGTCGACCTTAGGGGTGTTTGGGTGCAAAAACTTTTAATTTGTTGTTGTACAAGTTCATTGGAATGAGAATATGGTATTACATGTTGGATTTTCTGTGGAGTTTTGGAATTTTTCTATACTTTATTTGTTTGACCGAGTTCAAAGAATCAAAAGGGACTTGGAGATAAATTAAATGATGATGGAATGATATTTGGTATGGTATAGGTGCTGTTGGAAGTTGTTTAAATGGGTATGGTTGCTGACATGATGATTTGTACCCTTATTGTCTCTTTATCTAATGACATAAGGATTGTTTAGCATGAGGAGTCAAATTGTGATTTAGGTGTCATAAGTATGATTTTAGCTAGGCAATGGGAATTCCACATTTCTTTTGTGCTTCCATTAAGAATTGAATTGATTTGGGGATTTAGGAACACATTAAAGTATTAGCAAAGCAAAGAAAATACAAAACTATGATTATTATGAACCGTGTTTGTTAGATTTGGCGTTAAAGAGGCAGGATTTCCTGAGTAGCATCGTTGTCTTGACTTTTATTTGAATAATTCTAAATTCTGACCTTCAATGTTCTATTGTTGTTTGTTAGTGTTCAGCTTTCTTCCTCTGCAATTCTTAACTAAAACTGAATTTTTGTTTCAATTTGTCTTGCTGCATGTTAAGGTGGGCTTGGGAAGCAATGTTGATGTTATTGCTATTTTCCCTCTTGATTGTTCGATGCTGTGTATAAGAGTATTTGATGAACATATTGATTTTATTTGGGAATCTTATAATCTTTATTTTGTTGTGATATTCAATTTATGAATTGTGATGACATGGTGTTTGCAAGCTGGTTTCCTTGTTGTGAGAACTTAATAAACTTAAAAAAAATGTAAGAGGAATGCTTAATATTAATAAATTCAGTAGGTGTGTATGTGAAGTCCTATGAACGATGGTATACATGTGTGGTTTGTGTGGGAAGAATTTGTGAATGATTGATGCATTTTAGAATGGTAGATATTATGAGCACGAGTTTATTGATGACAAGAGTTCTTGGATTATGTAGAGTAGAAACTGTTATAATATAATTGTTTTAAGAAATATGATTGTTCTTTTGAAACAGATTTGAAGATGTTAAGGATAAAGGGATTGTTGTTCGTGTTTGTTCTTTAATTTGTTAAATTGTGAAGTTGAGATGGGAATATTGACATTGATTGATTAAATTGGGTAACATTGTACTAGCAGAATGACTGCTGTGCATGGTGGTGGACTGTAATTGATAACTGGTTAAATGGTTTGTGGTGCTCTGTAAGCGTGTGGTTATTGCGAATCCTGACCTCTTTCTATGTTTTTGCTGAAATTGGTGCTAAAGGTAGAGCTGTCAAAACGGGCCGGCCCGGCCCTTAAGGGCCAAGCCCTTAAGGGTCAGGGCTAAACGGGCCAAGCCCATCAGGGCTTTTTTCCAAAAAAACATCTGTTTTCTAAAGCCCGGCCCTAGAGCAATCGGGTCAGGGTCGGCCCTCAGGGCTTCGGCCCATATAAAAAATTTAAAATTCCAACCACATACTACACAAGTTTTAACTTTTAATACGCAAATATACTACATAAAACTCAAGTATTAATATAAATAAACCAAAACATTAATAAGGAAATAAAAAAACATTCAAATACTAATAATCCACAAGACACAATTACAACTCAAAAAAAATCACAATAAATATCATTCGACAACATTTGATTGTGCTTGGCTATGAGTTGCCTCCTCCTCATCTTCTCCACTGACAAAAATATCAAGTTTTTTCATTTCTTTCTTACACCATAAGCATTATCACCTCCATCATTTGCAAAAAAAAGTAGCTAATAATAAATTGTCTTTCAAGCATATTTGAATCTATTAGCAAATAATTAATTGTCCTTCAAGCATATTTGATAAAAAAACTCACAATCATATTTAAATTCATGCAATTGATTTCTTGCGCAAATAAAAACTTGAACATTAATTAGATGGATGCAACTTGGCACATTTGGCCCATTACACTATTACAAACTTCCATTGAGACTAAGGACTTTGAGAGTGAACACCTCTATTTTTTTATTTTTTTAGTTTAGGAAAAAGGGTCGGGCCTAACAGGGTCGGCCCTCAGCCCGGCCCTCAAAAGCCCTAGCCCTTCAGGGCCCACACCCCTATTTTTCCCTCTAAATCCCAAGCCCGGCCCTACAGGGCTTAAGCCCATATTGACGGCTCTAGCTAAAGGAAAGGAGTAATACAATTTATAAGTTTAGTGGTTTATCTTATGCTTTGTTGACTTTTGGTGTATGGGAGTTGTGACTGTGTAGTTAAATGAGGTTGGAAATGTGATTTTCTTTCTTGATTGGTATTATATTAGTAGGATTTGTAATCTTTTGTTTTGACTGAACCCTGAGTTGTTATTGATGTTGTGATTGATAATGTTTTAGAAAGTTTAATACTAGTGTTTATCTTGTTCTATTTGATTCCGAATCCTGTATATATGAAATGTATGTGAATGAAAGGTTAAGTAGCTAATTTGGAGTAGGCATGGTTGTATAGAGTAGTTGGATTAAGAAGGGTTGGGTAGAATATATAGATTCGAGAGCGACATTACTCATTAATCATGTATACAAGAATAATTGTTTATGACTATTATTACTTTGTGTAATAATAGGAGGAAATTAAGAGGAAAGTACTTGGAAATTCTCAAGGAAGGGTAAAGAAAAGCAATTGAGCTCTAAGTGACGCAGGTAATCACTCTTACCTTGCTATAACATTGGTGACGTTAGTTGGGATTTTCAAAATCCTTTCGAGCCCTCAAAAATCTTTAAAAGTTACTTTTATATAAAAAAAAACAGGCTATCGGGTGCCTTTCAAACACGATTATTTTTGTATGAAAGAATTTGATACATTATATATATTATTATGCTGTCTGGTGGTGGCCATTGATCTGGAATGACATGAAATATATAGGCATAGTGTATGGGTAGTGGTTTGACAGATTATGATGATAGAAAATGGAGAGTTATGTGGTGGAAAACCTGATATATTGCAGGGAATTGCGAGAGTGCATGAAACAGATGTTGAAATATTGTAATATTGAAGAGAATTGTGATGGAGATGTTGAGATTGTGGATGAGATATTGATAAGGATATTGTGAGGATTGCATGACACTGATATATTCATGTACCATCGCGCGATGATAACTGTCGATTGGCCAATCGACAGTTATTTGTACTAATGATCCTTTTCGGATTGATTAGACCGGAGATCATAGGTCGACTTATTGAGAGAAAGCGACCTACGGTTGTTTGGCATTGAAGAGTCCAACCGTTCCCGTTCTGCAATGGAAACAGAATTGGGGTTCTCTCTCTGGAGATTGCCAGAGAGGGAAACTGCCCCCTCATTATGGAGAGGGGCACAGTGTCAAATCATATAGTGAAAATTAGATGCTTGAATGCACCGTGATGGCACAATGCATCTTTAGGTGAGTGTGAGAGTTGTTGTGGTAGTATTAGTTGATTGGATTATAGAGATGATGAATTTGAGTTGATTTGGATATGACAGAGGGACTTGAGTAAGGAATGAAAGAAGATCCAGTTATATATATATTATTGTTTTCAAAACTGTGGTACCCTCTAGACGCCCTCGCTACCGCACATTTCACTGTTATAGTGAGTTAAGCGGTGATTACTGGGACAAATTGTCTCATCCCACGATTACTGACATTTTTGCAGGTAATCATGCACAGGCGCGAGCAACAGGAAAGAGAATTAAGTCTCAAGGTTGTTTAATTTATCTAGACATGTATATTGCCAAAAATGTATAGGCTGCATTCGCTTCCGCATATTTTTATTTGTATTGATTTTATTAGTTAATCGAAGGATTGTAGTAGGCTGCTTCTTTTTCTAACCATGTTAGGTGATTCTTTTCTAACATGGTTAGCTATTAATTATCCATGATAGTATTCAGGTTATATTAGAAAATTCTTTTCTATCATGGATAATGATTATTAGTAGGAAATTCTTTTTCTAACTATGATAGATTTATTGATATTATGGAAATCATTTTTCTATCATAGTTAGTGAAGGTATTATTGAATTAATCAGGGAATTAGTAACAGATTGTTACAGAACCTTTTAACATCACTTGTTAAAAACAATTCATTCTTCATCAATCATTACATATTTATTATCTCAATAAAGAAGCACCATACATGTCAAACATATTGCAAACACAATATTATTCCAATCATACCACTCAATAGCCAAAAGAAAAGAAATCAACAATTAATTTTCACATAGCATAATCAAATCTATTTACATGAACATATATCATTTTTCAAACACTAGTTGAATTTTAACAGAATATTCAATCATATTTAGTTCACAAGCACCAACAAAACAACACACATAATTAAAAGGAATTAATCCAACTACCACTTCAGTCACTTCACCAATAACTAGATCTGATCTCAAATTTGAATCACCATCAAATTTCACAATACTCACATGCAAGAACACAAACGTCAACAATCTTCTAACAGAAAATCACAAAACAACAAATGGATTATCCTAACCAACAACAACATATCAATAACAAAATCCCAATAAAAATACAAAACAGAAAATGGACTACTCTAACTAACACTAACAAATTATTAACTCAATTAAATTATACGTAAATAAGCCTAGAAGCGACTGACTGTCCTATTCCAAAACAGAAAATGACTAGGCATAGGCATACAACTCGTGTCATTCTTTTCCTTTCAAGATAATCCACATCAATTAACACTCTATTTCCAAACTTATTGCATGCTCATCTACCAGCCCAAACATAATTGAATCAAAGAAGGAAAAAGGAAGGGATCACTACTAGCATCTCAACTCAAACCAGAATATGGCAACAATCATTAACATATGAAACACAAAATTTTCAGGTCTTAGGTTCATAGAAAATAATCCAACTATCAACATGAAAAACCATTACTTTGTTCCCTTATAATTCTGTCATCCTTACTATATAAAAAAAATAGAGGCAAAAGAGATTCTTGAGAACTATTGAATAAGAACATGAGGAAAATAGAGAATCCAAAATAACACTCTTAGAAGCCATGAATCAAATTAAAACTTTATTCTAATGTGTTATTGCCCCTAAAATAGAAACCCACTCATCCTCTCAATTCAATTCGCGTGAGCAAGAATAGAGATAGAAATAGAAGAAGATAATCACCTGAGTTGCAGCCAAGTTTGCCGGCGTTCACGAGTTCGTCATCGCTGGAATGTACGGAAATCGCGAGGAGAGAAAAAAAATAGGGGAAGGCTTGGACGAAAATAATAGAGAAAGTGAAGAGGTCGAAAGAATGAAAGATTTCGTAAGAGGGAGGAGTGGCGGGATTTGTGAGCAGAGAAAAGGAAGAGGAAAAGAAAAGAACGACAGAATTGTTTTGAGGGAGGGGTGACGGTTAGGTTTGGGAAGAGTGTGCTTAGCCGCTTAGGGTTTGTTACTTATGTATACATATATGTTGATTAAAGAAAATTCTAATTATTTACCCACTTATTTAATTTTAATTGTATTTCTTGACTCAAAATCTAATATATTAAAGCTATACCCTTGTCTTTCCATTTAATCTCTTCTTCCTATTTATTTAATAAAACTTAGTTTGTGTGGAAACAAAAATGGGTGAATGGTCTAATATTTATTTCATTTATACAATAACATATTTATAATACGAAAAGTTTCCTAAAAATAATAAATGACTCCTACAAGTTTACCTAATAATAATCTTTAATAAGAACAAATATCTTTCTACTCTAATTATTTCCTAATACTATAGTCCACAATTATTACTAAAATATACAAATAGTCTACTAATAAAAAAATAGGAAATATTAACACTATTTTCATAATTTCTAAAAGTTTGTCTAAAATTTTCTCTTTTATTCCATTTTGTAAAACGTTAACTTATAATTTATATTTTTCATTCCTATCTAATTTAATTATATTTTTGAATAAAAATTTGGGGTGTTACACTTTCCAATAAAAATTGGACATTAGGGTTTGGCTTTAAGCTCCTATTTTTTCAATATTGTTTTGAATGTCTTAACTGCAAGTATCCCAGAAGAAATTCCTAAGTTTATGCTTTCATTGGATGATATGCCCTTTTAGGTGACTCTAGAGAAGATATTTGTAGTTGAAAATATTTTTTGTAACTTGCTTAAAATCAGGGGTTCATATCCAATTTTTCTTCTGGAACTTTTCATTAAGGAGTTGTAACATCCTGAAAATTTAATACAGGATTAAAGAGTGTTTTGGAAATGATAAATGGAGAAATTAGGAATTTTGGGAATTTTTGGGAATTTTTGGAGATTTTTGAGAATATTTTAGAAATATTAAGTAATTAATGTGCATATAATTAAGTAAGAAATGAAGAGTTTGAAATATGAGGGAATGGTAAAGTTAAAAATATTTTGAAGATTCAGAAGATTGGAGACTGGTTTGAGTGGTTTTAAGTTAAAAAGTGTACATTATGGCAAGTTTGGGCTATAAAGTATCATAAACCACCTTATTTCCCCTCAACCAAACACACCCTCCCTCCTTCCCTTATCAAATATTCGAACTCCCTCCTCCATTTTGACAGCTCGCGCGCGTGGCACCCCCCCTTCACCATTTTCTCCATTTTCTTCCTCCTCACACCTTACCATTCGGCCCCCATGCACCAAAAAGCTTCCTCATTTTGGTTCACCTCTCCCTTTTCTTCATAGAGGCGTGAAGATTGGGTCCGATCCGTGTGGGTGTGTGTGTCCGTCGCACACTTTCAATTTTCCGGCGGCGGAGGCCATTTTCCGGCGAGCTCGGAATTGAGGTAAAAAAAAGTGGATTTTCTGGATGTCCTTCCTTTTTCAACTCCATAACATTTTTCCTAAGCTTCTCCTCCCATTTCAGTCCGGCCGGCGATCTCCGGCGACTTTTCCGGCGACAACAAATATTCCGGCGAAGGGAGTGTGTTGGAGGTAGGAGATGGTTCTTTGGTTCTTTTCGTGACTTTTCTTGAATCCTTGAAGCTTGAACTTGATCTGCGACTCCGGCTGCGGCTTTGACTTTTCCGGCGACGTTGACCGGCGGGTGAGGAAAAGTTTGGATTTTTCTTGTAGTTCCTCATGTTGTTTTCCTTCCTTCAACTTCACAACACCTTTTCTTAGCTTTCCCTTGCTCTTTCAGTTCGGCCGGCGGTCTAGGGGTGTTTTCCGGCGAGGTTTTCCGGCGGCCAACGGTGGGGAAAAACTTCTCTTCCTTCACTCTTGCATTTTGTAAGCCTTTAGCCTCTTGTGAAGTTGATTCTTAGCATAAAGTTTCCTCTTTTAAGTTGGGGTTTGCCATTGGTTAATTAGTGATGCTTTAACCAAGGATTTGAGCAAAGATAAGTAGTAAAGTAAAGATTTTTGGGAAGTATGTTAGCCATTAAAGTTGGAAGTTGAGTTTAGATGTTATTGGCTAATTGTTTTGACTCTTTAAGTAAGGGTTAGCTTAAGGAAGAGGCTTTGGACTAAATTGGTGATTATGTAGTGTTAGTTAAGGTTGTTTATTGTTATTGGAATGTGAGTGTTGGCTAGAATGGTTTTTGGGAGAAAGTTGGATAGATAAAGTGTTGATATGAAGTGATTTTTGGTAGGTTAAAGGTTGTTGGGTTTGGAAGAGTGTTTGGGTGTTATGGAGGTCATTGTGAGTGACTTATTTAAGGTCAATGCGGCGTTATAATGAGTGGTTAATAAAGTGGATAAATCTTCAAGGTTTCTAAGAAATGGTGAGGATTAATGATCTAGAAGTTATAAAGTGATGTATGGTAATGGAAGTAAATTACTACTTTAATATTGTTTTTGTTATTGGTGAAAAGTATAACTTAAGTCACATGAAGGTGTCTTAACCATTTCTAAATGGTGGCATTGTTGTAGACGGTGATCCTCCAGGCGGAGTTTGAGGGCAACGGTTATCTGCGTATATCTTCTGCAGTGCAGTTTAGCAGGTAATCACGCTTAACTGGCTGTGATACTGAGGGTGACGGTAGTTGAGGAATTCTAAAAATCCTCTTCTACTTATATATACATATATATAAAAATGAAATGGATTCATATTACCTTATGTTTAAACGTGGGCTATAAGGTGCCTTTCAACTGAACTGTACTTTATATATATCTATACAAATCTTTTGTATTGTTGCATGACACTGACTATTAGTACCGTCGGCCGATGTAACCATCGATTTGCGCAAATCGATAGGTTAATTGTACGGGTTCCTCGGATTGTAAAGGAACCAGGGATATTTTTCACATTTTAGAGTGGTCCCTTTTTATGCTTTCAGATTTGAGACTGGGCACAGTGTCAATCACGTTTATTTTTGTTTATTGAGAGATGGATGTATCTGTACTGTATATATGTGTATATATTATGTGGTTATGCAGGTTTTGAAAACTGTGGTACCCTGTAGACGCTCCACTACCCCATTTCTGAGTCTCACAGTGAGTTAGGAGGTGATTACTGAGACATGGTTTTTGTCTCACCCCATTCCCTTTATCTTTTTCAGGTGATCATGCCTAGGGGGAGGCGCAGAGGAAGGGGAAGGGGCCGTCTGGCCCATACTGAGTTAGTAAGTAGGCCAGAGGTGATTCCTATAGGGATTTATATCGCCATTTCGCTAGGCTGCACCAGCTTCTGCATTATTGAATGTTATTATGATTGAATTGTAATAGTTGAATGTCGTAGTACTTATTATGCGACATATTATGTGAAGTGGTTGTGATATTAAATATTGATACTGTTATTATGATAGTTCAAGGATAACTATGACTGCAATGACAGTTGTACTCTATCAGTATGATGATGACTTATTGTTATAGGTGGTTGTTTGATGGATCGTGGTTAGGGAGTACTTTTACCTAACTCGAGTAGGTGGTTTATTGAATGTTTATTTTATGATTTTATGTGTCTTTGTATATGATCATATTAGATGGGCCCCGCTCTAATATGGTTTATTCTTATGTAGTTTGGTTAGTTCTTTTTCTAACCATGTTAGATGATCCTTTTTTAACATGGTTAGATTTAGGTTATTGTATTGTATGTATGATTTATTAGGATGATGATGGTTCTTTTGCTAACTATGTTAGAAGATTCTCTTTTCTAACATAGTTAGATGTGTAATCTCTTATTAATAGAGAAATTCTTTTGCTAACTATGTTAGGTGAATCTTTTCCTAACATAGTTAGATTCCATTGTTTGGATTGTTTTGATTAGCAATGTGTTAGGTTAAGATTAATATTATTTTAGTAGGAGGTACGTTTCAACTTGGTATCAGTTTTATGGTTAACGATACCCTGCCTGTTGCATTGCATATAGAATGGCAATATATCCCTTATTTCCCTTCCTCACTATTATGATCACTAACCCTCTTTTATCATTATTATCATTATTCCCTAGGTGGGTGGAGAGGATGATTCAAGTCAATTCCAAGATTCACAACAATCTATTCCGGCACAAAACTTCGGGTCGGAGTTTGTGAATCAGTTGAGGGATGTGATTTTGGAGACAATGGAGGAAAGGTTACAGAAATTTAAACAGGATATGGGCCATCTGCATCAAAGTGAAGGAGAGTTTGGATTTGGCCATGAGAGTGAAACTCATGGGATCCAGCAAGAAGTTACTCAAGAGGACCGTACTGTTAATAAGGTTTGGAAAGATGTGTCTAGGCACAATCCTGGTACTTTTGAAGGGGGTCGCCAACCTGAAATAGCGGAAGAATGGATCGATAGATTAGAAACAATTTTCCAAGCAGTTGCCTGTAATGAGTACCAGAAAGCCAGGGTTGCTATCTTGCTGTTGACTGGTGATGCCAAGAGATGGTGGAAGTCAGCCGGGGGTATGGATGATTCCATGACTGTGTGGCCAGAATTTAAAGAAAAATTCCTTGAGCATTACTTTCCCATTACAATCAGACATGAGAAAGAACTTGAATTTAATAAATTGGTGCAAGGCAATATGCACGAGGATGAATTTGTTGCTACTTTCAATGAGTTGTCACGTTATGTGACTTACTTGCAATATAGGGATGATCTCGAGTGGAAGCATACTCAGTTGATTCAGAAGGCTCGACCTGTGCTGCGGCCATATCTGTATGCTAGACTGTTTGTTAGTTTTGAGGATTCTTGCGAGTATCTTTGCCTTGTGGCCAGAAACTTGAGAAGTTCAGGTGCTTTGGGTCGTGTTGATAACCAGTTTAAACCTCCTAACTATTTAGGGCCTTCAGGAGGCATCTCTAAGAGTCACAGTGCTGGCACAAGTACCTCCGGTAGTTCTGGGAGAAGATCTCAAGGGCGAGGTTTTTCGCAAGGGTATAACCAGAGAGGTAGCTTTCATAGTCAACATCAGGGAGGATCTGGGCATAGGAGTCAGTTCAGGGGTAGCAGAACCCAATCTTTGGGTGGTAGGAGTCGAGCAGGTGCTAGTCAGGGGTCTCATCAGGAGTCAGCTGTCTCAGCATCTAGCGTGGGAAGTCCTTGTGTTAGATGTGGGAATTTCCATGCTGGAAATTGTTGGAGGTGTTATTACTGTAATGAGTTGGGCCATACTATTAGGTATTGCCCTAAGCGGGAGCAGCAGAATCAGGCGAGTCAGAGCAGTCGCCCCGTAGCCCCTGGACGTGTTTATGTTACCACGAGGGAGGAGGCCGGAGCGTCTCCTAATGTGATTCAAGGTATGGTTTCCATCCGAGGTCATAGTGTTGAAGTGTTATTTGATTCTGGTGCGACCCATTCTTTCATTTCCTATGATTGTGCTCGGAAACTTGGCTTTACCCTATCTGCATTACCTTATGATTTGAAAGTAACTACCCCTAGTGGAGATGTGTTTAAAACTGCTCAAGTATGTAAAGGCTTGGACCTTCGGTATGAAGGTCGAGACTCTGTAATTGACCTTGTGTGTCTACCCCTTAAAGGAATAGAGGTGATTATTGGCATGGATTGGTTGATAGCCAATAATGTCATTTTGCTTTGCAAAGAACGGGCTGTGAGATATGCAGTGAATTCTTTGTCTGTGGAGGGTTCCAGTGGTTCCTTGTTGTTGTCCGCCACACAAGCTGAGAAGTGTGTGCGGAGGGGTTGTCAGGCGTTTGCTGTCTTTTTCTCAATTAAATCTGAGGAGGAGATTTGTATTGATACTATAGATGTGGTCGGGGACTATCCTGAAGTTTTTGCTGATATCCAGGGTCTTCCACCTGAGCGAGAAGTGGAGTTCACCATTGATTTTGAACCAGGTGCTAGTCCGATTTCTAAGGCACCATATAGGATGGCCCTGGTAGAATTAGCTGAGTTGAAGAAGCAGATTGAAGAATTGCTTGAAAAAGGTTTTATTCGACCTAGTGTGTCACCGTGGGGAGCTCCAGTCTTGTTTGTTAAGAAAAAGGATGGTAGCATGAGGTTGTGCATAGACTACCGTCAGCTGAATAAAGTCACAATAAAGAATAAGTACCCGTTGCCCAGGATAGATGACTTGTTGGATCAGTTAGTTGGGGCTTCCGTATTTTCTAAGATTGATTTGAGGTCGGGATATCATCAGTTGAGAGTTCGGGTAGAGGATGTTCCCAAGACGGCTTTTAGAACCCGTTATGGTCACTACGAGTTCTTGGTGATGCCTTTTGGTTTGACTAATGCTCCTGCTGTGTTCATGGATTATATGAACCGAATTTTCAGACCGTATTTAGATAAATTCATTGTAGTGTTCATTGATGACATTCTGATTTATTCTAAAAGTGAAGAAGAGCATCGTGAGCATCTGGCCATTGCTTTGAGAGTTCTGAGGGATCATCAGCTCTATGCTAAATTGTCGAAGTGTGAATTTTGGCTAAACGAAGTAAAGTTTTTGGGGCATGTGGTTTCTTCTGAAGGTGTTGCGGTGGATCCTAGTAAAGTTGAGGCGGTTTTGCAGTGGGAATCTCCGAAATCAGTAACTGAAGTACGAAGTTTTGTAGGATTAGCTGGTTATTATCGGAGATTTATTCGTGGTTTTTCGCAAATTGCCCGTCCTTTGACAAATTTGACCAAGAAAGATCGTCCTTTTGTATGGACGGAGCAGTGTGAAGCAGCATTTCAGGAGTTAAAGACTCTTTTGACTACCGCTCCAGTGTTGGTTTTGCCAGATTCATCTCAAACTTATGAGGTGTATACTGATGCATCGTTGATGGGTTTAGGTTGTGTGTTGATGCAGAATGGCAAAGTGATAGCTTATGCTTCAAGACAGTTAAGGCCACATGAAGTGAACTACCCAACTCATGATTTGGAGTTGTGTGCAGTGGTGTTTGCCTTGAAAATCTGGCGCCATTATCTTTTTGGGGCTCAGTTTGAAGTGTTCAGTGATCACAAAAGTCTCAAGTATTTGATGGATCAGAAAGAGTTGAATGGTAGGCAACGTCGTTGGATGGAGTTGCTAAGTGATTATAAGTTTGAGATCAAGTATCACCCTGGGAAAGCCAATGTGGTTGCTGACGCTTTAAGTAGGAAATCAGCTCATGTCTTTGCAATGAGCCTTGAAGAGCAGGACTGGTTGGAAACGTTGCGTGATATGAGAGTTGTTCCTGGAGTGGAGCAGTCTAATCTGAGAGCAGTGGTAGTTGATTTCGACTTGTATAAAGAATTACGGGTGGCACAGGAGAAGGATGACAAGTTGAGTAAGATTCGAAAAGAATTGGAGGATGGTTCAGTCTTAGATTTTGAGATTGATGAGCATGGGATTTTACGATTTAAGCATCGTATTTGTGTTCCTGATTGTGCTGAGTTGAAGCAGACTATTTTGGAAGAGGCTCACAGGAGTAAATATGCTATGCATCCGGGAATCACCAAGATGTATAACGATTTGAAGCGAGGGTTTTGGTGGTCAGGGATGAAGAAGGATGTGACACAGTTTGTACTTAAGTGCTTGACTTGCCAGAAAGTCAAGATTCAGCACCAAAAGCCTGGCGGATTGCTGCAGAGTATTGAGGTGCCTCAGTGGAAGTGGGATGATATATCTATGGATTTCATTGTGGGGTTACCGCGTACTCAGTCAGGTCATGATTCTATCTGGGTGATTGTGGATCGGTTGACTAAGTCGGCACACTTTTTGCCGGTTCAGATTTCTAGTCCAATGGAAAAGTTGGCTCAGTTGTATGTTGATGAAATTGTGCGGTTGCATGGTGTACCAAAGAGTATTATTTCAGATAGAGATCAGCGTTATAGATCAGGTTATTGGATGTCATTGCAGGCTGCTTTAGGCAGTAAGCTTAAGTTCAGTACTGCGTATCATCCGCAGACAGATGGCCAGACTGAGAGGGTTAACCAAATCCTTGAGGATATGTTGCGGGCATGTGCTATTGAGTTGCCTGGTAGTTGGGATAAGCATCTTCCACTAGCAGAATTTGCTTATAACAATAGTTACCAGTCGAGCATTGGTATGGCTCCTTATGAAGCTTTGTATGGTAGAAAGTGTCGATCGCCAATCTGTTGGACGGAAGTGAGTGAAAGGGCTGTTATTGGCCCGGATATTGTGGATGAGACGACCCAGAAGATTGAGATGATTCGGGAGAAATTGTTGACGGCCCAGAGTAGACAGAAAAGTTATGCAGATAAGCGACGACCATTAGAGTTTGAAGAGGGTGATCATGTGTTTTTGAAAGTGTCGCCGATGACAGGTGTTGGCAGATCAATTCGGGCTAAGAAGTTGTCTCCTCGATATATGGGTCCATATGATGTGATTGAGAAGATTGGTGATGTTTCTTATCGCATAGCTCTTCCGCCACAGTTATCGAGACTACACGATGTGTTTCATGTGTCACAGCTGAAGAAGTATCACCCTGATCCCTTTCACGTTATTGAGCCTGAAGAAGTAGAGTTGGAGGATACTTTGACTTATCAAGTGGAGCCTGAAAGGATTTTGGATGTAAAAGATAAGCAGTTGAAAAATAAGACCATTCGTCTAGTAAAAGAATTTTGGAGAGGTATGTCCCCAGGAGATGCGACTTGGGAGACTGAGGATCGGATGCGTGAGAAGTATCCACAGCTATTTTTAGGTACGTTTTACCTCTTCCTCTATTATTTTCATATGGTAAAGATGTGGTGGTAGTGAATTTTGAGGGCAAAATTCCTAAAAGGTGGGGAGAATTGTAACATCCTGAAAATTTAATACAGGATTAAAGAGTGTTTTGGAAATGATAAATGGAGAAATTAGGAATTTTGAGAATTTTTGGGAATTTTTGGAGATTTTTGAGAATATTTTAGAAATATTAAGTAATTAATGTGCATATAATTAAGTAAGAAATGAAGAGTTTGAAATATGAGGGAATGGTAAAGTTAAAAATATTTTGAAGATTCAGAAGATTGGAGACTGGTTTGAGTGGTTTTAAGTTAAAAAGTGTACATTATGGCAAGCTTGGGCTATAAAGTATCATAAACCACCTTATTTCCCCTCAACCAAACACACCCTCCCTCCTTCCCTTATCAAATATTCGAACTCCCTCCTCCATTTTGACAGCTCGCGCGCGTGGCACCCCCCCTTCACCATTTTCTCCATTTTCTTCCTCCTCACACCTTACCATTCGGCCCCCATGCACCAAAAAGCTTCCTCATTTCGGTTCACCTCTCCCTTTTCTTCATAGAGGCGTGAAGATTGGGTCTGATCCTTGTGGGTGTGTGTGTCCGTCGCACACTTTCAATTTTCCGTCGCACATTTTTCCTAAGCTTCTCCTCCCATTTCAGTCCGGCCGGCGATCTCCGGCGACTTTTCCGGCGACAACAAATATTCCGGCGAAGGGAGTGTGTTGGAGGTAGGAGATGGTTCTTTGGTTCTTTTCGTGACTTTTCTTGAATCCTTGAAGCTTGAACTTGATCTGCGACTCCGGCGGCGGCTTTGACTTTTCCGGCGACGTTGACCGGCGGGTGAGGAAAAGTTTGGATTTTTCTTGTAGTTCCTCATGTTGTTTTCCTTCCTTCAACTTCACAACACCTTTTCTTAGCTTTCCCTTGCTCTTTCAGTTCGGCCGGCGGTCTAGGGGTGTTTTCCGGCGAGGTTTTCCGGCGGCCAACGGTGGGGAAAAACTTCTCTTCCTTCACTCTTGCATTTTGTAAGCCTTTAGCCTCTTGTGAAGTTGATTCTTAGCATAAAGTTTCCTCTTTTAAGTTGGGGTTTGCCATTGGTTAATTAGTGATGCTTTAACCAAGGATTTGAGCAAAGATAAGTAGTAAAGTAAAGATTTTTGGGAAGTATGTTAGCCATTAAAGTTGGAAGTTGAGTTTAGATGTTATTGGCTAATTGTTTTGACTCTTTAAGTAAGGGTTAGCTTAAGGAAGAGGCTTTGGACTAAATTGGTGATTATGTAGTGTTAGTTAAGGTTGTTTATTGTTATTGGAATGTGAGTGTTGGCTAGAATGGTTTTTGGGAGAAAGTTGGATAGATAAAGTGTTGATATGAAGTGATTTTTGGTAGGTTAAAGGTTGTTGGGTTTGGAAGAGTGTTTGGGTGTTATGGAGGTCATTGTGAGTGACTTATTTAAGGTCAATGCGGCGTTATAATGAGTGGTTAATAAAGTGGATAAATCTTCAAGGTTTCTAAGAAATGGTGAGGATTAATGATCTAGAAGTTATAAAGTGATGTATGGTAATGGAAGTAAATTACTACTTTAATATTGTTTTTGTTATTGGTGAAAAGTATAACTTAAGTCACATGAAGGTGTCTTAACCATTTCTAAATGGTGGCATTGTTGTAGACGGTGATCCTCCAGGCGGAGTTTGAGGGCAACGGTTATCTGCGTATATCTTCTGCAGTGCAGTTTAGCAGGTAATCACGCTTAACTGGCTGTGATACTGAGGGTGACGGTAGTTGAGGAATTCTAAAAATCCTCTTCTACTTATATATACATATATATAAAAATGAAATGGATTCATATTACCTTATGTTTAAACGTGGGCTATAGGGTGCCTTTCAACTGAACTGTACTTTATATATATCTATACAAATCTTTTGTATTGTTGCATGACACTGACTATTAGTACCGTCGGCCGATGTAACCATCGATTTGCGCAAATCGATAGGTTAATTGTACGGGTTCCTCGGATTGTAAAGGAACCAGGGATATTTTTCACATTTTAGAGTGGTCCCTTTTTATGCTTTCAGATTTGAGACTGGGCACAGTGTCAATCACGTTTATTTTTGTTTATTGAGAGATGGATGTATCTGTACTGTATATATGTGTATATATTATGTGGTTATGCAGGTTTTGAAAACTGTGGTACCCTGTAGACGCTCCACTACCCCATTTCTGAGTCTCACAGTGAGTTAGGAGGTGATTACTGAGACATGGTTTTTGTCTCACCCCATTCCCTTTATCTTTTTCAGGTGATCATGCCCAGGGGGAGGCGCAGAGGAAGGGGAAGGGGCCGTCTGGCCCATACTGAGTTAGTAAGTAGGCCAGAGGTGATTCCTATAGGGATTTATATCGCCATTTCGCTAGGCTGCACCAGCTTCTGCATTATTGAATGTTATTATGATTGAATTGTAATAGTTGAATGTCGTAGTACTTATTATGCGACATATTATGTGAAGTGGTTGTGATATTAAATATTGATACTGTTATTATGATAGTTCAAGGATTACTATGAATGCAATGACAGTTGTACTCTATCAGTATGATGATGACTTATTGTTATAGGTGGTTGTTTGATGGATCGTGGTTAGGGAGTACTTTTACCTAACTCGAGTAGGTGGTTTATTGAATGTTTATTTTATGATTTTATGTGTCTTTGTATATGATCATATTAGATGGGCCCCGCTCTAATATGGTTTATTCTTATGTAGTTTGGTTAGTTCTTTTTCTAACCATGTTAGATGATCCTTTTTTAACATGGTTAGATTTAGGTTATTGTATTGTATGTATGATTTATTAGGATGATGATGGTTCTTTTGCTAACTATGTTAGAAGATTCTCTTTTCTAACATAGTTAGATGTGTAATCTCTTATTAATAGAGAAATTCTTTTGCTAACTATGTTAGGTGAATCTTTTCCTAACATAGTTAGATTCCATTGTTTGGATTGTTTTGATTAGCAATGTGTTAGGTTAAGATTAATATTATTTTAGTAGGAGGTACGTTTCAGGAGTTGTGAGTGTTATATGAAGTACTTCCTCCTGTCCCTAATATAAGAACCCAAAATTTGAATGGTTTTGATCTGATCCCTTAAGAGTTCATCTCACATTCTCTCCTTATTTAATACGTTTTTTCTTACTTTGCCCCTAACTCTATTTCATATTTATTCATATTTATGTATTTCTCTCTCTTAAAACTTAAATGGTTAAGGGTCAAATCTAGCACACTACTATTGCCAAAAGTTCACCTAACATAAACAAGATATGTAGCACACATCTTTTCAAAAATTGCTCAAATCTAGCATTTCCGTCAACTTTAACGGATTTGACCGTTAAGTTTGACTGATCATGCCACGTCACTCGCCATATTGGAGAATAAACATTAACTCCAAACACCCAACTAACATTCACATGTTTTCTTAAGAAGCGTTGTTTTGGTGACTGACTCTTATACTAGGGATCGGAGGGAGTATTTAGCAACAATATCACCCTAGAAATTTACAAAACATAGCAATTGAATTCTAATGTTCTCCAATATTTATTCTAACTACTATTAGTTAAACGGCCACGTGACATGCCACCTCATCATCTAGTGAGTGATCCATTGTCATCATTCTTCACGGTCTCTCTTTCTTCCATCACCTTTTTTTTTCAGCCCCTGTTTCTTCCCACCCCTCATACAAAAGCAGTATTAGTATATATTTTCATTTATTTAATATAGTTTCTGTATCTCCTAAAATCGTTGATAGATTGAACGAGATAATTCAAATAAAGAACAAGATAAAATTAAGAGCAAATGTAGATGAACAAGTGCTTTTATTAATACTTCACAAATATATGTATTACAAGATGATGCCTTTTCTTTTTCTTCTCGGTTACAATATATATAATCATACCCAAGATAACTACCCTCCAAGACGGTTACACACAGGACGATTACATACAAGACGATTATTCATATTTACAACTGCACAGGACAGTTAACTACAAGACCCACTATACAAGACGGTTTCTTCTTATCTTATGTCCCTGCTACCCACGTGTCCTGGTCAATAACTCATTCTTTCTCTCGCTGCCACGTGTTCCTGCATGTTCAAATTCGAAACCGATTATTGTAAACGGCTATTTGCACTATTTATTTGATCATGTCTATTAATCTGGTTTAGTATATTTTGAATAATTAACCTGGATAATTCAAAAATTACCCGTTGGGGAATTTAGGGGAAACATTAACTCCCCCAACTCCACGTGGCGTCGATCAAACGGCATGAGGAGTTGTGTCTATTCTGGTCCGTCGATTTTGAACCTGCAATCGTGAAGTACCCAAGACGATTATTCACTTGTTTTATAAATGGCAAACTATTTTGACAGTAGTCATTTTTATTTATCTTCTTGTTAATTCTCCAGTGCTTGCTTTCTGCATTCAACCTTTCTTCGCGTTGTGAAAATAACTTCGTTCAAGTAAGTATAAAGTTTCTTTTGTTTAATCTTTCCACATTTCGATTTGTGAGTTTTCCTCAAATTCTGAATTTCTCAAGTTGTGGGTTTAAGTTTACGCCTTTAAGTAATTTTAGGTTAATTTTTTGTAGGTGTTGTTCGATTTAAGTTTATGCTTTTGTTTCCCACTCATTCTCCAATGGACAAATTGTAACATCCTAATTATTTTTAGTGAACAAAAAATATAGTAAAAAGAAATTGTGGTAATAAATATATTATTCAATGGATTGATATTAATATAGGATAATTTGTGTGTATGTTCATGGTATTTCTATTGAATGATTGTTTATAAATATATGAGTGTATATGTATGAATTATTCAAGAGAAAAGGTAATATCATTTATATCAAAAAGATAATATCAAAGGTAACAGCAAATAAAAGAAAATTGGTTGAAAGGTTATGACATATGTATGTTTTACTTTTATAATGAGGTTCAAATAAAGGTTTATAGAATAATTAGATAAATAAAAATCTAAATCATATAGAAGCCCAATTATGAAAAGCCCAAAAATACATGTAAAACCCTAAATGATAGTTTCTCTTTTTCCTCCCCATATACACCTCTCATTGCCGTAAAAACAGAAAAAGATATGCCTCTCCTATTTTTTTTCAACTTCATTCTCTTTTGTATTTCTTCTTTCACATTTTTATCCTTCTTTTGATGAATGCCAAATTTTCCTTTGTATTTTCATATGTCAAACATTATTTTTACTTAATATTGATAGGTTGTTAATGTTTTCACCTTTACTTTTCATCTTATGCCTATCCTTATGCCTATGTTTAATTTTACGATTTAAAAAAAATTTATATACCCAGTTTATGCAAGTTTATTCCTCTCAGTCATTTCACTCTACACATATATAAAATCTTTATATCACTCGGAAATTTTCTTTTTGATAGCAATCCACATATATTTTTAGTGCAATTTTCTTTTCCTTAATAATCCATATATTTTTGGTTGATGACAAATAGGCCTTGTTTTAGTTTTGTTGAATAACGAGTGTTTTCCATTTTGCTCACTTATATAATATGTCTAGATATATGTGTATATATTAGTTTTTTTATATCTATATATGTATCACCAATTGTTTTTCATTCCTCAAGCAAAATTGGGTATGTTTGTATATTTGGAAATCACCTACTCCCTCATCCTTGGCCACTGCCATATATATATATATATATATATATATATATATATATATATATATATATATATATATATATATATATATATATATATATATATATATATATATATATATATATATATATATATATATATATATATCCACTCTAGTTTTCTTATCCCTGCCCTATACTCATCTTCTTACACAAAATACAAAACAGTGTCTCGCCTTCAAAATGAAAATAAGTAATAAAAGCATGAGTGAATGAGGATATAGCATCGTGGTTTCTGGACAAAGATATAAGACTCCAACTTGAGAGGCTTTGAGTATCACTTGTACATCTATTTGTAAGATGGGAGTAGAGGTAACTCTGGGAAATTCGTACGTATACTTGCAAATTGTGTATAATTAGATTATAAATAATTATTACTTGACTGTGATGTGTAAGAATAAATTTAATGTTATATATTGAAGAATTTATTAGACCAATTGTATGAACATTGAATATTAGTTTAATCTTTTTAAGCATGCTTGTCTTCTTTATATATCATGTGAAATGTATTATAATTTATTCCTTTTTAAGCATGCTTATGTTGGTTACATATTTTGTGAGATGTATTCTAGTCTGTTCCTTTCAAGCATGCTGATGTTGGAAGAATGATATATAATTTGGGAATGTTTTAGTATCATGAACTGGATACTGGTTTCTGAGAATGACATAATTATGCATTTGCATTCATGGTGATGGGATAGGTTGTAGAGGAGGAATGTGTATAGTGAATTATATTACCACGTGGTATGTCATCACTCGGTGCAGAGTGGATGACACTTGTCAGGGCCCCTTCTTCAATGTTTTCCTTGCCCGGGATTGCATTGGAGTGGTGGGACATGTGACACCTCCTTCGTTCTTTTAAGGAGGGGAGCCATAGTCCATGCTTGAGCTCTATACCTTTGGGCGGGTATATCTCAAGTATTGGTGAGTTTGGGACAATCTAATTGCTTGGATATGTTTCTGTTTGGACTATGTGTTATGTTAGCCTATGGCTCCTGTCAGCGGAATAAGGGTGTGATATAAGGGAGGTTGCATAAAACATTCATTCATGAGGAAATTACTACTATATAAATGTTTGATTGTATGCAATATTTGTTCTATATAAATGTTTGATTGTATGTAATATATGTGTGAGGTAGCAAAGAATAAATAGCATGTGAAGTATAATTGTTTACAATGTAATTGTATATGGTTTGTTTAGCGTATGTTAGATGCTTTCAGTAGTTACTGAGATGTCGATCTCACCCCAGTATTAACATTTTTAGGTGAAGGATCAGTAGTAAAACAAGGGAAGGTACGAAGAACGAGCTTAAAAGGCTCTTTTGTGTTTATTGAGCACATTTATATTGTTTTATATTTAATTGTCATGACATTAGGGAATTTGTTTCTAAATTTATGACATGATTCTGTTGGTAAATAATGTAATTTCCAAATATATTATTTTTGTAGACCTTAATATATTATTTTTAGTATTTAAGATTTTGAAAAATTTCCAAATACTATATTATTTTAGAAATATTTTAAAGGTGGTAAATTATTTTATATCATGTTAGTTTATCAAAATTTTTGAAGAAAATAAGTGATTTCTAAATAATCATGGTAGACTTTTTAAATGATGTTTTGTTCTTTTCTACCATGATTAGTTAGTGAAAAAAATATGATTTACTCTTTTATACTATGGTAGAGTTATAAATTGGGTCAATTCTTTTTCTACCATAGTAGGGTATTATGATATGATCAACCTCACTATATGAATTTTAGATTTTTCTACCATTGTGAATTTTATTATTTAAGCTTCTTTTTCTTTACTGGATAAATTTAATCATTATTTTGGAAGGATGTTACAACTTGGTATCAGAGCTTTACGTTTCTGGATGTTTATTTGAATGAGATTTTTGGAACCAACTTAAACAAGGTTTTGTAATCTTCTTGTTAGATGTCATGACAATTAAAATATATTGTGATATGAGTCCTTCCCTTAATTAATTAATCAGCAAATGAGAAAAATTGATAAGAATAAATAAATTGATTGAAAAAAGAATAATTGGGTAAATTAGGAATGAAGAATAAAATGTATTAGTGTTGGGTGTGATTTTGTTGAGTCAAAGGGTATAAAAAAATAGTTCTTGTGAAAGGTTATAAAAAAAAAATTATTGGGATGTAACTTGTAAATTGAGTTGTTTAATAAAATGGAATGTGAGAAATTTGACGTAGTTGAGTAGTTGAATATAATGGGAGTGATATTGAAGTGTAGTATGGTTTGAAAAGATTGTGTGGTAAAGCAACCATGAGATTTATGTTAGTAGAAAAATGATTTCACCATTAAGTGTGGAGCGTACCTTATTATATTATGCGGACACTAATGAAATTCTTTGTAGACTTTAGGCTAGTCAAGAATTTTACTTATTGATGTCAATTATGATTGTAGGATTGGAATAAATATTTTGAGGTTTGATATGGTTTGAGTTTCAAATTTTAAGAATACTTGATGAACAGGTCTATACATATAAATTGCTTTTATGTAAATGTAGGTATGTCTATGGACAAATGTGCAAAGATGGGATGAGTAGTTAAAACGTTAGACTTGAATGTGAGTTTATATGGGGAAATTAGTCTTCAATATATGAACAACCATATCTAAGTTTTGTGCCAAAGTTAGACTTATAAATGAGTTTGTGTGGACTTAAGACTTGAGCTTGTGAATTATGAAGGATCATATGTGAGTTATTGAGACTTTAGGCTTGTATTTTAGATTTCTAAACAATTTTAAATGAGCAGATTTGGAATTAGGTTCATATGTTTATATTCGAATGGTCTAGGGGACTACCGCTTAATAATTATGCTACTATAAGGAACATATTGTAAATGAGAGTAAGTTATCTTGAAGTCTCGTGAGCCTACATTAGCTTAACCACAAGTAAGGACTAGTTGTGTGTGTGTGTGTAGCAGCAGCAATTGTTTAGATGGAAGAGAGGTAAAGATGTTATAGCTATAGATAAGTGCAAAGGGAGAGGAAATAGGACATTACTTGGTTTAATTTGTTATGAAAAACAATGGAATATTTTATTAAAGAAATAAAGAAAGAGTATTATGTAATGAGGATGATTGAGGCTAAGACATGTGATCAGGACAACAAGGAATTTTAGGGAAAGCAATTGATTAACTACTAGTTAAGAAAGATGAGAAAGTATGATCCCAATATAATATTGGAAAATAGTTCATTTGTGAAAAAGATGACAATAAAGATAAAGTTCCTTTAGTGCTCTCTCCCAAGGATAATTGTTCTAAGCAGGCAATGAGGATCTCTACCCACTATTTGTGACCTTTGAAAAAAGGATTACCAGATGATTAAGTTAGGTAAATTTTTGTGAAGGAAATGAATTAGTATTGAGGGAACCATGACAATTGAAACCCAAGTTCATATGATAGATTGACATATTTCATGAGCATAACAATAATTAGGTTAGCATTGTGTAAAAGAGAGCATGGTGTCAAGTGTGAAAATTTAAGTTTTGTTTTGAAGACATGTAGATATTAATTGGCGATAAGACACCTAAGATATTTGTATGATTACATTAATAGGATTATTTTGGAGAAAAAAAAGGCTTGTAATTGTGCTTAATTAATCATATTTCAATAGGATTTGGGTGATTGTGGTTATATATACAATTCATTTTATGTTGAGAAATGGTGCCTTGTGGGTATTTTATGAACATATATAAAAAAAAGGGGGATTGTAATGTTGTTGATTGGAAGCAGGATCTAACTTATTTTATGGTTTTAGAAATATAATTATAAGGTTAAATATACATGAAGTAAATGTGTAGTAATTAATTGGCTAGAATTTATTAAAGAAATTTTTAGGTTTTCGTGGTTCATTAGGTGTATTGATGCTAATGGAAGTTCATTAGATGTATAGATGGAATATTGGAATTATGGGGATAATAATTGAGGTTAATTGATTGAGTTAGATTGATTGGAGATGAGGTTATGATTTGAGGATTGGAATATACTATATTGATTATGAAGTGAAGATTTAAGAATTGGAAAAGTCTTACTTAATTGTTAATCTTGGATTTGAATTTTTGGATTGAATTTTTGGAGGATAATTATCACTCATGAAGTGAGGACTATATTGATATAGTTTATTGGAAATTTAGATTTTATTATGGTTATGATGAGTGGATATATTAAGTTTCTAATGAATTAAGGATTTTGGGACATGAAAGATTTCTTAGGATTGTTGGTGGAATTAAGTAGGGAAGTAGAGAGTGGTAAGGAATCATTGAATAAAGTTACTTAAATAGAGATATTCATTCGTGCAGCTTTTAGAAAATAATGAAATTATATTTTAAGGAAATATTTAAGGGCAAATAAAGATTTGAGTTTGGTATCATGAATAGAATATAGTATTCCAATATGGTGATCCATTCATAAGATTATGGTATAGGATTTGAGATGTTGTAAATGTGTAAGTTATTCAGATTTTTTTATTTTATGAAGAAATTTTGATTTACTGTTGAACTAGAAGTTGTGATTATGATTGAGTTAGTGAATGATGAAGCTGGTCAAATTCAAGGTTCCATGTTTGAAGCTCTAGTAAAAGATTTATTCGATTCATTGAGGTCAACAAATATGTTTGGGAATGACATGTGAATGAATTGTATTTTAATCTGGCTTTAGCTAAATTGAAAGTCTGAGAGTCAAGGAGATGAATGAATTTTTAGAGAATTATTATCTAATAGTCAATAAGTTAGAGTGATATATGGGCACAAATTATATTGAGTGATATTGTACTATGAATTATTTTGTTAGAGTTGTATGAATTAGCGAATTTTGAGGACAAAATTCTTTTTAGGAGGGGAGAATTGTAACATCCTAATTATTTTTAGTAAACAAAAAATATAGTAAAAAGAAATTGTGGTAATAAATATATTATTCAATGGATTGATATTAATATAGGATAATTTGTGTGTATGTTCATGGTATTTCTATTGAATGATTGTTTATAAATATATGAGTGTATATGTATGAATTATTCAAGAGAAAAGGTAATATCATTTATATCAAAAAGATAATATCAAAGGTAACAGCAAATAAAAGAAAATTGGTTGAAAGGTTATGACATATGTATGTTTTAGTTTTATAATGAGGTTCAAATAAAGGTTTATAGAATAATTAGATAAATAAAAATCTAAATCATATAGAAGCCCAATTATGAAAAGCCCAAAAATACATGTAAAACCCTAAATGATAGTTTCTCTTTTTCCTCCCCATATACACCTCTCATTGCCGTAAAAACAGAAAAAGATATGCCTCTCCTATTTTTTTTCAACTTCATTCTCTTTTGTATTTCTTCTTTCACATTTTTATCCTTCTTTTGATGAATGCCAAATTTTCCTTAGTATTTTCATATGTCAAACATTATTTTTACTTAATATTGATAGGTTGTTAATGTTTTCACCTTTACTCTTCATCTTATGCCTATCCTTATGCCTATGTTTAATTTTACGATTTAAAAAAAAAAAATTTATATACCCAGTTTATGCAAGTTTATTCCTCTCAGTCATTTCACTCTACACATATATAAAATCTTTATATCACTCGGAAATTTTCTTTTTGATAGCAATCCACATATATTTTTAGTGCAATTTTCTTTTCCTTAATAATCCATATATTTTTGGTTGATGACAAATAGGCCTTGTTTTAGTTTTGTTGAATAACGAGTGTTTTCCATTTTGCTCACTTATATAATATGTCTAGATATATGTGTATATATTAGTTTTTTTATATCTATATATGTATCTCCAATTGTTTTTCATTCCTCAAGCAAAATTGGGTATGTTTGTATATTTGGAAATCACCTACTCCCTCATCCTTGGCCACTGCCATTTATATATATATATATATATATATATATATATATATATATATATATATATATATATATATATATATATATATATATCCACTCTAGTTTTCTTATCCCTGCCCTATACTCATCTTCTTACACAAAATACAAAACAGTGTCTCGCCTTCAAAATGAAAATAAGTAATAAAAGCATGAGTGAATGAGGATATAGCATCGTGGTTTCTGGACAAAGATATAAGACTCCAACTTGAGAGGCTTTGAGTATCACTTGTACATCTATTTGTAAGATGGGAGTAGAGGTAACTCTGGGAAATTCTTACGTATACTTGCAAATTGTGTATAATTAGATTATAAATAATTATTACTTGACTGTGATGTGTAAGAATAAATTTAATGTTATATATTGAAGAATTTATTAGACCAATTGTATGAACATTGAATATTAGTTTAATCTTTTTAAGCATGCTTGTCTTCTTTATATATCATGTGAAATGTATTATAATTTATTCCTTTTTAAGCATGCTTATGTTGGTTACATATTTTGTGAGATGTATTCTAGTCTGTTCCTTTCAAGCATGCTGATGTTGGAAGAATGATATATAATTTGGGAATGTTTTAGTATCATGAACTGGATACTGGTTTCTGAGAATGACATAATTATGCATTTGCATTCATGGTGATGGGATAGGTTGTAGAGGAGGAATGTGTATAGTGAATTATATTACCACGTGGTATGTCATCACTCGGTGCACAGTGGATGACACTTGTCAGGGCCCCTTCTTCAATGTTTTCCTTGCCCGGGATTGCATTGGAGTGGTGGGACATGTGACACCTCCTTCGTTCTTTTAAGGAGGGGAGCCATAGTCCATGCTTGAGCTCTATACCTTTGGGCGGGTATATCTCAAGTATTGGTGAGCTTGGGACAATCTAATTGCTTGGATATGTTTCTGTTTGGACTATGTGTTATGTTAGCCTATGGCTCCTGTCAGCATTATAAGGGTGTGATATAAGGGAGGTTGCATAAAACATTCATTCATGAGGAAATTACTACTATATAAATGTTTGATTGTATGCAATATTTGTTCTATATAAATGTTTGATTGTTTGTAATATATGTGTGAGGTAGCAAAGAATAAATAGCATGTGAAGTATAATTGTTTACAATGTAATTGTATATGGTTTGTTTAGCGTATGTTAGATGCTTTCAGTAGTTACTGAGATGTCGATCTCACCCCAGTATTAACATTTTTAGGTGAAGGATCAGTAGTAAAACAAGGGAAGGTACGAAGAACGAGCTTAAAAGGCTCTTTTGTGCTTATTGAGCACATTTATATTGTTTTATATTTAATTGTCATGACATTAGGGAATTTGTTTCTAAATTTATGACATGATTCTGTTGGTAAATAATGTAATTTCCAAATATATTATTTTTGTAGACCTTAATATATTATTTTTAGTATTTAAGATTTTGAAAAATTTCCAAATACTATATTATTTTAGAAATATTTTAAAGGTGGTAAATTATTTTATATCATGTTAGTTTATCAAAATTTTTGAAGAAAATAAGTGATTTCTAAATAATCATGGTAGACTTTTTAAATGATGTTTTGTTCTTTTCTACCATGATTAGTTAGTGAAAAAAAAATATGATTTACTCTTTTATACTATGGTAGAGTTATAAATTGGGTCAATTCTTTTTCTACCATAGTAGGGTATTATGATATGATCAACCTCACTATATGAATTTTAGATTTTTCTACCATTGTGAATTTTATTATTTAAGCTTCTTTTTCTTTACTGGATAAATTTAATCATTATTTTGGAAGGATGTTACACAAATCGAACAAAGATGTTATCAGTTTTAACCCTATCCCAAAGGAATTAGAGGAAGATTTGAATGACGCTAAACTAATGGAGAAAAAGAGTGGTGATGAGGCTCCTATGGTCACCGAGTATGAAGTTGCTAGATTTCCTGAGACATTCAATCTATATAGGAATCTGATGATCCATGCCCCAAAACCAGAGGAGAGATTAGATTGGGGAAGTAAAAATTGGACCACTATGCTTACTGATTTCTTTAGAATTTATCCCTTATTTCCTTTGCCTCCTTTGATCTTGGAATTATGTAATTTTTATGATCTCGCCCCCTCACAACTTATGCCTGCTGTTTGGTATGTTATGCTTAGTTTAGAAGCTTTAGCCAAGAAGCTTGCTATTAAGATATCGTTGTCAGATGTCTTAAATTGTTATAGTTTTGGTAGAAAAGCTAATGGATTATTCACTCTGACTAAAACTTCTGTTAAGCACTTGGTTATAATCCCTGAAGATTCTGCGAGGTTATGGAAGCGAAGGTTTGTGGTTGTACACAAATCTTGTCTTGTTTCTGCTGGCCAGGATGTTCGCACTGAATGGCATAATTTGTGTAAGTGTTTTGGGTATAGATTTCAGTAATTGTGTATTTAAGTATACTTAGTATTAGTTCTTGTTTAATTTAAGTTAACATGTTCTTATTTTGCTGTATTTGTAGTCAGAGCCGAGGATAAAGAGGTTCCCACTAATCCTAAAACACAAAAAGTGATTGAAACTATCATGAGCCTATCTGATGAGGATAGATCCTATACCAACTTGTTTAACATGGGTAAGCATTGATTTCTTTGTATGTCTTGTCAATGGTGTTGAAAAACTTTTTGTTATATATAGCTGACTTATTTTCGTTTACATTTGATATTTAGTTTCTTTGAACAAAAAGAACAAAGGTCCTAAAGACCCACCAAGGCTGCATGTCAAGGATATGCCTGCAACTAGGGGGAAAGGAAAGGTATCTGAAGGAAGCATTGATAGCTCTTTGGCTTTGGGATCAGTTGCCAAAAGGTTGAAAGGGAAAAAACGAGCTGCATCTGTCACTAAGAATGTTCCTAGTGAACCTTCTATCAAGGAAGTTCATCGGAGTCCCAAGAAACCTAAAGTTAATGAGACCATCAATTTGGATCTTATTAATGACCCCATCATTGAAGAGTCTCCTAATGTTGATCTTGTGATCGCTGAGGTTCGTACCAAATTGGCTCAAGATGATTTGAAGAGTAAGGATGACAGAATAGTCTTAAATTTCCCTGTGAATGCCTCTGTAACATCCGACTATGATGGAATTCGTGGTGAATGTTCCAAACTCTTGTTTCCACAAGATGAAATATCATTGTTGTCTGCCGGTGATCAAGGCCTATTTCATTGTCTGATAAAAGAGACTCTAAGGGTAAATATAAATTTTTTAGTTTAGTGTATTTCTTATAGTTTTTTATATATTTGTTGGATAAGAACGTGTTTTTGATTTTTTAAACTCCAGGTAAATCAGATGGCTATGTTGGCTGAGAAGAAGTTTGGAGATCGCGGACTCAAAGTTGGAGAACTAGTTTTAGAGCGTGAACAACTTTCCCAGAAAGTTTGAGAGCTAGAGGTTCAAATCAAACAAGACAACTCAGTTATCTCATCCATCAAAGAGGAGCTTATTTAGAAGAGTGAATTGGCAACAAAAGAAATTCGGGCTTTACAACAAGAACTTGCTGATGTTAAACACGAAGCCCTGGATGCCAAAGAAGAAACCAGGCTGGAAGAGATTAAGGTTTCTAATCTTAAAGAAGAAGTTGAGGAGCTTAAGCATCAATTGAATGTTATGATGGATAGAGAGAAGGAAGAGGTCGCCAGGTTTATGCTGTACCAGAAAATTAAAGTGATCAAAGAAATGCAAACTGGTGGACCTAATATCTATGATGCAGACAAGCTAATTGATGAATTTGATGAGGAAGGTTGGTCTTGGCCTTCATCTGGGAGAGGTGTAAATGAGGAAGATGAAGAAGATGATGAAGTGAGTTCAACTCTCAACCCTTCTAAGAACATCCAAAATGTTTCTTCTACTGGGAAATCCAAGGCTACAGCTACTCAGGACAAAGATGCTTCTGATAAAAGTGATAAGCAGGACAAGGGGAATGCTGGAGCGAATTGAAAGATTTGATAGTCATTTATGTGTTGTTGTTGTTATTTTGTCTAGGTTCTGAATTTGGTATTCGAACTATGTTTTTAGGTTGATTTATGTTATTTCTATGTGTTGTTATTATGTATTTGTTTGGATTCTAATATATGCAACTATTATTTTAACTTCTAAAACTATCTCTAAATTATTCTATAATATTTAGAATTAGATAATGTAATTCATACCTTGTTGGGCATTTGATCAGAGTTCTGAATGTGCTGGACTTGGTATTACTTTCAGGATCTGAATAGATAAGCATAAAATAAAGAATTATTTATATGTATGATCAGGGGATATTAGATTAGAAATCACTAGTGATATGCAATACCTTTGATTGGGTTCAGATTTCAGGTTGGATCCCAGGAGCAATGTATATGACTTGATAATAAACAGACTACTTAACTGTAAAATATAGATATGAAATGAAAATTCATAGAAACACTATTTAGCTTATCATCACAAGCGTAGTAATATGGTTGAGGAAATCAAAATGTGTACCTTAAAGAAGACTTAACTAAGCACTTTTAAACACATTATTACTCCCCTCAAATTCAATATGAAGATATAATGAATTTGACAAGACGTAATGCTCAGGCTTTAACATTTTCAGAAATGTATTCAGATTAACAGTAATAACGTTTCAGGTTGATTGTATTTCAACTTCTTGGAATTGATTTACCCTTGAGATCTTTCAACTTGTACGCTCCTGGTCCACTTATTTCCTCTACTATGTATGGTCCTTCCCATGTTGGACTCAGCTTTCCATCTTTAGCTTCTTTAGAATTTGGGAAGACTTTTCTGAGAACAAGTTCTCCAGGTTCAAAGTTTCTGATTCTCACATGTTTATTATATTGTTTTGCAAGACGTTGTTGATATGTTGTCATCCTGATTAAGGTCTGTTCCCTTTTAGCGTCCAGCAAATCTAGTTCATATGACAAGTTTATATTGTTTAGCTCCCCTCGGGTCCACTTGTATCTTAAACTTGGCATCCCATATTCTACAGGGATCATGGCTTCAATTCCATAGGTTAAAGAGAATGGAGTTTCTCCTGTTGTGGTCCTAGCTGTGGTCCTGTAAGCCCATAACACTCCTGGTAACTCTTCCGCCCACCTACCTTTGGCCTTTTCAAGACGTTTCTTCATTGAATTCATAATGGTTTTGTTACTTGATTCTGCTTGGCCATTACTTTGTGGGTTCCTGTGTGTTGAAAATTTCAACTTAACTCCCCATTTGTTGCAAAACCGACGGAACTTAGAACCTATGAATTGTGAACCATTATCACAAACAATCTCTTGTGGCAAACCAAATCTGCATATGATATTTTTCCATACAAAATCAATCACTTCATTCTCTTGTACTGTGGCATATGCTCCAGCTTCAATCCACTTAGTGAAATAATCAGTCGCCATTAACAGGAAGGTTAATTTTCCAGGTGCTGTTGGTAATTTTCCAACAATATCCATTCCCCATCGCATAAAAGGCCAAACCGGTGCTAGGGAATGTAACAACTCAGGATGTTGATGTATCTGTGGTGAAAATTTTTGACAACTTTCGCATTTTCGGACTAACTGCTCAGCATCACTATGCATGGTAGGCCAGAAGTATCCTGCTCTCAAGACGTTTCTAATTAATCCACGATAACTCGAGTGGTTCCCACATTCACCTTCATGAATTTCACGAAGAACGTACTCTGCATCTGAGTCTCCAAGACATTTCATCATAGGACCTGAGAAAGACTTCTTGTATAAATCTGGGTCAATCATGTCAAACCTTGCAACTCTGCTCAAAATCCTCCGGGCTTCATTTTTGTCTTGAGGCAAAGTTTTGAACAACAAATATTGCATCAACGGAAATCTCCAATCCAGAATAAGGTCATGTGCTTGGATTTCAAGATGATGAGCTGTAATGATTGATTCTGGAACTAGAATTATTGGAATTGCTCTTGTTCTTGGACAGGGGATTGATGAACCCAAATTTCCTAAGGCATCTGCACGTTGATTATCTTCTCTGGGAATTTGAGTTATCTTGTAGCTTTCAAAAGTTTTTAACAATGTCATGGCCAAGTCATAATATTTTTGCATTCTGGGGTCTCGTACCTGGTATGAACCTTCAAGTTGTCTTGAAACTAACTGAGAATCACTCTTTATCTCAATATGTTTCGCTTCCAGGTCTTTCAGGATCTTGATCCCATGTATCAGAGCTTCATACTCAGATTCATTGTTCGTAGCTTTGAAAGAACATTGGAATGCTTGTTCTATTATGTCTCCTGTTGGGGATTCAATTACTATTCCAAGACATGTTCCTCGTGCATGAGTTGAACCATCAGCAAACAAAATCCATAATTCCGGGGTGGTTGATTGTTCAAGAAGTAAAACTTCTTCAACTAAATTTTCTCGGGTATCAGGAGTGAATTCTGCAATAAAATCAACCAATGCCTGTGACTTTATGGCAGTTCTGGGTATGAAACTAATGTCAAATTGGCCTAACTCTATAGCCCATTTGACTAATCTTCCTGACAAATCTGGTTTCCGCAAAACATTTCTTAAAGGATGGGACGTTACCACTATGATTGGATGACATTGAAAATAAGGGCGCAACTTACGGGAAGCCATTACAAGAGCATAAGCTAACTTCTCTACAGGTGGGTATCTTGTTTCACAGGACAACAATGTTCGACTAACATAATAAACAGGAAATTGTTTACCTGCTTCGTCTCGTACTAAAGCAGCACTTATTGCATGATCTGAGATCGCCAAGTATAAATACAACTTTTCCCCATCTTCAGGTTTTGATAATAAGGGTGGATTCATCATGTAATTCTTTAGCTCTTGTAAGGCCTGTTCGCATTTTTCATCCCAAACAAACTTCTGGTTCTTTCGTAGAATCTGGAAGAAAGAATGACATTTATCTGATGATCGAGAAATAAACCTGTTTAATGCAGCGACCCATCCTATTAGCTTCTGTACATCTTTTGCTTTTCTGGGTGAAGTTATTTGAAGGATTGCAGTGACTTGATTTGGATGAGCTTCTATTCCTCTCTGTGATACCAAGTATCCAAGAAATTTTCCTGAAGTTACACCGAATGAACATTTTTCTGGATTTAGTTTCATGTTGTATTTTCTCATTATTGAGAAACTACAACTCAGGTCTTTAACGTGGTCATTTCCCTTTAATGATTTGACTAACATATCATCAATGTAAACCTCCATAGTTTTCCCAATTTGTTCTGCAAACATCATGTTAACAAGTCGTTGATAAGTTGCTCCTGCATTTTTAAGGCCGAAGGGCATCACTTTATAACAATAGGTTCCCCTATTTGTGATAAAGGATGTTTTCTCTTGATCTGGAGGGAACATTGAAATCTGATTATATCCAGAAAATGCATCCATGAAAGTCAACAATTCATGACCCGATGTAGCGTCAACTAAACTGTCTATATAAGGTAAAGGGAAATAGTCTTTGGGACATGCTTTATTCAAATCAGTGAAATCGATACATACACGATGCTTTCCATTTTTCTTAGGTACAACCACTACATTCGCTAACCAATCAGATATAATACTTCTCGGATAGCTTCATTGGACAAGAGTTTGCAAACTTCTTCATTTACAATCTTGTTTCTCTCAGGATGCTGCTTTCTCCTCTTCTGTCATACTGCTCTGAATGTCGGGTCTACATTCAAGTGATGTGAGATGATCTCTGGATTAATTCCGGTCATGTCTGCATGTGAACAAGCGAAGCAATCTTCATTTTGCTTTAAAAATGAGATGATCTGAGATTGTATATTGGGGTCTAAATCTTTCCCAACATAAACTTTTCTATCAGGTTTTTCAGGATTCAGGATAATCGGGACTATTTCTTCAGGATCTTTCTCTCTGGCTGGAACATTTGGAATTCGATGCTGTAATTGCTATGCTGGACTTTTACCCGAGACCTTCAATGTTGCTTGGTAGCATTCCCTTGATGCTAATTGATCTCCTCTAATTTGACGTACTCCCTAGGGTGTGTCGAATTTGATTTTCTAATGTAAAGTTGAAGGCACAGCTTTCATCTTGTGTAGCCATGGGCGTCCGAGGATAACATTGTAAGAAGAGGGGCAATCCATAACATGGTATGTGAACGTCTGATTCATTCCAACAGCATAAGTAGGCAAATTGATGATGGCCATAGATTTGTCTGCTGCTCCATTTCCAAACACAAGAGTTGTCGGGTGATAGGACATCTCGGATTCCATATTCATTTCTTTCACAGTTGCCAAATAAATGATATTGACAGAACTTCCAGGATCAACTAATACACGTTTAACTCCACAATTAGACAAAGTAATGGATATTACCAGAGCATCATCATGTGTTGGATCATTAACTTCATCATCTAAGAAAGTTATTGGACCTTCTTTTGATTCACTGCAATCATCTTCTGGTAAGGTGATGCTGGCAGAATGGACTAATGCTCTTGTATGTCTTTTTGCTGCTGAGTAACTTGTTCCGCTTATACTGGATCCTCCTGAAATGAAGTTGATTACCTTTGCATGTTGGGGAGGGGCTGTTGGAGTTCCTTTGTTGGAATTATTATGGTCTTGTTCTGGAAACTTCTTGTTGGTTTTGTTCAGCAAATGATTCAAGTGGTCTCGCTTCAACAACTCAGCCACTTGGAATCTCAGGGAAATACAATCTTCAGTTCTATGTCCATGATCATCATGGAATTCACACCATTTTGACTTGTCTCGTTGTTCTGATGGGGTTTTCAACTTTCCAGGCCATTTAACCGCTTCTCCCATTCTGAACATCTCCTTTACCAATTCTTTGGGTGGCAAGCTTATCCCTTGCTCGTCAATTCTTGGAGGTGGTGGTCTATTTGATCTTGTGGATTTGCCACCGTCTTCTTCCCGATCGTGTTGTACATTGGGATATGGTTCTGCATTCCAAGACCTAGAACCTTTTTCATCCTTCTTCCTCCTCTTGTCAGAATGTTGGCTATCAGGCTTCACAAAACTTCCATATCGATTCCTATTGTCTTTTTCCCAGCGAATCTCTCTTAGAGTTTTCTGCATCAATTCTGCCCAACTTCTTGGAGGAGACATGGTTAGTTCTCTGTAGAGTGACATCGAAGGGAACAACCCTTTCCTGAATGCATTAATATAAACTGCTTCATCTAGGTTGGTTATAGTCAAACGTTCTTTGTTGAACCTTCCCAAGTAGTCTCGTAGAGATTCACCACTTTCAATATGCAAATGATACAGATCATCGGCGGTTTTTTCTAGTCTCTTACTACTAGCAAACTGGTGGACAAATTTGTCATATAAATCTGCAAAAGATGACACTGATCTAACCGGTATTTTGATGTACCACTGTAAAGCGGATCCTGTAAGAGTCATTCCAAATCCACGACACATGCAGGCTTCACGAACCGATCTAGGAATGGAAATTGCTAACATCCTTTGTTTATATTGAGCCATGTGCTCGTCAGGGTCAGAAGTTCTGTCATACAAAACAAAGGTTGGATAAACTAGTTTCTTGGGCAACTTGGCATTTGCAATTGAATCGATGAATGGAGAATCTGTGTAACTCTTAACCGTGTTCCTGTTCATTGCGGTTTAAACTCCTGGAACTTGCTTCATTGCCTCTTTTAAAATTTCCAATTCTTGTTCAAGACGAGCCACAATAGGATTGGATTCTTCTGTTGCAACGACAGATGGTGCTCTTGATTGTGACACAATGATGCTAGGGATTCTGGGTCTTGGAGGGGGCATGACAGGTGGTGAAGAGGATCTGGCATCTTCCATATCCTCGTCATTTGAATTGCTTGACAACACGTCGTCTTCAATATCTACGTGTGGTTCTTCATCATCATAATCATAATCTTCTTGGGAAGATGTGAAATCAATGATGAATTCTTTGCTAGCTTCTTGACGTTTACGAAATCGAGAGTGAATTTGTTCTGAAGTTGGCCTCGTTTTTGGATGGAAGTGATCTGGTTTCATCTGGGTCTGATCTACTTTTGGAGTAGTCATTCTCAACTCCAGAAGTTGCAACTTCAATTCTCTGTTTTCACTTGACAAAGACTTCAACATTGCGTATTGTTCTCTCTGTTGATCTTGCATGTTTTTCAGGACTTGGTAAAGTGGATCTGGATTCTTCTTGGTACAGTTAACATCTGACGAATCTTCTTCAATTGCTTCTTCAACTTCAACTGCTTTTTTTTCTGGAGTTTCATCTTCATCAATCGTCGGTTTCTTTTCGGGATTGGGAGGTTTTTCTGGGTTCTCAGGTTCCACTTCATGAACTGCTTCCTCAGGATTCGACTTCATGCTCTCAGGTTGAGCAGAGGTCGAAGGAATGTCTTCCGGGTTGATCGAACCGAATTTCATATCGATTCCCCACGGTCGGCGCCAAAATGTATCTCCTAAAATCCGTTGATAGATTGAACGAGATAATTCAAATAAAGAACAAAATAAAATTAAGAGCAAATGTAGATGAACAAGTGCTTTTATTAATACTTCACAAATATATGTATTACAAGATGATGCCTTTTCTTTTTCTTCTCGGTTACAATATATATAATCATACCCAAGATAACTACCCTCCAAGACGGTTACACACAGGACGATTACATACAAGACGGTTATTCATATTTACAACTGCACAGGACAGTTAACTACAAGACCCGCTATACAAGACAGTTTCTTCTTATCTTATGTCCCTGCTACCCACGTGTCCTGGTCAATAACTCCTTCTTTCTCTCGCTGCCACGTGTTCCTGCATGTTCAAATTCTCGAAACCGATTATTGTAAACGGCTATTTGCATTATTTATTTGATCATGTCTATTAATCTGGTTTAGTATATTTTGAATAATTAACCTGGATAATTCAAAAATTACCCGTTGGGGAATTTAGGGGAAACAGTTTCCTAAATTTTGCTTGTGTTTTGACAAAAGTTTCTTATGTTTGACCATTGTTTTATGTGTTACCAAATGTTTCTTATGTTATATACTAAATTGTTGTTAACAAAACTTTTCCCTAATTTATCTTATCATATATAAATGTTTAAAAAATATTAACGCATAGTATGAACTAATCATTTTCTAGAATTTAAATGAATAAATTATTTTGAAACAAAATAAATAAAATCATGTTGTGAAAATAAATTTTAAAAATAAAGTTAAAAGTACATAAATATGTGCACTATCATTAACAATTACACTAAAAAATTGTTAATATTAGTATTATATGAATAAATTTAAATAACTAAAAAAACAAAAGGGTGAAATAGACCGCCCATAGGCTATAAAAATGCCACTTTCATGCCCTCGATCAACCTTCGATCAACCCTGCAATGCTCAACCTTTTAGACCTCCAACCAAGGTTTTAAAACCCGAGTCGGACGTCGAGCCGGAAAACTGAGCGGGTCATGGTTGAAACGGTTGAAACGGTTGGACCGTTCGGTCGAACCGGTGACGTAATAATTTAATGAAAATTAAATATATAAATATTGTTAATACTTAATAACTTAATATAATTAGGATGAAGATATTTTTTTAATCAAGTTCATTTTTTTTCTGTTGATATATTTTTTTTCTGCAGTTGTCAATTTCTGGCCGGGTCAAAAGCGGGTCAACCCGGGTCAACCCCGGGTCAAAAACGGTTAACCCGGGTCAACCCGGGTCAACCCCGGGCCAAAACGGGTTGCACAGTAAAAACGGCCCAATAGAACAATCGGACCGTTTTACCCACCGGCCGACGGTCCGACCGGTCGGACCGTCCGGCTCGGTCCGGGTTTTAAAATATTGCCTCCAACTTTACAATGTTGGCCCTTTACATTTCGCTTCCAATGTTTGCCCTTTCATGCGTTCATAAAGCATATATATATTACTTGACGGAAGGTTTCAGCCGGAACATTTTTCATACGTAAATAATGGGTTATCTCGATTGGTTGAACCCTTCCGTCAACTTCAAGTAATATGGTTTTTGAACGCATAAAAAGACGGAATCAATAGAAATACTTCTACAAAGTATTAAAACATAATCCAACCTAGTTGATAATAAATATTTTAAGCTCACAAATAGTGGTAAGCTGTCATGTCTTAACGTGAAAATCAATAAATTAATGTACAAAGGTAGCAATAATAATAATAATATATAATGTGTCCAATAATGGCCACTTACATTAAGCAATTGGATTTTGCAGGCCAGCATTAAAATATGAAAACATCAAACAACATTAACGTTGGAGCATTTTAAAACATTAGACTAAGTCAAAGTTACGCCCTTCCTATATAGGTCTGTGTGTGAGTGTAGTGTATGTTCTTCTTGGAACAATTACTCCAAATTAAATTTAAAAGTATAACGGCGCTTCCAGTATGACTCTTGCCCCTGGACGATGGACCTCAGGTCTATATGGGTGCTTCGAAGATCCTGGAAACTGTAAATCTTCTTTAATTTCTCTATTATATTTATTATATTTATTCATTTATTTGAACTCATACCGCATATATTGTGTTTAGTTAAGATCATGTTGTATCGCCCAAAAATGGTGTACATTGATAAAAGAACAATTAAAGTGAAAGATGATATTTTATGAAGTATTTATGAGAATTACAAAGAGGAGTCACCAATATAGATGATTAATTACAAGAGAATGAAAATTACAAGGAAATATACAAAATAATGAAATACTAAGGAAATAAGGGATGAATTTCGATGGATAATATAAGAATGATGAATTGGGAGTCAGAAATCTGTTCATGAGTGTTGATCTGAATATTGAGATGATGAGAGAATGTTCAATGTGTCTTTGTGGTTGATTATTCAGGATGCTTTATCCCTCAGCCCCTTCTCCTTTATATTGTTGTGCCTTTACCATGATGTCACCCACGTTCTCTTTCCTGTCAACTGCTCCCTTTTCCTTTAAACATGTGTCTCTCATGCAGTTTGAGTTGAATAGAAACAGCTCATGTATCTCCTTCATTACAAGACAGTTTCTTCATTCCTTTCACTTCCTTGCTTCCACGTGTCCCACATACTAACTGTTTCCTTATCCCTCAAACACGTGGCATTTGACATTTGAATTCCAATGTAGATAGTTGTCGGTAGTATCCACTTAGCATATCTCCTGAAGCTACTGGGCCACACTTGATTTCTGGGCCCAATTTCATACTTCCAACTTCTGGCCCATTTAATCAACTTATTTGAATTATTTCCATTAGGAAATTGGGGGATACACATGTTGGTTAAGATTTTCTATGAGTTAGTTGATTCTCAAGGTGTTCATCTGAATAACATCTCATTACTTAAAATTTCTAGCACAAATCTTCCAATTAGCAGTCAAAATATCAAGAGTCAACGTTGATCTACAAGCTCCAATACATACACATCATATAGCTAAATGTTTTTGGCAAACTAGTAGCACTTTTACGAAAAATAACAATTAATAAAAAAAACACAACCAAGTTGATCAAGTTTTTTGATTGTTTTGTAATTACATTGCTATGTTTGGCGATGATTGGGAATTTGGGATGTGATACATTGACCAGGGAGAAGGTTTCATTATACCACGTGGTGAAGTTGCTACATTGAGCCGATTGGTCTTCATATAGCACTGCGACCTGATCATCTCCTTTGATCCAAGATCTATTGCGGTTGTGCATGCACATGCATGTTTGTGTATGAATTTAGTGTGTGGGATTATTTCCTATAACCTCATGTATGGGCCCTAATTAAAGATCATGAGAGTTGTTCATTGTTTTCAATGGTCTTCATTATTAGTTGATGATTGATGAATAGTTTTTATCATATCTTTTGTTTAATATTCTCTTCCCCTTAATGATCTCTCTATATCTATCTAACAGAGTTACTAATATTTGTTGTGAAGGCTTCATGACCTGCTGTTGTCCATGTGTTACGTTCGGCCAAAATGCTGAAGTCATAGACAAAGGAAATACATGTGAGTCACCGATGGTTTCTTTAGAAATTATTAATAATATTCATATTTAACGTGAGTATTCAAAAACAAAAAAATATTAATGAGTATGGATACATGCATATGCATACATAATATGAATGATATTTGATTTATTTGATTTGCAGCTTGTGCATGCGCTGGGATAACACTATATTGCTTGGCACATATAGGATGTGCATGCTTATATTCCTTCACATACAGAAGCAAACTGAGAGGTCTTTTTAATTTACCAGAAGATCCATGCAATGACTTTTGTGTTCATTGCTTCTGCAATCCTTGTGCTATTTGCCAAGAATACAGAGAGCTCAAAAACCGTGGCTTCGACCCCTCCTTAGGTAGATATCTATTCTAATTTCATTTCATTGTAATATTCCGTGGCTGATAACTGCTCTTAGTATAACATGTTAATTAATAATTACAAAAAAAACGAAATAAATAAATTTAAATTTCGATCATTTTACTATTAAGTTTTAACACTTTTTTATTTTGCCATATACATTATTGCATATAATAGATATAAAGCATGCATTATATAATAAATAAAGAGTATGATTGTATATATTTGTATACTACTTTAAAAAAATCAATATAACGTAAGGCTAGTAAAAAATTTCATAACTGTTTTTTAAGGGAAAATGTCATTTAAATCCCTCCGAATATACAAAAGGACAATTCAGGAACTCAAACTACCAAAAGGACCATGAAGGGACTAGGACCTAGTTGACATTTTAAAATTGTGTGAAAAGACAAAATTGCCCCAATCATAAAACAAAAATTACACTCTGTAATTTCTGTTTTATGATTAGGGCAATTTTGTCTTTTCACACAATTTTAAAATGTCAACTAGGTCCTAATCCCTTCATGGTCCTTTTGGAAGTTTGAGTTCCTAAATTGTCCTTTTGTATATTCGGAGGGATTTAAATGACATTTTCCCTTTTTTTAATACTGCTTTATCAATAAGATCATGAGGAGTATGCGTTTCTCAACTTAGAAAAATAGGTAGGTAGTAATGATTTATAATTTTTTTATCTAAAGACATTTTAGGGAAATTAAAAGGGGTTATGTAACGCTGAGCAATTATTGGAGTTTTTTAAAGTGGTTTTCAATATTTTAAATTAATTTTTTTATATCTAATTCCCTATAATATTTTCTCTAGTGTGATATTCAATATTATAAGTTTAGGGGTGTCTTTTAATACTGAGAAAAACATTTTAAAGAAAAACTCACATTAAGAAGAAAAAAAATACTTCTTCCATCTCAAATATAAAACCACTTTAACTTTTATTTTGGAAATTATGAAAGTCAAATAGACACTTAATTTTAACATATCTTATACTGCAATTGCATTATTCATTAGTCTATAAGTCTATAAGTAATGTAAATTAATTTTGATGGAAAAAAAATAACTATAAATACTTTGGAGTGATTAATTTTTTTACCATTAATTTTTTTCAAAAAAATTAAAGTGATGTTATAATCAAATGAATAGGAGGCGAGGAGGGTACTTATAAAAAGATGTTGAATCCTAACATAACATAACACTTCCCTAATAATATTATCATCAGTTCACCATCATGGCCATCACAAGATATAATTTATGCTTAATTATATGATCAACACACTACACAGGTTGGACTGGGAATGAACAAAGGATGAACACAGCAGCCCAGGTGCCTCCACACGTTGCACAAGGCATGGCTCGCTAGAGAAACGGCCCCACTTCTTCAATTAGCTGCCTTTTATTGCCTTGCTTTGATCTTTTGAACTCAGCCGTTCTAATCAAGACTTCAGTTTATCTCATTGGTGTAATTCCACTAGTTGTTATATTGTGGAATTTATGCTACTTGTGTGCTATGTTTGTAACATAATAAATAAAGGGGTAATAGTCCTATTTTGCCCTAAACACCCTGTACACATTGAGTACCATGAACTAACATCGACTACAATTTTACCCTTGAAGTAACCAAAGTGGTTCAATTTTATTCTACCCTCTGATCAATGTAATATTGACATGTGAAATGTAATGTTGATATGTGTATGACACATGTATGTCAACATTAAATTGGCCGGAGGATAAAATTGGACCACTTTGGTTACTTGAAGGGTAAAATTATACCCGATGTTAGTTTAAGGAGTCTAGTGATCCAGAGTGGTTACTTGAATGACAAAATAGGGTCATTGCCCTAAATAAAGCCAATTAAACATAAATTCTTCATTAATAAATGTGGACAGATGGTGCAAAATTAAACAAGCAAATTTGGCTTCTCCTAGTGTTATTTCATGCAAGCACATTTTGTATGTCCCGCCAATTCTATTGAAACACTTCCTTAGATTTATGATATTTCATGGCTCACTTGTATATGTGAGATTTTTATGATTTTTGACATCATAAATAACTGAATATGATTATCTATCTTCCAAACATTAGTAAAATGAGACATCCCTTAAATCAGCGTATCATATTAAACCTTTTTCTTTCCTCAATTTTACAACAACACAGATATTCACTTTTTCATACCCAAGCAAACCTTATTCAGAACCTAAAAAAATTTACGGATTTGACCTATGTGACTTTGACACATTCCTATGTTATCAAATGTGGATTATTGGATGACACCTTCACTGTAAACCATTTATTAAATTCCTATGTTAGGCTGCTCAGAATTGACTCTGCACACAAACTGTTTGATGAAATGCCTGAACCAAATGTGGTGTCCTGGACCTCTCTTATGGCTGGTTACACTGGCGAGTTTCGACCTGAATCGACACTTAGGCTTTTTCAGAGAATGAAAGAAAGCTCTGTTCTTCCCAATGACTTTACTTTTGCCACTATGGTCAATGCTTGTTCACTTTTGGCTAATGTCAATGTTGGTAGAAGTATTCATGCTCTTATTTTGGTAATGGGTTTTGGGTCCAATCTTGTTGTGTGTTCATCCCTTATTGATATGTATGGGAAGTGCAATGAAGTTGATCAAGCTAGGATTATTTTTGAATCAATGTATAGCAGGAATATTGTTTCATGGACTTCAATGGTCACGGCATATTCTCAGAATGCGCTAGGACACCATGCCCTTCAGTTGTTTAAGGAATACAATAATTTGAGGATTGGCATTCCAAATCATTTTATGTTATCCAGTGTAATCAATGCTTGTGCAAGTTTAGGCAGTCTTGGTGTTGGGAAAGCCATTCATGGCGTTGTGATCCATCTCGGACATGATGCAAATGATGTGATTGCGACCGCACTCGTAGACATGTATGCCAAGTGTGGCTGTGTTAGTTGCTCTGAAACAGTCTTCAAGAGGATCCAAAATCCCTCGGTAATTCACTACACATCAATGATTGTTGGTGCTGCAAAGTATGGAGTTGGAACACTATCTTTGCAACTCTTTCAAGAAATGATCGATAGAGGGATCAAACCCAATGATGTGACCTTTGTTGGAGTGCTGCATGCTTGCAGCCATTCAGGTCTCATAGATAAAGGGCTTGAACTGCTAAACTCCATGAGCAGTAAATATGGAGTGAAGCCTGATGCTAAGCATTATACATGTGTTGCAGATATGTTAGGTCGAGTTGGTCGTGTTGAGGAAGCCTACCAATTGGCGAAATCTGTCAAAGTTGAGAACACTGAGGAAGAGGTCATGTTGTGGGGCACCCTTCTTTCAGCTAGTAGGATTCATGGAAGGGTAGAAATTGCCCTTGAAGCCAGCAAAAGGCTGATAGAATCCAACCCACAAGCAGCAATGCCTTATGTGACTTTGTCCAATACGTATGTATTTGCTGGGGACTGGGAAAATGCTTATACTCTAAGGTCTAGAATGAAGCATGCTGGAATTAGAAAGGAACCTGGGTGCAGTTGGATGGAGATAAAGGGCTCAACATACTTGTTTTATGCTGGAGATGTTTCTAATTGTGTTCAAGGGGGTCAGATACTGAGTTTTCTTAGGGAAATGGAAGAGAGAATGAAGGAAAGAGGATATGTGGGGGAGACAAAAGGGTTGGTGTTTGTTGATGTGGAAGAAGAGGCCAAAGAGCAAATTATGAGTTTGCATAGTGAGAGAATAGCATTGGCTTTTGCATTAATGAACACTCCTAAAGGGACGATAATCAGAATAATGAAGAACTTGAGAATGTGTAGGGGTTGCCATGAGGCCTTCAAGCTGATTAGTGATATTGTAGAGAGAGAGTTCATTGTTAGGGATCTGAACAGATTTCATCACTTTAAAAATGGCTTGTGCACTTGCAGAGATTTTTGGTGAAGATATTTTTTTGTGGAGTATCCCGTATCTTGGACCTACTTCTTTTTAAGTAAGAGGATTTATCGATCCATACTAATCTGAATCGAGCCATGCAGGAACACAAGAGTAGCACAACTCTACCACCATAAAGTATTTAACACTACTATGTTCCCAGAGCTAGCTCAAACCTGAGACCTTAAGTTAAGGGAGATGGTACAACTCCTTGCCATTTGAATTAAGTGTTTTGTGGTGGTAAAGATCAAAATTTTTCATACAACTATATTTCTTGGGTAAACATGTAGTAAGTAATTTAGCACTGAAACACTATAAAACTTCCATACCTTCTCACTCAATAATTAAGATTTTTATCCTTCCCATAACATTTGAGGGTGAAAGTATTGTGCTCTTACCCACTATGAAAAAAATTTAAATTTAAGCATAATACAAAATTTGCTTTGCAATCTCGATATTGCACCCATGAACTAAAACGTTTACTATCTTCCATTGATGCATCACTTTTGCATTTATTAGCAACTCTGTTATTTATATAAGTGGCTGTAATTCTACTATTTTCAGGTCAACTATTTTGTGAAAAGCCCTCTACTAGCCATTGCATAACAGAAGATAGCATAATTCACTGTGATAAAGTGAATAAACGTCACAAAATTGATTCGGAAGTTGGATGATGAAATATTGAAGGTTTGAGTTTTTACCAAGAAAAATTGTCACACTCCACTTAATTAGAACCTTTTGATGCAGATTATAGAGCTTCCAAATATCGTCATTGAGCTGCTTTCTGATGATTGAGGGGTACAGTATTTGAGGTAAACTTTACTCTTGCTTTCATTTTAAATGTATCTCACGTGGTTTTCATTGTGTCTTAAGTTCTGGCTGATATGTTTAACAAAATTGCTACAGAATTGGCTCACAAAATGTTCTATTGCTTATTATATTCTACAATCTAATAGTAGTAAACTATTGCCTCGAAATTGTTTCCATGCTGTCGTGAATTTTGTTTGGATCCTGAGGCTGTGTCTTGAATACATCAACATATCATTAACTCTGTTTCTTTTCTGGATGAAATATTATTTGCATTGCTTTATGTGATAAATGATCTTGCAGATATCCTTGAACTTTTTCTTTCTCTTTTTATATAACTGGAAATCATATTCTGGTCTTCAAATGTTTAATTAATTAGTTTTGGTTATGAGCTATCTTAGGTAAATATCAGATGATAACTTTAATTTTCACTACAAGTAGATGGATTTCACTCGCTCTAACCCTTGTGCTTCTTTTCAGCCATGGATTAGAGGAATCATGTCATGCTAAGGCAGACCCATCCATTCATTGGTGAGCCCATATCTGGACAGGTGGCACAAGAGGGCAACAGAACACATTTTAAATGGGCAATGCGCAATGAACTACTGTATTGAGGTTTAGAGTTTAGACAGTAGTAACTTAATATTGATTATTGGTCTAGGAAAAGGGATCAGGAAGTTTTGACTCCTCTTCTTCCTGCATAGAATCTCTCTTACTCCCTCCAGTCTAAGACCTAATTGACTTTTTTTAAAAATCCTAAAAAAAGCAAAAATAAGTTAATTATAAATTGATTAACCTAGTTTTTTTCCCTTAAACTAGTTTATTTAACCTATAAACTAATGTATAATCTAAAAATATATCAAATATGTCATGATTTAATAGACTATTTTGCAACCTTAGCCTCTCCAAAAAAAAGTCATCTGCGTCCTATATTTAGGACCGGAGGTAGTATTATCTATGATTTTCCCATTGAGGAAGACTGAGAAAACACATAGTAAAATAATTAAGCGCAACATTTTGGCTAACAATCCATCCTCTTTTAATTGTTGATGCAACACAATGGAAATATGCAATTCATGTAACCAACTAGACATAATAAGAAAACCTTTTTTGTTTGATGTATCTGTGATTTTCCTCTCTTCCACTCAGTATCTCTTTCTGCTTTCAGCTAATATATATGTAATCATCTGGTAGATTAAATATCAAATAAGGAGTAGAGTAAAGAAAATAATACTCACTTGTATACTCTCAAAATACAACATACATCCAATGAACTCCTAACAATCGTATGCAAAAATTCATGCAAGTATAAATCTAATTGATTGATGGCTCATAGTAAACAATTCACAAGTTGTTGTACTCCAGTTTCTAGGAATATAAGCCGATTAAAATTTGAACAATGGAAAGGAAATGAAAAAATGATTTGGGAAATTTGCAGTTTAGTCCCTGGTAAGGGAAATTAATACTGGAAGGTCCCAATACATTCCAAAATAATTATAAAGTCCCAGGGGCCCTTTCCTGCAATTGTTTGTTTATCTTCAATGACCATTTTGCCCTCATAAGATGAAAGCATAGTCCCCCGTAGCGACCAGTGAGATGGCAACCATCTTTAATGAGGGCAAAATGGTCATTGAAGTTAAGCAAACAATTGCAGGAAAGGGCCCCTGAGACTTTATAATTATTTTGGAATGTATTGGGACCTTCCAGTATTAATTTCCCTTACCAGGGACTAAACTGCAAATCCCCCAAATGATTTTATTATCAGCTGTCAACAACAAACAAGTCGTTGTAGTATAGTGGTGAGTATTCCCGCCTGTCACCCGGGTGACCCGGGTTCGATCCCCGGCAACGGCGATTCCCCACATTTTTTTGCTTCGCTCCGTTGTTGTTGCTTTGACTTTTTTCCCCCAAAACCTGCACTTTGACTTGACTTTCTTCTCTTCACACTTCATCCTCCTATCCTATTTCTACTTTACTTTCTACTTCTAGGGCTTCTCTCTCTATCTAGTATCTAGTATCTACACACAAGCATAAGCATGAACCTTTGTGCTTCGCTATCATCTTCATCTTCAACTTCCTTCTCTCGTTCCTTCCTCTTCTCTAAGAACCCTTCTTTTCCTTCTTCCTATTTTGCCCTCTCTCGCTGCTTTTCCTCCACCACCTCTTCTTCTTCTTCTATCACCACAACAGATGCTGCAATGACCTCGGACTCCTCCAAGAATAAGAAGGACCCTTGGCTTATCGTTGGCCTTGGCAATCCTGGCACCAAATACTCTGCTACTCGCCACAATGTATATCTATATCTATATCTATATCTATATCTACCTTCTCTTTCTCTTTTATGCCCACCCCACTTGTACCTATTGTTGTCTCTCATTAATCATATTTCAAATGGTCTCTCCCCATCTTCATTTCTTCTCATATTAACTCTTTTATTCACAAATTTTCCATCTTTCTTCAACTTTCACTTGTGGGCTTCAAAATTTGAAATTGTTTGATGGGTATGGTCTAGTGGTAGGGGTGTCAGTTAACAATATCTTCTCCATTAACAAAGATTTATGGGAAATCGTATCTATTATAATGTGATGGCCTGATGGGTGCTCCATTTTGTGCTTGCTTGATGCACAAGTTAAGTGTGAATGTATAGCATGTCTTTTGTAGGTTTTGAGAGGCTTTCTCCCTCTGTAATGCATGTCATATATGCCTTATGAAATAGAATAAAGTGGTTTTTATAGTATTTTGTTTGTTAGAAACTGTTGGCAGAATATCAAAGGTTGGGACTTGGAACCAATTTTAGATGACTGCATTTGGTATTGTAATTTCAGGTGGGCTTTGAGATGGTTGATGCTATAGCTGAAGCCGAAGGAATAACCATGAGCAGTGTCTCCTTTAAAGCCCTATTTGGAAAAGGTTCAAACTTTGTTCTTCTCTCTTATTTTTTTAGGAATTTTTGTTGATAGTAATTTATTGCTGCTCTTTGATTACTAAGATCATAATTACAGTCAAGTTGAATCAAAGAGAAGTTTTATTCCAACAAGGTCTCTATTTAAACTAATGGCCAGTACACATTATGAGCCCGAATTGCTGTCATTTTTTTTAGTTTTTTTTGGCACTGTTAAATTCTTCAGACAGCTTGTTTGCCTGCATCATTTTAATTTATACTACCTCCAGTCCTAAATATAGGACCTAATTGACTTTTTTTTAGAGAGATTTAAGGTTGCGAAATAGGTTATTAAATGATGACATATTTGATAGATTTTTAAATTATCCATTAGTTTATAGGTAAAATAAACTAATTTAAGGGAAAAATTAGGTAAATCAATTTATAATTAACTTATTTTGTTTTTATAAGGATTTTCCATAAACAGTCAATTAGGTCTTCTATTTAGGACTGGAGGGAGTATTTCAGAATGTTAGGGAGAAAAGAAAAAAGATGTCATTGAAATATGTGTGGAAGTATTTATTCTGTTTGGCATTGCATTTGAATTATGTTTGTTTTACTATTTCAGGTGTTATCGGTGATGCACCAGTTATACTTGCTAAACCTCAAACTTTCATGAATTTAAGTGGTGAATCGGTAAGTATGTTATGTAGAGAATCCCTATATGTAATAATATCGGTCAGCAATGTTCACTGGAGAATATTGGTTTTATGACTGTGAACACCACTAATCTAAAGGGATTCAGTGAGTATTACCAAAAATAAAAAATAAAGGGATTCAGTAAGTTCCCATGACATAGCAATGATAGATTGTTGAAGAAAATATTCTTGATTAAGTACATGACCTATGAGTTGAAGACCATTTAGAGTGGCTTTGTTGATGTGTGTGTTTTCCTTTATTGCATTTATTGAGGCACACTGACTGGGGGATCAAATCTATTTTGAAGGTTAGGGCAATTGTTTCCTATTACAAGATTCCATTGAAGCAAGTACTTGTGGTATTTTACTCTGCATATAATTTTTCATGTTCTTTTTCTTTTAAGACCTGAAAAAGTGATGTGGAGTTTTTGAATCACAATTTGCTAGATATATGACTAAATATCTCTTGTGCAGATCTTTGATGACTTAGATTTGCCTTTTGGAAAATTGCGGCTGTTGCCAAAGGGAGGACATGGAGGACAAAATGGGTACTTATGATATTTTATTGTGCTTATTTTTTAATGCTGCTCCATTTGTCTAAATCTGGTTCGGCGTCTTAATGAATTTATTAACAACCATACTAAAGGGATTCATATGGTAGTAGAATATGAATCCATTTTAATTAGTTCTTCAACTCATAGGTCCAGTACTTAATCAAGACTGTTTTCTTCAACAATCTATCATTGCTATGTCATGGGAACGTACTGAATCCCTTTAGATTAGTGGTGTTCACAGTCATAAAACCAATATTCATACAATGGATTCATATTCTACTACCATACTCAAGGCATCTTAATGAATTTATTAACAACCATACTCTAAATTCATGAAAGTTCAGTATCAATCATGATTTTTATTTCATATATACAAGTTTCTACTTCATATGGTAGTAGAATATGTTGCATTTGTCTTAATTCACTATTTCCCCAACCATACTTTGATTGTGAAATTGTCCTTGCTTAACTTGATAAGTGGTTGGCACTTCCCACCACAAACATTTTCTGTGCTATAAAAATGTAAATCAGATCAATTTTTAGAAGTCAAATGGTCATTCTAGAAATTAGCAAAGTATATTCTTTGGTTATGCAGTGCTTGGCTCACATGACTTATCTGAATGGAAACTTTTGAAGTGAATGGAACATGGCTGATTTCCCGCTGTCTAAGCATTTTCCATGATTTTACTCCCTTTCTCATGGGTTATGGAATGCTAAAACAAGATGCTGAACACGACACACAGACATAACATCTTAGGTTCAAAGGCGTGAAATTAAAGCTTTTCAGTTTTCTTCAAAGCTTCATCTTTCTCCTGAAATTGCATGTAGAGAAAAAATTTCCAAATCCATGTCCTTCCTTTTAAGCCTTTAACTAGTGTAATGTAGGAGACCATGAATCTGGCCTCTTTCTGTTAGAATAGCGTTTGTAACTTAATTTTTCATGATGTTCATCCCTTTTGTTAACGGGCTTGTTTCTTGTTGAGAAAAAGAAATGAGGCATTAGTGTTTTTGTTCTTGCTTTTTGGCAGAATGAAGAGTGTTATAAGTCACTTCAAAGGGAATTCTGATTTTCCTAGACTACGAATCGGTATGTCAGAAATGAAAAAAATTGTTACCTTTATAACATATTTGCATTCCTTTGTGATGTTTATTTGTCACTAAAACGTATGCCTTTTTTAGGCATTGGACGGCCTCCTGGCAAAATGGATCCTGTAGCATTTGTTCTTCGCCCCTTCACTAAACAAGAAAGAGAAGAGGTACTTTTTCTTCATCACTTTGCTTGAAAGAAAAATCCTTCAACATATGGTTTTTTGGGTTTTGAATGCTGATATAAATATATGTTTCAGTTGAATTTTACATTTCAAAAAGGAGTGGAAGCAGTACGGATTCTTTTGCTTGAGGGATTCAACAAAAGTGCAACATTTGTTAATACTGCCAAGAAAATAGAACAAATGGGTTGAGTGAATGCCCGAACAAATTCAATACTATTTTTTCCTACAGAGAATCATTATGTAATCATTTTTTGTTGCTGTGATAGTTATCTGCGTAAGCAAATTTTTTGGGCAGATAAGGATTCCAAATTGTAACTCCAACATTTTCATTACATGATCCTAAAGAACAGATAGAAGGGTAGCCTTAATGATGGTGTCCCTCTTGGGCCTATCTATTTAAAGTATTCTTTAGTTGGGAGAAAACTAGAAGCTGTATTGTAGTAAAGTAAGTAAACAAAAAAAAAAAAACAGCAAATGCATGATTCATTCTTGGACCAAGAATTTTATTGTAATGAAAGGTGGTGGTAGCAGACTAGCAGCAGTAGTAATGAAGGGAAATTATACCTTTGTGGTCCTTGATTTTTCTTTTCCAATTATAAATGTAATCCTTTTATTTTGACTCAACATGCGTTATCCAAAAAATTATAATTAATTCAGTCTTTATAGTTTCATAAACTTTTATAAGGGAAAATTACAGTAAGATCCAATATAGAACAATATTACACTCAAGTCCTTTGAAATCACCAAATCATATGCGAGTGCCGTGGGATGTGGATGTAATTAATTCCAATACGAAAGTGACATTTTCCTTTGAGTTGCATAAGTTCTGATTTGCTTTTTCCAAGTTAAATATACAGGGGCAAATATGTCTTTTCCGTTTTGGAATTAGTGACATCAATGTCCCCAAGGACTTGCATGTCTTTAATGAAACTTGACTATAATTTTCCCTAATTCTTTAATCTACTAGGGTGAAAGGAGAGCATTCCTCACCCCTCTTTTTGTTTATTACTTTGTTAATCTTGTCTAAAAATGAAATATTTTTTTCATGTTCGCATAAAAAATAGGGTATTGTAGTACAATTTTTTCCAGTACACTGTAATTGTAATAAGGATTTCACTTTAATCTAACATTGAGGACTATTTGCTTTTCATAATACTAGATCTGTACTTACTCATTGCTTGCATAAGAGATAAAAGACACACTGGAAAATTTAAAGATTTTATAGTAGGAATTATAGAGACTAATCTTCATAATGGGCTAGCTTACTTTGATTGTTCCCAAATTATATGGCTAAGATAAAAGATGAAATAGTAAGAGACATTAGTATTAAAACTAGCATCTGATGCTTCTTGGAAACCAGGCACAACTGTTATATTTCTCCAATATAGGTTAATGTTTGAATTAACAAAAACTTACCAAAACTTTGCATTTAAAGGAATCACCTAGAGGAGAAACAATGTTAATAGAGATAGGAGACCCTTATAACAAAAACATTAAAGCATAATGAAATAAGCTTTCCTAAAAACTGGAGTTTTAATGATATAGTCTCACCTACACCATTAAAGAGACTTAAATTAGTATACATAATTCAAAATTCAGGAGATATAGTGTATAAAATGTTAAATAGATCCTCCTCTAGTTCTAGCACTCGTACAAGAAATAAAGAATCTATGGTAGAATTTAGATCATCTATTGATAACTCACATATAGGATATATAGATTAAGAAGTGTAGATTTTCAGTTAGAAACTCAAATTTAAGTGTAATAAGAAATGATAGTAATTATGAAGTAAATTAGCAACTAATTAGAAAAGAACGTATGTTAGAAAAACATAAGAAAGAGAAAGAGAATGTCTTTCTCTTCTTTTACAGAAGATCAGAATAATATAATACAAGAGAACAATGGTATATAGATATATATGAGAAAACTAAGGAAAGAAATATATTCTTTACAGGGTTGAAAATATATACATACAGTCATACAATAAAATATTCAACCCTTTCAGAGACTCGTTGATTTTGTGTACATAATGCCGCTGAAATGCTGAAATAGAGAGCGGAACTCCTAGAACAATAATAAATTATAAGTCGTTAAATAAAGTCTTAAAATGGATCAGATACTCATTCCCAATAAGAAAGATTTAATATTTAGATTACATAAAGCAATAATCTTCTCTAAGTTTGATATTGCTCTCCTAGTAAGGTGTGTGATTATTGTTTTTCTAAAAATCACTATTCATATTTGTGAAAACATTGGTAAGCCTGGGAGGCTGGAGAGAAGGAAGAAAATGTTCTATTTTATTTTATTTATAAGAGCATTTTGGACTTTTCACGTTTAATATTATATTGTCATCATGTTAAGAAAAATATCATTGTTGATCTCATGACAAAAGTTGAGCATCATCGGCAAACATTCGAATAGTTAAAGGGTCAACCCAATTCTAGTCCCCACTTGGTGAGGGTAATGAGGAAGGGAATATATTAGGCAGTCTAACCTCTACTTTTTGCAAAGTGGCTGATTCGAACCCACGACCTCATACCCACACAGAAAGTGAGCTTACCGTTGAATTAAGTCGGCCCTTCAAAAAACATTTAAATAGTGCGGAGAATATATCAAACATGGTCATTCGCCCTTATAAATATATTTAGATGTGCAGAGAATATTTGACTGATTTTAGTTTTTATATTTTAATTTTCTTATTTTATATAGAGAATAATGTTCAATTTTCCTACATGGCAGTCAAAACGCTAACGTGGCAAATAATTGACAGTGTTAGTAGGTGATGGATGGTGTTGGTTAATTTGAGATTTTTTTTTGTTCGTGGTTGAATTGAGACAATTTATTTTTTGTTGGCAAAATTGATTCTTCAATAATTTTTTGTTCGCTAAAATGATAATTAACCAAATATTAATTTTTTTGTGAGAGGTTAACCTTTTTACTTAGATCTATCTGTTAGAATAATTTTTTTGCTAGAAACAAAGAAAAAATGAAAAGATTCATTGTAAGCCAACAAGAAAAAAGTGAGGAACAAGACTCCAGAATTTAAGTTAAAGTTAAAGGGCAAAACCTAACATGTGAAACAATTTTCAAAGTGACATTTGGATGTTCCTGAAGCATTTGTAGTTGACCTACTTGTGTCCTTTTCCATCAATGGCGTAATTTTTTTTTTTGGCTAACATATGATAGTCCAATGGATCACCATCAATGGCGTGATTGAAGGTTCATCTGATCCTGGTGCCTATTCTATTAGTTTTACTTGCATGCACGTGAATTCTTCGTCCTTACACACACACATAGTCAAATCATTGCACGCTTCCCTTACTTTATTCTTGCATTTGAACAAAATCTACTCATAAATCTGGATCATAATTATTTTATCCATGTCTCCAAACATCATCTTTACTCTCAGTCTATTTCTCTAGCAAAAAGAACCTTCAATGTCTATTTCTCTTGTTATTATAACATACTTATTTTTGGCTAACATATGATAGTCCAATGGATCAACAGTTAGTTTTTATTAGGGAAAAGTGGAGAAAAAATCTATATAAGAAAACTGAATAGTACTAGATCACTTCCTTAAAATTTCGTTTAAAACTTATCAATGACAGTCCCTCTATGTCATTCTCAACTCAAGTCTAGCTATTGCGGGTTCTTTGATCATAAGAGATGTGTAGGATTTCGAGACTACTTGGATTGGTGATGAACTTAGCTGGGTACTCACATGAAATCGGATGCTTGGTTGTAATCCCACTACGACATCCAAAAGATGCACAATAGGAAGGAATAGAAAGGAGAGACCAGAGAGGGTTTTTGTTTTTTTTTTCCAAAACTGACTTCACTTTACCAGTTTACCTATTCATCCTTAATCTCGTATATGTAACGTGGGAAAACATGTTTTTTTTAATTCTAAAAGAAAAACATGGCTTTTTAATTTCAAATAAAGAAGGGGAAACTTACTCATTTTACCCTAGATCTCTCCATAATTACAAATAAACTCCAATCCAATTTCAATTGAGCTTGGGCCTGATCCCGCTGAGGGTGGACATGGTATTTTATAAGAATAAAGGTTTATAATTAGTATATTTTGATGATGTGATTTTAATTAATTTAATCAAAATATTTAGTTTAATCAAATCAGATTGCCAATAACACTGCCTTGTTGATGTCATTTTCTTCCATTTCCATTCATTTGCTTTATATTGATCCCTTTTTTTATAACACTTTATATTGATCCCTTTGATGCTTTTAATTTTCCTTTTCTAGATTACTTAATTTTGAAGTAATTAATATCAATTTATTTTTTCTATAAACAATCAAATTAGATGAACACATTTTCTACTATAGGAATGGATCAAGTTAATTTGGGTGAATAATAAAGTACTTAGTAACTGTTTTCTTTGGAGGAATTGAGAGATCACTACAAAAAACGGGGCCCATATCGGCGTTTTATAGGGCCTCGAATCGGCGGAATTTTCCGGCGAAATCGCGCTACGGCGTTTTGGTAAAACGCCTAAAAATGTGCCGTGGGAATGCTACATTTCGGCGTTTTTCAAAACGCCTAGGTGATGGGAGAAACGCCGGTATGAGGGGTTAAAACAAATAATATAATATAACCTCATACCGGCGTTTTGCAACACGCCTATGCGCGTATTATTTTATTATTACCTCATATAGGCGGATACTAAAACGCCTATACGCGGAATAATTAATTTTTTTTTAGTCACGCACACCGACGTTTGGCAAAACGCCTATGTGCGACATAGAAAAACTTTTTTTAATTCATGCACATTGGCGTTCTGTCGAAACGCCGGTAAAAAAATAATCGGCGTTTGCTAAAACGCCTATGTGCGGTATTATAAAATAATATTTCATACCGGCGCTTTCCGAAACGCCGGTATGAGTATTCCAAAAAAAAAATAAAAAACATTTTTCTTCCTGATTGTTTAGAACCAGGAAGAAAAATGTTCATATATAAGGAATAATATGATAACCCCAAACTTACATACACATATAGAATATTATATATGAAATAAAAAGAGTAATTCATAAAACAAGATACCCAAATATATAAAATCAAAACAACAAGCAATATGTGAAAGAAAAGCAATAAAATCATGTTAACATGATAAAATGAAATATCACCATAAAACACGAAATAAAAAACAATATCAGCAATACTAGGCAAAAAAACAAAGCAACAAGGCAAATAAACAAAGCAACAGCAATATGAAAGAGAGACGAAGAGAAGAAAAATAGAAGAAAACGAGAAAATGAGCAATTTCGCTGAAGGAGGAAGGTGCTATTTATAGGGAACGGAGGTGCATATAGGCGTTTTAGCAAACGCCTATATGCAATAATTATATTAAAAGAACGCATATAGGCGTTTTCTAAAACGCCTATATGCGTTCTAATGCATATAGGCGTTTAAGGGAAACGCCTATATGCATTATTTTTTATATAATATTGCATATAGGCGTTTTCAAAAACGCCTATATGCATGTTTACATTAAAATAATGCATATAGGCGTTTCCATGAAACGCCTATATGCATTATTTTAATTAAAACAATGCATATAGGTGTTTCCCTGAAACGCCTATAGGCATTATGTTAATTAAAATAATGCATATAGGCGTTTCATGGAAACGCCTATATGCATTATTTAATCTTAAAATGCATATGGGCGTGTTGCAAACCGCCGGTACGACTTTTTTTTAAAAAAAAACTCCTCAGACAACCTACATTTCTTAAACGCGGAAAAGTAAGATATATTGGTTATAAATATGCGTCTAGAGCATTAGTCAGTTGCCACATTCTTTCTCAAACCTCTCATTCTTACATATATCTGTCGTTTTGTTGTGAAACAGCAAAAGCAATAATGTTGGATAAATCGTGGATCTCTTTACCCAGATCGTCTCCGCAATACTTGGTGGGGTTGAATCAATTTCTGGATTATGCTTTTATGCACAGTAGTGTTCGGGGTAAGATACGGTGTCCGTGTGAAAAGTGTAAGTTCGACAAATGGAAGACTCGAGATGAGGTAGTTATTCATTGTCTAGATAAGCAGTTTCCCAGATATTATGTCACTTGGGCGTTTCATGGAGAGGATGGATTACACGACACTACCGGTGATCTAGAAGTCGGTTCGAGTTCTCACGTTGGCCGAATGCAAGGCGAAGACAGTGACGATGACGGTGAAGGAGGCGGCCAGCCAACAAATCCGGGTAACAACACTGTGAGGGAAGCATTTGGTATGCAGGAAGCAGCAGGCGCTGGCGGGGATGAAGTGGTGGACGGACCAGTCGCGGAGTACTTACGCACTGAGGTGGCTAGAGATTTCTTTGAGCTCATGACGGAAAGTGACAAACCGTTGTACCCAGGTATGTATAAATGTTTAATCTATTCTAACTGTTTATTATATATGTATATTATGTACGTGCGATGACAAAAGATGTGTTTGCACAGGGAATGAAAGATACTCTAAACTGTCGTTTTTGACCAAGTTGTACAGTATTAAGTGTAAACGTGGCGCATCTGATGCGACCATGTCGGACATGATTGAGCTGCTTTCAGACGCCTTTTATAACATTGGAGCCGAGCTACCGTCGTCGTTCTACGAGGCAAAGAAAACAGTCAGGAAGATGAGGTTAGATTACATTAAAATCGATGCGTGCCTGTATGACTGTATGTTGTTTTGGGGTCCTGACGCAACGTTAGATAAATGCAGACGATGTGGTACTGCCCGATATAAGGTGGAGGGTGAAGGGCATAATAAGAAGAAGAGGCGACGTGTCATTAAGAGCATGAGATATTTTCCACTCCGTCCAAGGCTTCAAAGGCTATTCATGTCCCCGAAGATGGCTGAGCAAATGCGGTGGCACGCGACAGAAGCTAACCCAGACGGCAAGATGAGGCATCCTCGAGACGGTGATGCATGGAAAGCTTTTGACGGCGCATTCCCTGATTTCGCCTCGGAGCCAAGAAATGTCAGGCTAGACCTCGCTTCTGATGGTTTCAACCCATTCGGCTCCTTCAACCAACATTACAGCGTGTGGCCAGTTGTTTTGATGCCATATAACCTCCCCCCGTGGTTGTGCATGAAGTCCAGCTCGTTCATTCTATCAACAATTATTCCAGGGCCGACATCTCCTGGAAACGATATCGATGTGTACCTTCAGCCGCTGATACAGGAGCTGAACGAGTTATGGAGCGATGGGGTCGAGACGTTTGACGCCGCAAGCAAGATGATGTTCACACTGCGCGCCGCTGTGATGTGGACTGTTAGCGATTTCCCCGGACTCGGCATGTTATCTGGCTGGAACACGTATACAGCGATGGCATGTCCCTTCTGCAACTTGGACTAGGTGCCCCGCAGACTGCCGCACAGCAGGAAGTCATGTTTCATTGGTCATCGACGGTTCCTTCCTCCGGACCATCAATTCAGGCGGCAGAGAAAGAAATTCGACGGGACACAGGAACAGAGAGATCCCCCTCTACAGATGTCTGGGTTTGAGATCTTTGAGCAGATATGCGATTTGCAATGCGAATTTGGCAAGGACCCGCCACCGCCGGATGAAGAGGCCCCTAGCACTAGCCGCGGTGGAAGGCTGGCTCAGCGGAGGCCACCGCCTGTGGCCCGTAGAACTGGCCCAGCACCTCAATGGAAAAAGAGAAGCATATTTTTTTGTCTGCCGTATTGGAAGCACAACTTAATGCGCCACTGTTTGGACGTCATGCACATTGAAAAGAATGTCGGCGAGAATGTATTATACACCATTCTGAATGAGGCAGGAAAGTCGAAGGATCATCTTGGAGCGAGGAAAGATCTAAAGGCCATGGGGATACGTCAAGACGCGTGGCCGGACGAGAACGATAAGTTTGCGCCTGCTCGGGATGCTTTGACAAAAAAGAACAAGAGAGTGTTTCTGACCACGCTACAGGGTATTAGGGTTCCGGACGGATATTCAAGTAACATCTCGAGGCGAGTGGACCTAAATTCGAGAGATCCAAAAATTTCTGGTTTGAAAAGTCATGACTATCACGTTTTGCTCCAACAGTTTCTCCCTCTAGCCGTGAAATACACTCTTCCCGAAGACGTGTGTATGGTGTTGGCCGACCTCAGTTTTATACTTAGGCAGTTGTGTTCAAGGGTGTTGGACAGACAAGAGCTCGACGAGCTACAGGCCAAAGTTCTGATGCTATGTCATATGGAGATGATATTCCCTCCATCATTTTTCACCTCACAGGTCCACCTCATTGTCCACCTTGTTGAAGAAGCAAAGATGGGTGGGCCGGTGCACTATCGTTGGATGTATCTCATAGAAAGGTACGCTAACTAATTTCATCGTGTACTTCAGTGTATAATTAATTTTATACATAATTTCATCGTGTACTAATTTCACAGGTATTTGGGAAAAATGAAGTCGTTCGTTAAGAATAGAGCCGCGTCAGAGGGTTGTATTGCTGAGTGTTACGTTGGGGACGAGGTTGTTTCATTTGTTGAACGATATTATGGTCAAACCATGCGCAATTAGCGTCTGCCTCGAGTTGACGATAACTCAAACCATATCAGCTCTAACACGTTGTTTCCCGCAATTGGAAAGCCAGTAGGAGCAGCGCAATTCCACCGTTTGAATCTAGCTGCTGGACCTTTTGAATATGCGCAGAGATACTCTGCCTACAATGTCAACGGCTTTCACTTCCACACTGTTGCGCGCGATGGCTCTCGTCTAACGCAAAACTCGGGTGTGTTTGGGTCATTTGGAACAAGGAGATATGCTAGTCGAAATGATGCACAAGCGCGTTTAGGGGAGGTTCATTATTATGGCAAACTTGTTGATATACTTGTGCTCAACTACAATGGTGCATTCCCAGTTCCGCTCTTCAAGTGCGATTGGGCAGACACTAGGGGGAAAAGAGGCAAGAACGTTGACGTTCTCGGCATCACCTCAGTGAATTTCTCGAGACTCTTCCACACAGGGGCATTACCTGACGACGAGCCATACATCGTTGCTGACGAAGCGCAACAGGTTTATTATGTTCCTGATCCTAAAAACAAAGACTGGCACATGGTGATTCAGGTGAAACCTCGCGATGTGTACGATATGGGCGACGAGGATTATGACGCTACAAATGAGACAGCTCAACTGGTTGCTCCTAATAATTTGGAATATCTAATCCCGGAAGGGGATGAAACAGTACCAACTGTTAGAGAGCGTGAAGATAGTGACGAATAAAAGATTATTGTATATATAAATATGTAATCCTACGTTCTTAGATTTTACTGTTTTCATTTATAAGTAGTAACGATTTTACTTAGTTTAGTTTAATTTTCTTTTATAATTTAATTAGTACGTAAACAAACTGAACAATAAAACTAGAACAATAATTTTTTTTTTCAGAAATTTACATAAGTACAAAAAAACATAAAAGTACAAAGAAAATAAAAGAAAAAAAATACAATAAAGATAAAAAGTAAAAATTCTAAACAACTAAAAACCTAATACTCCTCATCCTCATCATCATCATCATCATCCTCCTCACTGGCGGGTCCTGGAGAGCGTCGTCGGCGGCGTGATGCGGAGGCTTGATCACTGAAGAACTCCTCTTGGCGGCGCCTGAACTCTGCCGCCAACCGCTCCTCATGATCGCGCGCCATCTGCGCCAGCCGCTCCTCTTCTGCCCTCACCGGGGCCTGAAAATCGCCCATCAACCGCTCCTCATCTGCCTTGAGGCGGGCCTCTCGATCTGCAATCTCTTGCTCGCGTTCCCGTAACCTCTCATCTAGCTGCCGGGCCTCGTATGATTGGCTCGCCCCAGAGGATGAAGCCTGATACCCACGGCTTCCGGAAGGAGGGAAAAGCTGAGTAGGTCTGGCTCCAAAGCCAAGGCCTGGCACGCGTCCCGCACGTTCCTGCGTCCCCAACTGCGTGTGGAGAGCAACGACCTCCTCATACGGGCTCCCGCTCTCCCCCTGCTGAGACTCGGGGGTCTCCCTGGCCGGCGCCTGTGCCTCGATATCAGCCTGCGCCTGAGCAACACTCCTAATCTCTTCGGCAGCCTTCCGGGATAGAGGTGTCCCATCCGAGCGGGTGCGCACTTGAATGAGGAAATCTTTGAAGACGCCCTTCTTGATGCCCTTCGCCCTAGCCTCCTGCCGCTGAAATATGTGAATCGTTAAACTATGATCAGTATTATTATAACATAAGATATTAGATATAGAAAGAGTACTAGTGGATAGTTATATACCATCTCGTCGTAGCGGACGATCATCGGTACGCTCCCAGTCGAGTGGCCAACCTCCTGCTGTGCCCGAGCCTGTTGACCGCGCCTTTCCCTGGCCCGCCCCAGGTCGTCCATCCTCCAGGCGATGTAATTCCTCCACTGCTCAGGGTCAACTCCATCGGGTACGTCTGCCTTCACCGCCTCCCTAGGCCTAGCCCCCTTCTCGGACTTCAGCAGGTACAGCTTGTTTCTCTCATCCTTCCAATTATCCCCGACCACCCCTTTCGCGAATTTCTTGAGGTTCAAGCTGTCGGGGACCTACCACTTGCTCTGCAAAAAGAAATTTTTTCATATTATTTAATAATAAGTATAATAACAATTATATACGTATTATAATATTTTGAAATACGTATTACCTTAATAATCTCCCAAGCCTCCTCTTTCCGGCTATCCGGAACTTTCCTCCAGCTGGTCGGGTCAATCGGGAAGCGCCAGAAGTCCTTGCCGAGGAGTCGGCAATGGCGGCGGAATAGAATGGCAGCATCCGTTGTTGGCTGCCCGGTGGTGCTGTAATATGGCAGCTCAATCTTCTCATTCGGCGGAAGCGTATGCGCCTGCTTCGCCGTCAGCCTCCTCCTGGTGACAGTGCCAGTGATATCTGTAGGTAAGAAAAATATATTAGATAATATATATTGTAGAAATTAAATTTGTAACTATTAATTAATATCAAATTCAATTACCTCTGACATCCACCAGTTGACCAGTACTCGAAGACTTCCTCCCGCGCTGCATTTTGATCATAATTTCCGGCACCGGGATGTCCCCCTCCTCCTTCTCCGCCCTCTCCCTCTCCGCCCTCTCCCTATCCTCATTCAAAATCTGCTGTATCTCTTCGTAGCTGATGTCGACGTTCAAGTCTCTCCAGACCTCGTCCTGCGTGACTTCCGGGTTACCATCAAACCCGAAAGGAGTCCAAGGTGGCGCCTGAAGAGGGCTCACAACAGGGGCCTGGCGTACTGCAACACCTCTGGCGGATTAGGCTCCTGCTCAATCTGTAACCGGCGCTCTTCTATACGCCTGGCTTCTGCTTCGTCCGACAATCGCTGCTGTTCATCTCGCAATCGCTGCTGCTCTTCGGGGTCTATTGGAGCTTTACCGGTACGACGAGACATGATCTATCGAAGAGGAATATTTATAGGAAAAGATAAAGAAAAGAGATAATTTCTGTGGGACCCTTACACTTTTTCACGTTTCGAAAACGCCAAAATGAACATCGGCGGTTCTTTTATAGGCGTTCACTTATCGGCGTTTGGGGACACCATACCGGCGTTTTGGGAAACGCCTGTATGCGATTAAACTATTAATCGCATACAGGCGTGTTGCAAAACGCCTATAGGCGATTAAATGATATTTTAATCGCATATAGGCGTTTTGCGAAACGCCTATATGCATTAAGTGCATTAAAAATGCACTTAATGCGCAGATAGGCGTTTTGCAAAACGCCGGTCTGTGCATTAAGTGCATTTTTAATGCACGTTACGCACATAGGCGTTTTGGCAAACGCCTATGTGCGATTAAAATATTATTTTTAATCGCACATAGGCGTTTTCCAAACCGCCGATGTGCGGTTTTTTGAAAAAATAAAATAAAAAACCAGCCAGCCCCTTTTTTTATATTTAAAAACCATACCGGCGTTTCCTATACCCCAAAACGCCGATATGGAAACGCGGGAAATATGGCGGGAAGCTCGCGCCAAATTTATCGGCGTTTGCATATAGGCGTTTTGGTCCAAAACGCCGGTATGCGTCTCATATAGGCGTTTAGGACCAAAACGCCGGTAAGCGTGCGCCGGAATGGCCCGTTTTTTTTGTAGTGGATTATTGAGATGGAATTGGAAATGAATGTAAGTAGGTAAAGATGGAAAGTAGATGAAATGATTAAAGTAAAGTTTTTGGCTAAAAAAAATGTGAAATAGAGAGCTAAAGTTTATGGTCTCTGAATATATGTAAATTACCATTTTCACTATCTAATACCAATTTCATTTCTCAATTCCTCGCAGCCAAATGGGTCCTTAACATCACAACTGCGGACAACATTATAATCTCGACTAAGTAAAGTAGTACATGCCATGTCTCATTGCCTTCCTTCAAACTTAAGTGAGATATACTAAATAATACTCCCTCCGGTCCTAAATATAAGACCTAATTGACTTTTTCTGAAAAATCCTTAAAAAAACAAAATAAGTTAATTATAAATTGATTTACCTAATTTTTTCCCTTAAACTAGTTTATTTTACCTATAAACTAATGGCTAATATAAAAATATATCAAATATGTCATCATTTAATAACTTGTTTCACAACCTTAATCTCTCCAAAATAAAGTCAATTATGTCCTATATTTAGGACCAAAGTAATAGTAAATATCTATATATCAAATTTTTTTGGGCAAAAATACTGATATGATAATTAACTATTTCACTTTGGGCAAAAATAATAAATGACTGTTTCGAGGTGCAAAAATAATAACCAACTTTTTAAACCGGTGCAAATATGATAAATCCGGTGAACGCTGTTAATTAGTGGTTATCTAACACCTTAATGATATTATTTTTTAAAGTAAAAATATGATATTGCCCTCTCAATTAAAACTCAACCTCTTCATCTTTTTTTTTTTTTTACAAACTCTTCATCTACTCCTACTCACCATCATTTCTTCTCTTCCAAAGCCGGAAATTAAATCCCAATGCCGAAAGCGGTGTTATTGGTGGAAGAAGAAAGTGAACGTGTGAATGATAAAGCGAGTGAGATGGGTTTTATGAGAGAGGATCGAGAAGATGAAGAAAAAGAAGCCAAGCATGAGAGAATCATAATGATTCGGTGAAAACCCAGAAAGGGATTGTGTAGAAGAAGTCGATTTTGAGAGAAAGGAAGAGACTTTAAAATCCAGAAAAGTGGGGAATTTTAGGATGATGATGGATTTTGTGTATCTATGGGGTTATGTCCAAAGAGAGCTGGTAGGGTCACAGAATCAAAAACAGGACAACGATGATGCTTTATCAGCTGAAAGATGGAACTTTTTTTTGTTTTTATGTTATTGAGCTCATGAAGAGGTTTAAATTGAGGAATATAACATCTTGTTGAGGACAACTGAAAAGGGTTTGAACCATTTTATTGGTTTTTTATGAGGATATTATTAAGAATGGAGCATGTTGTTGTGTTCAATAGCACCTACCTAAGAAGAGGATGTGATGGCGTGTTCGTGTGTGTCTGGTTTTTTCTGGGTTTGGAAGAGAAGAATATAATGGTGAGTTGAAGAAATTTCTGGGTTTGAAGATGACAGGTGGGGAAGAGCAAAAAGAGGAAGGGGTTGAGTTTAATTAGGAGGGGCAATATGGTATTTTTACTTTCAAATATAATATCATTAAGGTGTTAGATAACCATTAATTAACAGCGGTCACCGGTTTTATCATATTTGCACCGATTTAAGAAGTTGGTTATTATTTTTACACCTCAAAACAGTCATTTATTATTTTTGTCCAAAATAAAATAATTAATTATCAAATCAGCACTTTTGCCCAATTTTTTTGGCCAAATAATATCTATATATCAAATTATTAATTCTTTCCATGGCCTTAAAATATTACGAAATTATTGATATCCAAAACGTATTCAGCGAATCGAGGCACGAGATCCTCTGTGAGCTCTCTCAATCTGTCAGGTTTGTCTTTAATCATTTTATCGTTGTCGGCCACAACACTATGACTCATCCATTCCATCACAAATTCACAAGACTCGTTTATGTACAACATTCACCGGAATAGGTTCCATGATTACACAAATTCACCAATCATGCCATTCAGCCAATAATAGGCACTTCCCTTGCAAATCTCGCTATATTTAGCAAATTGATAACCAATAAGCTTATAATATCATACTCCCTCTGTTCCTAAATGTAAGATCACTTTGGGGATATGGATAAGTTCCTAAATGTAAGAACACTTTCTCTTTTTTCCCAAGTTTTACCTAAAATACCCCCATACTCCTTTTACAATTGAGTTGTGGGGTTGAGTTGGAAGCATGAAGGGGTATATTTGTGTTTTCAATTTAATTGAATGGTATTTTTGGAACATCAGGTAATTTGACCACCTTTCTTAATCTCCCCAAATTATGGAAAGTGATCTTACATTTAGGAACGGAGGGAATATTAAGATAAGAAAGTTATTAGTTATTTATACATAATTATACATAATACTCCCTCCGTTCCTAAATATAAGATCACTTTGGGAAAGTAGATAAGTTCCTAAATGTAAGATCACTTTCTATTTTGTCTCAATTTTGGTCCAAATTACCCCTATACTTATTAGCTCCCTCACTTCTCTCTCAAATCCCTGTTTGTCTTTCAAATTTAAGTGAAGGGTATTTTGGGAAGATCATGTAATCCTAATTCATTGAAAAGTCTTCCTTAATCTCTCCAAATTAGCCAAAGTGATCTTATATTTAGGAACGGAGGTAGTACATAAACACATAAACACTATTTTTGGGAGAGGATCCGTCCCCTAATGTAAGCATTAGTTTCTTTTTATCTAAGCATTTATTGTATTTTTATACTTTAGCCCGTCTTTCGTTGTTAATACTCTCTTCTTTTTGATATACTCTCTTCGTTGTTAATACTCTCTTCTTTTTGATATACTCTCTCTCACTCATTTTTTTCATTTAATTACCATCTCACTTATTCTCTTTATAAATAGTTGTGGAATTGAAAAAAAAAATATGTTATTGAAATATTAATTGCTTTCAACCTCTTCAATTTTTTCTTTTATTGGCCTTTTCGAATACAATGGATTTGATACTTATATTATGCGGAATATATGTTTAGATGCAATTTTTAATAATCTATGTAGTCATTTAGATGCACTATTACTAAACAAACACAGCTACATGTACGAATTCGATATAAACTCTTAGAAAATGTTTGAATAACAAAACTGAATTTATAAGTGAAAAAATTGATGAAGTAAATAAATAAAAATACTAATATAGCTCAATATAACTTTTAAAAGAATAATTGCAAAAGACAGTAAAAAATTAATTGTTATAAAAAATTTAGTTTCAACAACAAAAGTTCATAGAGCACTCTTCTAACTTAGTAAAAAAATGAGTGAGTTTCATAGATAAAACCATCTTTTTTGTTAAAATAAAAGCGTAGGATAGTTGGACTTTAGGGCTCGTAAAGGTCATAGCATGTCTTCAGACTCAAAAAAGCGCTTATAGGGCTCATTAACAATGTTCTCACATCTATTGGATTTGAATCCACGACCATATACTTATGAGCTAAATCCCTTGTCGATTGGACTAACTTTTATTGGTAAATAAAATCATCTTTAACACAATTGGAGAGTAAATCAAATGGGTGCAACACAAGAGGACTATATATGTTCGTTTGACACTGATGGCTAAGTAAATTGCCAACATAATACTTGGTGTGACCGACTGATTAGAGACTTTTGAGAGAGAGTGGATATTAAGTTTTCATAGGTAACCAGGGTTGAAGCCATCAACATCCATACACACACACACTTGGTCTTCTAATTGGTCTTCAGGTACCCATGCATGGATTCATAGAGATTATTTTTTATACTGACTCCTTACAAGTTATACAATTGCTTATTATGTTCATGTTCAATAGGAAAATCAATCATTTACTGAGATGTCAGATAATTGAAGTTTGGAATATGACATGGTTTTGTTAGGGTGAAGGGTCATATGTGCCTATGAAATATATATGGAGGATCATATTTACTTCTAAGAGTATTTTTGGCCCGAGTTTTCCGTAGAAGTGTGCATAAAACTTCTATTTACTCTTCCAGTTCAAAAAAAAAACTTATATTTACTTGTTAAGTACGCACGAAGAGTTACATATGTTCTAAAAGTATGTGTGAGACGTCATATTTACCCCTAAAATATGCACAAATGATCATATTCTAACATTAAAGGGAGAGTATATCTTCCATTCATACTTCAATTGTAGATATGGGTTAAAAAACATTTTAAGAACATAAATAATTCTCTATGCATACTTTAATGATAGATATGACCTTCCACCTTTTTTGTATATGTTGAACTTTTATATGCAGCACATGAACATGCAGACTTGCAAATTTTCTGGCAAAATAGTTCACCACTTCACCTTCATTTACCGGATTGTTTTGAACCTCAAATTTGAACTTGCCTCGTTAGAAAAGGGGGAAAAATAGAACCTCTAAAATTTGGCTTCCAACCTACCTTGTAAAACAAATGCTAATTAACTTGTTCCCATTTCCCAATATTTTACTAAACATGACTTTTGTCTCTCTAACAAGTTTTCAAAGTGCCCCACGAGTCAGTTTTTTAATTAACTCTTCAATGAGCATGCCAAAGAAGCAAATCAAATGTGATATTTGATCTTTCCATATTCCAATTCACTGTAAGCAAATACAAAGATCCTTTTTCACCCACTCGGGCTTACCAACTCAGATACACCAAACTCAAAATCTCAACCAAACCTAAATCCTCTTGCTTCCACCATTAATTAAAATACGACTTATACAGTATACATCATATAATCATAATAATAACAACATTAATCTAACATTTGTTAGATGAAAAGGCCACAACTTTGTTAGCCAAATCAAACGTGACACGTGTCCCCTGCTGCTGCACATTGCCAATTATAGACAAAGAAGAGTCAGAAGGAGCAAAAGCAAAGCAGAAAGTGCCACTAGAGTCCACAGGAATCAAATAATTCTTGGCAGGCAACGACAAAGACTTCCCACTACTAAACTCAAACGACACCGTAGGAACCCTCACAGACTTCAAAGACGACATGTCGTAACACGTGTCAAACAAAGCAAACCCACTAGCAGGCTTCAAATGCCGAGTCAGACTCACAAACGCGTCACGGACCGAGTCATAGGCCTCCTGTTTAAACCGAGTTATAGCGGTTCCGGAGTCAACAATTATTCCGCCGCTTCCTGATTGGTCCAACGCGAAAGTTGACGGAGGAATACGCACCGTTTTGCCTCCCACGCTGACTCCTATGAGGTCAACGTAGTAGAACGAGTCGAGTTTTTGGTTTTTTCTTAACGGCGCCGTTACTGAGTCGTAGGGTGCGGCCGAGTTGAACTCGAGAGTTGATGATCTGTCCGAGTCACGGTCCACGAGGCAGTATGAAAACGACGTCGCTTTCATTTGTGAGGTTAGTGATAATGGACCGCCCCCTAGCCCAATCAAACCGGCCGCTCCTACGAATAAACCTTCGTTGTCGTGGCCACAACCAATTGCCACGCGATCCACAGATCCAGATGTGCCTGATCAAACATAATAAAATAATAAAATAAAAATGTATATATGTTAAATCTATAGATATTTTTTTCTTTAACATAAAGTCTATCGATACAAGACCTCGCAAAAATAACAAAGCGACACGTTTATTGAACTGACATAAGATTTATGGAATTATTATCAGTAAGACTAACATCCACCCTGCAATTATGATTTATGGGGTTTGAAAGCTAAAATAAAGACAACGGAATCTTAGTCTGTTCAGACCATCTAATTCTCGAGAAAGAATCAGTTTAACCCTATAATATGCTTTTTAATCACTCATTAAATCATTAATTTAATTTAGCTCCAATACTACTCTTGCCTCCATTATCTTTGTTCCGTTAGCATTGCTAGTGTTTTTTTGGATAATCAGGAGCATTGGTAGTGTTTATACAAAATCTAATAATTCATAAAAATGTCAAAATCAACACTAAATATCAGAAAAATCAAAACTAAATAAGAAAGCAGGTACTAACAAATACTCCCTCGGTTACTAAATATAAGATCACCATCACAGTTCAATTTGTTCCTAAATATAAGATGTCTTTTTAATTTTTCTCAACTTTTTCTCAAATTAACCCAATAACAATTATCAATAATAAGCAAATAAGAGATGAAAAGTGAAGATAAGGTTTAGGCAATTTAGAAATATCACCTGAAAATAACTAACTAAACTTAGTAACATTCTTAATCTAATCAAAAAAGATCTTATATTATATTTATGATTGGAGTAGTATATTTATAAATAAATTAATGCAATATATTACTAAGATTCTTAAATTATAATAAGTCCATTCATATAATTCATTCATTGCTGTTGCATCTCATTATAATAAGTCCATTTTAACTATTTCTAAAATCCCAAAGATTCTTAAATTAACACTACGTTATTCAAAATTTGGTCTAAATCTACGTTATAAATAACTCTCAAGTTACCGATGGGTAGCTGGTTAAGCTGATAAGTGGGCTACAACCCATGAGAATGCGTATTCGATCCCCGGGAAGCGCTATCATTGGGAGATGAGACAACCTTGCATATGTGGGTAACACTCCCAAGTCCGAATTAAACAGGGCAGTTATTAAAAAAAACATGACTCTCAAGTTCTCCTAGTTATAATTAAAGACTAAATTTGGAAAACAATAACTACTTATACTACCAAAAAATTTAACATTTCTTTAAAAAAATTGGACTAGTGGTATTTCAAAGGTACTTACCAAACGACACCGTTTCAGTGGCGAAGTCACCAACGGTGAAAGATCCATCACCATAAGAGACCTGATAGAGACACCTATTATTCCTACAAGCCGACGTGTCAAGCTGCTGACATTGCTGAGAGCTACAAGTGAGGGGAGAATAAGAGGAAGAATAAGCCGGGTCAAACACCGGGTCGGTCTGGTTATAACAATCCGTACAAGGCATACACTGAACCCAATTCACATCACTTCCCGTATCAAGAACCATGAACATAGGCCTCGAGGGGTGGCCCACACCAACTCTACTAAAGTACTCTCCACTCCCCACCTTAGTGCCCGAGGAAATGGGCGTGGACAGATCTTGAGGTGAGATCTCAGATTGTGTTGGGTAGAGATCAGAGTTGTGAACTTGGTTTAGTACGAGGTTGAGTTTGGCTGTTATGGATTTGACACGTGCGGAGTCACGTGCGAGGCGGGAGAGGACTAGGCTTGTGTAGTCTTGGTGTTGGGCATTGAGGAGGGAGTCTCTTGGGTGTAGTTGCACTGAGAATGAAGAAGGGGAAGAGTGGTCTCTTGGTGTAGTTGTGTGTGTTGTTGCTTGTTCTTCTTCTAAGAAGCCTGAGATGAAGGAGAGGACTTGGGTGGTTTGGTGGAGAGAGGAGGAGACGTCAAGTTGTGTGGTGGAGAAATGTTCTATGGTGCGAGAGGAGGCTAGGGAGATGGAAATAATGGTGGAGAGGGTGAAGTGGAAGAAGAGGAAAGAGTTGGGAGACATTTTTTTTTTGTTGGTGAGAAGTTGGGGAAGTGGGGGTTGGTTTTTATAGGATTATTGGTTTTTGGTTTCGATTTGATAAAGAGGTCATTGAAAGAGAGGGAGGGGGTTGGGGACACCGGGACAGAGAGCGTGAATAAAGGATTTTTTCTTGCTTTTGGTTTTGACTGAAGTTTACTTTCACACCGTGAAGATTGTGGATTGATTTTGTGTAATTATTTTTGGGAAAATTAATTTGAGGTCCCCACAAGGGACTTAATACTATAAAAGTCCCAAAAGTTGAAATAATTAATGTAGGATCCCAAGGAACCTCATTTTAATATATTTGAAAATTGAAAAGACACTTTTGTCCCTGACAACTTAATGGGCAGCCGTGACAACTCGATGGGCATAACTTGACAACTGAATGGGCAAATGTGAAAACTTGTTGGGCAAAAGTGTCTTTTCAATTTTCAAGTATATTAAAGTGAGGTCCCTTGGGACCCTATATTAATTATTTCAACTTTTGGGATTTTTCTAGTATTAAGTCCCTTGTGGGGGACCTCAAATTAATTTTCCCATTATTTTTCAATCAAAGTAACTTTGTTAATCAAAGTAACTCCTATTTCAGATTTACTAATTAGGATTACTTGACCAATGTGTTTAGACTTTAGATTTCAGCATTGACATCTAAGAGTGTGTTTGTCATCTAAGAGTGTGTTTGGCTCGACTTATTTTGAAAAATAAATCAGCTTATTTTGAATAAATTAGCTTATTTTGAGTGTGTGACTTTTTTTTTTATGTTTGGCTGGATTTATTTTTCACCCAGATTATTATAAATAAGTCAGTTTATTCATAAGTCACTTTGGGTAGCTTATTTCAGAAAAAAAAAAGTCAGCTTATTTTTCTACATGACTTAAAAATAAGCCCAATTTAAACAAAAAAGTCATCCAAACATGTTTACAAGCCAAATGGGAAAATAAGTCATTTTTTTCAAAGTTCATCTAAACATAAAAATAAGTCAACTTAGAGCTTATTTTCTAAGTGAATTAAAAGTAAGTCAATTTAAAAATAAACCACTTTTCCACAAGTCGAGACAAACAGATCTTAAATTAGAGAGTTACCCCTCCCATCTACGGGTACAAGTGTACAACATTTCCTAATTAATACTAATAACCTATTTTTTCTGCCTTTTTGTTTCCCAGACTAACTCATCTGCTTGATAAATAGGACTAATTTTAAATGATTAGTCCTATTTTGCATAAATTTTTTTCTATGTGATTTTCTCTAAGTTTTTTAGTGAAAAATGTTGGCAAAAGTTGTTAGGTGAAGATTTTATGAAAAATATGGTTGAAAGAGTTTAGTTGTACTCCATAATTTAAAGAGTTTAATTGAAAGAGTGGGCATTCCATGGTGAAGTATTGGAAGGGCGTTGATTGCGGCAGATATGCTCCAATAAGAATTATTGTTACTTTTTCAGCTTTGCAGAGGAGAATGATGGGTGAGGCTTGAGTTACCGCAAGATTTACACATCCAATGGGTACAAAGCCCCATGCTTGAATAATGAATCTACTAGGTGGGCCCTCAGTTCAAGGCCTGCATGGATGATGAGAGGAAAATGAGAGAGGAAGGAAAATGGGGAGGGAAAAAGAGGCAAGGGATAACATTTTCCCCTACTTGTTAAGAGAGAAAATGGGAGAGAAAAGAAAATGAGGAAGGAAAATAGTGTAGGTCTCATGCCTCATTTTCCCCCCAACTTTTTCCTCCCAAAATGGGGATTTTGGGACAAATTTTTTGTTCTCACTCTCTACCCTTCTTCATTCCTGTCTCTCTCCTCGTTCTTCACTAAAAAAATCTCCGTTCCTCACTTCCTCTTCTGTTCTAATAAAAATAAATTCTTCACAAATAAAATCTATTCCTCTTCTGTTCTTCTCTTCCTCTTGTTTCTTTTTGTTCGTGGCAGGTCCTTGCACGCTAGAGATGTTCAGCATATGATTGATTGCATTGCATTTTGCCATCTCTTTTTTACTGCAGTTGTATGGGGGTGATGTTTTTTATAATAATAATAATAATAATAATAATAATTATTATAATAATAATAATAAAAAGATGTACTTGTATGGGGGTGATGTTTTTACTGCAGCTGTATGCCATCTCTTTTAATTTGCATTCCATACGCTATAACGTAATCCTTTTTGCTAGCATATTTGGTTATAATATTTGTGTTATGATTATACCAAAGGATAACCTTATACTGATATATAAGAACATTGTAAATATGGTAATATACTCAGTTTGATTGTTGACTTTAGGCTTAATTTAATTTAATTTCAAGAGATATTCAACTTATTTACTTATTAGAAAAATAACTTTCTTTGTTAAAATATATAGTTTTCTTTCTAAAGTGTTTATAATAATAAGTGTATTTTAGTTATTTTGATATTTACCCATTTTCTTTCCTCCTTGATTTCCCTCCTCCATCCAAGTAAGAGGGGATTATATTTTTTTCTAGTTTTCTTTCCTCCCTGTTTTCTTTCCTCTCACTTTCTTTCACTTTCTTTCCCCTCTCAATTTCCTCTCATCCAAGCAGACCCAAGGGTACACCGTCTCTACCACTATTTTTAGAAATCTAGTGTTGATATATTTTATACTCCCATTTTTAGATAAATTATTTTATATCATTTTACTCATCTTTAATATGATAATATATTTCTAATGGTTTAGATGTCCTTGAGAAACTTAAATATCACATATATTTATTCAATTATTATCCTATTACATCTTTTTGACTGAAATTGTGATTAGATTTAATATTTTCTTAAATTAGTTAATTAGTTAATATGACATGTTTTGTTTTAAAAAAACCAACCCTATGCATCTTCTTTAATTCTTTCCCTCCCTATTTTACTTGATTATTATTGAAGACATATCACCAAAAATGATTTTAGAAAATATTAAATCTCTAAATAGATCTAATATTCCGAAAAAAAGTGTGAATAATGAATATCAAAAGTTCACAACAAGTGATTAATGAACAGAATTTGCCCATTTGGGATCCCATTTGGAAGCCCAAAACTGCCTCACATCATTTGTGACCTAATGTGATGGGTACTTGTTCTTTTTTTATTTTAAGTTGGCTACTTGGGTTTAGTGAGAAGCGATTCATTATAAGTGGTATATCTATATTTGAGTTCCTAATATAAAATACTTCACTCCGTAATATAAGAGATTAGACGCCAAAATATGTTTGCTAAGAAACGTATTAATGTAAGTTTGTCAAATTTTATGCTTTTCCATAGAGTGTCATATTTTGCAATCGGAAAATCCAGTCTATCGAGTGCAGATCCAATTAAATATTTTCAACACATATATCAAAAACAATTCTTATTAAATATATAATTTCCCAACTAATCAAATAAAATGTTTAAAATCACAATTTTTATTGACGAAAATTTTGACTTTTTACTGCAAATAACTAATTTTATTTAATTTTGAAATTTGTGTTTATAATAAGAACTGGAGGAAGCATGCTTCACCATTTCAAATCTTTTTCTGTAGGATATTTGCATGAATTGTGAGTATCTATTTGTTTGTACCATAATGCATATGTATTTTTTGTTATAAAAATGATTTTATAATTTTCAAAGCAAAAATGACTATTTAATTATGTAATTAGCGTAATTTCCTCAAATTATGTAACATATTGAAGAAATAATTTTTAGCTTTAATATATTTTAGGAAATGTCATCTCCGTGGTTTTCTGTTTGTTTCCCAGGTGAGTTCTATTCTAGTCTCATTTTTTCCCACCAAATTTCTAATTACTTAATTGTTTTCTTAATAGTTTATTGACTAGTTTTCACATATAGTTTACTTAGTTCTTACAAGTTTTTTTAAGTATTTTTAATGGTTTCATGCTTTATTTTGAAATATTCATAAACATCCCATTTCCATCCACACATAGTTTATTAAAAATTTCACCATATTATGGTTAAATGGGTAGTTAGGTAACTATTAGAAGAGTCTATATTCAAAGTTTATTAATATAATTTCATGGAAAACTACATTACATATCACAATGGGGAGAAGTTCCATAATAAATGTATCAAGTAAAGAACATGGATAAAAAACGTATCAAGTTGACTGATTTGAAGATGGTAGGTTTGGTTTATTTTTATTTTATTAATTAAATATCTAATCAGATTCAAAATAAGGTGTCAAGTCAGCGTAATTAATAGTGTTAGTGCCACATTTAACAACTTAACGTCGTTAAATGTATTTTCAGGTCTTTTTCAAAGTTGAGGACTAACTGTACAAATGGTGTAAACTTGAGGGACTAAAAACAAGATTAGATGAAACTTGAGGGACCAAAGTTATGTTAACCCTAGTTAAAATCATATGATATTACTGACTTTTGTCTCACCCCTCTCTCTCTCTTTTCTTATTTGTTATTGGAGAGCATTAGTAGGGATATTTTAGGAAAAATTGTGAAAAATTATAATTAGGTTTTATATTTTGGCCAAATTCATCTTAAAAAAGTCTTATATTTAGAACCAGAGAGAGAACATGTATGGTAGTACCTTTCCATTTAGAAATAATTTCGATTATAGTTTATTAGTTTAGTAATTAAATACCTCTATGTATGAATATTTAATTATGATTTATCTATTTTGATATAATTCTATAAAGAATATTTAGTGTTATTCAGTTCAATGCTAAATGGATACTAAAACATCAATATGTTAAATAAATGGTAAAGAACATCGGATAAACTTATGGTTATTTTGTTATATATTCAGCGTATTTAACAAATATTAAAGGTATAAATTAAAATTTTTCTATATCTTATTCTCTTCTAATTAGTGTTGTAGAAGTCGGACCGGAAGACGAGCCAGATAGAGTGTCGGGTCACGATTCAATACTGTTGGATCACTCAAACTGATGGTTGAACCAATGGTCAGACCAATTACCGTTGAGCCGAAATATTAAGCAGTCGACAGTTGGACCGTTGGACCGATCCAACCGTCTGGTCCGTTCTCAGAGCACTGCTTCTAATATAGATCTGGCTTGGTTTGCGTGTTGACCCACTCACTATCAAGGCCAAAAAAAGGGAATCAAAAGTTGGATGGTCCATGATACTCGTTCAAGGGTTATTACTTGTTAGTCTATCCAAAAGTCAAAGTAAAATAAGCGAAGGTTTTAAGAATGGATAAGGAAGAGTGGCGCCAAACTTGTATGTTCAGGTTCAGCCATCAGCTCAGTTTTGCATGGTGATGATGGCATCTCACGATTTCTCTTCTTGTCTCAGTCTTCACTCCCCCACTTCCATCTCACTTTCTCTCAACCCACATTCCTCTCTCTTCTTCCTCTCCTTTAAGAACCACCTCACCTTTTTCCCAAGCTGCTCCATTAATATTGCTTCCTCTCATTCATCTTCATCTTCATCTTCATCTTCATCTTCATCATTGCCATCTACTCCCTCTTACTCTCAGCGTTGCTATGATCCTCTGCGACGCACAAATTCCGATCCTGCCCCTCAAATCGAACGCTATTGGATTGAAGCTGATCATCCATCGCTTGCATCTCACGGTTTTCCCTTCTTTCTTTCCTCTTTGGAAATGTTTTCAATATCATTTTTTGTTGTCTCTTCAAGGACATAGGTTGAAAGAAATAAGTTTCCATTTTCTGCTTCGTCTATAATGGATAATGTTTCATGTTTGTGAAGCATATGATGTATATATTGTTATTTTATTATTTTTTTAGGTTGACGAAGCAAATTAGAAAACTAAATTACTTCCCACGTAAAAGAGCTTTATGTAATTAGATTATACTCTCTCTGTTCATAAGTATAAGAGTTAATTGACCTTTTGTTTTTTAAAAACTAATGAAGCCAAATGAACAGCATACTACCTCCAGTCCTAAATATAGGACCTAGATAATTTTTTTGGAGAGGTTAAGGTTGCAAAATAGTCTATTAAATCATGACATATTTGATATATTTTTAGATTATCCATGAGTTTATAAGTAAAATAAACTAGTTTAAGGGAAAAAATTAGGTAAATCAATTTATAATTAACTTATTTTTGCTTTTTTAGGATTTTTCAAAAAAGTTAATTAGATCTTATATTTAAGACTGAAGGGAGTAACATATTTTGTACTCCCTCCGGTTTTAAATATAAGACTAGTTTACTTTTTTGAAAAATCCTAAAAAAACAAAATATAAGTCAATTATAAATTGATTTACCTAATTTTCCCCTTAAACTAGTTTATTTAACCTATAAACTAATGACTAATCTAAAAATATATCAAATATATCATAATTTAATAACATATTTTGTAACCTTAATATCTCCAAAAAAAAGTCAATTAAGTCTTATATTTAGGACCGGAAGGAATATATTATTAGATGATATATTAGCTTATGAATTAAATAAATTAATTTAGAGAACAATTTAGGAAAATCACTTTTAAGTAACCTATGAGGAAACAGATACAAATACAAACAATTTAAATTGATTTATTTGTATCCTTAATTTCTTTAAAAGCAAGTCATTTATCTTATAATTAGGATTGGAGGGACTACATCAACTCTCCCTTTTTTACATTCATCATGCAAGGATAAAAATTGAAATCAAACATTTACTATATTGACGTGCACTTGTTATGTCTTATATTTTGGACATGAGGGAGTATATGCTATGCTTTTCAGAGTTTAATGTATTCCTTGTTGCTTTGGCTTTGTTGTACGTGGGAATTCACGTGCTCCAGAGAGATTCACGGTGGTATCTTATAACATACTGGCAGATAGAAATGCTTATAAACACAGAGATTTGTACTCAAATGTTCCTCCTGAGTACCTGAAGTGGAATCATCGTAAGAGAGTTATTTGTAAAGAACTCTTTGCATTGGACCCAGATGTTATATGTTTACAAGTAAGACATTTTCATCTTTCTTTTATTCACTAGTATTTCTTTTTGAAGAGATTATATATTTTGTGATTGACTAAAGCTGAATCTAAAAGGATAGCTTATAATGAGTTGGAATAATTTGTTAGGAGGTGGACAGGTATTTAGAAATCTCAAACACTTTGGCTAAAGCAGGATATATGGGATCTTACAAGGTAGAATTTCAATCATGGCAAGTTGATGGTACTAATTGTTATAGGTCATTTATCTATGTTGCTTGGCAAGTTCTGGTATGTTGATGATAATGTCTCTGCTATATGCATATATATAGAATGAATCTTTATTGAAGATTCTTATGAATTCCACCAACTTGACCAGCCTGAATATCTGTTGGACAAGATTCCTTGGTTGACCTGATGAGCTAAGATCGTTCGAGTACTTTTATGATTATACAGCCTGAATATCTCTGCTATTAGTACTTTTATTAAATTATCTTGAGCAAAAATTAGGAGCTAATGGAATTTGAAAATGGGCTGCAGAGACGTACTGGGGACACAGTTGATGGTTGCGCTATGTTTTGGAAAGCGGACAAGTAAGAAAATAACAGTTTAGTTGATTGAATGCCAAGTTTGTTTCCTTGTTCCATGTAACTAATTGACTGAAGTTTTCACACCATCATGTTTTGTCTATTAGGTTCCGGTTATTGGAAGGGGAAAGCATTGAATTTAAAGGCATTGGTCTCCGCCATAATGTTGCTCAGCTTTCGGTTTTTGAGGTGCTAGTTCCTCTGCAAAAGAAAATTTCTCTTTCATTTTGCATTTGAAATTTGGAGTTGTTGCCCTTAATTTAAATTATGATTTTTTTTTAAAATATGTGTGAGCCTCTTATACCATGTAGTTCCATGGGAAGCAGATTCAGATAATAAGGATTAAAGGGACTGCCAGCAAATTCTTTTGCCATCACCAAAAAATGGAGAGCAAATGTTGGATATTGTTTGCTTCTCCAAACCCCAGGACAATAATATTTAATCTTATGGCTTAAGAGTTGGAAATTTGAGCTAGATGTTTATGTAATAGTTGATGGCAAGCTCCTGAATGGTCTTGAGGCCTTATGATCTAAATTTCTATAATCATATTGAATCATTCTATGATACATCATGCAGTTTTTCATCTTTTGTATTTCTAACTTATACTTTACAGGCAGATGTATAAATCTGACTCAAGGAGACTACTAATTGGTAACATTCATGTGCTTTATAATCCAAGCAGAGGAGAAGTTAAACTAGGCCAAGTAAGTCTCTTTTGTTGTTTTCCAGTTTCTACGTCAAACTATCGTTACATCATCACAACTGGATGCAAATATCAATTTTCTAACTCTTTTATGTACATAATTCAGAAGTTAAGATTTGTGTGGAGTTCTTGATTGCCCAATATAACTTTCATGGGGTCATTTTTGTTAAGTAGTAGTTCCAAGATTCATTACCAAGTTTTCTATTGCAATCTGTGTTCTGGTATACTCTAAACAATCATTAGAATCAAATATTTTGCATTTTCAGATTCGTTCACTCTTGGCAAGGGCACAATCACTCTCAGAGAAATGGGGTAATGTCCCTGTTGTGCTTGCGGGTGATTTTAATATTACTCCTCAGGTGCCATATTTCAAAATATACACGTTTTTGTCTTCCACAAGTCAAGGCAATGCAACATGTGCCTAGACTTGCATTTTATGTTTTTCTGTTTATACTTTTGTTCTACTGATTTGTATTCTGTTTTTCTTGTCAAATTTCTCATCGACAGAGTGGTATATACAAATTCTTGTCATCATCTGAGGTGAGTGCTTCTAAATTGTTTGTTAATTTTTTTATTTGCAAGTTCGTTTTATACTTGTATGAAAGTTGGATTAATCTTTTTTTGCTCAGTGAATTCAAGGCATTTACTTGACATCAAATGTGATTTACTTTCGCAGTTGAATATCATGTTATATGATAGAAGGGAATTGTCTGGACAGAAAAACTGTCACCCTGCTCAGGTTTTAGGCTCTAAAAAGGAGGCATTCAATCCATTTATCTTGATGGATAGGTACATTGGCAATCAATAGTACAAAATTAGTTTTCATTATTCATGATGTAATAATGCAACTGTTGAAGTGTGATTGGCTTTATGGTGTGATTACTTTATTAGGGATCTGGTAATTTTGCTACTATACCATTTTTACTTTCTTTTTCCTCAAAAATTCTCAAATAGTTAGTGCTTAAGTCATTCTGTCATGAATTTGTGAATAGTTTCTTATTCTGTCATGTTTTTTATTAATGGAAATTATGTGGCTTTGTTTTTTCTTGTGGTGATTTTGCATTTCTGTTGCTCTACTCTAATATGATCTGAGTCAACATGCATTTTCATGACAGATTTCCTATTGCTTAGTGTTATGATTTATATTTCGTAATGGGATCGCTATTTGATTACATATTTTAGTTGAAGAACATGATTTGTTTTTAATGTGGCATCAGCTACTTAGGCTTTTTCTGAGCATTATGTTGACACGCTTTCCCTTCCAGGTTATTTAAAAACTGGACAGATGAAGAGGTAATAACTGCAACAGGAAATTCTGAGTCTCCCTTGGTTGTGCACCCTTTCAAGCTTAACAGCTCTTATGCCACTGTTAAGGTATACAGTTCTGAGCATTATTCTTTTTTAATACTTGTTTTATTTGTTCAATCATCTAACTCCCCTTGCTATTAACTACTTGTAATCCTTTCTTTTCAAACATGATTTTTGCCTTCTATCATGCCAGTGAAAAGATATTATCTTCCTACTTATAAAATGGGACTTGGTTTCCACCCCCTTCAAATGGTGTGTTCTACATTTCAGGGTTCAGCAAGTACACGGGGAGTCAATGGTGAACCCCTGGCAACTTCCTACCACTCAAAGTTTCTCGGCACTGTTGATTATTTATGGTAACCAGCTTTTGCCATATGTTATGTCAGTAATTTTTGTTGTAAGTAGCTTAATAATAAATGAATGTTAAAGATTTTTGCTATTGATGCAGGTACTCAGGCAGTATTATACCAACAAAAGTTCTGGATACTGTTCCTATTAATATTCTGCGAAGGACAGGTGGCCTTCCCAGCAAGGTATATCTTCTTGGTTTTTGCTGCTTAATGTTTTAAATCAAGTATTTAATATTCGACTAAGTGATCAGATATGCAAGTTGAGGGGATTATGGAGGCTTATGTTGGAAAATTATAGGAAAATAAAATTAGAGTGGTGTGGGGTTAGTCATGTGTGATCAGGTGTGTGTTGAGTGAATAAGGGTATTAGGGTAATTTGTAAGAGACAGTTCGGGAGAGAGAATGCCTATATAAGAAAGGCCCTATTGTAAAGAGAGGTATGAAGAGTTTTGAGTGATAATTGGGAGAGTTGGAGATGTCTCTCGAATACATTCCTAGGGCATAGCTTTATTGCTTTTCAGTGTTTCTATGTTCATTTTCCTTTGTATCTGCATCCTCCATTAGATCTTACTCTGGAGTTGCTTGTTTTCCATTAATATCAGTTTATTTGGGCTGTTGGATCCATTGGCTTACAAAGTGTGATGAAAAATTTTGAGGGAAAAAAACAGCCTAGTAGACTAATAATTTGAGACTTTCGGAGAGCTCAAAACTGATAATCCGGATGCCTGGAGAAATAAAATTTATATGTTAGCACTTCTAGAACCACATTTATGTTGCATGCCTCTGCTCTTCCTTGATTATCCCAATTGATATTGGAGTCTGATTCTAAAATATGTTCATTAATAGAATGGATGGTTGATCCTCTTATGAACTGGCATCATTTTCATTCCACATTAACAATGTATTTGCCTCCTTGGACCCTTTATGGTTACAAGCTCTATAACCTCAGAAAGAGTAAAACATGCATAAATATGATTTCTCCTAATTTAAACATTCTTTTTTTATGAACAATAGAGAATGGGAAGCGACCACTTGGCTTTGGTTTCGGAATTTACCTTCTCACTTACCACTGATGCAACTACTGAACTAGATGCACCATCACCTTCTACAGTAGAGAATTAAAGAAAGGCTATATTTGATTTTAGTGATACTTGGGTAAGCTGATCTGTAAGCAGCTGCAGCATGATAAATTTGGTTTGAAGAGGAGTACAGTGGGGGAAAAGCTTCTATAAAGTTTCTTGTATATTTGTCATTAAGTGTTTCAGGTAAAAAAAAAATAAGGGAGAATTTCATTTAAGGACCTATATAGGTAATTAATTAAAAAGCAAGACCAAAACATTCAGAAACATCACTTAAGGACCTTGGGGGCAAACTGAAATTAATTTACAAAGGGAAAAGACCAGATTACCCTTGTAGACTTTGAGAAAACAAACAAAACAAACTTGTATCACATCTCCTTCATCAAGAGAACAGGGCTCTCCTTCAACGAAAAAAAAAGTTAAAGGGAAATGGGGAAAGAAATTCCAGAGCCCAGGATTGATCTCCTTCAAACTTGCTTCAAAACTTATGTGGACTATTTCTTTCAACAAATCGTTTGCTATGATTTTGAAGCTTTGGTCTAGTGACTCCAAGTTGAAGTGAAGGTAAGGCTGTTCATTGTTTTTCCATCATGATAGTTTTATATCAGGGGTTTATAGTTGAAGGTGAGACTTTGATTTGGAAAGTTATTGAATATGACTTCAGTAAGTTTTTCCCTCTTAATTACCTATTTCGGTACATTTCTTCTTTCTTCTGGGTATGTATGTGCTTGCTATTTTGGAAATCAATATTTGATTTGAGTTTCATTTTGATTTATACTTGACCACTTTATCTTTTTCCTCGATTATTATCATTGGTTGTTTTTTATTTCTGTATCAAGACTATTTTGGTTAATTTTACAACCCTATGGCGTGCTGAGTATGAAGTTTAAAGTCCCTTTTATGTGGTAATGCAATTGAGATTCAAGCATTTGGTTACAAGTTAAGAGGGATGCACCTGTGATTCAGTTGCTTACGATTATCTTCTACAATCTGCTTAAAGCTTCAGATTTGGTTGATCAAGTTCCTTTTTTGTGTAAGTCAAATTCCATATGTAACAATGTCCACTCAATTAAAATCAAGGCATCAATTATAAATTACACTTTGCTCTAGCTGAAATGATAGAGACAAACCTATAATGTTATCAAAGAAGGATTTAACAAAGAGAAAGAAATGTTCATACAAGTTCCTATATTTATTTTCATAACTTGAGAACGATTTTGCTAATAAACTTAAGGTGAGTTTCACTACCAAAAGGGTAGACCCATCAGCAATGATGTTTAATGGATGAGTCCATATTTTTTCTTAATAAAAACTGTTTCTACCGGTTTGAACAAAGGAATGGAAACAGGAAAATTTCAAGGCAATGCTATTATGGTTTCACCCTCGAAAGTTTCCAAAGGAAACATTTCTATCAAAAAAAGAAAACTTGCTCATCAATTGTTGATTTATTATTGTCAAACTTATTTTCCTGATCTTATCTTCCTAAAAGGGTGAAACTTTGTTAACAATTGAACTCTTAGTGTATAATGAGTTTGCAAGAAGTAATAGTTTGTCTTTTTTCCTAATCATTTCTCATGTTTTTCTCTTATCCTTAGTTTGTTCTAATTATTTAGAACCTGGTTTTAGTTGCTATTTAAGGTTCTTGAATGATTGAATAATTGTTCTAGTTGCTATTCAAGGTTCTTCAATGGTTTTTGTTGCTTGAGCTTATCACGTGACTTGTTATTGTGGTTTGGAAATTGATGTAGGAGATCAGACAGGATTTTGTATGGTGGTTTGTGAAGTGCGAGAAGAATGCAACAAAAATGATGGAAATGAGACAGGATTTGGTGTGGTGATGACTTGTGAATGACGAGAAGAATGCAGCAAAGGAGGCAATATTACAAGAGTCTGGAGAATTGAAGGCTTAGAAAGACTTTGTGAAAATGACATGAATGTATTTATTTTGGATAGATGTTGAAATGAGTCAATGAAACTTATGTGTAGACGTGATTGTTATGGTAATATATTAGCCTCAGAGGAAATTTTTTTGCTGGGCATCACTTGTTCAAATGACCTTTTTACTTGTTCAATTTCTCATATATGTTTGTGTTTCACCTTAATTGTCACTTGTTCAAATGATCGTTTTACCTGTTCAAAAAAGGATTTATTTGTTCAAATGACTTTTTTACTTGTTCAATGTATCATACATGTTTATGTTTCATATTAATTGCCACTTGTTCAAGTGATCGTTTTACCTGTTCAAAACAAGACTTACTTTGTTCAAATGATCATTTTACATGTTCAAGGTATCATACATATTTCTAATTCATATTAATTGTCACTTGTTCAAACGACCTTTTTACTTGTTCAAAAGAGGGTTTTCCTTGTTCAAATCACCATTTCGCTTGTTCAAGGTATCATACATATTTTTGTTTCATATTAATTGTCACTTGTTCAAACGACCTTTTTACTTGTTCAAAAGAGGGTTTTCGTTGTTCAAATGATCATTTTGCTTGTTCAAGGTATCATAAATGTTTGTATTTCATATTAATTGTCACTTGTTCAAATGACTGTTTCACCTGTTTAAAAGAGAGTTTTTCTTGTTCAAATGACCATTTTACTTGTTCAATGTCTCATACATGTTTGTGTTACACATTAATTGCCACTTGTTCAAATGATTTTTTTACCTGTTCAAAAGAGGGGGTTTCCTTGTTCAAATGATCATTTTACTTGTTTAAGGTATCATACATTTTTGCGTTTCATCTTAATTACCATTTGTTCAAATGACCCTTTTACCTGTTTAAACAAGGGCTTTCCTTGTTCAAACGAACTTTTCACTTGTTCAAGATCTCATACATACATGTTTGTGTTTCTCATTATTATCACTTGTTCAGGGACCTTTTAACTTGTTCAAAAGAGGGGTTTTCACGTTCAAATGACTATTTTATTTGTTCACACATGTTCATGTTCAAGTTCAAGGTATGCTACAATCTAAGATATGATAATTCACCGTGTCATCAATTTAATACCTCCTTCAACACTTATCTGGTCTCCTTGAAAAACCCCAATCCTTTGTTAAACTATTTCCTTCACTAACCATGGCAAACCGGTCAAAAAACAAAAACGATCAACCATGACAACCATATTCTTCTTCACCTCCTATATTTTACAATGTGTCTGTTATCTTCTTGAACTTGCGAGACATCCACTACCCAAAAATCAGCAAAGCAAAAATTGTGGAATTCATTCCACGCACACAAAAAAACATGCAAGAGCTTTTCGGTTTAATACTTTGAAAGGTCACTTGCTGATTCCTGTGGTGAGTTCTCTGAATAGCATATATTCTTTGGTGATGGGAGATTAAGAAAAATCAGTGAGGGAGATGGTTTGGCATTTGCAGAGGTGGAGTAGGAAAAACCGAAGAAGTCTAATGTTTTTTTCTTTTTCATTTTGGGGTGCACAATTAAAGGGTTGTTTTAGTCTTTTTGCCAAGTAATTTAATTTCATTTAAGGACCACGGTCCTGCAGTGAAGTTTCAGAATGTTTTGGTCCAGATCTGAAATTGATTATCAAATTTGGTCCTACAATGAAATTCTCCCAAAAAATAATTTTTAGTACTATTTTTTTTTATAAAGACTCAATACTATGGAGTTGTAAAACATATCCAAATATCATGCTTTCATATGAGAATTAGAACTTGGCAGTATGCTGAAGTTTGTATAGATTATGATCAAGGGATTGTCAGCCACGTATGTTGTCTGTCTTTCCAAAATAATTAATTTGAATAATCCAGCTTTTCCATATATTCGGATTCTTAATATAAGAGCTAATTGGTGTTAGCTTTTGGTTCTAAGTACAGGTCATTTTTATCTCATAGCCATACTTTTTTTCTAAATTTATTTTTCTAATTTATAAATTTCCATATTACAATGATGCACTTAAGTTTTTCTTAGAAATATCATGTAGCTTATCTTATAATTAAGTAATTAATTTATTTTCCTTCTCCCAAAATTCTAATTAGTCAAGTGAACCCTACAATCCTACATTATGGATTAAAGAAGACATATTGCATGGTTTATTATTCATTAACCACCTTGACTGACGTAATAGGATATTTATAATAAAGTTTTCAAAGGCCTGAAATGTGCATGAATTTTGCTGGTAGAAAAAAAAGAAGAGAAATGTAGTACATGAATTATCAGTCCACTTGTACTTGGTCCATTCTTGTTGATGACATGGCATTATGCGCCGCTTATATTGAAACTTCACTGCATTATATCCATCTGAAGAATCCAAACTATTAAATGATGATTCGCGTGCAAATTTTGTAGTAACACAAAGCATTCATATTCAAACACGCAATGTAGATCCTTAGAAATGACTTATTTGTGATTTGGGGTCCAGATCAAGGTAAGAAAAACGTAAAGGAAAGCATTTTTAACCTTCTGGTAAATGATAAAGTGAATTGGTTAGTTTGAAAGATAGTTTATGCCAAGCTTTTAAAAGCCGGACCGAGCCGGACGGTCCGACCGGTCAGACCGTCGGCCGGTGGCTAAAACGGCCCGATCCCCTCGATCGGGCCGTTTTACTGTGCGACCCGGTTCGACCCGGAGTTGACCCGGGTCGACCGCTGTTGACCCGGGGTTGACCCGGGTTGAACCGCTTTTGACCCGCTTTTGACCCGGCCAGAAATTGACAACTGCAAAAAAAAATATATCAACAGAAAAAAAATGAACTTGATTAAAAAAATATCTTCATCCTAATTATATTAAGTTATTAAGTATTAACAATATTTATATATTTAATTTTCATTAAATTATTACGTCACCGGTTCGACCGAACGGTCCAACCGTTTCAACCGTTTCAACCATGACCCGCTCAGTTTTCCGGCTCGACGTCCGGCTCGGGTTTTAAAACCTTGGTTTATGCTTATAAAATACTCCCTCCGGTCCTAAATATAAGACCTAATTGACTTTTTTGAAAAATCCTAAAAAACAGCAAACTAAGTTAATTATAAATTGATTTACCTAATTTTTTCCTTTAAATTAGTTTATTTTACTTATAAACTAATGGATAATCTAAAAATATATCAAATATGTCATGATTTAATAGACTATTTTGCAACCTTAACTTCTCCAAAAAAAGTTATCTAGGTCCTATATTTAAGACCAAAGGTAGTAAGTAGTATTTTCCTTTCATTTCGTTTCATTTTCTTATTTGATGTCGCTATATACACTTGTGTTTGGATTTACAATTGTAGAACTGAAATTTTTCTTTCTAACTTTATTGAAACTCAAGTTTGAGGGAAAATGGCTAATTTTTGGGAAAACATTTATTTTTTTCGTCAAAACAAAGAGTGATACACTTCAAGGCTTAAACTTAAGACGTGAAAAACATCTCTATCTTGGCTTAAACTTATACTCCATAATTTGGTTAATTTTGTCCCAAAAGTCAAATTAATCACAAGCTCAACCAAACAATTAAACTTTTCCATAATCTGTGTATTTTTTTCAACCAAATTTATGTTGTTATATTAACGGAGAGTTGAGGTAAATTTGTTGGTAGGTGCAGACTAATTTCCTGAGATACCACACGGACTTTATGTTTTCTCGTGAAGCATATGTTGCCGACCAACACAATAAAACATTAATTCGAAGGTTGCCTTTAATTCCCACTCTCATTTCAACCTAAATAATTAAGATTCTGTGCTGTCCACTCTCCACAGATTTTATTTCCACTTGCTTTTTTGTGTGTTTGGCCGGAAATTGAATATGCCTTTCTAAAAGCACTATATGAATGATTCAAATTGTTCCACAGTTCATAGGCAAATGGTACTCCAATAATCAATAATTAATGTCAATTGGAAAAGAATGACCGTTAAAAATTGTAATCTAATGGTTATTACTTATTTGGGAACAAAAAAATGGTTATTAGTTAACATTTAAATCTACATATAAACATTTAAATCTAAATGTCCAATACTCCAATACAAGTAAATATGTAATTGAGGTCCAAAGCAAATGAGGCTTCTCAACTTATAATGTCTAAATCAATATTTGCATGAAGAAATCAGGGAAAATTCCCCTTAAAAAAATGTACGTATTCATGAGAATGACCAAAAACAAAATACTGGTAATTTATAACTTAGTGGAGTAGTTCTCATTTCTCAGCACCTATTAAAATTTAATATCGACGTCTTATCATCAATATAATTTCTCATTTCTAATCACTGTTTTTCTCAAAATATTTTATTTTTACTTTGTTTTTAAAAAAATAAAATCATCAAATGTTATGTCACTATTATTATTTATTAAATCCATTTTTCCCCTCACCGACCTTAAACGAATCATAGACATCAATAATGAAACATCAATCTATAGAAAATCTACCACAATGCATGAACAGCATAATTCATTTAATAACCATGTATCACGTTACTCATACGTGTGATCAAAATCCACAACAAAATGACTAGACAACGACACCTAGCAACACACCCAATCACAGCCCTCCACGTGTCACCCATGCCTTAACTGCCTTCTGTTTTCTTTTCCCCTCCTTCAAAGCAAGCAACACATCATATCAATATCAATATATCAATATATCATCATCAAAATCCCAAAAGTTTCAATTTTTCCCTTTCATTCCTTCCTTCAACCACATTTTCACATACCCTTTTGGCTTCTTCGCGCATTTCCACAATCTTTTTCTCTCTTTGCCCATTTCGTTTCATCCTTCGATTTTCCTCACTTCTTGGGATTTTATTCGTATGATGCAACGGTTTGTTGATACCGTTATCGCTGTTACTAAAGAGTAAGCCCATGTTTTTTATCATTCAATTTTGGATTTTTTGTTTTGATTTTTTGATCATATATGTCTCTTAATGTCTTCTGTCACTAAAAGAGGAAGGTTATGCTTTATGTTTCTTTTCTAATCAATGCTGTTGTGAATTTAAATCAAGATATTTCATTATATTTATTTACTTTAATTGAAAGGGTGTTCCTGTTTTCTTGTTCTTGCTAATATTTGATTATATTAGGATGTGATCAGTGTAATCTGGTTTTGGAATTTGAATTTATGTAATTTTATAGGTTATGGGAAGTGGGTTGTTTAGATTGGTCCTCTTATATTACTCCCTCTGTTCCTCCTAAATATAACATCATTTTCCCTAATTTAAGTAGATTAAGGAAGTTAGTTAAGTTAGTTAAGTTAGTTATTTATACATGATATTACCAATTTATTCCAACTATATACTTTTATCCCCACTCTCCCTGTTTTGCTTGTTATTATAGATAAGCATTGTAGGGTTAATTTGGGAAAAAAGCTGGGGAAAGTTAAAAAGTGATCTTATATTTAGGAACAGGTTGAATTTCAAAAGTGATCTTATATTTATGAACAGAGGGAGTAGTTGTTATTATGTGTACATTAAGTGGCTTTTAATAAAGTGGCTGCAGGATGAACATTTGCTTTTGATTTTTAGTTCAGGTCAGTGAAGACGTTCACTTATGAGTCTTTGAACAATATTGTGAGGCTGATCAATGGAATTTCGGCACTCTTGTTGGCGTTTCTACCTGGCAAAGCAAACATACTTGAAGGAATTCACGGTTGGGAGCTCAGGCCATCTTTTCGTGGACCACGTTTTCCACGTTGGATGGAAAAGTAAGTTTTGCGTGTTGGCATTGATAGTTTCTATCATAATTTTACTCTTAGATGATATACATGGTTTAAACGTCTCCTTCATTTTTTGCTTCAGTGGAGGAGTAATTGGCCATAAGCAATGAATACCATTGTTTGAAACTTGGTGTTTTTTTGGGTAAAACTTAGTGGTTTAGTTATGAGAATTCTTCTCTCAAAGTTTATCCCAGGATTACATTTGTTTTAATGATTCCTGTTCTCAATGTCACAAACTTTGTGTAGGATTTGTATGCAGGTATGGATTCATTTTGATTTGATGTATGTCATGATGCTCTTTTGATTAATCCCTGAATTTTCCTTTGGTTCTTATGAATTGCCTTTAAAAGATTAATAGCCATTGCCTTCGTATTGTGCCTTGTATGGCTTTGGTCTGGGCACTGTCCATGATACCATTTTTTTGAAGGAAAAAACGGAGCTGAATTTGGCAGATTTTGGAAGAAATCAAAATTAACAGAAGAAAGAATTAAATGACAATGAATTGTGATGTAGGATTAAAATTAAATGACAGAGAATTAAAAGAAGGGAAAATTAATCTTTGGTCATTTAATTTTTTAACTCAGTCCATCAACTATGATATGACATGGTGCAACTCAGTCCATGAACTTTTGACTCACCTATGACTCAGTCTATTGTGTCTTCATTTTTTCAAATTATCATCCTTACCAGCTACAACTTATCATGAGTCATCCTATGGCAAGAGAGATTAATAAAATTGATTTTATGTCATCTCCATGCAAGCAAAGAAAGAAGGTAGGACCATAGAAGATCATCCTAGATGAGAGGAAAAGAGGAAAAAGTTGCAGTTGTTGTGATGAAACCCAATTGTATGTCTTATAATTTAATATGTGAAATAACACAGGTTATTTTTTAATCTTATGCATTATGGGGGACTAGAACTGAGTTGGCCCTTTTATTCGCATTTCGTAAAACTTAATTCTTCTTGGTCCTTCAAACTTCTCAGAATCTCAACAAGAGAACTATCAAAACAATCTTTTATCCCCTTTATCCCTTATGGGATTTTGCATACACAAACCTGGGTATAAACTCAAACTTTCTCCCTCATAGCAGTTACATCCTCTTTACTGTGACTTTCTAGCACATCTTTAATGGAGGTCCCATTCGTCATCTCTTTGTGGTCTACGAAGCTGATAAACTGCTCGGTTCACTAGGTAAGAACTACTGTTACTGAAGGCAAGCAGTCTGCCTCTAGAAGAAAACAGACCCCCTCGTGAAGCTATCTGCTATATATGGGCTGGAAGCAGAAATCGGAGTCCTGAAACGTTTCCATAATCTTACTCGGCAATCTTATTCATTCCTCCCTTCTGTGTTCTTTTGCGTGGAGATGATGTGGAATCAATTTTATTACCCACCCACTAATGCCACATAACATAACTCATGATGAATTGTATATGGTAAGGATGATGAAATAAAAAACTGAAAAGGCATACAATGGAATCATAGGTCAGTCAAAAGTCGCTGAGTTGCACCGTGTCATAGATGAGGGACTGAGTTATACGTGAATCAAAACTTGAAGAACTAAGATTAATTTTCCCTTGAAAGAAAGAATTAAAAAGTGAAGTTGTGAACTGGAAAAAAGGAAAGAGGTTTATAATGTTGGTAAATGAATTGATTTGATGTCTTAAGTGATCTTGTGTATAAGATTTCTTTCTGTTTTATACAAAATCATAAGGTCTTTCATCTATTTATTATTCTAGTCTAGATTCTGCACAATTTTGTATATTTATGTTTGTATTGCTGTTCTCTCCTTTATATCATTGAACATTGCAGTTATGAATATACCTTTATAGCTATAAAAAAAGAGTATGCCTTTTTACTGTTCTTGCATATGCTTATCATTATTTCGTAATGATGAGGCACTTTTACTCTTTAGTGATGCTTCTGACGCATTTATTCTTGCCTTTTTTCTTCTTAGTGGTGTGTCTTCTTTCAATCAGTTCATTCATGAACTTTCTGTGGATTCTGATACTGATACTTCAAGCCTGGATGATTTATCTGGAGAAGAAGATAGTTCTGAATATGAATCTGCTGGATCTTCTGTACCTCCAAGTCCTAGGTCCTCTAGATCTAGTTTTATCAAGCACAGTAGGCATAAGATGAATTGTATCCAGTATATCATGATGTGGGTTTTGTTCCCCTTCAAGCTTTTTCTGCGAATTCCAGTTCGTCTTTTTCAGTTAGCTTATTCTAGGTCCAATAAAAACTCATCTATTCCTGAAAGCCCACGTCCTTCACGTTTGCATCCAGCAAGGAGAGTACAAAGCCTCAAGGACCATGTTATTCACCGTGCTACTGATCGGAGACGTGGAGTGATTGAGGTTGTGCAATGATGGCTATGTAGCGTGTTTTGTGTTCTGTTGAGATTTGTTATTATATTTTACATGCTTATTTTTTGTGTTTTGCTCATTATATTCTTTTGCCAATCAATCAGGATCTTCATCTATTCACAGAGATATGTATAGAATCTATATTTGATGTTGTTCACAAGGCTGCACACCTTCTTCTTTCTCCAACAGAAGCCTTTGGGACATTAAAACGGTTGTTTTCATCTCATGGGAGTCGCAGTGAGGAAGATCATGATGTTGCGGATGTTTCTGTTTCTACAGCTGTACTGGGGAAGAACAACCCAAAACCTTCAGAGAGGAGTAGCAACTTTAACCAGTCTATGAATACAGATGCCCGGACGTGTCAAGATGTCATAACAGAGCTCGGGTAAAAGTTATTTCATATCTTTCTTCATTCAATATTTTTTACTTTGAAATTTTGTTTTTCTCTTTCTAATCTCCCCTTCTTCCTTTGACAGATATCCATATGAAGCCATTCATGTGATCACTGCTGATGGATATATGCTTCTTTTGGAAAGAATACCCAGGTAAATAGACTCTACAAGGAAATTTCATCCTCTTTAATAATTAAATTGATGTTGACCTTCCAAATTTAAAATTTAAATGCTTGCTTCCCAGGAATTTACTGAGAATTATGACAAATATGGAGATAGAGTGTATGGTGTAATTGACATTAAAATCTCGGCTCTGTTATTAGTGTTGATTATGAATTACATCTGATACATCAGATGGAACAATCTGGAATCAGGCTTTTTTTTTCTGTCAGTCAGGCATCTTTCTGAACTGTATGGATGATTTTCATTCTTAATAGAAGTAGTACTTGTGAAGTGGGTTTTAAAATATCATGTGTAGAAGCAGAAATCACTCAGGAGGAAGAAATTATGTTTGGATATAGTGAATTGTTGGGATGCATCACTATAATTTTAAAAAGATGAAGATTGTGCTATAACTTGGACATGGCATGTGATGTCTAATACTTTTAATCTGGTAATGCAGGCGAGATGCACAAAAAGTGGTTTATCTCCAACATGGAGTTTTAGATTCATCCATGGGGTGAGTCATACTGTTGTCTATTTGTTTTTTAGCTTAGCTCTCATCAATTTTATGATAATTTTTTATTTTATGAGAAGTTCAAAATTTCAGATGGTTTTGTCTATTTGAAAAATTGCCACTAGTAGTTTTATCTCTGGAGAAGTTATTACTTCTGAACAGGATAATTATATAAATTGTACTTGACTGCTCGTATAGTTGTAGCCGCAGGCATGCATGCCCGCTGTCTGCAAAGTGGGCTGGTTAAGTTGATTTATGTATTCAAGCATCTTCATTTGTCTTTTAAAATGGTTAGATTTTTTAACGTAATCATAGTTTGATATCTCTAGTTGGTTTCATTTGTAAAGGATATATTTTTTTAATCCTCATTCTAAGAATAGTCTAATACTAAACTTAGCATCTTATTTGGAGAGTGGTATTGCTGAACGAAGTTTCACACTATTTGTAAGGTTTTGTTGAAGGGGTTTCTGTATTAAGCATGCATAGGGCCTGGTGTATATTACTTTGTTTGGTGTATATTACTTTGTTCCGGAGGGAGGGACAAATTCTTGCTACTTTATTTAGTTTTGGTTTTCATTTGTTTGTTGAGGAGGATTTTTATCCTCTGTCATCATAATTTATAGTAGTTCTTTATGTGATAAGTCATTTTGTTGTAGATAATGAAAAAATGGATGGAATTGTCAATTGTGCTCATTCCCCGTTTCCTGGATTTTGAGGGTTCATTGTGACCTTAATACAAATAATTTATTTTCAAATTCTTTTCTATTTCTGATAAAGTACATGGATTATATAGTATCCTAAAAATATCAAATATTTGTGTTCCAGTTGGGTATCGAATGGAGTTGTTGGTTCTCCAGCTTTTGCAGCCTATGATCAAGGTTTGTTATATTTGGCATGTTATGATACTTTTACTTATGTGAATCTGTATTTGTTTCCAGAATTAAGTACATGTAGAATTTTGTTCTTTACAGGGTATGATGTATTTCTGGGGAACCTTCGTGGTTTGGTCTCAAGGGAACATGTCAACAAGAACATCTCATCACGACAGTAAGTTAACAAAACAAACTATCTATTTCATTTGTTTCATGTCTGTATAAACTACTCCCCCCGGTCCCTAATGTAAGAGCCCGAAATTTGAATGATTTCGGTCCCTAATGTAAGAGCTCACCCCACTTTGTCTGAACATTTATTGCAATTTTTCCAATTCTACCCCTAATCAATTTGGGTTGAATGGAGGAAAGAGGAAAGAATAATTGAAAGCATTGAGAATGTAAACAACCTTCTTCTTCTTCCAAAGTCTTCTCTTTCTTTAGTTTCTCTACTTATCACATTATTATGCAACTCTCTCTCTCCACTTTTTCCAATATGCATTATTATCTCTCTCTCCTAGTACAAAGGGTAGAAATGGAAAAAAAGTATTAATTACAGACAGCCAACTAACAATCAGATGTTTTCTTAAGAAGCGGGTTTTTGGCGGCTGGCTCTTACATTAGGGACTGGAGGGAGTATATTTTCTTATCATCACATATTATGCACTACTGATCTGTAGTTTTCATGGTGGTAATTCTACCTTTATTTGTTTATATGCAGATATTGGCAGTACTCCATCAATGAGCATGGGATGGAAGATATTCCTGCTATGATTGAAAAAATCCATGAAGTAAAAACTGCGGAATTAAAGCTCAGTAAACCTGATCTTGAAGAAGAAACTAATGAGGATCAGCCTTATAAGCTTTGTGCAATTTGCCATAGTTTGGGAGGAGCTGCCTTGATTATGCATGTTATTACACGTAGAATAGAAGGAAAACCTCACAGACTATCAAGATTGATATGTTTATCACCTGCTGGTTTCCATTACGACTCAAACCTAGTTTTTTCTGTTGCGGAGCATGTATTACTCCCGCTGGCTCCTATTCTATCTCCTATTGTGCCTGCTTTCTACATACCAACCAGATTTTTTCGAATGCTTGTCAACAAGCTAGCCCGGGACATGCATAACCTACCAGCAGTTGGAGGATTGGTTCAAACTTTAATCAGTTATGTTGTTGGTGGAGACAGTTCAAACTGGGTTGGCGTGTTAGGGCTACCCCACTACAACATGAATGATATGCCGGGAGTATCTTTCCGCGTCGCTCTTCATCTCGCGCAGATTAAGCGAGCCAGAAAATTTAGACTGTTTGATTACGGAAGTGCATCTGCCAATATAGAAGTGTATGGTTCCCCTGAGCCTCTAGACTTGGGTGAATACTATAGGCTCATCGACATTCCGGTTGACCTGGTCGCTGGGCAAAAGGACAGAGTGATAAGACCTTCCATGGTTAGAAGGCACTATAGGTTGATGAAGGATGCTGGCGTGGATGTATCTTATAATGAGTTTGAATATGCTCATTTAGACTTTACCTTCTCCCACCATGAGGAACTCTTATCCTATGTTATGTCTCGCATGCTTCTTGTGGAGCCTAATTCAAAGCATATGGCCAATCAGAAGTCCCTGAAGTCCAGGAGAAAAGCACAAATTAGCAACTAATAGTTATAATATACACCAAATTTCAGAGTCTTACTGCTAGCACTTCTTCAGCAGGTTTGCTATCTTCGGCAGAGAATCATTGTTTATGATTTGATATATCATAATATGTATATGATACACTTGCATACCTGTTGATGAGTATAGAAACCTGTTTAATCATAGAGGTGCTCTGTGTATGGGGTCATCTTTCCTTCAAACCGTAATTTTTCCACCATTTGGTTTGGAGGAAGAGTGGGCCTTGAGGATATATTTCAGTTTCTTTGTATAAAGCATAGAAGCATATATATATAAAAATATGAGAATGAAGCTATGTTGATGTCGTTTCTTGTTTGTAATCCTTTACTATGGAAGTGTTTTGCTAGAGCACTTCTATATCACCTTAGTTTTATATAATCTTTAGGTCACTGATGTGTTTCAATTTGAAGTTAGACCATATGGGTAACATTTCCACACTGTATACTTGTTAGATTTGTTTATGTGAATAATGAGTGAAGTTGAGTTATTTATTGCTTTTTCCTTCATTTGACCCAGCTTATCATTATATTTAGTTTGGTAACAGAATAATTTCAGAAATTTGCTGTAAGAGTCAGTTTGTCACGTTGTGTAGCTGGAAATATATTTTTTACCATACTCCCTCCAATCTTAATTTTAAGTTCAAGTTAACCTCTTCATAGAGATTAAGGAATTGAATATATCTCTAAATTTTCACCAGCATTATGTGTAATTAGATTTTAGATTATAGGCTAGTTTAAAGGTCAAATACATATTTTCGAGGAAAAAAAGGATAAGTATGAACTATTTGACATGGTTTATTTTGAATAGTAAATTTTTCCAAAAGTCAATTTTATCATATAATTATTATGTTATGATATAGTTTATATATTAAATTACTTTTACGTGTTTAATTTTATCATTAGTACAGAAACTGCGTCTACATACATACAGTGAGCTGAAAATTTATTCTATGCAAAGCATAGGACTCTGCTCAAGTTCTGCGTTTAGCCGCATTGTTTAACATATTATTAGAAAATCGGGTCCTTAATTAGAATTATTAATAGTATTATTTTGGTGAAGTTATTTAGAAATATTATTTTGTTTGGAATCTGAGATGCTTTTATGCATGGAAACTAAAATCAGTAGTACTTTAATTTAGTCTTCTCGGTCAATTAAATTTTACAACAACGTCTTTCCACCAATTTTACCTAGTTATTCTTATGTACTCCCCTCCGGTCCCTAATATAAGAGCCCAAATTTTAAATGGTTTTGCTCCCTAATATAAGAGTTCATCTAACATTCTCTCCTCATTTAATGCATTTTTTCCTACTTTATCCCCAATTATCTTTTCATATTTATTAATCCTTATGTATTTCTCTCTCTTAAAAGTAGCATTAAATATAATTAAATGAGACTCCCTCCAGTCCTAAATATAATTAAGACCTAGTTGACTTTTTTTTGGAGATGATAAGGTTACAAAATGTTATTAAATTATGACATATTTAATATATTTTTATATTAGTCATTAGTTTATAGGTTAAATAAACTAGTTTAAGAGAAAATTTAGGTAAATCAATTTATAACTGATTTATTTTGTTTTTTTTAGGATTTCTCCAAAAAAGTCAACTGAGTCTTATATTTATGACCGAAGAGAAGAGAGTATAAAGGGTAGAGAAATTATTACTTGTATGAGTTCATCAACAAACGCCGAAATCAAGACCTTAGTAACATGCTTTCAATGAAATAAATTAGACAATGAGGTTTCTCAAATCTAAGGAACAAAATATCATGAGATTTTTTTAAATGCCTCACGCTTAGTTTTCACTACCCAAAAACCAACATTTATTTATACTGTAATGTTTTCCATGAGGTATCTATTCCTTTTACAAAATCCCAATTCATAACACTAAAATGAGAACCCTTTGATGATAACTTTGATGTTTCTGTTCAACCCACTATAGCATTTCTGATTAGACTTCTTGTATTCTCCCTCCCCTCTGCGAAAAGTAAAAGCAAAATCATCATCAGCAATCGAAGGCTCAGTCTACATATGTTTTTCTAATTGCTAGTTGATATCTACTATTAATGAATTTGATTTATGTTTTGTGAGATCCAGCGGGGAATAATTTTCTTAAATATGCTTTCTAAGTTTCAATTATTACCTTCAACTTGAAACAGTGAACTAATTAAACAGGCATAATATTTCCAATTGAATCATATTCATGATTGCTTACTCCAAATGTTTATTTTCCTTCCTTATCATGCTCCTCACCAAACACATTCTCATAGACAATCTTTTCTTACACACACACACACACATATTATGGTTCATGTATATATATGTAATAATAGTGTGCTATACCCCTTCAAAAAGTGTTCCAATGAAGCGAGAAGGTTGAGAGGTAGGTGTTAAGATCAAAGTTTGTGAGGGCAGATAGACTTTTGCAAACTGAAATAAATGAAATATTAGAGCTCCCAATATGGTCTATATATATAATGAATGCTTTTTAAGTATTACTCTTCTTGTGTGGTGTGAAACTTACTAGACTTCTTGTGGTCAGAAATTCGAATAATTTATCCTTATCCATCTTCAACATTTCGATATTCACGTCATCAATCCAGCTTTGAGATAACCTGACATTCAACTCAAATATTACTATAACTGTAATTATACACATGAAAACTTAACTGAATATGTCAAGATTAGAATAATATTGTTATTATTTAATTAATGTGTAAATATTATTTTGGTAATATGTTAACCATAGCTATTTGTGCATTAACTAGAGTTGTTAGAATATTAAAGACCTTTTTAATCTTTGTATTGGAATAGGAAATATAATATTCATTTTTCTCAATTTCTTTTTTTCGTCACTTTCATTCTAATCTTGAGAGAATACGTACTGAAAAATATGTAAAGAAAGGCTTTGCTTTGGGCATTTAAAATCACCTGATGGCGCTCAAAGCGTTGTGTGACACAAAATCACTAATATGTAGCCATATAGGCCATCCCTGACTTATGCTGCAAACAACAAGCAACAAATCAAACTCAGAAATTTCATTTTTAACACTAGCGAATTGATTTGCAACAATAATCATTAACTATATTCGAAATAAAATGATAAAGAAATTAAGAAAACGGGCAATAATAATAAATGATTTAATATTAATTAGCAAATTCTGATGTATGTGGTTGCAAGCTTGGTGAGCTAGCTCCACATAAATTGATCACTTACGTCTGATCTGTTGTTCTCCTCCTGTAAGCCTGTTTCAAGTAAAAAAATGGTTATCCATTGTTACAAATAACTTGAACAATTCTTTTTCACATATTAGTCATCTAAATTTTATATCAAGGTCAGATCAAATTCTGGTCTTAAACGCACCTTTGCATGGGCAATTAATTTGAAGTCCCCAGGTTTCCCTATAGATATACCTCCCTAACACAGAAAGCAATAAAGATTAATTTTAAAATATTCTCTAAAAGCATTACATATTAAGGAAATAAAAAAAAGTATCTAATTATATAATGTATGCAACATGTATACCAATTCATAAGCTAAGAAAAATTAGTTTGTGGAAAAAAAAATAAATATAAATACTTACATATAATTGTTTACTTAATGTTATACTACCTCCGGTCCTAAATATAGGACCTAATTGACTTTTTTTGGAGAGATTAAGGTTGCGAAATAGATTATTAATGATGACATATTTGATATATTTTAGATTATAGTTTATAGGTAAAATAAACTAGTTTAAGAGAAAAAATTAGGTAAATCAATTTATAATTAACTTATTTTGTTTTTTTAAGGATTTTCTAGAAAAAATCAATTAGGTCTTACCGGAGGGAGTATTAAATACTAGAAAGTGTGCGAGGAAGTTAGGATTTGATCTACGTACCTGCCAACATATGACATGAAATGGATTAGATTGGAGAGGAATTAAGAATGGATCTTTATTATGTAGGATACTATCCATGTCACTGGTCATACGTTGTCGTCTCCTTCCTCTTCTAGCTTTTGTCCCTCTACCATCACTACCCGCCGGAGCTCGCTTTTGTCTTGGAGAAGACGAAGATGCCGATACACCATTATTATTACCATAATAATTATTACCATTATTGGATTCAGCAGGCACAATAGTTTCACTAATAACGTTGTTGTGAGATGAACTATTAAGGAGGGACATCCAATAATTTGTTGTAGGTGATAAGTTATTATTTGGAGTCTCGTAAGTGAAACTTTGGGCATTCAGATAAGCAGCAGTTATGGCATCATCACCGTATGCTCTTGAATTTAGTGAAACAAATGGGGAACAAAACGACCCTTGTGGATTATAGAGGCCCTAAATTGAGAAGACAAACAAAGGATGTATAAGATGAACAAAGAAACATGTGAATAATGTGTGTAGATGTCACAAGTCCCATATTAGGGAAGTTTCCTCACAAGGGAGGCCTTATAAGTCTTTGACTCCCCAACCTCAATAACTAGCTTTTGGGGTATGGTTTTCCTAAAGACTTGTGCTCGTTAGATACAATAGATGAACATAGATACATACACACATGTATATATGCTTGTTTGCAAATTTTACATACACCATACGACAAATAATTGAGAGAGAGATGAATCTTACTGGTGATTGGAGAGTTTGAGTAGGAGTGACATTAGTGTTTTGATGACTGTTATTTGCTGCAGGTTCAACACCACCGTCTATTGAGCTTAAAAAGAAACTACGTTCTTCCTCTAAGTTAAATTCAAACGCACATTAATTTTCAATTAAATAATACTCTGTAAACATAAAAAGATTTTATATATGTCAACACACACACACACAGAGTATGAAAAGGAGATGAATATGCAAGAGAACCTGGAAAGGGAGGAAAGAGAGTATAAAAACCAATAATAGCTTCGGTTGCCAGCTTGAACTTTGGTGCTATTAAAATACTCACTTTCCCAAATGTAACTTCATTATCTTCAGATTCTGCTGCTATCTTATTTGCCTATAAAAATTGTGAAACAAGAAAGCTTCTGGTCTTAGCATTTGCCTTACGCAGAACACAAGCGACTGATTTCATTTGGATTTTGACCTTAGGTACATTAGCTCTATATTTGGATTTTGAGCTACTTTAGTTTATTTATATAGTGTAAACGGGTAAAAATGCTGATGTAATTGTCACTAAGGTGCAGCTAGATAGTATCATGTAAAATTTTTTAGAGCAAATTTACTCATGAAACTTCGGGCAAAAGTGCCTATGATATCATGTGTTTGTCCATGTGTCATCTTACATAGCACACCAAAAAGATGGTGTATCTTTTTCCTCACTCCTTCCATTCCTCTCACCTAAACCAAAACCCTAGCCTCATTTTCCTCCTTCAACGTCCAACTGATGATGATGACTAAAACTAGATGATTCTAACACTTTCTTGTATGTTTATTTCTTTTGGTAGCATCTACAAAAAGATTGCATGAGTGTTGGGCCTCTAATCGCATCGTGGACCGGATCCATTTTCAGCAATGGAATCCGGCAAAAGAAAGCGTCATTTACTGACCTTTCTGGATTCTTTCTAAGTTCTACCATGGAGGGGGGAATGAGGCAAGGGTTTTGGTTTAAGTGATAGGGATGGAAGGAGTGAGAAAGAAGATGGTACGTGTGGGTGGTGTGCCTATGTCCTATGACACATAGATAGCCACATTGTATCAAAAGCATTTTTTTGTCCCACTTACAAAATTTTATAATTAGTTTTGTTCTAACAAATTTTACAGGTTGGGGTGTGCTTTTGTGACAATTACATAAACATTTTTATCCATTTGCCCATTTATATATATATACTTAAATTTTATATATACTAATGCATGACGAAAGGAACACCCATATTATATGTGATAGTGATTGATGCACTTTTGGGCTCAGGGATTGACTTAGGACGGAAAGGGGAAGAAGATCGAGAGTATAAGAGAAAGAGAGAAAACAACACTAAATGAAAGAATGTAGCAAGAAGAGTGTAGAAAATTAGAGAGAAGAGAAAGCTCAAAGGAAGATAGTCAATATCATACCAATATTAAAGCTTCTACAAAATATTAGATGTGTTGAGTATTACACTTTTCAGTCCTAATTATAAGACTCTCTTGACATTTCTTAAAAAATTAAGGATGTAAAATTAATTACCTTGAATTATATCTAGTATAATTTTATTTTTCTTTAAAACTAATTTATTCTACCTATAAATTAACATAAATTCTAATTACATGTGACAATTATTATAATAATTTAATGGTCTAATTTGCTTCCATATTTTTCATGGAGTATTTAGTTATACAATCACTCTATCTGTAGGTATTTATGAGAGATATGATTAATTGATTACCTGTCGGAATATGGTTCTCCAACCAGGACATAGCTTAGGAGATATCACCGAAAGAGACACACCAAGCTGCATGCCATTAGTCAGGTTTACACATTCAACAACAAAAGTCAAAACTAACAATCACACATTTTTCTCTTGATTATTTTCTAGCTATACACATGGGTAATCAACATTGAAGAGTGAGAGAAAGTTACTTTAACATAAAGCTCAGCAACGTCATCGCAGTTAGACATGGAAGATGATGTATGAGATCCAAAAAGCTGACCACCTTTGATCTTTGGCAAATTGACATGACTTCTACGATTAGAAGGTTCAGTGGCTTCAACCACTAAACAATGCCGTTCGCCCTTATAATACTCTCTTGATTCCTTTCCAATTGGAGGCTTTGGAAACATCTGCTCATTAATGTATACAATCATTAAGTAAATTTTCAACATAATTAATCGAGGCTCAGTCATTAATCAATTCATTAGCAGGTATGGCCTGGTCAGTTTCACACCCCTTCCAATGTTTTTATTTTATGTGCCACAACTAGCAAAATACTAACACAAAAACAATTACTTTCCTATTCCTAAATATAAGACCACTTTTTGATATTCAATTTGGTCCTAATTATATGATCACTTTCTAATTGTTTCTGACTTTTGCCCAAATTATCTCTACTAATAATGTTCTTAATAATAAACAAGCAAGTGATGAGGGAGAGTGAGGATAAATGAAGATGGTGAAAGTGCATTGGTAATATCATGTAATTTAAACTAATGGTTTCTAACCTATGTAAGTTAATCAAATTAGGTGAAGTGACCTTTATAACGGTGGGGAGTATTTATTAGTTAAAATTAATCAAAAGTAATAAAAGAGGTGTAATTTTTTCTATTTATGGAAAAATGCTTATATAAAGTCAAATTTATATCATGTAATTTGTCATGAATTGGGGGTATGGAAAAATGTATCAAATTTCTAAATAAAGTCAAATTTAATGCTTATATAAAACACATTCCATAACAAAGAATATTTTTTTTTTGCCAGACATAACAAAGAATATTACTGCAATTAATAGGATTGAGGGAGGAAAACACTGACCACCAAAGCCTCAGCCAACGCCTCAACTGTAAATAGATTAGATGATGTCTCAGTTCCTTTGAAGGTTAGATTAGAGAGTTTTTTCAGGAACTCGTCTTCGTTACCTGTCCAATAGCTGCCTTCCACGGGACATTCTACATTCACAGAAGTATGTAAACAATACAATATAATCATCAGGTTGTTCAGGGCTAAGCATAAATTTAGATTTAGTTTCCTAAACAAGCTAACTTGTTCTTTTCTCTCTATCCATTGCTCTTACACTTCGATTTGTTCATAAATTAAAAGGCATATATATACCTGTATCGCCCTGTTTAACATTGTACATGAGAAGCCCAAACTCCACTTTGTGATTTGCATTCTGAATATGAATATACAGATATATACAAGTCAATAAAAGAATGTGACATTACTTTCAGCTGAAATATTAGAAGAGGTCGTTAACTAATTCATGGATCAAAAACTAGTTAAAATAAGATAACTGCGTATTGCACATAATGCGATTAAGTTTTATTATCTTTGCAATCAAATTAATTAGTTGTTATTTTTAAGCAAAAAGTGTGTTGTAACTTTTTCATAAGTATCAGACAGGGAGGTGGAGGAGAATTTAACGTGGGAAACAAAGACAATAATAAAACTATGAAATGATAATATTAAGGTAATTGGAAGATAAAATATTAAATGAGAGAGACAAAGAAGATGGATCATGACCAAAACAAATATTATAACTCAATTATAGGTTTCATATTTATGCTTTTAAGACCCGGAGTATATACTCTAACAATGTAAACAATATATATATTATTCACATATCCATGACTAAGGAATAATTGAGTGCGTACTTAGATACATAATGTAAACTTTTTTATTGATAATAAATGTTAGGAGATTTGAAAAATTTTTATATATTAACTAAAATGAAGCATATTAATGTTTAATTACAAGGAAAAAGGAAGGATGCCTCTAACAAATCCATCTGGTATGTTAAATTCATTAATATTAAAAGTACCGGTTCTTCTTTCCACATGAGACGGTAGTGCCTGCATAAATAAGTGAAATTAAATTATGTTATATATAGATAGAATTTAATACATGGAAATATGCCTAATATAGGCGCCAGTGAATTAACACATCTATCATAGCTAGAGATATAACGTGTGTGTATAATTGTCTGGAATCGAGGTTAATTAATTGCACATTTGTAATTGACAACTTGCTAGGTTGAAACGGGATATATATGTAAGTACATATACTAGTATCAACTATCAACTACTTGTATATTGGCAGAAAATACATAATCTACTTCTATTTATGTGGTAAAGAGAGAAGATTTTATTTTATCTTATTTATAAGTTACATCATTTAAACCTTTTAATACTGTAGCTGCTGTCTCACTCTCTTTCACTTTATGTTTGTGTTATATTTATTAACATTGATTGTGTGTGTAATTGAAGAAATGAGTAAACCTTTTTATAAGGTTTCATTTCTCTATGTATGTAATCATTTATTAGGGAATGAAACAAATATCGATCTTAGCTGGCTAGCTCCCTAGTCGTATTAACTTTAAAGGTCCAACGCGGATACTTTCATCTAATTGATTAACCAATTAATTGATACTACTCTCGTTCGTAATATAAAAGTCTAATATTCAAAACATGCTTCTTAAGATAACTTATAAAAATTAATTGAGTGTCTGATTCTTTTTTTTCATCTTAATCTTCATTTATTATGATACTATTAAGAGCGAGAAACATGTAAGTATTAATAAATGTAAAAAAGAATTAGAGCAAAAATAGGAATAAAAAATTAAATAATGAGAGAATCTAAGAGTGAACTGTTATATTTTAAATTAAAGTCATTCAAATTTTAGCTGTTATATTATAGATGAAACGAGTATTAGTCAAATATATTAAATAGCAAATAATTGGTCACATCATAGGAAGTTCTGCGCTTTGACGTTTCTTCTGTTTCTTGTATTCCAATAGAAATGAAAAACCATTTACATTTCTGTCGAAACTATATGTTGTAAATATTTTATAATGTCATTTGGCACATTTTCAAAATCAAGACTAACACAGAAGAAGTAGCAGTATTAAGGGAAAAGAATAAAACAAATCGCAAAGACAAAAGAAAAACCCAAAAGATAAAAGATGAGAGAATTAATTAGAGCTCTCATGGAATAAAAATAATTAAAATGAAGTTTCACGACTTGTAAATTACAACTTATTTACCTTGCAATAACAATTTTTGACTTAATGATTACAACTTGTGAAACCTTATTTTAATTATATTTCTTCCATGTGACCTTTACTAATTCTTCATAAAACATTCTCCAATGAGCAAGGATTTATAAAATCCATGTTGCTTCAAGGAAATTTTCGTTATATGAGATTCGTGACAAATTCTAACGAACATGGCATAAAAACTTGACATGCAATATAACACACATACACATGCATAGTGAAAGAGAGTGGGAGAGCTATATAGACCTGACGATTTTCTCGACGTAAATAGTGAAAATGCGAGGCCAGTGAGGCCCCATGGATTTGCTTCCATCTATAACCAGCATCAACCACTTTTGGTCCATGAGTGGATTGCTGAATTTTTAGAGTAGAGAGAGAGAGAGAGAGAGAGAGAGAGAGAGAGAGAGAGAGAGAGAGAGAGAGAGAGAGAGAGAGAGAGAGAGAGAGATATTGAGAGATGAAGAACTATTTAGTGAGAAAATTAAACTAGAGACTACTCTTTAATTTGCTTGTGATGTCTATCCCCTTTGGTTTCTTATATATAGAGTTTACTGTTGTGCATTTTTTGCCGAGTGGCTTGCTAGAGCTAGCGTTTGAAATGTATTTGCTTCTGTGTCACGCTCAACAGTAATAAGCCATCAGTTACTCTTACAAATGTATTAACTTTAGACCATTAGATTAATTTGTACGATTCAGATCATAATATACATAGTGGAGGGCATAGAAAAAAGTGGGATGACAAGAAAATCATTATGATAAGATCTGAACCATTCATATAAGTCTAATGGTTTGACTTGATTATTGTAATTTCTAGATGAGTTGTGCTAATTAATATGCTGCGGGCATTTTTTTTAAAGTATAGCAGAAAGTCATAACAAAAAAATGTATTGCATAAAGCGATTATTTACTTTATAAAAAAGCAATTATTTACATTAATTGCTCTTTAAGCCAATAGTTTTCTTAGAAATTAATAATACTTTTTATACATCAAAAGCTTTTGATCAGTTGACTTTTTAAATTTTTGAATACACTAAATAGGAAAAAAATTGGTTTCAGCAATAAATTTACACTTTGCGAAAAAAATATAATTTTTGTGACAGGCTACTCATTGCCAGCTTAGAGATCGATTTGAATTCATTCCTTAGTTGGCCCTTGTTAACTCTTAGATATTCATGACATTTCAGCAAGTTTACTTCAATTTTAGGCCCTAGTTTGCATATTTATGTATGTTTTGGGTTTTGAATGAATAATTTGTGTATTTGATCTTGGAGTGCACTTTCTTGCTCAAATATATATTTTGATTACATTTTAGTGTTAGAATCAATTTTTGTTGAAAGAATAGGGAAACATCAAGTGGAGATAAGATGCATTAGTAAGGATGACAAAAGAAGCTTCTTGGGCTAAATCGCTTCCATGAATCAGACAAGTCACATGGCCTGGGCTAAATTCTGAAGCCCAGGCGAAATCACTTCCTGAAACCAGAGGAAATCACGAAGGTCTGCAGAGCCTAGGCTAAATTCTGAAGCCTAGGCGAAATATCTCTCTGGACAAGAACAGCAGATTCGCGAACATCACAAAGCCTAGGCCAAATTTTGTGGCCTGGGCGAAATTTTCATCAGAGTACAAAACACAAAGTTTTGGTGAAATTAGGTTTCAAAGGTATTTAAGGTGGGAAATTAGAACTCTTCAACATCTTTCAACCTAGGCACTCTTTGGGGACTCTTGGAGGCAACTCTTTGCTAGGGTTTGGTGGTTTTGAAGGAGATTCAAGTGGAGATTGAAGATTTTGAAGAGATTCAACCTCATTTCCCTTGGTTTTTCTTCTTTCCATTTCTTCCCTCTTGAACTTCATGTTATGGCTTCCTCTATTTTTGGGATTTGTAATTGTCTTCCATTTATGAGTAGCTAAACTCCCATTTCTAGGATTATTTTGAACCTTTGTATGGATTAACATTAGATTCTTCCTCTTATTTTGTGATTAATGACATATGTGTTTATTTTACTCTTTACCTAAGGCTTCTAAGTGCAATCATCATTTAGATGTTGAGTTCACTTGATTAATGCTCGAGAGGGCTAGGTTGAGTGTAGAACTTGGGTAAAATAGTGCAAGAACTTGAAGTTTGCTTGATGAATGGATGGTTTTTGTTGATAAGATAGAGATATACTTATTGACCTTGCATAGTCACATTAGGGTTGGAGTTTAGAAATTGGGTTTTATTAATTGTAACAAGAGATTGAGCAATTTAATAGAATTAAACACTTGTTCTTGACTCGACGAAGCGTTTACAAGTACCTTTTGAACCCTAGATTAACACATGTGTCAATTAATAGCATCTATAAGAGGAGTGAATCTAAAGTTGAGAAATACAAGGGGAATAAATAATCCTAGACCCCATTTGATTGTTTGAGTCAAAAGATCAATTGTTTATGTTAGTTTTAGAAATAGATTTCTTTTATTTTATTTAAACAACCACCGATGTTTTCTTAGTTCAACTTAATTGAATTCACCTAGTCTTTTGCTTGGTTGGGATTTTAGTCCAAATCCTCATGGGAACGATACTTTTCTTATCACTTTATTACTTGGCACAACCCGTGCACTTGCGGTGCGAACAACCCTCCTTATAGTGTCGATGGAGGCATATTTACCGTGAGATTAAAACCCAACAATGTTAATTAAGGAGGAGTTACAACGTTATTTGTTTCAAATAAACAAATATATTTACTCCAAAGGGTAAAGATTACTTTTTTTGAACAGAATTTAAAGATTACTTGAATTACTGAAGATTTACACCTTTGGGGGCTAGCTTCTCGAGGGTTGAGTCTCTCTTCTCTCCCCTCTCTATCTCTTTATCTCTTGTAACACCCCAAAATTGGACTAGTAATAATAATATGAAATTAACTAAGATATTGAGATGTCATTAATCAAGTATAAATCTTTATAAATGAGAATAAGGATTATAAAGGAATTAAATGCTTATTTTAAAGGAATTAGATAGTGACTTTTAGATTGAAAATTGTATCATTGAGCACTAAACAAAATTATATGGTGGAAGAAAATATATAAATTGATGAATAGATTTTTTTCTTCAATTTATAACTAGTTAAGGATTAAACTAGAAAGTAAATAAAATTATAGTGGGAGGGCAAAATTGCAATTTCAGAGGACATAATATTTAAAATAGGGTTCAAGGGAAATTTTAACTTGGAAGTCTAGGACGTGGGGCACTGGGCATGTTTAAGCTATGTTTTCAGATCAGAATTGCTTCTTTGTTAATTGGTTATTGAATGATATTATGTGAGTTTTAGCTTGTTTTGAGATATTTCTCGACCTATTTCAATTTCCATATATATGAGTGCATGCTTGCTTGAATGTGTCAGTTTCTAAAACTTATTTCAATTATTGGTTGAAGGTATTAGTCACATGCATTGGACATGATAGAAGGTTATCTTTCTAAACCCTTTGTCTCAAAAACTTACTTTTTTCAAAATTCACCCCTTCGTCACCCTTTGAGCCCATCACTTGGTTATTATGCATTATTTATATTTGATATGTTGTCTTCTCCACTTGTATCTTTTGGAGTCATTTTTGTATGTAAAAGTTGATGTCATGAAAAGAAAAGGGAGAGAAGATTGAAGAAGAGTTTGAAAGAGTTTTGAAGAATGAATGAAAGTGTTGAAAAGAAAAAAAACAACAAAATCAGGAATGAAAGAAAAAAGTTTTGAATAAAAAGGCATCTTTATCACAAAAAATATCTTCAGGTCAGTTTATAATATTTAATATATGATCACGATAATGGTAATCCTAATTGAGGAATACTTTAACTTCGATCCAATTTATTAATAACGCAAACACATGATATGATATGGCCTTTCTAAAAAATCAATTTCATTGAAAAATGATGGTAATACACTTAGAAAGCAAATGAACAAAATTGGAATTGAAAAGACATAATTAATAAGCTAAGGCCGAATAGTGTAATTTAGTATAGGGTCATTCAAGTTTGCCCCTACTCTGGATTGGAAGTGGCCGAAACAAAGATAGTTGCAAGAAAATAAGGCTACGGATATCAGGCAGAAGTGCAGAACCACCACGTAACATCACCATATAGCTCCATTCAATGTCTGAGCCATGTAAACCTTTTACTGTTAAGTAATGCGAGATTAGTGTTTCCATTTGAGATAGAACAGATCACAAAAACAACACCTAATTCATAGTTCATTGGCAGAGGAAGAGAAGATAATTTTGGGTGGAACAAAAAAAATAAACACTAAGCAAGAAAAAAACTAATTATAAACGTATATGATAATTTTATAAGTTTGCCAAAACAGCAAGCTTTTACTTTGGGGCTTCTACCTAAAGAAGCTTGTGAAATTAGATGGAGACAAAATTTCTTAAGAAGACAAAATTTCTTAAGAAAAGTTGTTAGTAGTAGAAAAGTGCATAATATGCCAAGTCCTTAAGCAGTAGCTAGGTGCATCTAGTGATGAAGTCTCACACATGAAGGGCTTAATTATTTGTGTGTGAATTTAAATGAAAAGAATATATATGAGCAATATTTAAGCGTTTCGTAAGGTCAATTAGCATCACATTCAAACTTATTTGTTACTCGGAGGCAAAGCCTAACATGGTTGAGAAACACAAGAAGTTTCTAAATGCATACATTTTTTTTACTAATGATATATATAATTCTTTTGATTTAGTTATTAAGAATTTAACTCTAAAGTGGTTGAGAAGTGTGTAATTTACTTTCTTCAATTAAAACAACGACATTAACTCTAAACTTGAATTATGGAACTAAATATATCCATTATTGCAATTTTCATAAGAAACAGTAACAACAGAAATGTATGTTTATGTGGAGGGGAGAGAGAGAGAAAGAGATGAATCTTACTGGGAATCGAGGAGCTTGAGCAGGAGTAGTATATGTTGTGATGGTGTTATGATGACTGTTATTTGCAGCAGGTTCAACTTCATGGTTCATTGAGCTAGAGAAGACAAAACTAATTTCTTCCGCTGATAGTGAGAAACAAAAACATTACTTTTAATTCAAGGAGCTTTATATAATCATAAGAAGATGTTATAAATTTCATGTATGTATGTATATATAGTATGAAAAGAAGATGGATATGTAAAAGAACCTGAAACTAAAGAAGAGTGAAGATCCAAATATATAATAGCTTCAGTTGCCTCCTTGAACTTTGGAGCTATTAAGAAACTCAATCCCCCAATTCTGAGTTCATAATCTTCATTAGCTGTTGATATATTATTTGCCTATAAACAATAGTGAAAGAATAAACTTCTGTTCTGATCAGCAAGACTCTCAACACACATGAAACCCATGTTCTATATATAGAAGAGCTGGTTTGGTTTATATTGATACACTTATGAATGATGAAATATTTATCTTGAGATGTATTATTGTGTTGAGAGATTGATGCGACAGGGGAAAGGAGAGAAGATAAAATAAGAAGAGAAAACGATACAACATGACTGGACATAAGAGGGAAAATTAAATAAGGAGAAGAGAAAGTTGAAAGGAAGAAACTCAATACCCAATCATCAAGCCATCTACAAAATAAGATTTGTTGAAGATTTTATTTTTAGCCTCAACTCTAATTATACATAGGAATTAAAGGGAAAATACTTTAAAGAATCTAAACTACTTAAATGCAAACGATAATAAATGACGTAAGAAAACACTTATCAAAATTAAAAACAAAAAATTACTTTAACATGATGCTAATAATAAGTATCTTAAAAACATGAATTTTATGATAAATTAATACTTCCTCTGGTCCCTAATGTAAGAGCCCAAAATTTAAATGGTTTTGGTCCCTAATGTAAGAGCTCACCCCATATTCTCTCCTCATTTAATGCATTTTTTCCTACTTTACCCCTAACTCTCTTTCATATTTATTAATGCTTATGTATTTCTCTCTCTTAAAAGTACCATAATAAATATGGGCAATTTTGGAAAAGAAGCATTAACTCCAGACACCCAACTAACATTCACATGTTTTCTTAAGAAGCGTTTTTTTTACGGCTAGCTCTTACATTAGGGACCGGAGGGAGTATGCCATATATATTTCATGTGATGAGTTATTATAAGTGAAGGCTTTGGTATGAATTGATTACCTGTTGGAATATGGTTCTCCAACTACATAGATTATTAGGCGATATCACCGAGAGAGACACGCCAAGCTGCATGTAATCAGTCATTAATTAATCAACACATTCAATAACGCACATTTAAATTAACAATTACTCATTTTTCTCTTAATTATTTACAAGCTACACACATACCTAATCAACATTATATTATTGGAGAGTGAGAGAGGGTTACCATGGCATAAAATTTAGAAACGTCGTTGCAAGTAGACATAGTACACACTGTATGAGATCCAAAAAGCCTAGAACCTTGGATCTTCGGTAAATGAATATTACTCTTAAAATTAGAATGTTCAGAGGTAGTCACCACTACACAGTGTCTCTCCCCTCTATAAAACTCTCTCCATAATTCGTCCCCAGTCGGAGGCTTCGGAAACATCTGCTCATAATAAATACAATAATAAAATGAACATTCAATTTAATTAATCTTGGCTTAATCTTTAATTGAATATTAGGACATCAACCATTTTTATAAAAACAACCAAAATAATACAAAAAAACTGTTGCTTTAAAAGGTCAAAATTTATAAATGATCAATAAGTAGAAGTATATTTTTTTCTAAACATACCCTTATTTATGATTTATGAATATTTGGGGGGGGGGGGGGGGGGTGGGGTGGAGAATAGTAAAGAATCACATGATTGGGGGGAGAAATGAAAATGTGTATCAAATTTCTAAGCGAAGTCAAAATGTTGCTTATTTAAAAAAACAGTCACTTCCTAAAAAGAATACTATTACGTATAAATATATAGGACTGAGGAAGGATATACTAACCACCAAAGCCTCAGCCAAAGCACCAACTGTAAAAGGATTAAATGGTCTGTCATTTCCATTGAAGTTTATACACGATAGCTTATTCAAGAACTCGTCTATGTTTCCTGTCCAATAGCTACCCTCGACAGGCCATTCTGCGCGCGCGCAAACATAGATATAAACAATAATACAATAGATTTATCAGCTTCAGGATTAAACTAACAGAAATTTAATTGAAGATTAAGTTGCCAAAATAAGTGAGTATTTTCTCTTTCCATCCATTAATCTTTACAGTTAGATTTCATAAGATAATTAAGGGGTGTACCTGTATCTCCATATTTAACATTGTACATGACGAGCCCAAACTCCATTTTGGTATGATTTGCATTCTGAATATAGATAGATATATATAGAAGTCATCAAAGGAATATAAGATAATACTTTCATCTCAAATTCGAGACGATGTAGTTAATTAATTCATGAAAAAATTAAAAAAAATTGGTTAACTGAATTAATTATTTTTATTTTTATGTAAAAGTGTAGCACTTTTTCTAAAATATCAAACACAGAGAGGGGGTCGTGGAGAGGGAGAGAGAGAGAGAGAGGGAGGGAGAGAGAGGGAAGCACTTGAGTATGGGATCTACATTCAGGGCTCATCCCAAATTTACTCATCTCTTCCTCATCAACCAGCAAAACACACAAAGTGGGCCCCAGACCTCTCCTCTCTTTCTCTTTCTCCCTCACATCTCTCACTCTCCAACCTCCACCCCAACCACACCACCTTCGCCGGCCTCCCTTCTGCCTCGACCACCGCCGCCGCCGACTGCCCAAACCAACCTCGTCCACTCCTCTCACCTCTCTTCCTACCTCCACCTCATTCACTCACGTCCGCCAACGTCTCCTCCGCCCTCCACGTCATCAAGCTTCACTCCGGCGGAGGCGGCGTCAAAGAGAGGAGCTTGAGAGGTTGGTTGGAGGAGGCGTCGGCGGACGTGAGGACGGTGGATACGTCGGCGGATGTGAGGACGGTGGTTGAAAAGGCGGAGAAGCATCGGTGGACGTGAGGACGGCGGTTGAAAAGTTAGCGGTTGGTTTGGGCAGCGGTGGCGGTGGCGGTTGAGGTGGAAGGGTGGCCGGCGAAGGTGGTGTGGTTGGGGTGGAGGTTGGAGAGTGAGAGAGGTGAGGGAGAAAGAGAAAGAAAGGAGAGGGTCTGGGGCCCACTTTGTGTGTTTTGCTGGTTGATGAGGAAGAGATGAGTAAATTTGGGATGAGCCCTGAATGTAGATCCGTTGAGTATGGGAAACAAAGAAAATGAAAAAGGTACTCCCTCTAGTCTTAAATATAAGAATATGAGAGATGAGTTTGGTCCTAAATATATGACCTATTTCTAACTTTTACCAATTTTTTCTCAAAATATCCCTATGAATGCCCCCTAATATGACAAGAAAAGAGAAAGGGTGGAGGCAATGCTCCCTAATGGTAGACAAGAGGAGAGGGAGAGTGGATTCAATTGTTCCCTAATACTCCCTTCGGTCCTAAATATAAGATCTAGTTGACTTTTTTAGAAAATCCTAAAAAAGCAAAAAATAAGTTAATTATAAATTGATTTACCTAATTTTTTCCCTTAGACTAGTTTATTTTACCTATAAACTAATGGATTATCTAAAAATATATTAAATATGTCATCATTAATTTAATAACATATTTCGCAACCTTAATCTCTCCAAAAAAAAGTCAACTAGGTCCTATATTTAGGACAGAAGATAGTAGTATACAAGAAGAGAGAATGTGGGGGTAAATGTGGCTAATTAGGGTATATTGGTAATATCATGTCATTTTAACTAACTTAACTAACATCCTTAATCTAATCAAATTAGGTAAGTAGGTCTTATATTTAGGACCAGGGGAGTATTAAATTATAACGGGCCAACAAATTTTAACTCAGAATCTATTTTGTTCGGTAAGGAGTTTTAGGCTCAAACTAACATTTCTCTGAAAGTATCAAAATATATATATATATATATATATATATATATATATATATATATATATATATATATATATATATATATATATAACAGTTTTTTCGTTTACAGATAATCTATTGACTGTCAATATCTTCTTTTTTAAAACTATTAATGTTGATATTTTAATGGAAAATGTCAAAATTGTTGAGTTTTGAAATTTTAAGGGTGATTTTGAAAAAAAAACTGTCAGGTCAAAATAGCTTTTGAACAAAAACTTTGAGAGCAAATTTGCATCTTAACTCAATTACAATATTAGGGTAAAATGGAGATAATATAAACTAAATGAAAAGAGGGAGAGAGTTTCAGTTCAAAAAAAGAGGGAGAGAATGAAGATAGGGATGAGGTTCCACATCATGTTTAGACCAAACAAAACGTAGAAAAAGTTGATTTTTATAAGAAATTTAATGAACAAAATCAATCACTATAAATATTTATTTTTAATCAAAATTAATTTACTGTTCTGTAAATCTATTGTATAATGTAGACACAGGGACATATGTTAAAATTAAATGATTTATTTAGTTGTATTGTTTTTTTCACAAAAAAGTCTAACTTAATTTTACATTTAGGAGAGGAAAAATTACTCTAAAAATGAATCATATACTCGTTTCTAAGGTAATTGAGTGTGTAGATGAATAATGATATTTTTATTAAAGATAAATTTTTGGAGATCTATAAACTGAAAATTACTCATGCATGTTTAATAATAACAAAACAGTAAAGAATGCCTAATAACAAATTCATTTGGCATCTTAAACTCATCAATATGAAAAAAAATACCGGTTCTTCTATCCACTTGAGATGGTAGTTTCTGCATAAATAAGTAAAAATATTGAAAGTTATTATTAAGAGGGGGAATCTAATACATAAACATGAATAATAATTTAGTGCGCTCATGGTGAACATAAGAAAACACTTCTCATCTTTAAAACGAACTCTATAAAATGCAAAATTTGATATGAACGGTTAAAATGAGTGAGGAATGTGATCCCTCAAAGTATGCCTAATTTATAGACATATGTGGATTGATGAAGTTGCACCTGCAATTTAAAGCTCATTTCATCCACATGTCAATCTAGTGTGTGTGTGTTTGGAAATTGAAGTGACATCTAGCTAGGTTGAAATGTGGGATAGTTATATATATTTTTGTGTCTTAAATATAAAACCTAATTGACTTTTTTTTGTAAAGATTAAGGAAGCAAAATAGCTTATTTAACTATAACATATTTGATATATTTGTACATTGTCTATTAGTATATAGGTGAAATAAACTAATTTAAGAAAACAATGAGCTAAACCAATCTATTATTTTTTGCTTTCTTAGAATTTTCTAAAAAACTTAACTAGGTTTATTGGAGGGAGCACTACATTTTTTTCAACTTCGTACATAATTAGGATTTAAAGCTTCATCATGAAATCAGTGTAAGATTATTAATTAATAGTGATTTTTATTAATATTGGAGCCTCATAGTTCAGACTGAATAATCAAAACCGTGAACTATATTGTCTTACATATTATTTTATTTGACTTGTAGTAATTAATTGGTTAATTGATTAGATGAATGTATATCGCGTGTCTCATTCCCTCAATGATTAGTTACTTCCATAAAATTACACACACACTCACACATTCAATGACACAATATTTTAGTAGCCTAGTAGGTCAATTCTATCTACACACCTCTCTAGTAAAAATTATATGTCCATCATGGCCATTACTAAAAACTAAATGAAGGTTTTTTAATAGATATACTCACCGAGAAATAATGAAAGTGTAAACATTTAATATTTGTTAAATTAATGATTTTCCAAAATTTACACTAATTTAGTGAGTATGTACTAGTGTCTCTCACCTAATTCTTTCATTAAATAGGGTATAATGGAAAACAGTTATTGCTTACTCAAACTTGTATTGTCCAATTAGATTTGTAATTATTAATAAGCGCGTAAGTGGGGTGTATCGTGTATGTGTGTAGTACTACTTCAAATCCCTACTTATCTCTCCATGGAGTCCATCAAGTAATTATTTTTCCATTTTCGTAAAGAGAAGTTTGAACTGTGAGTAAATTAGAGCTATTCTTTTATTCGTTCAGCGTTTTCATCATTTCATCACATAAATTCAAAACTAAAATCAAAAGAAAAGAGAAAATTAAAGGGAAAAGAATAAATAAAATGAGTAGAAAATTAAAACCAAAACAAAGGAAAAACATTCAATTCTAGGACATGTCTTCCAAAAACATCGTCTAAATCAGTCTTCAAAGTTAGAGGCCAAACTTTTATTAGACTCACTAAAAAAATATTATTTGAGCAATGATGATATGTCACGGTTGAAATCCCAAAAGTGTCAGCAAAAGTTCTTCAGCGACATTAAGATGCAAATACACACACACACACAAACACACACACAGAGAGAGAGAGGGACCTGACGATATTCCTGACGTAATCAGAGAAAATGTGAGGCCAGTGAGGCCTCATGGATTTGCTTCCATCTACAACCAACATCAACCACTTTTGATCCATAATTTGATGACTGTATCCGGGGAGGGGAGGGAATGAGGGAGGGAGAGAACAGTTATATGAAGGACAACTTAGTGAGAAAATAAACTAGAGACCTCTATTTGATTTGGCTGGGATGTCTATCCCTTTTGGTTTCTTATTAATAGAGCTTCACAGTTATGCCTTTTATTCCTAATGGCTTGCTAGCTAATTTTTGAAACGTTTGTTTTGCTTTTTACTCACTCATCAACATTAAGCCCTCAGTTATTATTACAACTATATATAGGGAAATTTGACCATTTGATTAATTTGAACGATTTAGATCATGCTACACATTGGAAGTCGCAGGATGATTGTCAATCTCACTTGATAAGATCTGAACCCTTCAAATAAATCTAAAGGTTGAAATGGATTATTTCTAGATGTTTAATGTAATCAATATTCCTGTGGGCATGGTGTTCAATGTATCACAGAAAGAAACAATATACATTAATTGTTCTGTCACCCAACCACTTTATGACAATAAATTACATGCCCTCCATTTCTGATTATAATATTAGTTTACTTTTTAAAAAAAAAAATTCTATAGAAAACTAAATAAATTAAATTGATTTTACCAAGTTTTTTCTCTAAACTTAGTTATACTATAGGTGTTATAAGTTTACATATATTCTAGTAACTTAAAATATTGAATATATAATTAAGAATAGATAAACAACATAAAAGTGGCCTTTTAATTTTTCAATCCACAGCAGGCTTTATATTAACAACTAACATATAAAAGGTACGACTACAAATTGGGATAAAGTGTAAACATTTCTTATTTGTTAAATTGACTAATTTTCCAAATTTACACTAATTTAATTAGTATGTACTAGTGTAATTCTCACCTAATTCTTTAATTAAATAGGGTATAATGAAAAACAGTTATTGCTTACTCAAACTTGTATTTACGACCAATTAGATTTGTAATTATTAGTAAGCACACAAGTGATGAGTATATATGTGTGTAGTACTACTACTTCAAATCCCTACTTATCTCTCCATGGAGTCCATCAAGTAATTAATTTTCCTTGCATTTTCGTAAAGAGAAGTTTGGTCTGTGAGTAAATTAGAACTATTCTCTGATTCGATTGGCGTTTTCATCTTTTCATAACACAAATCCAAATCTAAAATCAAAAGCAAAGTGAAATTAAAGGGAAAAAATAAAATGAGTAGATAATTAAAAACAAAACAAAGGAAAAACATTCAATTCCAGCACATGTATCCAGAAACATTATCTAAATCAGCCTTCAAAATTAGAGGCCAAAGTTTTATTAGACTCACTGTTAATGTCTTGAAGTTCATACTTTTTAGCATGATTCACTTGCTTTTATATATACTTTTTGGAGATTTGATATATATTTTAGAGGTTAAACTATAGGAAGGATGCATTATTCTTTTGGTTGCACACTTATTTCTCATTTTTGTCTAAGTTATTATTTTGCAAGGTATTTTTGTATTAGGGAATTGAAGACAAGCATTGGAGAAGTTAAAAATTATTGAGAGCATGTTTGGAGCATTCTATTTGCTTGGGAAGAAATCAATTTTCATCGAAACAGAACTGAGTCACGGCATGATTCTATGTGTAAATTCGGTGTCGCGGCCCAATTTGAATTTCAGCCACCAGAGAAAACCATGTCGCGACACAGTTTTCTACCACTATTGTGTGCCGCGGCACAGTTGCGAACAGAAATGCCAAAATGCACAACACTGAAAAATTAGGTTTTAAAAGGGCCAAAACACATGGGATTGAGTATTCTTGACTTCTTGGAGCACTTGGGAGTATTTGGCTATGCTAGGGCTTGTTTTTTGGTGGGGATTGAGGTAGGCTTTGGAGTTGCAAAGAGATTTGGACTTCCTTTCTTGGTTTTTCCTCTCCTTTTTCATTCTCTACTCTTGTTCATGTTTGTGTTAATGTATATTCTCATGGATTTGTTGAACATGAGTGGCTAAATACTTTTATTCTAGGATTATTTTGAACCCTTGTATGGATTAACTCTTGATTTTTCCTCTCCTTTTGTAATTAATGTTATATATGTGTTTATTTCACTCTAGCCCTAATGCTTCTAAATGCTTGATCACCATTTAGTTGATTTGTTCATTTGACTTATGACTTGAGAGAGCTAGGTTAAGTGTAGAGCTTGAGTGAAATAGTGTAAGAACTTGAAGTTTGCATGACAAATGAATGGTTTTGTTGATAAGATAGAGATATACTTATTGACCTTGCATAGCCACATTAGGGTTGAAACTAAAAAATGGGTTTTATTAATTGTAACAAGAGATTGAGTGATTAATGAAATTAAACACTTGTTCTTGACTCGACGGAGCGTTTACAAGTACATTTGAACCCTAGGTTAGCACATATATAGCTATTAAAAGCAATTGTGAGAGGAGACCATTTTAAGGTTAGGAAATACAAGGGGGATAAATAATTTTAGAACTCATTTTATGCTTGAAGTCAATGAATCACTTGTTTATAGTTTTTCTTATTTATTTTTATGGTTACCCTTCACATCTTGATATTTGAATCACTCAAATTGGGCGAGAGTGCGATAATCATTACTTGACCGGGTTTTGGAACCAAATCCTCGTGGGAACAATACTCTACTTATCACTTTATTACTTGGCGCGACCCGTACACTTGCGGTGCGAACACTCACTAAAAAAATAGTCTTTGAGTAATGACAATATGTCACGCGTACGGCTGAAAGCACAAGAGTGTTCGCATAAGGTCTTCAGCGGAAGTAAAAAGTCATCGCTAAGACCCAACTATTTTCCCGACGTAATCATAGAAAATGTGAAGCCAGTTAAGCCTCATGGATTTGCTTCCATTACAACCAACATCAACCACTTTTGATTCGTAATTTGATGACTGTATCTGGGGAGGGGAGGGAATGAGGAAGGGAGAGAATAGTTATATGAAGGACAACTAGTAGGAAAATGAACTAGAACGTAACCTCTCTTTCATTTGGTTGTGATGTGTATCCCTATTGGTTTCTTATTAATAGAGCTTCACAGTTATGCCTTTTATCCCTTGTGGCTTGCAAGCTAATTTTTGAAAAGTTTGTTTTGCCTTTTAATCATTCAACCTTAAGCCCTCAGTTTCTCTTATAACTGTAGGGAAATTTGACCATTTGATCAATTTGAATGATTTAGATCATGCTACACATACAGTAGAAGTCATAGGTTGATTGTCAATCTCATCACTTGATAAGATCTGAACCCTTTAAATAAATCTAAAGGTTGAAATGGATTATTTATAGATGTTTAATGTTAATTAATATTCCTTTGGGCATGGTGTTCAATGTATAGCAAAAAGAAACAATATACATCAGTTGTTCTGTAACTCAATCACTTTATGACAATAAATTATATGCCCTCCATTTCTAAATATAATACTAGTTTACTTTTTAAAAAAAACTATAGAAAACTAAATAAATCGATTTGATTTGACCAAGTTTTTCTCTAAACTTATTTATTTGTGTTATCAGTTAACATATATTCTAGTAACTTAAAATATTGCATTTACTTTAGAATAGATAAACAACATACATTGTGGCTTTTCTTCAATCCACGGGAGGCTTTATATTAACAACTAACATATATAAGATACGATTAGGGATTGGAATAAAGTGTAAACATTTCATATTTGTTAAATTAATTTAACTTTCCAAATTTACACTAATTTAATGAGTATGTACTAGTGCCTCTCACCTAATTCTTTCATTAAATAGGGTATAATGGAAAACAGTTATTTCTTACTCAAACTTGTATTGACCAATTAGATTTGTAATTATCAGTAAGCACATAAGTGGGGTTTATGCATGTGTGTAGTACTACTTCAAATCCCTACTTATCTCTCCATGGAGTCCATCAAGTAGCTAATTTTCCATTTTCATAAATAGAAGTTTAATCTTTGAGTAAATTAGAGCTATTCTCTATTCGATCGGCGTTTTCATCTCTTCATCACATAAATCCAAAACTAAAATCAAAAGAAAAGAGAAATTAAAGGGAAAAGAATAAATAAAATGAGTAGAAAATCAAAACAAAGGAAAAACATTCAATTCCAGCACATGTCATCCAGAAATATCGTCTGAATCAGCCTTCAAAGTTAGAGGCCCAGATTGTTCTAAATTCATTCCTAGTTTAAGTCTAGTTTTACCTCAACCATAAGTTATGTTTAGTTAGCATCAAAATCATTATTCTTTGATATGCAGTCTAGACCTAGGATCTCCTCTCATACTTGCATTATTTGAATGACCTTGCTGTACAAAATGCTATAAGTGTGATATGTGGAGGAAAATCAAGGTAGTCATTGTAAGTAAACCATTGGTTGATTTGGCTACCCCGAACACCACATTTGAGTGTGGATGATGCGTTCGTCAAGGCAGTTGCTATAGACCAACTAATGGTTGGTTCAATCCTTGAAAGATCAATGGGTTATTGATTAGCGTTGTTGAGCTTAGTCCAGATCTTGTATGTTAAAAATATTGCATCAAAACATGGTTTTGCCCGATAGCAAGCAATTTTTTGTATCTTTGATTTTGACATTCATTTCATCATAAGCACTTGAAATTCTCTCAAATTGGTACAATTTTCAATTTTATGATATTTTAAAGAGTTAATACCAAAAAATGCAATGCTTTTTATGTTAGTGCAATATCTTTAAAAAAATTGTATGAAATTGAAAATTGAATCAATGTTTTTCCTATAATTTATTATCACTAACTATACATGGAATCTTGTGGTATAATCAATCTTAAACAAGTGCAAGGCTATGACCCTCTTTAATAAGTATAGACTATTTTGTTACTTTAATATGGGTAGGAGTTAGTGCAAACTAAGTCCCTCCTAGATAGCTAAGACAAGAGAGGCCGATATTAAAGTGAATACAAGATGGAAAATATAGAAAGCAAATAAGAAAATAAATTGGAAATGAAAACACATAGCTATAGTAAGATAAGGCCCAAAATTTTGATTTAGAAAGTCAGGCCCGAGAGCACAGCTTGTAACACAAAGAATTAGGCCATTTTAAGAATTTTGACGGATTGGGAGTGGCCCAAGCAAATAAGACCAAAAATACTTTGGGAATGGGGCAGAATGATGTTATTAGTGTAGAAGAATGGTGATGGCAGGAAGATGCAGTATATCCTACCATATGAAATACATTAATTAAATTATAGTTGTTAGTTATATTAGTTAGTATGATGTGCTTCTTCTAAAACACCACAATCATCTCTTTTTATCATTTCCCATTATAACAAGATACATTTAATCCATATTCATTAATCTCACCTGTATTTAAGATTACATCAATATTCAATAGATGTAATCAGGTTTGCAAGATGCAATTATCTTTACAAAAGCATCAATGTAATCGTCCCCTTGGAATATAACCAAACGTGTCATAAGATCTTAGATTTAGAACAAACTCCTCCAACTAACTCTTATATAAAGTAGGAAATGGGGGAAGTTACTTAGAGCAGTCTACTACTGCAATACCTATCTTTAATTAAAATTTGACATTAAGTGGCTGTTTGGTACAAGGACTTTGAAGAAGGGAGAAATTTGTCAGTTAAATTTGTTAAAAAAAATTAAGTGGGGTTGAAAGTATTCAATAATTTTTCATAATCTTATATCTTACATCTTCTCATTATAAAAAATTAACATTTATAACCCCACTTGTCTATTCTTTTATATCCAACTGATAAAAATTTAACTTCCCCTCTCCTCTCCTCTCCTCTCCTCATATCAAACAGTACCTACAAATTCAGGGTCCTTCAATTTGTTATATCACTCGATCCATATTTAATATCAAGGTGAGAAAAATGTGTAGCAAAAAGAGTAAAAAGTAAATAGCACCCCCCGCCTGCTTATTTGATTCATCCATTTGGTAAAACGAGAGAAGTGTTCAATCCTATCCACATATTACAAACTCAACTCACCAACCTCTGATCCTAGAGGTCCAAACACAGCTTCAACTTCTTTCTCATCCACTTCCTCCAAACTTGATGGTTCCCATTTGGGGTTCTGCCAGATAATCAACATTACCAACGATGTCAATGTAAATATAACAAGATCTATTATAAGCCACATTATTCATAAATCATGAGCAATATTCTCGTTCTTTACACCCTCTTAATGCACATAAAGTTTGTTCAGCTCCCAACGTGTTTATAAATGATAAACCACATATTAATCAACATAAGTCAAATGAATCTATTTCACAAGCAATAAGCAGTACAACAATCCTTTCTATATACTCCATACAGTGGATAAGAAAAAGTGTTAGTTAAGTTCTTAAAATGCTTGTTATGGAAGTAAATAGTAAACCACAGTACCACATTTAAAGATACACAAATTAAACCTCTACTATACTCATTTAACTAAACTATTATACTACACTTCCTTTACAGACCACTAAAAAACAAGTGAGGGAAAAATTACTTTTTTTTCATACAAATGGAACAGGATATGCAATATGCATTCTGTTATTATCATCATTATTTAATAATAATTGTCCTTCTTAATTTCTTTTTTAATTCAAGAGTATAAAGAATATTTATCAAATTCAAAAACATTTCTTTCATTTTATTTTCCTGAGTGAAGGATTCAGAATCAAAACTAAAACTGCAAAGTCAATAGGCCTTGACAAGCAAAATGGTTAATAGTCTTATTTTCCTTTCTAATTTATTTCATTCTGCATGACAAATGATCTCAATCATATCAAAATTATGGAATTAGAAGAAGGAACCTGGTCCTTGTCCACCAACACAGCTCTAACACCCTCAGTAAAATCAGGTCGAAGAGCAGATCTTAAGGCAATGTGATACTCAGTTTTCATAACACCATGTAGCTGAATTTGTAAAAATACATGAAGTATATAAGAAACATGATCCCACGAATTATTAAGAGAAAGCTACTCAATGATTCCAACAATTGCAGACTCACTGTGGATAACTCATTATCATTTTGTCCAAGTGCAGAGGCCACTCGAGAGAAATGCTTCTGTGTCAAGCTAAGGGAAAAAGGAGCTCCTTTTCCTATACATTGGAGGGCTTCATTAGCCCACTCTACAACTACAAAAAGAAATAGGAAAATGCTATCAAAGTTCAGTGACTGAAAAAGTAAGCAAGAACAAAAAAAAGCTTTGCACGGAATACTCAATACAGCTCAACATCAACAAAGATTAGGTCAATAATCATACCAGTGGGATCATCACTTGATTGGTGCTTTTTAAGATCTTCAATAGTCTCAGTAACTGATTTATTTGATCCAAAGGATGAAATTATTTGAGGTAACAGCTGCTTCAACTGTGCCTCAGTTTCAGGGTTGGACTCATATCTGGCTAATAGTAATATGATGTCCTGATGCGGATCCTCAGAACTGTATAATCAATGAACTTGTTTAAGATCTTCATTTTTGATAAATCATGTGTAATCAAAAAAGCTGATTACATAATTATCTGACAATTTAATATATTTTCCATGAGCATAGAACAAGCTTATGCCTTGTTACTGAACAAGGTCATGCATGCAGCACTTATTTATCCAAAAAAATAAATCGACAAATTATTACAAGGACCTAATCTAATCGGAAAATTTAATACAAAAAGAAGAGTTATAAAAGTACAACAGCTTTGAAAATTCCACAAAGCTCAGTGATAAAATCAAAGGCTTGGAAACTCCCACAAATATGTAAACAATTCTACATTTATTGAGTTTTGTCTCACTTTTCCAAGGGGAAAAATATAAAAATTGTAAAAGGACCATGCTGAGACATACAAGGTAGATGCCAAAAGGGCCTCCTTGAACAATCCTAACTTTCCAGATGGCACATAATGTGTTCCTAGTCCAACATATATAGCATCTGAAGGAGTCGATATCCTTTTTCCAGTCAATCCAAGATAAGCACCTGCAGTTAGACAAGAAAGCAAGTGGTAGAGCCTGTCAATATGTCACACAATACCTGGATACTTCAAATTGCCTTGTTGGAAGTATTTCAAAGGAGGGAAAAGATAACACACAAAAGAAAACGAGGATCAAAATAAGAAAGCATATTATTGCCAACCTTCTGATCTTCATTAACTTGTCTAACAAATGCAATAAACAATGAGGAACTCTTTAAACTAAAGAAGCAAAAACATACCAACAGATCCTCCTCCAGGACTTTGTGCTGCTATATGAGCAAAACCTACATCTGGGAACAAGCCAATTCCATTTTCTGGCATTGCGAGAAGAGTTCTCTGGAAAGTGACAGGTAATAAAAATAATTGTTTGCAATATCTAATATTTCCTTTTTTTTTGGCCATGATCTAAAATTGTCATTTCATGTATATATTAACATACAATATGACAAAACAAGGATGCCATCACAAGGTCTGCATACCTCTGTTATAATTCGAAAGCGGCCATGACCAGATAGACCAATTCCAAAACCCATAGTTACACCATCCATGAGGCTTATATATGGCTTCTTGTACTCAGAAATTTTGCAAATCAAAGAATACTCAGCAGCAAACACCTGAAGCATGCATTTTAACAAAACTTAAGTTTCAAATTATACTCACAGGTAACGCAGAAATGCAAGACACAGGAAAACACAATCGATATATTGTTACGGAACTTCCAAAACAATGCAATTTTCCTATTTCCAATTAGAGGAAAGATGATGAAAATGGAAGGAAGAAAGAAAAAATGACGACTGAACTGGTGTTCAACTTTTATGATACTAGTAGGCAACTCAAAGTGGGCCCGAAATACATGAACAGAAGACTTATGCAAAGTCAGAATAAATAATAATAGAAGTTAGAGATTAGAAAAACCAAAATATCCCTAATTTCAATTTTCCTCCTAAGTTCCATCATTCCCCATGAATTTGATGTAATATAAATTGAAAGATGACTATGTCAACAGACAACTAAACAGACGTATAAACAATGATGAGCAAATCAGAATTACAACAAAGCCTTATTCTACTATGTGGGTCGGCTTTATGGATTGTATGATGTCATTATGTTCTATTAGTAACCATTAGAATCACATTGAGATATATTGATAAGCTTGAAGAGAAAATAATAATAAAACCTTCGGCACTAGAGGAGTGCTTTTGTCCTTTTGGATTTCAGCAGCAACGCCTTTGATATCCATTCCTGCATAGATAAACTAAGATAACTCTCAAACTCTAATCTATCATTCAATTACAACTAGCACGAAACTCAAGAAAAAGCTTAGAATAATAACCACTACCCTTTGCATGTCAATTAAAAATTTAACTTGAATCTATATCTATATATTTTTTATCAATGAATCTATATCTATATTAAACAAACATATTATACAACAACAATATACCCTTATCCCACTAGTTAGGGCCGGTTACATGGATTGTACGACACCAATGTCGTCAATCCATGTTCATAAGATTCAATGGGGTTTCATGTTATCAGGGTAACCCTCCTCCTCTACCCATGCTTGGGACCGGCTATAAACATAAGCGGGTTATAGATAAACTTATTATGCTAAGATAAAACACTCATTAAAAGAGAATATTTCTAAATTACTCAACAATACCTGCAGAGAAGGCACGAGACGAGGTGCTATCAACTAAAACACATTTGACACCAGGGTCCGATTCCCATTCATCAAGATAACTTTCAAATCTTATATCCATATCTGTTTCACAAAACATCCAAGTCAGGGAAAAGATAAATCCTATAGTCCAATAGAACTACTTGATTTTAATCCTAAACAACAACAACAAAGCTTTATTCCAACTACGAAGCCATTATGCTCTATCAATAGTCATGTTCAGCAAAATATCGTTAATCCATGTTTGTAAGATTCAACATAATTTTACGTTGGCTGTCGAGGCCTAACACAACCCAGCTCTTTTATCCGGATTCGGACCGGCTATAAATATAAATATAGGCAGAGTATTCCATTTTTTTATCCTAAACAATTAAAAAATTCGCAACTGGGTAGCCATGAATTTAACAGAGAATACAATCAAACACACCAAATGTCAATAAAAAATCCAAACTTTACAATCCCCATCAATGCAATATACTAATATAATTCACCCCACTACAATTTTTTTTAACAACAATTGGGTAAAAAACAAATAAAGTTAGAGCAAAAGAGAGAGATTGAGCAAAAGGGTAACCAAAATTCATTGCATTAAGGGCTTTGGGACGATCAAGAGTGAGAACAGCAACACCGTTTTGATGAACACTTCCCTTCACAAACTCTTCCACTGAAGAAGAAGCCATGGAAGCAATGGTACGAGGAAGAAAGGAATGTGAAAGAGAAAGTTTGAGAGATTTTGAGAAACAACGAAGAGAAGCCACACCACTAACAAGAAGTGTGATGCTTCGCATGCTTTTGATTACTGTAAATCAGGAAGCCTCTGAATGAAGAGAGTGATATTTCTTTCTTTGATTTTCTTGGACGATTTTGCCCCTGCTTGTTGCTTTGTTTTACGTGCACGTGCGTTTGTTTGGTTGTGTCGTTGGAGGTTAAATTTGGTACTGTAAGTGTTCTCTCGATAAGTATCAGCCACGACTATACTGACTGTACTATGGACAATCCATGTCATAATAATTGTTATATATACTCCCCTACCCTAATAACCTACCCAGCCAAAAAAACGCTTCTTAAGAAAATATGTGAATGTTATTTGGGTGTCTCGAGTTAATATTTTTTTCCAATATTGCCCATATATATTGTGATACTTTTAAGAGAGAGAAATACAAAAACATTAAGGGCCCGTTTGGTTGGACGGAAAGTGTGTAATGGAAATGGAAATGGAATTGAGTAAGGGGGTAAAGATAGAAAGTAGAGGAGGTAAATTAGGTAATAATGAGATGTAAAAGTTTGTGTGGCCCAGGAAAAGTGTGAGATGGAGAGAGAAAGTTTGTGGGCTCATGGTATATGTATTTACCTTTCCCAATTCCTGATTTGAATTCCATTCCTCAATTCCTATGGAACAAACGGGCCCTAATAAATATGAAAGAGAATTAGGGGTAAAGTTGAAAAAATGCATTAAATGAGGAGCTCTTATATTATAGACCAAAATCATTCAAATTTTGAGCTCTTATATTAGGGACTGGAGGGAGTATTATATAGGAAAATAATCGGCATAATAGTAATGTTGAATCATTTATATAGTACTCACATCAACTCTCTTGTATGCATTCTATCTATTTTGTTAATCACATAAATCACTATCTCATAGCTTTTTATTTTATATGGATTTATATATGATTAAATGAGAATGTTTTAAAAATAAAGTATATGGTGACATTTAGTTGAAAAACTTGATGAAATACATATAAATAACTTGAATAAAACCATGTTTTATGCTAGAAAAATAACTTAAGGATATTGGGTGTTTCATGGGAAATACTGTAAAATGCAAGATGTATTTTACTTTTTTTATAAAATATTCTATCAATGCCTTCCTTTTATATATTATCGTGTACTTTTTGTTTTTTAGTATTTTATTTATAATTTATAGTATCTTAATCAATGCCTATCCTTTTATATAGGGCAAAAGCCCAAAAGTGATACATAACTATTGGTCAAGGAACAAAAATAGTACATAACTATTTCAAGGTACAAAAATGATACTCAACTTTTACCATGTGATCAAAAATGATATTTTCAGTAATATGACAATAATATTAGGTCTGAAATGTCCAAAATGCCCTTATAATTAAATAAACTTTTACCGGGTGACGATTAATTTATAAGGGCATTTTGGGCTTTTCATGTCTAATATTATTGTCATATTAGTGAAAATATCATTTTTGATCGCATGGTAAAAGTTGAGTATTATTTTTGTACCTTGGAATAGTTATGTACTATTTTTGTTCCTTGGCCAATAGTTATGTATCATTTTTGGGCCTTCGCCCTTTTATATATTATCGTGTACTTTTATTTTTTTAAAAAAAGACCTAGAATGAAGACAATTTCTTAACTATCATTTTGTAAAAAAGGCATAATATTCATTTAAAAACAAGAAATTAGAAATATTAAATCTAAAACATCGATCTTCAATTCAGACGTCATCTATTCATCTTTTCAATGAACACCTATTATCATCAATTTCAATTTGGCATTTCAATTAATCAATCTTGAATTTGTTTTGTTTTAGTGTGTGTACATGTCGTGCATTATTGTCTACTTATTTTAGTTTTTTTTTTTGCAATAATCCTAATAAGGAAATTCTGATTTTATGCTCTTGTAAACAAGCTAACCAGAGTATTTTATTAATAATTTATAGTATCTTAATCAATGCATATCCTTTTATATATTATTGGTCAAATTGCCAAAATCAATAATTAGAACTTATATACTTAAAGCAACGCCATTAGCAAAATTATTACCACATTCAAATTCCAAGTTAGAAATAATATGGTACCACATTCAATTACAAGCCATGAAAATTGGAACCAATAATTTGCAAGCAGTTAAATTTTTTTGAACACATTTTTCGGACCAAACACAACAGCAAAACCAACTAACGCGGTTGGCAAGTTGAAGTGCGAATGTCCTACTTATATACTCACACACACACACATTTCTGGTCGATGTGGGACTAAGAGCAAGCACTTAAATTGAAATTGCCCTATTTCCAGATTTGTTACATGCACACTCACAATTGGGTGTTGGGTGTTGTGCTTAGGCATTAACAATATATATGGACCAATGATTTGACTTTAGAGGGATATAATTTTTCGTTAACAAAGTAAATTGTTGGAGTTAATAATTTTTTGAATGTGCTATTATCTATTAAAGTAGTAAAATTTGTTCTTATTCAACATAGATTAATAATGTATGTCTTATACAAAATTGTTTTGCGCGGTAAAAAAAAAGTCTTGTTTTATTTATAATTTATAGTATCTTAATCAATGCATATCCTTTTATATATTATTGTGTACTTCTTTTTTTAAAAAAAACCTAGACTAAAGACAATTTCTTAACTATCATTTATCCAAAAGTCATACTATTCATTAAAAAAACAAGAAATTAGAAATGTTAAATTGGGGACATCCATATTCAATTTTGGACGATCTAAGATTAGTGTCATTTATTCATTTTTTTCAACGACCACCTATCATCAATTCATCATCAATTTCAATTTGTCCTTTTAATTAATCAATCTTGAATTGATTTTGTTTTAGTGTGAGTGCTCATGTCCTGCATTATTGTCCTATATAATTGTCTCAATTTTTTACTTGGACATTTCTTCTTATTGTTATTGTTGAATATTTTTATGGATTTATAATTAAGTTTTAATATAAGATGAATTTGAATTTTTTTCCAATAGATTGGGATAATTTTCACGTCATTATAAGTTTTTTTATTGTCGTGATTGTGTTTAAGTATGTTGAAATTTTGCATTCCATAAAGAAAAAAGAAAGAAAATCAAATCAAATCAAAAGTTTTCTACACTCCTTTTTTAACTAAAATGTTCTAACTTGTTGGACCAGTCCAGGTAGTAAGGTAGACCAAGTATAGTCCACCGTGACCTCATCAGGTTGGAACTGAATTGGACCACATGCATATAGGTTTTCTTATTCTTTTTTTTTTAATCGAGAATATAGGTTTTCTTATTCAATCCCAGAAAAACCTTATGTGTGACTAAACCTTTTCAATCTCCTCCTTACATACCACTACTTCTAACTTCTATTTGCTACTATTTCAAAATAGACTAAAGTATACTTTTGGTCCCTTATGTTTGCATCAAGTTTCAATTTAGTCCTTTATGTTTGGAAAGTACACTTTTAGTCCTTTTTTGTTAACACCGTTAGTTTAACTTAACGGAAAATGCTAACTTAACAATTTTAAATGGTTATTAAATATTGAAAAAATGTTCAGATTAAAATATTTGAGTGTAAATATTGTTATATTTTCAAAATTTATCATTTTTGGTCCAATTTCATTATAAAATGATCATTTAAAATTGTTAAGTTAACATTTTCCGTTAAGTTAAACTAACGGTGTTAACAAAAAAGGACTAAAACTGTACTTACCAAACATAAATGACTAAATTGAAACTTGATACAAACATAAGGGACCAAAAACATACTTTAGCCTTCAAAATACTCTCGCAAGTTTAAAATATAAGACCTCTTTGATTTTTTTTATGCAAGTAAAAGAATTAAATTAGATCAATAACTTATAACATGTATCATGTATAATTACATTATAGATTAGTTTATAAGTAGAATAATTTAAGTTGGAGAAAAATGATAGTGAATAATTTTGCATGTTTAATTTCTTAAAAAAAGTCAAAGTGATTTTATAATTCGGACTGGAGAGTGTATAACACTTATCGGAAGAGGTGAATTTCTTCCTAAATATTTGACTTCTTTTTTATTTTATTATTAAATCTCCCCCAATTTATCTCTATTAAATACCCTCAATAATAAATAACCAAGTTAAGGATAGTAAGTATATGTGTTACCCAAAATCGGTTAATCTATATAATTCGCAATAGAATAATCAATTGGATAAATGAAAGTCTAATTCAACGAGTAAAAGGGGAATCAAAAGAGTAAATCCAGGAAATAGAACTTTTATTGATGAACTTTGAAATATAATAATGGAAATGATAATGATTCTCGGTGAATCCTCTAAGACTTAAGAATTCTCTGAAGAATGTCTCTCAAAAGATTCTATGTACATTTACAATCTTATCGCCTCTATTTATAACCATCACGGTAGAATCCTCTCCCATAAATCTCGTAACTGCTTATGGCCAAGTCCATTCTCCCGTTGCGTGTTTTCTTTTCCCCGCGTGCAGCCAACTTCATCTAAATTCTTGGAAGACCTGGCCTCTCGAAGAAGAACGTGTGCTCGTTCCAAGTCCACTAGTGATTCAACGGCTCTTTCTTCTCAATAACGGTTATCTTCGGTCTGACAATTTTCCTTATCTATTGGGCCGTCCAGTTGCATCGGGTTTGGGCCTGCTTTTCTATCTGATAAACCCAAAAGGAATGTGACGGGTTTGGGGAGATACAGTATACATATAGGTGGTTGTGTTTTTTTAGTAATATTATGTGATTTTACCTAATTTTATTAGCAACATTAAGCTAATCAAAATTAGGTAAATATATACTATATTTAGGAAGTGACAGAGTATTTAATAACAAACATTGAGAATTATTATAAGGTCTCAATGGGTAGATTATATACATGGTTTACTTCATAAAACACTCAAATATGCGGCCCAAAGGTTTTTTGAGATATGATCACATGGAAGTGTGTTTTACTTCATAAAACACTCAAATATGCGGTATTACTGTATAAATTAACTTGGATTTCAGTGGATTCAACCCCTTGTTTTTTGTTTCAGTTAAAAATAACCTTTTTTGCCATAGGATTCCAAATGAGGAGAAATGTCCTGACACGCTTTTTTTATTAACAAGACTCAAACTCAAAATCTTATTTGAAGGATTAAATGATGCTTTACCTGTTGTGAATTCATGGAAATAGTCCCACTAGCCCACATCCATTTTGAACAAAAAGCCATCTCATGAAAGTTATATCGATCTAACGTCTAATTGAGTTTTTTGCAAAAAAAATATAATTACCATTATTCATATAAAAAATAGTCTAATTACAAATCATGTGTACCGATTATTTCATGAGTTTGACTAAAAGCCTTTAATTTTAACAACATAGTTTCATAAAATAATCAGTGCTAATCTAATTAGGAAAAGACGTGATAATTAGCTAAAAATCAAATTAACCACGGAACTAAATTCTTATTTGCGTACAAGACAAAGATCCAATTTTAATAATCATGATAAGCCTGAAATAGCATTAATCTCCCCATATACAGTACTCATTAGTATGAAAAATATTTTTTTTGCAAGCTTAGGTTATAATTATATTGGAGGTTTTCCATTCGAGCCATCATTAGATATATATGGGTACCCGTCAGTGGAGTTTCGAAACATTGGAGATTCATTTCCACTAGACCTTTCTCTCCTTGATAGTATAAATCCTTGAATTCAATGTTTTAAAACTCAAAGTATGTTTTCGCTAGCCTCATCAACATCATCATTCGAATAATGTATTAACCCAATTGCGACTTGTCTATAATCATCTGAAATCAATTTAAAACTACGACATTAAACATCACAACACTAATAATATCTTTTCTTCAAATCAAACTTAACACAAAAGTACAAACAAATTAAACATGAAACTAATCTATTTCTACGTACAACAAAACAACCACAACAAGAACAAATAAAAACTTGCACATCTATAACAATAATAATATACTAATAGACACACACAAACAAGGCAGCAGCATAAAGATCGAGCTATTCTTCTAATGCAGCCTTTAGGACTTCGACGAGTTTAAGGTGAGCAGTCAACTGAGGGAAATGTCCAATGGCCTCAATGACCTCCAAGTTACATTTGCCTTTGATTTTCTTCTCGAAGTAGAAACCAACACTGTTTGGTACGGCCATATCGTAAGAGGGCTGCACTATGGTGCATGGGATCTCAACCTTCTCAAGCCATTCTCTATTGTCACTTAGAAACAATGTCTTTGCCAGTGGTAATGCCACTTCACCTCCCATTCTCAACAAGCTCTTCTGAAACTTGTCCGTCGAAACGGCGTCGTCGCAACCAATCGCTCCCGGCGAGAATCCGTATACCCATTCCTCATACTTCATCTCTATTGCTAACAATAATTCCTTGATGTCTTTCTCCGTAAACCCACCTTCATACCCATCTGTGTTTAAATACCTATATACATATATAACAAGAATCACTATATATGTATTATAAAACAATGAAAATGTGGATATTGAGAGCGAGCTTATGAAATACAGTGATTTTTCTTTAGAGAACTGAGGGGGCAAATATAAGGATTTTTCTTTAACAAGGGGGCAAATAGAAGGTTGTCTGTAACTATCATGACATGATGTTTCATACATGTGAATAGAGTAATAATTTCACGAAAATTATATATGAAATATATATGAATGGAGCAATCTTTATTAGGAGTTGTTTTTTGTTCATATGATTAAGAATTGGTCTAATCTTTATAACTTAGGAGTTGTTTGTTGTTCATATGATCGAGAATTGGTCTTCATTACTACTCCCTCCGGTCCCTAATGTACGAGCCCAAAATTTGAATGGTTTTGGTCCCTAATGTAAGAGCTCACCCCATATTCTCTCCTCATTTAATGCATTTTTTCCTACTTTACCCCTAACTCTCTTTCATATTTATTAATGCTTATGTATTTCTCTCTCTTAAAAGTACCATAATAAATATGGGCAATTTTGGAAAAGAAGCATTAATTCCAGACACCCAACTAACATTCACATGTTTTCTTAAGAAGCGTTTTTTTTACGGCTAGCTCTTACATTAGGGACCGGAGGGAGTATTAAACTCTCTGATGATCACATATGATTTGATTTTATAGGACAATCTCACATGCACGGAAGCTTGATTAAGTCATTAAATAACACTGGTGGGGCTTTGTATATTATGAAATATATGGGGTTTTGGGCCGGCAAAATAAACTACTATTGGTGGTTAGTTAATGTGAAGAGACAATTTTTTCAAATTGAAGTTGCCAAAATAAAATTTGGGCACAAATCAAATTTAAGTCAGCGAAGTAGAGGGAGGGAGGGAGGGAGAAAGGAGAAAGGAGAAAGTGATGTTTTGTTTTCAAAATTGAAAATGTTGATCCTTGTGGTTAAAAAAACAAACAGATTGAAAATGTCGAACTTTGTGTGGTCTCACTCTAATTACGCCATTTTATTTGTCTGCATGTTCCATGTTTTTGTGGTTGCAACTAATCCATTGCCTCAATAATGAATTTCAATTAAGCTCAAATGAAAAAGACTCGATATTTATTTAAAATCCCCACGTACCTTGAATCTAAATTGATAACATTTGACAAAGAATGAATTTTTAAAATCAATAAATTGAAAACACAAGACCTTGAAGTTTCTGAGTCTATCCGAGACCACATGTACTGATTGGGCCATTACTACACACACACACACACAGATACACACATCTATTTTCTAATAATATTAAATTTAATACTCTAGGGTCAAAAATTGTTGGCCTGGAGCGGATTAGGTGCTTTTCCACTTAATCTCTTTTCCTCTATTAAAATTTAAACTTATTGATTGCTTGATAGTACAGTTCCTTTGTAGAATTATCATCGAGATAATCCAACTTTTTTCTTTTCAAAAAATAATATATTATTAATTAATAGTACTATTATGGTTGTAAAGTTTTAATCTGTTAGCTGTACTGGAAAGAGACAAGGAAAACACATGCGCAACATGGATTTGGCACAAGCAGGAAGGGAATTATTTATCCAAATATACAGTAATAACGGATTGAAAGCTGAAATTTTAACTTCCTTTGGCATACAAACAAAACAATCTTTTATCATCAATAATTCTTCATAATTTCTAAAATTTTCATTCAGCTTACATCATTTAACTTAGCTTACAAAAGTTCTATTATCACATGATTATTTTACTGTAGTACAATACAACTATATAAAAAAAATGATAATAAGTAAAATAAATTCACACACACACATACTGTACTAAGTTTGAATGAATTGACCAGGACTGTACATGGATGATTACATTAAACGAATAATTATTTTTAAAAAAATTGATAATTACAAAAAACATTTGGAGTCAAAATTAAGGTATGAGAAAATACACAATGATAACATGGTGAAAAAGCAAACAACAATCAGCTAGACACTATAACACAGAAGAAACAAGCCACACACACAGAGAGGGAGAGGAAGAGGAAGATTAGAATAGAATAAGCGGAACGATCATATCCCTTCAAGCTTATTATGTTTTCAAATGAATCAACCTCTTTTTTTTTATAATAACCTCGTTTTATATATGTATATATGGAGAGAGAGAGAGAGAGAGAGAGAGAGGATACCTGGGGGAACCACAAATGAGGATGAGCTTCTTGAATAGATTGGACTGTTTGACGGAAGCAATGCAACCGATCATGGCGGACATGGAGTGGCCTGCGAAAGTGACGGCTTTCAGGCCCATCTCCGTCAAGAGATCGATCAAAACGTCGGCAAAAGCCTCAAAGGTTGAATACTTTTCCGGGGTATACACCACCGAGGGATCAGTGGTGGCGCCTGAGAAGGGCCAATCAAAGAGGACGAGACGATAGTGAGGGGTTAAGAGGGGCACAACTTTGTCCCATATAGATTGGTCTGTGCCAAAGCCATGAGCAAGAACTAAGGTCTCCAATGATGAAGAGGAACCTATGGTTGTTACGTTCAAAGCCGTAAAGAGGGTCCTTTCTGGTGTCACCATGGTTATGGTTATGGTTATTATTGTTGGTTTGTGAAGAAAGAGAAGAGGAAGAGAGTCTCAGAAGCAGAAGAAGTAACCGGGGAGAAAGAGAGAGAGAGAAAGAGGTAGGAACAAAGTTAGCTAGTTCTACCCCAATGTGTGGCTTGGCTTCTCGTTGGCCACCTCTATTTATAGTCCATCGAACACACACAATACTCTACACAACATGGTTATCAAAGTTGATTCTTTGATTTTAGAGGTTTTAGGACTCTATCTAATAAAATTGTATCATATGTCTCCAAACTCAATAAAAGTTCACGGCTTTACATATCGAATATTCTTTTTTTTACATTTCTTATCTAACTTACCAAAAACTGTGTTAATTTGCACGAAAAATTATTTTAATAATTATTTTTATTTGATCATCATATTCAATGAATTTATCTATAAATTTCTTTTTTGAGATTAATAAAGTATAAATGTTGGTAATATATATAACTATTTATATTTAAAAAATCTTTAAGTTAGGTTCTTGTTATGTTCTATTTTTTTATTTAAAATAATACATTAGAAACACATATTTATTAAGAAAGGTAAATTCTTACATATTTACCATACGAGTTTATGATCTGATTTCACATTCTTCTCATGAGTTTGGTTAAACTCATAAGTCTGACAACTTTACTCTCCACCCTTAATTTTTTAACAACATCAGGGCATTCCCACCAGATATATGGGAACTAATCCTCTCTTGATTCATTCACCTTAAAGGATGGGACAAACGACCACAAAGATTTAATGTTTCTTCATACTCAGCGCTAAGATCGAACCCTCAACAATTCATTAGGGTATCTTTGTAGCTCAACCACACACCCTAGTTCTCCGCACCTTTATAGGTGCAAACACTTGCAATATTGGACTACAAATGGGATTAATCTACAACTACTCATGAAGATATATCATACAACTAGGTCAGAAAGTTTTTAGGGATACTTCCCACCTTTCACATACATGTTTATGAATCAAAGTATGAGAATTATATAAGATTTCAAATTACTCAAGATGCTAAATTGTAGATAGATTTATTAACCATAAAAGATCAGAACTTAGGGGTCAAGGGCCTAAAGGAACAAATGCTTCCTTAAGTAGTTTATATTATTTAGTTATAAGATCTATTCTTTTTTATGTAAGATTTTTGTATATAGCTTCTTATCACACCATACATATTGATTTGTCCCCTAAAAATAGTTAATTTGTTCTCAAATAATTCTCTTACACCATCGTTCATCATGCAAGATAAAGTATTAGATAGATGGATATAATCATAAAGATATTTTCCATTAAAAAAAAAGATAAGTCGACAATCATGTGGCTCATGCAAAAAATTTTTAAATATTGAAAATCTCATTTTATTGTTTTAGCTTTATTTTGTAATTTAAGTTTTATAATATTAATAAATTAATTTAAGTAGAAAACATAGAGGAAAAAACAAGTGCCTGAAGTAAAACTGACTGAAAGCCCTTGGGCGTAGCCTTGACCTGCGAGTTTATAATTTGGGGTGTTTTTTGAAGTCGTTTGTTCAGCTGGCAGTATGAGACTGAACTAACCCGAATGTTCGCCTTTATAAGTTAGTTAATATTGCATGTTTTTCTAAAACAACCTAAATTATCTACTTAATTCCCTAACTTATTCGAATTTTGTTGAAGTATTTATAGAATGTTAATTTTGAAAAACAATTGACAAATATTTAAAATGTGTCATATACATTTAAGAACAATATATGAACTCCCAAAATAAGCACTACAGGAATAGAAGGAGTATAATTGTATAATTGGGCCCAAGTGGTGACAAGCGGACATCTAGAATGCCTATAAAGTGGGAGGTCTCGACTTCGATCCCTGGGAGGGCCAATGACAAGGCTTTATCCCAGGAATACTGTAACATTAGATCGTGAAGTCGAGAGAGCCTTGGGCCTCCCTACAATACCTGAGTTGGGCCTGCCAACACCGGGGAAAATGCGAGAGCTGACCCTGGGTGTCCAACATGGTGGATTCAGTAGCCGACAATGCTGAACTCAACAATAACTTAAATAATCTACTACTCCCTCCGGTCCCTAATGTAAGAGCCCAAAAGTTGAATGATTTTGGTCCCTAATGTAAGAGCTCACCCCATATTCTCTCCTCATTTAATGCATTTTTTCCTACTTTACCCCTAACTCTCTTTCATATTTATTGATGCTTATGTATTTCTCTCTCTTAAAAGTACCATAATAAATATGAGCAATTTTGGAAAAGAAGCATTAACCCCAAACACCCAACTAACATTCATATGTTTTCTTAAGAAGCGTTTTTTTGACGGCTAGCTCTTACATTAGGGACCGGAGGGAGTACTACACACGCATGTATATATATAATCTTATCGCCTTCAAAATGTTTAAGGGCAAAATAACTTGATTTTGGATTTAAGAATTTAGTACATCTCGAGGTTGAATTGACCATTATGAGTTAATGACTACTGTGTCACCAACCCAAATCTTCCTTACAAATATATTATTAATGCCAATATTTTGGGGGAGGGGAACAGGAAGTCAAAAACTCCAATTGTTACATACGGAATCGACCTCATTAATTCTGCTATGTATTCTTCTTTCATAATAATTGCTTCCTCTATCCGAAAGTATGGCCGTTCAAATTATCCTGATTTCAGCAGTATTAGGTCTGTCCCAAACTTAGCATAAGAATTTCATATTTAGTAATGTTTATATATTTCTCTTTCTCAAAAGTATCATAATAAATAATAAATGTGGGTAATATTGAAAAAAAAAATTAAAATATCAATTAACTTTCACATGTTTTTTAAAAAACATGTTTTGACTACTGGACTCTTGTAAGTATTACGGATCATAGGGAGTTAGTATAACACTAGAATCAACAAGGGACTATAGCACAAAAACTTAAAACATCAATTAATTTTCACATGTTTTCTTAAAAAACATGTTTTGACTATTGGACTCTTATAAGTATTACGGATCATAGGAGTTAGTATAACACTAGAATCAACAAGGGACTATAGCACTAGATTGTTTGAGTTTGCACTAGATTGTTTGAGTTTGCAATGGAGAAATGACTTTTTTTTCAATTTGACTTTTTTAGAAGTAAAACCGCAAAAAAGGCAAATTGTTGTGTCATATGACTATCTTAACATTTAAGTTGTAACCGTAAAATTTACTACTTGTTTCAATATGAATTTTTGAAACATGTTTAGATATTTTTTAAAACAAATTTAGAAGAAAATTACTTAGAAGGATATGATTCTTATTAAATAATACACATATGAAATTTGCCTATATTATTATAGTTTAGAAAGAAAAAGGTGAACTTAAAATTAAAAAAATGGAAATAGCGAAGATTTCATATATAATAAGTTCATATATTGAAAATATATTTTTGACAATTTTAAAGGTCAAGTTTCTCCGCTATTTTAAGAATAATAAGTTTGAAGAAATTATTTTTTTGTTCAAAAGTGGTTATCATAGGAGAAAATAAGTATATGATATTGTAGGTGAAGTTTTGAGAGTAAAAAACAATTTAACCTAAAAACTATCCTATTTGAATATTTATATGACATATTAGTCCATTTTTCCAACTTTATATTTAATTTCTCTTTTTTTCTTCTCTTCTTCTCCTCTTAATATTTTTCTTTTTTCTCTCTGTCTCCACCCATTTCCCCCCAAGTAGTAGACATGCACTGATAAGCCAAAAGACACCAAATGCCAGAAGAATCTATAATATATTTTTTTCTTACGGTTAAATCGGACTTATGAGACATAAGTCATTTTTCTACATTATGCTTCCAAAAATGTCAACAAAAAAAAAGCCATAAACCAAAATATGATTGTGGTGTTGTGCTTTTGCGCTCAAGAGCAGGGTCAAATTGAAATGGGGATAGCACCAGGATACAGTCACAACTCTGTGATTTTATGTCATGGTCTCAATACCATAATTATATTGGTAATTTTTTATCAACTTAAATATTTGTTTACCATATCTACATTTTAAATTAAGTTGTTCACAACCTAAATATGCATTTCTTCCTTTATCTTTTTAAATTTTTATTGTGGTTGTTGTCTTGAACAATTATTAATATTTTAAGGATTTCGATATAGTAGCTAGAAAGAATTTGTTGAAGAAAATGGTTGTTGAGTAATTTAACTTTTTTACAAGTATATATGTGATATTGGGAAAAAATAGTTTTATTATATATTAGGAACCAATGCATAAATTTAAGCATACATTTAATTTCAATATTTTTTGTTATTGGGTTAGAAAACTGGAACTTCACCATCTTGGTTTAGGTTCGTGTCCCATCTCGGCAGGACCAAGACACCCTTTGTTTCAATATTGTTTAACAATTTTAATTCATGTGTCGGTTTAGTGGAATGAGTTTCCTAAACTAATTAATAATATATGATATTTCATTGACAAGCTGGGTGGGAATGGCTGCATCTGATTAGTATAGGGATAGGATATACGCTGCTGACTCATGGTTATGAATTAATTTGGTATCATATTAATTAGTTTGTAAAATCTGTGTATGTTGTATCTTCCATTATTGTTCTTGTTCTTACACTCCTCCACATGCTGCGAATTGCCTTGCGAATTGGTCACAAATTTATCTGTATATTAGTATCTCACAATGTGTCAAACTGAGGTTTAATCTATACTAAAAGATGTATCCATATTTGGTGTCAGACCATCCCTTGGACAAGCCAAAACATAATTATCTATTCAAATATATGAAGTGTATGCCCTTGCTTTTTCAGGGTATGAAGGGGTAAAAAAATGCCCTAGTCAATAATATTCAAGTTTTTGGTGCATGTTTGGTACCGAAGTAACCCAGGCCTTACTCCAAGAAATGCTTGAATGACCTTAAATAATTAGACCTCTAGTACAAGGATACACTTGTTTATAAGGAAGATAATAAAAAAACTGCTTCCAGCATGAAAAAACAACATAGTATGTAGATCGATGTTTTCAAGAAGTACACGTCATATATGTTTCATCACAAAGTTCACAACCATACCGTACACCACACATTGACAACTACACATGGCCTATTTACTACAGATTTTATCTTCTCATACCCGTTGATTTCACCATAAAAGTGTTGCACTAGGCTCATTAATTATACAACGGTAATGACCTCTTTTTCCTTTCAATCTGGTGATTATCGTCAATCAAAAATCATTTAGAGCCAAGTCCCTTGGAATTCAGAACCATCAGCTCTGTATTTTAGTGAATCTTTTACCATATGATACTCACTCTGGTCCCTAATGTAAGAGCTAACCGTAAAAAAAACGCTTCTTAAGAAAACATGTGAATGTTAGTTGAGTGTCTGAAGTTAATGCTTTCTTTTCCAAAATTGCCCATATTTATTATGATACTTTTAAGAGAGAGAAATACATAAGCATTAATAAATATGAAAGAGAGTTAGGGGTAAAGTAGGAAAAAATGCATTAAATGAGGAGAGAATATGGGGTGAGCTCTTACATTAGGGACCAAAACCATTCAAATTTTGGGCTCTTACGTTAGGGATCGGAGGGAGTATATACTAGTGTTTTTACAGATAATATTATAATATATGGAAATATTTTAATACTGTTGGGTTTATAAATATTTATACAATACTATATACGATCCTTATTATATGAGTCCACTATTTGAAGAGATTAAAAATTTATTAATTACACACAGTACATATTACAAAATCTTTCTAAAATGTTTATGGCCATCAATAAATTATATATCGATATATAAATCATATAAATTAATTTCTAGAAAAATAATAAACATAAGATTACATACTTTAAATGAATTCTTATATTAACAACTAAAAGTATTATATAAATTCTTTTTATGAAACAATGAATCATTACTTACTCTACTTTTATTCGTTAAAAAAGTTAAAACTCATACGCAAGCACTCTTTTGATTATAAACATGAGAGTTGACAATGGCTTTCTTTAAATTGCCACGCCATTTGACAAGGCTTAATTGTTGGGAAAATTAATTTGAGGTCCCCTATAAGGGACTTAATACTAGAAAAGTCTCAAAAGTAGGGAAAATTAATGTAGGGTCTCAAGGGACCTCACTTTAATATACTTGAAAAGTGAAAAGACAGTTATACACTTGTCACATGTGCCCAGTAACTTTAATATGCCACAAGATGATTATAAATAATTCAAAAATGTATGAAAAACCATTCTTAGAACAATAATTCATTTTCTTAGATCAATCTAATATATGTTTACATGTGAGTGTTTAGAATTAATTTCAATAAACAACTTTGATTTGTTTTCTTTAAGAAAGGAAATCTCTGGAAATCCACCGAAAGCTTATTTTGGTTGTTGTATGAAGGAGCCAATCACGCCAACGTTACGACGTTACAGGGGCCACCAACTCTTAAAGAATGTTTTCGTTATCACATGTAAGAAATAAAATTCTTCTTTGAATCATCTATGCTTTTTTTATCAGGAAGCATAAATTTTTTTATTAAACTAGAAAATTAGAATACAAAATATATCTACAAAAAATAAACTTTAAATGATAATACATAGAAAACCTTAAAAAGTAAACATGGATAGGAGTGAGCCGTCGCCATCGTAAAAACCCTATCATCTTCTTCATCTTTCCTTCATGAGAATTTGTAGGTAGAAAAGAACTATCACCGGCCATTGAGTAGTGGTTGTTCAAAGAAACATCCCAAAGGATCCATACCTCTTATCGGTAATAAACCAATCAATTCGGTTTTCAAAGAAGCTCAATGAGTAGATCTCACGGAAACAAACATACCCACAAAACTAATACATAAGATGAATATTGGGCAGAAGAAATTTCTCTTGTCGTCAAAACTCCTAGACCAATTTATTTGAAAATTAAAGAAACATAAAACCAGACCAATCAAAGTGACGGACGTCTCCTTCCCCGGCATGAACCAGAGAAGGAGATGCTGATGAAAAAACTCGTACAACGGCGAGAGAAGAGATCTCATCACCACCCAAAAATATTTAAGGGGAGGGGGAGAGAGGATAGAGCCAACTCAAGAGAGCCGGCCCTATACACGACATATCTCAAATTAAGTTTCATTTAGAATCATCTATGTTAAATATATGCAATATAATAACCTACATAAATAAGTAGCCATGCAATTCATTGGTACAGAGAGTTTCATCACTTAAAGCTCCGTTTGGTTGCAAGAAATTGGAGTGATGGAATGGAAAGGAAAAGAAATGGATGAAATGAAATGAAGATTAACTCGTGTGGTCGACTCATGTAAGGAATTGAATGAAATTGAAGGTATGATTTTTGGTTTGCCAAGTTTTTTTAATTTTTTATGGAAATAACAAATGAACCTTCCATAATGCCGTCGAGCTAGAAACAAAAATGAAAAGATTTGAATGGAAGCATTTCGATAAACTAATCAAATTTGAATTTAATATTCTAAAGTCAAATTTAACAATCCAAATTTAAATTTAAACTTGCTTTCACAAGATAAAAACATTAAATTTGAATTCTATTACACAAATTCCAATTTACCTTGATCAAACTTTCTATAAAATATCAACAATAATCTAAATAAACAATTTTCACAAACCAATGGGTGTGTTAAATTTGATCGTGATGGCCTTAATTCAAATTTAGTTACATGTAAGGCGAACTCTTATATTATGGACCAAAACCATTCAAATTTTGGGCTCTTATATTAGAGACCAGAGGGAGTAGGTGGTAAGCCTCTTTCATGTGTTTAATGGAAAGTGAGGCCCCGTTGAAAATGGAAAGTGAGAAGAATCAAGCAACCAAATGGTGGAACCCAAGGTAAAATGTTACTCCCTCCGGTCTCTAATATAAGAGTCAAAATTTGAATAGTTTTGTTCTATAAGAGCTCATCTTATATTCTCTACTCATTTAATGCGTTTTTTCCTACTTTGCCTCCAACTCTCTTACATATATTTGTTAATGCTTATGTATTTCTCTCTCTTAAAAGTATCATAATAAATATGAGCAATATTGGAAAAGAAGCATTAACTCCAAACACCCAACTAACATTCACATGTTTTCTTAAGAAATGTTTCCTGTAAATCAAACGGGCCCTAATATTTTGTGCAAATTAATAGTACGACCATTTACACGATGTTGTGGAAAAAAATTACTTGTGATGATACAGTTGAGTAATACCTTTCTGGTTATTATTACAATTAAGTCTGTCATTGAAGAAATTTTTAGTCTTAAATATAAGTCTGTTTAGAGGGATTTTATGAATATTATCCAATTTTATTTTTATTTAATATTTTTAACAAAGAGGAAGAATATATAGAAATGAAAATTATTTAGGGAAAATGAACTTCGAATACCCAAAAGGACAAGTAAGGAACTCAAATTTCCAAAATGACAAGTAAGGAACTCTGAATATCAAAAGGACAATTAAGGAACCAGACAATTGTTAATTGCTATGTTCCAAATGTTAATAACTATGTACCAAGTGTTAATTTTTATTGAAGTTACTTACTTGTCCTTTTAAAAGTTTGAGTTCCTTACTTATCCTTTTAGACATCTGGAGGTATTTATTTGTCATTTTCCCAATGATTTATAAATTAATAAAGTAGATATAGAATTTTAAATAAAATTAAAATTTTTTAAAAATATACATGTTTAATAATAGTTTAACAGTCTTATATTATATGTAAGAATTAATTAAAAGTAAATCTATAATGAGAACAAGAGTGATAAGATATTCAATGGCTCTTGAGTCTTGATTAAGTAATTCTTTGGACCCGAGATTTCGAGTTTTGTAGTAAAACTTGATCACATGGTGAGAACTTGTCTTAATTCAGTTAATTGAATACTATGATCCGACACAAATCTGAATTAGTCAATAGTTGCATCAATTAATTTGCATCAAAAAGTGTACTTTTTGTGATAAATCCAAACAATATTTTCCATAAAGGCGAGAACAATTAAAAGACAAAAAAGGTCTTTTGAAGTGGTGGAGTATGTTTCGAAAAAGCTTAGGTGTGAATGAAAATAGTTGGCGAAAGGCAATGGATGTCCCCAGCATGTTATTGTTAGGCTAGCCACTAATCATGCGACCTTAGAAAATCGTGTTCAAAGAGCTTTTTGCAATGATTTTTGTGTTTGAAGGTCTCCTCCTTTTGAATTCTTGTTTGACATCAATTCTTCAATTTTCCACTCCTATGTTTCTATTCTTAACTTTTTAAAATATATACTCCCTCGGTCCTTATAAGTCCTTATAAGGAATGGTAGTTGAGTATTAAAATTCATGTTAAATATTCCACTTTTTCCAATTTCACCCTTCATTAAATGATGTATTTCAAATTTTCAATTTCGAATCTCCATTAATAACAAAGGTAGAGTGAGAAAAAAACATTTAATGAGGCAGTTAGTGACTTATATTAAGGAAACAAATTATAGGTAGTTGGTAACTTATTAATAAGGACTGGAGGGAGTACCACAAACATAAGTCATACTGCAAAAAGATTAATAGAATTTAATTCTCCTCTTTCACAAATTAAATACCCTTGTTTTTGGAACATATTTTTTTTGAACTGAAATTAAATACCCTTGTTAAATGTATTGTAGAGAGACATTACATTGAAAAAATTGATTAATAAAAAATATTGGTTTTAATGGAGAGTAAATTTGCCAACTAGTTACAACTTTTTACCCTTTAAATGATATAAATGTGTTTTTAATTATTTTGAAATTATTGTAAAATATAAAGTCAAATACTCACTCGTTCTTAAATATAAGACCACCAAATTTCGATTTGTTCCTAATAAGACATCTATTTCATTTTCCCAATTTTTTCTCAAATGAACCCTAACAAATAAGAGAGAAATATTGGGAATAAATGTATTTGGTTATGGTGAATTGATAATATCATGTTCTAATAGTTATCTTAACTAACATACTTAATTTAATCAAATTAAGAAAAATGGTCTTTTATTTAGAAACATGGGGAGTATGTTTTATAACAATGAAAGGATCAAAACGGTACATGCTCTTCTATATTTTCCATATTAATTTATACTTATATTGTCAAGTTCTTTATGAGAAATGCATATAAATGTTTTCCCAATTCGAAAATTAAAGCCGTGAGTTGATAATTTTTTTAATAAAATAACTTCACACACAGAGATAATACACACACACTATTACGACGTTATTCAACTTTATGTGGTAGACCCATTAAGCCCAAGAAGAAGACAAGTTTGATGAGGCCCAACGCATCAGGGATGTCAAAGTCATAATTTCGCTGGTCAAAGATATTTAGAGTATCTTGTAACCGCCAATCAATCACTTGTAACCTCCACATTTATGAGGATCAAAACGGAAATACCTATAAATAAGGGAATTAATTATTTCAACGGGAAGGAAATTTGTAGTCTATATATAGAATTTCCATCCATGTAGAAAAGACATTCAATATCTTCTGAATCTTATACTTTCTATTTCTCTCTTTCGCTAGTCGACCAAAGTCTAGGCGACTAATCTCTTGTATTATCATCGTGGTTTGTCCACTCATCAATTCCGAATAAAGATACAATTCTTTTCTTTGATATCATATAATTTGTGTATCAACATTTGGCGCCGACCGTGGGGACGATAGTCTTTTCATACAAGCTACCGTCTTTTTATTGGCAATTCACTTATGATGGAGCAACCAAGTCATGGTGATCAGCTCTCACAAATTCTGGCAAAGTTGACTGAACAATCTGAAAGGATGACTTGGCAGGAGCAGTTTGTCACACAGCAGAATGAAGCTATTGCCGTTCAAACTGAAACTCTGGAACGATTGCAGAAAGAAAATCAGGAATTGCACCAGAAAATAAATGCTATCGCTGATACACATCCTGAAAATGAAGATGAGCGTGAGGAAGATATTCCTCATGATTCTGAAAATGGAGGTAAGAAAAAGTCTGATAAAGATACTGAACATAATAACTCTAGTCATGATGCAGGTTCTGAAAGAGGAAGAATCCACAAAAGCATAAACTTATACAGGTGACACTCGTGTCACTGAAACAGAGTTCTTAAAGAAGAAAGTACAAACTTTGGAACGAACGGTGCTGCAAATACCAGGAATTAGAAAGCCATTTGAGTCTGCTAGATTGGGGAATTACTCAGATAGCCCTTTTGTTGATCAAATTGCTTTAATTGATTTACCTGAACGGTTTGTGTTTCCTGTTCTGCCAAAGTATAGTGGAAAAACAGATCCAGATGAGCATATGGCTCAATATAGACAGATTATGATGGCTGCTGTAATACCTGCAGAAAAACGTCAAGCTGCGATGTGTCGTGGCTTTGACATTAGCTTAATAGGTCCAGCATTATCTTGGTGGACAAACCTCATGCCAGGTAGTGGTGGACAAACCTCGGCCGAGGAGGGAGGGGGGAGGGGGTGGGGGTGGGGGCCGAGGCGGGAGGGGGGGTGGGGGTGGGGGTGGGGGGCCGAGGGTGGAGGGGGGAGGGTGGGGGCCGAGGAGGGAGGCTGAGGGTGGGGGGGCCGAGGAGGGGTGAGGGAGGAGGGGTGGGGGAGGGGGTGGGGGTGGGGGCCGAGGAGGGAGGAGGGAGGGGGTGGGGTGGGGGCCGAGGGGGGAGGGGGGAGGGTGAGGGTGGGGGGGCCGAGGAGGGGTGAGGGAGGAGGGGTGGGGGAGGGGGTGGGGGTGGGGGCCGAGGAGGGAGGAGGGAGGAGGTGGGGGTGGGGGGCCGAGGGGGGAGGGGGGAGGGTGGGGGCCGAGGAGGGAGGAGGGAGGGGGTGGGGGTGGGGGGCCGAGGGGGGAGGGGGGAGGGTGGGGGCCGAGGAGGGAGGCTGAGGGTGGGGGGGCCGAGGAGGGGTGAGGGAGGAGGGGTGGGGGTGGGGGCCGAGGAGGGAGGAGGGAGGGGGTGGGGGTGGGGGGCCGAGGGGGGAGGGGGGAGGGTGGGGGCCGAGGAGGGAGGCTGAGGGTGGGGGGGCAGGGGAGGAGGCTGGGGGTGGGGGGGCCACGTCATAGAAAAATCAGCATTGGGGTGCCACGTCATGTCTCATAGTGCCACGTCATTTGCCATATTAGCATTCCAATTCACTTAACGGTCAAACTTAACTCCAATTTTTAAGATGACTAAATTTGCCCCATTTTGGTTTATGGTGTACGGTTTTGCACCCTCGAAATTACGGGTGCCAAAGTTGTCCATTTTGGCAATTACGGTGGCTATTTTTGCCCCTTTGCCCTTTTATCTAACAACTTGGATTGTTTTGCTTGGTCTCATGAGGATATGACAAGAATTAGCTCAGAAGTGATAGTTCATCAATTGAATGTAGATCCGTCTTTTAAACCAGTAAGGCAAAAAAGGAGGAAATTTGTACCGGAGAGAAATAAGATTATAAATGATGAGGTGGACAAGTTATTAAAAATTGGGTCAGTAAGGGAGGTACAATATCCTGATTGGTTAGTTAATGTGGTAGTAGTACCTAAGAAAAATGGTAAACATAGAGTATGTATTGATTTTACAGATTTAAACAAGGCATGTCCAAAAGATTCTTTCTCATTGCCTCATATAGATACATTGGTAGATGCTACTTCAGGTCATGAATTATTAAGTTTTATGGATGCTTTTTCTGGATATAATCAGATTTTAATGCATAATGACGACCAGGAAAAGACATCTTTCATAACAGAAAGGGGAACTTATTGTTATAAAGTTATGCCATTTGGTTTGAAAAATGCAGGAGCAACTTACCAACGATTAGTAAATAAAATGTTTTATCAGCACTTAGGAAAGACTATGGAAGTTTATATAGACGACATGCTAGTTAAGTCTTTGAAAGCAATAGATCATGTTAGTCATTTGAAGCAAGCTTTTGATTTATTAAGGGAATATAATTTGAAATTGAATCCTGAAAAATGTTCTTTTGGAGTAGAGTCAGGTAAATTTTTAGGATATCTTTTTTCAAAAAGAGGGATTGAAGCTAATCTAGCACAAATTAAAGCAGTAATGGAAATTCCTTCTCCTCAAAGTGTTAAAGATGTTCAGAAACTAACAGGGCGTCTAGCCGCTTTGACTCGTTTCATTTCCAGGTCTTCTGAGAAATGTCAGTCATTTTTTGATGCTTTGAGAAAGTGCAAAGATTTTCAATGGAATGATAAAGCAGAAGGAGCTTTGCAGGATTTAAAAATTTATTTGAGTAGTCCACCCTTGTTGATGAAACCTGAAACATGTGAAGTGTTGTATCTGTACTTAGCTGTGTCAGAAAGTGCGGTAAGTGCAGTGTTGATAAAGGAGATTGGAAAGAAACAAAGTCCGGTATACTATGTAAGTAAGGCGTTGCTTGACACGGAGACCAGGTATTCTTTAATGGAAAAATTAGCTTTAGCTCTAGTATCAGCTTCAAAGAAATTAAGACCGTATTTTCAATGTCATCCTATAGTAGTAGTAACTAATTATCCTTTAAGAAATGTTTTGCATAAACCAGATTTATCTGGTCGACTAGTAAAATGTGCAATAGAGCTTAGTGAATTTGATATTTCTTATTTGCCTAGGACAACAATTAAATCTCAAGCATTAGCCGATTTTGTGGCTGAGTTTAGCCCAAATTTGCAGCAAGAAATAAATAAAAGTTCATTAGGAGATAATCGACAGATGACAGTTCAGGCTCCGTGGGAGTTGCATGTCGATGGTTCCACCCATTCGAAAGGAACGGGGGTAGGAATCGTTTTGCAAAATATACATGGGGACAAAATAGAGCAAGCTATAAAGTGCGGATTTAAAGCGACTAATAATGAGGTAGAGTATGAGGCTCTGATTGCTGGTTTAAAATTAGCTCTAAGTTTAGGAGTAACATCTTTAATAGTTTGTAGCGATTCACAGTTAGTTTCAAAACAAGTAGGAAAAAGTTATCAGACAAAGGATGATAAAATGAAAAGGTATTTGGGTATTGTGAAAAGGCTAGTAGACAAGTTCGAAAAATTCGAAATAAAACAGATTAGTCGAGAGGATAACCAACAAGCTGATGCTTTAACAAATTTAGGGTCAACTTTAGAAACAAACCGAGATAAACACATTCCCTTATATTTTTTGACAACTTCAGCGTTAGAAATTTCCGGCAAATTAGTAAATAGTAATAATTTAACCTGGGACTGGATAACCCCTTTAGTCGCCTACTTAAAGGATGGACAATTACCAAGTGATAGGAATGAAGCACATAGAATAATTATCAGGGCAGCTAGATTTACAGTACTAGGGGACGAGTTATATAAAAGATCATATGCAGGAGGTCCTCTATTAAAATGTGTATCCCCCTCAGAGTCAAATTATGTCCTTAGGGAAGTTCATGAAGGGGATTGTGCGGATCATAGTGGTAGTAGAAGCCTTATGAGGAAAGTGCGTCTAGCTGGCTATTTTTGGCCCACTTTGCAGAGTGGCGCAGTAGCATTAGTAAAGAAATGTGATAGTTGTCAGAAATATTCCAATGTAAATAGGTTGCCACCCGAAAAATTGCATACTATTGCGCCAATATGACCGTTCATAAGATGGGATGGATATAGTTGGTAAGCTACCAGCAGCTCCTGGGAATGTTGTGTTTTTACTAGTAGTCACAGATTATTTTACTAAATGGATAGAAGTAGCTGCATTCGCTCAAATTAGGGAAGCAGAAGTAATTAATTTTGTTTGGAAGAATATAATTTGTAGGTTTGGTTTACCAAAAGACATAGTATGTGATAATGGGTCACAGTTTATTGGAAAAAGTTTTAGGAAGTTTTGTCAGAAATGGCATATTCATTTGAAATTTTCAACGCCTAGAAATCCCCAGTCTAATAGACAAGCTGAGTCAAGTAATAAAACCATAGTTAATTCGTTAAAGAAAAGATTAGATAAGGCTAAAGGCCGATGGGCCGAGGAATTACCAGCCGTTTTATGGGATTATAGAACAACGTCAAGGACGTCGACTGGTGAAACACCATTTTCATTAGTGTATGGGACAGAGGCAATGATCCTAGTTGAAGCAGGATTACCTTCGTTACGATATAAGTGGTCACGAGAGGAAACCAATAATGAGGGATTGCAATTAAATTTAGATTTGTTAGAGGAAAGAAGAGAGCAAACATTAATTAGGATAGCCGCTTATCAAACTAGAGCAACTAAGTTTAGGAATAAATATATTCGAGAAAGACAATTTAAGGTAGGTGACTGGGTACTTAGGAAAGTATTTCAAAATACTGAAGAGAGTAGAGATAGTAAGTTAAGTCAAACATTTGAAGGTCCTTATAGGGTAATTGAAGTTACAGGACCTGGAGCATATAAGTTAGTTGACCAAAATGGGAAAGAACTTTTAAGAAGTTGGAATGCCATACATTTGAAGAAATATTATTTTTAATTATAAATTTGATGTTAAATGCAGATTGCTTGAACATTTGATATTGATAAAATCGTCGAGAACTTTGGAAAATGATGAAAAAGAGTGCTAGCTGGATCATGGTATCATGACGGTAATTGGCAGTACTCAAAGTTCTTAACCATAGTCAAAACGAAAAAAGTTTGCTTATGATTATTGCAGGTTGCAAGGAGGCTACCCCAGATGACGAATGTCTAAAAATCAAGCTAAATGACTAATTGTCAGAAATAGCTTAAGTCGACACAATTCAAGAAATATAGTCGACCATGCTTACTCAAAACAGGATAGTCGACCAAGCATTTGAACTAGTCGATTGATCCAAAAGAGGGTAATGCTTTTCTCCCAAATGAGAGTTGGCAACCAAGCGTCTAAGTATGCTAGTCGTCTAACTCAAAAGCTGGTAAAATAACTTGTTATGTTAAGATTCATGACAGTTATAAATTTGCAATGCAAATAAAAATTAACATAAACAAACTTGTTTGTGACACTATCCAGGGAGATAAAATGAAAGCAACAGGAGTTTAAAGCAGATTCTAGCTAAGTCACAGATTAAGCAGCTGGAGCATCATCATTGTTTCCTCCTTCCTGGACTGGGGGACTGCGAGGCTCGTTCTCTGGAGAAGAAACTAGAGGATCTGGGAATGTGGCATAATAATCATTGATAACAGCATCAGGATCCCAATTAACATGTTTACCCTCCTTGTACTTCAGCATTAGCTCCATTTGAATTCTCATTTCAACCTCTGCAATAGCAGTTTCCAGGTATTTCTTCCTGTCTTTAAGAGCTTGATTCTCTGCTAATAGTTGTGTGATTTCTTGCGCTTTGTTGGAGACCTCGCCACCAAGGTTGGAGTTAATTTCTTTAAGCTCTGTAACCTTTTGCCTCCATTCTTCAACACCTCTGCGAAGGTTGTTAATTAGATCAGTCTTCTGAAGAGAGGCCGATTTCTCTTTAGCCAAAGATTGTTTCCCCTTGTCAACAAGAGCTTGTAGAGCTTCCAGCTCCTTTTCCAGAATAGCGATCCTTTCATTTCTGTCTGCTTCCAGTTGGGAAAGGCGATCTTGGGTGACTAAAGTCTTCACTTGCTCCCTATGCAAGGACATGAATTCAAGAGCCTGGAAAGGACAACAAAAGCGTATAAGTAATAAATTGATATTTGCAACATAAAGTACTATGAGTTTATAGTAATTACCAAGAAAAGGTTCCTTATTGTGTTGTCAATACTTTCTGTCACCTCTAAAGACTGAAATGTGGCCCTGTCAGTAGGTGTGGGAAGTCTTTGCAGGATGTCTAAAGTGATAGCTCAGGGCTTTCTGTGGAATGCAGAGGCTTCAGCAGGAAGGGAAAGATCAATACCCTTCAGTTCCTCGGGGGAAATCAAATCTTGAGAAACGCTCTTCAAGCTCCAATCTTTGTCAGAAGTCGCTTTGAATTTCTTGGGCAATGGAGGAGCAGAGTTAGTCGATGGTTCTTGAATGGTGATTCCAGGAAGGACCGATCCCCTAGCCCTTTTGCTTCTGGTAGCAGGGGGATCAGCTACAACAACAGCCGTTTATTTGCCTTTCACTTTGGCTGCAATAGGATTTTCAGTTTGAGGGGGAGGCGGAATAATGGCAGCAGGAGTGGTAGTAGCAGCATTCATGGAATGTCTTTTCTTGCTCCTAATCTCAGAAGCAGCAGCATTTTTGGCTTGGGCTTTGAACTGAGCCCTTTCAGCAGCAGATAGCTTTGGAGGCATCTTTCCTGCATAAAGTACGGTAAAAATTATCATTATTTTTGCAGGATTTAAAAAGGTATTAAGGTTTACCTGATATGATGGTTGAAAAACGTCTAGATTCTTTAGGAAGGGCAAAAATTTTCTTGATCTTATCAGTAGAATTTTTTTCAATAAGATGAGTGTAATTTAGTTGATTGTCACCTATAAAAGAAAATGAAGTAAGAATGAGTATTGAAAGGAAGTCTACAATTAGGAAATAGAGTTAGTCGTCTTACTTAGACGACGCCACTCCCTTCTGAGTTTGACACCAGGAGGCTCTAAGCTAGCAATCGGAATAATCAAAAACCTCTCATCCCATTGCCGATCATTAGGGCCTTTGTCAGAAGTCTAGGTTTCGAGTCCTTTGCGATTGCGGACAAGGGTATAAACACCTATTCTAACTTCACCTGAACTAGCTTTAACTTCACTAATAGAGTAAGAGGTTAAAACATCTAGAAGGTCAAGGGAAAACCCTAAATGACGCCCTAAAATTTCGGCTATTATGGCTACCCTCCAGACATGAGGCATTAACTGGGAAGGGGATAGGTCAAAATGCTTGCAGAGTTGCTCAATAACGAGAGGAACATGGAAACAACTAGCATAGCGAAATGCTTCTACACTAAGAGCAATGGTGTTCTTGGAAAATGAATCAAGTCTTTCATCTTCGTTAGGGATCCTAAAGGGTACCAGAGGGTTAAAGAAATACAAATTTTTCTCTTCTAATTTCCTAGATTCAATTGCTTTTAACTTGACAGGTTTCAAGTCCGTTACCAAAGAAGATCTTTTAGTACCAGCACTAACTATTTCTTCAGGAATCACTCTCACTAGGGACCTTAGTGGAGGCGACCTAGAACTAGTGCCTTCCGTAGGCACATTTTGATTACTAACGTTTGGTGAAGTTTCATTTGACCCAGAGTCAGATAAATTAGTAGAAGCATTACTCGGATAATCAGCATGTGAAGTGTAACATCCTGGAAATTTGATACAGGATTAGAGAGTGTTTGAGAAATAATAAATGGAAAAGAAAATGAAAATTTTGGAACTTTTAGGATTTTTGGAGATTTTTGAAATATTTTTAGAAGTTTTGGGATAATAAATGTCTAAATCATTAATTAAGCAATTGAAGAATTAGAAATATGAGAGTATGATGAAATCCAAAATAGTTTGAAGGTTAAGGAGAATGGAGACTGGTTATAGTGTATTTAAATTGAAAGAGTACATTATGGTAATTTCCGGTATAAGTTACACAAATATTAAAACAAATAACCAAACCAAACGCGCCCTTACCTTTCCTCTTTATATTTGGCCGTGCGACTCCCTCCCCTTCATTTATCAAATCATCATCTTTACCCTTCTCTTCCTTCTCTGTTCTCTCTTCCGGACGGTGATGGCGGCGGCCAAGGGTGACGGCGGCGACCGCCATCCTTTCTCACTTCTCTTCCTCCACCCCACCAAAACTTATCTCCTCCCATCTCTGCCTTTCGATTTCATTTTCTTCCTCACTGTTCAGCCCCACCTCCGTTTTCTTGCTTCACTTTTCCGGCGAGGAAAGCAACGTCCAGCAATGGGGAGCTCCGGCGAGTTATAGGGAGTCAAAAAAATGAGTTCAGGTAGTTTCATTTCTTCAATTCCTATCCCTTTTCTTACTGTTATTCGCGAGTTGAGAGGGGAGGCCGAAAATGATTTTCTGTTTTGGGTTCAATAAGCTACCAAATATCATGTTTAGACTTTGGTTTTGAAGTTTTAAAAAGGATTTGAATGATTGATTAGGGATTTGTTGATTTTGTGAAAAACCCTAACTTTGTGTGTTAGCAATCTGTTGAGTTTGAGTTGTTTCTTTAGGTTCAATCTTCAAATCAGTGATTCTATAAGATTAAATGTGATAAGTGATGTGTCTGTATGAATTTCTTGAATATTGTGACTGATTGAGTTCTTGCTTGGATGTTGATTTTTCATGATTTTCGAATGCACATAAGGTGTTTGATGAAATGCGTAAGAGAAGAAATTGTTTGAAAATTTTGGCTTGTTAGGTTCTGTGTATATGTGATTGTTGTGGAATTTGTTTAGTGTTTGGATGTTGGGTTTGATAATTCAGAATTTTAAAAGTTTACTTAGTCAAAATTTAATCTTGTAAATAAAAGGTGAGTATGTATATAAAGGAGTTTATAGAATAGTGATATTAGTAAATTAGAAGTTGAAGTTGTGATGATACCTTTCAAATTCAGGTTTTTATGTTTAATTTAGACTAGGTAGAAGTTTAAAGGAGTGAAGATCTTTAATTAATTTGTATACACATATTATAGAGTTAAAATATGTGAATGTGTGTTAAACTCTCTTGGAGAAGGATTTTGTATTCATTCAAGGCAAGTTGTGCATGGATTCTCTATTTGGTGCATTTGGACATGTTGTTGTGATAATGTTTCTTTGATGAATTTGTTGAACTTGAAAATTCTGAATGCAAGGTTTAAAGGTGTAAAATAATGTTGTGTACATGTTGCACTATTTGGATTTCTTGGGAAGAAATATTACCAATAAATAGAGGAGCCAAATTGTTTTTATAATATAGTTTTTATAATTCAGATTCTTTAACATTAGGGCAAATGGAAGTAAATTGATTGGATCCTGGACATAAGATAAACTTAAATTAGTGAAGGGGTAGTGATAGTTTAGAAAAGAATTATGGATGACATGTTGGCAACATGGAGAAAAGATGGGGTTGCAATAGTTGGGGCTGATTTAAATTGATAAGTATATAGTGACTAGTAATAAAATGCTCAATCTTATATTGGTTTTGTAGCAGCTTGTATAGGGATTTAGAAGTTGACAAGTGATCTTTGAAGGAGATGAAACTTAACTAAGCTAAGCCTTGAATATAGAAATGAACTTCCTTTCTTCTCCTTTCTTTGTTTTAGCTGAATTATGTGTGAAATAAATAGAGGTTTTTGAAGTGATTCTTGTTTTGGTGCTTGAGAACTTAGTATGTGAAGATGTTTCTTTAAAGTGTTACCTAATTGCATTGTGTTTGGAATGTTGGGATGGAGATTCAACCTAAGCAAATGGTAGCTTTGAATCATGGTTATCTCTGCTTACTTTGTTGGCATTATTTTATGAGGATGTGCAGGATAATAAATGGATTTTTGCTGCATGTATGCTGGTTATGGTTAAATAGGATTGTTTGTTTTGAATAAAATATGATAAGTTTGACATTAGGAGTTGAGAAGCTTGGACTTTCTTGGTATATGAATAGTGATAAAGGTAATGTTTCTAAAGTAGTTATTGAAGCATGTTATCGATTTTGCAAAAAGGACTTTAAAACAAAAGAAATTAAGAGTGAGCTGTTTTAAAGTGTTCTATATTATAATTATTACAAGTTATTGTTTGAAATAATGGTGCAAAATCATTATAGTATTAATTTAGGCCGCATATGAAAACTTGCAAATTCGTTGTAGTAGGTCCTTCAATTTAATTCCTTTGAAATTAATTAAGAAAGTATCTTCATTAGTTGAATACCACAGAATATAGCCCTTATATCAGTTATAATTCTTTTAGGACAATTTAAAAAAAAAAACATATGAACCTAATGTTGAACCTAGTTGTATTGTTAGATTCTGGACTTGTGGCTGACAAAGCCACTGGCTGTAGTAAATCCATAAAGTCTTGCTGTTTGCTGAATTTCCTTGAATTCCTTTTTCTTTACTTGGGTATTTGCATTGTGACTTTTAGATTTATTGTTTCCTCTTTGGCAATTGGCTGAATGGTGCAATTTAGAAATTCTATTTGATAAACCTGAAATAGAAATTTAAGTTACTTGTACGTACTTGCTTTGTATTTGGTGAAATGGTTTGCTTTTATGTGATACTTGAACTGAACATGGATTATCTAATATTTAACTATGAGAATTGGAATTAAGTATGGGAAAACGGGTAGTAATATGGAATACGAGAGAGATGTTAGTTAATGTATGCCTTAGAATGATTATTAATCTACTATTATTACATGGTGTAATAATAGGAAATGATGTGCTTTGCATATATTATTCGAGGCATGGTAAAGAGAAAAGGCGACGGAGTGCTAAGGGCGTCAGGTAATCACACTTAACCTTACTATAACATTGAGGGTGACGTTAGCTGGGATTTTCAAAATCCCTTTTCACCCTCCATATACATATTGTCTTTGAAAACTTATTTTTATATAAAACAGGCTATTGGGTGCCTTTCAAACACGATTATTTTTGTATAAAAGGAATTTGAAATATTATATGTATTATCCTGGTTGGTGTTGTTCTGGTTATTGTGTGAGAGAGTTAGATAGTATTCTGTTAGGGATGTTGATAGCAAGGTTGAGGAAAGAAGTTGCATAGTTGGAAATTGAGATATTGTAGGGAATTGTAAGAATGTATGATATGGATATGGATTGAGATTGAAATTGATGGAATATATAGTAGAGATTGTGAGTATTGCATGACACTGATAGTACCGTCGGCCGATGTAACCTATCGATCTGCGCAATCGATAGGTTAATTGTACAGGTTCCTTGAATTTTAAAGGAACCAGGGACGTTTTCACTTTTTATAGTGCTCCCTTTTCAGGGACGTTTTCACTATTTAAAGTGCTCCCTTTTTATGCTTTCAGATTTGAGACTGGGCACAGTGTCAATCACGTTTATTTTCGTCTGTTGAGTTGAATTGGATTTGACTGAGGGATTTGAGTGATATGTGGGAAATAGAGATGATGAATTCGAATGGATTTAGAAGGAGGGACTTGAATGATGAATGACAGACTTGACATATATATATATAGTATTGGTTTTAAATGTGGTACCCTTTAGACGCCCTTGCTACCGCACATCTCACTGTTATAGTGAGTTAAGCGGTGATTACTGGGACAAATTGTCTCATCCCACGATTACTGACATTTTTGCAGGTATTCATGTACAGGCGCAAGCATCAGGAAAGGGAATTAGGATTTAGAGGTTTCTTACATTATTCAGAGTTGTATATTGCCAATTTATAGGTCTGCATTCGCTTCCGCATGTATATATATATTTATTTATTGTTAAATATCAATTAGTTGTGTTTAATAACCATGTTAGGCAAATCCTTTCTAACATGGTTAGCTTTTAATTATCCATGATAGTATTCATATTATATTAGACAATTCTTTTCTATCATGGATAATGTATAAATGATATGAACTAAAAGAGATAATACAGGTTAATTAATTAATTAGTAACACTATGTTACAACTTGTTTATCAGTATTTGGTATACGATAACCTAGGACTGTGCTGCATTGCATATAGATTGGCAATATACATTCTTAGTATTCCCTTCCTTCTGTGCATGAATATATGGCCTTTTTGAGAGCATTATCGCTCATCCCGTGGTGGGGAGAGAGTGATAAGAGAAATTGAATAGGTACTGTGGAGAGATTGAGATGAACATAGAAAGAATAATGAAATAATGTTGATATGTATAAGAATTTAGGAAAAATAGCGAAATAAGGATGCTTCTCTGGGGTCTCGAGTATAGTTATGTGCCGGCCATAATCATAGTCGAGGCATCATGAGATACCTTATTGGGTTAAGGGACTAAGAGATATCGAAAATGACAATTGGTAATGAATAAAACATGAGATAAGAACTGTTGACCTTGTGCTTATTTGTTTATTATTTGATAAATTGTTTGCTTCATTGATGATTTAACTTGTGCTATTTGATTGTTTGGAATAGAATTCTCTTAAAACTGTTTGTTTTTATAAAGCCTCAACATGAGGTATACTATGGTTTCGAATTTGTTTTGATTATCTACCACCAATTAGTAATGGTTGGAGATCACCATCATTGGTAGTAGAGGCTGTTGCCCATTTATATTAAGCGGCTGGAGGCTTTCTCACTATATTTAGTGATTGGAAGCAGCCCCCTTAATAATAGATGTTGGTAGCCCTCACTAACTCAAAGGTGGATGTCTCCGAAAGGTAAGTATTTTAGTTCAAAAGTGATTGTTAATAGAATTTTTATATAGCTATATGTAGAAAATTGAAAAGTTTTGCAAATCAATGTTATGTAATTGGAAGAATTTAACTATTAATACTATGTGAATGGAAAATTTATAGTTGATAATTGTGGGTCAAATTGTGAATTGTAATTATAGATGCAAATTGATTTCTGTTGGAGTGAATTTTGGTTGGCTTATTGTAAAGATATTGATGGTTGTTAAAGTAATTAAAGTTGTTGAAATTGATTTATTCATGTTTGTTTTGACAATAAATTAAGCTGAATTTTATGAAGTCTGAATTGTTGATGAGTTTAGTGGTGAGTTTATTTTGTGTTTGTCATGTGAATGGTAAAATAGGATTGATGAGCGGTAGATTACAGGAAACTTGACAGCTCAATTTGAGTGGATAATGAAGTATGATTTGGAGTCATATGGATGAAGTCGATTATATGATGCTGGTTATATGAAAATTCACTTTCTTGTGTATATTTTACATTTTCTATGAGTGTTATTTTTAAGATATGGTTAAATCTATAACGATTTTTGGTGCTATTCTGTGTATGCATGATGTTTGGAAATTTTTTTCTGATATAGACTATTCCCTTGAAATTTTAGTAAAGAAAATACTGTTTTGAGTGATAATGATGTACTTGCCATATTTATATGGTTTATTGTGTGATTACTGGTATAAAATCTTAGACAAATATGATTAAACTTCATCAATTCACTGATATGTATTGGTAATTTATTCTAAGAGTGCATTAGAAGCTGTCTTACGGTTTAAAAACATGGATATATGCTTGTAGTTCACATTTTGACAAAGCTTAATAGGATTAGTTAAATGAAGTCAAACACCCTAGAACAAATTTTTGTGTAGTGCTGCTATGAATCTGTGTTGGAAGTGTGTTGTAGGAAGTGAAGCTTTGTGATTTTCATTGATTTCTTATTGAATCAGTTTTGGTTATGTGCTCTTAGTCACCGATTTTATGCATTATAAATTTTTAATTCATAGTTCTATGCAATAATCAGTAGCTGTTAACTGAGTTAGTGTTATTGGTGTGTTTGGTTAGATTAAAGTTTGTTATGTTTTTGGAATGAAATGAAAACTGAAAGTAATGATAATAGGCTCTTTGTTTGGTAAATTAATTGCATGGTATGGTAAAAAAAAATGAATATAACCTTATGATTTACTGGTGTGTTAGTTATGATAAGGATTAGAATTGTGATATTGGAGGAAGTTATGGGAAGAGGAAGTAAAAGGGGTTGATTAGATGAGGGTATTGTGATGTATGTGTTGAAAGTGGTTGAGTGTGTTGAAATTTTCATGTACTGGCTTATGTGGATTCTCTTGTGCTTTCTTTTGTATGGGACTTTTTATGTTTTGGGTTGAACAAATCAACTAAGATGATCTTTAAATTTTCAATATACATACGTGTGTTTGTGTGTGTGTGTATTGGGGTAAGTTTGTGAAAAGCCTTAATATTGAGCCTTTTTGACCAATGGATTTTCTTGGTTCCTTAAGAGTCCAATTTCATATCAGGTAACTCAATATAATTAATAAAGTTATAAATAACTTTGTATGGTTGAACTAAATGGTTTGAAAAGCTAGTTAAGTTTGAGGATTTTTGTTAAAGCTCTAGATAACCTTTTAAATGGATTCATTGGAATTGAATGCAATTAGGAATGATTTTGAAAAGAAAGTTGATATGGTTTGACAGGTATTAAAATATATTTACATCGAGGAAAAACAATAGTTGGATTAAATTTGTGGAAGATAATTGTGTAGGTTTTGCCATTTAGGATGTTGGATTTCCATATAAGTGATTTGAGGCTTAGGTGGCTAGTAAGTGAAGGATAGCTAGGGATAGTAGGATGAGGATTGGTAAAAGTGTAGAGAATATTCTTTGTATATGTTAAATTGGAGCATTAGTCAAAAATCAGGGATGAATCTCTATGGAATTACTATCTAAAAGCTAAGGAGTTGGAGCAAAATAGTAGGATATTATCAGAGAAAGGTTTGGTGTTTGAATAGAAGAGGTTGGTGGCGAAAAAAATGATGATGAAGGTGTACTTTTGAGTAGTGATGATCGTTTTAATGGCTAACTCAAGGCATTAGGATGAATGATTGAAAGGGTTGATATAGATTGTTGATGTGGTTATTGGCTAAAGGACAATGATTTTCCAAGAGAAAGTTTTGTTTTCGAAGGTGAGATGTTTCTTTGGAGATTGGTCTAAGCTAGGTATAATTGTCTGGAGCTAAATATTTTGGTAGGTACTCAAATAATGACTTTCATTGTCTAGGAGTCAAGAGAATTAGATATTGAAGCTGTAGAGATGTCAGAGGATGACTTGAAAACTTCAAAGGTGACATGTATTATTTGACTAGAATTCGCAGTCTGTTTCAATAATTCAAGTTCTTACAGAAGTATTGAGTTGATTAAGTCGTGTTGTATTGTTTCGAGTTGATCAATATAATGAATTTTGAGGGCAAAATTCCTAAAAGGTGGGGAGAATTGTAACATCCTGGAAATTTGATACAGGATTAGAGAGTGTTTGAGAAATAATAAATGGAAAAGAAAATGAAAATTTTGGAACTTTTAGGATTTTTGGAGATTTTTGAAATATTTTTAGAAGTTTTGGGATAATAAATGTCTAAATCATTAATTAAGCAATTGAAGAATTAGAAATATGAGAGTATGATGAAATCCAAAATAGTTTGAAGGTTAAGGAGAATGGAGACTGGTTATAGTGTATTTAAATTGAAAGAGTACATTATGGTAATTTCCGGTATAAGTTACACAAATATTAAAACAAATAACCAAACCAAACGCGCCCTTACCTTTCCTCTTTATATTTGGCCGTGCGACTCCCTCCCCTTCATTTATCAAATCATCATCTTTACCCTTCTCTTCCTTCTCTGTTCTCTCTTCCGGACGGTGATGGCGGCGGCCAAGGGTGACGGCGGCGACCGCCATCCTTTCTCACTTCTCTTCCTCCACCCCACCAAAACTTATCTCCTCCCATCTCTGCCTTTCGATTTCATTTTCTTCCTCACTGTTCAGCCCCACCTCCGTTTTCTTGCTTCACTTTTCCGGCGAGGAAAGCAACGTCCAGCAATGGGGAGCTCCGGCGAGTTATAGGGAGTCAAAAAAATGAGTTCAGGTAGTTTCATTTCTTCAATTCCTATCCCTTTTCTTACTGTTATTCGCGAGTTGAGAGGGGAGGCCGAAAATGATTTTCTGTTTTGGGTTCAATAAGCTACCAAATATCATGTTTAGACTTTGGTTTTGAAGTTTTAAAAAGGATTTGAATGATTGATTAGGGATTTGTTGATTTTGTGAAAAACCCTAACTTTGTGTGTTAGCAATCTGTTGAGTTTGAGTTGTTTCTTTAGGTTCAATCTTCAAATCAGTGATTCTATAAGATTAAATGTGATAAGTGATGTGTCTGTATGAATTTCTTGAATATTGTGACTGATTGAGTTCTTGCTTGGATGTTGATTTTTCATGATTTTCGAATGCACATAAGGTGTTTGATGAAATGCGTAAGAGAAGAAATTGTTTGAAAATTTTGGCTTGTTAGGTTCTGTGTATATGTGATTGTTGTGGAATTTGTTTAGTGTTTGGATGTTGGGTTTGATAATTCAGAATTTTAAAAGTTTACTTAGTCAAAATTTAATCTTGTAAATAAAAGGTGAGTATGTATATAAAGGAGTTTATAGAATAGTGATATTAGTAAATTAGAAGTTGAAGTTGTGATGATACCTTTCAAATTCAGGTTTTTATGTTTAATTTAGACTAGGTAGAAGTTTAAAGGAGTGAAGATCTTTAATTAATTTGTATACACATATTATAGAGTTAAAATATGTGAATGTGTGTTAAACTCTCTTGGAGAAGGATTTTGTATTCATTCAAGGCAAGTTGTGCATGGATTCTCTATTTGGTGCATTTGGACATGTTGTTGTGATAATGTTTCTTTGATGAATTTGTTGAACTTGAAAATTCTGAATGCAAGGTTTAAAGGTGTAAAATAATGTTGTGTACATGTTGCACTATTTGGATTTCTTGGGAAGAAATATTACCAATAAATAGAGGAGCCAATTTGTTTTTATAATATAGTTTTTATAATTCAGATTCTTTAACATTAGGGCAAATGGAAGTAAATTGATTGGATCCTGGACATAAGATAAACTTAAATTAGTGAAGGGGTAGTGATAGTTTAGAAAAGAATTATGGATGACATGTTGGCAACATGGAGAAAAGATGGGGTTGCAATAGTTGGGGCTGATTTAAATTGATAAGTATATAGTGACTAGTAATAAAATGCTCAATCTTATATTGGTTTTGTAGCAGCTTGTATAGGGATTTAGAAGTTGACAAGTGATCTTTGAAGGAGATGAAACTTAACTAAGCTAAGCCTTGAATATAGAAATGAACTTCCTTTCTTCTCCTTTCTTTGTTTTAGCTGAATTATGTGTGAAATAAATAGAGGTTTTTGAAGTGATTCTTGTTTTGGTGCTTGAGAACTTAGTATGTGAAGATGTTTCTTTAAAGTGTTACCTAATTGCATTGTGTTTGGAATGTTGGGATGGAGATTCAACCTAAGCAAATGGTAGCTTTGAATCATGGTTATCTCTGCTTACTTTGTTGGCATTATTTTATGAGGATGTGCAGGATAATAAATGGATTTTTGCTGCATGTATGCTGGTTATGGTTAAATAGGATTGTTTGTTTTGAATAAAATATGATAAGTTTGACATTAGGAGTTGAGAAGCTTGGACTTTCTTGGTATATGAATAGTGATAAAGGTAATGTTTCTAAAGTAGTTATTGAAGCATGTTATCGATTTTGCAAAAAGGACTTTAAAACAAAAGAAATTAAGAGTGAGCTGTTTTAAAGTGTTCTATATTATAATTATTACAAGTTATTGTTTGAAATAATGGTGCAAAATCATTATAGTATTAATTTTGGCCGCATATGAAAACTTGCAAATTCGTTGTAGTAGGTCCTTCAATTTAATTCCTTTGAAATTAATTAAGAAAGTATCTTCATTAGTTGAATACCACAGAATATAGCCCTTATATCAGTTATAATTCTTTTAGGACAATTTAAAAAAAAAAAACATATGAACCTAATGTTGAACCTAGTTGTATTGTTAGATTCTGGACTTGTGGCTGACAAAGCCACTGGCTGTAGTAAATCCATAAAGTCTTGCTGTTTGCTGAATTTCCTTGAATTCCTTTTTCTTTACTTGGGTATTTGCATTGTGACTTTTAGATTTATTGTTTCCTCTTTGGCAATTGGCTGAATGGTGCAATTTAGAAATTCTATTTGATAAACCTGAAATAGAAATTTAAGTTACTTGTACGTACTTGCTTTGTATTTGGTGAAATGGTTTGCTTTTATGTGATACTTGAACTGAACATGGATTATCTAATATTTAACTATGAGAATTGGAATTAAGTATGGGAAAACGGGTAGTAATATGGAATACGAGAGAGATGTTAGTTAATGTATGCCTTAGAATGATTATTAATCTACTATTATTACATGGTGTAATAATAGGAAATGATGTGCTTTGCATATATTATTCGAGGCATGGTAAAGAGAAAAGGCGACGGAGTGCTAAGGGCGTCAGGTAATCACACTTAACCTTACTATAACATTGAGGGTGACGTTAGCTGGGATTTTCAAAATCCCTTTTCACCCTCCATATACATATTGTCTTTGAAAACTTATTTTTATATAAAACAGGCTATTGGGTGCCTTTCAAACACGATTATTTTTGTATAAAAGGAATTTGAAATATTATATGTATTATCCTGGTTGGTGTTGTTCTGGTTATTGTGTGAGAGAGTTAGATAGTATTCTGTTAGGGATGTTGATAGCAAGGTTGAGGAAAGAAGTTGCATAGTTGGAAATTGAGATATTGTAGGGAATTGTAAGAATGTATGATATGGATATGGATTGAGATTGAAATTGATGGAATATATAGTAGAGATTGTGAGTATTGCATGACACTGATAGTACCGTCGGCCGATGTAACCTATCGATCTGCGCAATCGATAGGTTAATTGTACAGGTTCCTCGAATTTTAAAGGAACCAGGGACGTTTTCACTTTTTATAGTGCTCCCTTTTCAGGGACGTTTTCACTATTTAAAGTGCTCCCTTTTTATGCTTTCAGATTTGAGACTGGGCACAGTGTCAATCACGTTTATTTTCGTCTGTTGAGTTGAATTGGATTTGACTGAGGGATTTGAGTGATATGTGGGAAATAGAGATGATGAATTCGAATGGATTTAGAAGGAGGGACTTGAATGATGAATGACAGACTTGACATATATATATATAGTATTGGTTTTAAATGTGGTACCCTTTAGACGCCCTTGCTACCGCACATCTCACTGTTATAGTGAGTTAAGCGGTGATTACTGGGACAAATTGTCTCATCCCACGATTACTGACATTTTTGCAGGTATTCATGTACAGGCGCAAGCATCAGGAAAGGGAATTAGGATTTAGAGGTTTCTTACATTATTCAGAGTTGTATATTGCCAATTTATAGGTCTGCATTCGCTTCCGCATGTATATATATATTTATTTATTGTTAAATATCAATTAGTTGTGTTTAATAACCATGTTAGGCAAATCCTTTCTAACATGGTTAGCTTTTAATTATCCATGATAGTATTCATATTATATTAGACAATTCTTTTCTATCATGGATAATGTATAAATGATATGAACTAAAAGAGATAATACAGGTTAATTAATTAATTAGTAACACTATGTTACATGAAGGGTTAGATTCAGAACCAGACATTGTAAATGGCGGAGTAAGAAGATACCTGAGAAAATGACAAGTAAATCGCTTGAAAGAAGGATGACCTAAGGCGATGAAACGTGAAGTGTGAAGATGAAAAAAGAAGCTTCAGTTATAAAAGAAAAAGAGCGCCAATCAGTGCCAATTTTCAGGGAAAGCATATCCAAGCCATTAAACGTGGGCAAATGAAGCGACGAATTAATCTCAGCCGTCAGATAATCAACCGCTACTTCCCAATGACTTTAACAACGTCATCAAGAAGTGGGGGACTTAGTGTTACGACGTTATTCAACTTTATGTGGTAGGCCCATTAAGCCCAAGAAGAAGACAAGTTTGATGAGGCCCAACGCATTAGGGATGTCAAAGTCATAATTTCGCTGGTCAAAGATATTTGGAGTATCTTGTAACCGCCAATCAATCACTTGTAACCTCCACATTTATGAGGATCAAAATGGAAATACCTATAAATAAGGGAATTAATTATTCCAACGGGAAGGAAATTTGTAGTCTATATATAGAATTTCCATCCATGTAGAAAAGGCATCACTACAAAAAAAACGGCGCTTTCCGGCGTACACCTTCCGGCGTTTTCATGAAAAACGCCGGAAATGGCATGCCTTCCGGCGTTTTCTAAAAAACGCCTAAAAGAAACGCCGCAAAATTTGGCTCGCGCTTCCCGCCTTCTTTCCCGCACATACATACCGGCGTTTGTTGACACAAAAACGCCGGTATGTATATTTTAATCAAAAAATTTGTTATTTGCTTTCCTTTTTATTTTTTTTTTGAAAAAATAACACATATCGGCGTTTTTTGTTCTTAAAAACGCCGGTAAGTATTAAATAATATTTTTAAAAAAAAACATGCATACCGGCGTTTCCTGGAAATGCTGATAAGTATAAGAAAAACGCCGGTAAGTATTAAATAATATTTTTTAAAAAAAACATGCATACCGGCGTTTCCTAGAAATGCCGATAAGCGTAAGAAAAACGCCGGTAAGTATTAAATAATATTTTTTAAAAAAAACATGCATACCGGCGTTTCCTGGAAATGCCGATAAGCGTAAGAAAAACGCCGGTAAGTATTAAATATTATTTTTTAAAAAAACATGCATACCGGCGTTTCCTGAAAACGCCGCTAAGCGTAAGCAAAACACCGGTAAGTATTAAATATTATTTTTTAAAAAAAAAACATGCATACCGGCGTTTCCTGGAAATGCCGATAAGTGTAAGCAAAACGCCGGTAAGTATTAAATAATATTTTTAAAAAAACCATGCATATCGGCGTTTGCGAAATCGCCGGTAAAATAATAATACAATATCACTTTCCGGCGTTCCCATCATAAACGCCGGTATGTTCCACCTTCCCTATAAATAGCGATGCTCCCCCCTCATTTTCCCTTGCTCATTCGTTTCTTGCTCCTTCCTACTTCTTTCTATTTGTTTCTCAGCGATCATTTATAAATAGCGGTGCTCCCCCCTCATTGCACATTTAGTGGTTGCTTATTTTCATATCTCTTTTTATTTATATTTGCTTCATTTTTGTTTATTCTTATGTAATTGTTAATTTTTATATTTGATATACTTTAGTTGCTCTTATAGGTATTATTTTCTTTTAATGTGTGTAATATGATTTTTCTGTCATTATTATTTATTAATATTTTTTATTTATATCTATAATACTAAATTTTCGTCCCAATTTAATGTTAAATTGGGACGAAAATTATTTTTTTTAATAATTTTTAAACACTTTTTGGCGTTTCTGCAAACGCCGAAAAAGTTTATATTAAATAATAGCATACCGGCGTTTCATCAAAACGCCGGTATGTCAATTATTAAAATAATGGACATACCGGCGTTTCGGGAAACGCCGGTATGTCTGAATATTATATTATTTTCTGCATCCCTCGTTTCGGCGTTTGTGGGTACCCTACGGCGTTTGTAAAAACGCCGATGTGCTACTTTTCCACGTTTTTTTTTCGGCGATTTGCAAAAACGCCGTAGCGTTGTTTCGCCGGAAAAAAACGCCGGAAAGAGGCAAAAATAAACGCCGGTAAGCGGCAAGTGTTTTGTAGTGCATCCAATATCTTCTGATTATTGTACTTTCTATTTCTCTCTTTCGCTAGTCGACCAAAGTCTAGGCAACTAATCTCTTGTATTATCATCGTGGTTTGTCCACTCATCAATTCTGAATAAAGATACAATTCTTTTCTTTGATATCATATAATTTGTGTATCAACACACACTATACACACCCACACACACACACATATGGGCAAAAACGTTGATATAATAATTAACAATTTCAGTTTGGGCAAAACTAATAAATGACTATTTCGCGATGCATAAATAATATCTAACTTTGTGAACCGGTGCTAAAATAATAAAACCAGTTCTGAATGTTAATTTGTAGTTATGTGGAACCTTTATGATATTATTTTTAAAGTTAAAAATACCTTTTTGCCCTCCCAATTAAAACCTTGTTGATACTAGTTAGCATGGGAAGATGAAGGCGGAAGAAAGAATGGTTGAGTGTTAATTATGAGGGGTAAAAAAGTGTTTTTACTGTAGAAAATAATATAAAAAAAGGTTACACAAAACTTGAAATTAACATTTAGTACCAGTTTTATTATTTTTGCACCGATTCACAAAGTTGGCTATTATTTATGCACCGCGAAATAATTATTTATTATTTTTGCCCAAATTGAAATAGTTAATTATTAGATCATCACTTTTGCCCTATATATATATATATATATATATATATATATATATATATATATATATATATATATATATTTTATTGAAGCAATCCCTGCTCTCTCCTTTTTTATTAATAATGAAAAATATGATAACTAAATGACATAATTCAAGAAGTCAATTAAAATTAGCTAAAGAATTATCATATTTGACTTTTGCTGGAATTAGGATCAACGCAAGGTAGTTTTTATTTCTCAAATACTTGGAAACATCATTAACTATGTTGTAAAACCTTATAATATTTTAAACTATAAATCCTATCTAATAGCTGAGAAATATAGTACGAAATCAGTCCACAAAACAATGAATTTAGGGGAAATTATATATTCATGTACTATATTTTGCTTGATGACTTTTTTGAAGAAAGAAATATCCCCTCCTAGTCCTGCGAATAGGATCATAATAACATTGGAATACATATTATTAAAATCATTTATCATTTATTTAATGGGTTCCACCTGAAAGGAAATTTTTTACTAGGCAATAAAGATCGATTCAATTGGTATATATATCTGACTCACCACGATCAAAAGTTCGCAAGCTTGAACCCCACTATTGAAGTGGAGCCCATGGTGGATGCCAGTTTATAAGTATAAGAAAACATATACCATACTTCTGGTAAGTTATCACAGCTTATTAACCCACGAAAACAATAATTGGATATTTTTTTTCTTTAGGAATTAGTTATACGTCTCTATTGATCAAGGACAAGATAAGAAGGAGCGATGCTAAAATCATTAAAATATTTACCTTGTTTCTATCATTTAAAACTCCTTATCCATTGAGGAAAAAGAAATAAATATAAGGTGGGGAAGATGCAATAATAAGATAATTCATTTATTGAATAAACAAATGAACCGAGATGAATTGTGAAGAGTTTTGAGACAAAAAGAGAGAAATTGTCGTGTAGTGGGGGAGGGAGAGGCAACAAGGTGGACCCACACGAATAAGTCCAAGTCCGACCTTTTTAGCCTCTTTAAAGCTGTCATGTCCCACCACTCCAACTACTCAACCTGCCCTCCACGCATTTATTTTTTTCATTCTTTCTTTTTATTCAATACTTCATCGGTCCCATAGTATAATAACGTGCAGTGAACTGAATATTAGATTCCTAAAAATTGGTTAAAGTTAATTAGAAACCAATGGTTATGTGAGAAACTAAATTTTGTCTCTGAAAATACCTTTATTTAAAAAGATGGAAAGATAATATGTGGGAAAATAAATTATGTACTGGAGTAATACTCCCTCCGGTCCCTAATGTAAGAGCTAGCCGTCAAAAAAACGCTTCTTAAGAAAACATGTGAATGTTAGTTTGGTTTCTGGAGTTAATGCTTCTTTTCCAAAATTGCCCATATTTATTATGTTACTTTTAAGAGAGAGAAATACATAAACATTAATAAATATGAAAGAGAGTTAGGGGTAAAGTATTAAAAAATGCATTAAATGAGGAGAGAATATGAGGTGAGCTCTTACATTAGAGACCAAAATCATTCAAATTTTGGACTCTTACATTAGGGATCGGAGGGAGTACATTAGTAAGTGTAATATTAGAAAAACTACATTCATTATATTGACCAACCAAACATAATCTTATATTTTGTGACAAAACCATTTAAAAAACTTCACTTTATGCTATGGGGTGGAGGTAATATCTTTTATAATTTTAATAATCCTACTCTCTCTTTCCAATAATTTTTGCGGCATACATATTTTCAATAATTTTCTAATTCTAATGACCAGTGTTCGTTCCTAATTCTTCCTCCTTCCCAATTGCCTTTTTTATGAATGAATTGCGTGGACACTACTAGCGCAGTATATCATATGAAACTTGAATAATCTAATCTACTTGGTGTCATATGCAATCACAAAGTATGTAGCCACACCTACCCTTGCCCTCCTCGTTCACATTTGTAGGAATATAAGAATAATCTTCATGAATGTCTTTTCAGATATATCAAATATGTGAGAAAGACAAAAACTCAAGCTACAAATATGAGAATATAATGATCAAAATCGTGTATAATAACTTCGAAGAATTTAAAATTTTCAAGGTATATCACTTTGTGATTTCATATTTTGGCGTTTCCTGTATTCTTTAGTGTTATGTACAGAATCAAGAGTGTTCTTTTTATCACATAGAATAACCTCCTTGAAATTTTTATTTTAATGGAAAAACTTCTATCAATTAATGTTTCATCCGTTACTAAAGATAAGACTCAATTGGCTTTTTAGATATATTAAGAACGTGAAATGAATCACTTAATCATAACTATTTTGTCTATTATATATAAATTATAAATTAATCAAATAAGTTTAAAGTAAAAAAATTCAGCCAATTAAATTTTTAGGTAACTTATTTAATAGCTTTCTTAAAATTTTTTAAAAAAAGTCAATTAAATTCTATATTTAGAAACAAAGAAAGTCATATTTATTCTTTATAGAAAAGTTGAAAGCCAAAATGTGACCCTTGCCACTTGAGTGAAGAATGTCAAGCTATACCTGCATAATCCTGGTCAAGTCGCATAATTAAGACCTGTTAGATCCATCTCGCTCTTTAGGTTTCGAATTTGAGTCCTACAAAAAAGAAATTAAAGCTAGCAACCGTATTGAAGGGATGACCACATAACTCAAAATCGAAATATAGTTTATTATTATTCGGATGTGTAAATAATATGATGCACAAAATATCTTGAATTGGTAGTCTATAAAAAAGAATATAAGGTTATTTGAGTAACCTATAGGTGATATTTTGAATATCTTTGAACAAAGGAACGCCTAGACATGGGAACCCAAGCACTCAACTTAGCTTAGCTTTTTCTTTATTAAAACAAATACACGTATAGAACACAGAAATGTTAATTGGACCATACACTAGAGAAACCGAGTCTAATTACCAATATGAACCTAAAATATTGAAGGTGTTTAGAGTTTGAGCCGACAATATGTAAGGCATCATCAGATGCGTCAGTCTCAACATTTCGCGTCCAAGTTTTTAATTTGCATTTGAAATTTAGATGTTTGTGGAAAGAGAAGTGATCTATTAAAGAAAGACAATTAAACAATGATATGCACACATACACCTTAATTATTATGTTACAGTGGATATTTGTTTTTCAAATAACAGTGGAAATGTTATAAAAATATAAGAAAAGAAGAAATATGAAGAGAAGAAGAAAAGAGGGGAGAGTAGTAAGACAAAAAAATAAAGATGAAGTAAGAAGAGTGTTCTCATTGATATCGACGTATTATTTTGTGGTAGATACAAGTTTTATTTGTCTGGCAATACATGAAAAGAAAAAGTGCATCAATACTTGTATATATCCCACTTGATGATAAAATTTACATGAAATTCTTGAATTATCGAAAAAAATGCCAGAAGCATATATTAGAAATCAAACAAAATATTTTGTCATTTAGAAAATATATGAGTTGCATATAGAGGACTCATAGTTTTATTGCTCTTACCTATCACAATTTGTAGATGAATTTAGATGTTGCAGGTTCATAAATTGACAATGATTTTGGATAAATATGTGGATGAAAAGTATATCATGGAGATATGTTAGAGGAATACATTTTTGCAGGATTTGTGATGAAAATATGATTCAATCAAATGAAGATATGTTTAAATAGCTTTGGATGGAACACGATCGATTACTCAATAGAGACAAAAGTGGTGTTGTCATGAGGGGGAGTAAAATTGACCTTATTATGCGAGAAAGTGAAAGTGATTCTATTTTCAAGGGGAGATATATAGTATCATGTGTACTCTTTTTTCCTTAACCAAGGTTTTGTCCCACTGGGTTTTCCTGGTAAGGTTTTTAACGAGGCAACATTGATAATTATTGTGTACTCTTTAATTTTTCCTTCACTGAGTTTTTATCCCAATGGGTTTTTCTTAGTAAGGTTTTAATGAGGCACAATAATATTTGTTTATGGACATCCAAGGGGGAGTGTTATGAAAATAAATTTACATGCATATGTGTGGATGTCTATAACTCCAACCTCTTAGGATTCTTTTTCTCATAACCTCCCAATGAATATGGCTAGTGAGAGTTTCTTTTCTTTATTATCATTATTCTCATATTTACTCTTTTGTAACCATATGAAAAAATTCAATGTATTGAAGTCTATAAATAGAGGTCATGTCATGAGCCATTGTAAGAGAGAATTACATATCAATGAGAACACTCTTCTTACTTCATCTTTATTTTCTTGTCTTACTAGTCTCCCCTCTTTTCTTCTTCTCTTCATATTTCTTCTTTTCTTATATTTTTATAACAGGAAATATAATATCAATCAATCGAGGAGAAGAATAGTATCATCCTCCGTCATAGTCTCATCATCAATCGTCATATAGGTTAACATTTAGTGTATTTCTTTTTTAAACGCAGCGTATGTGAAAACCCTCAAGTCAAACAAGTGAATAATCTTATGGAACATGCATCATACATAAACTATTATCATTAAGGCTCATATATAGTGAATATTCTATACAATGCAGATAGTGCGTGGGATACTTTATTTTTTTTTTATTCCAACGGATACTTTATTTTAGTAACAATAATAATATATAGTATTATATTTCACACACTCATCATACATGAACTTGATTGGCAAAACCGAAACTAATTAATCCAACTAAAGGCTAAAAGATCATATTTGTCCCGGAAGTTTTTGGCAAGGATCAAATTTGCCCCTGAAGTTTTTTTGGGATCACGTTTAATTACCTCTGAAGTTTATAAAATTGATCAGCTTTACCCCCACATTCTACATGTACAGCCACATCATTAGCCATGCATGTCAAGCCCCTAGCCACATCACCATCTTCTCCTTCCTTCAATCCTCACTTCCTCTCCATCCCCCACCCCCTCTCTCCCTCCACCACCGCCACAGCCACCCCCATCCCCACGGCCATGACCCCCTCATCAACCAGAGCACACACAGCCTACAAGTTGAACAATCACAAAATATCCCCATATCACATATGATCCCATAGCGATTTAAATCAAACAAAATGAGATTTCACCAAGTCATCAAACCCATTCCTTAACCCAAAATCACCACCTCGTTCCCACCATTAGCAAATCTGGGCAAAATGCCAAGTCCCATATTTGAGAGGTCAAATAAAAACATGAAATAAAAAAAAAATCATTGCAGAAGCTACTAGTTTGAACTTTGACGGAGCTTCTTCACAATGGGCTCCACCTTCGAGTACTTCACAGCCTCTTGCACTAACTCCTCAGATTTGAGAGGTGGCTTCATCGTCGGCATCTCCGCCGGAGGCGAGGATGCGAGAGAGGATCTAAGAGGCGGAAATGGAAACGTTTCTACGGCGTATGGTTGCGGCGCCTTGCTTCTCATATTAAAAGTTTTGGGAGTTCTTGCAGAAAACAAAAGTATATCAGATTAGATGACTAGATTTCTGTTTCCTTTGAAAGGTCCAGATCCTTCATAATTGAAACTGTGCGTGGTGTACTCTGGTTGGGGGTGGCAGTGGCGGTGGTGGAGGGAGAGAGGGGGTGGGGGAGGGAGAGGAAGTGAGGATTGAAGGAAGGAGAAGATGGTGACGTGGCTAGGGGCTTGACATGGCTGATGATGTGGCTGTACATGTAGGATGTGGGGGCAAAGTTGATCCATTTTGTAAATTTCAGGGTTAAACGTGATCCCAGAAAAACTTCAGGGGAAAACTTGATCCTTGCCTAAAACTTCTGAGGCAAATATGATCTTTTACCCTCCAACTAAACTAAAGTTCAATGAAACAGTCTGAATTAGTTTTCGAAAATTATATAACTCGTTGGAGTGGGAAGAGGAGAACCAATATATATATATCTCAAATCAACCATAATAATATCTATCTATAATAAATAAATAAGAGAGGGACATTGGGAATAAAGGTATACGGTTAGGGCCAATAAGTACGTAATATCATATATTAAAAACTAATTTAAATAACTATAACATTCTCAATATAAGAGCAATTTACCTAATTTGATTAAATTAAAGATTTTAGTTATCATTGCATGATATTATCAATTCACTTTAACTATATACATTTGACAAAAAAATTGAAAAAAATTATCAATGTTAATTTGGTAAAAAGTTGGGATAAATTAGAGAGTAATCATATATTTCTAAAAAATTCAAATTTAAAACTGATTTATATTGGGAACAAATTAAAGGTGGTACAGTACTTCTTTTGGTCAATTTTGGTCTTCATCATTGAACATTAAACTTTGGTGATTTTAGTCAGTGAATTTTAAGTCATGTATTATACACACTTTCTCTCATATCCTTACATTCAATAATAAGGGCATAAATAGAAAACATGTATTTATTAATCTAATTTTTTCACCCTACCTCTTATAGGAGTATTCTGTTTAACAAAATTTGACATGTCACCCAGTCTATATTTTGGAGTAGAGGGAGTATGTTATAAGCTATAACTATATATATAAGGGTCAATACAGTTCTAGTCCCCACTTAGTGGGAGTGATAGGGAAGAGAATATATTAAACAGTCTAACCCCTACTTTTCGCAAAGTGACTGATTCAAACTCACAACCTTAGACCAGCTGACTGTTGAACTAAGACGACCCTTCAAGTTATAACCAAGGTTGTGAAACTCGAGCCGAGCCGGACGGTCCGACCGGTCGGACCGTCGGCCGGTGGGAAAAACGGCTCGATTGCCTCTGTTGGGCCGCTTCGCTGGTCAGCCCGCTTTAGGTCGTTTTTAAGCGTTTTTGACCCGGGAGCCGGAGTTGGGCCGTGAACCGGAACGGATCTTCGATAGCCGGCCCGGTCAGAAATTGAAGACTGCAAAAAAAAAATATCAACAGAAAAAAAAAATGAACTTGATTAAAAAAGCTCAATAGCCCCAAAAAAAACTCTCGATATCCAATTATCCATATCCCACGTTTTTGTGTTCTGTCTTCTGTGTCATCACTGTCTTGTGTTTATGTTGGATGATATTTTGTAATTTGTGACTTTGCTTAATTTCATCCTAATTATATTAAGTTAATAAGTATTAACAATATTTATATATTTAATTTTCATTAAATTATTACGTCACCGGTTCGACCGAACGTTTCAACCGTTTCAACCATGACCCGCTCAGTTTTCCGGCTCGACGTCCGGCTCGGGTTTGAAAACCTTGGTTATAACTATATATCTTATTTTATTGGTTTTGGTGATCGAGCTTCAAAGACAAAGATGTGAAACGAACGGCCGTCCATTTTGTCTATTGCATTAGGAATCAAGTCGAAATGAAAATTGTCCAGTTCTAGAATGTCCAATATAATTCTCTAAGACACACTCTCTCTCTCAACCCCACCACCCCCCCCCCCCCCCCCCCCCCGCCCCCGCTCTCTCTCTCTCACACACACACACTATCTCCATCTCTCTCTTTCTCTAGGAAAACGTAGTTACATAATAGTTTATTGACAATTAGAATAACCGTCTAAAAATGTTGTGGCTTTAACAGTTGAAAAAAAGGACAGAAAATTTAGATTTTAAGTGGCAAAAAGGCGAAACTTGTTTTTGACGAAAAAGATAAAAAGTGTGTCGTGTTGAGGAGGAAACCTGCATTGATCTTTTCATTGTGCTCAATTCAGGACGACATGTATGTGTGGTATTTTAAAGCACAAGATAGAAAGATTCTTCAATTATTAAGAAAACAAATCATATTAAGGTCCATATAATTATTTTAACAACAAGCCGACACATAAAAGTACATATAATCATATTAAGGTCCATATATAAGGAATCTTTAATGACGAGCGCAACACAACCACAAAAATTAAAAAAAAAATTGGTCACTGCCTTATATTTTTCCGAATAAAAATTTCTTGCGACAAAAAGGTATTTTGAACCCATTCTTGCCTCCCCAACGTACCACTTGAATTTTAAGGCCTCATCGCCACTCAATCTGAATCTTCTAGGTAGGGCTTTCTGTTTTCTGTATATCAGACATCTACAAACAATAACAAGCTTTGGTAGGCTATATAGATCATATGATGCAATTGCGTTTTATCACTTAGAACCAAATCTGTCAATTTTAATTTTTTTGTTGAAGAGTTCTCTCTCCATATGTGTGTATGTGGAGCTCCGTACTACTTGCTCTCTCCTAGTATATTAAATTATTTTGTCATATTTTTCAAACTATCGTACATTTAAATTTAAAATCAAACAAAAACTAGCTCCACTGCATTAAGTAATGAAGAGTAATAAATCATTAAAAGAATTGTAGGATAACAATTGAAATTGTCCACACATACAATGTCATAGATATATAATAGGGGTTCTATTCCGAACAATAAAAGCGAAAAGGTAGTCTGATTTTGAGAAGCTGAAGCCCCAACATCACACAACATCACACACACTCACACACAGCGCAACAAATCTTATTTATTGCTCTCCTCGTCCCTAGCTACCCCAATGTGTGTTATTTTTAATTGCTCCCGCTGCCTGTAATATATAAGAGACCAAAATTAAATTTGAATGATTTATAATCAAAATATAAGAGCACATTTCACATTCAATTTAATGTGTTGTCCATACTTTACCCCTAACTCTCTTTCATATTTATTAAGGCTTATGTATTTCTCTTTGTTAAAAGTATCACAATATTAAAAAAAATATTAGCTCCAAAACCTAACTATCTTTCACATGTTTTCTTACGAAACATGTTTTAGCGGCTGAGCTCTTATATTAAGGACCGGAGGAAGTAATCTTCATATCCATATTCCAACATAAATTTTTGTTACTCATTAATATAATATACTACTATACCTCCATATTCCAACATAAATTTTTGTTACTCATTAATATAATATACTACTATACCTCCCATCCTAAATATTAATTTTGTAGTTTAGGAAGATCTTATATTAAGGACTGAAAGAAGATAAAAATTTTGTTATGTTCCATTTTTGTATCCATATTCATTAAAACGATCATTAGGGACTCTATTTGACACATAATTGTTCCTTTTAGAATTTTCAAAGGTTTTAAGGATCAAAACAATCCAAATTTTAGAAAATATGATAAAATTCCGTATGTTAAGTATAATAGAGATGTTCTAGAAAATACCTATAGAGATGAAGAAACAGATTCTACACACACACACATATGACACAAATAAATTACTACATAAAAATATTGGTTAAAAGTAACAAACAAATAAAAAAATTTTTCACTCTCTAAGAGATGCATACATTAAGGTTATCTTATATTCTCGCCTGTTTTTATTATAAATCACCAACTAACTTTTCTTGCATACCAATGGAATTGATTAAATGCATTTAATTTGTCCTAAAATTCAAGCAATTTCCAATACTACCCCCAATAATTACACTTATTGGTTGGCAAAACTATTAACTATTACTCTCTCATATTCCCCTATCAAATATGGGTATATATGGGAAAAAAAATAATTAATGCACATTGGAAACCATGAAATGACTTATAAAAAGGACCAAGAAAAATTGAAAGTTGGTGACTTGTATTAAGATAAGAGGGAGTAGTATAATGGGACCAAGGTACTATGATAAACCATATCTGATAACCATTCCAGTCCCATTATATGGCGTTTTTTAGAAGGTGTTTCTGTAATTTTTATAGTATTTTCATATTTCAATTAATTTTTTATGCATGACCATAAATATTTATAGTTAATGGTTAGGGATAGTAGAAATAATCAAATAGATATAGGAGGAAACCATTTATATTTATGTCGTTATAAACGAGTTATATTCAAGACAAGAAGAAATAGAGTATATGGATTGGAGAGAAGTTCTATAGAACAATTATTGAGATGAAGGGAGGGAGAATATATAAGTGAAGAAATTAAAGAGGCATCGCATGTGCCATTAACGGAAACCAAAATGATCATAAAAAGTTGGTTTCAAATTTCCTACATCCTTTTTGGTACTATGTTGAAATATGACCGAGTCACCCAAAAAAGTGTATTCCTCTAGTTTTATTTATATGATGTGGAGAAAACGTTTTTGTCTTTGTAACTCACATTATTTTTGGGAAAATCATTATCATGTCATTCATAAAGGAATTCTTTCATAAATTAATCTCAACTAGGTATCAAACAAGTATCAAATTACATTGAAATTCTAATGAATTTGAGTAATTTTAAATAATTTGTCGTTAATGAAAGCTCCTTAAGTTGTCAATGACAACTAAGTTTTGAAAGACCTGCATTTCCAACTTAAGGAGCTACTATTCCCAATTATTGAGTTTTTAATGACAAGTTATTTAACATATAAACGAAGTCCTTGGGGATTTCATTGTAATTTGTTCATTGATTGGGATCTAGTTTTGATTTATTCCCATATGATTTATTTGATTATGACTTTCCCTTAATTTTTATATGAATATTCCATTTACCCTTCATTTACTGCTGTGCAAATTTTATTATCATAGAGAGGGTTATGTACAATAGTTTTCTCGTCATCGCTAAATATAAGGTTATGTTTCTTTTATGAGTCTGTTGTCCCTTATTAAATTTCACTTTGTAATTATCTAAGTTATATTGTACCTGTTATGCCTATTATTTCACTGGATTTGCAGGTCCAATAAGCTCACAAGGAGGCCAGCTCAGTCAAATAAATTCATTAAAGACAGAATCAATAGCAATAAATCATTTGACCAATAACGTCCAATAAATGACTAGTAACTGCCACATTAATGAGAATCAAAAGCTGTAAATGTGAAGATTAATTGCACCAACGGAAATGGAAGCTTGAAGACTATATATAGAACCTTATACCATGTAGAAAGGGCATCCAATATCTTCTGAATATTGTACTTTCTATTTCTCTCTTTCGCTAGTCGACCAAAGTCTAGGCGACTAATCTCTTGTACTATCATTGTGGTTTGCCCACTCATCCATTCTAAATAAAGATACTATTCTTTTCTTTGATATCATATAATTTGTGTATCAACATTTGGCGCCGACCGTGGGGATTCCAACAACTTTCTTAGAAAAGCCACTTGGAATTTCACTTGAAATACAATCATGTCTTCTTTTGCTGAGCTATCTTTGCAACAATTGGAGCAAGAAAACTGAGGACTTCAATTACAGATCACTGAGCTTGCAGCTGGACGTCCAGATCATCTTAGAACGATTGAAAATAGCTATCTTCTTACATTTTTCCATGCTACTGATGTCCTTAATCTTATAGGTAACACAGGTAAGCGCGTAATGGAAAATAAAACTAACAATAATGTTGATAATGCAGGGTATAATTCTGGATTTGATGATGAAGAATCAATTCAAACTCCGCAAAAATCGGTCAAGATGTCTATGAATCAAATGGAAGGACCCGAGAATCAAAGATGGATAAATAGCGGAAGGAATTGAAAAAATTGCAGAAAACAATATTACAGATTCTGGGAATTGCAGAATCATTTGAATCTTCTCGTTTAGGGAATCATTCTGATAGTCCGCTGAAATTATTCTGATAGCCCGTTTGTCGCTCATCTTTTGCTATGGTCGACATACCAGAATGTTTTGTTCAACATGATCAAATTTTTTGACCATCCTTTTTATGTTTTAGCACAGTTTAACTAACATGTTTATCTTGATGGTCAGTGAATTAAAATGTTTGTTCAACATTTTGCTAGTAGTGGGAGTTTGGTCAAGACGTCCGACGACTAACACTTGATCTTTCAATGCCTTGATGAAGCTACTAGACAATTTCTTACAAATTCATTCAGAAAACGGTAAGTATCTCAAATTGCGAATAATATATTGCTATGCAGACTTTTAGAAGATATCTTCTGCATGGATCTTAAGTTGTATAAGAAGTGAACTATAAGCCAAGTGCAAACTTGGGTTGAAGTTCAAATGTTCGCTTGGGCTATGATCAAGGGGGAAGAAGACGATGCAAGATTCAGAATTGAATTTATTAAGCGTCAATAGAAAAATCAACAAAATAGCACGTCGACAACTAGACATGAAAATAACACGTCGACAACCAGACAAGAAAATAGCACGCCGACAAACAGACGTTCTCAAAAACTCAAAGGTAAAAATTGGAGATTTGAACCTTATTTTGCAGGTGGACGAAGAAAGTCAAATGAACAGAATCCACAAGAAGACAAGTCCAACAAGTTTGATGAGAAATGCGGCGTGATATCCTTGACGACCATACCCCAGGTTATTACCTAAAGATGCGTTAAGGGGTCAAATAATCAGAATGACGCTCAATCATCTAAGGGATTAATGTCATTTAATGATTTTGATATTCAAGAGTTTCTTTCAATATTATTTATTTGCAAACAGTTAGAGAATTGATTAAGAATCTCAAATTGTTAAGACACTTATTATTTTAGTTATAGAGCACCAAAACTATAGGTGAAATTTTTATTATTACTTTAATTGTTGGTGCTAATTAACTAACAAAGTTTCAAATCATGAATTGTCCTTCAGCTTATAATGCTTTTTTTAGGATCACATGAATTCATCAAATGAAATGAGTTCCTTCTATTTTACGTCAATCAATTAAAGTTTCAACGCCATGAGGAGTGATGGAAATAAAGGGTGAACAAACAAGTAGCCCAAGAATTTTATTAGGTGGCAACGAAAGACGTTAAAAAAAAACCACAACTATTGTGCATAGCAATTACAGAATCTGACTCCTATGGACAAGGGGGAGCTAGGTGATGAAATTATAAGAAAGATTCTTCTCTTTGATTCTAGAAAAACCAAAAAAGTTGTTGTCCATAGAAGCAAATCTTGATATAGGTAAGAAAAGATTTAATTTCTTGTCTACTAATTAATTTGGATTGTTTTGCTTAGCTTGGTCCCACAAAAACATGACAGGGATTATTCAAGATGCTATAGTTCATTAGCTCAATGTGGACATATATTTCAATGATTGGTCGGCTAACGTAATCGTCATCTCCATCCTGATTGGTCGACTAACGTAGCCATCATCCCCAAGAAAAATGGAAAACACAGAGTTTGTATAAACTTTACTTATTTAAATAAAGTTCATCCTAAATATAGTTTTCCTCTTCCATATATTGACAGCTTAGTAGATGCTACATCTAGTCACAAGCAGTTAAGCATGTTGGACGCATTCTCTTATTACAATCAAATTCTAATGCATTTTGACGACCAAGAGAAAACGTCGTTCATTCCAGAAAGAGACTTACTCCTATAAGGTAATGCCATTTGTTTTAAAAATATTGAAGTCACATACCAAAGGTTGGTAAATAGAATGTTTTGTCAACATCTTAGAAAAACAATGGAGATATATATAGATGACATATTAGTTGAAATCTCTAAAAGCAAAAGATCTTATATGCCATTTACAACATGCATTTGATTTATTGCAAAATATAGTATGAAATTTAATATTTCCTAATAAATGTTCCTTTGGAATTCAATTTGGAAAGCTTGTAGTTTATTTGGTTTTTAAGTGAGGTATTGAGGTAAATCCAGCTCAGACCAAGGAACAAGGAATTTCAATGGATGAAAAGGCTAAACAAGCTCTTTAAGAGTCTCTTGTTTTATCTAAGCCAAAATCAGGTGAGACATTTTACATTTGTTTATTTGTTGCTACTAAAGTTGTAGGTGCAGTGCTTATTCAAGAAAAAATGGGCGTCAAAGTCTAGTCTATTACGTAAGCAAAACATTGCTAAATGCGGAAACCAAGTATTCTACTATGGAACAATTAGCATAGACACTAATACCGGATTCATAAAGTTGAGATCATACTTCCAATGTCATTCTATAGTAGTTTATAATTATTTCTCACTTAGAAATATATTGCATAAATTTGATTTATTTGGACGACTAGTGAAATAAGCAGTAGAACTTAGCAAATTTGATATTTCATATTTATCAAGAACTGATATAAAATCTCAGGCCCTCACATATCTAATGGCTGACTTCAGTCCAAATTTGCAAGGGGCTGCTAATAAAGATTTTTGTGCGTTATTCGTCAGATACTTTCATCACCCTAGTGTTGTATGTCGACAGCTCCACTTGTTCTAAATGAACAGGGGTTGGAGTAACATTATAAATCTCATATGATGATGATGATGGTCAACTACCCAATGATAAAAATGAAGATTACAGGATAATCATTAGAACAACCAGATTTATAATGATAGACGACGATTTGTATAAATGATCATATACTAGGGGATCTTTGTTAAAATGTATTTCTCTAGCTAAATCAAATTGTGTACTTAGAGAAGTATATGAAGTCTTATAAGGAAAGTCAGTGGAGCTAGATATTTTTAGCTAACTTCTCAAAATGATGTAGCTGCTTTTGTAACAACATGTGATCATTGCTAAAGATTCTCTAATGTTGCATGACAACCATATGAGAAATGACATACTATTGCACCAGTAAGGCCATTCATGAGATGTAAAATGGACACATTTGGAAAACTTCTTATGCACTGATAAGCTCCATAATTGCACACACATTTCATCTCAATTTTCTGATTTATCACATATTTTTGGTAAACAAATAGATAGGAATATAGCAATACTCATAGTGTAGAGAAAAGGATATAAAATACATGTGATTGAGATTATGAGTTGAAATTGCTTAATTTTTGATATATATGTGTTGAGGAATTAACCTTTCCTATTCGAGTTAATGTGAGTAGGAATAAATGGGCAAGCATAGGGACATCAAAAGATTGGAAGCAAGGAAGAAAAAGAAGAAGAGAAAAAGGAAAAAAGAGGTTCGCTAGCCGTTAGCACTCAGCGAACGGATCCAAAAATTACACCGTCTCTGCCAAAATCTTCGCTACAAGTTCGCATTTCGCGAACGCACAGCGAACTGTGAAAAAGAAGGTTCGCTAGCCGTTAGCACTCAGCGAACGAACAGCGAACGGATCCAGAATTACATCCTCTCGGCCAAAATTTTCGTTGGAGGTTCGCATTTCGCGAACGTGTAGCGAACCTGTGAAGAAACTGAAACTGTGCGTTTTAGATTGAAAAAGCTGTAGGATAAAAGGTGGAATTGAACCACATTGAGGAGGCCGACTTGGGACAGAAGGAGGGCAATTCTTAGGGCACAAAAACACCCTTCTCTTGGGTTTCTTGGCATTGGGTGAACTAGGGCTTGAAGATTGGAATGTGAGAGGTTGTTGGAAGCATTAAAGACATTTAAATCTTCCTCTTCTTGGTTCCTTCTTCATCTCTCCTTGTTTGTAAGCATTTATGACTATGTATTCCTTTTGGGGTTGTAGTTTATATTTGATTATGAGTAGCTAAACCTATCTATCTAGGATTATTTTGAACCCTTTTATGGAGTAACTCTTTAAAACTCCTATCCTTTTGTGATTAATGTATATATATGTGTTTATTTTACTCTAGCTCTAATGCCTCTAAGTGATTGATCACCATTTAGTTGATATGTTCATTTGACTTATGACTTGAGAGAGCTAGGTTAAATGTAGAACTTGAGTAAAATAGTGTGAGAACTTGAAGTTTGCATGACAAATGAATGGTTTTGTTAATAAGATAGACATATACTTATTAGCCTCACATAGCCACATTAGGGTTGAAACTTAGAAATTGGGTTTTATTAATTGTGACAAGAGATTGCATGATTAATGAAATTAAACACTTGTTCTTGACTCGACGGAGCGTTTACAAGTATTTTAGAACCCTAGGTTAACACATATATAAACATTAAAGCAAGTAGGAGAAGAGTTGATTAAAGGTTACAAGATACAAGGGGGATAAATAATCCTAGGTACCAATTAATCCTTGAAAAGAGCAACTTGTCATCATTGTCCAATTTTAATTTTAGAAATTAGTTTTACTCATTTACTCATCAAATCACTTTTATTGTTAGCTCAACTTAATTTAATCATTATGCCTCTTGTTTGACCGGATTTGTATCTCAATCCTCGTGGGAACGATCTTTACTTTCACTTTATTACTTGGCGCGACCCGTGCACTTGCGGTGCGAACATGCACCAGGTCATCTTATCTTCTTATGGCATCTAGAAAGTTAATTGGAGAAACTTTCTTATTGTTAGTTCATGGTTATGAAGCTATGTTATCTATAGAAATAGGAGTACCCTCTCTAAGATATCAATAAACTAGAAAAATAATAATAAGAATGAATTATTAGCACAAAATTAGGGATCTCCTAGAAGAACGTCAAGAACAACCTTTAGTCAGAATAACAGTCTACCAAAATAGGGCGACTAAATTCTGAAATAAAAGTGTTAAAGAATGGTAATTTCAAGTGGGGGACTGAGTGTTTAGGAAAGTATTTCCGAATATTCTAGAGAGTAGAAATGGAAAATTAGATCCAACTTATGAAGAACCATATAACGTAGTCGAAATAACAGGACTTGGGCTTGAACGTAAGTCAACGAATATGAAAAACTAGTTTCAATAAGGTGGAATGCAATTCATTTAAAGAAGTACTACTTTTAATTCATTTTCGATATTTCTTTTATTTGAATTGTGCTAACAAATTGGCAAGGAAAATGAAATATGATGAGAAAGAGTACTAGCTGGATCATGGTATCATGACGTTAATTGGCAGTACTCAAAGTTCTGATCCATAGTTCGCAACGAAAATAGTTTGTTTATGTTTATTACAGATAGCAAGAAGGTTATTCCAGAAGTCAAATATCTAGATGATCAAGCTCAATGACTAATTGTCAAAAATAGCTTTAGTCGACAAAATTCAAGAAATATAGTCGACCATGCTTACTAAAAAGAGGATAGTCGACCAAGCATATGAACTAGTCGATTAATTCAAAAGAGAGTAATGCTTTCCTCCCAAAAGAGAGTTAGCAACCAAGCGTCAAAGCATGCTAGTCGTCTAACTCAAAAGCGGGTAAAGTAACTTGTTATGCTAAGATTCATGACAGTTAAAACATACATTTGCAAAGCAAAATAAAATTAACGTAACCAGGTTTGTTTATGGAAACATCCAAGTAGGTGAAACAAAAGCAACAAAGTTTGAGAGCAAGAGTACAAAGCACAGTCAAACAAAAAAGCAGATCAGATCAAGCAGATGGTGGAACATCAGCATTGTTTTCATTCTCCTGGACTGGGGGACTGGAAGGATAATCCTCAGAGCCTGGAGCCGGATTATCTGGGAAAGTGGCATGACACTCCTCAATGATAGCATCAGGGTTCCAATCCACATGATTCTCAGCTTTGAATTCAACCATGAGTTCCATGAAATACTCAAGATAATCTACATGCGAAGGAGCAGAATTAGACCTAGACATTTTCAAGAAGAAGATACCTGCAAGGCAACTTGAAAATGACCAGAGAACTGATGACCTAAGACGAAGAAAGATGAAACGCTCAACTTCGTAATACACAAATTGAAGGAGGAAAAGAGCGCCAATTTCGAGAAAAATGCATCATAGCCGTGACACATGGGCAAATGAAGCAGCATGAACGATCACTGCCATTAATTTAAGAAACCGCTACTTCCCAATGACACTTGGCATCGTCATCGTCATCGTGAAGTGTGGGACTTAGTGTTATGCCTATTATTTCACTGGATTTGCAGGCCTAATAAGCCCACAAGGAGGCCAGCTCAGTCAAATCAATTCATTAAAGACAGAATCAGGAGCAATAAATCTTTTGACCAGTAACGTCCAATAAATGACTAGTAATTGCCACATTAATGAGAATCAAAAGCTGTAAATGTGGAGATTAATTGCACCAACGGAAATGGAAGCTTGAAGACTATATATAGAACCTTATACATTATGAATTTTTTACTTTCTATTTCTCTCTTTCGCTAGTCGACCAAAGTCTAGGCGACTAATCTCTTGTACTATCATTGTGGTTTGTCCACTCATCCATTCTGAATAAAGATACTATTCTTTTCTTTGATATCATATAATTTGTGTATCAACAATACCCATTCATTAATTTATTTCCTACTTTCTCTTTCATCATTTTTCTCCTTATTACTTTAATTCTCTTATCTATTCATAAATAAGGGCTATAGAAAAAAGAGAGTATATTTTCTACATATGAATTACGTTTAACTATTTTTGACATAAGATGGATAGGAGTGAGCCGATGCCGTAAGAGTATATTTTATTAAAGTAGAAAATTAGAATACAAAATAGGTATGCAAAAAAGATTCAAATGATAATACATAGAAAACCTAAAAAGGTAAACATGGATAGGAGTGAGCCGATGCCGTCGCAAAAACCTACCATCTTCTTCATCTTTCCTTCATTAAAAATTTGTGGGTAGAAAAGAACTGTCACCGGTAGAAAAGTCATTGAGTAGTGGTTGTTCAGAGAACCATCAAATTGGCTTTCGAAGAAGCTCTATGAGTAGATCTCACAGAAACAAACGTATCCACAAAACTAATACATAAGATGAAGATTGGGTAGAAGAAACTCCTCTTGTCGTTTAAACTCCTAGACCAATTTATTTGAAAATGAAAGGAACATAACAGAAGACCAATGAAAGTAACGAACGTCTCCTTCGCCGGCATGAACCGGGGAAGGAGACGCCGATGAAAAAACTAGTACGACGACGAGAGAAGAGATCCCACCAACAACCAAAAAGTTTGAGAGGAGAGGGAGAGATGATAGAACCAACTCAAGAGAGCCGGTCCTCATATTTTCGATAATATTTAAGGAAGACAATATAATTATGTGAAAAAGAACTTTAATACAAGGACGAAGTGAGCATTAAATAATAGTCATACATTGAGAAGTAATTGAAATCTTATGGTAAATTTAATGAGATTTGAACTTTTTTCTTGATTTTGATAAAGTACGATAGATACTCTCTCACTCCCTAAATAAAAGGTTATATAACCGAATTGCAGTTTCCCAAAAAAAAGTTGGTTAAAAACAATAAATCTATAGAAATTTATCTTTTTTTTCAAGATAATACTTATTTGTGAATGAGTAATAATTACCAAGAGAAGCTATGAAAATATATGAAAGAGAATATGTGGAAGAAATCAATGCATAGACAAAATGAGAAAAAAAAAGACATTTATTTTATTACTCAAATAAAGTAGGTACAAGACCTTTTAAAAAGGAAAAAACACATGCAAAAGATCTTATAGGGAAATTAAAGGAGTAATATTTGTGTGTGTAGACAAAGGAGTTATTAGAGATTGTAGCCGTAGGTACATGTATAGACAGATTTTTAAGGGTAATAGAATTGAAGGTTTCAACTAACAAAGGTTGGTCCAGTTGGTAAAGAGATTTGACTCATAACTATATGGTTGTGAGTTCGAATCCGGTCGATGTGAGGACCTTGTTGGTGGGCAATCTGTAAGTATCTCTGTAAGCGTTCAAAGAGCCGGGAGGTCTACCCTGGCCCTGGTGAGCCGTGAGCCCCCGGGACCCAACTCACCTAAACTTTTGTAGTTAAGGAAAAAAAGAATTGAAGGCTTCAAAAAATCGAAGAATTGATAGAGCAGGGCAGCAGAAAGTTAGTTTGAAGAGTTAAAGCCCTGCATATAATGCGAAAAGAGCATTGGTGAGACAGCAAATTCGTGAATTAAATGCGAAATGGCAAGGCGAGGCTACAGTCTAATTATGCATGACAACATTCAATGCAAACCTTCTAACATGGTTTTGTAGGCCCTATCGGTGTATAACTCTCTACCTTTGGTTTCAAAAATATAAATGGTACTCTAACATGGTTTTGTCTAACTCTCTCTCTACCTTTGGAGTAAGAGGTATTCCCTCCGGTCCCTAATATAAGAGCTCAAAATTTGAATCTTTTGGTTCCTACTATAAGAACTCATTTCACATTCTCTTCTCATTTAATGCGTTTTTCCTACTTTGCCCCTAAGTCTCTTTCATATTTATTAATGTTTTTATGTACTTCTCTTTTTTAAAAGTGTCATAATAAATATGGGCAATATTGGAAAAGAAGCATTAACTCTAGAAACCCGACTAACATTCAATGTTTTCTTAAGATGCATTTTTTTAGCGGCTAGCTCTCATATTAGGGACCGGTGGGAGTAACATGAAAATGTTAAAGTAATAAATGTGTGAAAAAATATCTAACCTTTGAAGTCTTTGACCAATTGGGAAGCATCTGATACTCTAATTAACAGCTCTTTTCTTTGCCCACTGATCCTCACCCTTCACTTTGTACCGATCTGTGATGTATCGTCTGCTTTTCTTCATGGCGGCATCATCTTGCAAAACAACATACACAATCATACTTCCACCCATCAATTTTAGTGTAGTTTAACCCCATCTTTGTTATTGTATTTTGTGTGTCGTAGTTCATATAATGAAGGCGAGATTTGAGCGTCGATATTATATAAGGTGTTTGGCATCAGGTTAAACATGTTTGACATGCACGCATTAGAGGTGCCACGTTTAAACTTTATACGATATAGTTCGATAACAATGACAGTTTAGATTATTTTTTGTTCCCTGCGAAAACACGTGTTTGAGCAACATACACATTAAACAATCCATTCATATGAGTAATTATATCGAAAACAGGTCATAAGAATTACCTAGATATAATGGTGTATCTGCATCAGCCATGGGTTCAAAGAAATTTCTGGTGGCCTTGTTCTGTAGGTACTTTGTCACTGTTACTTCAACTCTTCCATCTCAATCTCTGTTACCGTCGCCGTCTTCTTACACATCAAAAGCATCGCGCACACTGTTGTTAATTGGATGTGCTTGAGCATCATTGTTGCCATCATTGTCTTCGACTTGCATTCTTACCTAAAAACTCGACCCAAATTCTACACAGGCATTATTGTAATCGTCACCGTCTCCATGGTGCGACTCAATAAGGTAATATTTGGTGAATTGCTTCTTTATATAATGATTAAACACCTCTTCTTTTGTTTGTCACAACCTAAACTTATACTTCTCATAGAAACAAGTTATTTTGCCCTTAACTCTCGATCTCATGAACACAAAATCTAAAAATTGATTGAGACCCACAATGTATTTTAGGGTCAAACGCGACAAGGAGATCTATAACTTATCCAACATTGGAACTATTACGGAGGGAGAACAAAAGAAATATAAAGTAAGAAGAGAGAGTTGTGACACTGATAAATAATCAATAAGTATTTTTATAGTAGTTGACTATCCTTATCCTCATTTACAAAACCCTCGGTATGTGTATTAATTTAAATAATTAAAATATTTGACACATTGTGGTTATTATCAACGTTTTTTAACCTCCGCTATGTGTCAAGTATTTTAATTACTAGACACAATGTGGCGGCTAATAACCGCCGCAATGTGTCCATTATTGAATAATTGACACATTGCAGCGGTTAGCAAACACTGCACGACCTACGTTATGCTTTGACATATCCACGTCTAACAAATGTCTCTAAGGATTGAATTCTTCTTGTAAAAGTGAATACTCCTCCTCCTTTATAACTTTCTTTCTCCTCAACCCTCTATATTCTCCTCTCCTCTACTATTTATATTCATATTCTTTATTGTTTTCTTCATATGTTTACCAAATATTTGCAGGTTTCATTGCCTTTTCTATTTTAATCTTTTTGTTTAATTTTTCCTAATTATGGTATAATCTCTATTTAATCTTTCATTTTAATTATTTTTTACTTCTTTCCTAATTATTGTTAATCTTTGAATTCATTTTTTACAATATCTGCTGGGGAACCCAATTTTTCTTTTATAACGAACATTTATAATAGTAATTAGTTTATTGCATATATTTACTGTCTTAATTTAACGTTTTGATGTTTACTTTAATTAATGAAGTAAATAGAGGCTTTTTAATTATCACATTCCGATAAGTAATTTTTTTTAAAAAAAATTATATCTTATAAGAGTTTCATAAATGCCTGTAAGTGTAAAATTTAAAAACAATTAATTTCACGACGACAACTAGCCACCGCTAATCTAGAAGTGTTTTGAATTTTCATGACATCTTTTCAAGTATAGCGGCATTTTATAACAACAACAATAACAACAAAAAAGTCTCATTTCATTAAGTGGGGTCTGCTAAATAGATCATACAGCGCCATTGTGCTTTATCATTCACCAACTATTTGAGTATATTATTCACCAATAAGTCACCTTCTATAAGTTCCTCAAGATTTCTATAAATTATATTATTTTAATTCTCCGCCATATGCGGCGTTTATAAAACGCTGAAAAGCTAAAAATTTAAATTTCCCCCAACTATGTCCCGACGTATATAAATGTGGGTGACAAATGCAACTAAAATTTTCAAGCATTTAATTGTGCACCACGACATTTATTTAAATGCTGGAAAGTCACATTGTCATGGTGAATTTTCTGTTGTTTGTTACAAACTTTGTAGTTTCTTTAGTAAACTCCGTAAAGTAGCGAAAATAAGAGTTGTCATGCAGAGTGTTTTTTTTAGCATATCTTAATAGTATCATGATAAATCATAAATATAAGTTCTATTGGAAAAAAAATTAAATGCACACACCCAACTAACTTTATTTACACCTTTTCTTAAGAATTATAATTTGGCGGCTGAGCTCATATATTACGGATTGAAAGAAATAATTTCAACATATACTTATTGGTATGAGTAAATGGGTTGACTACCTCTTATAATTGGCGGTAAAGGAAGTAAAATAAATGAGTGCAAAATTTATGCATTATAATCCCTCCGGTCCTTAATATAAAAGCAAACCGCCAAAAAAACTCTTCTTAAGAAAACATGTCAATGTTAGTTAGGTGACTGGATTTTATGCTTCTTTTCCAATATTACCCATATTTATTGTGATACTTTTAAGAGAGAGAAATACATAGTTAACAATAAATGTGAAAGAGAGTTAGGGGCAAACTTGTAAAAAATGCATTAAATGAGAAGATAATACATGTGAGATGAGCTTTTATATTATGAACCAAAACAATTCAAATTTTTGCTTCTTTTATTAAGGACCGGAGGGAGTACCTGTAATAAATGATACCAACATGGTCTAATGGTATGTGTAAAAAAGTTGACTACATCTATTTATAGGGTAGTGAGAGGTCTTTTTTTCTATATATAAGTCACTTCATTATGAATAATGTACAAGTTCACCCTTCATTTATTATATGTTGATTTTGTTTTAATGTGGTATAGTGGATATTAAATATGAGTAGAATAGAAAATTTATTGGATTTTAGTGAGAAATTAATGATATTTAAGATTTTCAATGTTCTGTATGAAACATGTATGAAATGTCAAGTAAATAAATTTTGTAAATAGAATTTTAGGAATAGAATTTTAGGAGTATATCTATCTCCTATCTTCAACTATATGACTGATACAGATAGGCCTTTCTCATCGCCTTCATTAATAGGACGGTTCCTAATTTCTTAGTTCAGATAGCCCTTACCAGTCCCTTCTTAATTACACAACAACCCAATCTCACTCCCTTAACACACTTTTTCTTTAAAATTTTTATAGGAAATACTTATTCGAATAATGTACACAAGAAGTTAATTAAAAACAATACACACAAATATGCGTGTGTAAAAATTATGAAACTTCTTTCTCCAAAACACCCATATCTAACTGGCAGGTTGGCGTGAGTGGTAAGTATTCTCGTCCCTTAAGCAAGTGGTTGGGATTCAGAACAACACATGATTACTCTCACTTGATACGAGGGTGGAGATACCCTTGTGTAACAAAAAAAAAACACCTTTATCTATTGGAAAAGAAGGAATTATAGTTAAATTAAGGGAAGTTTGACACTCCCTCCAGTCCTTAACATAAAATCATTTTACCTAATTTGATAGAATGTTAGTTAACATTGTTGTTGTAACATGATATTACCAATTTAAGTTAGTCATGTATATTTATCCCCACTCTCTCTTATTTGTTTATTTTTTATAAGCACTGATAAAATTAATTTAGGAAAAAGTTAAGAATAATTAGAAAGTAATCTTATATTTAGAAACAAATGAAGTAATAAATAAGATTGTGGAAACAATAAAATAAAAAGTGTGATCAAATTGGAAATTAAAATTGTGGGCAGAAAAAGTGAGATCAAATAATGGGCAATAAAACAGAATAAAATTGGAAATTAGTAAAGAGGATCTAGACATTTTATAAAAGAAACAAAATAGGGAAATTTAATTAGAGGTCCCTCACAAGGGAGTTAATACTGGAAAAATCCCAAAAGTTGAAAATATTAATGTAGGGTCCCAAGGGACCTCACATTAATATATTTGAAAAGTGAAAAGACAATTTTGCCCATAGCCTTAAAAAAAATTGACTTCCTCCCTCACCCACCACCTCCCCCCTCCTCCTCCCTCACCCACCCCTCCCCCCACCCTCCCCCTCCAAGCCGCCCCCCACCCCCACTCCAGCCCCCCACCTTCCCTCCATCCCCACCCCCACCCCTCCCCCCTCCCCACACCCAGTTCGGCCCCCCTCCCCCCACCCCCTCCCCCCTCCCACCGCCCCCCACCCTCCCTCCCACCCCCACCAGCCTCCCCCCCCTCCAGCCCCACCCTCCCCTCCAGCGCCCCTCCCCCACCCCACCCTCCCCAGCGACCCCCCTCCCCCACCCCACCCTCCCCAGCGCCCCCTCCAGCGCCCCCCCACCACCCCACCCTCCCCGTCCGCCTCCCTCCCCCTCCAGTTCCCCCCCACCCTCCTCCCTCCACGCCCCCACCCCCCACTCCTCCTCGCGACCCTCGCGACCCTGGAGGGGGAGGGAGGCGGACGGGGAGGGTGGGGTGGTGGGGGGGCGCTGGAGGGGGCGCTGGGGAGGGTGGGGTGGGGGAGGGGGGTCGCTGGGGAGGGTGGGGTGGGGGAGGGGGGCGCTCGGGAGGGTGGGGTGGGGGAGGGGGGGCGCTGGGGAGGGTGGGGTAGGGGAGGGGCGCTGGAGGGGAGGGTGGGGCTGGAGGGGGGGGAGGCTGGTGGGGGTGGGAGGGAGGGTGGGGGGCGGTGGGAGGGGGGAGGGGGTGGGGGGAGGGGGGCCGAACTGGGTGTGGGGAGGGGGGAGGGGTGGGGGTGGGGATGGAGGGAAGGTGGGGGGCTGGAGTGGGGGTGGGGGGCGGCTTGGAGGGGGAGGGTGGGGGGAGGGGTGGGTGAGGGAGGAGGAGGGGGGAGGGGGTGGGTGAGGGAGGAAGTCAATTTTTTTTAAGGCTAGGGGCAAAATTGTCTTTTCACTTTTCAAATATATTAATGTGAGGTCCCTTGGGACCCTACATTAATATTTTCAACTTTTGGGATTTTTCCAGTATTAACTCACTTGTGAGGGACCTCTAATTAATTACCCCAACAAAATACATGTGGTAGTTCTCACTTATTAAAAAAAATTGCAGAAACCAGGAGTATTTTGGCTAATTTATTAAACATTTCTTGTAGTTGTAAGTACTTCTCTCTAACAATCACTTTCTTTGACCCAATTGGACGCCGGGCAATTAATGCCTGAAAGCTGCAATAGAACAGGGATGTTCAGCGTGCTTCGGTGGCTGCTGAATCCAATTCACACAGTACTCTGAATTAACTCTCATAGGGTAGCTTATTCTATATTTTCTTTGAATTGAATAGAGTAATAGCTACATCAGCGTATAAAAGTTGACAGTCTTTAATAATGAAAAGCGTAACACTCTTTTCAATACATATACCTCAGCCCACGTCCATTCGTTGCTGTCAAACTCTCCAATTGCCTTTACTAAATTTATTATGTTTACATCTCGAATTCCAAAATTATTTTAAACTTGCCCTTTAATAGTGTACTCCTGGTCCCATTTACTCCCTTCTACTTGTAATTTAATCTAAGAGTTTCAATATCTCCTTTATTTATTATAATATTATTAAGATATAAAATACATGAGTATTAATAATTATGAAAAAGTGTCAAAAGTAAAGTACAAAAAATGCATTAAATGAAGAGAGAATGTTTGACAAGCTCTTATATTTTGAACCAAAAATATTTAAATTTTTTACTCTTATATTATGGACATAGAGAATATAAGGTACTTTACATGCAAATAAAGCATAATCTTAAACTTCATTGGGCGAAGGGGCAAAACTAGCCACCGTAATTTTTCAAATGGACAACTGTAGCACCCGTAAATTGGATGATGCAAAACCATACACTATAAATCAAAATGGTGCAAAGTTAGTCACGCCGTTAAGTTGAAGCTAACAGACGTTTGTGTTGGCGTGGGGCCCACCTTCATTAATGTGTGTGTAAACTTAACGGCGTGACTAACTTTGCACCATTTTGATTTATAATGTACAGTTTTGCACCATCCAATTTATGGGTACCAAAGTTGTCCATTTAAAAAATTACGGTGGATAGTTTTGCCCATTCGCCCAACTTCATTAATACTACTTTTAACTTTAACAACATTTTCTCTTCCCCCTATTTATTATAATTCACCACATTAGAACAAAGTCAACCCATAATGGATATAGCTAAAATTGTATATTCACAAACAAAAATTGAATGCATGACAAAAAATCAAAATTTAATGACATTATGTAAATAGGACTAACTAATTAAACACTTCTCTCTTCCCTATAAATACTCCCTCTAAACATTTTTATAAGTTATCAACTCACAAATCACACAAACCAATAAAAATATTTAAACATGTTAATTTTTTCTTAAAATTCAATTTATTGCTCATACTAACTACTCTAAACTAAAACTAAATAATCATTTTGGCCAATAAAAAATTACGCAAGTATCAATTTGGCCAATAAACATTAAATTGTGCTAAATTAGTCATCAAACAATAAAAAAATATCATATTGGTTAAGACCATCAATTTCCCTCTACCTTTTGTAAGTTGCCAATACGACATTAGCCAATACGACACCTTTTTATTGTTTGTTGGTCAATTGGATACTCCCTCTGTCTTAGAATATAAGTTAATGTTGTGATTTAGGGTTGTCCCAAAATATAAGCTAATATTGCATTTTGTCTAATCATTTAATGCTTTTTCAAGTTTTTCCCTTGGTTGACAATACTCTCTCTTGTTCCCCATACACACACTCTCTCTCATTTATTTCTCATCCAATCACTATCTTACTTATCATCTTCATAAGGCGGTAAAATTGGGAAAATATGTTCCAGACATATTGATTGCTTTCAATAACTTTTAACAGTTTTCTCGAATATAGCGATTTGCACAATACTCCGTATTAACTTATATTCTATTACAGAGGAAGTACCATTTACCAGCGCCTTCTCCTGAAAGCAAGCATAAAGAAAGCTAAAATTGACTTAGAATCCCAAATAATATCATGTGGATGAGTAATACGACTTCCATGGGTAGACTAGTTACCGCTTCTTCCATATGTCATTCAATATTACAATGGTACCTTTAATGAAAAGATCATGGTCCTTATTTGAGAAAAGGTGTTTTATTCAAGTGAAAAGGTCATTAAGAGTTAAGTGCGATGGAGAACAAGAAACAGTCAAACCAAGCTGCTTTGACCAAATGACTGGAGAAGAAGATGCGATAATGGAATTTGTGTTGGAGCATCCAAATGAAATGAACTATTAACTAGTAAATGATGAGCTCGCAAAACATCTGTTGAACAGATAACTTTATTGAGAAGTTTCCATATGAAGAGAGGTTGTTTTTATTTATTTTTTATTTTTTTTTTGTTACCCAAGGGTATCCCCACCCGCGTGTCAAGTGAGACTAATCCCTCGCTGTTCTGAAGTCCCATATAGGGGGTAGACAGCTGGCTTGTGAACCACTTGCTTAAGGGACGAGAGTACTTACCACTCACGTCAACCCGCCAGGTTAGAGAGGTTGTTTTAGGCAAAAGAGATAGACCATAAGAATTTCTAGAATGAATCGATGTTTGATTGATTTTGGAATTTCTCATTAAATAACATAGAGAAGCCTTTCTTTGGCAAAGTACGAACGAGAGGCCACTTTTGTCTAAATGAGGGAGTCCTTACCATCAAAAATTGAGAGTGGAATAGATAAGAAGCAATCAATTGGCTAGATAAATCATTATACTTTTGGAGGACTCGACGAATAACTGTAAAACCAACTAGAAGCTTCCGTAAAGAGGAAGGAGTCATCAACATAAAGGAGATGCGAAATAGTGGAGAATGATTTGCATAATTTTATTCCTTTTCAAAGATTCCGAGATTTGTGATGATAGACAAATCATAATTAGGAAAATGATGTATATATACAACGATAAATGATCTTCTTGTCGAATTCCTCTTATGGGCTAGAAAATACAAGAATTCCTCTTATGGGCTTGAAAATACTAGCGACCTAGCCATTAAAATGAGATTATCTTCCACCGTAGATACACATTGAGTAATTAAGTCACCCATTTCATATGAAAACTCATGCAAAAAAGCACAACAGAAATACAACTCCAGGAAACATGATCAAAAAGTTTTTGAGAAATCATTTTTAGGGGTGTAGGGAGTACTTTTAATATGGATATTAGATTGGGTCAAATGTTTTGGTTCAATTAAGGTTAACTCTGTAAGATATTTTATACAATAACATAGGCTCAAACTTGAAATTTTGTACTTAAATATCAAAACCCTCTTACTAGAACCATCATCTTTTGAAAACCGAGATGGCGTAACTGTATTGCAATCACCAAAGGTGTTCCTATGTTAACGAGTGTGCGGCAGAAGGCAAAGCAAGCCCACATGAATACAGAGTAGACCCATCACTGCACTCAAAAAAAAAAAAAAAAGAATCAGCACTGCACTCATCAAAAGATGAGGCAGTATGGTTCTGCCTGCTCATAGCAAGTGAGAAATAAGATTTAGCTAATAAAACCAGCCAAGCCAATGTATTCAGAGCCTAATTATACCAATTTCAATTTTGAATATTGAGGTGAATATAATGCCAAGAATTAGGACACCCTTTATCCTATCCCTACTGAAAAATAAAGAAAACAGGAAAGAAAAATTAGACACTCCTCATGTTCCTTAAAATAAAGTAAATAGAAATTTGAACATTGAAATATTCCATGACTAAATCCATGCTTAAATACAATTGCAGAAAATTAAGAAAATAGTAAAACGCCTTCTTCATCCAGAAACCCGCCCAAAGAGCCTCCTCCTTTCCCAGTAAAAATGAGTTACTATAATCGTTGGTGCAATTCCTTTCAGCTAGACAGAATATGTTATGTCTGCACTAAGAATGAACCTTTATATAAAGGTTGTCAATGTAGAAAAAATGCCTGTACATGGGAAGCAATAGCCAATAAGACGGCGATTTCTGGTTGTGAAATAGCAATCAGCGATTCTGTGAACTCCAAAGGCCTTAATCTAAATGTCAAGTCTCACTACGCTATCCATTTCTGGGCCTCTTGTTGGATACAATATCCGAAAATGAGTCAATCAGTTGCCCTGCTAAACTACACGGATCATCAAGCAGAGTTTGAATGAAGGTATTCACTACCCTGCGTTCCTGCTCTGTCGACCTCAAACTAAACCATGTCAGCAATTTCAACCGGAATTCCTGCTTGATGTGACCCTCACACTCTAGCCACCGAAATACTTTCACGCAATACTCGTAGTTTTCATCCAGGGAACATGTGCCATCTGATACTCTGAGAGGAGAGCCATTTGCCAAAGTGCTATTGCAATCATGTGTCTCTTCATTGATGCTAGGAGCCACCCTATTCTTGCATGCATCTATGCGCGAGTCAACGGCTGGAACCTCTCCAGTTGGCCCATTCATCCAGGTATGGGAGTCACCACTACCATGCGATTTCACTAAGTTGATTTTTCGAGCATAGCGAGAACCAGAGTCATCGTCTACCTCAACAGCCTTGGGCAAAGTGCAGCCATTATCTTCATCTTTGGAAGACTCAAAAGGAGGGACTACTTCTTCATTTAGATCAGGCACTGAAACAACATTTAAATCAAGGCGTCGTGAAACTGTAGGCAACTGCTCTTCTGAAATTTTAGCTTGACCATTTCAGTTTCTCTGCAGCAATTTTTTGTATCAACACTGCAAAACCCTTCCAAGGGACCTTGCTCTTGAGTCCAACCAAGTCCCACAACTTTCCCAAGGTCTCGAACCTTAAATCCTGAATCTGCTACAGTAGGATTGGGCTCTGATTTGGAGCCAGCTGACCTGGCTCCAATTTCAAGGATCTCTTTTTTACGTCCTAAATCAATCAGTAATGAGGGACCCTTTTTGGTTGGATCAGTGCTTTTGGTGAAACACTTGGCTTCAGAATAACCCAGCTGACCCATATCTGTATAAGATATAATGCGAAAAGTATATTCTGTGCACGGCTGGAGATTTGGTAACAGAATCCTCTTCTGATTATTTGGGATCTCACAAACAGGATCGTTTGCAAGCAACTCCTCATTACTCTTGTAGTACCAGAGCTTGTAGCCCTTAATGTCCTTAGATGATGCAGTGGACTTGTCAATCAAAATTATTTTGACTGAGGAAGCTGTTACCTCTTCAAAAACAAATTTGCAGGCAGGAGGTAGTGAACCATCTGAGGATTTTTAAAAGGAAAAAGAAAAGAAAAAATGGGTGGAAAAGTTAAAAAAGCATAAACCACATGAAGAAAACTTATTTGTCAAGCAAGAAGAACAAAAGTAAAAAAAATAAAGTATCAGTTCCAACTTGCAAAATCTAGATCAGAACCTGAAGGCCGCCCATCGGCTTTCTCAATAGCAAGAGCGCAGAGTTTCTGCACATCACTCGCAATAGAGAGTCTGCTGACGATACCTCGCACCATCTTAGCAGAAACCCCATTAACTGGACCAACTTCTGTTTCTAGCTTTGCTTTTGCCTCTAGTACAATGTCATGCAAATCTTTAAACCTCGAAGTCCCATCCAAGAGCTTGTAACTCAAATATAACCTGTAGCAGAGCACATCAACTCGCCGAGCATCTTTTGCCAAATTCAACTGCTTCTTCCAACATCTGCTATCAGTAAAAAGAATTGCTAGTGTCATCAACATTAAGCTAAATATTTTGTTAACATTCACATAAAGATAATGAAAGTATAAGAACATAGTAATGCTACATTGAAATTCATTTCTTATGAAAAAGGTGAATCAAGAATAGCAAAAAGCTGCGCTGTAGCATACCTTCTGATGCAAAAACATGCAAGTCAAGCGATGATGAAGGGAGTAGGGAGAAGAGCTATATGCAAAAAGATGTACTTTAATCTTTTATTTATTTCTATGTGAGTATAAAGGTCAAGAAGCATAATTCTGATGCAACCCAAAGCTTTTAACCACTCACTAATTCCATACCCGCACCCCAAAATCAATGAAGCTTTTCCAAGTAGTAGGAAGGGCTGAGGGAGTGCTTATAGCATTTAGAACATATGACAGGTAGAAAACTACATACCTAAGTATCCCTGAAACTTTACCACAGGATGCGCAACAATAGCCACCATCAAGTTGCATCAGTTGACCATGATCAACAACTCCCACTTTTTCGTGTTGAAGGGCACACTCAATATGGCAAGAGAATCCACAGAAGTCCCCTTCATCAGATTCAGATGAGCATACCAACCAAAGACTAGGATCCTTATTACTATCAAAGAGGTGACAAATACAGCATGTGCATCTTCTACAAAATTTTTCATCTGCAGATAGAAAAGCTCTACAAGCAGAGTTTTTACAGATCCAGGAGTCAGAATGTCCAGAATCAGAAAGTTGTTCAGGAACTGGCCTGAGCCTTGTAGGGTTTTTGCTCTTCCTATGCTGCTTCCTAGAGGGCTGGTTGCTGAGAGTAGAAACTTTTTTGTTGTCCTGTTTCTTCAAAACCTTGCTCGTTGACTTAGTTTCTGGCATTTTTCTTTTCGATGAAATGTTCTTTCTGTCCTTATAAAAGCACATTCGAAGAAGCTCCTTCTTAGAACCAGATTTCAAGAACTCTTGAAGGAGTTCAGGACTTCTCGAAGCATCATCTGAATGACCATTTTTTTCTGGACTGCTTTGCACACTGGAAGAAAGGCTTTGAACACCAGAAACTGAAAACCAATAACAGCCAACTTAAAAATAAGTCCCATATTATAGAAAGGAAGTTGAACAAAAACACATAACCAATCAGTGACAGACAAGCCTGAATCAACTGAACAGAAAGAACAAAGAAGCAGCTTGCTTCGTGTATCAACAATGCATGCGCAATGAATGGATAAGATTTAGTATAAGTCCCGCCATGAAATTGTCAACCTAGTACAGTACTTCATTTTTCTTAACCTTTTCTCAGTTTTTTGTTTCCTGTGGGGATCAAAAGAAAAAGTTTATTAAAAGAAAGACTGCAAACATATTCACATCCCATTAAGAATTCTAAAGACAAGGAGACTCCACTGAATATCACCTGTTCATGCAAAGAGCATCAAAAGCACAGAAAAGACTATGAAATGCCACAATGATTTTTTTTCTTGTTTCCCCCCAACACTCCACATCACATGAAAAAAGGGTCAACTCAGTTCAATCCCCACTTGGTGAGGATGCTGGGGAAGGGAATATATTAGACAACCTTACCTCTTCTTTTCTATGCAAAGAGGTTGATTCGAACCCATGACCTTAGACCCAACGGCAAACGAGCTTACCGCTGTGTCAAGCCGCCCCTTCCCACATCACATAAAGAAACTGCTATAGAATTCTCAGAGGGACACCAAATAATTCATTGATCTATTCAACTATATTCACAGGAAGCAACCACCCAACAATGAAATCATTGAAGAGCTATTACTTGAAAACCAATGAGGCATATAACACAACCAGATGGAGAAAGAACTCTCATGGGTTTGTCAATCCGCAACATGTAATTAGCATTCGTCCCATCCAATTGTCCAAATAAGTTAATTTGACCTTTAGAGAGCTTTACATTTCTAAATGGGCTTCTCAAGAAGTAATGTCTACAGCATTCAACAAATACAGTGAAAATAAGACTTACAGGCATAATTGAGGACTCAAGAGCTATCCAAAATAGGAGATAAAAGTAACTTTAACAATTAGATGCACCAGTGCCACGCAAGTTTTATCAATCAATGAAATCATGATTTTTCTTCTTGAATAATTGATGTAAAATCTGCATGCTAAATCCTCCTGGCATAATCTCTCTCTCTCTCTCTCTCTCTCTCTCTCTCACTATAACAGACATCATTCAACCTATCCAGAATCCAGAGCATTTATAAGCCTCAAAACACAGAATCATACATAAAACTAGGAATTGCTTTAGCTGAGAATACAACTGGAACTATGACAGGTTATTTATCTACCTAAGCATAATGCATGCATCAACTAGCAATAGCGACAACACCAGCACTGGATCTATGCATATGAGGGAGAAATCTAGCCCTCTCTCTGCAATGGGATAAGAGGCAACAAAACGTAGGTAATTGACCAGTAAGTCAATAAGAATCTATTTGAAATCCTGGATGCTAAAATAATTCTATTATGAAGCCTCCTATAATGGTTGAGATGGAAGATGACACCAGGGAAAGCTTTTCATTGATGACCAAATGACCAGCAAGGGGAACCCCCACAAAACATGCACTGAAATTTCCCAATTATGCCATCAGATAATTCAAAATGCAAAGCATCCCATCTCGTGTCCCTACACTCCCCAAGAATAAAAATAAAATGCATAATAAAATTTATCAGAATGAAAACAGGGAATGATGTGAGAGAAAACATGATAGTATTGACTAATATAGTTAAACTGATGTTGGACATAACATTTAAAAGATATTTCACGTGCAAACTTTAAAAGAACTAAAACATTTTCTCATGTTATATGAATATAGCTGCATAAATCTGTTTTGACCTTTGGTGTTATAGATAAAAACCATTGATTATGAGTCAACAGTTTTCTCTCAAAGTCCCAATTACCGTACAATCATAATTGTTAAACCATTTTTCATCGCATTACAAGCAAACTGGTACATCAATCATTCTTCTGATTAACTAGTAAAATTTCCAGACACACGAGCAGATGCTAGTGCCAAAGCGCAACAAGCAAAATCTGTAAGGGGAAACATCCCAAACAACAGCAAAGGTGAATCAAGTATGGTAGTACTGAATAAACAACTTCAAGGGAAATGCCTGAAATCAAGGTTCTCAAGTACAATTGCACAAAGAGAGAAAATATTATATGATATACAAGAAAAGGAGACACAATTATCACAAACTATCTTGGGTACATTGAGGTTATATAACGATCTTCACAAAGCAATCAATATAATAAAGGAATGAATACTCTGTATACACACACAGACATAGCATCAACACATGCATAGTGGAAAACAATAAACAGCAAACAAACATACACAACAAGCATTCTGAAAGAGTGCCAATAGCGAGAAGATTAAAAATCGAGAAAACATTGTTGAGAAAAGTGAAAAGGGAAAAATGAATACCTCAAACACCAAATTGTCTCTAACTTGAAAAAGAAGAGAATTCTTGAAAGATTTGGAACTAGGAGTTCATCTTGATACCAAACAATGTAACTCCTAGAGAGGCCAATGCCAATGCGAGGCTGCTAGGGATAGGCAAAGCCCCTTATATATACAAGGATCTACACGCACAAGAACCCACGTGGTTGAGTTTCCATTTATAATTATCATTTATCACAATCGACGCGGAATGAAACTTTACATAGGTACACTACTCAACAACTCATCAAGGATTGTAATTTTCATCAATTCAGCTAATGAGATATAAGAAATCGTCATCATGATCTTTCATGCCAAATTTGGATAAGTCAAAAATAGATGTCAATAAGTAAGAATTAAAAAATTGATTGTCTCATGATTGAAAATCATATTGTACACTATTTCTAGAATATATGAATAAGTACAAATCAGTTTCACTTTAGAACAGCATTTGTATGGACATGATTAACAGAATGACAAAGATGCAAGATAGGTTTATCCCATTAAAATTTAAATCAAATTATCAGTACACGTGTGAGTTAACAAAAGGCATGATATGGCAGTACTAATGGTATGCTAGGTAAATTACATGCCAACACAACTAAATCCAAATTCCATCACTTGAAATGTAATACCCTATTTCAGTGAAGCAAGGTCTGCTGACAGGCCTACTCAATTGATGCATTTATATTTACAACCCATAGGAAGAAAGAACTTTCTTTCATCCTGTATAAATTCTTATAGAGATAACATGTCAGCCAACAACAGGATTGGAGCCTTATACCTAGACACACGTCAGCCAAACTTACGAAAAATCATTCATAATAAGAAATCACTGGCCTATATTGGCAGTTCGCTATCATATCCTAATATAGCACCATTAGAATCAACAGTCAGTCAAGCCACCTACTTAACATTTATAAGACCAATTAAAGTCTATGATATATGCTTCAATTGGAGGGATATACCCCCTTCAATTCTTCTATTTACAGTCTATCCAAAACAGAACACATTAATGCATTTATGTTTCATATAATAAAAAAGGAAAGTCATTTACTAGTAATTAGTAAATATTAATATCATTGTACTCAAAGAATGAAAAAAATGGATGGATTAACTCTGCTACTCGTCAAAACCAAAATATTATGCACAATACAATCTTTTGCCAGGTAAAATGAGCAGAAAATATTAACAAATACCCTGTTGATGGAAAACTGCAAGTCAGGATTTACAGACATCATCATTATTAATCAGTTCACTGATACAAAAAGTGAATATAGAAGCACTCATTCCACATGATTTCTCTTTATTTCCATCAGAGATGCCTCACGGATTACACTACACAAAACACCTCCATATGACATAGGCAGGCTAAAACTTACTCTTTACTACTACCTCCGGTCCTAAATATAAGACCTAATTGACTTTTTTTTGGAGAGGTTAAGGTTGCGAAATAGGCTATTAAATCATGACATATTTGATATATTTTTAGATTATACATTAGTTTATAGGTAAAATAAACTAGTTTAAGGGAAAAAATTAGGTAAATCAATTTATAATTAACTTATTTTGCTTTTTTATAGGATTTTCTAGAATAGTCAACTAGGTCTTATATTTAGAATCGGAGGGAGTATTATATAATTTCAAAAACTAAAAAGAATGACAAGCAAAGCAACCAGATATTATCCTCATGAAGCCATAAGCACAATCCAGAAGTTGAATAGATTAAGCAGTGAAGGTCTCAAACTCATTCAGATATTGTTGATTCTGTACTGTACGGAAATGTCATACAGCACATTTAATTTCAGGGATACATGCTCACGAGGTATATCATTCATGTAATTGTACAGATATACTTTACCAAATTACATAAATAGTTCGCCCTAGATTTTTCCATCGCAAAAATGGTTCAAAGGCTATCCATGGCTATAAAGAACTTGTGATTCTATAAGCAGTTGCCAACGTTTATACTGCAAGGTGGACAGCAATCAAAATTGGTATGAAAGACAATGAAGAAGAAACTACATGATTCCACATACTTTGAAATGAGCAGTAGCATATTTGCCACCGATGACATTCATCATACGTAAATCATATGGTGACAAAAAAAATATATGATCAGCTATTCATCGTTGCGCAATTTCATCTGCATTCTAAACCATCCTTCACTAATTGAAAAGATCAATGTCATATGCACATTAATATTACTGCAACTAACACACTCAAAATCACATAAACAACAAATAAGAATCTAAAGAAAGAAAAAATACAATAAGAGAAACTAAACAGCATACCTTTAACAAGGAATTTCTCTTCTAAATCCATTTGAAAGTGCTAAAAACTACAGGTGAATGGCCCTCATCTAACCAAGAGAGAAACAATATCATCAGCGTCATTGTAGTTATAAAAGAACAAAGTAGTAAACAAATTTATAAATCAATAATTGTAAAATGTACTATATCATAAAATTAAATAGAAAACCAAACATAGTTTGAACTATAAGATATGGCGTATGAACGTCCATATTATATGCATAAAATACGCAAGATAGTAAATCTAACCCCAAGATTTAAGTAAAGCGCCTAACAGAAGTCATAAATAAGCTTATTAGTATAAAATTTGTTTGTAATCAAGCTTTGAAATACGAATAATTTCAAGTAGATTTTTTTTTTTGTTTATAAGAAAATTAGAAAGCACTTAGCAACAAACAGATTTCACAGATATCTAAATTTTAAAATCAATGCTGTATTACCATATTAGCTTGAATTCCCTAATTCGTGGCCAAATCATCCATCAATTGGTATAAATGGATCTGAAACTCATTAGAAATCATATTCCTCAAATGTTGGATCACATGATTATGACTGCATCTGATTCAACATTTGATTTTGAGTTGTACAAACCATAAAATACGAATTATGAATATAATCAGTATATTTCTGTAAAAGGGAAAATCAAAATGTTCCATGAATAAGTATTTTTCTCATGACCATGTAAAAAGCATTCAAATAAAATCTCATAAAACTACACAAAGGAAATTAAAAGAACAATATTAACTGAATTTAGAGAACTCCTATATTGGTGGCCCAAAAAAAGAGAATTGTGGCATAAAAAATTACTATACTTATTAGATTAACATTTCAAAGACTAAGAAAAATATTACCAATATGTAAATTGAAAATTTGCATTAATTCTCTCAAACCCATTTTTCCTTTTTCAAATATAGATCTATAACTTTCCATGGCTACACTAGTGATTCAAATGCTTCAATGTCAGAATGTAGCTCATAAATCACACACCACAATCAACAAGCATTATACACTTAAATAAAAGAGAAGACTATCAATGTAAATAAATCATTCAAACTCTAAAATATTCTATATTAATTAATATACTACAATATTCTAAACCTGTTCATTTACAACCAATAAGGCCTAAAAAAACACTCCATCGGATCCAAAACGTACAATTATCACAAATATCATTGGCAATAAAAAAAACTCAATACTTAAATTTAGTTTTGAAAAAAGAAAAATGAAAATATAAAAATACAAATGACAGGAAATTAACGTAAGGAAGCAACATATACACATCATATATGCATTGCGCGTATTAAGAAAGAGGCTCTTGTAAACAAACAATCCCAACCTAATTTCAAATATGAACAAAGAATGTATTTTTATTTTCAGAAGTAGCTGCAATCTGTAAATAGGAATAAATATTGGGGCGAAAAGGAAATAGGGGGAAGAAGAGGGACGAATCTGCAAAGAAGAGATGGGGAAATTACTACCTTGGAAGAAGAATGGGAAGGTGTGAAAGCCAAAGAGAGATTTCATGAAATCCAAACATAAACGTTTTCGTTTTCGTTGATGTTAGTTGGTCTGTGAGGGAGAGAACTTGTACGAGTTTACAGAGCAGTGAGGCTCACGCGCTGAGGGAGCGCTTGGAGCGGTGGTGTTAGTTGTTTTTTAAGGCCAGGTAGACCTTTGTGTTGGTGTTAGTGATACTTCATCCCATCGATAATAGAGTATAAGTTCCCCGTATGTATTTTTTTGTTAATCACCGCTCTGTTTAATCTGGATTCAAGGGATATGAGTGTTGTTCATATAGATAAGGTTGTCCCCTCTTCCAATGAGAGTGCTTCTTGGGATTCGAACACGCGTTCTCATATCCTTACGAGGTTATAGTCTACTTATACCAGCACAACCAACTATTTATTGGTAAGATAACATGTAAATGCGCTTTTTTAAGATAACATGTAAATGTTAGTTGGGTGACTGAAATTAAATCTTTTTTTCCATTTTTCCCATGTTTATTATGATACTATTGATAGAGAAATATGTAAGCATTAATGAATATAAAAGAGATTAAGACATAAAGTAGGGATAAATATATTAAATGATGAAAAAAATGTAAGAGTGAACTCATATTTTTTGGACCAAAATCAGTCAAACTTTGGGCTATTATATTATATATGGACGTGAGGGAGTAGTTATCATAGAGAGAGAAAATGAAATTCAGAATTTGTTCATTGAAAACGAGATTAAGAGGCCACATGTGAAGAACGAGTGCATCTTTGACTATATGCTTATCAACTTGCCAGACTGTTTAAATTGTTGACTGGATCATTAGACAAGTTTTATGAGGAGTATATTCATTAAAAGAAGTTTCACCCACATCTTTTATCTTTTTATTATTATTTTAGGGTAGATTAATTTTGATTGTAAACAAACTACCAGCTAAAACTATCTTACTTTTCTTAATCTATCTATTAGCTAGTATCCACAACCACTAAAAAATATTAATCCGATTGACTAGAGTAGAGGCTCATGATGTGAAAACATCGTTACCAATATTTATCCAGAACTTTGATGCAGCAAACTAAAGGGCTCAAAATCAACGATAATTAATTTAGAATAAGTCATGATCAATGGACTTTAAATGTTTGTGTAATATAAACAAACGCATGATAAATATATTCGTGTAAATCAAAGCTAAACACTTCTTATATACTTATATTTCAGTGTGTAAAATGACAATTTAAAGTCAATCTACAGCTTCAAAATGCCAACTCAAACAAGCACATGATTATATGAGAAACACTTCTATCTAAATTAACACGCTAATGATATGTCAACAAAGGCATGCATAATCTAAATGAGGATTGTATACGTATAAATTACAAGTAATTAATTTTATTCAACTACTATTGCTCAATTGACATATATCCATAAGAAGATGTTGATGCGAAATGTACACCATTCAAAGACTTGGATGTTGATTGATGGCAATAGAAAATTCAAAGCTGCCCTCCTGCACCAATAGGTGAAGTATTAATTGGCTTATAAATATATGAATTTTCCACCATGTATGCCGCCATGCATGAGTTGGATTTGTGTACTTAGCTTCCTTAGCTAATTAACGTTTTTGGTTTCTTTCACTTGATTAATTTGTGACAACGTGCAACAAGAATTTGTTTAATTGTTTTCTTATTCTTTCTGATTAGTGGCAATGGCCAATGTGGCATTCTGAAAAAAGATGTCATTTTTCTGCATCAATCTTATGCCACACACTTCCTTTAGAAAAATGTTTCAATTGGAATAAAACCATTATTTTATCCATAAAAGTAACTAATTAATGAATCAGAATATAAATAACAACTTTCATAATAAACTTAACTTTATTTAATAAGTTAAAATATATTTTTAGTCTTTTATATTTGTATTAAGTTTCACTTTAATCATTTAAGTTTGAAAAGTGCACTTTCAATCTTTTTTACTAATAGCGTAAATTTCATTGAAGGAAAACATGGACTCATCAAATTTAAAAAGTGATTTTATGATTAAATATAAATATAAAATGATTAATTTTTAATTTCAAATACAAACATATTCTATCAAGATATATTTATTATTTTATAATATGTGAAATCATTGCTGACAAAAATAGATTGAAAGTGTACTTTTTCAAATTTTAAGGATCAAAATTATACAAGATACAAAATTGCTAAAATAAAATTAAAAAGTATATTGTAACCCTTTTTTTGCTTAAGTATTTTAACCTATTTCATATATATAAATCAGTAAATCAGAGCGAGTTATCATGGGACACTCAGTTAAGCCCAAAAATGTTTGCAGACATAATACAAATAAAAGCACCAGACGCTCCTAAGTCCTAAGTCCTAACATCACTTTTCGATGTCCTAAGTCCTAACATCACTTTTCGATCTGCTGTAAGCCTGTAAAATTAAAATAAGGTAAGTGCGAATTAATGATTAATAACGAAAAATATTCGGGTAATGCAATCCCCACGCGCCATTCACAAGTTGATATGACACGTACCAATGATATGAGGAATTACTGTACCATGTATTTTGCTTGCGAACTGTGGGAGCGACACCTAAGCCAAACACCATTAACTTTTCACTATCCATGATTCAGCAACCTCCGGCTTCTTTTTACCAACTTTTTTACTTTTCAAAGAAAATATGTTCCTTTAAAAAATATTTTAAAATAGCACTATGCAATCAGAAATTAATAATAGACCTAATTGTCATTATATGGTTAAATAACAATTTTACCTGAGAACAGTTATTATATCAGCGTCCAACTTAAATAACTCAGTGGATTGGTAAATATAACAATAAACTTTACAAAATGAACTAATTTTACTAATGTCATTATCTTTTTATAAAAAAAACAATAAAATCTACTCTACATTACAAGAAATAAACAAACGAACATCATCTCATGAAAATAAATGGAATCCAGGTAGCATCTCTAGAGCACGTTTAGCATTATGACTTTCAAGGATTAAGTTCTAATTTTCATGAACATCATTGTTTCTATCTTTATAAGCTTAAGTGCATTCGAAGAATAATTTCACAAGCAAATTTTCATATAATTTCCATCTCATGCTCCTTTAAGACTAATTAGACATGTCCAAAGTTCTGCAGTTAATGGATCTCCATTCTAGATTTTTAGCATGAAAGATTCAATGTGATTACCATTATGACTTTGATAATTCCTCCACATCCTACCTTAACACTGCTATGGGTAAACATCCATTTGTTTATTTTTGTCTTTTGTAGGTCCCACTTTTTAAGGGTAAAAAGCTATGGAGATTTAGAGCTAATTTAACGGGATTGGTAAAATTGCCTGTTTTTTTAATCTATTGGTATACATGCATAATCCAATAATTATTTGGAATGTACAGGACAATTGTAAAACGGTAATATTATATTTTAGCCCTAGTATATATTTATTTCTTTGAAGCGTAATCTTATCTATGGATATCTTTTACCAATTGAAAATATGATTATATTGTTTTCATTGGAACAAGTTGTTGTACTAAAAACACTCATAACAATGGTGACCAATTAAATCAAACAATCAATTTACTTTTGAATACAAAATCTAATCAAAATTTTCATTCAAGCTTGTTGGTCAATTTATTGAAATAATTTACAAGAAAATATCCAAAATAACAAAAATGTAATAACTAAAATTTTAATTGTGAGCTTATTTTCAAGGCGCTTGATAAAATACAAAATACTTTAAAATACTAGACATACTCAAAAAAAAATTATATATGTTCGTTCACCTAATTTCTCAATAAAATAAATTGCAACATTTGCTAAAGCATATTAATATTGTTGATTGTTCATTTCATATGTCTAAACTAAATAAAAATGTCATATTTGCCCCATAAGTATGATAGAGAACTATATTAGTCCCGGATGTATTTCTTTGTTCAAATTTGCCCCAAAAGCATGCAAAGTGTATTATATCCACCATTTATTGTTAAAATATTTATAACGGAAAATGGGCAAATATGATACTCTCACTACAAGAAAAAGATGTCGACGTCATTATGGGTGAAAAAAGTGTGTTGTCAAAGGTTTAACCGCGCATCAGTTGTATATCACAAGTTGTAGAATCACGATATAAACGGGCAAAACAAAGCATGATATCTCAGGTTATGAAACATGCTAGCTACATTAGCATTAGTAAGTGCGGCATGTGAAGTCCTTTTATAAAAAACAAAAATTCTGTGAAATTATGTCATGTCAAGAACCGCGACATATAATTATATTTGATAAAAAATTTCACCTTTATGTCGTCCAACTGAAGTGCAACATAGTATATTAAAAACTAAACTTCCGCAGCTTATCTCGAACTCGCTAGTTCAATACAAGCTGCGTAAATTTTTTTAATAAACATTATTATTTATTTGAGTCACAAACATTCTTATTAGTTATAATGAAGAATGAGTATAGAGCTATTAAATGAGAAAGAGTATAGAAATAGAATAATGAAAAAATAAATATTAGATGATAAAATAATATACTTAGAATTATAATATTTAAACAAGTAAATATCAAATTATATACTTGATAGAAAAAATAAATAGTAGGTGATAAAAATTATAGTGTTTAAACAAATAACCTACAAAGAAAGAAAAAACAATTAGTTTAAGTATGTATAGCGAGCAGAATAAAAGTGGAGAAGGAAGAAAAATGAATTCAAGAAGTTATATGGGAATGTATATAGAATTTATATAAATGATTCTTATGCTGCCTAGTATTATAAAAAACTTTTTATATTATAAAAAAAATTTAATTCTTAAAAAATATTATAAAAAAGGTGTCACACCCTAGGTGTGACAAAATTATTTAAATTATAATAAAAGTGTGTTGCACCGTATTTTGAATTATAAAAAAAGTTTTTGGAGGGAAAAACAAATTTTTAAATTATAAAAAAACTGTTTAGAAGGTGAGAAAAAAGCTTTGAAAGGTTTTCGTTGAAATTTGGTGTTCTAGCAAGAAAACAATTTTAAAAATTCATATGTCACGGCTGTGGCATACGTTTAAGCCAAGAAAAAAATAAAAACAATAAATATGCGCGATTTTTAAGAGAAAACCACAACATATACTTTTCTTATATCGCAGTTTAAGTTTGCGCAACATATCATCCGCGACTACATTTATCTCTTTTTTCTTTAGTATCTCTTATACAAAGTTCCCGGGCAAAATTGGGCCAAAAATACCTTTGGAGTATATATGATCCTTCGTGCATACTTCTGAAGCATATATAACTCTTAACCCAATATTATAATACATTTCCACAATAAAAGCAAGAGATAAAGTCTAATTTCATAGCTACAAAAACTATTTAAAACATCAAATAAGTTTTAGTTTAAGAATAGTATATATGATATTAGAAAATTATTTTAAGCCTACATTTTATGCGCACTTTTAAAAGTCTTCAAATCTTTTGAAGAATTAGACTTGGGCTGAAAAAAATCTACATACAAGCTCAAATTCATGCTCTATTTTTACATTTTGTTATATGCAGTTGGTTATTCTATTTTAATGCCACTCAACCTAACTTGCAAACTAGCTCGTAGCTTTTTTTTTTTTGGAAACATAGATTTTGACCCTCGCAATGTATGTAATCTAAACAAGCTCGATCACAAAATACGTTTTTTAGTGCGGATGGTATAGATTCAAACATAGCTGTTATATGCATGTGTCTAATGTCTTGGTCCATATACAAATACTAATAAATAAAAGGTGGTGACCAAAAATAAGTAAATAAAGTCAAAGAACACGGCCATATAACACTTATTGGCTAAAATCAAATGGTAGGAGTAGTAGAATTTTGTCTTGGTTATAAAACTTTGGGAAAATTAATTTGTACTTTCTCACAAGGGACTTAATAGTAGAAAAGTCTCATAAACTCCACATATTAAAGTAGGGTCCTTATAATATTCTTCAAATACAAAAAGATCAGATTGACCCTTCTTCCCTGCCCATGAATTTGTTATATGTGCGCATGATCTTGTCATTCCTGCCCATAACCTCGTCAATGTTTGCCCATCAACTTATCAAGGGGTGGACCATGACCTTGTTAGAGCTACTCGTGATCTTGTTATATGTGCGCATGACCTCGTCATTCCCTGCCCATGACAGGGTCAATATGGTCTTTTTGTATTTGAAGTATATTAAAATAAGGTCTCTAGGGACCCTACTTTAATATGTGGAGTTTATGAGACTTTTCTACTATTAAGTCCCTTGTGAGGGACTACAAATTAATTTTCCTTAAAAATTTTGAGAAACTACATATATACCACAGAAGACAAAACTGTATTAAGCACCAAAATATGAATCGACAGGAGCATTGAACTGGTTCACTAATGTTTGAGTAAAAAAATCAATGGATATGAATCAAATGTGAGAGGAGAGATGAATGTAGACGTGGTAGCTAATATAACTTTTATATGCCTAATTCAAGATACAGCTAATGATGCAGCATACCCTATAACTAGTGATAATAATCTAGTTATAAGTTATAACTATATCAATGACTAGACAATAACGTTAATTTTTATGATGCTAATAATTAATATTTAAGATATAACTACAATCATCGAGTACATGCATGTTATGAAGTCCCTTAAAAAAAGGGAGTGAACCACGCAATCACCGCAACATATTCAAATACTCAATCCGCTCCTGCTGGGAAACAGTTTGACAATATTTAAATATGATGAATTTAAAGTAGGGAGAATTAATTTGACGTCCCATGGGAGAAACATAATTAAAATGAGGTCCCACGAGTTGTTATGTGAGGTCAATAAGTTGTTATTGTTAGCTCCAGGAATTGTAATTTACAACTTGTGGGACCTCATTTTAATTACTCCTCATTTTAATTACTCCCTCTGGTCCCTAATATAAGAGTCCAAAATTTAAATGGTTTTGGTCCCTAGTATAAGAGTTCATGCCACATTCTCTCCTCATTTAATGCATTTTTCCTACTTTACCCCTAATTCTCTTTCATATTTATTAATGCTTATACATTTCTCTCTTTTAAAAGTATTATCATAAATATGGACAATATTGGAAAAGAAGCATTAACTCTCGAGACACCCAACTAACATTCACATGTTTTCTTAAGACAATTTTTTTTGGCGGCTAGCTCTTATATTAGGGACCAGAGGGAGTATCTTTCTTCCATAGGATCTCTAATTAATTGTCCCTTTAAAGTAAACAATCAAATTCAAGATATACTGTGGAATATAATAGTACTATCAATTATTTATGCACATTAATTCTGTCATAAAAAAATATAGGTATAATTACTATAAAATAGTTGTATTGCTTCCGGCTTCCTTTTTTTGATTTATTCATCCATACTGAAGTTACTAGCAACTGACCAGGAATGTAGTCACATAATTGGGGAACTTCGCTGTCTCGAAATAATTATCACGGCTGTATACTCAATGTTCAAACTTGAGACCATTGGTTAAGTTAGAACAACCTCAACCAGTTAATCTAATCGCTTGGTGGTATGACATTCGTTTTTTTATACATAAAGAAATAAAGAAACAAAAGTAAAAGTAAAATAAAACAAAACTAAAGTTTATCTACGTCGTCCTAGCCTGAACCTGCATTCATGCTCGATGATAGAAATTCGTTTTTAAATATGAAATTAATTTAATTTTCATTTAGAAAAAATAGGGAAGTAAAATAAACTATTTTAAAGTATTTTTAGTAAACTTTTTCTCACAACTAAGTCATCTTACTCATAAATAAACATATAACCTAATTAAAATTGTGATCCTATGTTTAAAATCATGTGATCTATTTGACTTACTTAATCTAAAAGACAACTAAATTTAAAGCTTATGTTTAGGATATGAGGAATATTGCTTAGTTTTCATCATTGTAGACTCATGCTAATGTATTTACTGAAAGGCGAGAATGCACAAGAGGGGGGGTGAATTGTACTAAACAAAAATTTAAACAAATAAGACTTTAACACACAATTTTTATACTGGTTCGGCCAACCACTTGCCTATGTCCAGTTCACCAACACCTCGTTGGGTTCCACTAGTTTCAGGTTTTACAAACAGGTTCACCTGAGAACCTTTACAGTGAAAGAATCTCTCTAACACTCCCCCTTACTACCTGTAAGGTACTAACCCTGTTCTAAAGCACCCAGCTTCAGAACAACCTCAAAACAGAAGAGGATTTAAAAACAGAGAAATAAGTTCACAAGATGAACAGATAATGATAAACAATTAAGCTTAAATGATTCACTACAAGAAATGGTGCAGATAGTCGCATCAAAATATTGGGTCTAGTCGCGTTTATACGCGTGACAAACAGGGTTAGTCGCGTCCTGTGCAAACAGGATAAAATCAACCGAAACTAGGGTCATTGTCGCTTCTAATATATACGTGACAAGAGACAAAAACCGCGACACAGGACTAAAATAAATAAACCCCTGTCACTGCAACCAAACGCGACCTAGCAGTGGAAAAAAGAAACATAGTCATGTTGCGTTTATGCACACTCGACATGGCTATGAAATATTGAAAAAAAGGTTGTCACTTTTCTTGAAACGTGACAAGCCACATAACAAACATGGTAGTCACTTTATTCTACGTGACAGTAACCATAATTGGGTAATGCATCATATGAGCAAATCAAATTATTTTGAATAGAAATAAAAATGACAATGTAATTTGTTTGGGGCAATACATTAAGAGATAATGTCATTATTATTACTCTTTCTAAATTGGATAACTAGTAATAAAACCTACAATTACATTTTAAATTTTTTAAATTTTGTTAAATAAATGTGTCTTATGCGCGACATAAAATAAATGTTTTTAAATTTTGTCACGCTTGGAAGACGCGACAGCACCAAATTGTTAGATTGGATAGTGCAAGACACCGAGGATCAAGGTGTTGCAGCAGTTGAAGAAGCTTGTGTCATTAGACGATGACTTTGAATTTGCCTTGAACAAGTTGCCATATAATGGATTTCTTGATGGTCCTACCTTTGAGAATGCTTCTGAGGAGAGTAAGCAATTCACGTGGAAGTGGCTTAAGTTCTGGAGTCCGATCCTTGACCAATAGATATTTACTACCTTCGGACCTAAATATAGGACCTAATTGACTTTTTTTTGGAGAGATTAAGGTTGCGAAATAAGTTATTAAATGGTGACATATTTGATAGATTTTTAGATTATCCATTAGTTTATAGGTAAAATAAACTAGTTTAAGGGAAAAAATTAGGTAAATCAATTTATAATTAATTTATTTTGCTTTTTTAAGGATTTTCTAGAAAAAGTCAATTAGGTCTTATATTTAGGATCGGAGGGAGTATATGCTTTTATTGTTTTTATTTATATGTTTATAAGTTTTTAAGTATATATTTATATTTATATGTTTTTAAGTCGGAATTTATGTGCTGTTCGCGTAGCCAAACGCGACAAAATAAAAAATGTCACACTTGCAGCCTACGCGACATTTCCAACGCAACTATCCACACATTTTCTTGTAGTGATTGCACAAGTGACTTGAATGCTCTTTAAAATTTTTGACAGAGAGTAGGTGCTTGTTTGGTGTAGAGCAATAAATTCCATACACCTATTGATAGTCTTCAATGGAGGATATAGTCGTTTAATACATAGAAGAGAAGACGTAAGTCCGTTGAGCTCAATTAATGCTTGGTACTAGGTTCTTCTCATGTTGCTTGAAGAAGATGATAAACATTAAATGCAGCTTCAAGCTTTATCAACATACTTTGCCTATTTTAGGAGAGAAGTTGCTTTGAGTGCTTAAAAGGCGGAGGAATGTGCCTAACGCCTTCTGATAAAGCATTCTGAACATGACAGTGTACTTTTGTACTTGATTTGCTTTCTGGTCGACACTTCAATCAGACATTGATTATCCTTCTTTGATTGTTCAGTGCACACTCAGATCAAAGGTTAAGCGCATAATAATATCAATCACTCGATACTTCGATTACTACTAAATTTGATGATTCGATTATTTCGTGTGATCGAAGGTATTCTTTTTACTTCTCAATTCAGTTTGACTCAGACTACTCTGGTTAATATATAATGGAAGTTGTTCTTGATTGATATTTCGATCATTGTCTTAACTTAGAAAAACATTTGTTCTTGACCTTTGATCGCATCTTCTAAATGTGAATGATCTTTCTAAAATATTAATTGGCAAAGTTATTGCTTATTTGAAACCACTTAGTCTGGTGAACATTTTATCTTATAGCACTGTCTAAAGTCTATATCAGATGAATGATCACAATGCCTTTATTAGTTCTATGTTAGTTTGGTGATCGCACTGTCTAAGTCCTATATTAAATCTAGTGATTGCTATGTCTTAGGCTTATCTCAGTTTGATGATCGCACTGTCTAATTTCTATATTAACCTTAATTATTGCTATGTCTTAGTCTTATACTAGTGATTGCTTTATCTTAATTAGTGATCTCATTGTCTATAATCTATATCAGTTATCATCAAAACTTAAGATTCTAACATTTATCATACACTGCACTACTGCAGCTATAAAGCTCTTTCAATTTTTTGGAAAAATAATGAAAACGACATTTATGATGGCCTAAAAAATTATGAGCAATCAAAAAGGCCTCTAAAATAACCTATATCTATTAAAACTTCCTTAATATTATAGTTATCTACTCTAATTATTAGATTAAGGATGTTTATTAAATTAATTAGAATTACATGATATTATCAAAACACCCTAATCATTTATCTTTATTTTACACTCTCACATTGGCTTGCTTGTTTATATTTTTTTTGTTTCCCAAGATATCCCCACCCTTGTGTCAAGTGGGACTAGCCCCTCACTGAGTCACTGTTATGAAGTCCCATAAGAGAATCAATATCAATATTTTAGGGATAAGTTGAGAAAAAAATAGAAAGTGACTTATATTTATAAATGAACTCAGCTTCTTAAATAAGATAAATGATATTTCACATTTAAATCTTTAGGGGCTTAGTTGTATTAGTTTGATTGGGCTACTTTAGCTGCTAAGCAATGCAACATTGTGTTTTTTATTTGAAGTCCACTGTCAAAAAAGTTGTGTTCCTAAATATAAGTCCACTTAGAGGTTATTAATGATTGTTTTTTAATTTTAATCTTATTTAATTCTTGTTGAACAATGGTCGTAGTTTTGAAAAATTTTATCAATATCAGACACATTTAATGATCTAATGATTGTTAGTGCGTGAGATTTAGTTAAAACAAACTTATACTAAAAAGATAGAGTTGCAAGTTGCTAACTTCATGCCTACAAAATTATCGTTTAATTGGGCGGAGATTTCTCGGTGCCCTACTGCCCTATATGCGTGTGGAGATTTGATAAAAGAGTGTGGGGATCTACGATTGGGGCTTTATCCTTTAGATTAAACTTGGGAGATCACACCTTATTATAAAATCATAAATTTGTTGGGTTGTATGATGGGTTATCGGGGGACTTATAAGATAGCTTGAGAAAGGGCTTTAATGTTTTAGACATCATCCTTAATAGTGACTTATATGAGATTATTTTTGAGTGAGACAATCAGACTTTGATTAATTGTATCAACATATATAATACATCGAAATGAAAATGTGATATTATAATTGCTGACATCCTTGAAGAAAAGGAAATTTCAAAGAAACTACTCCTTTGTCTGGATTTCCATGGACGCAAATTTGGTTGCCTATTAGATTGCCAAAGCTTCATAGAAAAGGTTGAATCCCACTGATATTGGACTTAACGACCTCCAGCATCGTTGCTATAGTTGATAGATAATGATTATGACAAAAATTGGCACAATAGATAAGAGGCGTTTCTTTCTTCTTTTTTTTTTTTTTTTGATATATTGTTTTTTTAAATTTTCGTTGTATTTTTTTATGAAAAAGTATCATGCATCAATTAATAAAGTGGTAACATGGAAATGAAAGAAGTAAAGTTCGAATTTCCTCTAGTAGGAAATTGAACTTCCAGTGAACCGTACTGTGCTGATGTTAATATCTTTACATGAAAAACTTTGGAACAAATAAAAATATAGGATAGTAATTTGGAGAAGGAATTTCTAATTGATTTATCAAAAAAGCGGGAGCATCTCATAATAGTTTGACTTATAGTTCGAATTTCTTTACTTTTAGACAAATAGTTTGATGTTTTTCACTATAAAAAACACCTTATTACAACGAAAAAATTTTCATGCCCAATTAACAACAGATTTCATTCTTACCAAAATTCTGTCGATAAATTTTTCAAATGAATTCCATCGCTAAATTTTGCGATGGAATTGTTGACGGGATTCTGTCATAAATTAGTGACACAATATTTTGTGGCCAAGCAGCTAGGAATTTTATTGGTAATTTTCGTTAGAAAATTTAGCGATGGAAATTCCATCTCTATTTTTTTATACAGAATTCCATCTCTAATTTATTAATCCTTTTAAAAATATATTTTATTTTATTTTATGATAATTATAAAATAACTAATTATTAATGCATATATTAAAAATAGTAATAAAAATTAATATATGCATACACACACACATATAGATATAAATTTATTACCAATTTAATTTAAAATAGAGTAGTAATGAAAAGAAATATGTGTATGTGAAATAGATATAGCTATGCAACCTTAATCGAATTCTTGATTCTGAAATTAGGAAAGGGGTTGGGCTCACCCACAATCTAGGGCAGGGAAACTAACGTATGACCGTCTGGCCCAACCCAGCCCAACGTTGTGGCTTGAACTGAGATATTTTTTACGGTAGGCAACCTGCGCTGCGAATATGCATCCTCAAGCGCCGCAATGGAGGCACAACTAAGTGTCACTCCCCATGATCGAACTCGCGACTAGGTGGACAACCCGACGCTCATTGTTCAATCCCTTCGCTACTAAACCCACGGGACGATGTGTACCTTAAATGAATTCTAATGAAAGCATCCAATCGATTATTTTTAACTGAAAAAGCATAAAATCGATTCAAATTCAATGTTTTGGTGGTGAGAACAAAATAATATTACTTCCAATTCCAAATAAATATCTATTTAACTAATTTAATATGTGTTTTTAAAAATCCCCATCATCACTTACTTTATTATGTTGGAGTATCAATTAAAAAATTTGAGAAAAAAAAAAACAAAAAAATTAGAATTATATGCCTTATAAACAAATTTCAATTCCACAATCAGATTTTATATTTATCATCAAGTGTACTGCAACTCCTACACTCAACCATTCAAGGTTAAGAATGAAAGAAAATAGTGTATGAAATTTGGGGTGGGAATAGCCTAGCCGGTCCAGGCTTTCACCAAAATAGGTTTGACCTGAAAGGAGGTTTGTAGCCTCTGAAAGGTCATTTTTTCAGGCCTGAGTTAGACATGTGGCATGGATTGAGTTGGCTATTAGTCTGTTAGAATGTCTCATAAATTACACATGCTAACAATGAGAGGTCTAGAGAGGTGAATGATGAGCGACATTGTTTGAATGTAGATGTTTATAGAGTGAGAACTGAGAAGTAATAGAACCCTATGACAGATATGATAAAGGATATAATTGTAATTTTAAATTAAAAATTAGTAACTAATAATGTCAAATATTATAATAATATAATATCATATTTCAAAAAAAAATTATTTAACTACTTAATATGTCAGACTGGTAGGTTAATAGACTTTTTTTAAGTCAAAACCTAGCATGTTAAGCAAATTAAAACAAACTAAAAAAAGTAAGTTTTGGCCATAAGTTTAACTGTCGATGCCATAAGCCCCTAATAACCAATATCACTCTATTCCCACCCTTATGTGCAATGGAGATGGAGGGGATAAAAGAAGAATAAAAGGCTAAAATTGAAAGGGAAATGAGGGCATGCATTTCAGTGGCAGCGTGTATGGTTATGAATGGAGCATATGTAGTATTCTAAAAATTGTATCCCATGTGACCAGCTATGTCTTGTGCCTATCGCTCTTATCTTTCATCCGTACAGGGTTTCCCATGCTTTATCCTATTCCTCCACGTGTCTTTTCCCTATTCGCCATGCCCCAACATTATTCGGTATTCCCTCATCATTCATTGCAACTACTATATGGTAAATTAATTTGATTTGCGCGAATGAAGATGCACGCTAGGGTATCTTGTTAGTACCCCCAAAGAGTTACTGTGATGACATGTTCTTAGTTCGATTATAAAAACAACTTATTAACTTGAAATAGTTCATTTGTCAATTGAGATGAGCAAACCCTAACTGAAGCTTGAATCCAACTCAACTATAATTTTTTTTTGTGGTTTGGTTAGCTCAAATTTCAGTTTTTTCGTGTTTTTATTGTTAAATTATTTTAGTTTCTTGTTTTGATTTGGTTTCTTTAGAATATGTTTGATTATGCTTATAACTGGATAAGTGGATAACGTTAAAAATCCAAACTCTTTAATGGTATTGCTCACTTTTATTTTAAGACATGAACATTAGTCCGCTTCACCCACTTTATTTGTTATTTCCAATTCTCAAAATAAATTTTCATTTGTAATTAATTTATAAAATGTCATTAAATAATTGAAAAGTTGATAGTGATTAGTAAGTGCAAAAATATTAATTAACAATCTTTTAAAATATTTCTATCATTTAAATAATTAGAATTTAATTCACAATAATAAATATGCCACAATAAATTAAGGTGTGTTATAGGATATAGAAACAATTAATATAGGGAAAGAGAAATAATTAAGGAGGGATGAATGTCACCTTTTCTTACCCTCCATCTCTTATCTGTGTGTGTGTATTAGTTCAATTGTTAATAGTTGAGATTTAACATTTTCTCATATAATTATTACAACAACCACAAGCTTGTTTTTCATGTTTTGCATTGAGATCAAATGGTCGAGAGGTTTTCTTGACATTGTGGCAAGCGCTTACTGAAAGTTGTATACCTAGATAAATGTAGTTGGTTATTTCTTTCTTATAAATGACAATTATTCATTAAAACAATATAAAATATATTACAACAATGCAAACTTAAATAGATAGAGAATGAAAATGACTACAAAAATCAAGTTGCTCTCTAGTAAAATCACAAAGAAGATCAACATCTACTTGAAAATAAGAGTAGTTAATAAAAGACTTGAACATGCAGTAGATATCTTTTCTCACAATATCAGCTTGCAAACTGAATTGAGATAATTAACATGAGTTGGCTAGAGAAATCGGAATAAACAGCATGAGAATGACCATCACGGAATAAGTTAGAATCTTGAATCCAATTAATGGTGGCCCCGTCACATCTAAGAAGGAAATTAAAGGATTGAAGTTTGATTTTGTGCCAAATGAAGCATTGGACCATAGATGAATGTAAGAAGATCTGTATCTTATAATATGTACCAGAACTTGAATGTGAACGATGCATTAAGATATTCCAATCATGGTGAGAGACATAATGGTGTAGGATTGTAATTCGATCTATTTGTCTGGGAGACGACTTAAATTGCGGAGATTCAGAAGACTGCGAGAAAGCAACCAAGCTGAGAAAGGTTGCTTGATTGATCTGATTCGGGACTTTTAAGGGAGAGATAGGAAACTCATTGTGTGTACTATGTTGTTTCTCAAAATCGAAATTAAAGTTGATTTAAAATAGTAATTATATCTAACTCGCTGAAGCTTCGACGCCTAATGGGGTTGATCCTTCAAATGAAAAACAATATTTTATTGAAAAACTGTGTTCAATTCCTTCAACTTGTAAAATGATAATATTATGTCAATTTGATAATACTGGGCCCTTCTATTTAAAGAAAAGTTTCATAATCAAGTGGGCATTGATCCATTTTGAAAATTCGTATGGTCTATTTCTCTCCCTCAAAAGTAGTTGCTATTTATCCGGAAACTACTTCACAAGATCATTCCCTCCAATGATGTTTTGAAGAAACATCATCATATCATGGTCAATAATGTGTGTCATTTAGGATGTTCTAAAGAAGAGTCAATTCATCATCTTTTCTTCTCCTGCCACCTTGTAAAAGCATATTGGTTTGGATGTTTCTCATTTGGTTGGCCTTTTCACTTTCAGACTAATGATATTCTGTCTTGGTTAAAGAACACATTTTTCTTTATTAAAGATGATGAGCATCTTGAAGGGTATTGTTTTTCAGAACGAGATATGAAGTAAACGAAATACGTTTCCTCATGGAGGAAGAATTTCTAACCCTCATCAAGATATCGTTTGGGATTTTAATTCTATTTTCTCTTTCTCTCTTTTGGTTGATAGGCCTAAGGATGTAGTTTATCTATTTGTCTCCCCTCTTGACTTGCTTGACTTAAACTTCTCATCTTAGTGGCATATTTTGATTGAAAAGTAGAAACTGTATTGTTGTTGATATTGTCAGGTGTGGATATGCTTGGATGGTTCTTTGATCTAACCCACCAGGTTTTCACATGACAACGCTCCATTATCCCTAGGATGCTTTTGTTTAGCTTTTAATTGAATTCATTATTCAGGTCTTCCAAATATGAGTCTCACCATTTGGAATGTGGGAAAGTGAAACATTGATTTATCTAGTTGGCTCCCTCAGTGAAGCACATAGCCGCTACATAGTGACAACTCTTTGTTGCTGAAATCTTTCTCTTTTATTTCTATTTACTTACTTCTAGTTAATCATTTTTAAGTTTTTAATTTTTTTTCGAGACATTATTAGAACTATTAATCTTTTTAATCCCTTTTATCAAAAAAGTAAAATGATATATAAGTCTAACCCAAATAGTGTTTCAAAATTTCATTCTACCTAGGTGTCATTCTTATGCGGAATGAACAATTCTTTAATGGTATACCGGTCTTGGAAGAAGGCATAGTGGCGTTTATTGGCAATATGCGCCTAGCCTGATCGGATCGGATTGATTGAAACTAGATTCTGGGAAGGGATTTCACCTTAAGGATTGTATTATCAGGATTGGAAGTCATATATTGAGCTTCTTTAGTGGTATTTTCCCTTTATATTATTCATTATAACTTTTCATTGAAAAATTCTTAAAAATTATCGGATTATGGGGAGTATAATATCATATTAAATAAATTTATGGAGAAACACTAACTTACTGAAACAATGAGTGGAGTTTAGTGAGAGTTGAAAAGGGTTATATGTGTTTCTTTTTTATTTAACATAAAAGTAGTTTGCTATCAGAACATTGATGAATAATCATACTGAAACAGCAAGTCAAAGTTTGAACAAACCGATCAAAAATAAAAGTCCATTTGTTTTGTTGTCTCTCCTAGTTTGGTTGCATGCTTTTGTCTATAATTATTTTTGTAACAGCATGCATGCTTGGATTAACTCCTAGTTTTTTCTAGCATTCTAGGTTACTTTTTTCCATGGGATGACATGATAAAGAATAATGAATGTTATGATGCATCACCATTTATCAAGACGTATACAAGTTGGACTCCATCTCACTCTTACATTGTATATTTTGTGTTTGCTTAGTTGAAAATAAGCTAATTTTACATGTTTTGGTTTGTATGCTTGTTTTGGTTTTGGCTTTTCCATATCCTTTTGCTCATATAAGTGGCAATTTCACTGAGACACTGTTAAATACTAAATGTGGGCCAATCTTACAACAAAGATTTATACTTTGATTCGCCACATTACGAACTCTATAGCTTGTTAAGCTACTCATCCCATTTGATTAATTGTTCTTTAAAAAAAATTGGAACTTGAAACATTGAATCCCCAATCAAGCACCACTATATCTGTGGTCCAACCTGCCCTAACATTTTTGAATCAGGCGGGGCATTAAGTAAACAGCTAATGGTTGGATTTAGGTAAGACCTTTATCAATTAGAAAATCATATTTATCCATGATCATGAGATAAGAGGATATCAATTTTTTTTGCCAGAAGATAAGAGGATACCACCAATTAAATAAAGAAAAAGAAAACAATAGCAATCCAATATAGGCAACAAATGTTCTGTATGTATAAACTATACACAATTTTTCTGTGGATGGCTCCGTTTCTACCAGGTTGGGCACGCGCTGCCAACGTTGACTGAGAAGTTATGGTGGTCCGATTGACAGTGAAACCTTATCATAAATACTGATATATATGTTTTTTGTTTTTTCTTTCTGACTTGTCAATTTATCCATGACCAAAGTAATCTACCTACAATTGGTTACTGATCATTTTTTTTATGTTGTTGTTAGAATTAAGGGTATTCTTATACAACTTTGATTTGATAGTAATCCCTTTCAAAGTTTAGAGGGCAAAAGGGTTTTCTTCAATAAGTTTGCTTAAGGGGATTTAAATTTGTGTTTCATCTTTACAGGGGCAATATCGTTAGCATCCTCAGCCAAATGAACTATTATGAGCCAATTATGTGTTAACTTTTTAAGCTCAAACCTATATTTACTTACTGATATTAATTTGTTTTTGGTAGAATGAGGGGTATATTCAAACTAACTTTAGATTTGACACTAATCTATTTAAATCTTAGAGCAAAAAAGAGGTTTTGTTGGTAAGTACACTTCTGTGTTGCCATTTTGAAGTTCATTCATGGGCCTTCGACTACTCAGGCCTAAATATTCTCGCCCCAGTTCATATCAATTCATGGAGTATTGAAGTATTTTGATTCTGATCCGAAAATTCTGGTCCAACTATGCCATACTATCTCTTACTTTGTTTTTATCAGATTATATATTATATGTATTAGATTATACATATTGATCCTATGAGATATATTATTAATGGCGAAGAGTTCAAGTGGATATTTACTGATTTAAGACTGTAATTTCAACTTTGATACTCCCTTCTATCTTTTAAATATAAGATTAAATCTAATTTCTTAAGATTGAGTAAACTAAATAGACCACTTGATTTTTTTTATCAGAATAGACTACTTGATTATATCATATATTCTATGTAATTAGATTAGTATACCTCCGATCCTAATTATAACAATGAAATTGACTTGTCTTGAGGAGATTAGAAAGTTAAATATACCACTAAATTTTAATATGTTATATATAAATAAATTATACTCCTATGTTAATTTATAAGTAAAACAAATTATTTTTGAGAAAAACATTAAATATAACAATTTGAAGAATTTTTTGTATTATTAATTTCTCAAAAAAAGTCAACTTAACCTTATAATTAAGATTGGAGGGAGTATGTTAGTGTATAATTAAGGAAAATTAGTAGAAAAACACATATTTATGGAGAGACGCTAATTTACTTAAACTGTTTGTGTAGATTAAAATGCTAAATACTCCAAAGTTATTTATTTAGCATTTTATTATACACAATAGACAATTTCATTTACCACTAAGTAGTTATTTGAGCTGGTAAGTGGACGAAAACCTCCGTAAGAATGAGTATGCCTGGTTGAATCCGGTGAAGCGCTCTCGTTTGGAGAGGGGACAACCTTGCCTATGTGGATAACACTTCTACCCCTCGAGTCCGGATTAGTCGCTTGCTAATATACACAGGATTACTGTGCGGTGTTTAACAAAAAAAAGAAGAATAGACAATTTCATCATTTATTTAGGAAGAGACTTAAAAATGGGTCAACCCAATTCTATTCTCCACTTAGTGAGGGTGCTAAAGAAGGGAATATTCGTGACAGTTTTAGCACTATTTTATGTAGAGAAACTTATTTGAATCACGATCTCAGACCCCATGACAAGAGATCCTACCATTAAATCAGGCCGACACTTCTTCTAGGAAGGGACTAAATTTCAAAAAAATATATATATAGAAAACGACAACACTTTTTTATAAATATGAACTGTCAACACTCTGATCCAGTGTAGCATGTAGAAATCCTTCTCCTAATACCAGTGATTAGGGTAAAAGGGATTGAAAATTTATCTTATAAAGGTAATAAAATTTTATACTCTTTCTAGTAATTTTCATAAATCAAAATATAACATGAAGCACCTCAGATATTTTTTTCAATCGAAAGACACTTCACATTTGTACCTAATATGATTAAAAACCACTTGTATATACAAGTGGTTTTTACTTTTTATGGTTAAAAAAATTTGTGTCTAATAAAAAAATATTAAATTATACTTTTGATCTTTAATCTTTGCATCAGATATACTTTTAGTCCATTAACCCTTTTTGTCAATACCGTTAGTTTCATTTAACAGATAATGCTAACTCAACTACTTTAAAAATGATTTTTTATTTATATTTTGACAAAAAAAATTTAATCTTTGAATTATTCATTATATTATTCAAATATTTTAAAATGCAACAATTTTTATTGGCATTTAATTAATTACTAAAAGATTCTTATTTAAATATCAAATGAAATTAACAATGTTAACAAAAAAGATTTAAAGTGCACTTTTCAAACTTAATGGATCAAAAGTCGATTTGACGTAAAGATAAAGGATAAAATAAAAATAAAATATTAAAAGTATACTTCCACCAAAGTAAAATGTCCGATGTATGTTTGGTACAAGTATTTTTAAATTGAAAGACACTTCACATTTGTACGTAATATGACCTTGTACCTAATATGATAAAGACAGTTGACATGAGGTACAATTGTTTTCTTAGGTTAATTTTTTTTACCTAATAAAAAAATTGCTATGTTTTCTCTAAAATTTTTAACTTTCTAACACTCAATATTCATTATATACTACTCTAACTGATAGTAACTTTTAGTCAGGGTGATTTTAAAGAATTCCATTAATTTATATAAAATTGTTATTATGAGCTTATAATAATTATTCCCTAGGTTTTTAAATATAAGACATAATTTGCCTTTTCAGTGAATCCTAAAAAGGCTAAATATGTTACTTATGAATTCATTTGCCTAAATTTTTATCTAAACTAATTTATTTCATTTATAAACTAACATATACTTGACTAATGCACAAAATAAGTCATGATTAAATACCTTATTTAGTTTCTTTAATTTCCTCAAGAAAAATTAACTAGGTTTATATTTAAGAATGAGTGAACTAGTAAGTAGTACGTACGTTATATAACAAATTGAAATATCTGGCAGTTAGTCTTAGATTAAAAAGGTCATCCGTATCAATAGAATATTATTCCTCCAATTCTGATATAAAATCATTAAACTAACTTAATTGGATTAAGGAAGATAGTGAATAAAATTTAATAATTATGATAAATATGAGTTTTTTTCCTAAACTGCCCTTACTTAAAACTAAATTTCTCAAAAGTGATTGATATGGAGTATCAGTCGGGTGGGTTATTTGAAAAACTTAATAGAAAAAATATGTCTTACGTCTGGCACAAAAGTCAACTTTTTAATTAAATCCTACATTAAACAAATATATAAGACGAGTATTTTCCATGTGCAAGAGAATTGAAAAAAAAAAACTACCCAGGCTAGGAAAAAGGATTGATAATATACAATAGTTGAAGCATTATGACATAAGCATGAACTAAATTCATGGATGAAAAATTTAATTCCAAAGCTCAGCATACTTAACCTTGGACACACTCTCTAACACTTCCAAAGGAAGAATGTCTCCAACAAGAACCACCATTTTGTTTTCCAGATCTACCTTATATGAGTTCACCCCTGTTCCAAAACAAAGCATCTATCTCTGTTAGAGAAATTAATTAATCATAACAAACAAATGTGTACGTTCCATTTTCTGATGAAAATATACAATAATTGTGTTGACTTTATCCTATACGACACTGCTTTTTGTCAGATCATCACTACGAGGCTCATTAATAATTATATTTTCTTTTCATCCCTAGTCTCAATCTCACTCTTCACTAGTTGCTTCTGTAATCTTTTTTCATTTTTCAACCATTAGACCAGAGAGTTCTTTTTAAAGGAATTGATTTGTTTCAAATTTCAACAAGCTCATTGTGCTCTGAAGTCACTAGACGTAGCAGAGAGTGGGGCAAAGTTTTCTAGCTGTATGGTAGGCTTGTGAATGACATGCATAAGATAGAAATAAGTCTCACTTTTTCTTGCTTTATTTTCACTTTATCAGAAAATGTCAATTCCAATCACTACCAACAAAGCTCCTAGCAGCATTTTGAGTTATTCCAAAGGGTTACTGTAATATGTAATATTTGAAGTTTATCTCAATTTTGAAATAAAAGGTTTTAGTCTTTTACAATATCAACCACAAAAGGATCAAAGCCTCTTGTTTAAAATAATGTTTTCACAAAAAATTTGAGGGATCAATCAAAATTAAAGCAAACTTTAGGACAAGATTATATTATATTAGCAATCATCGTCCTAAATTAATAATTAGTTATACACCAAAGTAATTTTTACTTTTCAGTTTTTTGTCCTTTTAAGTATATTTGTTGGTAGCTACCCTCACTCTAAACTTATATTATAAATGCACCAAAAAATAGTTTACCATAATGATTAAATGTTGTTGGAAAAATATTTCATTAGTGTGATGAATATTAAGGATAAAAGTTGTATAAAAAAAATATTAAGGATAAAAGGAAATCTAAGTCTAGTGCATGAAAAGTTAAGTTGGAGGTTCATCTTATAACCTCAAGGCATAATGGCTAACTTCCTTAAATAAATAACAGGGCATAAAAAAGGTTCAGGAAGAACAGAGCTTGACCAAGCAATTTGGAAGCCTTTGAAGCACCAAGAGTGCCAGAATATACCTAGTTCTAAATAATTGAGTAAAACTATATAGATGATTTGATTATACTTTCAGACTCACCTTCTAACTTGGACACATGTTTCTCCACTCTTTTAGCACAGCCATCGCAATGCATGTTAACCTTCAATATCACTATCTGCACATATTTAGTTTCATTAAACAACATTACAGAAAAAGCTTTTGTGAAATACCAAACATGGTAAAAATCATGAGAGAGAGAGAGAGAGATTTGTAAAACAATAAAAAGAATCTTCATTGCCGATAATTAAACATAAGAAGAAGAAAAAATCATAATCTTCCATCACCTTGGGTTTCAATTGAAAAGCCAATGTCTGTTTCCCAGAAACTATATCCTTCAATCTCAACTTTTTGTCTCCATCACTACTCTCAATAGTAGCAGCAACCAAGGGCTTCTTCTCAATCTCATCCATAATCTCCATGGAATTCACACAGAAGCAAGAACCTGAGCTAGATGATGATGATGTTGAGAGACAAAACGTGTCCAGAATCCGACCAAGTTTTCCCATTTTCTTAAACTTCTCAGTAAGAGGTTGTTCTAGTTCTCTTAAGGACTAGAGTCTAGAGGTCAAAGAACTGGCTCATCAACTTTAAATTTAATGGTGCAAAATCCAAAACAGGCTTCTTAAAATATCTTATAGAGAGTACTCTATGGGGAAGGACACAGAAGCTTGAGGTTAAATTTCATTGGGGAGGCCGAAAGCAAAGGCACATAACCCAATAAAATTTTATAGGGCTGGATTAGATTTAATAAAGAGGTTGTCATGTGACGAGGTAATCAACAAAACATAGGAGTATATGATAACAAAATATACCCACTAATAAAAACAGTTCAAATTCCATAAAAATGTCCTAAATGACACTCATGGTTTGACATTTGCCTCTTTTTGACCATTTTAGGCATGAAGTCACTGCGAGAAATTCTAATGAAAGAAGAAATAGGGACCACATGACAGGACAGAATGGGAACGATAGACTTACCTTTTTTTTTTGGTGAAATAGACTTACCTATTTGTATGGAGAGAATCACGGTTAAATTCCAAATACTATGGGTGTAAATCCATCCTATGTCAGGCTATTAAAACATAGATGTTTTAGATTTTCTTTAGTCCATTAATAAACTAACAAAGTTTTATCTCATTAAGTGGGGTCGGGGGTCGGCTACATGGATACGTTGATACCATTTTAATCTATTAATAATCATGTTTTGTGATAAATTATTGTCCTAAAAATCTTTATGGATAATTTCATTAAAAGTTGTCTCTTCTGTTTCCTCACCTCAATTGGAAGGACTATGTAATGTTTGGTGAACTCTATGTAATGTTTGGTGAACTCTGCTTATTGACGCATCTAATTGTTTTTTTTATCGTATTCAAATCACCTCAAGCGACTTTCTATAATTTTCTCGACAATCGATACTACCCCAAATCTTTTACCATAATGATTATTGTAGATCCAATATTTTATCGTATGACAACATATCTATCTCAACATCCTTATTTCGGCCGTCATCATATTATTATGTTCATGTTGTCCCTTTAATTTAGAGTCCAACATGTAATATCATAAAACATTTTCAGTGTAATGAATGTTCAATAAAACTTCCCTTTTACCTTTTCTTGTACTTTATGATTACTTAAAACCTTAGTAGCTTTTCTCCACTTGAACCACCCAATTTAAATTTATATATCTTCATTAGTTTATTTATTATCAAAATTACATTGCATATATTCTTGTAAGCTCTGACTATTTACCCAAAGGAGTTGAACTGTGTGTACAATTAAAACTTAAAATTGTTTTTTTCTCAAAACAAAATTATGAAATAGGCAAGAATACACATGAGGTGAATTTTGTAATAAAAAAAGTTAAATCAAGATGATGCTTGATTTATACTAGTTTGGTCCAACCAGACTTACATCTAGTTCTCCAACTATCTATTGGGTTTCACACTAAAATTCCTCAAGATTAACACGGGCTCTTAAGGGATCTTAAGGTTGTAAAGCCTTACAAGCTCAAGTTTTCCTCATACTCACTTGAGAAACGCTCTTGCTTTCAAAGATAATATAACAATTACTAACTTATTCACTCAAAGAACAGATTTTGATACAAAATAGAAGACAATTTATATTCATCGACAGTTTTTTAAATTAAACTAAAAAATTGCTAAGAAAGTTGGAAAGTTGCAACCATTGGATCATAGCGATATGACGATCCATGCAAACACATCAGTTCATATTGGCTAACCCCGCCAGATGACATTTAACATTATCAATTTTTTTACCACACGGGAATTTTGACTACCACGTGTCCATATTTTGACCACCATGTGGAAGCTTGTGACCTTGTGTCATTATTATTTTATACCAATTTTCATATTATTTACTCCCTTCGCTATTTTAGTGTGTCTTAAATATTTAGAATTTAAATTTTGAAGTGGACAAAGCAAGTAAATTCTGAGATTGATTAAGAGGTTATAACAACTAATTATAACACGAAACTTTGTCGAATAATCTATAATACGAATAATTGTATGAAAACATTGCACTAATGTTAATTAGATCGTTATTAGAGATGTAATGTCGCCCAAGTAGATAAGTTATTCAAATATGAAATAATTGGGAAAAAGCACTGACCCATGAGGCTCCAATAATGCAATGCAAGGGCCTCATGTCTCATCATTTTGCACCATTATAACCAAACCAAACCGAATACAACCAACGTCGACAGCTTCCGCTCTCATTGGCTCTCTCTCAGTTACTTTTCATTTTCAATCAATCATCTCCAATGTTCCGAATTCACAACTGTATATAAACTGACTCATCTTTTAATCAAATTCAATTCAATAATATAATATAATATAAACATGTCAGTATTCTAAGAGCATGCATACATCATTTTATGTCAATATACAGTTAGTCATCTGTTTCGTGTATTATTAAAGATTAATCCCTTTTTGTTCCTTTCTTTTTGTCTTATTTTCCTTGTCTTTACATTATTAATAGATTTGGGCGGTATAGATTAGCTTATCCGCACCGTTTAATTTGTTTCGATGAAGCATCACATCATATTTGTGTGTATCATCGATAGAAATACCAAATATAAAATCTGTACGTAATAAGCATATGTTACTTACAATTTTAATATCATCATATTATAAGGTGAGTATTATAACGTAAGTCCTAAAATAATAGTTAATCAAAATATTATTAAATTTCTTATTTATGACTGACATTTCAATTTATACTTAAATGTATTAGTTTGAACTGATATTTACAGCATATAATCTGTCAGTTTGTGTTATTCGAGTCAATTGTTTCAATGTCTTTAGTTGCAATTGAAATTTGTCGTATACCTGATATCAACATACATAGCTTGACCTATCTTATTTCACCTCACAACTGGTGAATTATCATCGAGTTTAATTTTTTAAATGTAAATTCTGTCTTCCATATGCATTGAGATGGAGATTGGCATGTTACCCTTGTTTTTTTATACTTAACGATCATCACATTACCCCCATTGTGAGTTTAAGATACTGCTCATGCCGGAATAGCTGCAAAATTGGAGAATAAAAATGTCATTTTATCCCAATTAAAATTCTATAGGTTTACTATAATTTTCCTTGAATAATGAGTATTCATGAGAGGATACATGAAGGAATATAACCAATTTTGTTTATAATCGTTGTTATCACTTACCATAGTAAAATGGCTTTTCAATATTTAATATGTAGGAGCTAGGGGTCAATCACTAGGATTAAAACACCTAAAAGAGAAAAATATGACTTTCCAATAAAAAATTGGATTAAATCAAGGTTCAGCTTTGAACCTTATTTGTTCAATCGAGTTTAATTAATTTGAATGTCTTAACTGTAAATATTTAAGAATAAATTCATAAATATGTCTATTGATGCTAGAAAATGGATAATAACTAAAATAGGAAGGACGGGATTTATCATGAAAGTGATTAGGTCACCAATAATAATTACAACAAGTTGACTACGTCAAGGAATCACAAAATGAGAAAGGGACAAAGAATGTTCTAGTACAAAACGTTTCTGAGTATGAAAGTATATATAGAATGCTCAAGTTTTGATCCCTTTTCCTTCTTTTTTATCCCTTTATAGCCGCGAAGACGTGAATGTCATGTTTAATACCATAGGAACCCCCGTTATGATAGAGTGTAACTATTGGAGTATCATTGTCTTGTTGTCGTCGGTATTAATAGTTCCTTATGGAGGGATTGATTGTTTGTTGTGAGGGAGTGATTCTCACAGTCGTATATGTTGCCTTGTTGGTAAGTATCTTTTTCGCTAGGCTTGTATATTAACCCAAGTCCTTTTCTCATGCTAGTGAGTTTTTTTGGTGCTTTGAAACCCTAATAATTCGTTTTATAACCCAAAATTGATTTTCCATATATAATTCATACCTAATTCTTACGTAAAAAACTATCCAAACACCCTGTTAGAATAATGTTTAAGTTTTCTCATACAACTTATAGCATATCAATATTTTTAAATTTATTGCCTCTAAAATTATTTCATCCTCTTAAAAATTTTGATTTTCCAAAAATATCCATCCTCCATATACCGTCCCCCTAAAACCAAACACACCTAACTTTAGTTGTTCCTCTTACTATCTCTTGTTGTTGTGGATCATTATATAGCAAAACATAATCTAAATAAAAATGTAGCTTAGCTTTAACCATTCAGTATTGTGTAGACAAATCAGTATGCATGAGTTATTTAAATTCTCCAACATATTTCTCGTAGTAATATTTATAAAATAGCAGCAAGTTTTGTTAACCTATATTCCAAAATGTATATGTATATGAGTCTTACGTACATTGAGTTCTTTATCAGCATTGTCCATAATTATTTCTAACATTTCCATCAAGATATTTTATGGTCGGAAAAAGTCCAATAATCAAATAGACAATTTGATTATAATTATCACAGGGAACTAAATATTACCTCATGTTCAAACCTAACTTTCCTACGCTAGCATATTTTATGGATGCTCTGCTCTCATAGTACAAAAGAGGGAGACGGAAGCATACGAGTTATGAAATAACTGGAAGGGAATCATATCAGAAGTAGAACAATAAGTGAAGAGGGAGTGGGTTTCATTTAAAACTTTTTTAAGAAAAAAAAGTTGAGAGCGAGGTGGGTGTCAGGGAGTGACTTGAGAGAGAGAAGAAAAAATGGAAGTACGGACATGTATAGTGATATTCATACTGATACTACTGATACTGAAAAATGTGCATTGGTTTCATGAACAAGATTAGACTGTCCAGCAAGAATCCAATATTATTGCAACGTCTCTGTCTGCTTTTCTTCGTTAACATGCACAACCATCAACCACCTTAGATTCCTTCCTCTCCCAATCCCTTCACAGTAGCAACAAAATTCATTAGTAGGAGTTTAGTAGTAGGTAGGTAGTTTGTTGGGATAATGACAAAAAACACCATTGTGATTTAGAAATTGGGATTCTGATAAAAAAAATTTAGAAATTGGGAGGTATTTTTCTGTCTTTTTCCGGTAGCAGGTTTCAGGTTTCACACGGGAGAGGGGTTTCTCCTTTTCCTCCCCTCTCCTTTTCTCTCCTATTCCTTTTTAATAAAATAATCTGGTATCATTTTGGCCATTGAGATTCATCTAAGAGTTCATAATTTGTCACTTTTACCATTAAAAATAAAACTAAAATGTATCATAATATAAAAAAATTTTAGCATAAAAAAATTCAACTATGTAGACCTATTTCATTTCAATATAAGGATCTATAAGAGATACAGACTAGTCCAGTTAACTGTGAAATAATTTTACAGTTAACTGAATCAGTTAACTGTAAAATTATTTCACAGTTAACTGAATCAGTTAACTGGACTAGTCTGTATCTCTTATAGATCAGATCCTTATATTGAAATGAAATAGGTCTAGATAGTTGAAATTTTTTATACCAAAAAGTGTTCAAAAATAAAAAAAATTAAACGTTCTTCATTAATTTTTATTATAATACATTTTTTTAACTTTTAATGGTACAAATGACAAATTATGAGCTCTTAAATGAATCTCAATAGGCAAAATAATACCCAAAAAGGGGATTCTGAGGGAATAGGAGGGCTCAGATTATGAGAGAATCCGAACCCGATTTCACACTGCTTGTAAATTGCCTCTCTTGTTCAAAATAAAAATAGTAATAATTATAATTGCCTCTCTTATTGAAAGTCAAACAAAAAACTATGTCCTACTCTTGTGAAATACCATCATTTTAATAACAAGATTTTGCTCCCGTGCGTTGCACGAATGACTTTATGTTAAAAATACCCGATGTATTTGTTTATTTATCAATGACATTGATCAAATGTTATATGAATAATAAGATGGTTAATGTGAGGCAACCCAAAAGGGTTGACATGTTATGATGTGTAGTTTTATATCTGGTAGATGATTTCTGCTTGGGTACAGAAAACAGAGCACAAAATCGAATGAAGACAGGATCATGTAAAAGTACTGATACTGAAGGATTATAATTACACTGGCAAATAACAGCATTACATACACATACAAAAGAATGACCATGTGCAATAAGTGGAGTCAAGGGTATCCTATTTTATTTTAGCAATTTCTTGCCCTTTTTATCCACAATACTATTTTATTCTTGCCCTTTCCACAATACTACATAAGCAAATCTCCAAGTAAGTCAAAGATTTCATTTTTCCAAAAAATAACCTATATATTTAAACTATCTTCAAAGAACATAAAGTAAATACCAATAAATTGACCAGGTTTCATGCAAATGAAACCAAATCGCCACTCAACATCGTTCATAACTCAAATCGCATAATATTCAAAGATCAGAACATTTTGTTCATGAATCATTAGATCAACACACCAGACAACAACAACAATTTTTTTTTTTAAAAAAACTCAACTAAAAAAGCACTCATGCATTGAAATGAGGAAAATGAAAGTGAAACTGAGCATTCATAAAGAGGGAAAAGATATTGTTCCTACACGGTTTTGTAGGCATTCTTTAACTACTTCTTCTCTCGTTTTTTCTAAGGAAGAAGCAAACCAAGGTGGGTTTGTGCTTGAAACCGGAAGTCATTACTTCACTATCAAAGGTTGCTTAAAGCCTCTCACAAGAAAGCCTCTGCATTTCATAACAAAAAATGGGTATAGATCGGATGAGGAAAATATAAAAAGAAAGAGAGAAGAAACTGAGGAAAATCATCCAACCTAATCTCCTTGCTTCTCTTTCATGCTCACCTCTACATTTCAAGAGAAGATCGTGCAAAGTCTTGGTCCGATGAAGATGTATACGTTGCAGAGGTTAAAGAAACTGTTGAAGAAGGAGAGATGAGTTTGTTCACTGGAGAAAGAAAGAGAAGAAAGCAAGCAGAGGGGTAGTGGGTAATGAAAAAGGGGAGGTGAAAAAGAGAGATGGAAAACTTTGTGAGTGGGTTTCACCAAAAAAAACTGAGTGGAAATAAAAGGGGCCCACAATGTCTATTTGAAATTTGAAAATGAAATTGCTACAGTTGTATGAACAGTGTAATGAGTCTATGAATGACATATGAGTGTTTGGGAGATTGGCGGGAGGGTAGAGTTTTAATATAATAAAGGGATATTCGTACAATTTTTTTCTTACTAAAAAATTCATCATTCTAAAGTTTATTTCCTAATGGTGCGTGAAATGTTTCAAGGACTAGATGTAATAATATATCTTCAGCAGGTGAAATCTTTCTTCAACTATGTGTAACCTATATCACAACTAAAAAAAGTTTCGCTCACCGAAGATGAGTTAACGTTGCATGGGCAAAAGGACTTATATATATATCAAGAAATCACGTAATTAATAATTGATCTGAGGTTTTGTAAGAAAGTTGTGATGTATATCATGGCAAAAGTTGTTATTCATTGAGCCAAAAAAGTTATTATTATGTCAAAAGTTGTTAGTGACCCATAATTGAATTCTTGGACATTAGCAAACTTTTGTAGGATCCATATCTAACATGAAAGCTGTAATTAATTTTCCTATGAATAACCATAATATAAGAAAAGCATGAGTAAGATTTTGGGACTGGAAACGACTGAAGATAGAGAAGATATAGAAACAGGACACTGAAGTTAGGCTTCAGGCCCATAGAAATCTAAAGGCCCAGTGTTGCATGTGACCCAATTGATCTATACAGTGAATAATAAATTACACGATTACATTTGTAAATATATTGTAAATCGATTATTTCATAATTGATTATGCTTTCTCTCTCATTTGTAATTGGATAGGATCATGTAGGAGTATTCTCAAATTTATAGCAAATTGTGCTATTTTATAAAGGGGGAATTAATTTGGGGTTCCACCCAACACACATAATAGAAAAGTCTTACTAAATGGTCAAATTAAAGTAATTCGGTAAATTTGTTAAACCAAACTGAAACCAAATTAATTTGGTAACCAAATCAAATTAACTAAAATAATTTGAACCAGTTTCATTGTTTATCCAAAAAAACAGAATTTTTTACCTAAACAATTATTTATTTCATTTTTCGATGAGTAAAACTTAATAAAATTATAAATCAAACAATTTCAAATAAGATGATACAAAATATATATAAAAAAGATAATATAAGAGTTCTAGAAAATATAAAATAAATGTATCAAACATAATTTCACCCCCAAAAAAAAATTATAAAAGTTTTAAAGAATCAAATATCGTTCAATAACTGTGTTGGCCGATAAGATACTTTAATTTTTCATTGTTTGTGGTCATTTGATATCATTTATTGTTACATAATTGTTTGTTGGTCAAAATGATCATACCTATGTTTTATTCCTTCTATTAATTATGTGGGAGAGTCACCCATACTTTTCGCCCTAAGTATGTTGTAAGGTACCATACTGCATAAAATGTATTTGTTTTTTTTTTTAACACATTTTTCGGACCAAACACAACAACAAAACCAACTAACGTGGTTGGCAAGCTGAAGTGCGAATGTCCTACTTATATACTCACACACACACATATTCTTGGTCGATGTGGGACAAGAGATCCCACAAGGACCCCAAAATGTATTTGTTTTAATCCATCTCTGATGGCCTTTAAATTTAATTATTAGAGGTTTCTTCTGTTTCTATACTTTCTTTTATCTTAAATTGGTTTATTTCTACAAAATAAAAAACTTGAAGGGATAGATGACTGAGGTGAATTTGTTATGATGAGTGATGGACTCCCAGTCATTTATCCTTTCGCTTCTCGTAGACAAGTTTGCTGTTGGAGGTCATTACCGTGAATAATCATCGATAGTTCGGTTTCTGTTCTTACTAGTTCAGACTAAAACTCAGCTTGATTGTATAATTAATTATTCACACTATCGCTTTGGTAGCTTTAATGAGTAATATTTAACTCTTTGACATGCTGTTCTGCACTTATTTTAATTTGTAGATGGTCTAGTTTAAAGGAGATTCTCAGACCAATTTGGCATATTTGATTAAGGTATATCAATTTTTAGCCCTCCTGTCAAAAGAAGAAAACCTGCTTTAAGGCAATCATCGCAAGTTCGTATATATTGATGATTTGTCGTTTTTATTGAATTTTGTTTGTAGTTGGAGCTTTTGGTTTCTAAGAATCTTATTGGTGCAAATCTAAATGGCACTTCAAATCATTATGATACATTACATGTGGCATTGAGAAGCGATTCAATTGTAAATAACTATATGTATACTCTGATTTAGGCTTTTAGCAAATGTACATGATATGGAACATGTTTAGGCTGCTGTTAAGTTTGGTCGCTTCAATTTATATTTGCATGAGTAGATGCTTGCTTAGAAGAAGCAATGTGTCTAGAATTAGTGTACTAATGTTTAGAGATGGAATGGTTATTAATAGGTTTACTATGTGAACTGATGTTTCTACTGGGATTTGTAGATATCCTAGGGGTTTAGGATTTGATTGTATTTTTTGTTTTATTGTTGGAATAATTTTAATGAATATTACTATTTTCAATTTATTGATGATGTTATTATTGATAATATAAAAATTATTTTTTTAAAAAAGAAAAAAACCATACCTGTGCATTAAAATACAAATAAAGTAGCTTATATCAGATAATATAAGTTGCACTTTAATTTACTTACGATTTGAGCGCGATTTGAGCGCAGGTAAAAGCTAACCAATATTGGCGCTTGAAAAGCGCAAGTAAACCTATACCGACATGGGATTTACCTAAGTTATATGCCTCAAAATGCACTTGGTAAAGCCCTTTTCTGTGGTAGTGGAGCAAAAGGAAAACTAAGGTTTGACAAAAATAAGAAACTTGACTAATATGAGGAGATGACTCTTGGACAAATACATTTGTCAGATAATCTTTTCTTTTACCAGAAAAAAACGATTGGTCACATTATCTGACAAGAAAGATTTGTCAAATAATATATCTAGGCCCACAACTATTGTGTATATTATAAAATAAACAATCATTAAATCACATTAAAATTCTAAGGGAACTAAGGGTACCTTTGGTAGCACGAAAGAAAGTGAGGAAAGTGAAAGTGGGAGGTTTTTTAGTAATTTAAATACATCCATGGGCCCACAAATTTTCTCTCTCTATCTCACACTTTTCATGGGACCCACAAACTTTACTTTCCCATCATTACCTCTACTTTCCATATCCACCCTTGCACTTTCTAATTTTTCACTTTCCCTTCTTACAACCAAACACACCATAAGTTATATTAAATGATTTTTCATTGACACATCACCCTATTAGGCCATGCCACTTGCCACATTATAACCACCTTTACCACATTATCACCAAAGATCTTAATTAAAATATATCCCTGAAACCATTTTGTAATACGATGATATGGGTTTCAGAGATTTATTTTCATATCTATGTTGATGAAGTGACAGGTGACATGACCTAACAGGGTGATGTAGCAAGTGACATGGTCTAATCAGGTTAAAATTAACAGTTAAATATGTCAAAATTAAATTGACTGAGTTACTACATTTGAACCATTTTATAACTAATGAATGCTAGATTTGAGGACGAAATTGATTTTTATGTTGAGTAAAGTTTTGCTTGAGTGCTAGATTTGCGGCCAGGAACGCCTCCTTTTCCTTCTATCATTTTCTCCCTCACTTTCCCCAATCGTAGCCCTTCATCTCATCTAATGGTCATAATGTCTCACTAGTCCCACAACCCATTTATCCTTTGATACACACAATCACACCCTCTTCTCTCTCACCATTCTCATATTAAGAAAAGAATCTCCCACATTCACCAAGAAATTGGAAGGAACAAAAACTTGCCAAGAAAATTTGGAATTATTTTTATTTATTAATCACAAACAGCTATTTTAATTTTGATAAAAAAAATAAACTGCCATTTTATTCGAAAAATAAATTATATTATTTTAACCAATCATATAAAAACTTCCTATTTCAATCAATATTTGCATTATAATAGGGAAATATGAATAAAATGGTTGTAGTACAAAAAAATGACAATAAGAAATTGGTGAGCCATGTCTACCAAAGAAATAAAAGGTCTATGTGTCTTCAGCACAGAAGAATAAGATGCTTGGGAATTTCATAACTTAGTGTAGGTGTTGATATCTGAGCTTGAATCTGCAATGAATTGTCCCATTGACATCTTAAAATAAAGTTGATCACTAATTATTACAATGAATTGTCCTCTATCTGAGCTTGAATCTGCAATGAATTGTCCCATTGACATCTTAAAATGAAGTTGATCACTAATTATTACAATGGGACAATTATGACAATGAGAAACTCATGGGGGAGAGATTAATTGTTAATAAGATAATAAAGGGGGAAGATCAATAATTTCCTATTTAAAAAGAAGAAAGAATAAAATAGACAGTTTTTATATGATTGATTAAAAATATATAATTTGGTTTTCGAATAAAATAGGAAGTTTAATGTCAAAAAAAATGAAAATGAAAATGACAGAAATCATGGTATAAAATAAAATAGTCAGTTATAATCATTGAAACAGTGGAAATATTGATTGAAATTGGAAGTTTTTATATGATTGGTTAAAATAATATCATTTATTTTTCGAATAAAATAGCAGTTTATTTTTTTTATCAAAATTAAAATAGCAGTTTATGATTAATAAAGAAAAATAATTCCAAATTTTCTTGGTAAGTTTTTGTTTCTTCCAATTTCTTGGTCAATGTGAGAGATTCTTTTCTTAATATGAGAATGGTGAGTGAGAAGAGGGTGAAATTGTGTGTATCAAAGGAGAAATGAATTGTGGGATGAGTGAGACATTATTACCATTAGATGAGATGAATGACTACTATTGGGGAAAGTGAGGGAGAAAAGATAGAAGGAAAAGGAGGCGTTTTTGGCCGCTACATTTGAACCTTAAATAAAAACAACAATCAGTGTATATACTTCCAACTCATTGACCCAAAAATCCCATCTTTCTCGTTTCTTGTTAGTATTCTCTGTGGGATCTCTTAGTCTCACATCGACCAGAAATATGTGTGTGTGTGAGTATATAAGTAGGACATTCACACTTCAGCTTGTCAACCGCGTTAGTTGGTTTTGCTGTTGTGTTTTGTACGAAAAAAGTGTCAAAAGAAAAAAAGAAACAGATCTCTGCTTTTTGTAGAGAAAGTGAGAAAACGAATCCATAATGGGTTTTCTTCAAAAGCTCTGGGAAGAAACTGTCGCGGCCCCACTCCCTACTCGGGCCTCAGCAAGCTTCACAATTTCCATTCTTCTCAACAAGCTATCTATGATTATAAGCTTGCTTATTAAGCAAAACAATCCAATATAATCAACTTCGTTTTGTGATTCGAATTTTGTGGCTATACATCAGAAGCACTACTGAAAGTGAGAAACAAATAGGATGATCTTCCACCACATGGAAATGATAATTCCTTGAGATAGCAATAGCTACCATCTTCATTTGAAGGAAGGACATTTCCTTACCGAAAAAGATCCTTGGTCCTCCAATAAAAGCAATAAACTTGTACGATAACTTGTGAATTATATATGTCTCCTCTCTTAGAGATCCATCTCTCAGGTTTGAATTCCAAACAGTCTTTACCCCATATCTTTTCACTCCTTCCCATCACATACAAACATAAGACTAACAAAGTACATGGTGCAACTTCATGTCCACTAGGAAGTTTGTCGTGTTTTAATGCTTGCCTATGCACATTAGGTATAGGTGGATATAGTCTCAGCTTCACACAAAGCAGCGTGGAGATATACTTGCTTGTTCGCTTCCTTTAGTTGATTAATCTCTTTTAAGAATCTTTGCTTCAATAGAAGGGTGCGTGGAAACAAGCCAAAAGAACCTTGTCAGGGTTGAAGATATGGAAGTTTTGCCTTCAATAAAGAAATAAAAACCAGTGTCTCTTAGAAACTTCTCATCCATACCTTCTTCTCCTTCATAATCAAAGTCGTGAGCAAATCCTCATAATCATCAACCTTCAATACGGAGGTTTCGTTCTCTTGGCTTATCTTAGCCGTCTCTGAAGCTTCCAAAACATTTTTGGCATTATGTGCCTGTACGTAAAATATAAACTCCTCAGTTTTCTTAAAAGTTGTCTTGCATTCAACCTTTGGGAAATCGATAGATGGCAAGGGTTTTAGGATCATTACCTAAAAGCAAGGAGCAAGAAACGTCAAAGGTGAAGCGACTGAACACATCTAGGAGATCCACGTCAGCACCTTGCCTTTCAACATGATCAGAAAGTGGGACCAGACATGTTTCCGTCACCTTCTTTCGAACAATCTTCTCCATGAGCCTCTCTAAACTCTTAGTTTTGAAAAATCATGAAAGCAGAAATACCATTTTATGTTTCCATGAGTCTGAATCTAAAGTTATTAAGACACTAACTCCAAGAATTATCAAGGCATTACGAAACCCTGGCTCCTTAACGCAGTTGCCAAAATTTTAGCTCATAATATGATGAGCATTCATGGGATTGCACGTCATGATGCAGTTCATTTGGGTAAACCATGGTCCAATGAAGTTGCTGGTACCTTCTTTTCTTAGGAGAGTCTCTGTCACAAGGTCCCGGATGAAGGTACCATGTGACAGAGACTCTCCTAAGATAAGAAGGTTTTGCTGGCACAGAAACCCGTTGGTAACATACCTAATGAAGGTCATTCTATGAACAAATTAAAGGGTTTCTGCAATTTTGTCTTCTCCTCTGATGGTAAAAATAAAGAAACAAAATAAGTGTTGCACAGCCTGCAACTAAACTGAACTGGGAACATTGCTTTTTCTTTCAGATATCATTTGTAGTTCATGCGTTGTTTGGCAAAGTATCGTGTGCTATATATATAGAATTTCACGCTTGCACTTACACACACATCCAATAATTGGGAATGAGAATATTAATTACTTTTCCTTCCGTCCAAAATTTACTTGATATGATTATATTAAGAATATTTAATTTGTTAAGTTAGTTAGTATAATGAGGACATATTAACACACCGAACTTATTATCACTAATCCACGGTAAGCTCGTTTGCCGTGGGTTCGAATTAGCCACTTTGCAAAAAGCAGAGGTTAGACTTCCTAGTATATTTCCTTCCCTAACACCCTCACAACGTGGGAACTAGAACTGATGAGTTGACCCTTTTATTGTTAAATGAGTATTAATAGGGGTAATTTAGAAAGAGAAATAAATAAAAATTAAATACTCTTATGTGTAGCCACTAGGACTAATATACACTTACAAAAAAAGGGAAAATGTCATTTAAATCCCTCCGAATATACAAAAGGACAATTCAGGAACTCAAACTTTTAAAAGGACCATGAAGGAACTAGGACCTAGTTGACATTTTAAAATTGTGTGAAAAGACAAAATTGCCCTAATCATAAAATAGAAATTACTAACCACCCTTACACCCACCATTTTCAATAGGGTGGTTAGTAATTTCTGTTTTATGATTAGGGCAATTTTGTCTTTTCACACAATTTTAAAATGTCAACTAGGTCCTAGTTCCTTCATGGTCCTTTTGGAAGTTTGAGTTCCTGAATTGTCCTTTTGTATATTCGGAGGGATTTAAATGACATTTTCCCTAAAAAAAAGACATATATTAGGAATAGGAGGAAATATTACAAATACTACGCGTTTAGTTAAGATTTTTCTTATTTCATTCACAATAGTACCAAATATCCATTTATATAATATATTGGAGAAAATTTAGTAAAAGACTCCTCAAATAGGTAAAGGACACTTTGATACGCTCAATCTCGTACAATATACTATCAACATGTGTTTTTCCATTTAACAACTTTCTAACTTTACTTTTTGTTGTGTGTTGCCGACTTTGTATAATATTTTACCAACTTTGTGTTATGATTTTATGTGTTATCAACTTCTCATACTTTATATCAACTACACCGTCTTATGTTTTATTAATTTCGTCTTTTCTTTTTACTAAGGGAAAATGACAATAAAATGAGACTTGAATTTCAATTGGATAAATAGCTCCAATTCTAAAAAAGACAAATAGATGACTCCAATTCTCAAAAAGATAATAAATGACGCTTAAATTTCAATTGGGTAAATAGGTGACTCCAATTCTTAAAACCCATTAATTATTCATGTAATGGGTATTTATAGTAATGAAAACCGGAAAGAAAATAAAAATGAATTAGGGCTGTTGCACGTGTTTTTACTCTAGCTTTCTATTAACTCGTATTTTATTCAACACACACGGATTCCTCACATTAACGATAATTTGGCTTCAACTATGTCACGTTTTACATACATCATCAACAAATAAAAATAGGCAAATTGTATCCAGGTCAGAAAAAGAAATTCCAATGTATAAAAAAAAGAAATAGAAATTCCAATTAGGTAAAGGACACTTTGATACAATCAATTTTAGAAAGGCTATATGATTGAGTATTGACAATGACATAACTGTCTAACGAAAAATTAAAAGAAAATGCTTAAGATATCACTATTTTAGTAAAACGGAAAATGACAATAAAATGACATTTAAATTTCGATTGGATAAATAGGCGACTCCAATTCTCAAAAGGACAATAAAATGACACTTGAATTTCAATTGGAGAAATAGGTGACTCCAATTCCCAAAAGGAAAAAACTTATATCAAGTTGCTTATATCAAGTTTGTCCAATTCACCTATAAGATATTGTCACTTGTTCAGTTTTTCTATGTCAACAAAGAGGTGTTTGTTGTCTCACAGTACTCAATCTAAAAACCAAATAATAAAGAAAAAATTATGAAACCTACGTTTTCTATAGCCAAGAATAACAGAATAGGAATCGGCGGCATCGGCTTCTCAGAATCGGAATTGGCCCTTCATCCACACTAACCCACCCATCTTCTTCATTCTCCAAAAACCAAATATGACCTCTTCTTCTCTTATCTCTCAGCTTCACTAAAACCCCATAATCTCCACCACTCATTCCACCATGGCCGCCTCTCAACCTCCGTAACCGTTCCCCTCATAGTTTCCTCAACCATAAACCCTCTTCATCTTTCCATTATCACTCCCTCCTACCTTCTTCTTCCTCCTCTCTCTTCCTCATGCACCGAACCCAAAATCCATCCCTCACCCATCATCGTCTCGTCTCCGTGAATGAGATGTGGAGCAATGAAGGCGGAGAGAGAGAGAGAGAGGGTCGCATTAATCACCCATCACCATCAATTCATCACTGTTTCCTTTTTTTTTTTCTTTTTTTACCTTATTTGATTATTTCCTTTTTCTGGATCTTTTATGTTTTGAGATTTGTGAAACAACAAACACCTCCTTGTTAACGTGGAAAAAATGAACAGGTGACAATATCTTATAGGTGAACTTGACAAACTTGATATAAGCAACTTGATATAAGTTTTTTCCTTCTCAAAACCCACCAACTACTCATATATTGCAGATAACTAGTTTAGTAACACAAGTATCAACTCAAGTATCGCTTTTAACTACTATCATTCTCCACTACTTTGAGACATTTTAAAACCTCATTCGAGTAGTTACCTGCATTTCTCAGCTAGTTATCTGCGATACATGGGTAGTTAATGAGTTTTAAAATGTCTAAAAGTAGTGGAAAATCATAGCAGTTAAAAGTGATACTCAAGTAGTTACATGCGATGCATGGATAGTTAATGAGTTTTGAGAATTTGAGTCACCTATTTATCCAATCGAAATTCAAGTGTCATTTTATTGTCATTTTATCTGCGACACATGAGTAGTTAATTGACATATTCAAATATTACTCTGCAAAGAATGTAGTTGATACATGAGTTCTTTTCGGAGTTGTCCTCTCCTTATTTTTCCTGTGGTAGTTAGCGGAAAAGGTTTTCTCCACAAAATAAACATTTTCGGTATCTTAAACCTGAAAGGAAATCAATAGCATGGTCATAACTTGATATTAAGGAGTAGGGATAGTAAATATAATCAGCTAAATAATAAGGAAATGCTTTACCCTATTTTCCCCTTTACTACAAACATTACTTGTTAATGGCTAGTTCCTCAAACTTCATGCATACCTCTGGTCATAAATATAAAAGCTAATATAGACAGACTTTGGTCTTAACTATATCAGGTATTTTTTCCATTTTAACAAATATTTTATCATTTTTCTTCAAAATAATTTGCTTTACTTGTAACTCAAATAAAATCTATAGATACACATAAAGTTGTCATAAGTATCATGTAACATATAATGTGATTATGTAGTTTATTTCAACTGAATAATTTCCTTAAATTACTCAACCAAGTCTTATATTTAAGACCAAGGTAGTGTGAAACACACATATGGTTGTTGACCAACAATTGACAGAAGCTAAGATAGTATGAGATGCCTAAGTCCAAAATTAAGATACCTGCTTAACTGCTTCCTCATGCAATATTGCCGAAGATTCTCTGGTGATAAGTGATGAGCTTCTGAAATAGACTGCTCTGACCATTGCCAACCTTTTCTTGGTTGGACACAAGCAGCTACCATCTCGGTCAAGCGAATATCAGGAATTCCAACAATCACCACACCGGCAATTCCAGAATGTTCCAGAAGAACTGTTTCAACCTATTTGAGATAAATAGTACTACTATATCAAAACTAAATGAAAGTTCAAAAGACCACAAATAAAATGAAACATAGAATTGATAAAAGTTAAAGGCAGGGAATTGATTTAATTTAATAACTTAGTTAATCCTCATAGTCCTTTTTTCTTATAATTTAGTCACAGCTAAATTTTTTCAAGTGGTGTCATCCTAACTGGTTAATCATGTGATATATCAAAAATGGACATCTCATCATCAGAGGATAGAATTTAAAGATATAAATTTGGCAAGAACTAAACAAAGCATGTCGTTATGAGACTAAAAGGTATGAACTCTTGAATTGTAACGATTACTTGTAAATCGACTGACTATAAATGCAAAAAATGAGGCCATTGATGATTTTATTTGCTAGAATTTGATCAAGCTACGACATGCATTTAAACATTTGTTATGGTCTATTTATGTGTCACAATAACGAAACTTAATACATAAGCCAGATAGGTATATTGTCTCTGCTTCTACCTCTTCAGGATAGATGTTCTCTCCACCACTCTTGATCCGACCATGTGTTCGTCCAAGTAGCCACAAGTTGCCATCGTGATCAATTGATCCGATGTCACCTGTGTCTAGCCAGAGTTCATTTGAGGGATCTGATGGGCTTGTCTGAGTTTGATCCCAATATCGCATCATTACATGTGGTCCTCTAGTTAAAATCCTCCCAACATTACCAGAGGCATCTGCACATATACTAAGTTCTACATGGGGAGCAGCCTTGCCAACACAGACACCTTGAGAGTATTTTTTAATATAAAATCTTCTATTCACAGCCATCTCAGTGGACTCACCCATCTTTGCTTGATTTGGGTCATAGAGGGTCAGGAAGGTAAGTGAAGAGCAAGTCTCAGTCATACCTTACATATATGAATGAAATTAGTTGAGAGAAAAGGCCAGGCCATTAAGAACTTAAATTTGTAGGACAAACAGAACCGAACAAGATTTTAAAAAGGAAAAAAAGATAACCAAGGCAGAGATGCCTACCATAAGCTGAAAGAAGCTTAGCTTTAGGGAAGAATTTAGTGGAGTACATGATGAGCTCACTTGAGAGGCTTCCACCTCCGTTAAGTATTTTCTTCACAGATTCTCCACCTTTCCAGGTCTCCTTACCCCTGATTGAGGGCCAAAAGAAAACAAGATTATATTTTTTAAACAAAAGGAGGTGCAGAATTATTGTTCTTGGGTTGGCAGAAGCTGCAAATAGCAAGACATTCAAACCAGATAACTTTAGCAAGGGATGAATCTTTTGTATAACTAGCTATGTTAACGTCAAAAAGTCACGTTACTGTCACATGGTACCTTAAGCAAGGGATAAATCTAAAGAGACAGTCAATATGTGACAATCACATGAATTTTAGGCAGTTTTTAGAGAGCAGAATTCATCACAGAAAATAAACCTGTACAGTTGATTAAGCTATAGTTTAGGCCCATATTATTTTAACTCTCATCGCAGCATAGTACAAGTATGTCAACAAGAATATACCTAATCAAAGACACCAGATCAGCCATCATTGCAGGGACTGTAATCAGAGATGTGACATCATATCGCTCTATGGCATCAATCGCCAATTGGGCATCAAACTTTGGTATCAAGACGTGGCAACCCCCAACCATTAGCATGGTCATTGCTGATGACAATCCACGAATATGGCACAATGGAGCAGTATGCAAATATATCTGTTACAAACGAAAATGAAGGGGGGAAACAGAAAGATAGGGAAACATAACATCTCTATAACTCTTCCAGTTTGAATTATCAAGTGAGGAAGTATTTGATAGTTTTGATTTGTATATATTCTCATTCAATATGCTTCCATTGGAGTTACTACTTACTAGGTAGGTTGTCATAAGATAACATGTTTTAGGTGATACCTCTTTCCATCCAAAAAAACAATAGTCTCAAATCTTGTTTAATAAAATAAAATAGTCTGAATCAATTGTCAAACCAAACACCTCAATCTACATCACGTAAGATAAGAACATCAATTGCTTTCAGTTCATATTGTAGTAAGATTCAAACTAGCCAAAGAAATGAATGTCAAAAAGAAAGGCATACATCATCCTCACTGTACCCAACAATGGCAATCTTTGCTAGAGATTGTATGAGCAGAGCTGCATGGCTTAGGGTGACTCCCTTGGGTTTTCCCGTAGTTCCTTGAGTTGAGAACAAAATAAGATGAATATTAAGATCTTATAACTTCTTAGAGCATTGAATATATGCAGTAATATCATTAATCCATAAAGAATTCCATCTCTGAATTATCTGCATTCAGATATCAAACAGCATTTTAAGAACTTTGAATTGGACATTTCATCTTTTACAGCAAAAGCACCGCAAATATGATTTATTAGGAAAATTAAAAAAACTTTTAGTAGAAAAACATGAAAATAAAATTCAAAATCACATTTTTAGTTTTAAAGTATTACACCCCACAAGCTTGAAGTGGATGGATGCGTAAAAGCTAATAAAATCAGTTTAATTAACATTTTCACTTGTATATAAACTGATTATTGCATATACTGGTCTCACCAATTAGCTGAATCTCTTCATTAAAAATCATTCTTACCAATATCAAAAACCAAAAAAACTGATGCTTTTTTACTTTAAGCCTGTGTTACCATAGAATACAAATGATTGCTTGCCAGGAATATATTTCTTGTACAAATTGAGAAGAGCTAATATGTAAAGGTTCTCAATTACTACAAATATTTCAATCCTAGCAGCAGATTAATTCATCCATGATTGAACTAAGTGGTCTCAGCATAACATTTCTGGTGATATTGCTTGTTTAAGAAAGCTCAAACTACAAGCATATAATAGTGTACTCTAAAAAATGCTAGCATTGAACCTGAAGTGAAGCATATTATGACAGCACCTTCAGGAGCCCAGGAGAAATTAAATGGTGGAAGCTTTGTGAGATGCTTCCGTAGTGATTCTGTAGTTAACACTGCCAAAAAATAAAACAATTGTAAGGACAACTTATTCAAGAAAAAATGAAAAAAAGGAAATGCTTCCATAGCATATTTTTACATTGGTTTCAAAATTTTAAGCAACACTCTTACCGTTCCACTTGTTGCTTAAATCTGAGGAAGGGGAGCCTATAAAGACATGCCACCTAAGAAATGGGATATCTTTTTTCTGGAGGTTTTTGAACCAGGAGTAACAACTTTCATCAGTAACCAACATCACTGGTCTCACTGAGTTTATTGCAAATATTGCCTCTTGAATGCTCTGAAGAAAATCAATAGGCAAAATGGATTTAAAGCTTAACATTAGCATTATATAATTCAAAGAGGCGGGAAATGGGGTTTTGATTTGGTGATCATCACTCATATTGCTCATTACCTTCTCATCACCATAAATACGCACAAATACATAAAGCAAATGGTGGGCCCCAATAGAAGAGATGTTTTGGGCCCACCATGCGCTCATGTATTTGTGTGTATTTGTGGTGATAAGAAGCTGATGAGCACTGAATCAGAACCCCCTGAAATGACTTCCCAAACATAGCTAAGTTCTTTCTTGTCCTGTATTACAATCATATTCATGTGTGTGACAATGTACCATTAGGAGTATGCACGCACGCATGTGAATTATGCTTCTTCCTTTCATTCATGAACTACCCCTTGATGATTATGAAATTAAAGTTGAAATATAACTACTTTTAAATATACCATTAATATGCCAACATTGTAGTAAGAAAATCAAGTAAAATCATAATTTATTGCTCATCTATAAAAATCAATCATATGCACAGATAATCTACTCACCCATCGATAGTTCAGGGGAGAAGCTATCCCTCCAACAAATGCAATCGCTAACAGCCACACCAGATACACATCACTGATATGAAAATTAAAATAAAAGAAACCCATAAGCATTTTTCTGCTCACTCCATGAAAAAACAATAGGACAAACCGTGTATAGCCAATATAAATTACGTAAGCAGAATAAAACCTTAAAATCTAAAACTAGATATAAAAGACAAAATATGAAGTCCCCTTTTACTTTATTCAACCCATTACATCAAACTTTGAATGCCTTATTATACTACTATTATTTAACATTAGATTTTGATGTATAATGACATCACATATTAATTAAGTGTTAATGTACGTACCTGTTAAAAGCACATATGGCAACAACATCACTGGCTTTAATACCGAATTCTCGAAGGCCATGGGCCAAGGAAACTACTTCAAGCACGAACTGTTGTCCACTTTTGTTTTGGTCATTGCTAATTGTGACCGGAACGTTATTTCTTGAAGTTAACAATCGACTCAAACATTGGCAAATATGGGCATTGCAATACTTAGCCATAGATAGTTGACCGCCCAAGAAATATGAATTATATATTATATGATGATATATGTAACTTGAGTAGTGCTTGTTAGCATGGTCAAACAAAAAAAGTAGTTTTTGTTATCGTAATATTATCAGAAAACATCTGACAAGCAAGGATAAGAGATTAGTGAGGAACTGTTAGAGTGTAACCAATAGGAAAACTACACGTAAGCAAAGCTTAGTCCAGCGTGGCACCACTATAATCCAGCTGGCAAAGACGGAAACGGCGTGGACGGAAAACATGACGCGGATATGTTGGAGCAATCGCCGTCGCCGTTAAATCTGGACGGAGCTGGGAACAGAGCAATAGAGCATGGTGGCTTCGAAACATTACAGTCCATTCGAAAAGCGTAAGCCAAGAAAAAGTGAAAATAAGATGAGGTGAAGTGCCAGCTCAGCTCAAATTTCTAATAGGAGAAGGAGGTGATGAGTGTGTGCCACATAAGATTGAGATCAGATGAGTTGTCGTGTTGTAATTGGTTAGAGCATAATAAGATCAAAATGATACTCCCTCCACTCTTAAACATATAGGACTAAGTTGATTTCCATTTCAATTTTAAAATCTACTTCTAAATTTTATCAATTTTCAAATTATCCCGATTAAGGATAATCAAGTAAGATATAGGCAAAAAAATAAGAGAAGATTATAAAAACTTTTAGAAAAAACTCTTCATATTACTTATTATAACTAACAGTGTTTATTTAATTTAATTAAATATATCTTATATTTTAAATCAAAGAGAATATTAATTTAAGATAGTAACTCTTAAATAATACTCCCTTCCGGTCCTAAATATAAGATTTAATTGACTTTTTTGGAAAATCATAAAAAAGCAAAATAAGTTAATTATAAATTGATGATTTACCTAATTTTTCCCTTAGACTAGTATATTTTACCTATAAACTAATGATTAATCTAAAAATATATCAAATATGTCATAATTTAATAACCTATTTCGCAACCTTAATCTCTGCAAAAAAAAGTCATCTAGGTCTTATATTTAGGAACGGAGGTAGTAGTATACTTGAGAGTATGACAACAATTAAGTTAATAAAAAAGGATTGAGTGTAAAACACTTGATGACTCTCTTGTTTCCGAGTTATTCACATTAGAGTGCCAAATGAGACTAATCTTCTACAATTTAGAAGATTAGGGGTATAGGGGTATAAGCAGTGTTCTAAGAATCGGACCAGACCGAAACCGTCAATCACTTCATACTTCGGCTCAACGATTATCAGGTTGACAGTCGGTTCAACCATAGGTTTGAGCAATCCGACCATGTTGAACCATAATTTGAAGTCTTGTCTGGCTCGCCTTCTAGTCCATCTTTTACAAGGGTATACGACTGACATATGAGTTTATTTCATTCACAAGGGAAGCGATCCTAACCTAAATCTTTTTACGCTCTCTCAATGTCTTGTTTATTTATAATTTATAATTGATGGAAGACTTAGAAAATACTCCATATTAGTTGTAATGTTTTATATTTAAAAATAAATTGAACTGTTAATGTGAGTGTTGTAAGAACCGGACTGGACAAGTTGAACCAGTCCAACTATACGTCAACCGCTTCACATTTCGTCTCAACGGTTATCTTGTTTAACCATTGGTTTGAACAGTTAGACTGTGTTGAACCATGAGCCGAAGCCTTTTCCGACTCGTCTTCCGGTCCGGCTTTTATAAGATTGGTTAATATTGAAAAAGCGAGAGTGAGAATATAGATATGATTCTCATATCGTGACTACACCGTTATGCTACTAGAGTTCACGTAATTTTGGCTTCTCCCGCCTTCTTTACCTCTCTGACTTTTTCCATTTCATTTTTGATTTTTATATAAAAACAAATACAGCAGAAAAGAGAAAGCAAACTTTGGCTAATATGAAATTCTCTCTCTTTCTCTCTGTCAACCTCCTTCTTCAGCTCATGAAATTCTCCAGAAATTGAATTCATTCTTTGCATTCAGGTTACTTACTTTCTACCGTTCTCATTTCATTTCATCATCTCTTCAATTCCTTTTTTCTTCGTACAAATGCATTTCATTTTTTCTCATTCTTTGTTGCTAGAACGTTCCTTTCTCTGTTCTTCACATTTCGAACGTTCATGATCACTACTGAAACGAATAGCAGAGTTTTTTCAAAATAACTCCTCTGCATTACTATCATGTATCGGCTAAATGCTTACGATGAATACTGTGAATTTATGCCGAATGTGTTTAACGCCTTTGTATATTTCTTGTTTTGGTTAAATTATGTGCATGCATGCATGAGTGATGATGAGTTTAGGAGTGTACATAGATTTTACTTCTCGAGCAAGTTAGTGAAGTTTGATGATGATGATGATGATCATTTTTGGTGAAAGAAATTTGGCGTTAGGTGAGAGTGTTGATGGATATTTCTGTGATATGATAATCGTTTCATTTTTTGACAGAAATGTCGCTGTGGCAGAAACTTAAGGACTTAGAAAAACTAGACAAAAAAACCAAAGAGCTTAAGCAAAAAATACTTAAAGATCTTTGGATGTGGCAAGGAAATTATCAGTGTTTCAATTGCTGCACTGAGGTAAAATAACTAACTCTCATGTGCTTCTCATATTATTATTATTATTATTGTTTAGTCACAAGGCATTCATGTGTGTATTTAGTGATATTTTAATTTTTTATCGCTTTGAAACTTTTGAAATCATAAATTATAACTGAAACTGATCGGAAGAAGTTGCTGTATTCAACAAAATACACTGTGATGTTACTAAGCATAATCTCTTTAGTACGTTAGAATGTGCTAGTATAATGTATAGAAAATACATTGTAGTCAGCGGTATGTTTAAATATTTGCTCTAATGTGTGGCAAATTTGGTTCGTTTATACATTTAATCATGTGTTTTTAGTCTTTAAGAGTTTCAAATTATTTATTGCGTGCTTTCAACTCTGTCACATTATTCTGGTGGCCTGTGGATATATATTGAAGTATTAAATTTATGAACAGCTTCTTCTAGATTATGTATTGAGAGATTTTGCTTCTAAAAGTAGGATTTTTTATCAATCCGTTCACTGATACATTTGTATGTTTCATCTTAGCAGGCGCCTGAATATATCTGCCTAGATTTTTGGATTTTTGTTTGTGAAAAATGTGGTGACTTACAGTAAGCCCCTGGTCTCGAATAATTGTCTTTTGTTTGACTAAAACTTGCGATATTTTTTGTGTTCTATGTTAGTTAATTTCCGAAAAATGGCTTTAATTGTTTCCAAATAGTGCATGAAGGCCTACTCTAATAATGACCAGAATTACATGTAAAGGTTTTGATCCTTGAAAATTGCTTTTTCATGTATTTTTCTTGAGCTTCGACTTCAGGTATGTCTAATCATGGCATGCTGTCATATTCCATGTGAATACGAAGTGCATTTTGTTATAGCTATAATCTTCTGTACTGGAGAGGTGAAAATAGTGTTGTTTCCTTTAGTTTCTGCTGAATGCACTGTACCTGAAAGCCAATTACTTTGCGTGTCAATTTCCAGCAAGGAATTTGGACATCAAGTGAAGCCAGCATTCAAGTACGAATTCAATTTAGATGAACTTCATGCACTTCACGCAAGAGGAAATTTTGTATGCAAGCCTGTTTCTACTACTATTGCACTTCAGTTCCAATTCATTCGTTGATTTTGTCTGTATTTGATTCTTGCAGGCCGCACAAGAATTATATCTCGAAAATTGGGGCAATAACAACCATTCGCAGCGTAACCAATAGTAACTATTTACTTGTGATTTGTTATATTTTATAAATACATTGTTTTGATGGGCATGTTTGGTGCCAGTAATCTTGACAGGCTCCGCGAATTTATTAAACACGTTTTTGTGAAAAAAGTATTCATGGGCCGTCTAAAGGTAAAACTACCATTTAAGGAAGACCCATTGGATAAATATGTGCCGCGTCTTCCAATAAGTGAACCCCCTCAAAACAATAAAACAAAAGCAGATGATGGCTCAACTCTCGGACAGGTGAAACTATTAAATATGATGTGCCGTATGATTTTGCCATTTGGCGCATCTGAACGACCTACTACTATTGTATAGAGTTTAAGTTTTAATCAGTTCTAAGTTGTCACCTTCATTGTCAGAATATTTAAGGTGATGGATAGCTTCAACATTTCATTAGACTATATTTTAGTGGGCTTTATTTTCCCTTTTATGTTTTGATTTAGCTGAATGGAATTCTATGATATGAAGATCTAATAATTCCGGTGGAGCTTTCTTGCCCATTGATATTTAGTCTGCACTCTATATAGATAATTGATTGATTTGTGTTTAATAAGAATGAGACTTTGTTGCATTCAAAATGGAGTTTGTTCTGCATGCAGTTTTATTTTGCAATGTTGTTTAATACATAAGAAGATTTTAAATTATAAATTATACACCCATAAATCACTGCTCATGATTGCAGAAAACAGAATCTTCCAGTAGCATGCCCTCCAGCAGTAGAAACACTGCAGAAGTTGAGCTTGAGACCACTAAGGACCTTATTGTTTTTGATTCTGGTGTCAACTACAATTGGTCAGCATGGCAGGATCCGCAGCCTTCGTTCCCTCCCAATGTTGGTCAGGCATTGACTAATCAGCCTACACCACCACCAGCAGGAGTGTGGAATAATGATCAGGCATGGTTATGGGAAATTCATCCCTTAACATTCTGACTATGTTATGCAGATATGGTCTTTGTTCACCTTCGTGTTTCATGGAAATATCTTGCAGCCACAGGTTATACATCCATCATCAACAATAAAAGGCCATCCGAGTATGCCGCTGCCACATGGGTCGCATCTTATCTCTAATCCTGCAACTGAGACTAGCTCCATTGCTGCTTCAGGATCGTCAGTAGAAGTAAATCAAAGTGGAAGAAAAGAACTTCCTGAAGTACTTTTCCTCCCTTATTTTATTTCAAAAGGAATCTAACATCTTCATATGGACAATATTTCTCACTAAAACTCATAAATATATGCAGAATCTTTTTACTGAAAAGTACCCTTCCTACCCTACTGTAGTTCCAGGGTGGGGAACGATTCCTCCTTATGGCATGGGAATGACAACTCCACATTATTATGTGGTAATGTTATTAAACTCCAGCTACTGTAATATATACACAAGTTTATTCTCTTTACCTACGGCTTATACGGTTGTGTAAGGCATATCATAAGAGTGCTTACTATCTGTTACAGCACATGCAAAGTTTTCAGCAACCATCAACATCAAGAAATCCATTTGATTTTGGCAGTGAACCACCTCCAGTTCAAACCCAAACTGTACGTGACTTCTGTTATAGTAGACCATCAGTGCTAGCTATACATAATATTTAGACCTTAACCAACTACATAATCTTGACCATATCATCATAGAAGAGATTTGAATTAAGCCACTGTGTGATGTCTGGGGTATGCTTCTTTTATAGTCTCAAGTATTAGAGAGGACAGTGATTTTTGAATAGTCATTTGTGAAAAATATCGGGTTTAATTTAGATTTTCTTCACCACTTAATCATTGTTCTAGAAGTTTTTTTTTTTGCATTAAACATTATGGTCAATAGACTATTTTGAAAGTGTGCCAACAAACAATAAAAGGTCTCATTTTGGCCAATGAAAAATAAAATGGATCATTTTGTCTAATGCTCTATTGAAAAATACTAAAATACCTCTTGAGACCTAACTAATATAACTTTTGAAGATGGTTGGTAGGGCCCGCGATGAATTATTTTTTACTTTTAATGTAGTACCCATTTATTCAAAAATTATATACTAATTAGATAACAAAGAGTATTTTAATATGATCCCCGTAACTCATTAGTCGAATTATGACATTTTTATTATTCATTTGCTAAAATGAGACACATACATTATTATTTGTTGGTTAAATTGACACTTTGAAAATAGTTTATTGAACAGAATGATATTTATCTTGTTTTACCTTTGGTTACTTGTGCATAATTCAGGAGAAGACAGTATTATAGAGAGCATAGCTTGCCTATTTAGTATGGACTTATTTTTGGTGATTGTGGGAAAATATTTCTGTTTTCTATATGATCATCACAGCATCAATAATTAACATTAAATAACCGTGTCTTGCGAACCCTAATGTATCACTTCATGGATGAGATGGAAAATCTGTAATTCCAATTTCGTGGTGTAGTTATCTCTTTATGGTGAAAAATTTTATTATATTTAGAGTGTGAATATCTATATGCTTTGTATGGAGTTTTAATATGACATAAAGTTCACTTTTATTAGTAGCTTATAAATAATCAAGATTGATATGGATCTTTCATTTTTATGTTATCGGTGTAAAATAATGGTGTAGTGCTTTTATGGTTGGTGTTTCATGGGTGTAGCTTGCTTGGCAACCATCCTTACCATCAAGCTTAAGTAATCCATCATATAATCCACCTGTGTACGGACAAACGTGGCCTCCACAAACACAACCTCATCCATCAGCAATGGCACCGGGTATATTAATTCATCTATATCATCCTTCTTTCAATCATTTCATCTTGATTCATGCTAAGGCTATTCCACCTTTTCATCCCTTGTAACGCTGAACTGTTGTTTTGAAAACCTCAGGGCCTTACATGGGACAAGTGCAACCGACTGTGGCAATGCCAAGGTAAAACTATATAGTTATGACGATATTTAGCTTTTTCTCTCTCTTTATTTTCTTTTGTTAAGTGATTTGCGTGAGAATCAATTTAAGTATGCTTGCATTATTCTCTCCATGCCTAAATATCATCAGTTTCAAATAACTAATTCACATTGATAAAGAGAACTAATAAAATTAGTTGAAAGCAATAATTATGCATGAACTATACTTTATTTTTTAATTATGCTCTTATTAAAATGGAAAAAATGTATGGAGAAAAGATAATGAGAGAAAAGGTAGATAAAAGATAATAATAAAGATGAAAGAGGAAGTTAAACAATAGGTAAAATTAGAGGGGAAAAACAATATAATATATGCTTGAACAAAACTAAAAATAGAAGCTTATATTTAGAGATAATCATATTCACAAATTTAAAGCTTATTTTACATGGGACAGAGGCATTATTAAAAATTGTGCTTGTGTGGCTCTACTTGAGGTTCGGAGAACACGTTTTTGCATTATGTGATTACTCATAATCTCCTAATAAAACCACTAAAAACAAGTGAAATCAAATTCCCAAAATTTGATATTTTGATCTTCATGTGCAGTCATGAAAATATTGGAAGCTTTGGTGAGGGAACTGCTCCTGGCTTCTCAGACTTATATCAGCATCCGTCTACGTCTAGTACATCCTCAGCCTCTTCTTCCTCAAATCTCCCTCCTAAGGGACGGAATCCATTTGATGAATGAGGCAAAGCAAAACACTTTTCTCATCACACAGATTTGTGCTCTTCCATTCTTCTGTCACTTAGATCGAACCACAAGTGCAAGTAGTGATCTGTGATAATTTCGAAAACATAAACGAAAACAATAATGAAAAAGCAAACATAGGGGGATATTTGTGATTTTTGTCGGGGGTCAAAGTATAGTGTATCCCTCACAGCCATTCAAATTGCTCATACAATTAGTAATTTTTCAACCATATATGAAAATGCAACTAACTCCTTAAGTTTAGACTCAACATGAAATGACATCTAATTTCAACCATATATGACCATTTGACATGCTAATTTCACATTATTAGTGGTATAAAAACATATAAATATCATGCATAATCACTGAGGATATTCAGTTTCCAGATTTGAGCCCAGTCAATATTTCTTGTTTGATTAAACATGCTATAGATGAGTAAGCCAAACTAATGGTGAAACTATCACTTCTGTTAAATCTCCATCTAACTTTATCACACCCTTATTCATTAACCACTTCAATTCCATTACTGACAGCATCCCAATTACACTTTAGTCCACCCCATAGCCTTGATCCATGCCTTTCTTTCTTAATCTAGGAAAGGAGATAATTACCACATTAATATTTGTCTCTTACAACTTTAACTAACCCATAAAACTTCTTTACTTGTAACTAGGCCCAAACCAACTTTCATTAGAAAAATTTTGTTTTGTAACTTTGCATGTCTCAAACCAAGTCCTCCTAAAGACCTTGGTTTACAAACTTTATCCCAAGCAATAGGATGAGTTCTCCTCTTTTCATCTGTTGTCTCCCAAATCAAAGTCCTTGCCTTTTGATCAATCTCATCATTACAACTATCAAGAAGAATGGTTGTTTGCATTACGTGATTGAATATTGTAGAAATTACTGACTTCACAAGAGTTTGTCTATCCACCAAAGTGAACATATTACTCTTCCAATTCGACAAATGATTACGAATCTTATCAATCACAAATTGGCAAGTTTCCTCATTCACCTTTCCATAATGTAAAGAAACCCCCAAATACTTTCCCAAGTTTGCCGCAATAGTGAAACCAAGACTCTCACTTAACTTGAATCTTCCTTCTCTTACATAGATTAGTTGTGCCAAATAGTATATTAAATTCTATTAAGTAATAAGTATGATAGATCATTTTCTATCATAGTCAACTTTCAAGTGATTATTTTTTATTAATTATAATAGACTTTTGTGAGTTGACATTGTCTTCATAATTAAAACTTAATTATTTGGCTAAACTCTTTGATAACTATAATAGTATATTTTATATCATAATTATTTTTTTGGGCAAAAGCGCTGATATAATAATTAACTATTTCACTTCTGAGATAAATAATAAATGACTATGGAACATAGGGGAAGAGATCGATTGGATGGAGGAAGACCGTGGAGATCAGAATGGTGGTAGTGGGATCTCGGTGGGTGAGAGGGACGAAAGGTTTGGTGATGATTTGAAGTTCTTCCTTTGAGAAGGGGAAGAGAAAGGGAGAAGGAAGAAGAGTTGAGTTTTAATTGAGAGTGGGAAAAGAATATTTTCACTTTGAAAAATAATATCAGCAAGGTTACACATAACTACAAATTAACATCCAGCATCAGTTTTATCATTTTTGCACAAGGTCAGAAAATTGGATATTATTTTTGCATCATAAAATAGTCATTTATTATTTTTCATAAGTGAAATAGTTAATTATTAGATCAACACTTTTGCCCTATTTTTTCTTTTGTAGTAAAATCCTTTTTTTCACGTTAATGCCCTCGGTATTCGGCCTCTTTGAGAATTGACTTGTGACACCTTATTAACGCTCTTCAAACCATTCGAGGAACGACCCTTGGCTGTAGTAAAATCCATTTATAACTATGATATACCTATTATTTTGAGTGGTTTCCTCTTCTATCAGAGTTAGCTTCTAACTGGTAATTTGTGCTTGGTATTAGTTAGCCTCGTTATTTCTTGAAGTTACCAATCGACTCAAGCATTGGCAAATATGGGCATTGCAATACTTAGCCATAGATAGTTGACCGCCCAAGAAATATGAATTACTCCTTCCGGTCCTAAATATAAGACCTAATTGACTTTTTCTGGAAAATCCTAAAAAATCGAAATAAGTTAATTATAAATTGATTTACCTAATTTTTTTCCCTTAAACTAGTTTATTTTACCTATAAACTAATGGATAATCTAAAAATATATTAAATATGTCATCATTTAATAACCTACTCCCTCCGTTCCTAAATATAAGATCACTTTGGGGAAGTGGATAAGTTCCTAAATATAATATCACTTCCTATTTCATCTCAAGTTTTGCCCAAACTACCCTTATACTCCCTCTTTTCATTGAAAACCCCTCCTCCTTTTAAAGTTAAGTAATTGAGGGGATTTTGGGAAGATCATGTAATTTTATTGTCTTCCTTAACCTCCCCAAATTAACTAAAGTAATCTTATATTTAGAAACGGAGGGAGTATTTCGTAACCTTAATCTCTCAAAAAAAGTCAATTAGGTCGACCAGAGGGGTAGTATATTATATGATCATATTTGTAACTTTAGTAGTGCTTGTTATTATGGTCAAACAAAAAGAGTAGTTTTTGTTATCGTAATATTATCAGAATACATCTGACAAACAAGGATAAGAGATAAGTGAGGAAATGTTAGAGTGTAACCAATAGGAAAACTACACGTAAGCAAAGCTTAATCCTGCGTGACACCACTATAATCCAGCTGGCAAAGACGGAAACGGCGTGGACGGAAAACATGATGCGGATATGTTGGTGTTATACTCCGTTATACCCTTATTGGGCCTGGGCCTTCTATGGCGGCCCAATTGACTAAGCGGACATGCCTGAAGTCTTGAAGATCATATCACTAACGGATATAAAGCAGATAAGGATGATGAGAACCAGTCGCCCACCTATTTCGCCAGTCGCCCACTTATTTCGGACATATCGCCCACTATTTCTGGAGCATGTGTGATGCTCACTACCCTTAACTGCCGCCTATAATTTCGCAACTACCAAGGTGAAGCCCCTATTATAAAAGGACATGGACTCAACACAGAAGCCAGGAGTAATCCACTGCAATCAATCTTATTCTTTCTCTCTAATCTCTCTTTGATCATCATTGTATTTCTGAGTTTAATCTTTGTATTTAAGGCTTTGACACCTAGCTTGTAACCACCGTTGCCGGTGACCCCTTTTATTGTACTCAAAATCATTATCAATACGAAGTCTTTATTATTCACTCATATTGTAAGGTTTCCCCAAACCGTGCATCAACATTTTGGCGCCGACCGTGGGGACTCCGGCAACAGTATTTTCAAAAGCTTCACGTTCTCTTAGTGAGCGATCACGATTTTAAGATGGAACAGCAACCCAAAACTGTTTCCAAGCAACCTAGCCCTTCCACCGACCTCCAAAAAGTCCTAGAAGCCTTAACCTCTCAGTCTGAACAAATGAAACGCCTGGAACAATTTGCAGGAATCCAGTCTGAGAGGATGAAACATTTGGAGGAAGAAAACAATGAATTAAAGATGCACGAGATTCACAGCAGAGATGATTAGCATCCCGAACTGCGACCCCAATATCGCAGTTCAAGCGTTTCGAAGAGCATTGCCGCCCACATGTGGTCTCTACCAAGAACTTGAGCTGAAGCGAGTGACGACCTGGGCGGAAGTCCAGTCATACACGTGGTCCCACATCAACCTCCAGGAAGATGACGCTAGCAGGATTGACTTATCGGCCGTTTCCGGTCTTACCGTAAGCGTACGGGTCGTCAAAATTAGTAGTATAAAAGTTATCGTTCCCACGGAGACTAAGGCAAAACGGACTAATTATTACAATTATGTTATCAATTAGGTTGAGTGGAAATATTTGAGTTTTGAATTTCTAAAATAACTAATTTGAAAATAATTTAATTAAAACTAAGCTACAATTAAAATCAAGAAAGGGGAAGTCTAGGATTATTTATCACAATTCCATTTCATGAAACATAATTAGAACCCTCTCAATTAGTTTGTTAATTAACACCAAAGAAAACATGAAACAACTTTTTTGTTTGGAAACATTACAAAATCAAAATCAATTCAATCTTTCAAGATTACAAATATCTTTTCCATCTCCCAAAAATGCAAGTGACATGGCAAGTAACTTGACAAAGATAAATGAGAATAACATGTCCTCACAAGTTAAGTGTTTGCACTCTTCTCTCATAATAATCATGGGCTTGTGTTTCACTCTATTCCACCTAATGAAATTCATCTACCATAAGCTTGTCAATCATCTCAATCTCCACCTTTTAATTTCAATGCATACACAAATCAAAAGGACTTTGCAAGGGTTATGATAAATAAGGAAGGATAATGGAATGAACATGAAAATGGAAAGGGAAACTTCAATTAGTGCAAGCATTCAAATGAGAAATCTAAAGAGTGAAGATATACAAAAGGAAAAGGAAACCAAAATTACTATGTAAAATTGCAAACTTTGTTCTTCTTTGCTTCAAGCTCTTTTTCTCTTTTTATTCACATATTCTTATTTCTTTTCTTGTTTCTTCTTCTTTTTCACTTCTTTCTTTCTTTCTTTTTTTTCTTTTTTTTTCACACATTTACCTCTCTTTGTTTTTGTAACTTTCTTTTTTTCTTTCCATACATACATACACCCTCTTTTTGTGTTTTTCTAACTACTTTTGTTTCCAAAAATAAAACTCTTCACCCTTCTCTTAAAATGAATAACTTGCACTTATTGAAGTAGTGATTGAATGTGAAGGAGGAGAAATTTGCAACTCAAACATAGGGCTGTTTAATCAATGAAAATTTTCCTTTAAGATGGATAAGGTTCAAAGGGGTAAAGCAAAGAAAAACAATAAGGTTGGTCATTTGGCTAGAATGGCTATGAGTTAAAGTGGTTAAGGCTCAATGGGGTTAAAACAAAGGATAAAAGCAATAAGGTTGGTCATTTGGCTAAAATGGCTATGAAATGAATGTCTAGATCATTTTTGTGCATGCAAAGAAGATTTTCAAGCTTTGAAAGAGATTCAAGACAAGTTCTAGAGATGAAATCACAATAGATGTACTCCCTCTTGAAAGAATAAACATTAAGGCTCAAATTTCTCACCGGGCTTATGACACGCTAAAGTCAATAACCTTAGCCAAATCACTTGCATATCACATACATTCTAAGAAAATGGAATTGAATTTTGATCAAACACAATTTTTTTTCTCAAATTAAAATTGAAGTTCTAATTATTTTCAAAACTTTTTTTTTTTCAAGATTTTGTTAGACTTCAACATCTTAAGGACAAGTCATGAAAATTCAATGGTACCCTCACCCCCACACTTAAATTTCACATTGCCCTCAATGTGAACATATGACATGAAGAATAGTGGAAAATGAGAAAACACCACAAGTGTAGAGATGACAAAAATGAGTTTCTAAAATAAATAATTTGAAAATAATTTAATTAAAACTAAGCTAACAATTAAAATCAAGAAAGGGGAAGTTTAGGATTATTTATCACCATTCCATTCCATGAAACATAATTAAAACCCTCTCAATTAGTTTGTTAATGAAAACATGTGTTTGCCTAAGGTTCATAGGCATTTGAAATAGCTTTCTCAAGTCAAGATCAAATTTCTACTTATATTAATTGCACAATCTCTTGTCACAATTAATACAAGCTCTACTTTAAAAACCAACCTTTTTGTGACAATGTTGGGTCAATAACTATATCTCTATGTTATCAAAAAACCATCCATTTAAAACCATAAACTTCAAGTCCAACATGTTTTTATCCAAGTTCTAAAACAAAATATACTTTCTCAAGTCATATTTTATTTAACTAAGTGGTGATCAAGCACTTAAAACCAATGAAGAGCAAGATAAAAACCACACATAAGCTTGTCATTAACAACTAAAAGAGGTCTTAAAGAAATCTCAATCCATGGAATGGGTAAAAATAATCTTAAACCAAATACTAGCTACACATAACTAACACTAAAATCATCACACAACAGCCACAAATTCATAGAGAGTTCAAAGCAAATAGAATGAAAGCCAAATGAAGAGGAAATGAGAGAAGAGAGAAAACCATATAAGCTCTCTTTCCCAAGCATTTAGCCTTTCTCCCAAGTAGTCTTTTACTCTCCTTCACACTCTCCCTCACCCAGATTTTTCGTTCAAAGCTTAAGAGGGAGAGAAGATGTGAAGAAGAGCCTCTGCCTTTTGCTCTCCTTGAGTGCTCCTTTCTCCTCAAGTCTGAAGGAAAAATCGGCCTTTTTAGTGCAGATGAACAGTGACAGCCCCCTTGCTTCACGCCTCTGTAGCCTATATTAGGTTTTCAATTTCAATTCCTCGTCATTTCCTTGTGCGCTGCGTTTCACTTTCCTCTTGGAAATAAAAAACAATTACATTAAAAGTAGAATAAGGCATACTAATTATATTATAATTATCCAATAACAATAGTATAATAATAATAATAACTAACTAACTCTCTCACTACCTACTCTACTACTGCCGTAACTTGTCATTCATTTTTCATTTTTTTTATTTTCAATCAATTTAAAACTATTCTAATTATTATAAATCCCAATAATAATGCATCAAAATGATATTTTATCAAAAGCTCAACTATTTTCTTTAATTTTGTCATAATGACTCCCCAATCATACTAAAAATGTATATAAAATCTATTTAAACTGGGGAGTCATCAAGGATCCACGCTAGTACATTGAACCAAGGAGTAACTCCAAGCACAAATCCCGCTAATGCAGTGGTTGCCCCAAGCACGAGTAAACCAACCCAACAGCAGAACAACTTGGGATCAACATATCGTCGTTCTAAGAAACAACGAGGTAGAAATTTCCGTTTTCATCCTTATACTAATAATAATGAACAGGGCGACAAACAGAAAGGGGAGCCACCACCCCCGCGATATGAAGAATTCAACATGTCCATTGGACCAGCTGAAATGGTCAATGCCCTTGAAAAGATGGATAGGGTAAGATGGCCTAAACCTATCACGACGCCTATCCATGAAAGAGACGCCACCAGATACTGTGACTACCACAAAGACATCGGTCATCGGACAGAAGATTGTTGGAGGTTCAGAAAAGAAATAGCCTTCCAACTCAAGCACGGTAATTTACAACATCTTCTTAAGAATAATGCTACTAACAATGCAGGCCGAGATCAGCAACAGAACGCCCCGGCCCAGCACCCACAGGTCGTCAGAACGATTAATACGATCATTGGGGGATCGGCGATAAGCGGGACGTCCTATTCCGCTGCGAAGAGGCATGCCAGATCTTTACCGAAAGAGGTAGAATGGATAACCAGCAGTGTAAGTAATGATCAGGCCGTTGAAGGTCTCATAACCTTCGACGACACTGACATACAAAACATCCAGCTACAAGACGACGCCTTGGTAATATCTTTACTTATAGCCAATTGTTTAACTAAGAGAATATTAGTAGATGTTGGTAGCTCTGTTAATATCATATACCTTCAAACTGTTAAAGCTTTGTAATTAGAATCCCAGATAATTAAAGCCCCAACCGTTTTGGTGTTGGGAATGGAACGCCAGACAGGACGGTTGGAGAAATTTCTTTAATGACATTTGCTGTTGGAAATAATGCCTTAGTTAAGTTTCAAGTGATGGACTGCCCATCTACTTACAACGCCTTATTAGGTCGTCCATGGATTCATGAGATGAAGGCAGTCCCCTCGACGTTACATCAAACAATCAAGTTTTCTACACCTTGGGGTGTAAGAGAAATCAGAGACGATCAAAGGATGGCGAGGGAATGCTACCAAGCCGCGTTGAAGGGCTTGGAGCAATCCCCCACATCAGCATAGCAACTACAGGCATCCATTCCTATGGACAGGGCGACAAACGACGAAGATGATAATTTAGAAAAATTAGTTTTAGATCCTGAAAATCCTGAAAAAATCTTGTCCATAGGAATGGACCTTGCTCCCGAGGTAAGAGAGGAGCTCATTTTATTCCTAACAAATAACTTAGATTGTTTTGCGTGGTCCTATGATGATATGACAGGTATAAGCCCGAACGTCACTGAACATCATCTGAACGTCGACCCTACATTCAAACCGGTCAGACAGAAAAAACGGAAATTTGCACCAAAACGCAATAGAATCGTTAACGAGGAAGTCCAGAAATTATTGAAAATTGGATCTATCAGAGAGGTAAAGTATCCAGATTGGCTGGCTAATGTTGTGGTCGTCCCAAAGAAAAATGGTAAGCATAAGGTATGTATCGATTTCACCGACCTGAATAAGGCCTGCCCAAAAGATTCTTTTCCACTACCACACATCGACAGCCTAGTAGATGCGACGTCAGGCCATGAATTGTTAAGTTTTATGGACGCCTTCTCCGGGTACAATCAGATATTGATGCATCCGAACGACCAGGAGAAAACTTCTTTTATTACAGATCGTGGGACTTATTGTTACAAGGTAATGCCTTTTGGATTAAAAAACGCTGGTGCTACGTACCAAAGATTAGTCAATCGTATGTTCGCCACCCAGCTGGGAAAGACGATGAAGGTTTATATAGATGACATGTTAGTCAAGTCCTTGAAAGCGGAAGATCATGTCGACCATTTGCAACAGACGTTTGATCTTTTGAGAAGATATAATATGAAGCTTAACCCTGAAAAATGTACTTTTGGAGTTCAGTCTGGTAAGTTTTTGGGGTACTTAGCGTCAAAGAGAGGAATTGAAGCAAACCCATCACAGATCAAAGCTGTATTGGACATCCCGTCGCCTAGGTGTGTGAAGGACGTCCAGCGTTTGACAGGCAAGATAGCCGCTCTGACCAGATTTATATCCAAATCATCCAAAAAGTGCCAACCTTTCTTTGACATCCTGGAGAAGAACAAAGAGTTTGTTTGGAATGACGCCGCCGAAAAGGCACTCCAAGACTTGAAAGAATACCTCACGAGCGCCCCTTTACTTTCGAAGCCAAACCCAGGTGAAACCCTATATCTATACTTGTCTGTTGCCTCTAATGCTGTAAGTTCAGTGCTTGTTAGGGAAGAAGATAGGCGACAGAGTCCAGTATACTATGTTAGCAGAGCCCTATTGGACACTGATACACGATATTCGACGATGGAAAAGCTTGCCCTGACACTAGTAGCATCTTCCAAGAAGTTGAGGCCGTATTTCCAGTGTCACCCAATTGTGGTCGTCACGTCCTACCCTTTGCGGAATGTCCTCCATAAGCCTGACTTGTCTGGAAGATTGGTGAAGTGGGCGATTGAGCTGAGCGAATTTGATATATCTTATGCCCCAAGAACCACCATCAAATCACAAGTCCTAGCCGACTTCCTGGCTGAATTTAGCCCCAACCTTCAGGTAACAGCTAACAATGAATCATTTTCCATTAAGCAGCAGATGAATTCGTCGCCCTGGACCCTCCACGTAGATGGGTCTTCCAATGTGAAAGGAAGTGGACTAGGTATCGCGCTTGAAACCCCCGACGGCGATCAAATAGTCCAAGCGATAAGATGTGGTTTCAAGGCGACAAATAATGAAGCTGAATATGAAGCCCTCATTGTCGGACTAAAACTCGCATCAGAATTGGGCGCCAAAGTTCTGGAGGTAAAAAGTGACTCACAGTTAGTATCAAAGCAGATCAATGGTTCTTATCAGGTAAAAGACCAAAGGATGAAAAAATATCTGGATGTTGTGTCTGATTTGACCACGTGATTTGACGCCTTGAAGATTACCCAAATAGGCAGAGAAGACAATTAGAAGGTCGACGCCCTTGCAAATATTGGATCTTCCATAGAAGTTACAGAGACAAAACAAATCCCTTTGCTCTATCTGAAAACACCGGCGATCGAGGTAAATAACCGAATTGTGTTGAATAACAGCTTGACATGGGACTGGTGATCCCCTTTGCTTTCATATCTGTTGCAGGGTAAATTGCCTTCTGATAAGAATGAAGCGCGACGAATAATTGTTAGAGCCGCCAGGTTCACTACTGTGGGCGACAATCTCTATAGACGCACTTTCACTGGTGGACCCTTGTTAAGATGTGTCTCTCCATCTAGGCAAGCTATGTATTAAGAGAAATTCATGAAGGTGATTGTGGAGACTATAGTGGAAGTCGATCGTTGATAAGAAAGGTGACTAGAGCAGGATATTTCTGGCCGACATTGCAAAAGGACGCAGTAAATATGGTGACCAAGTGTGAACGATGCCAGAAATTTTGCACAGTGGCAAGACAATCCCCTGAACAGTTGCATGTAATAGTGTCGTCCTGGCCTTTTCTCAAATGGGGAATGGATATTGTAGGCAAGTTCACTCCTGCACCTGGATGATTAGTGTTTCTGTTGGTCGCTACTGATTACTTCACCAAATGGGTAGAAGCCATCGCCCTAAGCCAGGTACAAGAACCCCAGGTAATTGATTTTATTTGGAAGAACATAGTATGTAGATTTGGTCAGCCCCAGGAAATTGTATGTGATAATGGATCTCAGTTTATAGGGAGAAAATTTAGAAAATTTTGTGATAAATGACATATTAAGCTTAAGTTTTTCACCCCTAGAAACCCACAATCAAACGGGCAGGCTGAAGCCAGCAATAAGACCATAGTTACATATTTAAAAAAGAGGTTAGATAAGGCCAAAGGCAGGTGGGCTGAGGAGTTGCCCGCCGTCTTGTGGGCGTACAGGATGACGTCTAGAACGTCTACTGGTGAAACGCCCTTCTCTCTAGTTTACGGATCTGAAGCCATGATACCAGTAGAAGTTGGAATCCCCTCGTTAAGGAGACAATGGACTAGAGAAGAATCTAACAACGAACATTTAGCTCAGGATTTAGATTTGTTAGACGAACGTAGAGAACAAGCTTTAATAAGAATCGCCGCCTACCAACAAAGGGCGACAAAATTTTGGAACAAAGGTGTTAAGGAGCGCCATTTCCAAATAGGAGATTGGGTTCTCCGAAAAATCTTTCCTAATACACCTGAACATAAAGATGGAAAACTAAATGCTTCATACGAAGGCCCATATAAAGTAGTTGAAATAACTGGCCCTGGCGCTTACAAGTTGATTGACGTCCATGGTAAAGACGTCCCAAGGAGTTGGAACGTCATCCACCTCAAAAGATATTATTTCTAAACCACTCGATTACTTGATTTAAAGGACATTGATACTAATACATTTAGTTGAGAAAGTATGCAAATGATGAGAAACGCCTGAAGGCGACGAACCCAGCAAGAGGACCTAGTCGTCTGATGATATATCTGGCTGTGGTCGTGTCACTCTGATGCCCTCTAACCCGATTTCATAAGACTTGCTTTAAGTTTGAAAAGCAGGCGATGACGCCCGGAAGGCATGATAATAAGACGCCTGGATGGCACGATGATATGACACCTAGAATGATTAAATGATACATGCTGATTGATTAGATGATTCCAAGAAGGCAAGATGGCCTGAAGAAGGTATGTATTACCAGAATTTTTCCAAGTGGCTTTGAAAAATTATGGATGCCAGATAATTAACTTGGAACTAACGATTGAAAATTCCTTGGCAGGATTTCGAACATTTGATTAAGGTACGAAATACCAATGTTTACTATCCTAGTTGAAATTCTGGACTTGATCAATTCTGTTAATGATTAATTGAATTTTTATTAGGGTGTCGCCCACACCTGTTGGAGGTGTGGACGCTCGACAGAAGAGGACGTCGAGACCATAAGAAACAAACGCCACGGGAGTACATGACATGAACTGAACACGAGGATACAGGTACTTTGAAATTGATATAATATAAGAGTACAAATATGTCTTATAATTGAGTTAGGCCGAAAACGTGGCCATAAAAGAAAAGTAAGAAAACTACAATCATGAAATTCAGGCGTCGCCACCACCCTGTTCGTCCCCTGGTTCCCAGCTTCCGCCCTCATTTCGTTAATGGTCTGATTGTCTTCAAGAGGAGGGTCGACTGTCGGCTCCTCTTGTGGATGAATTGGTTCTGGGAAAAGCATGTAGTATTCCTCGATGACTTCATCTGGCTTCCAATTTAAATGGTCGCCATTTTTGTACTCCTTCATTAACTCCATGCGAGTGCGAGCATCGATCTCTAGGAGATGAGTCTTGTAGTTCTCTTCCATGTCGCCCATATCTTTCTCTAGCTGGATGTAAGCGGCCTTCATCTCGCTCCTGACCGACGTGAGGGCCTTGATCTCTTCATCTTTGGCGGAAGATTCCGCCCTGACCTGATTTACATAGTCTTTGAGTGTAGATATCTCCTTTTCAAGTTTAGCCTTCTCCCGCTCAAATTCAGCCTTCTGCATTTGTTGCTTCTTGTCGGCGTGGTTTAGCAGATCTTCAGCCCTCCTTTTGTCCTCATGAGCTTGCTTCTTGAAAGCGAGGGCAGACTTCAAGTCCGCCAAGATCTTTTCTTTGTCGGCCAAGGCCGCATCTCTTTGAGCGATGACAGACGCCATATCATCATCGCCCTCGTTGACATGGTGCAGGAGAACTTGCAGAGACTGCGAGTAGTAAGAAATGAAAGAGTTTAGTTACAAGATTAAATGAATAAGGTGATACTAACGAATGGTGAAAGAAATACCTTCATTTGGTGGCGGATAGCTTTTTCAAAAGACGCCTTCCTCCCCAAGGATTCAAGAGCTGCTTTGTCATACTCAAATTCTAACTTGCTCAGCTCAGAATAAACGTTGTCCCAGCCTTCTTTATTTCTAATGGAAGATTTGGGAGGGAAGGTGAGATTCACTTCGCCAGAAGCTTCGTTTTGGCCCTTCCTTGGTATTTTTAGATGGCTTCGAAGATTTGGATTTCTTGGCGATGGGTTCTTCAGGGGGAGCGTCGACCAGTCTTTTGGTCTTTTGAGGAGGAGCCTTGCTTTTCCTGGGCGATATTTGTTTGTCGTTCTTCTTGGACTGAGGGGTGGACTCCGGATCTGGAGGAGGGGCCCCCTGGAGTCGTGGCCTTCTTTGGCTGCTCCAGCGTCATACTCTGATCTTTTAGCTTTGAGCTTAGCCAGACGTTCCTCTCTTGCTTTGTTAAGGGCGTCACGGTCAAACTTTTGTTCTGACGCCTTGGGAATAATTTTTTTTCCTGAAAAATGAACTAGTTAGAATAAAGATGAGATAGATATAACAGAAAACATTACTAGTTGAGATCTGAGGCCACTTACTATCCATCATAGCAGAAAACTTCCTCTTTTCCGCAGAAAATGGGAGGATCTTTCAGATTTTCTTCTTTGTGTCAGGATTGACACGCGGAGATATCTTCAGCTCGTAATGACCTGCAAGACGATTACAGCATTATAAAATCAGCTAAGTTGTAAATTGAATCAAACATTGGCATGACGACAACTTACGTAAACGACGCCATGTGGGAGACTGATTTAACCGTGAACCAATCGCCTTGGGGGTTAAAATCACAATTTTAATCCAAGGATTGCAAATAGGGTGCAATCCCCGGGTCGTCTCACTTTGTGGAGTCCTTTAACTACCCTAATTAAGCTAAATGCAAATAAGGATTGATATAAAAGGGGTATGATTTTTGGTGTTTTGAAACATTGATTAAATTTACTAAAATAAAGAAAAACTTGTTTTTGGTTGTTTTTAGTTTATGAAGAGATAAATTGATTGGTTTAAAATCAAATTAATGAAGAAGGGCTTTGGTGATGATTTTATGGTGCAAATGCTTCTTTCAAAGATATGGGAGTTCAAAAGGGTCACCAAGTTTAATAGAAAAAACCCCCAAGCAACCACTATGGGGCCATCCAATTCCAATCAATAATCAATTAAGCAACCACTTGAAATTGACTATTGCTTGCAATTGGATTTAAGATCCTTTGGTGTGTATTGGAAACAAGTTTGTAAATCAAAATCCTCTTTAAGGAAGTGCAACCACAACAACCTAATTGAAGCACTAGCTATTCAAACCAAGCAACCACTTAAAGCATGAAAAGCATCATGAATCAATTCACATAGGAAATATGTAATCCATACCATTCAACAAACAAACTTAGTATCCAATACATATGATATCAATCCATCACAAATAGAAAGATAAAGTCATGTCTCTACCCAAAATACATGAGGAATAGCAACCACATATCCCAAATATACAATGAAAGAACATGGAAAAAGAGAAACTCCCCTATGAAGCCCATGAAGCTTTGCACCATCTTCTCATCATCAAATACCCAAGAATATTTAGCCACTCATAGTAAATGAAAGCCCAAATTCGCCCAAGGGTGCTGCCATGGAAGAAGATGGAAGTTGGAGAAGGTGGGTGGTAGAAATGGGGTGGAAATAGTAGTAGAAGAGAGGAATGATGAGAGGTTTGGAGTGGAATGAGGTGGATTTGAGTGGGGATTGAGAGGAATGATGAAAAACCTAAGAGATCTTGATATTTTCGACCTTGGGGAAGCTTAGGAATGGTTTGGGTCATGATAGGAAGCTTTATAGGCCCAAGAAACCCTAAAAATCGCGTCTGATTTTTTGACAGCGTCAGACTCGCCAGTGGCTCGCCAACTGGCGAGCGAGTGACGAGTTACCCGAATGTACTCGCCAGTGGCTCGCCAACAGGCGAGCAAGTGGCGAGTGGCTCGCCAGTGGCTTGCCAGTGGCTCGCCAGTTGGCCTGCCTCAGGACTAAAGCAAACTTCATCCAGAAACGTTATTTTGACCCTTTTTCTTGAATCTTCACCTTCAACCTCCCAACCTACATATTCAAATGTCTCAAAGGTAGCATCAAAATGTTCTTGAAAACATGTAAAACATTATAGCATGCTAAAAAAGCCTAAATTGCCCTTAATTAGAACAAATTCCAACAACTAGTGCAATAGTTAGAATCTATGCAAATTAGGTGCAATTATCATCAAAACATGCATTAATTCAATGGATTTGGCCATGAAAATATATGCAAAAGTCTGGTGCAATCATTTCCCCCACACTTAGACCTTTGTACTCCTGGACAAAGGGTACATTGCCAAGAATACAAGATTTTAACAAATCAGTAGTCATCAAGTTAGCATGAATCAATAGGCAAGGATATGCATAATGAGAATTAGCAATGTAATTGGACATGACTTATGGCGATGAGAACTCTCAAGATAATAGTGTTTCACACTCCTCACCTAATGTGGAATTTGTCACTCTACTTACTCAATAAACAATTTAACCATAGGCTTGTGACTACTCTAATATCTCCACTATGCATGCACTCATGAATGGATCAAGAGGACTTTGTGGGGTCAAAATGATGGAGAAGACTAATAATGAATGATGAATAATGGAATAAAGTCAATGACCAATTATGCAAACAATTATCCACCACATATAAATGCAATACAACAAATGGTAACTCAAGTCATAACAATTCCATACTAGCATACTACTTGCCACTGTTTTTTCTCAATTTTTTTTCACAAGCACTTTGTGCTTCCTCTCATTTCTCTTCACACTATGCCTTTGACATACATTAGCACTTTGTGCTTTTACTCTTTTTTTCTTGGCCTTTGGCCACATTTTATTTTTTCTCTCTTTAGGCTCTCGGCCTCTTTTTTTTTTTTTACTATGTAGCATGCTTTTTCAAATCATACAACAATACAAGAACAATGGAAATGCAAGTATATGCTATGGATGCATGTTTCCAAATTGGTCAAGGTGGAAGAAAAGAAAGTGATGGCCCAAAGGGGTGAAACAACAGATATATTTGTTGGTTAAGTGTTTGGGTCATAGGGTTTAGAAATGAATGCCTCAATCATATCCAAACATGAATACATAAGCTTTGACTAAGAGTAGAAACAAATTCTAGAAATTGAATAATTGAGCAAGTCACTCTTGAAATGAATTAAAGGCTCAAAAATCCTCACAAGAAGGGCTACTCTCATGCCAAAGATAAGTCTAATTGCAAGGCCAATTGACAAAATGCATATGCTTGGTATTGATTCAATACTAACTTGTTGAAAATTTGGTAGGTTCTAATCTTACCCCATAGGTTTTCAAAAGTTTTTCCACATTAGGTTTGAAAGAAAAAAGTGAAAAATTGGAAGTTTGGAAGGAATTTTTTTTTTTGAAAAATTGACACTAATGTGGAAATGACACAAACCCAATGAATCAAACATGACCACCACAAGTCTCTCCCCCACACTGAAATTTTGCATTGTCCCCAATGCAACATGGTGCAATAAGAAAATGACATCATAAGGGGTTCTTATTGAATTGAAATACAACTACATCTATTTTTATTAATAGGATGTCCCTCCCCCACACTTGGTCTATGCAAACACAAGATAATATAATGACCACAATTAAGCTCAGATGCACAAAATAAAACAAGTTAAGGGAAAGGGACAACCTGGCCTCATGGAGGCTTCAATGAAGACTCATGGTAGGATCTGAGGAGGTGGCCATTGGAAACAAACTCTTTGCCGCTACTCTCCTCAACTAACTGCATCATTCCATACTTGTTGACCTTGATCACTTTGTATGGCCCAACCCAATTTGATGTGAGCTTTCCATGACCGTGGCGGAAACGGGTTTGGTACATAAGGACTCGGTCTCCAACATTGAAGTTACGATTAAAGATCTTGCTATCATGAAGCAACTTGGTCTTTTCCTTGTAAAGCCTTGAGCTCTCAAAGGCATGGAGGCGCAACTCATCCAGTTCTTGCATTTGGAGCATTCTTTCTTTCCCAGAAGCATCCAACTCCATGTTGCATTGTTTAATGGCCCAATAAGATTTATGTTCCAACTCCACCGGCAAGTGACAAGCTTTCCCAAAGACAATCCGGTAAGGAGACATACCCAAAGGGGTCTTAAATGTTGTCCGGTATGCCCACAATGCATCATCAAGCCTATCACTCCAGTCCTTCCTTGATGGCTTCACAATTTTTTCAAGAATGTGCTTTATATCCCTATTTGACACTTCTGCTTGGCCATTTGTTTGTGGATGATAAGGGCTGGACACTCTATGGGCAACTCCATACTTAGTAAGTAGGCTATCAAGAAGCTTGTTGCAGAAGTGGGTGCCTCTATCACTAATCAAACCTCTTGGTACACCAAATCTACTAAATATGTTGGACCTTAGGAACTTGGAGACTGTAGGTGTATCATCCTTACGTGTTGGAATAGCTTCTACCCATCTAGAGAGATAATCAACGGCAAGCAAAATGTAGATATAACCCGATGAAGGTGGAAAGGGTCCCATGAAGTCTATCCCCCAAACATCAAAAAGCTCACAAACTAAGATTGGCCTTTGTGGCATCTCGTGTCTCTTTGTCACACTTCCCCCAAATTTCTGACACTTGTCACAAGATTTGCAGAACCCATAAGCATCTTTAAAAAGAGTTGGCCAATAAAATCCTGCTTCTAAGACTTTCCTTGCAGTCTTCCTAGAACTATAGTGTCCAGCACAAACCATTGAGTGGCAAGCAAAGAGTATATTATAAGACTCAGACTCTGGGACACACCTCCGAATGATCTGATCATTGCAAAGTCTCCACAGGTGAGGATCTTCCCAAAAATAATGGTGAGCTTCTTTCTTTAACTTTTGCACTTGGAATGGAGTCATATCCTCCGGAGTGAGTTCACAAACAAGATAATTAACAATAGGGGCATACCAAGGCTCCTCAACCTCAACCAAGCACAAGGAGGAATCAGGGAAATTGTCACAAATAATGTCAGAAAGATCTACTCCTCTAGTGTTCTCCGGAAGTCTACTCAAGTGGTCGGCTACCAAGTTGGCATTGCCGGCGCGATCCTTGATATGTAGATCAAACTCTTGCAACAAAAGTGTCCACCTCAGGAGCCTAGGCTTTGAGTGAGGCTTGGTGAACAAGAACTTGAGAGCTGCATGGTCAGTAAAGACAACAACCACAGAATGCAACAAATATTGTCTGAATTTATCTAATGCAAAGACAATGGCAAAAAGCTCTTTTTCAGTTGTGGTATAATTCCTTTGTGCACAATCCAAAGTCTTTGATGCATAGGCAATCACATGTGGTTTCCCATTGTGCCTTTGACCTAGCATGGCACCAACTGCATAGTTGGAGGCATCACATGCCAATTCAAAGGGCAATGACCAATTTGGAGCATGAGAATAGGAGGCTCCAAGAGTGCTTGCTTCAAGGTTTCAAAAGCTTGTATGCATTTTTCATCAAACACAAAATCAACATCTTTTTGAAGCAAATGAGAGAGAGGTAATGCAATATGGGAAAATCCCTTGATGAAGCGTCTATAAAAGCCTACATGTCTCAAGAAAGAGCGAAGCTCTTTGATGCAACTGGGATAAGGCAAAGACGAAATCACCTCAGTTTTAGCTTTATCTACCTCTATGCCACGATGTGAAACTAAGTGTCCTAGAACAATACCATGTGTGACCATGAAATGACACTTTTCATAATTTAAGACCAAATTCTTTTCAACACATCGGGCCAAGACTCTCTCAAGACTATGCAAACAAGTATCAAATGAATCACCAAAGAGGGTAAAATCATCCATGAAGACTTCCAAGCAATCATCAAGCATATCAGAGAAAATGCTCATCATGCATCGTTGGAAGGTACCCGGCGCATTGCATAGACCAAAGGGCATGCGCCTATAGGCAAAAGTACCAAATGGACAAGTAAAGGTAGTCTTTTCTTGGTCCTCGGGAGCTATAGGAATCTGAAAATACCCGGAATAGCCATCTAAGAAACAATAGTGACTGCGACCCGCCAACCGTTCCAACATTTGGTCAATGAATGGAAGGGGAAAATGGTCTTTTCTAGTGGCATCATTCAGTTTCCTATAGTCTATACAAACCCTCCAACTATTTTGCACTCTTGTTGGAATCAACTCATTGTTCTCATTTTTTAAAACTGTGATTCCAGACTTCTTAGGCACCACTTGGACCGGCGAAACCCACTCACTATCCGATATCGGATATATAATGCCAGCACTAAGGAGTTTTGTGACCTCCTTTCGCACCACTTCGAGAATGAGGGGGTTAAGCCTCCTTTGAGGTTGCCTAAGAGGTCTAGAATCCTCTTTCAATAAAATCCTGTGAGTGCAAATAGTTAGGTTTAAACCCGGAATATCAGCTAAAGTCCAACCTATAGCCTTACTATATCTTTTCAAAACATCAAGCAACCTAGCTTCCTCAATTGCACTCAAATTATTAGAAATAATAACCGGCAATTTGTCATTGGAAGCAAGAAAAGCATATTTAAGATTGTTTGGCAAAGGCTTAAGTTCCACAGTGGGGTGTTCCAAAATAGAGGGAACAAGAGTAGGGAGAGAAAGAGTTATAGAAGCACTCCCTTTTGTAGACCCACTAGGAATAGGTAGACTAGGTCTCGTAGACTTTGTAACTTGTCCATTGGTCTTCCCAAGGGCTGAACCAACACTAGGTTGGTCTATAGCAGCAACTTGCCTTGGGGAACAGTCATCCACAACACCTACATCACAACTTGAAACCAAGTCATTCAAGTACTGAAGTGTGTGGGTAGAAATCTTAGGTCTCAAATGCAAATCAAGAGGATAGAGATTATAAAGTGGCCCTTGTACCACATGGGACAATTGGGATATGGTTCTTGTTGGAGTGAGGGCTATCCCCTTTGAGCTCAAATCATCCAAATATTGGCTTCCAACATCAAATTCATACTCCTTAATCAATTTCTGACCTGCATCATTTGAAAACATATCCTCTCCAAAGGTATCATCACATAAAAGGGATAGAGTAGACGAGGCAATGTCTACACTATCGGTTAGTGGACAAGAAGAAACCATGGAGATGGAAATCAAACAATCAATTGTCAAAGGATCATGATCATGCACATCATTACTCATGGAAAAGAAGGAATGAATAGAGGAAAGAGAAGAGAAATAAGAATCATAAGCATCAAGGTCAGTAGAGTATCCATATGAATGCATGCTAAGCTCATGTTCCTCAATGGCATCTTCCAATGCAATATCAATCACATTTAAAGCAAGAAGAGAATAATCCTCATGAGGGTGCCTCATTGCCTCATACATGTTAAAGCTAATTTTGTGGTCCCCAACCTCCATTGTGATTTTCCCATCTTTCATATCAATCATAGCACCAGCGGTTCTCATGAATGGCCTACCCAAAATGAGTGTGGATTCACAAGCATCACTAGTCATGTCTAAAACATAAAAATCAGCTGGGAAGACCAAATCTTTAACTTTAACAAGTATGTCCTCAACAATGCCTTGTGGATATCGAAGCGTGCGATCGGCCAATTGTAAAACAACACTTGTACTTTTTAAACCAGTAATGCCCAAAGAAGTGAAAATCGCACTAGGCATCACATTGATAGCCGCTCCTAAATCCAACAATGCATTGGTGATGGTCATATTGCCAATAGTGCAAGGGACCGTGAAAGATCCGGGGTCTTGGCATTTGACTGGGAGGTGTGGCTTAAAGAGGGCTGACACACTTGGATTCAATTGAATTCTCTCATTAGGCCTAAACTTTCTTTTATTAGTGCACAAGTCTTTTAAGAATTTGCAATAACTAGGCATAGACTTAACTAATTGAAAGAAAGGCACATTCACATGCAACTTGCTAAACAAATCAAGCATTTCTTTTTCAACATTTTCATCATGCTTGTTTTTACTTCTAAAATAAGATTTAGGAAAAGGGAGTTGAGAGATAGTTACCTCCTTGGCCGGAGGCTTGGCCAAGGTATCTTGGGTGTTGCTTGCCTCTCCTTTCTCATGGACACTTGGGAGCTTAACCCTTTTCAAGCCTTTGGGTGGTGTTGGGGGTTGTGCATCCATCGGTTCTTTCAAGGTGTACTTCTTTCTAGCAAAGAGTTCCATTTCTTTAGCACTTTCATAGGGATCAAATGACATGGGGCTCAAAGGAGGGCTTATGATTGGTGCTTGAGGGTCCTCAACCACTATCTCTTCATCAACTGGTTCCTCCTCACCTTCTTCCTCATCAACCACAAATTGAACACGCTTCTTTGGTGGGATTATTGGGTGGAGTGTCTTTCCACTTCTCAAGTTGATGGCGTTCAAGGACTTGGGATTTATCACCGTGTTAGAAGGAGTGGGGCCACTTGTTCTAGCTTGAAGTTCATTGAAGGAGTTGGAGAGCTTCATCACATACTCTTCCAAATTAGCATTCTTTATCTCCCATTGGGCCATCCGATTGTCTACTTTCTCAAGCTCGGATTTCATACACTCCCTTGTCTCATTAGCTTTGGAGGTGATCAAACTCTCCATGTTGCGAAACCCTATAGCAAGACTTTTGCTAACATCATCACCGTCACTTGGTGCCTTGTCTCTCCTCATTGGAACCATGCTTTGTGATGAATCTTCTTGCATGTTCCTTGGAGGATTGTCTCCTTGCCTCCATCTAAAGTTAGGATGTTGTCTCCATCCCTCATTGTAGGTATTTGAGTAGGGATCCCACCTTTGATTGGTCCCTTGCCTTTGTTGGTACATAGCATTGCATTCTTCAGTCTTATGTGGGCAATTGCTAGAGAGATGCAAAACCGAAGCACAAATCTCACATGAAGGGGCAACCAACTCATTACCTTTAGGGCTACATGGTGAAGGAGGGCTAGAGATCCTATCCAACCTTGAGTGAATGACTTTGATTTCGGCCTCTAACCTATCAAACTGAGGCATATGGGATGAAGTGGTCTCAACTTTGTTCAAAATCCTTGTTGGTCGTCTTGAAGTGTGCTTTTGTTTGGCCAAAGCAAGTTTCTTAACCAAAGGCCATGCTTCCTCCGGGGTGAAGTCAATGAAGGAACCACCAGAAGCAGCATCCAACTTATCTTGATCCATTTCTTTCAACCCATCATAAAATGTTTGAGCCAACTGATCATCTGGGATCCTGTGATGAGGACACTTCTTTAGCAACTCTTGGAACCGTGTCCAATACTCATAAAGTGATTCATCCGGCTCTTGATTCATATTGTTGATCTCTTTCCTTCTTGCAGAGGTTTTGGTAGCCGGATAGAATTTCTCCAAGAATGCTTGTTTGAGGTTTTGCCATGAAGCTAGGGCATCAGGGTCATAGATTGGCAAACTCATATACCATTGCTTGGCTTTGCCCTCTAAAGTCAAATGGAATACCCTCCACATAACATCGTCAACATGAGCTCGTGCAGGTTTCATTGTGTTACAGTGAAGGAAAATCTCATCTAAATGATCGGTGGGCTCATCATCTTGCAAACCATAAAACTTAGGTAAGGACTGGATCAATAAACCTTTAATCTCATAATCAGTGTTAACTGTGGGGAAAGCATTCATGAAGGGATTATGGTAAACCCTAGTGGAAGTGGCATCCCTAATGGTCCTACGTCTATATCTCTCACCCTCATTGAAAACTTGGCCTCGTCCTTGGTCACCACCATGACCGCCCTCTTCTTGCTCTTCCTCTTGTCTCTCATATTCCTCTTCCTCTTGTCTCTCAAACTCCTCATCCTCATTATTTTGTTCCATTTTTCTACTAGGTTCACTCTCAACAATAGTTTCCACGTCACTCTCAAAACTAGATCCTATTGAATAATGATGCTCAACTTCTAGAGAAGGGGTAGAGGTTGTAGCTTTATTTCTTTCCTTAATTTGGTGAGGTATCTCTCAAGTTCAGGAATGTCTAGTATTGGCTCACCCTCTCTTGGTTTGTTTCTAGTCATACACAAGGAACAGACAGCGAGTGTAGACTAAGGCAAAGTGAGATGGACCTGCAAAATTTATAGAGCAACAACACAGAATCTAACAAGCAAGGTCAAGTAATATGTTGCAAGAAGCAAATCAAACTACAAGTATAACCATAAGATAAGAACAATATATTTTTTTCAAGTTTTATCAATGCAAACATGCAAACTATGATGACCTAAAACTATAAATGCAAATTAGATGAACTATATGCAACCTAAAGACTCCTTACCCCTTGTCAAACATAATTGACACTTAGCTACCTTAGGGAGTCAAAAATGACTCCCCGGCAACGGCGCCATTGATTTAACCGTGAACCAATCGCCTTGGGGGTTAAAATCACAAATTTAATCCAAGGATTGCAAATAGGGTGCAATCCCCGGGTCGTTTCACTTTGTGGAGTCCTTTAACTACCCTAATTAAGCTAAATGCAAATAAGGATTGATATAAAAGGGGTATGATTTTTGGTGTTTTGAAACATTGATTAAATTTACTAAAATAAAGCAAAACTTGTTTTTGGTTGTTTTTAGTTTATGAAGAGATAAATTGCTTGGTTTAAAATCAAATTAATGAAGAAGGGCTTTGGTGATGATTTTATGGTGCAAATGTTTCTTTCAAAGATATGGGAGTTCAAAAGGGTCACCAAGTTTAATAGAAAAAACCCCCAAGCAACCACTATGGGGTCATCCAATTCCAATCAATAATCAATTAAGCAACCACTTGAAATTGACTATTGCTTGCAATTGGATTTAAGATCCTTTGGTGTGTATTGGAAACAAGTTTGTAAATCAAAATCCTCTTTAAGGAAGTGCAACCACAACAACCTCATTGAAGCACTAGCTATTCAAACCAAGCAACCACTTAAAGCATGAAAAGCATCATGAATCAATTCACATAGGAAATATGTAATCCATACCATTCAACAAACAAACTTAGTATCCAATACATATGATATCAATCCATCACAAATAGAAAGATAAAGTCATGTCTCTACCCAAAATACATGAGGAATAGCAACCACATATCCCAAATATACAATGAAAGTGCATGGAAAAAGAGAAACTCCCCTATGAAGCCCATGAAGCTTTGCACCATCTTCTCATCACCAAATACCCAAGAATATTTAGCCACTCATAGTAGATGAAAGCCCAAATTCGCCCAAGGGTGCTGCCATGGAAGAAGATGGAGGTTGGAGAATATGGGTGGTAGAAATGGGGTGGAAATAGTAGTAGAAGAGAGGAATGATGAGAGGTTTAGAGTGGAATGAGGTGGATTTGAGTGGGGATTGAGAGGAATGATGAAAAACCTAAGAGATCTTGATATTTTCGACCTTGGGGAAGCTTAGGAATGGTTTGGGTCATGATAGGAAGCTTTTATAGGCCCAAGAAACCCTAAAAATCGCGTCTGATTTTTTGACAGCGTCAGGCTCGCCAACTGGCGAGCGAGTGACGAGTTACCCGAATGTACTCACCAGTGGCTCGCCAACTGGCGAGCAAGTGGCGAGTGGCTCGCCAGTGGCTCGCCAGTTGGCCTGCCTCAGGACTAAAATGCAAACTTCATCCAGAAACGTTATTTTGTCCCTTTTTCTTGAATCTTCACCTTCAACCTCCCAACCTACATATTCAAATGTCTCAAAGGTAGCATCAAAATGTTCTTGAAAACATGTAAAACATTATAGCATGCTAAAAAAGCCTAAATTGCCCTTAATTAGAACAAATTCCAACAACTAGTGCAATAGTTAGAATCTATGCAAATTAGGTGTAATTATCATCAAAACATGCACTAATTCAATGGATTTGGCCATGAAAATATATGCAAAAGTCTGGTGCAATCAGAGACACATAATCCTCTTCAGCAACAGCCTGAAAAGGCACCATTACGAATCGCACGTCCCATTGTCGATCATTAGGCAATGACCCATGTGTCCAGGACGGCAACCCATCTTGGGCATGAATAAAAGAATAGACGCCTTTCCTGATCTCTTGGAGTTTATAGGAACCAAAAATATCGAACATATCTAATTCGATCCCTAGTACATGATGCATCAACTCAGCCATGGCGATTAGACGCCAAGCATGAGGGGAGAGTTGAGAAGGAGAAATTTCATAGAAAACACACAACTCTAAAGCTATGCTAGGAAGTGGGAAGGGATTGACATAACGAAATGACTCAAAACTCAAAGCGATTGTATCGCTGGACCAAGAGTCGAGAGCTTCTCCACTTTCAGGTAACCTAAACGGCACTCTAGGATCAAAATAATACTGAGAAGACATATTAGAAATTTCTATGAACCTTAATAGGGCGTCCTTGACGTCGTTAAGGATGTTGGCCCTAGAAGTCAGTAGGCCCCCAGCTTCACAAGCATAGGGGCGTCTACAATTTGTGGGTTAGGGGTAGATTTCCTCCCAGAACTAGTCGAAGGCGAAGAGCCAGCATCGACCCATTCCTGATATCGGCTATCATAGATTTTCAGGTATTTACCAGGAACTTTAGATTTTTTAACGAATGCAGGTTTTTTCCCTTTCAAAGATTTCTTTGACTTGACTACCAGATCTAAGGAGTTCTTACTAGAAGTTTCAGTCTCTTCTAAGTCGATTATAACATTAGAACTCCTAGGGGAAGAAGAAGAAGAACTAGATTGGGTATTTTCGCTAATATACAATTGATCAGAAGCAGTTTTTTCAGAGTCAGATGACGACATAATTACCATTTCTCTCATAAAAGAAAGGAAAAGATTAGATTTTTGGAACGAATGAATACCTTAGAGTGTAAAACTGGAGTCTCCAAGTAATATAGGTGTTTAAAGGTTGGATCTTCGAAACGTCGACGAAGAAGAAATGAAGAACTTCAAACAGAGGAAATAGGCAAATGAACAGTCGGAAGGGGAGTATATGCAAACTACTTGACGTCGTTGAGACAGTATGTTACCTCAACGAAGTCATCCTAGCCGCTCGCTTGAGAGGGAAAAGAAGTTACAGAGACATGCGCAAATCTGGGCCGTTGAGACTAGAGTAACTGCTACTTCCCAATGCTCGCTGACGTAAGCATTGAGAAGTGAGGGGCTTAATGTTATACTCCGTTATACCCTTATTGGGCCTGGGCCTTCTATGGCGGCCCAATTGACTAAGCGGACATGCCTGAAGTCTTGAAGATCATATCACTAACGGATATAAAGCAGATAAGGATGATGAGAACCAGTCGCCCACCTATTTCGCCAGTCGCCCACTTATTTCGGACATATCGCCCACTATTTCTGGAGCATGTGTGATGCTCACTACCCTTAACTGCCGCCTATAATTTCGCAACTACCAAGGTGAAGCCCCTATTATAAAAGGACATGGACTCAAAACAGAAGCCAGGAGTAATCCTTTGCAATCAATCTTATTTTTTCTCTCTAATCTCTCTCTGATCATCATTGTATTTCTGAGTTTAATCTTTGTATTTAAGGCTTTGACACCTAGCTTGTAACCACCGTTGCCGGTGACCCCTTTTATTGTACTCAAAATCATTATCAATACGAAGTCTTTATTATTCACTCATATTGTAAGGTTTCCCCAAACCGTGCATCAACAATTGGAGCAATCGCCGTCGCCTTTAAATCGGGACGGAGCTGGAACGGAGCAAAAGAGCATGGTGGCATCGAAACATTACGGTCCATTCGAAAGCGTAAGCCAAGAAAAAGTGAAAATAAGATGAGGTGAAGTGCCAGCTCAGCTCAAATTTCTAATTGGAGAAGGAGGTGATGAGTGTGTGCCACATAAGATTGAGATGAGATGAGTTGTCGTGTTGTAATTGGTTAGAGCATAAAAAGATCAAAATGATACTCCCTCCACTCTTAAACATATAGGAGTAAGTTTATTTCCATTTCAATTATAAAATGGGAAAATTAATTTGAGGTCTGATGACTCCCCATATTTAGTGGTTTTTAGGAAATATTTTGTTGTATTTGGGGAGTCATGAATTAAATAATTAAGTGATTTTGATGTGAATTGGAAAGAAAGTAATTTGAGAGTATATGAGTGATTCTTTTGGAAAATATGAAATTTAATTGAAATAGGAAACTTAATATATTAAAAGAAATATTTTGATGAGAAGTTTCCTATTAATGAGATTATGTGATTGAGTCATTGTGATTATTTCCTATTTCTTTCTCTTCATGAATGCATATTTAATGAAAAAGGAAATAAAGAGAGAGGGACATACAAGAAAAGGAAAGAAAAGAAACTTAACATGCAAGGCAAAGGCAATATGGTGTTGGACTATTTTATTATAAATATACACATGCAATTGAGGAGAAAGGGAGGCTTGGTCATAATTCTTCCAATTCCTATAGCCTACACGAGATTCACGAAGAAATTGAAGACGAGAGGAAGCAGATCACACGTTATTGACGCAAGGAAAAGAAGGAGGCACCAGAGACGTACTACAAAGGCACACACACATATGCATTGACATCAACACACAAAAGGAAGGAAGCAGCTCCTCAATCTTGTCCAATTCTTACTCCTTTGTGAACTTGTAGTATGTTTTTGGATTTTCACCCAATTCTTATGTTGAACCCTATGTGTGGCTAATTTCTTTTACAACCTAGAGTACTATGAACTTGTTTGTAACTTAGTATTTTATTTCCCACTATTTAGTCATGGTTAATTTGATTTAGTTTATTTAATTTTGCTATTATTGGTTAACTTGTTTAGTGCTTGATCACCATTAGACATGTTTAGGGAATTTAGAATTGGACTTGAAAGAGGGAATTTTAAATAGACCATGGGATTAAATAGTGTAGGATTGGATTTTTATCTGATTTGCGACTAGGATAGACATATACCTAGAAGCCCTACATAGTCACATTAGAGCGGTACCGATATTAATTGGCTTAGTAAATTAGTGCAAGACATTGTGTAATTAAGCTAGGCAAGGATATAGGTGGAAACCGAAAGGCATTTATAGACACTAGTACTCTAGATTAGCTAGTTGGATTAATTCATAATTAATTTAGTGGGGAATAAAATCTAAGAAGCAGATAAGGGATTAGTGGCTCTAGGTTGTTCTTTTGACTCGTGAATTTCTTTTGTGTGAATATTTTGTTTTATTTATTTTATTAGCTATTAGGTAATTAAAATCAAATTTTCTTGTTTACTCAACTTGAATGAAAATAGGAGATCTAATGCCTAGTTATTAATTGTCTGAGTCTCTGTGGGATCGACCTTGATTTACCACTTTACTAAAATACGATCCGTACACTTGCGGAATTTTTATCAAAATTTTGGTAGCATCAAGGTCACCCACAAGGGACTTAATACTAGAAAAGTCCAAAAAGTTGAAAAAATTAATGTAGGGTCCCAAGGGACCTCACTTTAATATACTACCTCTGGTCCTAAATGTAGGACCTAATTGACTTTTTTTTAGAGATTAAGGTTGCGAAATAGGTTATTAAATGATGATAAATTTGATATATTTTTAGATTATCCATTAGTTTATAGGTAAAATAAACTAGTTTAAGGGAAAAAATTAGGTAAGTCAATTTATAATTAACTTATTTTGTTGTTTTAAGGATTTTCTAGACAAAGTCAATTAGGTCTCATATTTAGGACCGGAGAGAGTATTTGAAAAGTGAAAAGACAGTTTTGTCTCTAGCCTTAATAAAAAATTCTCCACCCTCCCTTTTCTCTCTCATCTCCCTCTCCCCTTCTTCATCATCCCCGACGACCCACCCTCCCTGAAGCCACCATCGCCTCCCTCAAACCAGAGCTAAAATTAGTGCAAGTTCCTCTTTTTAAGTGCTCAGAAGCAGTTCTAGAAGGATTTGAAACAGAGAAAACAGAATCACACAAACAACACTTATTAAGCTTCACTGATTTAAGCAGCCCAGAATCAGAGTTACTTATCAAAATAGGCTCCAAATGAGCCCAATACCAAGCTCATTTTCCCTTCAAAGCCTTGTTCCGTACAGTGAGCAGGCCATCATAACGCTTGTTAACGGCCTTGACGGCGAGGTCTTCGACGGTGACGGTGACGGCGGTGGTGGTCGGAGGAGGAAGGAGTTCAGTGGAAGCTGAGTTTGTGGAAGTCATTGGAAAAAGTTTGGATTCTTTGAGGTTGTTGAGTGTTTTGTTTTGTGGGTGTTTGAGATTTAAGGAGAATGGGTGTGAGTGTGGGTGTGGTTGAAGGGTGGTGGTGGTTTGAGGGAGGCGATGGTGGCTTCAGGGAGGGTGGGTCGTCGGGGATGATGAAGAAGGGGAGAGGGAGAGGAGAGAGAAGAGGGAGGGTGGGGTATTTATTTTATTAAGGCTAGGGGTAAAACTGTCTTTTTACTTTTCAAATATATTGAAGTGAGGTCCCCTGAGACCCTACATTAATTTTTTCTACTTTTGGGACTTTTCTAGCATTAAGTCCCTTGTGAGGGACCTCAAATTAATTTTCCCTTATAAAATCTACTTCTAAATTTTATCAATTTTCAAATTATCCTGATTAAGGATAATCAAGTAAGATATAGGGAAAAAATAAGAGAATATTATAAAAACTTACAGAAAAAAATCTTCATGCTACTTAATATAACTAACACCTGGTTTATTTAATTGAATTAAATATATCTTGTATTTTAAATTAAAGAGAGTATTAATTTAAGATAGTAACTCTTAAATACCATACTTGAGAGTATGACAACAGTTAAGTTAATAAAAAAGGATTGAGTGTAAAACACTAAAGTACTCTCTTGTTTTCTAGGTAGTCACACTAGAATGTCAAATGAAACTAATCCCCTACAATTTAGAAGTCCCTTATAGGGTATAAGCACTGTTATAAGAATTGGACTGAACTAATAAATCGTCGAACCGGTCCAACTGTTGGTCACTTCATATTTCAACTCAATGATTATCAGTTCGACAGTCAGTTTGAAAGTCTTGTCCAACTCGCCTTGTAGTCCAACTTTTACACATGTATACACAGCTGACATATGAGTTTATTTCATTCACGAGGGCTAAGATCCTAACCTAACATATCTTTTTACGCTCTCTCCATTTCTTGTTCATTTATAACTGAAAAGTATATTGGGAACAGTAAGAAAATACTCCATACAGTTTTATACTCCCTCTATTCCTAAATATAAGATCACTTTAGCAATTTGAAGAGATTAAGGAAGAAATTCCAATGAGTTAGGATTACATGAAATTTCCAAAATACCCTCACCTAAGTCTTAAAAATATCCTCTCACCTTCTTCAAACCACTATTTTTTGGGTGAAGAGGGTATAGGGGTAATTTTGGGAAAACTTGAGTCAAATTAGAAAGTGATCTTATATTTAGGAAGAAGCTCTCTTCCTAAAGTGATCTTATATTTATGAAAGGAGGGAGTATTTAAAAATAAATTTTTTTGGGCCAATTGTTTTAAAATAAATTGAATTTTTTTTTGACCAATAAAATAAATTGAATTGAAGTCTTATAATGAAGAAGGCAGAATGAGAGTATAGAGACGATTCTCATAGCGTGACTACACCGTTATGCTAGAATTCACATAATTTTGGCTTCTCCCGCCTTCTCTACCTCTCTGCCTTTTTCCATTTCATTTTTATATAAAAACAAATACAGTAGAAAATAATACAACAAACTTTGGCCAATGAAATTCTCTCTCTTTCTCATGCAATTCTCCAGAAATTGAATTCATTCTTTGTATTGAGGTTACTTACTTTCTTCCATTCTCAATTCCTTTTTTCTTCATACAAATGCAATTCATCTTTTCTCATTCTTTGTTGCTAGAGATGATTTCGGAAATTTCACCTTCCTTTAACTTCTCTGTTCTTCACATTTCGAACGTTCATGATCACTACTGAAACGAATAGCAGAGTTTTTTCAAAAAAATTCCTCTGCATTACTATCATGTATCGGCTAAATGCTTACGATGAATACTGTGAATTTCTGCCGAATGTGTTTAACGCCTTTGTATATTTCTTGTTTTGGTTAAATTATGTGCATGCATGCATGAGTGATGATGAGTTTAGGAGTGTACATAGATTTTACTTCTCGAGCAAGTTAGTGAATTTTGATGATGATGATGATCATTTTTGGTGAAGGAAATTTGGTGTTAGGTGAGTGTTGATGGATAACTCTGTGATATGACAACCGTTTCATTTTTTGACAGAAATGTCGGTGCGTGAGAGACTTAAGGAGTTAGAAGAACGAGGCGAAAATTCCAAAGAGCTTAAGCAAAAAATACTTAAATATCTTTGGAAACGTCATGGAAATTATCAGTGTTTCAATTGCTGCACTGAGGTAAAATAACTATAACTCTCATGTGCTTCTCATATTATTATTATTATTGTTTAGTCACAAGGCATTCACGTGTTTGTTTAGTGATATTTTAATTTTTTATCGCTTTGAAACTTTTGAAATCATAAATTATAACTGAAACTGATCGGAAGATGTTGCTGTGTGTTCAGCAAAACACTCTAATGTTACTAAGCATAATCTCTTTAGTACGTTAGAATGTGCTAGTATAATGTATAGAAAATACACTGTAGTCAGCAACAGGTTTAAATATTTGCTCTAATAAGGTGTGACAAATTAGGTTCGTTTACAAATTTAAACATGTGTTTTTAGTCTTTAATAGTTTCAAATGATTTATTGCTTTCAACTCTGTCACATTATTCTGGTGGCCTGTGGACATATATTTAAGTATTAAATTTCTGACCGGTTTCTTCTAGATTATGTATTGAGAGATTTTGCTTCTACAAGTAGGATTTGTGACCGATCCATTTCACTGATACATTTTTTTTTCATCTTAGCAGGCGCCCGAATATGTCTGCATGGATTTTCGGATTTTTGTTTGTGAAAAATGTGGTGACTTACAGTAAGCCCTTGGTCTCTAATAATTGTTTTTTGTTTGACTAAATCTTGCGATATTTTTTGTGTTCTATGTTAGTTAATTTCCGAAAAATGGCTTTAATAGTTTCCAAATAATGCATGAAGGCCTGCTCTAATAATGACCAGAATTACATGTAATGGTTTTGATCCTTGAAAATTGCTTTTTCATGTATTTTTCTTGAGCTTCGACTTCAGGTATGTCTAATCATGGCATGCTGTCATATTCCATGTGAATACGAAGTGCATTTTGTTATAGCTATAATCTTCTGTATTGGAGAGGTGAAAATGGTGTTCTTTTCTTTAGTTCTGCTGAATGCGCTGTACCTGAAAGCAAATTACTTTGTGTGTCAATTTCCAGCAAGGAATTTGGACATCAAGTGAAGCCAGCATTCAAGTACGAGTTCAATTCAGATGAACTTGATGCACTTCGGGCAGGAGGAAATTTTGTATACAAGCTTGTTTCTACTACTATTGCACTTCAATTCCAATTCATTCGTTGATTTTGTCTGTATTTGATTCTTGCAGCGCGCACTAGGATTATATCTCGAAAATTGGGGCAATAACAACCATTGGCAGCGCAACGAATAGTAACTATTTACTTGTGATTTGTTATATTTTCCAGATACATTGTTTTGATGGGCATGTTTGGTGCCAGTAATCTTGACAGGCTTCGCGAATTTATTAAACACGTTTTTGTGAAAAAAATATTCATGGGTACTGGCTCAAGACGTCCAGAGAAAGTACTACCATTTGTGGAAGACCCATTGGATAAATATGTGCCGCGTCTTCCAATAAGTGAACCCCCTCAAAAAAATAGAACAAAAGCAGGTGATCGCTCAGCTCTCAGACAGGTGAAACTATTAAATATGGTGTGCCGTATGATTTTGCCATTTGGCGCATCTGAACGACCTACTACTATTGTGTAGAGTTTAAGTTTTAGTCAGTTCTAAGTTGTCACCTTCAATTTGTCTGATTATTTAAGGTGATCGATAGCTTCAACATTTTATTAGACTATATTTTAGTGGGCTTTATTTTCCCTTTTATGTTTTTGATTTAGCTGAATGCAATTCTATGATATAAAGATCTAACAATTCCGGTGGAGCTTTCTTGCCCATTGATATTTAGTCTGCACTTCTTCTCTTTTAATTGGAAGTGAAATGTTACCCTATATAGATAATTGGTTGATTTGTGTTTAATAAGGATGAGGCTTTGTTGCATTTAAAATGGAATTTGTTATGCATGCAGTTTTTATTTTGCAATGTTCTTTAATACATAAGAAGATTTTAAATTATAAATTATACACCCATAAATTACTGCTCATGATTGCAGAAAACTGAATATTCTCGTAGCATGCCCTCCAGCAGTAGAAACACTGCAGAAGTTAAGCTTGAGACCACTAAGGACCTTATTGATTTTGGTTCTGGAGTCAACTACAATTGGACCAGTTTTGAAAATGTAAAAGCAAATCATGCTCCTCCAGTCCAACATGCTTCCTGTGTCATTGCTCCTACTAGCAGCTTTGCAACTTTTCCATCTAGTGGCGCTTCAGCATGGCAGGATCCGCAACCTTCGTTCCCTCCCAATGTTAGACAGCCTTTGACTAATCAGCCTGCCCCAGTAGGAGTGTTGAATACTCAGGCATGCATGGTTATGGGAAATTCTTCTCTTAACATTCTGTCTGTTATGTAGATGTGGTCTTTGTTCACCTTCGTGTTTCATGGAAATATCTAGCAGCCACAGGTTATACATCCATCATCAACAATACAAGGCCATCCAAGCATGCCGCCGCCACATTGGTCGCATATCTCTAATCCTGCAACTGGGACTAGCTCAATTGCTGCTTCAGGACCATCTGTAGATGTAAATCCAAGTGGCATAAAAGAACTTCCTGAAGTACTTTCCTCCCTTATTTTATTTCAAAACGAATATAACATCTTCATATGTACAATATTACTCACTAAAACTCATAAATATATGCAGTATCTTTTTAGTTCACAGTACCCTTCCTACCCTGCTGCAGTTCCAAGGTGGGGAACGATTCCTTCTTATGGCATGGGAATGCCAACTCCATATTATAATGTGGTAATGTTATTGAAATCCAGATATTCTAATATACAAGTTTATTCTCTTTACCTGTGGCTTATACAGTTGTGTATGGCATATCATAAGAATGCTTACTATCAGTTACAGGCCATGCAAAGTTTTCAGCAACCACCAAGATCAACAAATCCATTTGATTTTGGCAGTGAACAACCTCCAGTTCAAACCCCAACTGTACGTGACTTCTGTTATTGCAGAACCATCAGTTCTATACATAATATTTAGACCATAAAAAACTACATAATCTTGACCCTGTCATCATAGAAGAGATTTGAATTCAGCCACTGGGTGTTGACTGGAGGTTTGCTTCTTTTATAGTCTCAAGTACAGTTTAGAGAGGACAGAGATTTTGAATAATCATTTGTGAAAGATATTGGATTAAATTTAGATTTTCTTCACCACTTAGTCATTTTTCTAGAAGTTTTTTCTTTTACCCTTGGTTACTTGTGCGGAATAATTCAGGATTAGACTGCATTATAGAGAGCATAGCATGCCTATTAGTAGTATGGACTATTTTTGGTGATTGTGGGAAAATATTTCTGTTTTCTATATGATCATCACAGCATCAATTAAGACTAAATAAGTGTGTCATGAGGACTTTTTGATGTGTCACTTTGTGAATGACATGGAAAATCTGAAATTCCAATTTCGTATTCTCTTTTTGCTGAAAAATTTTATTATCATTAGATTGTAAGTATCTATATGCTTTGAATGGAGTTTAATATATATGAGATAAATTTCACTATTAGTAGCTTATAAATAATCAAGCTTACTTGCTTTTATGGTTGGTGTTTCATGGGTGTAGCTTGCTTGGCAACCATCCTTGCCATCAAGCATAAGTAATCCATCATATGCGAGGAATCCACCTGTGTACGGACAAATGTGGCCTCCACAACCACATCCTCATCCATCAGCAATGGCAACGGGTATATTAATCTATATATTCCCTCCGGTCCTAAATATAAGACCTAATTGACTTTTTCTAGAAAATCCTTATAAAAGCAAAATAAGTTAATTATAAATTGATTTACCTAATTTTTTTCCCTTAAACTAGTTTATTTTACCTATAAACTAATGGATAATCTAAAAATATATCAAATATGTCATCATTTAATAACCTATTTCGTAACTTTAATCTCTCAAGAAAAAAAAAGTCAATTAGGTCCTATATTTAGGACCGGAGGTAGTATCATCATTCTTTCAATCATTTCATGATTCATGCTAAGACTATCCCGCCTTTTCATCCCTTGTAATATTGACCAGTGTTTTGAACCTCAGGGCCTTACATGGGACAAGTGCAACCAACCGTGGCAATGCCAAGGTAAAACTATATGGTTATGATGATATTTAGATTTCTTTTTCTCTTTATTTTCTTTGGTTAGGTTGCTTTTCTCCCATGTCAGAAACCCGCCTAAATTCTTAGGGTGTGAAGTGATTTGCGTGAGAATCAATTTAAGTATATTTGCATTATTCCCTCCATGCCTAATTATCAATGTCAAATAATTAATTCACATTGTTAAAGAGAACAAATAATTAGTTGAAAGCAATTATTATGCATGAACTATACTTTATTTTTCAATTATGCTCTTATTAAAATGGAAAAAAATGTATGGAAAAAAGATAATGAGAGAAAATGTAGATAAAAGATAATAAGGCTAAAGTATGTTTTTAGTCCCTTATGTTTGCATCAAGTTTCAATTTAGTCCTTTATGTTTGGAAAGTACACTTTTAGTCCTTTTTTATTAACACCGTTAGTTTAACTTAACGGAATATGCTAACTTAACAAATTTAAATGATTATTAAATACTGAAAAGATGTTCATATTAAAATATTTGAGTGTAAATATTCTTATATTTTGAAAATTTATCATTTTTGGTCCAATTTCATTATAAAATATTCATTTAAAATTGTTAAGTTAGCATTTTCCGTTAAGTTAAACTAACGGTGTTAACAAAAAAGGACTAAAAGCGTACTTTTCAAACATAAAGGACTAAATTGAAACTTGATATAAACATAAGGGACCAAAAGTATACTTTAGCCAGATAATAAAGATGAAAGAGGATGTTAAACAATAGGTAAAATTAAAGGGTAAAAGAAATATAATAAATGCTTGAACAAAACTAAAAATAGAAGCTTATATTTAGAGATAATCATATTCACAAATTTAAAGCTTATTTTACATGGGACAGAGGCATCATTAAAAATTGTGCTTGTGTGGCTCTACTTGAGGATCGGAGAACACTTTTCTGCTTTATTAGATTACTCACCATCTCATAAAATCACTAAAAATAAGTGAAATCAAATTCCCAAAATTTGATATTTTGAGCTTCATGTGCAGTCATGAAAATATTAGAAGCTTTGGTGGTGAGGGAACTGCTTATGGCTTCTCAAACATATATCAGCATCCGTCTACGTCTAGTACATCCTCGGCCTCTTCTTCCTCAAATGTCCCTCCTTATAGGGGACGGTATCCATTTGGATGAGGCAAACCAAAACACTTTTCTCATCACACAGAGTATTTGTGCTCTTCCATTCTTCTGTCAGTTAGATCGAACCACAAGTGCAAGTAGTGATATGTGATAATTTCGAAAACATAAACGAAAACAATAATGAAAAAGCAAAAATAGGGGGATATTTGTGATTTTTGTCGGGGGTCAAAGTACAGTATATCTCTCACAGCCATTCAGATTGCTCATACAATTAATTAGTAATGCGAGTAATCTACTTTGTTCACGTAAAGTAAAATATGAAAGGAAGAGCCAATAGATTCATGTCTGTTTACTGTTTAGTGGTCAAATTACACCTTTTTTGGCGCAATCATGCACATTCGCATGTATTCACAAAAATTTCCTATACTTACAATAGACCATCTCACCTAGCTCAAGACACTAAAATATGCTTTCTCTTTTGCAAAGGATCCAGAAACAAAACTTCATAAGCAAATTATGACGTAACCCACAATGCCATCCATGAATCTCAAGCATTTGTCTGTGAAGCATATTTTTTCTAATTCCTGATATCAAGTCAGAAAAAGACTGTAATGTATACACACAAAATTTATAAGCTCACAACTATGCAACTAGAACTAAGCACAAACGATGATGCTAAGTACAAAATTTATAAGCTCACAACTATATGCTACTAGAAGTATACACACAAAGACTGCATGTATACACATCGTTTGAGCATGAATTATATTTACAATGATGCTTAACCAGTCTGTTTTGGCTGTAGAGTATGACTTCCTGAGGCAGTTTTTTCCATCCGATACACTGCAATCATAAGTTTGACCAAAGAGTCAAGTTAGATAGAAATAAAGACGCCACTGTAAGAGGGATTTTCAAAAGTATGAACAATATTATACTCCCTCGCTTTGACTTTTTTGGAGAATCCTAAGAAAGCAAAATGAACAATTTAATCATAACATATTTTAAATATTATTAGATCATATGTAAGTTCATAAGTCAAATAAACTAGTTTAGTGAAAAAATTTGGGAAAAACAATTTTTAATTAGGGTAAAGGAGCAAATCTGGCCCCCAAGTAACCACCAAGGAGCGCTGAGTACCCTAAACTAACCACAGGCCCGGATCTGTACCCCAAGTAACCAAGATGTTAAAAAACTACCCCGGTTGGACGGTCAACAACGTTTGACCGTTAGTATGCCTACGTGGCCGCCACGCGAGCACCAGTTTTGCCACTTGGCGCCGCGTAGGATAAGTGTGTGGGTCCCACATTAAATAAAAAAAAAAAATTACTCCTTCACTCTTCATCAACCCGCCACACACCCCACCCCCTTCACCGCCCTCCCTACCTTCACCTCCCCCCACCACACACCCCACCCCCTTCACCGCCCTCCCTCCCTTCACCTCCCCCCACCACCAGCCCCACCCCTCCACCTCCCCCCACCACACACCCCACCCCCTTCACCGCCCTCCCTCCCTTCACCTCCCCCCACCACCAGCCCCACCCCTCCACCTCCCCCCACCACACACCCCACCCCCCTTCACCGCCCTCCCTCCCTTCACCTCCCCCCACCACCAGCCCCACCCCTCCACCTCCCCCCACCACACACCCCACCCCCTTCACCGCCCTCCCTCCCTTCAGGAGGGTTAGACCGGCGGAGAGGTTATTGTTGGAAACGTTGAAGTCGAGGCGGAGGGTGAGGAGGCGGTTCAGGAGGGTTAGACCGGCGGGGAAAGAACCGGAGAAGTGGTTGTGGTCGAGGAGGAGGGAGTGGAGGCGGAGGAGGGGGGAGAGGTCGGGGAGGGGCCCAGTGAGGGAGGTGTTGCGGAGGGAGAGGAGGCAGAGGTGGCGGAGGCGGGAGAGGGAGTTGGCGGGGAAGAGGCCGTGGAGAGGGAGGGAGGTGGGCGGTGAAGGGGGTGGGGCGGGTGAAGGGAGGGAAGGGAGGTGAAGGGAGGGAGGTGGGCGGTGAAGGGGGTGGGGTGTGTGGTGGGGGGAGGTGGAGGGGTGGGGCTGGTGGTGGGGGGAGGTGAAGGGAAGGAGGGCGGTGAAGGGGGTGGGGTGTGTGGGGGGGAGGTGAGGGGCGGGGCTGGTGGTGGGAGGAGGTGTTGGGGGGGGTGTTTGGCGGGTTGTTTGTTGATGAAGAGGGAAGGAGTATTTTTTTTTTTTAATTTAATGTGGGACCCACACACTTATCCTACGCGGCGCCAAGTGGCGAAACTGGTGCTCGCGTGGCGGCCACGTAGGCATACTAACGGTCAAACGTTGTTGACCGTCCAACCGGGGTAGTTTTTTAACATCTTGGTTACTTGGGGTACAGATCCGGGCCTGTGGTTAGTTTAGGGTACTCAGCGCTCCTTGGTGGTTACTTGGGGGCCAGATTTGCTCCTTTACCCTTTTAATTATCATATTTGGCTATCTTAGGATTCTCCAAAAAAGTCAAAGTGCTCTTATATTTAGGAACGGAGGGAGTACTACGTTCGGTCTCTAAATGCCTAGAACTGAAAGGTAGTTGAAGCTGGGGGAAGATAGAAGAGTGCACAACCCCAAATATAAACTCAAAAATTCACAAATTCAAATTGAATTTAGTTCATGTGGGACTTTTGGTTTGTACAATTTTAAAATTTACCAAATTTATGTTTATTAAATTTGCAAAGTGTTCATTCATCTATAGGGATATTGTTTTAGACGAAGTGAAACTTGAGCTACTTAAGTTCTTATTTAAAATTTGAGATACCATAACCAATAGAAAGCAAATTTAAGATATCAAATATAATAGTATTATCATTGAAACTTACTCTATTTGTTTCTTACTACAAGGTAGATTAAGGGTGATAATTAAGTTAGCATGATATTATAAATTCATCATAACCATACACACACACAATACGACCCCCTCCATCTTTATTGTTTGTTTATAATTGATAAGTATTATTAGGGTTGATTTAAAAATAATTGGCAACACTTAGAAAGTTGTGTTACATTTAAGAACAAATTGAAGTCTTATACTCCCTCCGTTCCTAAATATAAGATCATTTTTCTACTTTTATTAGATTAAATCTGTTAGTTAAATTAGTTATTAGCACATAATTTTACCAATAAATACTTACCATGTACCATTATTTCCCTTCCCCCTCACTTGTTTGTTTATTATATATAAGTATTATCAGAGCTAATTTGAAAAATACATTGGGAAAAATTAGAAAGCTTTTTATATTTAAAAATAAATTGAAATTTAAAAATGATTTTATTATGACAAATAGAAATAGAAGGAGAATTCAGCATCTGATTTTCTTCTTAGTGCTGGAGGAGTTCCTTATAAATTCTTGGGAAAATGACAACTAAATCCCTCTCAATACCCAAAAAGACAAGTGAGGAACCTAAATTTTCAAAAGGACTATGAAGGACTAGCACCTACATGACAATTTAAAATTGTGCGAAAAGATAAAATTGCCCCCATCCTAAAATACAGTCGTTATTAACATTTGAACCTTCACCATTAACATTTATAGCATAAAGAATAACATTTGGCTAATTAGAATTAAATTCGCACAATTTTGTCTTTTCCCACAATTTTATAATGTCAGGTAGGTGCTGATTCCTTCATAGTCCTTTTGGAAGTTTAGGTTCCTTACTTGTCCTTTTGGATATTGGGAGGGATTTATTTGTCATTTTCCCTCAATTCTTTTGTTTAATTGTTTCCTCTTTTAATTCTTCATGTATAAAAAAGAAACAGAAATAGTAAGAGAATTTAACAACTAGACACGATTTGGTTACAGTAGAAGTCACGTAATCTTCACCTCCCTTTCTTCTCTGCCTTTTTCCATTTCATTTTTAAATACAGAGAGAGAAAAGAATATGCAAACTTTGTCTTCATAAAGTTCTCTCTCTCTCTCTCTCTCTCTCTCTCTCTCTCTCTCTCTCTCTCGCAACCTCCTTCTTCAGCTCATGAAGTTCTCCAGAAATTGAATTCTTTCTTTCTATTCAGCTCAATTGATCAGGTTATTTGCTTTCTTCTATTCTCACTTCATCTCTGCAATTCCTTTCTTCTTCGTATGAATCATGCATTTTCACCTTCTCTCGTTCTTTGTTGTGTGAGACGATAAATTCGGAAATTTCAGCTTCATTTCATTTCTCTGTTTTTCACATTTTGAACGAACCTTCATCGCTAGGCAAAGGAATAACACAGTTTTGTTTTCTCTTTTTAAATTTCTCTGCATTACTATCATACATTGGCGAAATGCTTACTATGAGTACTGTGAACGTGCTTGAGCCGAAAGTGTTTCATTAACGCCTTTGTATTCATGCATGCATTAGTGATGATGAGTTTAGGAGTCTACATAGATTTTACTTCTCGAGCAAGTTAGTGAAGTTTGATTATGATGATGATGATCATTTTTGGTGAAGGAAATTCGGCGTTAGGTGAGTGTTGATGGATATTTCTGTGATATGGCAATCGTTCAATTTTTTGACAGAAATGTCGCCGCGCCGAGAGAAATATAAGCAAATAATGAAGCAGAAAATTAAGGAGGCAGAGGAACAGGATAAAATGTTTCAAGAAATTAATAATAGACTTAGGTATTGTTATGGAAATAATTGGTGTTTCGATTGCAGAGCTAAGGTAAAATAACTAACTCTCGTGCTTCTCTTATTATTATTATTTTGTTGTTGTTGCTGCTGCTGTTGTTGTTTGGTCACAAGGCATTCACGTGTTTAATTACGCGATATTTTAATTTTTCATCGCTTTTGAAACTTTTGTAATCATAAAATATAAATGAAACTGACCAGAAGAAGTTGCTATATATATTCAGAAGAACTTTGTAATGCTAGTAAACACAATCTTTGTAGTACGTTAGACTGTACTAGTATAATGTATAAAAAATACATTGTTAGTCAGCAGGAGGTTTAGATATTTGCTCCAATGTGTGACAAATTAGGTTTATAAATTAAATTATGTGTTTTTATTCTTTAAGTGTTCAAATGATATATTGCTTTCAAATCTGTCACATTATTCTGGTCGGCTGTGGGCATATTTAAGTACTCCCTCCGGTCCTAAATATAAGACCTAATTGACTTTTTCTAGAAATTCTTTAAAAAAGCAAAATAAGTTAATTATAAATTGATTTACCTAATTTTCCCCCTTAAACTAGTTTATTTTACCTATAAACTAATGGATAATCTAAAAATATATCAAATATGTCATCATTTAATAACCTATTTCGCAACCTTAATCTCTTCAAAAAAAGTCAATTAGGTCCTATATTTAGGACCGGAGGTAGTCATAAATTTCTGACCAGCTTCTTCTAGATTATGTATTGAGAGATTTTGCTTCTAGAAGTAGGATTTGTGACCCATCCATTTCACTCATACAATTTTTTTTTCATCTTAGCAGGAGCCTGATTATATCTGCCTAGATTTTTGGATTTTTGTTTGTAAAAGATGTGGTGACTTACAGTAAGCCCTTGGTCTCTAATAATTGTTTTTTGTTTGACTAAAACTTGTGATATCTTTTGTGTTCTATGTTAGTTAAATTCCGAAAAATGGCAGTAATAGTTTCCAAATAGTGCATGAAGACCTGCTCCAATAATGACCAGAATTACATGTAATGGTTTTGATCCTTGAAAATTGCTTTTTCATGTATTTTTCTTGAGCTTCGACGATCAGTTATGTCTAATCATGGCGTGCTTTCATATTCCATGTGAATACGAAGTGCATTTTGTTATACCTAGCTATAATCTTCTGTACTGGAGAGGTGAAAATTGAAAATGGTGTTAATTGCTTTAATTTCTGCTGAATGCACTATACCTACCTAAAAGCCAATTACTTTTTGTGTGTCAATTTCCAGCAAGGAATTCGGACATCGAGTGGGGCATTTAAACAACAATGAGTTCACTTCAGAAGAATTTCGTGCACTACGAGAAGGAGAAAGAGGAAATATTGTATACAAGCTTGTTTCCACTACTATTGCACTTCAGTTTCATTTCATTTGTTGATTTAGTCTGTATTTGATTTTTGCAGCCTGCACAACAAGTCTATCTCAAAAACTGGGGCAGGGACCATCATGCGCTCCGTAGCAAATAGTAACTATTTACTTGTGTTTTGTTATATTTGCCAATTACATTGTTTTGATGGCGTGTTTGGTGCCAGTAAACCTGACAGGCTCCGTGAATTTATTAAAGACGTTTTTGAGATAAAAAGATTCATGGATAAAGTATCAAGCCCTCCAAAAGAAGAAGACGGCTCAGCTCTCGCACAGGTGAAATTATGAACTATGGTGTGCCGTATGATCTAGCCATTTAGCGCGTGTGCACTACCTACTGCTTTTGTATAGAGTTTTAGTTTTAGTCAGTTCTAAGTTGTCGCTTTCAATTCGTCAGATTATTTAATTTGATCGTTAGCTTTCAACATTTCATTAGACTATATTTTAGTGGGTTTTATTTTCCCTTTTAAGTTTTGATTTAGCTGAATGGAATTCTATGATATGAAGATCTAACAATTCTAGTGGTAGCTTTCTTGCCCATTGATATTTAGTCTGCACTTCTTCTCTTTTAATTGGAAGTGAAATGTTACCCTATATAGATAATTGGTTGGTTTGTGTTCAATAAGAAAAAGGCTTTGTTGCAATTCCAATGGAGTTTGTTGTGAATGCAGTTTTTAATTTACAATGTTGTTTAATCCATATGAAGATTTTTAATTATAAATTATACACTTATAAATCAATGCTCATGATTGCAGAAAACTGAATCTTCTAGTAGCTTGCCATCCAGCAGTATAAACACTGCAGAAGTTAAGATTGAGACTAGCTTGCCACCGAGCAGAAGAAACACTGCAGAAGTTAAGCTTGAGACTACTAATTTGGATGCTGGTGTCAACTACAATTGGGTCACTTTTGAAGATGCAAAAGCAATTGATGCTCCTCAAGTCCAACATGCTTTCAGTGTCATTGCTCCTATTAGCAGCTCTGCAACTTTTCCATCTAGTGGCACATCAGCATGGCAGGATCCGCAGCCTTCGTTACCTTCTGATGTTGGTCAGACTTTGACTAATCAGCTTACACCACCACCAGTAGGAGTGTTGAATACTCAGGCATGCATGGTTAAGGGAAATTCATCTCTTAACATTCTGTCTAATGTTATGTAGATGTGGTCTTTGTTCACCTTCGTGTTTCATGGAAATATCTTGCAGCCACAGGTTATACATCCATCATCAACAATACAAGGCCATCCAAACACACCACTGCCACATGTGTCGCATCAGATCTCTAATCCTGCAACTGAGACTAGCTCCATTGCTGCCTCAGGACCATCTGTAGATGTAAATCCAAGTGGAAGAAAAGAACTTCCTGAAGTACTTTTCCTCCCTTATTTTATTTCAAAACTAATCTAACATCTTCATATGTACAATATGACTCACTAAAACTCAAATATATGCAGTATCGTTTTAGTTCACAGTACCCTTCCTACCCTGCTGCAGTTCCAAGGTGGGGAACGATTCCTTCTTATGGCATGGGAGTGCCAACTCCATATTATAATGTGGTAATGTTATTGAAATCCAGATATTCTAATATACAAGTTTATTCTCTTTACCTGTGGCTTATACAGTTGTGTATGGCATATCATAAGAATGCTTATTATCTGTTACAGCCCATGCAAGGTTTACAGCAACCATCAAGATCAACAAATCCATTTGATTTTGGCAGTGAACAACCTCCAGTACAAACCCCAACTGTACGTGACTTCTGTTATTGCAGAAACATCAGTGCTATACATAATATTTAGACCATAAAAAAGTACATAATCTTGACCCTGTCATCCTAGAAGAGATTTGAATTCAACCACTGGGTGTTGACTGGGGGTTTGCTTCTTTTATAGTCTCAAGTACAGTTTAGAGAGGATAGTGATTTTATATAGTCATTTGTGAAAGATATTGAGTTTAATTTAGATTTTCTTCACCACTTAGTCATTTTTCTAGAAGTTTGTTCTTTTACCTTTGGTTACTTGTGAGCATAACTTGCCTATTAATAGTATGGAATATTTTTGGTGATTGTTGGAAAATATTTCTGTTTTCTATATGATCATCAAACATTCTGATGACATGGAAAATCTGAAATTCCAATTTCTTGGTGTTATCTGTTTATGCTGAAAAATTTTATTATCTTTAGATTGTGAGTATCTATATGCTTTGAATGGAGTTTAATATGAGATAAGTTTAACTATTAGTAGCTTATAAATAATCAAGCTTACTATGAATTTTTTATTTTTATATTATCGGTGTAAAATAATGGTGTAGCACTTTTGTGGTTGGTGTTTCATGGGTGTAGCGTGCTTGGCAACCAACCTTGCCATCAAGCTTAAGTAATCCATCATATAATCCACCTGTGTACGGACAAACGTGGCCTCCACAAACACAACCTCATCCATCAGCAATGGCACCGGGTATATTAATCTATATATCATCCTTCTTTCAATCATTTCATGATTCATGCTAAGGCTATTCCACCTTTTCATCCCTTGTAATGGTGACCAGTGTTTTGAAAACCTCAGGGCCTTACATTGGACAAGTGCAACCACCCGTGGCAATGCCAAGGTAAAACTATATGATTATGATGATATTTAGCTTTCTTTTTCTCTTTATGTTCTTTGGTTAGGCTGCTTTTTTCCCCTGTCAAAAACCCGCCCAAATTCTTGGGGTTGTTAAGTGTTTTGCGTGGGAATAATTTTGAAATAACGGATTCCCTCCATGCCTAATGATTAGTTTCAAATAACTAATTCACATTGATCAAGGAACTGATAAAATTATTAGTTGAAAACAATAATTATGTACAAAATACACTTTATTTTTCAATTATGCTCTAACTAAAATGGGAGAAATTGTATATTGAGAAAAGATAATGAGAGAAAATGTAGATAAAAGATAATCGAGATGATAGAGAATGTTTGGAGAAAAGTTAAAGAATAGTTAAAATAGAGAATGTTTGGAGAAAAGTTAAACAATAGGTAAAATCAGGGGAAAAAAGCAATAAATGTTTGAACAAAACTAAAATAGAAGCTTATATTTTGAGATAATCATATTCACAAATTAAAAGCTTACTTTATATGGGACAAAAGTATTATTAAAAGTTGTGCTTGCATGTAAGCTGGCAGGTTAGCATGAGTGATAAGTATTTTCGTCCCTTAAGAAATTAGTTGGAGGTTCATTCTCTAGTCATTGTGAATGGAGCGAATTCACAGACTGTCTACCCCTTATAGGGGACTTCTGAACGTCCCGAAGTTAGTCTCACTTGAGATACGGGTAGAGATACCCTTAGAAAACAAAATGTTTGTGGTGTGGCTCTACTTGAGGATCGGAGAACAATTTTGTGCTTTATGTGATTACTCATCATCTCGATGTAAAATCACTAAAAACAAGTGAAATCAAATTCCCAAAATTTGATATTTTGAGCTTCATGTGCAGTCATCAAAATATTGGAAGCTTTGGTGGTGAGGGAACTGGCTCCTCAGACATATATCAACATACATCTACGTCTAGTACAACCTCAGCCTCTTCTTCCTCAAATGTCCCTCCTTATAGGGGACAGAATCCATTTGGATAGGCAAAGCAAAACACTTTTCTCATCACACAGATTGTTTGTGCTCTTCCATTCTTCTGTCAATTAGATCGAAGCACATGTGCAAGTAGTGATCTGTGATCATTCCGAAAAAAAAAAACAAAAATAAAAAAACCATAAAAAAGGGGATATTTGTGATTTTCGTTGGGTTCAAAGTACAGTATATCTTGTTGTAAAAAAAAGTACAGTATATCTCTCTCACATTGTAATACTTTCTTCACGTGAAAGAGAATATGAAAGGAAGAGCCAAAAGATTCTTCTCTGGTTAATGGTAAAATCACACCATTTTTGTCCAATCACGCACACGCACATAGGTTAAGATAGTTTTAACACATGATATGGTTAAGATAGTTTTAACACAATATTACCTCTATTCCTAAACATAAAATTACTTTCACTAATTTTATTAGATTAAAGATGTTGGTTAATATAGTTATTAACACATGATATTACTAATTTATCCTAACTATATATCTTTATCTCAACTCTCTCATATTGTTTGTTATTATAGACGCCACTTGTCAGAGGGATTTTCAAAAATCTGAACTGTGTTACCTAAATTTCGTATAATTTAAATAACTTTAATAAAATAAATATACTATGAATCTAATAATGATTATCTAGCATGAAATATGAATAAAGCAAGGATTATCAATTTCGACATTTGAATTTGACTAGTATTATCTATCATGTAAGCTGGATTTGATAAAGTAAATAATAAAGGATAAATCGGAGATAAGATAAGATATGATAAATAATGAAGAGTAATTAAGATGTTATGAAATCAGAACTGGAATAATAAGGCATAAACGAATGATAATTGATAGAACCTAGCGAGCTTTATTGAATTAGATAATTGAATACAAGACGAACAGCTGAGCTGAATACAATAGTGAATCTCTCGATACAAGAAAGTAAAAGGTAATTTCTCTCTTGCTCTCATATATATCGTGTTCTAAACCCTTACTTGACCTATCTTATATAGCCTGCGTGATCCCACTTATTCCTCCTTGCAGTTATGACAAGTGTCCACCTGAAAGAGTCGTTTAGCTGCCAGGTCCCTAGCATGTCCGAGTCTTCAGCCCGGGATCTCTGCCTGTCATCTTGGGCAGTTAATCCATCTCAATCTGATAACGTCTAGCCCAATCTTCCACCTTCCATAATTTCCGCTCCACGTGCCACATCTTCAGGATCCACCTTCAGCATCAATTAAATAACTGTAGAAGCCGTTTCAACTTCTTAGCTTATTGGGCCGGGCCCAAATAATCTCACAGCGAGCCCATGTAAACACATGAACAATACGGGTATTATGCTACGTGCGGTCTCTAAACGCCTAGAATTGAAACGAAGTTGAAGCAGGGGAGAAGAAAGAAGAGTGCACAACCCCAAATATAAATTTAAAAATTTACAAATTCAAATTGACATTAGTTCATGTGGGACTTTGGGTTTGTACAATTTTAAATTTACCAAATTTATGTTTATTAAATTATAGGGATAATGTTTTTAGACAAAGTGAAACTTCAGACAGAAGAGTAATTTTGTTGCTCAAATTTCAAACAATAGGTTTTGATATATTATTAGGGGGGTAAAGGATCCAAATGCTCAATCATCTATAAGGATATTGTTTTAGACGAAGTGAAACTTGATCTACTTGAGTTCTTGTTCAAAATTTGAGATACCAAAACCAATAGAAAGCAAATTTAAGATATTAAATATAATATTATCATTGAAACTTACTCGATTTGTTTCTTACTACAAGGTAAATTAAGGGTGATAATTAAGTTAGCATGATATTATAAATTCATTCATCATAACCATACACACACACGCACAATACGACCCCCTCCATCTTTATTGTTTGTTTATAATTGATAAATATTATTAGGGTTGCATTTAAAAATAATTGGGAACACTTAGAAAGTTGTGTTACATTTAAGAACAAATTGAAATCTTATACTCTCTCCGTTCCTAAATATAAGATCATTTTTCTATTTTAATTAGATTAAATATGTTAGTTAAATTAGTTATTAGCGCATGATTTTACCAATAAATACTTACCATGTACCATTATTTCCCTTCCCCCCCTCTTGTTTGTTTGTTTATTATATATAAGTATTATAAGAGCTAATTTGAAAAATACATTGGGAAAAATTAGAAAACTTTTTATATTTAAAAATAAATTGAAATTTAAAAATGATTTTATTATGACAAATAGAAATAGAAGGAGAATTCAGCTATCTGATTTTCTTCTTAGTGTTGGAGGAGTTCCTTATAAATTCTTGGGAAAATGACAACTAAATCCCTCTCAATACCCAAAAAGACAAGTGAGGAACCTAAATTTAATTTCCAAAAGGGAACTAGCACCTACATGACAATTTAAAATTGTGCGAAAAGACAAAATTGCCTTCATCCTAAAATACAATCGTTATTAACATTTGAACCTTCACCATTAACAATTATCAGTTTAAGTATGCATTATTCTCTCCATGTCTAATTACCAGTTTCAAATAACTAATTCACATTGATAAAAAGAACTATTCAAATTATTTGAAAGCATTTATTATGCATGAAATATATACTTTATTTTTCAATTATGCTCTTATTAAAATGGAAAAAAATGTATGGAGAAAAGATAATGAGAGAAAATGTAGATAAAAGATAATAAAGATGAAAGAGGAAGTTTTTTTTTTAACTGATCTGAGAAGAGGAATTAACAATAGGTAAAATTAGAGGGGAAAAGAAATATAATAAATGCTTGAACAAAACTAAAAATAGAAGCTTATATTTAGAGATAATCATATTCACAAATTTAAAGCTTATTTTACATGGGACAGAGGCATCATTAAAAATTGTGCTTGTGTGGCTCTACTTGAGGATTGGAGAACACTTTTCTGCTTTATGAGATTACTCACCATCTCATAAAGTCACTAAAAATAAGTGAAATGAAATTCCCAAAATTTGATATTTTGAACTTCATGTGTAGTAATCAAAATATTGGAAGCTTTGATGGTGAGGGAACTGCTCATGGCTTCTCAAACACATATCAGCATCCGTATACGTCTAGTACATCCTCAGCCTCTTCTTCCTCAAATCTCCCTCCTTATAGGGGACGGAATCCATTTGGTTGAGGCAAGGCAAAACACTTTTCTCATCACACAGATTTGTGCTCCCTTCCATTCTTCTGTCAGTTAGATCGAACCACATGTGCAAGTAGTGATCTGTGATAATTTCGAAAACGAAAACAATAATGAAAAAGCAAAAATACGGGGATATTTGTGATTTTTGTGGGGGGGTAAAGGTACAGTATATATATCTCTAAATGCCATTCAAATTGCTCATCATACAATTAGAAATGCGAGTGATCTACTTTCTTCACGTAAAGGAAAATATGAAAGGAAGAGCCAATAGATTCATGTCTGTTTAGTGGTAAAATTACACCTTTTTTGGCGCAATCATGCACATTCGCACGTATTGACAAAAATTTCCTATACTTACTCACAGTGGCCCATCTCACCTCGAGACACTAAAATATGCTTTCTCTTTTGCAAAGGATCCAGAAACAAAACTTCATAAGCAAATTATGACTTAACCCACAATGCCATCCATGAATCTCAAGCATTTGTCTGAGAAGCATATTTTTTCTAATTCCTGATATCAAGTCAGAAGAAGACTGTATGTATACTCACAAAATTTTTGAGCTCACAACTATGCTACTAGAACTAAGCACAAACATCGTTTGAGCATGAATTATATTTACAATGATGCTAAACCAGTCTGTTTTGGCTTTAGAGTCTGACTTCCTGAGGCTGTTTTTTCCATCGGATACACTGCAATCATAAGTTTGACCAAATAGTCAAGTTAGATAGAAATATAGACGCCACTATAAAAGGGAGTTTCAAAAGTCTGAACAATACGAGTATTATGCTGCGTTCGGTCTCTAAACGCCTAGAACTGAAGCTGGGGAGAAGATAGAAGAGTGCACAACCCCAAATATAAATTCAAAAATTTACAAATTCAAATTGACATTAGTTCATGTGGGACTTTGGGTTTGTACAATTTTAAAATTTACCAAATTTATGATTATTAAATTATAGGGATAATGTTTTTAGACGAAGTGAAATTTCAGACAGAAGAGTAATTTTGTGGCTCAAATTTCAAACAATAGATTTTGATATATTATTAGTGGGGTAAAGGATCCAAATGCTCATTCATATATAGGGATATTGTTTTGGGCAAAGGTGCAAAAATAGTCAACGTAAATTTAAAAATGGGCAACTATAACTCTGGTAAATTGAAGGGGGCAAAACTGTACACTGTAATCTAAAATGGGGCAAAACCATACATTTTAAACCAAAATAAGGCAAAAGTAACATCTCTTTTAGGCCGAGTTAAACATGCATTTTCTAGACGTAGGCTCCACCATCAGTAAATGACATGTCAATTCCAAAATCTAACCAGAAAGTTAAAATGCATCCAGTTGAACCCTAAATCACTAAAAACGAACTCTAAAGCCCCAAATCATTTCAATAAGAAACCAAATAGAACCCCAAATCATGTGAAATTCACCTTACTTCTACGTAATTATCTGAAAAAATAAAGTCTCATCAAAAATTTAAAGTCTCATCAACATATTGCACCCTTAAATATATGACACATCATTTACTGATGGTGGGGCCACGTCTGGAAAATGTACTTTTAAATTTACGATGGCTATTTTTGCACTTTTGCCCAATTTTGCCCCATTTTGATTTACAGTGTACAGTTTTGCCCCCTTTAATTTACCAGAGTTATAGTTGCACATTTTTGAATTTACGATGGTTATTTTTGCATCTTTGCCCTATTGTTTTAGACGAACTGAAACTTGAGCTAAGTAAGTTCTTATTTAAAATTTGAGATACCATAACCAATAGAAAGCAACTTTAACATATCAAATACTAGTATAATATTAGGGAAAAACTTACATCAAGTTCATTTCTCCAGGTTCTTAAGTTCTTTTAATATAGAAGTGACACGTGTCCTTTTATAACAACCATCCACTTAATCTAACGGTCAGTAATTGGAGAAATTGAGAACCTGGATGGAGGAACTTGACCTAAGTAAGGTCCATAATATTATCATTGAAACTTACTCTATTTGTTTCTTTTTTTTGCCAGACTCTATTTGTTTCTTACTACAAGGTAAATTAAGGGTGATAATTAAGTTAGCATGATATTATAAATTCATTATAACCATACACACACAATACGACCCCCTCCATCTTTATTGTTTGTTTATAGTGGATCTGATAAGTATTATTAGGATTGATTTAAAAATAATTGGGAACACTTAGAAAGTTGCATTACATTTAAGAACAAATTGAAGTCTTATGCACCCTCCGTTCCTAAATATAAAGATCACTTTTTCTATTTTGATTAGACTAAATATGTTAGTTAAATTAATTATTAGCGCATGATTTTACCAATAAATCCATACCATGTACCATTATTTCCCTCCCCCCTCTCGTTTGTTTATTATATATAAGTATTATCAGAGCTAATTTGAAAAATACATTGGGACAAATTAGAAAACATTTTATAATTAAAAATAAATTGAAATTCAAAAATGATTTTATATAGAGAAGTAGAAATGGAAAGACAATTTCATAAAAAAAACAAAGAAAGAAATAGAAAGACAATTGAGCTATCAAATTGTCTTCTTACTGCTATAGGAGTGACTTAGTTTCAATTAGTTTGTTTAGTTTTATTCTCACAGCGTGGCTAAACCGTTACACTACAACTCACTCACGTAATTTTCACCTCTCCCTTTCTTCCTTCTTCCATTTCATTTTTACAGAAAGAGAAAAAAGTAAGTGGCTACTCAAATTCTCTCTCTCTCTCTCTCAACCTCTCGTGAAATTCTTCAGAAATTGAATTCATTCTTTTGTATTCAGGTTACTTACTTTCTTCTATTCTCATTTCATCTCTGCAATTCCTTTCTTCTTCGTATGAATCATGCATTTTCGCCTTTTCTCCTTCTTTCTTAGCTTGTGTGACACGATTTCCAGAATTTCAGCTTCATTTCTCTGTTTTTCACATTTTGAACGAACGTTCATTACTACGCAAAGGAATAACACAGTTTTGTTTTCTCTTTTTAAATTCCTCTGCATTACTATCATACATTGGCGAAATGCTTACTATGAGTACTGTGAACAAACTTGAGCCGAAAGTGTTTAATTAACGCCTTTGTATTTTTCTTGTTTTGCCTAAATTATGTGCATGCATGCATGCATGCATTAGTGATGATGAGTTTAGGAGTATACATAGGTTTTACTTGTTGAGCAAGTTAGTGAAGTTTGATGATGATGATGATGATGATGATGATGATGATTTTTGGTGAAAGATATTTGGCGTTAGGTGAGTGTTGATGGATATTTCTATGATATGAGAATCGTTTCATTTTTGACAGAAATGTCATCGCCGGACAAACTTTTGGACTTAGATGTACATGACAAAAAAATTAAAGAGCTTTCGTTGCGTCTAGATAATAAGCGCTGTTTCCATTGCTGCACTATGGTAAAATAACTAACTCTCATGTGCTTCTCATATTATTAATATATTATTGTTTAGTCATAAGACACTCACGGGTTTAATTACCTCATATTTTATTTTATTTTTTCATCGCTTTTGAAACTTTTGGAATCATGAATTATAAACGAAACTGACCAGAAGAAGTTGCTATGTACTGTATATTATTCAGCAAAACTCTGTAATACTATTAAATATAATCTCTTTAGTTCGTTAGCCTGTGCTAGTGTGATGTATAGAAATTAAAATACACTGTTAGTCAGCAGGAGGTTTAAATATTTGCTCCATTTTGTGACGGATTAGGTTTATGAATTTAATCATGTGTTTTTATTCTTTAAGTGTTTTAAATGATTTATTGCTTTCAACTCTGTCGCATTATTCGGGTAGCCTGTGGGCATATTTAAGTATTCAATTTCTGCCCAACTTCTTTTAAATTATGTATAGAGAGATTTTGTTTCTACAAGTAGGATTTGTGACCGATCTGTTTCACTGATACATTTTTTTTTCACCTTAGCAGGCGCCTGAATATATCTGCATAGATTTCTGGATTTTTGTTTGCAAACGATGTGGTGACTTACAGTAAGCCCTTAATCTCTAATAATTGTTTCTTGTTTGACTAAAACTTGCGATATTTTTTGTGTTCTATGTTATTAGTTAATTTCCGAAAAATGGCTTTAATAGTTTCCAAATAGTGCATGAAGGCCTGCTCTAATAATGACCGGAAATACATGTAATGGTTTTGATCCTTGAAAATTGCTTTTCATGTATTTTTCTTGAGCTTCGACTTCAGGTACGTCTAATCATGGCATGCTGTCATATTCCATGTGAATACGAAGTGCATTTTGTTATAGCTATAATCTTCTACTGGAAAGGTGAAAATGGTGTTGAATTTCTGCTGAATGCATTGTACCTCAAAGCCAATTACTTTTTGTGTGTCAATTTCCAGCAAAGAATCTGGACATCAAGTGAAGCCAGCATTCGAAACCTGGTTCACTTCAAAAGAAGTTCGTGCACTTCAGGAAGGAGGAAATTATGTATACAAGCTTGTTTCTACTACTATTGCACTTCAGATATTCCATTTCATTGGTTGATATTGGCTGTATTTGATTCTTGCAGCCTGCACAAAAATTTTATCTCAAACATTGGGGCGACTTCCATTGTTTCCGCCACGAATAGTAACTATTTACTTGTGATGATTTGTTATATTTGCCAGATACATTGTTTTGATGGGCATGTTTGGTTCCAGTACACATGACAGGCTCCGCGAATTTATTAAATACGTTTTTAAGGAAAAAGTATTCATGGGTAGTGGTTCAAGCCCTCCAAAAGAAGAAATACCATTTATGGATGAGTGGATAGCTACCCCAGATAAGGTGGAAGATCCATTGGATAAATATGTGACGCGAATAAGTGAAGCCCCTCAAACAAATAGATCAAAAGCAGATGACAGTTCAGCTCTCACACAGGTGAAATTATTAAATATGGTGTTCTGTATGATTAAGCCATTTGGCGTATCAACACGACCTACTGCTATGTGTAGAGTTGAAGATTTAATCAGTTCTAAGTTGTCCCCTTCATTTTGTCAGAATATTTAAGTTGATCGTTAGCTTTCAACATTTGATCAGACTTCATTTTTTGACAGAAATATAAGCAAATAATGAAGGAGAAAATTAAGGAGGCAGAGGAACAGGAAAAAATGTTTCAAGAAATTAATGATAGACTTAGGTATTGTCATGGAAATTATGAGTGTTTCGATTGCAACACTAAGGTAAAATAACTAACTCTCATGTGCTTCTCTTATTATTGTTGTTGTTGTTGTTGTTGTTTGGTTACAAGGCACTCACGTGTTTAATTACGCGATATTTTAATTTTTCATCGCTTTTGAAACTTTTGGAATCATAAAATATAAATGAAACTGATCAGAAGAAGTAGCTATATATATATATATATTCAGCAAAACTCTGTAATGCTACTAAATATAATCTTTGTACTACCTCCGGTCCTAAATATAAGACCTAATTGACTTTTTTTTGGAGAGGTTAAGGTTGCGAAATAAGCTATCAAATCATGACATATTTGATATATTTTTAGATTATACATTAGTTTATAGGTAAAATAAACTAATCTAAGGGAAAAATTTAGGTAAATCAATTTATAATTAACTTATTTTGCTTATTTATAGGATTTTCTAAAAAAGTTAATTAGGTCTTATATTTAAGACCGGAGGGAGTAGTACGTTAGACTGTACTAGTGTAATGTATAAAAAATATGTAATGTATAAAAAATACACTGTTAATCAGCAGGATGTTTAGATATTTGCTCCAATGTGTGACAAATTAGGTTTATAAATTTAATTATGTGTTTTTATTCTTTTAGTGTTCAAATGATTTATTGCTTTCAAATTTGTCACATTATTCTGGTGGCCTGTGGGCATATTTAAGTATTAAATTTCTGGCCAGCTTCTTCTAGATTATGTATAGAGAGATTTTGCTTCTACAAGTAGGATTTGTGACCGATCCGTTTCACTAATACATTTTTTTTTCATCTTAGCAGGCGCCTGATTATTTCTTGCCAGATTTCAGCTGGATTTTTGTTTGTAAAAGATGTGGTGACTTACAGTGAGCTCTTGGTCTCTAATAATTGTTTTTTGTTTGACTAAAACTTGCGATATTTTTTGTGTTCTATGTTAGTTAATTTCCGGAAAATGGCTTTAATAGTTTCCAAATAGTGCATGAAGGCCTTCTCTGATAATGACCAGAATTACATGTAATGGTTTTGATCCTTGAAAATTGCTTTTTCATGTATTTTTCTTGAGCTTCGAAGATCAGTTATGTCTAATCATGGCATGCTTTCAAATTCCATGTGAATAAGAAGTGCATTTTGTTATAGCTAGCTATAATCTTCTGTACTGGAGAGGTGAAAAATTGAAAATGGTGTTAATTGCTTTAATTTCTGCTGAATGCACTATACCTAAAAGCCAATTACTTTCTGTGTCAATTTCCAGCAAGGAATTCGGACATCGAGTGGGGCGTTTATTCGACTATGAGTTCACTTCAGAAGAATTTCGTGCACTTAAAGAAGGAGGAAATATTGTATACAAGCTTGTTTCCACTACTATTGTACTTCAGTTCCATTTCATTTGTTGATTTAGCCTGTATTTGATTCTTGCAGCCAGCACAACAATTGTATCTCAAAAACTGGGGCAAGGACCATGGGCTCCGTAGCAAATAGTAACTATTTACTTGTGATTTGTTATATTTGCCAATTACATTGTTTTGATGGCATCTTTGGTGCCAGTAAACCTGACAGGCTCCGTGAATTTATTAAAGACGTTTTTGAGGAAAAAAGATTCATGGATAATGTATCAAGCCCTCCAAAAGAAGAAGACGGCTCAGCTCTCGCACAGGTGAAATTATGAACTATGGTGTGCTGTATGATCTAGCCATTTGGCGCATGTGCACGACCCACTGCTTTTGTATAGAGTTTAAGTTTTAATCAGTTCTAAGTTGTCGCCTTCAATTCGTCAGTTATTAGGTTTCAACATTTCATTAGACTATATTTTAGTGGGTTTTATTTTCCCTTTTATGTTTTTAATTTAGCTGAATGGAATTCTATGATATGAAGATCTAACAATTCCAGTGGTAGCTTTCTTGCCCATTGATATTTAGTCTGCACTTCTTCTCTTTCAATTTTAAGTGAAATGTTACCCTATATATATAATTGGTTGATTTGTGTTTAATAAGAATGAGGCTTTGTTGCGCCAGCTACCAATTGTTAGCACGGCATTCAGATTATTGCTACTAGATAGAGTAGCATCTCCAGATTTTCGAGAATGAGGCTTTCTTGCATTTAAAATGGAGTTTGTCGTGCATGCAGTTTTTATTTTGCAATGTTGTTTAATACATAAGAAGATTTTAAATTATAACTTATACACCCATAAATCACTGCTCATGATTGCAGAAAACTGAATCTTCTAGTAGCTTGCCCTCCAGCAGTAGAAACACTCCAGAAGTTAAGCTTGAGACTAGCTTGCCATCCAGCAGTAGAAACACTGCAGAAGTTAAGCTTGAGACTACTAATAAGGACCTTAGTAATTTGGATGCTGGCGTCAACTACAATTGGGTCACTTTTGAAGATGTAAAAGCAATTGATGCTCCTCAAGTCCAACAAGCTTCCAGTGTCATTGCTCCTATTAGCAGCTTTGCAACTTCTCCATCTAGTGGCGCATCAGCATGGCAGGATCCACAGCCTTCGTTCCCTCCCAATGTTGGTCAGCCTTTGACTAATCAGCCTACATCACCACCAGCAGGAGTGTGGAATAATGATCAGGCATGGTTATGGGAAATTCATCCCTTAACATTCTGTCTATTTTATGCAGATGTGGTCTTTGTTCACCTTCGTGTTTAATGGAAATATCTTGCAGCCACAGGTTATACATCCATCATCAACAATACAAGGTCATCCAAACACACCACTGCCACATGTGTCGCATCAGATCTCTAATCCTGCAACTGAGACTAGCTCCATTTCTGCTTCAGGACCATCTGTAGATGTAAATCCAAGTGGAAGAAAAGAACTTCCTGAAGTAGTTTTCCTTCCTTATTTTATTTCAAAAGGAATCTAACATCTTCATATGTACAATATTACTCACTAAAACTCATAAATATATGCAGCATCTTTTTAGTGCACAGTACCCTTCCTACCCTGCTGCAGTTCCAGGGTTGGGAATGATTTCTTCTTATGGCATGGGAATGCCAACTCCATATTATGATGTGGTAATGTTATTGAAATCCAGATATTCTAATATACAATTTTATTCTCTTTACCTGTGGCTTATACAGTTGTGTATGGCATATCATAAGAATGCTTACTATTTGTTACAGCCCATGCCAAGTTCTCAGCAACCATCAAGATCAAGAAATCCATTTGATTTTGGCAGTGAACAACCTCCAGTTCAAACCCCAAATGTACGTGACTTCTGTTATTGTAGAACCATCAGTGCTACACATAATATTTAGACCATAAAAAAATACATAATCTTGACCCTGTCATCATAGAAGAGATTTGAATTTAGCAACTGGGTGTTGACTGGGGGTATGCATCTTTTATAGTCTCAAGATCAGTTTAAAGAGGACAGTGATTTTGAACACTCATTTGTGAAAGATATTGGGTTTAATTTAGATTTTCTTCACCACTCAGTCATTTTTCTAGAAGTCTTTTTTTTTTTACCTTTGGTTACTTGTGCACAATAATTCAGGAATAGACTGCATTATAGAGAGCATAGTATGCCTATTAATAGTATGGACGTATTTTTGGTGATTGTGGGAAAATATTTCTGTTTTCTATGTGATCATCACGGCATCAATTAAGATTAAATAAGTGTGTGATGCATACTTTCTGATGTGTCACTTTGTGGATGACATGGGAAATCTGAAATTCCAATTTCGTGGTGTTCTCGTTTTGCTGAAAAATTTTATTAAATTTAGATTGTGAATATCTACATGCTTTGTTTGGAGTTTAATATGAGATAAATTCTATTATCAGTAGCTTGTAAATAATCCAGCTTGCTATGGATTTTTCAATTTTATATTATCGGTGTAAAATAATGGTGTAGTGCTTTTATGGTTGGTGTTTCATGGGTGTAGCTTGCTTGGCAACCGTCCTTGCCATCAAGCTTAAGTAATCCATCACATGCGTGGAATCCACCTGGGTACGGACAAATGTTGCCTCCACAACCACAACCTCATCCATCAGCAATGGCAACGGGTATATTAATCTATATATCATCCTTCTTTCAATCATTTCATCATATTCATGCTAAGGCTATTCCACCTTTTCATCCCTTGTAATGCTGACCTGTGTTTTGAAAATCTCAGGGCCTTACATGGTACAAGTGGAACCTACTGTGGCAATGTCAAGGTAAAACTATATGGTCTTTATGTTATTTAGCTTTCTTTTTCTCTTTATTTTCTTTGGTTAGACTGCTTACTTCCCCTGTCAGAAACCTGCCTAAATTCTTGGGGTGTGAAGTGATTTGTGTGAGAATCAATTTAAGTATGCTTGCATTATTCCCCCATGCCTAATTATTAGTTTCAAATAACTAATTCACATTGATCAAGAGAACTAATAAAATTGGTTGAAAACAATAATTATGTACGAAATATACTTTATTTTTTTTCAAGTATGCTCTTATTAAAATGGAAGAAAATGTATTGAGAAAAGATAATAATGAGAGAAAATGTAGATAAAAGAAAATAAAGATGAAAGAGAATGTTTGGAGAAAAGTCAAACAATGGGTAAAATCAGGGGGGAAAGCAATAAATGCTTGAACAAAACTAAAATAGAAGCTTAAATTTAGAGTTAATCATATTCACAAGTTTAAAGCTTATTTTACATGGGACAGAGGCAGTATTAAAAATTGTGCTGGTATGGCTCTACTTGAGGAGAACACTTCTGTGCTTTATGAGATTACTCACCATCTCGTAAAATCACTAAAAATAAGTGAAATCAAATTCCCACAAATTTGAGATTTTCAGCTTCATGTGCAGTCATGAAAATATTGGAAGCTTTGGTGGTGAGGGAACTGCTTCTTCTTCCTCAGACATATATCAGCATCCGTCTACGTCTAGTACATCCTCAGCCTCTTCTTCCTCAAACCTCCCTCCTAAGGGACGGAATCCTTTTGATGAATGAGGCAAAGCAAAACACTTCATCACACAGATTTGTGCTCTCTTCCATTCTTCTGTCAGTTAGATCGAACCACAAGTGCAAGTAGTGATCTGTGATAATTCGAAAACATAAACGAAAACAAAAATGAAAAATCAAAGTACAGTATATCTCTCACAGCCATTCAAATTGCTCATACAATTAGTAATGATGCGAGTGATCTACTTTCTTCACGTAAAGGAAAATATAAAGTAGGAGCCAATTGATTCTTGTCTGGTTAACGACTACGCCCTTTTTTGGCGCAATCATGCACATTCACACGTATTGTACAATAGCGTTCGTAGGTATTTTATACATTACGTGATGTATATGGTATATAGTGCTAACGATAAATGAGCATAGTTAAGATTCAAGTTCTTGTACCACTACAATATTTCTGTGGATAAGATACATATAATAATACAAAGCAGATCCCGGAAAATCCACTCTCAAGACATAAAAATCACTATTCTATCTGTTGAATGCTCCTTGGGGCATGTGCCACACACTAAAAAATTGACAAAAATTTCCTATACTTCCCCGCAATAGCCCATCTCACCTCGAGACACTCAAATATACTTCACAAAACTTCCTAAGCAAATTATGACGTAATTCACAATGCCATCCATGAATCTCAAGCATTTGCCTGAGAAGCGTATTTTTTCTAATTCCTGAGATCAAGTCAGAAGAAGACTGTATGTATAGACATCAATTAGATCCCATCAGTATGTGTGAATCAGCACTGGATCCATCTAGCAAAGCTGGAGGAGTTCAATGCATTCTCTATAGGGTTAATTTGAACATCCAAATCTTCAACCCAAAAGTGAGGCTATAAATAATCTCATCTAGCATGAACGAATGGGTATGTCAGGATTTCTCTTATTTTATGTGGCGTTAGTTTGTTGGCTCTTCCATTTCCATATGATAGGTGCCACCAACATCCATACTGTTCAAAAAAAATAAACAGAGAAAGAATAAGCCCCTTTAATTATGTGCCTCGGTTGCACCAAAAAACTATACAGAATAAAAAAACACTACATTGCATATCTCAATGTCAATTTAAAATTCCTCCGTATTTACTGTACAAAAATACTTACAGTAAATGCAGACTGCGAGCCATTCATTTACAATTCTGACCCAGGTGCTTGTCCAGCCCACATCAATAGTCCATCTGCGCAAGGATTAAACAACGTATTGAATGTTATTTTTGCACCCTTCATGAATGCTCTGAAGAAAGCCTTCAATGAGTATGTAACATGACATGGTTAAGTACATTCACGTCAGTGGCATGATTGAAAGCCATTCTAGCGTGCAACAGCAATCTAAATAAAATATTCATTACTTCACGAAAGCTACAGTTTTTATATTTTTTTTTTTTGACATGGAAGCTACATTTAGTAGGTAGAGTCGCCAATAAAATTGTATGTGATTATTTTCCCAAAAAGAAAAAAAAAATTGTTAATGCTTATTTCATAGAAAAATTTCTGAGAATTTAATTAGCTACTAAGACATGAATTCAAGTAGTTGCATATCAAAACATCCTACCTCCGCCATTTAATTAGCTACTGACACACAAGCTGGTACTAAGCAAATTTTATATGAACAAAGTGTGAATGCTATGATTTAGGTTACCTCACAAATAAACTTTTCAATGCAAGACTTTTTCACAATTATCTCTATCAACCAATTTTCCCTAGTTTTTACCAAGTCGTGCATTAAATTAGCAATTAAATAGACCAATCATGAGAGGGGAACGTACTTTCTCATGACATGATGGCTATTGGTATTCCATCCGATCAATAGCATTGCGAAATACATAGCTCCTGTGGCAAACACAAAATGGAAGAAGCCATAACCATAGGGGACATCATCTTCTGCTGGTGGGGTATCATCCTTCCTGAACTGCAAGGTTCTCTGTCAGATATGAGCATTAAAAAAATCTAAATCCAGTTCAAATTCTGTAACTAACCTGAAAGCATTTGGAATCGATGCCTGTGGAGAAAGTTGCGATAACAATTGCTAGTATTGCAACAATAAAGCTCTGTCAACAAGAATCAGGTTTTGCATATCAGCCCATAAAGAAGTAGAAGACATTGCATTATTAAGTCTTCACAGAAATGATAAATATACACAAAATTTACTAAGCTCACAACTATGTTACTAGAACTAAGCACAAACATCTTTTTGAGCATGAATTATATTTACAATGATGCTTAACCAGTCTGTTTTGGCAGTAGAGTCTGATTTCCTCACGCAGTTTTCTCCATCCGGTTCACTGCAATCATAGGTTTTACCAAAGAGTCAAGTTAGACAGATATATAGACGCCAGTGTAAGAGGGATTTTCAAAAGTCTAAACAATATTATACCACGTTCAGTATCCAATACAATAGTTACTTGGGTTGAATTTGATTCTAAGTGAGACCTCAATCCACCTTATCTCCAAATTTGTCATTGTTTTCCTAAATTAATACTATTGATTGCACATGTTAAAGGAGTTTGTATCAATGAGTAGTCTTAATGAAAATTATTTAAGAGGTTGTTTTAGAAAATCTAGCATACGTTTGACAAACAACTGATTTCCTTGATCTATTGAAATTAGTTCATTGGATCTTATATTTAAGACCAGATGTAGTAATAAAAATAAACGATACACATATTTCGCCTGAATCAGGTACCATTCTTCAAAGAGGGATATCATTATTAGTTAAGACAAAAAAAGAAAAAAAACTAAAGGAGAGTAGTAGACATGCCTTCTCACAGCGCACCAGCAGAGGAATACAACATAAAGCCCCATCAGCCCAGGTGTTAGAATGCCAGCATTCACCTATTAACAGAGATATCCAGAAATTTTCGTTAAATTGTATCTGAGAGTAGAACCAACAAACACACTAAGAAGTAGAAATTACTTTTGGGTGCAGAGACACATTTGTCATGAGCTGGAGAAGCACCAGTGTCCAAGTGATGAAGAAAATGTTAAGGAGGCAAGATGGTTGTGGTGCATACCAAATGTACATCAAAATGATCCCCACCAAGCAGATAACATATGCAGAAGTTGCAAATAATATCACATGAATTTGGCTGCATAACATTGATTAAAGGGTAATTAGTAAAGATATATTCCTAAATTTATCAATTTGTATTTAAATGTCAACCTATACAAATGGACTAGACAAGTAATGAACAACGAACAACAGAGAGGTTTTAAAATTGTTTTCCAATCCTTACTGCCATTTTGTTTATTAAATAATTTAGTATTTGTCCTCCAACAGCTTGCATGTAAACAGAGCTTAATTCTTAAATAGTTCACATGCATCAACTATGCTCTTGACAGTAGAAAGCTTTCCATTCTTCGAGAAGGCAAACAGATTTTTTATATACTACTTAAAACCCTACTTTCTCTAAAGAACAAGATAATGACAGAATATGCCTTGTTCATATGTTTAAGAAAATCAATGTTTACATTAGTTATTACATTAAGCTTAAGAAAACCGTTCATGCTAAGTCATTACATTAGTCCATTAACGAAGAAATTCTTACCATCTGTCTGCATATTTTTCAGACACACACCAATCATTCAACCATGTGATGAAGCTGATTATGCTGACTAGTTGAATTAGGAGAAAAACTCTGAGGAAAAAACAGAAATTTTTTATCACTTATCAGTTCAAGAAATAATATAATAAAAATCAATCATGCGAGATGCAAACATACCCGGCACCAAAATGAGCAATCTCCCCTGCCAACAGAATAATCGCAACAGAAGATAACAAAAGCTATATTAGCAACCTTTAATAACACTGTAAAGCTTATTGCAAATGTAATTATACTATTTACGTACCATAGAGCTGAATAAGCCCAGACGGAAGTAAAAACGGAAAGATAGTCATGATGGCCCAGAGAACCAGCTTAACAGTCCACCACCCAGAGTGCCACGAATCTCTGGGTTCCTTCAATTTAGAAGTTCCAGCAGTTGAAAAAAACATCGTGATAAAGAACATCTGGTCTAGAATTAAGGATCACAGCGGAGATTTAAAGACTGAAGCTAGAGCTAAGTTGCTAATTATTGAACTCTTTGACCAAGAGTCTTCGTTGTTGTTGTAGTATTCACTAAGTATTAATGGAAATAAATTATAAAAGTCACATCGGAATTCATTTTACCCACAGAATTAATGGAGGAAGCGTCAGAAATAGATCACGTGCACGTACATAGACTTAAAATAAATAGCGTTGTCCTCAGTCTTTGAAATTTTGTTTTTTCTTTATTTAAAAACTTCAGAGTATTTTTTTAAATTTCACGGCAATTAAAGAAAGGTCAACCTTCTTTCTTTCTATTATATGTAATCGAGCCAAACGGGAAGTCTTCTTCAACATGTTTCTTGTTAAGGATACAAAACAACCGAAACTCACACGCAAAACACCTTCTGCACCCGAACAATCTCTGCCCCCATCACATCCTTGCAACTCTGCAACATATAGATTTGACAATTTGAGCTATTGGCATCAAAAGAATAAGAAAGCAAAAAAGATTCAAACATTGAAAACAACTTCAAATCAAAGTGCAAATTTTATTAACACAAAAAATCCGATTCACTAATTTTGAACATAGTGAACTTCACCATTTTATCATAATGAACATGCATCAAGATACTCAATAGTTGTGAACTTCTGCGAGCTGATTAAATTACTTGATTCATAGATAGTCGACTATAACTTATAAGATAATAATACAGCAAGAAGCAGTAGAAAACCATATGATATGGTGATAAATCTTACTCTCCATTTCTGTCAAAGCACCACGAGCATAATCTCGGGCTGCCCAACCCAACAGATTTGCAACTAGAAAAATGAAGCCATAAACATATCTTGCCATCCAAGGATTCGATGCATTGCGAAATTGACCAAACCATGAAGAGTACTTAGATATGGTGGCCATCATGGTCGTGGCCGTACCACTCTCATTATTACGAGTACTACTGTTTGCACCTCCTTCCATTTCTTCTTCAACACATCCTCCTCTACTGAAAATCATTAACAGAACACGTGAAAAAAAAAAAAAAACTTATCATTCATTCTAGAAATAATTTTTATGTTGCCCTGAAATACAGAGAAACATATTTGTTATGATGTGAGAAACATGCATGAATGTTTTATTTATCTGCTATGCCTATGCATACAAATTGAAACTGAAGATTTTAATAAACTATTAATAAAGTTGCTTCACGTAACTGACAGAATAACTTTCATTCCGTTAAGTCTTAACAGTCGTAGAATTTTCTGGCCGACTATTTCCTATCCATATATACATAAGATTCTAATTCGATGATTTTTGACCATTTCTCTTACCGAATCATTCTCTTTGCTTTGAATCTGATTTCCAGAAGTGGACGAGTCAACTATAACTAAAAATAATACTCCCTCTCATCCTAAATATAAGACCTAGTTGACTTTTTTGGAAAATCTTAAAAAAGAAAAATAAGTTAATTATAAATTGATTTTTCTAATTTTTTCAGTTAAACTTGTTTATTTTACGTATAAACTAATGGATAATCTAAAAATATATCAAGTATATCGTAATTTAATAACCTATTTCACAACATTAATCTCTAAAAAAAAGTCAAATAGGTCTTATATTTATTACCGGAGGTAGCAATAATTTTCACCAATTTTTTTTTGAAGAATTGAAATTAATCAACGTCGTTGCAATCAAATCAACGACGATACCAGTAAAGAATTTTCATAGAATTGAAACGAGCTGGTTCTTGCACGCACATGAAAAATAAGATTCTTTCTCTGAGACTAACAATGAAACATTATACACAAGAGGTGAGCAGAATGAAATATTTGGTTTGCTTTAACTCGAAGCAATGATTGAAATTAATGAACCACTCTGTAATTCAAAATACACAGCATACGAAAGTGGAAACAGATTATTCATCCAGAAAAAACAGCTATAAAATCAAGAATAAAAATAAAAAAAAATGGACGACTCGTGTTTGCTGTTCTCAGAGAACAAATTCAAAAAGAAAGAAACAATTAAAGGCATCAGTAACAGAATGCTAGGCAACAGAGTGATTAGTAATTAGAAAGAAAATGCAGGATCGGTAATGACAGGTAGGAGTTAGAGAAAGAAAGAGGAAAGAAACAGAAAAGGAAGGCTCTCACAATGGAGCTCAAAATTAAGCGATCAAATCTTTTTTCAAGAAAGAAAGGCGAAGAGAGAGAGAGAGAGAGAGAGAGAGAATGGAGTACCTGAGAGAAATGAAGATCAATGGTGGTGTGAAGAAGGAAAGTAATAGAGAATCATGATGGTGATGATTTCTCTTGAGGAAGACGATTGCTTGTTGCTTCACACTTCTATCTATCACTCTCTTTCTCTCTTCTCTTTCTTTTCTTTTCTTTTCTTTCTTTTCTTTTGAGGAGAAGCAATCAGACAGAGACAGAGAGAGAGTTTGTTACTTTTGGCTCTTTTAAGCTTTAATAATCATTAGCCTCACCTCAGTGTATTCCATTATTTATACCAATATTACCAAATAGTAAGAAATTGCTATTTCCCTGTGTGCTTATTTCCCTAACTTCCTCCCTCCTTTACTCAATATATAATCATGTATTAATTTGATTAGATTAAGATCTCATTTAAGTTAGTTATTTGATTTATTCTCACTCTCCATTTCTTCCTTGTTTATTTTAGATAGGAATTATTAAGTTTTATTTGGAAAAATTTGAGAAAAATTAGGAAGTTGCTTATATTTAAAAACAAATTGAAATTTGAAAGTGGTAACTGAGAAAGTAATTGTTATTGTTGTTAAACTTGCGAGTTGACTTTCCCTTATCATTTTTATAGTTCTAAATGTGTAGCAAGTCATTTAAATTTGTAAGCCTCTAAATTCGATAAAAGAAAACTACAGTTTTTTTACCTTTCTACCTTAAACAAAATCGAGTTAATTTACTTTTAAAACAATTTAAATTATTTTTATTTGATCATAATTTAATAAATTTATATATAAATTTAATAGAAATTTCTTTTTTCTATATATTTTGGTAAGTTTAAAATGTTAATATATTCAATACAAGGGTTTATATTTAAAAAAATATTTAAGTCAATATATTGTTATTTTTTGTATTTCTATTTAATAACATATTGAAAACACATATTTATTAATAAAAACAAACTCTTACCCTCTCCAGTCTTTAATATATGAGTTCAAAATTTGAATAGTTTTGAATTAAATTAAAATATAAGAACTCTCGCATACATTCTCTTATCATTCAAAAGTAATTTTTACATGTTTTATTTGTTTTGCGCTGTTGCATCACAGCAGATAATAATAGGGAATAGGAAAAAACTTATCTCAAGTACTTGACCTCAATTACATCCATTAAGCCATTAAGAATTAGACACATGTCCAACTAACCCACACCACTAACTCCTCCTTTTCTCTCTCCTCCATGTGTTAGTTGTGTATGGGTTAGTTGGACATGTATCAAATTCTTATTGGGTAATGGATTTAATTGAGGTGAAGTACTTTAGGTAAGTTTTTAAGATTTAAGTTTACTCTGCGGTTTTACATCATTCTGACGACTCACTCACGAGTTTGGTACGTACTATTATAAGCTTTATTCTTGTTTTTCTGTTTTCTTTTTAAGATTTAAGTAGTACTTCCTTTTAAAGTCTTTCGCCAAAATTATTACCCATACCACGCTTCCCTTTCCAGTTTCCACATTGAGAGCTCATAGAAAGGATCAGCCTTTTAAGACAGTTTAGATCGATTTATAAATTTATATCATATTTGAATGGTTTAATTTTATTTTTTTAAAAAAAAAATATTTTTGATAGATGGTCCAAATCAATTACTCCCACTACAATCCTACATATATAAGATAACTTTGTTCCTTTTTGAAGTTAAAGAATTAAATAAGACCAATAAATTATTACATATATATGTTACATGTAATTTGATTTATAAGTATCTTTATAATAAGAATAAACTAGTTTTAAGGGGAAAATAACTATAAATAAATCAAAATGATTAATTTTAAATTGTTAATTCATTTCTCTAAAAAGTCAAAATAATCTTATAGGAGTATATAATAAAACCAAATGGGAGTACGAGCTCATGTTTAATTTTCTTATAAACAATTAGGCACCTTGAGCTCACTAAGGCCAAGATAATTCAGAGCTATTTTTATAGATAATCTATCACCAATATTATTTTTATAGATAGCTAGAGTAATTCACATTGTTAAGATTCAAACCCTTCATGACATGTTTATAAGTCAATTTTTTTATCAATTAGATTGCCAGAACTCATCATTTTAATTAATGAGTTTTCAATGTGTTCTATTACTCTGAAATACTTTTATGTTAAATGATTTTTACTTAAAAGTAGCTCATTATTCATAATAGTGTGAATCTTTTACAAATTTTATACTACTATTTTACATTCATGGTTATAAAGTTGATGCTGATGATTATTACTTATTAATAATTTGGTGTATAAGTATAAAATGTTCAACATTACATTTACACTAGGTGAGAGAAATATTAATTTATTTAACCAATCATTAAGTGGTACAAAATGTAAGTAATTATTAAAATACTACATGAATTTTTCGTAATACATACATACATACATACATACATACATACATACATACATACATACATACATACATACATACATACATACATATATATATATATATATATATATATATATATGGTGTGTGTGTGTGTGTGGTATTGTAAGTAGAAATGTGAAAACGCCAAGTTTTGGAGAAGCAAGTGTTGGTTAGAAAGGTGCACACACAACATATGGAGATGGTGGTTGGTAATTTAGGGATCGTAATTATGTCAGAGGAGATTTTGTTGTTTCACGCCAAAGTTTGCTCCATGTAATAACATGATTATGCTTCTCGTGATAGTAAGTAATTGTAATGGGGCACCCTATTATTATTACAATATGCATGCATATAAATAGCTTCATTACACATTATGACCATTGAAGTTCACATGGTTTGTGACTTTTTGGTTTTAGTAAAACTGAGCTACATAATAACTATTTCTGTAAATGGATTGCAAATAAATCCGTGAAGATTTGTGTGTTTAACCATTTTTAAAACTCACTAGCTAGATTTTCCTTTATAAAAATAAACACAAGAATTGGGATTTATTATTAAGATTCAAAGGCCAAAACATATCTATATAAATATATAAAATTATACATGAGCATATATTGAACTCCTAGTATATCAACACACAAACAGCTGGGTGGACCAATTACACCAGTACTTCAGTGAACTAGTCCCTAAGCAGTTGGTTCGATTAAAAAATAATATGAGCAATGCATTTCTTTGAACTAGCTAACGTTGGAGAGCTGCAGTTTGTTTAATTTAAATATCAGATCAATACTCTTTAGTTTTTGTTATGACCAATTTGGTTTGAAGTATCTCATTTTATGCTAAAATATTGTAATTGGAATTTCTTAGAATCACACGAATGAGTTTATGGCATTTGAATATATAAAAATATTATGAGCCACAAGACGATCCACTAGTTATTGGAGTCTTATTGTGAATAACATGATTCCTTGAATGCGAAAAGAGTATACAAAATAGTATAAAAATAAGCCTTAAATGAACCATGGTAGTACTGCATGTGTCTCAATTCGAATCAGCTATTTTAAACAATGAGTTGGTGGTGACAGAATTTTGACTAATATATTATACTACCTCCGGTGCTAAATTTAAGACATAATTGACTTTTTTTGAAGAGATTAATGTTGCAAAATAAGCTATTAAATTATGACATATTTGATATATTTTTAGATTATCTATTAGTTTATAGGTAAAATAAACTAGTCTAAGAGAAAAAAATTAGGTAAATCAATTTATAATTAACTTATTTTTCTTTTTTAGGATTTTCCAAAAAAGTCAACTAGGTCTTATATTTAGGACCGGAAGGAGTATATAGGAGTTTTTTTTTCATGTTTTTTGAAATAATAATGGAATTAAACTGGAGACTTAGTCAGTACTAGAACTAACACAATCTTCCTCTAACAAGGCCTCTAAATCTGCAGAAGTTTGATTTTGATTAATCTGTTGAAAGGCACCTCATCGTCAATAGCTTGTTTAGCTAGAAAATCAACCGCATTGTTGCAAGACCTTAATTAGGATGAGTATAATGTTGATGACCCAATAATCATATTAACCACCATAAGCATTTAGAAGAATAGATTTACAATAGTAGTTATTGATATCTCGGAAAAACAGGCGGTGTAAATAAACAAAGGGTTAACATAACTTTTAGTCCCTAGAGTTTTCATTCATTTGGGTTTTGGTCCCTATAGTTTAAAAGCTGTGGTTTTGGTCCCTAAAGTTTATTTCTGTTTATAGAGTTAGTCCTTATGAACTTGACGGTGTTAAATACGATGACATGACACTAACACCGTCAAGTAGGCTTATGTGTCTTATGACAGATGTGCTGACTGGGCATCTTATTTATGGCTGATGTGGCAAACTTATATTTTTTAAAAAAAAAAAAACAAAACCTCACCGTCTCCATTCTTTCTTTCTTCCCCTTCCCCACCCATTCTCAAGATCCGTTTCATTAACTTTAAACTATAATACCTAAAATTATTTTTCTTGTCCTGTTCCTTTTTCCCATTCACCCAAGATCACTCCTTTCTCTACTTTTTCCCCAATCAGATATCCCTCCTTCTCAACTCACCATTTTTTAGTTTCCTCTGTCAATTTCGTCTTCTTTTTCTTTAAATCCTTCTTCGTTTTTCATTTTCCCATTAATCTCATAAATGGGTCACACTAAAACCCACAGTCCTGAGGCATCCCAAAACTTGGAAAACATACGAGATCCATTTGTGAGTCATAGTGATGTTGTCTTGTTCTGTTTCAAACGGCATGTTGAGGACGTCAGACGGCCATCGGCGACTGAGTAGAGGGTGGGGAAGGTGAAGAACGAATGGAGACGGTGAGAGTTTTGTTTTTTTTTAAAAAAAAATATAAGTTTGCCACATCAGCCATAAATAAGATGCCCAGTCAGCACATCTGTCATAAGACACATAAGCCTACTTGACGGTGTTAGTGTCATGTCATCGTATTTAACACCGTCAAGTTCATAAGGACTAACTCTATAAACAGAAGTAAACTTCAGGGACCAAAACCACAACTTTTAAACTATAGGGACCAAAACCCAAATGAATGGAAACTCTAGGGACTAAAAGTTATGTTAACCCATAAACAAACAAACATCCACTGCATCAATTTCAATTAACCTCAAATAATGTCATTTTGAAATAAAAAAATATCACTATAACATTATTGTACCTCAATAACTCTACTTGGTTAGACACTATGCGATTTATTCATATATATACTTATTATATATTTATATTTTTTAATCAAATATTATATATATATATATATATATATATGAACAGTAATTCAATATAAATGTATAAATTACTCTCTTAGATACTTGTTATAATATAAGTTAGACACTTGAATTTGATCTCAACTATAATATTTTAATATATTTATCTTTTATTTTCATCATTTTTCCCTCAAATGAATTTGCATAACTTATAATCTCACGTATAATCTAATGTTACCATAGATTAATTATAATGTGGAGAAATCATGTCATAGTTGTTCAAATTATCCAACTTATTTTTTTGATTCATGTCCAACTTATTTTATGTGCATAGTCCATCCATATTAATTAATTATATTGAGAACTAGAGATAATATATGTGGTTTACTTAGATTTTACTAATATTTATATATAGTTGAATTATTGGCTCGGTTTAATTAATTCCCATCATGCACTTTTTAAGTACCCCGCTGAAAGCCTGAAATCTTGAATACTTTGGTTGAAATCCCACAGAATCGTAGGTACGAGCTAAGGGCACTATTTTTGGTAATTTGAACTAAGGGTATTTGAATATATAAATTGTGCGAGACACAAGATAATCCACTAATTATTAATGGAGTCTTATTGTGGACAGCAAAATTCGTTGAATGTCAAAAGAAGAATAAAAAATTATAGATAAATGTGCACAACAATGAAATTAAATAAGAGATTGGGTCCGTAAATTATTTAGAATATATGTGTTCAATATATCACCGTCCCATATCAGAGAAAATGGTCCCTTGGTGGATTCCTAAACCACTCAGCACTATCAGTGCACATATAGTACGATCCACTATATATAGTTCAAAAGGCCAAGTTCAATTTTTATTCTTGATGAAGAGATTTTACCTATTTATTTACAAGTATCTGGCATTACTAACAATCAATCGACGACTCCACTTCATATGAATCAATGAGTGTCTACATTAAGAAAATCTTATTATTAAATTCAAGTAATTATCTCAATTGCATGCATACATATGACCCAAACACAAACCCATAACCAATTGATCTAAACATATAATTTCTTTTTTGCGTAAAAACTTCTGGTATCAGCTTTTTGATAAATGATAGAAAAGACATCTTACTAACCCACTTTAAATCATTCGAGCAACGCCGGCAATGTATATTTTGTTTTTTTATTAACTTTTGCCTCGTTGTTGAATAGTTACTCCCCCAGTCACAATCGTTTTGCGTAAAATGCACGCACCCAAGTATACATGCTTTCTCTCAACGCTCCAATACAAGCCATACAAAGTTGGAGGGGATGCTAAGACCAAAATCACTGGTAGCAATTTGGTGAAGCTGATATTTTAGAAAATGACTAGTCTCTTTTTGGGCATGATGAGAGTAGAAAATGACTAGCTTGATTACGTTGATATATTCCTAACAGTAGGTTCTAGTTTGATCGCGTTGCGTGGCCATGATAAGATCGACCATATATTTTCCATTACTTGGTCAATTAAAATAAAATTTGCATGCCAAACAATAATGTATCTAACGTGGATGATTTTGCATGCTTCTTGCAGAAAAATATTCCCATAAAGTATGAGTGTGACGATTTGGATGAAACAAGGAAAGAGATAACATCATATTATGTTGGTACTATTCGATCAGTTGGTGTTGGTTTTAGTGGGATGAATATTAATTAGCTTCTTAAGCACGACGAAATCTGTCTTGAGTTTAATTTTGTCAAATGTAGAAAATGCAATTTTGAAAGCTATCCTAGTTAGGCCTAATGATATTTGAATTTGACCCAATCAAATAGACATATATAAGAAAACCAAAAAAAATAATATGGGAACATATTAGAGCTAGGTTGAAAATGTGGAATACTCCCTCCGTTCCTGAATATAAGACCTAGATAACATTTTTTTTTTGGAAAGATTAAAGTTGCGAAATAGGTTATTAAATCATGACATATTTGATATCTTTTTAGATTATCCATTAGCTTATAGGTAAAATAAACTAGTTTAAGAGAAAAAATTAAGTAAATCAATTTATAATTAACTTATTTTTTGCTTTTTTTAGGATTTTTCAAAAAAGTCATCTAGGTTCTATATTTAGGAACGGAGGGATTATTATTTTGTAACTCACATAGACACAGGTCGGCCTAATTCGAAGAATCTAACTGATATATCAGATATCAATGTCATTTTAAGGAAATAATATATATTCTTTTAAATAAAATTAGGGTGTGTTTTACAATTAAATATCATTTTCAACATATAATTAATCACTAAAAACAGTGCTCAAGTAAAAAATATTTAGTCACAAATTTTCGTGACTAAATTAATTTAAAGACATCATTTCACCTACACATAATTAATTTGCATTTTGTAACAATTTTTTTATAATGAAACCTTTGCTAATTTTTTTGATGACTTCACTGTTCCCATAGTACTTATAATAAGATATGAATGTTACTCCCTCCGGTCCTAAATATAAGACCTAATTGACTTTTTTGAAAAATCCTAAAAAACAGCAAAATAAGTTAATTATAAATTGATTTACCTAATTTTTTCCTTTAAACTTGTTTATTTTACTTATAAACTAATGGATAATCTAAAAATATATCAAATATGTCATGATTTAATAGACTATTTTGCAACCTTAACTTCTCCAAAAAAAAGTTATCTAGGTCCTATATTTAGGACCGGAGGTAGTATTATCTTTTCTAAATTAAAAAGACAAATAATAATATCACGAGGTTAAAATCAAGTGTTATAAACTTGTAACCTTCTTGTAATAAAAAAAAACTTGTAACCTTCTCCCTACATGCATAAATAGCACTAGAGTGTGTTTGGTTCGGCTTGTGGAGAGGTGATTTATTTTTAAGGTGACTTATTTTTAAGTCAGTTGAAAAATAAGTTCTAGGTTGGCTTATTTTAATGCTTGGATGAACTTTGAAAAAAGTGGCTTATTTTCTCATTTGACTTATAAACATGTTTGGATGACTTTTTGTTTAAAAGGGCTTATTTTTAAGTCATGTAGAAAAATAAACTGACTTATTTTCAGAAATAAGCTACCTTGTGTGACTTATAAATAAGCTGACTTATTTCAAATAAGCTGGGTGAAAAATAAATCCAACCAAACATAAAAAAAGTCACACACCCAAAATAGGCTGACTTATTCAAAATAAGCCAGCTTATTTTGAAAAATAAGCCCAACCAAACATAAACTACCTTGTGTCGCTTATAAATAAGTTGACTTATTTTCAGAAATATAACGTCTTTGGCAAAATGTTTCCAATATATAGATTTGTCAGATAATGATTAAATGTAGTTTGATAGAATTTCATTTTTTGGACTGAAAAAATATTCTATCAAAGTATTACTTTTGGAAATTAGAAATCAAACAATTAATTTTTGGGTTGAGAGATTGCAGAGAATGGTCACCAGATCTATCCATATATTATGACGGAAAGCAGATTTTCCTTTTATAATGCGCTTTGTGAGGGATTCCATGGCGTTCCAAGATTTAAGAGTCTTTCTCTCTATGTATGTACCTTTTTTTTTCTTTTCTCTTTCTTGTTTTTTTCTCTTTTCATGTTTATGAGTTTTGGATAATTGAGAATGCAACGTTAGAACTTTCATCACTTCACGCACAAATACACAATGTCACATTCCTGCTTTCAGCGCATTTCTCTTTTTAGAATTGAATATTGAGCCGAATATATATTTTATATCCCATTTTATTCTCATGGGAACGATGTTTGATTGTGTTAATTGGCATATAATTAACGAAATTTCAACAAAATTTAATTTATATAAGTAGTCCATATGTGAAATTCTCAGCCCATATTTTTCAAATGATAATTTGATTTTTAATTTATTCGAAGAAAAATTATATTTTGAAAGTTTATATTGGGTGAAATTACTTGTAAATCTCCCACTAAATCTTCATTCATCGAAGATATACTAGAAATTTGTCGCAGAACCCAAGTTCTAAGACGAATACAACTTTTCTTTTAACGTATGTAACTCTTCTTTTATGTATTATACTTTTGATTATATATATTGTTTTTGGCCAACTACTTTTGATTATATATTAAAGTGCAAAATTTCAGAGATAGAATAAAAAGCTTCCGCACATAGTTAAAGAGATATTGCAAACATTTGTAAACACGTTACATCCTCTAATTATGAGTTGCATGCATGTGTCCTATTTTAGAGGCAAAATAAAAGTCATTTTTGAATATAGCTGGAAATAAAACATGCATAGAGCTGAAAAAGAGTTACGTCGTCAGTTCTCCAATAATGAGTTTTATCGATCTACTCAAGAACATAAGTGTTTTCGATGAACGAGTTTTCAACAATATTTTCAAGATTCTTTTTTCAATTAGATAACAAGGATAGATGGGCATACCATTACTTAAAGTGTCCTTGCACCCGTCAAGAAAAAGTTGCTAAAACTTTTGAATGTAGAGTAGTTCATAGCTAGAATAAACATGAAGAGACTCTTCATTAATAGCTTATTATTAGAAGACATGATGAGATAGTTATCTAGACATGCATTATTAGCTTACTAATCTCTATCAAGATGCTGAGAAAAAAGTCCCTCCGTTCCTAAATATAAGACCACTTTCACATTTCAATTTGTTCCTAAATATAAGAAAATTTTCTAATATAATTTCCAACTTTTTCCCAAATTAACAATGTTAATAGTTATTAATAATAATCAAACAATAGAGGGAGAGTGGAGATAAAGATGTATGATTAATTGATAATATCATATCATAATAGTTAACTTAACTAACATCCTTAATTAACATTGCAATGATCAAGAATATGTGAGCCTCATCAATTGAGTCATTAAGGATATTAACTTTGTTGAATCAAACGGACATATACAACATATATTAATCATATATATATAACATGTCACCTTATTCAAAATAAGTAATACAGCGAAAGTTCATAAATACCTCAGCTCCCATCATTGCTATGATTTGATCTTGATGGTAACTATATGATATATCTGTTGACTGCAAGAAAAGAGCATGAAAGAAGAGAGATGTCTTCTGATAGTGATCGGCACAGTGATAGGTGTTTGTTGTTGCCTTTAGCAGTCAAGGAACCCTATCCAGAGAAGGTCTCTATATTATAACTTTAGATTATCTAGTGCCTTTTGTTAAAACGTTGTTATGTCTTCCCTATCAGAAAACTCTCCTTTATATAGATAACCTTACCTAAACTCTAATTTGATTTATTGTCGCTAAAATGTTGACTATGGGCCACCTAATTATTTTATTATTAATCCTAAAGATATAACTAGACATGATACTAAATATATAACTAGATATACTAAAGATATAATATACAATAATAAAAAAATAACAAACTTAGCTTCCCTACATTTTATATTCGGGACAAGGGTTTGAGATATTTCTCTCATGAAATTAGAGGCAGACTCTCTTCTTTTCAAGGGTTGGCTCTAATATAGTTTTTATCAAGGGGTTATGTCTTTCCTATCAAGGGAATGATGAAGATGTATGGTAGGATTCTTGGCGGCGGCGACTCTCTCTTACCGGCCAATTTAGGGTTATGTCATTTTTAGCACTTCTATCATTTATTTTTAGAGACCTTTATTTTGTATTTCCAATGTTCAATGAAATAATATTTTATTTGACAAAAAACAGGATCTTGAGATCATGCAAAAGGGCCAAGCTTGAGATCTCTTGATCAGCAATATTGTGGCATGTGATTTTGAGTTTTCTTGCTCAAATAACTACTTACGTGACACTTCTTTTGGTCGTAAATATAAGATCTTGTTGTCTTTTCTGTGAAATACTAAAAAAGCAAAATCTGTTAATTATAAATTGATATACCTAATTTTTTTTCCTTAAACTAGTTTGTTTGACCTATAAACTAATGGATAATCTAAAAATATATCAAATATGTCATAATTTAATAACCTATTTTGCAACTGTAATCTCTCCAAAAAAAATGTCAACTAGGTCTTATATTTAGGACCGGATGAAGTATAAGAGTTCAAAATTTGAATATTTTTTTTCAAAATATAAGAGCTCACCTTACATTTTTTTTATTTAATTTAATGTGTTATTTCCTACTTTGCCCCAACTCTCTTTCATATTTTTTAGTGTTTATGTATTTATCTCTTTAATTGTATCATAATATTATGGGTAATATTGGAAAAAAACATTAATTTCAGATATCTAATTAGTGTTTATATGTTTTCTTAAAAAGTGTGTTTGTGTTATTAGACTCTTATATTACGGATAGAAGAAAGTAGCTTTTAAGATACAATATGATTCTCTGAAGATTGAAGCTAGAGTTTACTCATTCCATTGAGTAACGAATTAGTCTTAAGTCCGAAGAGTTACTTTGAAAAAGATGCCTCATATGCTCTCAAATTTTAGCTAATTTATAGAACATTTTTCCTATAAAATAGTGCGTGATAAATAAATCACAAATGTTGGGCAATTATCTACGCATTAGTTACTGTTTTATTTTATGTTTTTTATCGAAGTTCAAAGAAGTATTTATCAAATTTGGGATAAATTTACAATTCAATCAATATTTTTTGCTTTAATTACACTTCTTAATTTGTGTGCAAATACCTGAGAAGACCTATAATTTAAAACAAATAAGTATGATGAATATATAAAATTTCAAAAATGATTAGTTAAAATACAATATAAATTAGCTACATATGCATAATAATCTTAATCTAGGCCATCTAAAGGATACAGACATACAGTAGCGAAGCATGAATTGAAAAAGTCGTCAATCAAGGAAGCCTCGGTTCCCAAAATATTGAGTTTACACTTTTTATGGTGAAAGTCAATTGGACCATTTTACTTTGTCTGAACGAAATGGCGATGCGTAACATCCGCAATCTTCATTCTGCATTGGATATTGAATATTTATAACTCCCAAATATTTTAATTTATTAGGACTGCTAGTCCTGTTTTTAGTTGCAAGTACATCAATAATGGTGGGTATAAATTGAAGCATCTCCTCCGGGATTAAGAATGAAAGATGGAAAGTTAACCATGTAGAACCCTTGTCATCACAAGCAAGGACAAAAAAACAAACATAATGAAACCTATGTAAATTAAAGTGTACAGTGTTGTAAAAGCCAAACCCGAAAGCGAACTAGAGAAGACTTTAAGTCACGGTTCTCGCGGTCGGATTGGTAAGACAAATGGTCGAACTGATGACGTAATAATTAAAGAAAAAATATCTTACTTTTAACTATACCTTACATATAAATAAACATGGAAGCAAATTGTGATCGTTTAATCTCTTAATTTTTAATAAGAGATCATTGATCAAGAAACTTATGAAATAAATCAATTTTTGTACTTCTTCTGTTCCTACATATAAGATCACTTTTAAAATTCAACTTGTTCCTAATTATAAGATCACTTTCTAACTTTTCCCAACTTTTTCCGAAATTAAACCCTACAATGTTTATCTATAATAACAAGCAAAAGAGGGAGAGTGAGTATAAATGTATATAGTTAAGATAAATTGGTAATATCATGCATGTACAAATAACTAATAACTTAACCAACTTACTTTATCTAATCAAATTAGGGAAAGTGATTTTATATAAAGGAACGGAGGGAATATTTGACTATGGAAAAAGCGGATTAAATAATATTTTTCTAGTGAAATTAACAATGATATATTTGACAATAATATATATTTACGATTAAACAATAAAATAAACAATAATATATATTAGAAGAGGAATATACACTTAAAAAATTTGGGATTTGTGATTTGGTCTCTTTTCTGATGAAATAAAGTATTGGGTTTATTTTTTCCCTCACTTTTCTGGTGGGTGAAAATGGACTGATCGATTCTCCTAAAATAGTCTTCTGGCTCGAAAAGGCCCAACACGGTTAAATTGCAAAAGCGATTATTCCATATGAGACAAGCCGTTGTGGGGGGGAGGGTGATGCTCCGACCGGTCGAACCTTCCAGCTCCTTCTGTCTTTAATAATACTGGTGTATATAGATAATTTAATGTTACAAAGGGCCCTAACTTGCAAATGAAACTAAATTTCTAAGTACCATCGTTGGTCATGATATTGTGTAAATTCATGTCCTCGCTAAGAGCTTCAATTCATTAAGAGCATGGGTAGGTATTAAGGATATAAAAAGGCAATGGACGAAGGAAGAAATATTTGCACAGGAGACAAATTAAACTTAAGTCACCAAGAATGATAGCCTTCAAGTTCAAGACCTCAGTCAGGATCATCCATGCCACCAAGCGTGCAACTTCTGTTTTAAAGCTATATTCAAAGTAGAGTACATAGAGCTCAGTCAAAGAATAAAAAAGAAACAGGAAAAGTTGAAGTAGCTAGACAGGTAGAAAAGAATGGCTGCTATGTAACACAACTTGCTGCATCATATTTGGAGAAACATCCATGATCACAAGTTATTTTTTGGACCCAGGAAAAATTGAATCTCCCATTTTTATTAGCTAGAAAAAATTTTACAAGAGGTGGCCATCATTAGGAAGTGACCAAACTTCACCATCTACAAGGCAGGCAACTATACACTAGGCTTTTAAATACCAATCAGCAAGGCTAAAAGATGGGGTGATACAACTCAATCAATCCTAGTTAAATCTATTGACTCTCATCTTCAACATCAAAACTTCCGTCATCAATGTGATTACCAGGCCAATGTCTTCATCAGAGCTACAACCTACCATGACATTGGCTTGCGAATGCTGAAACTTTTCTATGGCATCTCTAGCTTCAGACACCAAGGCAACGTAATAGTTGATTAATATATATACTTTTCATGCAGTACCTTGTTCTTAAATTACTTCAGTATATTGACCACATGGGCTATTGAATCTTGAAAGGGGCTTCCCATGGCACATAAAATTTTGAAACCGAGAGAAACTTCAAAATTTTAAAACTTTGATTTTGAAGTTCTTCTAGACTCAAATAATGTTTGGCCGCATGTTATTCAGCTGCAGGTGTTACTCAATGAAGAAATTGTCTTTTAAAATAATAAATTACATGCTAAACTTAACTTCAAAACATGTGAGTGAAATAATTACTACTACCTCCGGTCCTAAATATAGGACCTAATTGACTTTTTTTGGAAAGATTAAGGTTGCGAAATAGGTTATTAAATGATGACATATTTGATATATATTTAGATATTATCCATTAGTTTATAGGTAAAATAAACTAGTTTAAGGGAAAAAATTAGGTAAATCAATTTATGATTAACTTATTTTGTTTTTTTAAGGATTTTCAAGAAAAACTCAATTAGGTCTTATATTTAGGACCGGAGGGAATATCACGTTCAAGGGGCAGAATTGACATTTCCATGCATGCTCATGTTCTTCTTCATCATTGGATTTTCTTGTTCGGGGAGTTCTAGGTGTTTGTTTCAAGTGGTGAAGGAATAACCGACTTCAACGGTGTTGTTAAGCTTGGAGGGAATCCAAAATGAGATGGAAAAGCCACCAATTCAAACGCCGAATATTTATGAGCTACGTACTTACCAATGGAATTGTTTATGGGCCCAAGCCCACCCCGGTCATATTGGGCCAGCATTTCCTTTAGTATGTTTTTGGAGACCACACCACACCACTTGATTATGCATCCATCTTGGGATTATAATATATTACTGTTTACTGGAAATTACAATTTAATCTTCACTATTATGCTTGATCTCTCCACATACATATTACATACATATGGATCAACAAAAAGACACTAGAGTATTGGCTTTCCAGAGGATCGGAGCTTCAGAAACACCAACATGTCCTTAAAATTTAAAGCATATTAGTATAATATGAGAAAAGAACAGCTTCGAAACTATTCAACACTATGGCTTGACGGTGAGAGCAGTTTAGTGTGACCAATCTAAATGAAAAAAGAAATCCTAAGAAAGATGTTTTCATGGGCTTAAAAGTAAGCCCATAGTTAAAATTGAGTAGACCATACAGACACCATCCCATGTTACGATATATTTTTTTTTTTTTTACCCAAGGGTATCCCCACCCGCGTGTCAAGTGAGACTAATCTCTCGCTGTTCTGAAGTCCCATATAGGGGGTAGACAGCTGGCCTGTGAATTTGCTCCATTCGCAAGAGCTAGGGATCGAACCTCCAACCACTTGTTTAAGGGACGAGAGTACTTACCACTCACGCCAACCCGCCAGGTTCATGTTACGATATATTTGATCTCAATGGTTAGTGTCGAGTAGCTTATAATTGAATCAATGCAGAAGCCTGAGCAAAAAAATTATGGGAAAATTAATTTGAGGTCCCCCACAAGGGACTTAATACTAGAAAAGTCTCCAAAGTTGAAAAAATTAATGTAGGGTCCCAAAGGACCTCACTTTAATATACTTGAAAAGTGAAAAGTTACTGGGCGAACCTTGTGACAAGTTACTGGGTACGCTTGACAACTCTTTGGGCAAACCTTGACAAGTTACTGGGCACATGTTAATTTTCCCAACTTTTGGGACTTTTCAAATATATTAAAGTGAGGTCCCTTGGGACCCTACATTAATTTTTTCAACTTTTGGGACTTTTCTAGTATTAAGTCCCTTGTGGGGGACCTCAAATTAATTTTCCCAAAAAAAATCAATGCAGAAGAATATATTCAAAAAAGATTTCACATAATACATATATACAAGGATAAATAATTAAGCTTTTCAAGAGAAGAGATCAATATTTATAAGTAAAGTTATTATTGAATTAACATTAATGTAAAATCCCACTTAAAAATTCGGTGCCCAATGAAAATGAGGAGTTTTAAAGAATATTTGATTGCAAATTTCTTCAAGTTTATGTCTTTCACGAATCACAAGTGTGAAATTTGACTTCTGTGTACTGCACATGCAATGAGACAAAAGAAGGTAGAGAAATCTGTTTTTTTTTTGTTATATTTCTTTTGATCGTTTCTGCCCATTCCTTTTTATAAAGTTTTTGATCAAATGACACATACCCATTAATTTAAATGAATTGACACATCTTTTCATTTAAATTTAAATTAAACAAAATGGTATATTGCATTTAATAACCCAATATTTCTGAATAATTATATTCAGACTACAAACACACATTTAGGTATAATTCGCCCAGGGTGAACAGGGCCTAGACCTTTTTCTTACTGAAAATAATCCAAACAAGGATAGTATTTACTTTATATACATAACAGTTTTGAAGTGAGTGAGTGGATCGAAACTTGAAAGGTGAGAAGTAAAATCAAAATCGAAAACAAACATGCGTTGATTTTATGATATCAATTGATGGGTTTTATTGTTTGTGTGTTTGTTTTTTCAAGAATATCATTCTCATGAGATGATATTGCAATAGTAATAGATGTACATATATATATGTACATCATTTTCAAGTTGTCTGGCAAACGAGAAAGCCAGCTGAATTGTGCCATTCTCCTTTGGCTAAGTTATCATAAATTGTCCTTTTCTTCTTCTCCTTCTTCGTAAGTTGCTGCTTTGTTTAAAACACTGACAGTTATGCTTCCTTTTTCATTTATGATCAATTATTGGATATGCTAAAACATGCAAAAATTTTGGAAAAAGATGGCTGAAATAATATCACACTACAAAAGCCTCACCTTAAACTGATTAACATTTATAAAAATTCCTACTTGTGAGCTTTTCCATGCATTTTGTGTCTTCTTCAAATGCCTTCATAAATTAGTTGGCACTATATAGACTCTTAATAGCTTGTGCTCTAAACCCTTTTGCACCTTCTCCGCCATTAATTGGATAACCAACATCTTTATTGTAATAGTGATAGTAATTTTTTTCAGTGGCCTTCTCTGGTCTTAATATATAGTTTATCTATAATTCAATAAAGATGCCGATGGATCCCAAAACAAGATAATTCCCCACTATGTTCATTGTTTTAATCTCAAAGACTCAAACTAATTGCATGCTGCACCAAGTTTAAATAATTGAAAATATTATTTATGACTAATTTAAGAGTTGGAAACACACACACCCACGTACAAACTTAAGTTTGTGTTTGTGTGTGTGTGTGTGTGTGTGTAACCACTTCACAAAAATTAAAAAAGTTAGTTAATTTTGGCCGCTTAAACATTATGTCTTGAGCTACACTCAATTGTGAAAGACAGTGCTTAATTTGATTTATTCACATAACCATATAAGAAAGAAGTAAATTTTACAAATTGTATGCTTTTTTAAGAATAGTACCTCTTAAAATTATTGATTCTTCTCTCTCTACCTAATTATTGCGTAGCCCACTTTATGATTAACTAATGAGATTAGTTTTGAAAAAAAAAGTAATTAGTCTTCGAAATAATTAAAACAGAGTCTTATTATTAAAAAGATTAAAGACAAACTTTTCAAAAGGATTATATATTTAAAAAGAAAAAAGAACAATGAGAGTAAATAAAATGAATGCTTTTCTAACTGTTTGCCCATGATCAATAATTTTGGGAATGGAATATTGTATGTGGGTTTGCCCTTTTTGGAGGGTAAGGTCTTATTCACACCAAAACTTGTTGGGACATGTCGTATGTGGGAATCATCTAAATAAACTAATGAAAATTGCAATGGTAAAAAGAACCAGACGAAGTCGAAGAAAAGAAGCAAATGTTTGTGTGAGTTTATTTAAAATGGAGTGGGAATCTTTTAAAGGTCGTGAGGGTAATGTAATTGTAATGTGAGTTAAATATTTTCTTTATGTGATAATTTCAATTATAAATGGGCAATGTGTGCTCCCTTATCTTGAAATAGGGACTTGTCTGCTCTTTTTTTAATACGTGGGAGTGAAGAGGTCAATATCACAAGCACCACTTTGTGAAAAGCCATCAATACGCTTGACCTAATCACAGCCTGTCCCTCGAGACTCTAATTAAATGTTACTTACTTCCTTGTTGAGGTAACGCCACAAGTCAACTAACTTATTAACCTCACAGGCTCACATAAATCTGAATACACACACTTATCTGGTCGGTCTTATGAGGAAGAGAAAGAAACGTCTAATTTGTATAATTTTTTTGTCACGTCGTTACAATTTTATATAAATGTAGAATTTTATATAATTTATACTATAATCTCATTCAGAGTATTAAGTCATTGATTGTTAAGGTTTTATTTGTTTTTAGTGAGAAACATGGTAAAAGAAACTTATAAAAGAAGAATAAATACAAATTTAACCACATCCCCATAATTGAATTAAAAAAACAAACAACTCATTGACTCTGACTTAGACTTTGGAATAGCGAATAGAAAAGGTTAAAATTAATAAATGTAATTAGTAATTACTAGTGAATCTTATATTTTTGTACTCATATTATGGATGGAGCCTTATGTTTTTAACACGAAGAGTGTTTTTAACACGAAGAGAGGGGGGAGAGATAGAGAGAAAAGGCTTGATATTGCATACCACGTGAATGTAATATACATGGAGGGCCCATTTCATTAAGGTCACTGTCCCTTTTTCGTGGTGGTTTTTATGCCTTTCTTTGCATCTTTCTACATTTTCCATTCATGAGAGAAGGTAGAAAAGGACAAGTGGAAGGCCCATATTTTCCCTCTTTTCTCTTTCTCTTTTTTACTTTAACGTAATTGGTGGGTGAATTGAAATATTAATTGATTGCAACGGTAGTTCGGTGTAGTTTCGTGTTTTTATTGAATATTGATCCACATGACTTCACCCCGGATTAATAAATTTCTGTAACCCCATTCAAAAAAAATGCACTAGGGTTGCAGATATAAATTTCAACATTAATTGATTCAATTCAATAAATATATAACATGTACCCACGATCAATTTTTCTTTTTAAAAATAATTGGGAGGCCTGATGCACCAATTTATGCGACCCACGTTACTCTCACTGACTTGGAACCAGAAGAAGCTTCATGAAAATGGAGAGCACTTTGGGGAAAGGACCCTAATTGGAATATAAATTCTTTTAAGCTATCAAGAGCTTCGTTGACTAAGAAGAACAAGCAGTAAATTGAATGGTCCATTGAGATTAGTCTGTGACCAATACTAAAAACTAGCAGAAAGCAAAAGTATTTAAAGCAGTAAAAATATTGGAGACATTGAGCTCTATAGGAAAAGCAAAAAGAAAAGAGGCATAGTGTGAGGCTGTGAGCCTTTATGAACTGGTTGGTAATGGTATAGGGGATTTGGAGGGAAGGGCGACGCAAAATTTGAGTTGGTTTTGAAAACAAAAATTGGAGAGGTGGGGTGGGATTATAAAATTTTGCTTAAGGGAAAAAATTACCCAATACCTATATGATGAGTTGGTCATAATCCAACTAGTTTTTGTCTATTTTTTTCTCAACTTAAAAAAAATATTGTTGCTTCTCTAACAATAATCATTTAAAAGATAGATGAGGGGAAATAAAAAAATTGTGGAAATTGATCCTTAAATTCAATCAAATTAGATAAATAAATTTAATATTTTGGAAATTGATTGAAAGTTTTTCCCACAAATATTTTCCCTCACTTTCTCCCCCTCTAAATCCCTTTCATGCCACAAATATTTTCCCTCACTTTCATCTCATCACAAGCACAACAGTATGAAATGTTCATAATCCCAATGAGGAAAAAGGGATTAGATGAGATAGCGCCAGGTCTAAAAACAGATTTGAATTCAAATCTCAAAAGATAAGCTTGCACATGGGGGGAGAGAGCAATCTCAACCCACATAATATTAAATGAAAAATGAAAGTGAAAAAGAAAAACTTGATAAAGAATATTTAATCTGTGCAAGTGTGCAGGCCATTCAGGTCCCACCCTGAACTAACTACAAATATGAGAGGGGTCCTGAAATGAACACTCTATGGTTGCAGCCTCCCAAATATTGTTTCAAGAATTGAGCATGCACCGTTTTTCAAACCTCAACCATAATATATTCCACGCCATAATTGCAGGCCCAAACTTATTATTTAGAACATAATAAAGTCACATGAATTATCATCATGATTAATCATACATCCTTTTCTTATTTCAATCGCAAGCAAAGGGATGTATAGAAAAGGATGATGTAGAATTAAACATATATCTATCTATCTATCCAGCTCTTTCGCCTGTATCTATCATACTAAAAATTCATCAGAAGAAAAGGATTGGCGGACTTATTAGAAAGACTACAACACACAATTAACAGAAACAGACTGAGACAGATAGATGAAGAAAAGGGAATGATATGAATTCAGAGAATGATCAATACAAGTAAAATGTTCATAATTATACTATAAAATTAAAGAAACAAAAGAAGAAATAAAAAAAAAAGTATAATTATAAGAGACATTAACAATAAACCCCACAAACTAAGATTTGCGGCAGCAGCAGCAGAAAGTGCTACCATCTTTGTTCTTTGCAGCCCCCTCAGAAATTTATGGTCTCCATTTCATCCCTATGCAACCTACTTTTTTTCCTCTGCAATTTTTTTTTGTCTTTTATTTCACAACTCATTCATAACAATTGAAATCAATATAGAGAAACTTTCTCCTCATCCCTCCCTCTTCCTCCTTAACAAAACTAATCTCACCTCTTACTCTTCTTCTGTATGTGTCCCTATTCATTGACTGATCCCATCCAAATTAACAACAATGCTAATGATGATGACGACTATTATGATGATGATTATGATTATTACCACTATGACTGACCAACAGCAACATGCAGTGTACGTAGTAGAAGGCATGATAATGTCACTTCACTTGGTTTATTTTTGTTTTCCTCCATGAGCATGAAAGAGATTGTAATGAAGAATGAACATCTTGTGATTGTGATGATGATAATGAAAGGGAAGGAGAGAGGAGAAAGGGTCTCAAAAGAATCAATAGAAGGGAGGAGGAGGAGGAGAAGCATAGGAGACTCCATAGATAGGAGGCAAAGGTCCTTCATATACAGGAGCAGGAGGTGGAGGACTTCCATATGACACCGCTGGAGGAGGAGGTGGAGCTTCCTCACAAGGTGGCGGTGATGGCGGCGGAGGAGGCGAATTATACACCGGTGGCGGCGGAGGCGGAGAATTGTAATGAACCACCGGCGGCGGTGGCGGCGGTGAATTATAGTAAACATGTGGTGGTGGTGGTGGTGGTGGAGATGGTGATGGAGGTGGTAAATATGGTTGTGGTGGAGGATGTTCTTCACATGGTGGAGGTGGTGGTGGTGGTGGTTCTATACAAGGTGGTGGTGGTGATGGTGGTGGTGGTGAGTGATGGATAGGTGGAGGAGGAGAATGGACAGGTGGCGGCGGCGGCGGCGATAGGTACGGGTAAATTGGCGGTGGAGGCGAATGAGGAGGCGGTGGAGGCGAATGAGGAGGCGGTGGAGGATTGTGATGAGGTGGCGGGGGTGAGCTGTAAACTGGTGGTGGATAAAATACAGGTGGCGGTGGCGGTGAATGTGGCGGTGGAGGCGGCGGTGAATTTGGCGGTGGAGGTGGTGGCGACCGGACACAATATGGTGGCGTTGGTGATGGTGGTGGTGGAGATGGTGGTGGAGGTGACGGTGGTGGTGGTGATGGCGAAGGAGGTGGCGGCGATGGTGGAGGCGGTGAATAGACTGGCGGAGGTGGAGAAGGTGGCGGCGGTGACGGCGGAGGAGGGGAAGGTGGTGGCGGAGGTGGAGAGTATACCGGCGGAGGAGGTGACGGCGGAGGTGGTGAGGGAGGAGGCGGTGACGGCGGGGGAGGTGGTGGAGAGTAGACCGGTGGCGGTGGAGAGGGTGGAGGAGGCGGTGGAGAGTAAACTGGGGGAGGAGGAGGAGGTGGTGAGTGAACTGGAGGAGGCGGTGAAGGCGGAGGCGGAGATTTCGGGACATAAACCGGGGAAGGAGGCGGCGATGAAGGCACCGGCACCGGAGTGGGAACAAAAGGCTTACATTTGAAAGAATTACAATCCACCGGCTTAGACAAGAAAGCCTTACATTGAGCCGGAGACCGCTGCAACGGCCGAGCCGGCAAACAATTCCGCCTATCATCAAACGCCGGCAGCCTCAAGCACGAAGGCGGTTCACCGGTGAAGAAGTTATACGAATAAGTAAAGTTCTTCAAGTTCGGCAGCCCACAAGTGCTCGCCGGAATCTTTCCAGACAGCAAATTATGAGCCACATTCAACTGCTCAACACTCACCAATCCTCCAAAACTCTCCGGCAACGGCCCCAGCAGCTGATTAAAGCTCACATCCAACACCGTCAAGTTCTTCAAAAGCCCAATCTGCGACGGCAAACACGACCGCAGAGCATTATTCAATAATATAATCTCATTCAAGTTCGTCATGTTGCTCAAGCTCGCCGGCAAACACCCGTGGAACTTATTATTCGCGACGACGATAACGGACACCGGAGAATTCCCGAAATTATCCGGCAGCTCGAAATGGAACCGATTATTATTGATAAAAATCGCGTCCAGATCCTTATCAAACAGCTCCCTCGGGACGGTGCCTTCGAATTCATTGAACCTCAGATCCAAAAATTTCAACTTTGGCAACCGGAGCACGACGGCGGGGAATTTCCCGGCGAAGCGGTTGTTACTAAGATCAAGCTCAAACATAAGTTTGAGCCTATCAAACTTGTGGGGCACAGTGCCGCAGAATCTGTTTGTATTGATGTGGAGAAGGGCGAGATCCGTTAAGAGACCGAGTTCCTCCGGTAGGTAACCGGCAATGTCGCAGTGGTTGAGGTCAATGCCGGCGACGGTGAGAATCTTGGGGTTGTCCAAAGCTGGGGCGCAGAACACATTAGTGTAGTTGCACACATTTGGGCCGGCCCAATTGGCCGTACAGTTCTGTGGATCGGAGAGGATGGCTTGTTTCCAAGCTTGTAAGGCTATATAGGCGCTTTTTATTCTGGCGTTGGCAAAGACTAAGGAGGGTGGGATGGTAATTTGCTCGCCTCTGTCGCCGTACTCGTCTCTGTAGTAGAGGAGCTGACGTTGGCGGATGTACATGGCTTCTGCATCAGTGAGGGATCCATGGGAGGAGATGGGTGAAGAGGTGGAGGGAGAAAAATGAGTTGAGATGAATAAGATAATGAAGAGAAGAAGAAGGGGTAAATGGGTCTTCTTCTTCATCATCTCACATGAGAAACAAAAATGGTATGGTATGGTTACTAGGTACTTACTGGACTATCTTGATAAGAGGCGTGAAACTGTGAATGTGGGAAGTTTGTGAGGATCTATGTTTGTATGTGTGTTGGTTTGGTTTGGTGGGGTGGAGGTGGAGATTGGAAGTGGGTTTTGCTTTCTTCCACCTTGAGATCTGAGGAGAATGCAGGTGGGTAGAGAGAGATGGAAGTGGTGGAGGAAGAAAGAGAAGGGGGTGGTGTGGGGATTTTGGAGGGGTGTGAGTTTATGAATGAGTGAAGGGGGGAGGTGGGCCAGAAATAATTCATCCCACGACAGCTAACTCACAGCTCAACCCTTAACCAAAAGCCCACTCTATTCTATCTCTCTCCTCTTCTTTTTTTAATTTATTTTCCTCTTTCACATCCCTTGACTAAATTAATTTACTAATTTGTTGTTTTCTTAGTTTTTATGTTTTACTTTATACTCCTCCCTCCATTCTTAAATGAATGATTAACACTCATTTAACTTTTTTAAAAGATGTTAAGGAAAAAAATTGTTAACTCATAACATATTTGATAGTATATTGTTAGACTATGTATTATTCCCTCTGATATGTAATATAAGGTTCGAGCGTCAAAACATACTTCTTAAAAAACATGAATTAGTTGAGTGTCTAAACTTAATGTTTTCTTCCAAATATTGCTCATATTTATTGTGATAATATTAAAAAAGAGAAATACATAGACATTAATAAATATGAAAGAAAATTAGGGGTAAAGTAGGAAAAATAGATTAAATGAAGAGAGAATGTAAGTTGGTCTTATATGTGAAATCATTCAAATTTCGGGTTGAACTAAAATCATTCAAATTTCGAGTTCTTATATTCGAACCGAAGGAAGTAGTTATAAGTTAGACAAATTAGTTTAGAGAAAATACAGGAAAAAAATATATAGGTAAATCAATTTATAAGCTACTTAATTAGCTTTTTCAAGATGTTTAAAAAAAACTCAAATAGATTTTGGTGCATAGATATAAGAAAGTTAAATGTTTTATACTTTTATTCCTCAATAAATTTTCGTGACCAAAAAGTATATGAATTCTTATGTTTATTTTTTATCAAAAAGTATATGAATTCTTATGTTTATTTTTTTTAGAAACTAGTCTCTCTCAGACAGTGTTTACATTGAGTTTCTGTTTCTGTTTTTTGCCTGTACACACATGGATAAATTTTGTAGACGCGCTCATCACTTAAAATTTTCCAACTATGGATTGTTTCAATTATGACTTATGATTTTCTTAAAATATTTTTGCAAGCTTGGTACAACCTCATTGGTTTGACATTAATCGACATTCTTTTATTTAAAATATTTTTTAAAAGAAATGAAAGAAAGCTGTTAACATAATTGTAAAATATATACACAAGCCCTGCCTCAATCTCAATGGTGCCGCATTTCGGCGAGTTGACCGGCTAAACCAGTTTCACCAGAATTTTATTACATAATCTATTAATCAATCTTATTTTCCATAGTTTTTTAATTTTCTACCTGTTAAAAGTTTGGGACATACGTAATTAAGAAGCTGGCAGATACAGGCGATAAGGAAATGTTGGTTATTTTTATCACTTATTATTTATTATATTTGTTTCAAAATTTTATATTCATTATTACCAAATTTTGTAAATGTAGTCGTTCAATTGTGGCGACTGGCGAGTGGGTTTTTGTGACTGGAGGTGTGCGTTGTATCTGGTTTTATATGTCGTTTTGATGGAAACGACAAGTGATGTTCACATTCCCAAAAACGAAAGAAAGATGTTTTTACCAAAAGCCCCAGGCGCTTCTGTGGTGCGCGTCGTCGTCACCGATGATGAGGATGCCAGGTCATCAATTGTGGGACCCACCATGTCCGTTCTTCTTGTGGGATGGGAATTGGAAACCCAAGTGCTTTGGTTGGGACCCACGCGTCACGTCTTGCCCGGCTGGATCGTCGGCGCTGAATAGTGGGCCCCACCTAATTTCTATAAGGTTTGTAGTGCACCGCGTCCGCATGCGCGTCAACGCCCACCGCATCCTAGTTTTTTTTTCTTTTTTTGACGAAATGACTAAATCACCCCTCAAAGCTATTTAATTTAAATTCCGTGATGACCGTTAAACGCGCTTGTATGCCTTTTTTTTGGCTCCAGCAAAGTGTAATGTAGAATACACTGGATGTCTTTTTCTTAAGGAAAGTATTAAGTATACCGTCCAAAAAATAGGAAAGTATTCAGTATAATCATAAGCCTTCAAGAAAATGTTCTTTTTCCTTATCTGAAATTTGGATTTCCTAATTTAAAATTTGGGCTACTTTTTCCGCCCTTCATAATTATTCTTCCTCTGGCAAAACTCAGCTTGTTAATAAATGGTATTCCTAATTTAAAATGTGACTTAAAATTATATGTATAACACTCAGCTTGTCCATTGCTGTAAGATTCAAATAACTATTTTGTATTAAAAAATTAATTGAAGTAAAAATTACGACAGAAATGAAATTTATTCTTAATTATACAATTATTATTAAAGTTGAAAGAGAATCCATTGAGAATGGACAATGATATTAGTTGCTATAAAAAAACAGAGATAATGATATTAGTGAAAAATGAAAGAAGAGGTAATGATAGAGTAGAGAATGTGGCAAATAATAACGATTAAAAGAGAATGTAGGGAAAATATGAAAAGGGGGAAATTAACTTGGAGTGAGTTTTATGGAGCACACATAATATTTGAAAAATCTTCTATATGCTTAAATTAAAGTAGGGTTTCAATGGACTTTTTTTCTATTATCATCAATCCAAATGACAATTTTATCCACTTTATAGTTAAAAATACAAAGCAACTCTCTCATTAAAGTAATTAAAAGGCTTATGAATGGTGCTCAATAACTTGTTACGCATGAGTAAAAGCATTTTACCCAAAGTCTAAAGATTGTTAATAGTTAAAATCCAATGTTTTGTTAATTATGCCCAAACACTTGTAAGTAATAATAAGAAAATTGTTATGTACAACTCAAAGGTTGTGCAAAGGCGCTTATATTATATTATATTTGGACTAAAATATATTAAAGAAATTAAAAGACTTATGACATTTGTGCAAGAACTTATAGGACATGGTCAAAAACTTATTACACAAGGTCTGGAGATTATTAGTAGTTACAATTCAACACAATGTGAATTGTACACAAACATTTGTTAGTAATGCCTAAAAAGTTTTTATTCACAACAATATGGTTGTGACTAAGGCCCACAAGGTAAAATTGTCATTTGAGTTTGGAAGATAATAGAAAAAATATCCTTTGCTACCGTATATTAGTTTAGGCATTTAATAATTTTTTTCTAAAATTATGTGTTCTCGATGGTCAGATTAATTTCTCCGGTAAAATTAAAAAGGAGCTAACATTTTGAACGTCAACACACACAATTTGAAACTTATGACTAGATATGGGTGATTACCTCTTCTTTAGTATGCTTAAAAATACTACTATTTTCTAAGAAAATTCTAAACCTCTTCTTTAATATTTTGAAAAAAAAAACCATTTTGCCTATTACCTTAAGTCCTACTGAAAGATCTTTACAGTTTAATTGACTCATTCATTCCTAAAAAAATAGTTTAATATACTCATTTTCCCTTAAAAATTAGTATTTTCTTCTGGTTTACATTTGTTTTTTAAATAAATATTATTTATATTGTTCGGGAAAATAACATTATGTGTCTTAAAAATGAGAAATTAAATTAAAATTTTGACCAGGAGTGGAATATGATGAGTTCGAGAAGAGATGAACAGAGATGGCAGGTTCCATAGGTAAATTGAAAAAGTGGTTTCGGTTAGGTGGATGATGAGTAATGGTGTAGTGCAGTTTACCTGGGATCAAAAGTACTTCCATTTTATGTTTTTTTTTTTTTCGCTTTTGCCTTTTGTGTTTTGACCAAGGTTTTAAAACCCGAGCCGGACGTCGAGCCGGAAAACTGAGCGGGTCATGGTTGAAACGGTTGAAACGGTTGGACCGTTCGGTCGAACCGGTGACGTAATAATTTAATGAAAATTAAATATATAAATATTGTTAATACTTAATAACTTAATATAATTAGGATGAAGATATTTTTTTAATCAAGTTCATTTTTTTTCTGTTGATATATTTTTTTTCTGCAGTTGTCAATTTCTGGCCGGGTCAAAAGCGGGCCAACCCGGGTCAACCCCGGGTCAAAAACGGTTAACCCGGGTCAACCCGGGTCAACCCCGGGCCAAAACGGGTTGCACAGTAAAAGCGGCCCAATAGAGCAATCGGGCCGTTTTACCCACCGGCCGACGGTCCGACCGGTCGGACCGTCCGGCTCGGTCCGGGTTTTAAAATATTGGTTTTGACTACTTCTAGGTCTAGAATTCACTTTATTTATGCCATGTTAATAATGCTGCCATGGACTATGTAATATTTTATTGCTGTTCGTGGTTTCATAAGAAATATCCACTAATGGTTCAAAAAAGAAATATCCACTACTGGTCCAAAAAAAAGAAATATCGATTTGAACTTTTTCTTTGAGAAAAACTAAAGAAGCATACATGACTTTGATAATTTCTCATTTTTATTTACTCGAATGTCTTCTTTTAAAAAAAAAATGCTTTAACTTATGACTACATTATTCTTTGAGGTGGTGGACGTAAAAATCTCACACTTCTTTTGGGTTCTGCTTTATAGGTCTCCGTACTAAACTCCGTTTTTTTTTTACTTTTCTTACTGCTATATGATATCTAGTGATTGGCATGAATTCCTACTATGAAATATGGAGAATGGGCCTTGAGGTACCCAGGTCCGGTCCTTTGATAGAAATTATATACAGTAGTATTTTTTTTATCAGAAAAATTATATAGTATGTGAAACTACTCAATCACCCGTAATGAAAACATCTACCTTTTTTTCATTAAAAAAAAAACATCTACCTTTTTGGACTAAAATATCTTCCGTTTTTACTATGTGATTTTTTCATGTATATATGCAAGTCACATTTCCAAATATGCATATAATCATCCATATTACTCATTTAATCTTAAATATAAGACCTATTTAAAATGTGAGTTTGATCTAAACTATAAGAAATCTTTCAAATTGTTTCCAATACTTTTCCAAATTATCCTTAAGAATCCTCCACAATAATAAACAAGCAAAGAGGAAAGGGCAAGGATAAAAGTGGATAGTCAAGGAACATTAGTAATATCTTTCAATTTTAATGAATTTGTCTAATATCTTTAATCAATCAAATTATGTAACTATATATCAGGGTGGAGTATGTGAGTTACCTTTTATATGTTGTACAAATTCTATAATATGCAAATCTCTTTTTATGCAATCCTCCATACTTATACAAAAATGAAAATGCCTTCTTATTCTGTAACATACAATTTTTTAATGATCAAGGTATCTCATCACTCAATATGTGAGAAACTAATTATCTGCTAATTTGTAGGTCACTCAAAGGGTAAGACAATTGGCCGGAGATTAAATACTTTTCCATACTCAACGTCATGAATCAAACTCTGACACTTGGTTAAAAGTGAATGAATCCTTGTGAGTTGTCATCCAACCACACAGTACACCCCGAGTTTGTCTAACTTACCTTCTATAATATGCAAATCATATTCCTTAGGGCAAAAACGCCGATATAATAATTAACTATTTCAATTTGGATAAAAATAATAAATGACTATTTCACGGTGCATAAATAATAACCAACTTTGTGACCCGGTGCAAAAATAATAAAACTAGTACTAAATGTTAATTTGTAGTTTTGTGGAACCTTTCTGATATTATTTTCTACAGTAAAAATACATCTTTATTCCCTCACAATTAAAACTCAACGCTTCTTCCTTCCGCCCTTCATCTTCTCATGCTAACTAGTATCAACAAGGTTTTAATTGGGAGGGGCAAAATGTATTTTTCACTTTGATAATAATATTAGAAAGGTTCCACATAACTACAAATTAACATTCAGATCGGTTTTATCATTTTTGCACCAGGTTGCAAAGTTATATATTATTTATGCACCGCGAAATAGTCATTATTAGTTTTGTCCAAACTGAAATAGTTAATTATCAGATCAGTGTTTTTGCCCTATTTCTTAATGTTGAAGTCCCATTCACAATTTACAAGTCATATTCCATAACATGCAAGTTCATAAATATGCAAGTTAGAAGAGTGTTTTCATGTAAAACACGCATTGAAATTATTTCATAGAATATTTTATCCCTCCTAAAAGAACTTAATAAGGTCACATTACCTCGAAACATTTTTAACTGGGGGTTTATCTTTGATGCTCAATTTTCGCATATCCTATAGTAAGCTAAGGTTCTTTTGTTGTTTCTGGTCAATTTTCCACAATGAGGAATAACATTATATTACAGACTAATGCTAGTATGACATCCATATATATAATCATTGATTAATACTTGAAGGGCAAAAGTGCTGATTTAATAATTAACTATTTTAATTTGGGCAAAAATAATAAATGACTATTTCGCGGAGCATAAATAATAACTAACTTTGTGACCCGGTGCAAAAATAATAAAACCGGCACTAAATGTTAATTTGAAGTTTTGTGGAACCTTTTTTTATATTATTTTCTAAAGTGAAAATAATTTTTTACCCCTCATAATTAACACTCAACCCTTCTTCCTTTCGCCCTTCATCTTCTCATGTTAACTAGTATCAGCAAAGTTTTAATTGAGAGGGTAAAAAGGTATTTTCACTTTGAAAATAATATCAGAAAGGTTCCACATAACTACAAATTAACATCCAGAACCGGTTTTATCATTTGCATCGGTTCAAAAAGTTAGATATTATTTATGCACCGCAAAATAGTCATTTATTAGTTTTGCCCAAACTGAAATAGTTAATTATCATATCAGCGTTTTTGCCCATACTTGAATATACAAATAATTTAATATAATTACATGCATGCATAGAGTGATGATGTTAAATTCAAATTTAGCCTAGATTATATATAATTTTCTGAACTACAGAATAAATACAATAGTGTATACTCCCTCATGTCCTCAATGCAGAATCCAATTGAGGCGTTGATCTTGCCAGAACGGAGGACTTGGTTATGATTTTTGTTACTTTGTTTCAAATTGTCCATGTTAATTCTCCCTTAAAATAATCCAGTAAGCAATAGAGGGAGAAATTCAAATAGATTAATATGGTATTCTAGAAAAACCATGTCATTAAATTTGACTTGAACTAATGTACTTATATAATCAAATAAAATAAATGAGTCATACATTTAGGGTTGAAAGGAGATTTATGCATTTGATAGTTTGGGTTTATTGGGACAGAAACGAAAGCTCTGGGAGATTTATTATCAAGTTTCAAATACTATAGTGGTCTGTAATAAATCCTGTATTTAGGAAATTTTTTACAATTTAACCTTATTAGGATGGATTTAGAAAGCCAGGAACTAATAACGATGTTGTGGATAATGATGTAATTTATGCTTCGCAAAACCACATGGGTGTGAATCTTGTGAATTCCGCTGTGACCCAAATGAATGCAAATTGAGATTGTTTGGGGAAAACATTAAAAATACTCACATATCCTTTTGATTAAACTTAATTTTTGGGGAAAGTTTTAAATTACTCATTTATTCCTTTTGATAAACTTAACTTTTGCTAGAATTTATGTTAAAGAAATATTATTATCTGTGTTCCGCATGCTTCAGTATTTTTTTTAACTCGGCGCTCCTAAGATTTGTTCTGTATCAAGTATCATCACACTATTATTGCCATTAAACAGATCGAGCTACGCATAAAGAGTTTAAATTTTAAACATGTCCACTTGGAGCTGATTCAATCCACAAACTTCTTTACTTAACAACAATGATATTACACTTGCTCTGGTCTTGAACATATGACCTACTCTATAATATAAAACATATATATCTTTCTAATTTAATCCTCATTTTCTCCAAAATATCCCCATTAATCCCCAACAATAGTAAACAAGTTAGAGAGGGGGTGGGGGGCAGGTGGGAATAAAGTTAGATATTTATGGTGCTTTGGTAACATATGGTTTTAAATAACTTAGCTTAATTAGCTTATATTCTTAATTTAATCTTATTAGATAAATATGTCTTGTATTTTTTGTCAGAGGAAGAACATGCATGATTAACGACATTAATAGAATGAATGACACTTTAACAAAAGCTTAATGATTCTTAGCTTAATGTTTTCTACACTATTTATGTGACTCTAATCTTGAACTTTAAAAAAATTATGTGAATTTATCAGTACAAGTTGAGCAGCTTATTATAATTTGTTAGTTAAAACTAATAATTATTTATGTAATGCATACTAAGATACATTAATGAGTATAATTGCAACAAACAAATTTAAGCAAGTTATGATCCGGTTGGCGTGGCAAACCAGTTCCCATAATGAAGACCTAATAAATTAATATTGATTACCACTAACCCATAATTATGAGTTAATTTTGTCAAAGAACAAGTTGTATATAATATGATCAACCACTCTCATTTGGTGTGCTTTAATTTTAAATCCATAGACAAGCATGTACATCAAATGGTATCCAATCATAAGAGCAATCTGAATTATTGTTTTGTACTAACTCAGATTAGTCGTTATCTCTAAGTAATAATTGATCAAATGTTAAATTATACAAAAATGTTCAGACTATGATCTCTGTACATAATAATTCCTTGATTTTAAAAACTTAAGAATAAATCTTTTCGTTCTTAAGTTTATGCAGATGACCTCTAACTACTAATCAATTTTATATCCTTATATGCTGGCATGTGTTGGTTTGAAGGGAGGGAGGGGGGAAGGGAAGGGAGAGGAAGTTTTACTATTAGTTTAGTTTGGTTCGATTGGAAGGGAGAGGACGGAAATTGATTTCAATGATCATATGTTTGGTTCGAGGAGGGAAGAGAAAGATGATAATAACTAATTTACCATTTTATCCTCATATCTTAAGTTACATCTTTTAAAACTTTTGATATTTTTAATTTAATTTAATAAATTTACATGTATTGAATTTGTGTAATTAATCACTTAATCGCATTACTTTACTAAAACTCATTTCAGTTGGTTTTTTACAGGAATTTTAATTGGTTAAAAATTTTTTGAAAATTAGTACTAGTATATAAAATCACATTTTATATTTTTTAATATAACCTAATTTTCTAAATCGAACCCCTCATTTCATTTTTATTATAATCTAATTTTCAAAATTGAACCCTTCAAACCCTATTTAAAGGCTTTAGCCTTTACACGGGTTTTAATTTTAAGTGCATGTAATATGTTTAATATTTTAAAAATATTTTTTAAAAAATTTTCCATTTAATATTTGTTACGAATATTTTTGTTTCAAATGTTAATTTCCTATCTTGACCATTTCTAAATACAACAACAATAGCAATAATAAAGTTTTATCCCAACTAGGTGGGATCAGCTACATGGATCACACGACGCTATTGTGCTTGATCAATAGTCATGCTTGGAGATATATTCTTAATCCTAAGATCTCGTTGAATAATTTCGTAAGAGTTCTCATCGATCTCCCTCTCCCTCTTTTGTAAGGACTTCATACCATTTGGTCAACTATTCTTACTGGCTCATCTAATTCTCGTCTTTGAAAATACCCAAATCACCTTAAGAGACTTTTTCTACCATTTTATCTGTAATTAAAGCTACTCCAACTCTTTCTCGAATATGATCAATGTGTATCCTATCTTTTATTATATGACCACATCTCCATCTCAACATTCTCATCTCTGCCACCTTCATCTTATGTTCATGTTGTCTTTTGAGTGTCCAACATTCGCTACCATATAACATTGCTGGTCTAATGACTGTTCGGTAAAACTTCCCTTTTACCTTGTCTTAAACCTTACGGTCACATATAACCCTGATTAAACCTTTTATCGCCCTAAAGATTTATCAAATACAATGCAATACTTTAACTCACTAGTACTAGTGAAGAGTAAGGGTCTTTATCTACAATTTGGTAAATTCTTGCAAAACTTAGGTCTAGATGCCACGCAAATTATCAATAAAGATTTGGGATTTTAGATGTAGTTCATTATTTTGAATATCGCATATATATGGCTATGCTGACTTCATGTGTGAAATACTAGTAGTCTACGCATGGGAAAAATTGCCAGCCGGCAAGCAACGTAAAGAATAAGTGAAGTTGAGGTTACATCGGCACGTGTCATGAATCGGATGATCCATGTCGTCAAAGAAGAGATACTATTAAGATAAAAATTAAAAAGGTATCATGTTAGACTTGAGCTATCGGGAAGGTGTCTGCTTTCCACGACCTTGTTTATTTGTTGACCTGCAATAATTCCACCTCTTTAACAATATTAATAATTGCAAAGCAGTTAGGTTAAGGTCATCTCTGGTAATTACCCACGTTACAGCTATGTAAGTCCTTCTTATGGCTTTTTCTTCAAAACAAATTGCTCACTAATGACAATAGAAATTTGTGCACTAAGATTGATTAATAACTACTCCCTCCGGTTTCTAATATAAGAGCCAAAATTTGAATAGTTTTGGTCCCTAATATAAGAGTTCATCTTACATTCTCTCATCATTTAATGACTTTTTCCTATTTTGTCCCTAACTCTCTTTCATATTTATTAATGCTTATGTATTTCTCTTTCTTAAAAGTATCATAATAAATATGGGCAATATTGGAAAAGAAGCATTAACTTCAGACACCCAACTAACATTTACATGTTTTCTTAAGAAGCGTTTTTTTGGAGACTAACTCAGTATTAGGGACCAGAGGGAGTACTTACATACATTTGTATCAATTCCATGCATTAATAAATATTTTTGTTAAAATCACGTGGACAGATATATTAATCATGTATAGGCTACATATGATCCTTCATTTTATTTGCGACATTTTACATTTAATTGTTGTCTGAATTTCATGCTTTTTGTAATAAATATTTCTCAAATAACTGAAATTTAGATAATATATTTGTATTTAATACAAAATATTGATTTTAATTTAATTAATGCTGTATTAGTACATATTACATTATTATACGACCTTAACTCAAGGTTCGTACCTTTGATAAGCGGCCCACGTGGTCCATCCAAACGCACATATTACATTATTATATAATAATGATTAATATATAATATGTTTTATAGATAATATAAAACTCAAAATACACTTAATATTTTTATATGATAACATATTATATTCGGTAAATGGTATTAAAAATAAAATTCTGGTTATTCTAGTCATTATCCAAACCAAACTGAAATATTTAAGTGAATTCATTTTCAGTTAATCAGTTTTGGTTTAGTGTTTGTGAATTTTCAATATTCTTCAATTTTTGGTTGCTTTATTTTTATCGAAAAAGAATACCTGAATGCTCACCCCTACATAAACAAATACCTGAATGCTCACCCCAGAGAAACAAATACCTTAAGACTCACCCCTAGAAGAGATAAGCTAACTTGTTGAATAGCACGACAGTAAAACAATCTTTCCTAACCTCGTGAATAAACTTTCTACTCTTTCTTAGATCGCTTAAACCCACACCCAAATGTTCATCGACAACGTGTGCTCCACAAAATGTAACGACAGTAAGGTTATTTTTAGATTTATGTTACTTATTGATCTCATGTTAGAATTGATCAGTACAGTAATGTTGGCCAAAAAAAAAAGAATTGATCAGTACTTGCATTGTATGTCTAAAAAGCATAGTATATACTCGTATATTGTTTGGTGCGCTTTATGCAAAAACATTATGTACTTTTAAAAATTGTTGTCTCTTTTTGATTGGGATGTTTTAGTTCATGACAATAATTAACTTGACCCGGCACAAAAAGTTACGACATTTTAAATTTAACTGTTGTCTTATTTTTATCGCATTTCAAATGTTCATTTAAGTTAAAACTTAAAAGTTTACTGATCGAGTATTTTAATACCTCTATGGCTACATATATCATAATTTAGTCATTACAATCCCTAACATTATATTTCTTGACCTTTTTACGATCTATTGAATTCCAAAATACATGGATAATGGGTTTAAAATTTAAATCATATGCCACTATTTTTTTTAAAAAAATATATCCGTATGCCACTCAAAAACTCTCTTAATGATAATTTGATTTATTGAGGCCTTCTATTATATATGATTGAATGCTTTTATTACAAAAACATGTTGAAATAAATATATTTAGGCTTGATGATGACAATATTTGAGTTTAAACCAAAAGTATCGAATACCAACTGTACAAAAATATAAACACACAATGATATTGAGGACACTAAAAACTTATTAATTTTTATTAGTATTTATTATTAAAATATAATTGAGATTAAGGTTCTTAAATACTCTGAATGTTTTCTTGAAGGAGCACCCAACATTTGGAAGTGTTGATTATCGTAGATCTTAAAATACCCTCAAAGTTTTATTGTAGGTTTGTTATCTATTAGGTGTTATGCTAGTGTGTCCACTGAATCGAATTGACTTTTTACTTTTAAAAATGAACGGTAAAGCTACAAATTATTTTTTTAGGGCATTTAAGATCCTAAAATCTTTTATAGTGTTTGCAACTCATTGGGTAAAACTTCTTAAATAATATAATTAAGAGCCTATAATGACAACTATTGTTGCAATGAGAATCTACCACCTTGTTGAGGTGGTGTTATAATTAGTAGATAGTAGTTTGGTGCAAAATCATGTATAGAAATAGGAGATAAATATTTCATCTAGGATTAAGATTAATTATCCAATTAGTTCTTACATTAATGAGCAAAAGAGTATTATAGTTTAGTTTAAGAACACATTTAAATTTTATGAGCAAGGGTCAAGTTGATATGGACATAGAGGGAACAACTTTGTGATAAAGCCAAAAGATACGAAATTTCATAGCACGAAGTAATTTTATTGTATTTATACATATACAGACACACACACGTATACATATATTTGTGATTCATAAAATTAGTGTGTTTTTATATTACCATATACAACAAAATAAAGAATGGTGCTATTAGTACTTTATACTCCCTAATCCTAATTCTAAGACCACTTTTAGTTTTTTTAGAAATTAATGCAAAATTATTCCCTTTATAGTTATTTTTTCCTCAAAACAAATTTATTCTAATTATAAAATAACATATAATTTAATTACATGTGATATATGATGATTTAATAGTCTAAGTTGCTTACTTAACTTCTTAAAAAGTCAAAGAGAATGTATATTTAGGAACATAGTAAGTATGAGCAAACAAAAGAGCTAACTTACCAGTTACCATACACCATTTATATTATGGGCTAAAGGGCAAAAATGTCCATGTAATTTTCACAAAAGTGCAAAAATGCCCATATAACATTTTTTGGAGCAAAACTGCCTATTAAATTTCAAAACTGGAGCAAAAATACCCGTCACAATTAATTTTTTGACTTTTTGACGCATCATTTCCTGCGAATTCATCTCTCACTGAAACATGTGGCAGACTTATATATTTATTTGTCTTTATACGATGATGATGCGATAGAGGATGGTGCATCAAAAAGTCAAAAAATTAACTGTTACGAGCATTTTTGCCCCAGTTTTGAAATTTGGTGGGCAGTGTTGCTCCAAAAAATTTTACATGGACATTTTTGCACCTTTGTAAAAATTACATGGGCATTTTTGCCCTTTCGCCTTTCCATTATTAATGAATGATCCTAATCCTAAAGGATTGTGAATGGAATAAAGAAAAAAGAAGAAGAAATTAAAGCAACCTTTACTTTTCATCTCGTCCTAAGCAAAGTGGAAGTTCTGTCATGAAAGTTTATTTTACTTTCTTCACTACTGAATCTTAAATAGTAAAAATTTTGGAATTTTATAATGAAATGTTTAAGTTTTTTTGACCAATATGAAATGTTAAAGTTAATACATTAATATTATATCGAAATTTTAGAATATTAATTAATAAACTAACATTAAAATAAAATAAAGACGCGGCAACCGAAACGGTATTTACGGAGGGATTTAAGAAGTCAAAGCTTGACTATATAGACAGGCCTACCTTTTTTCCTCCAGATAAAACAACATTCTCATTTGCCGATCACAATTTTTTTTATATCTCATAAAAAAGAAAACAATTTTTTAAAGGAATAATATACACACACACACACCCTGGCCCCTGTATCCAAAAATTATTTAAAAATATTAGGTTCATTAAATTTCATTTCCAGAAAATTGTCTTTAATCCCAAGGTGAAAATGCAGGCATTGTTGGATAAAGCCTGCTGCTAGTGATACGGAATACATGAATAATGTATAGTATATATTGCCTGAATTTGGCTTTATTACAGAATTATATGAAGATTTGGGTTTCAAAATAGTTTTATTGTGAGAGGCAAGACCAGCTTCTATGTTTTCAATATCTTTTTAACTTTCAATTGTCGGCTACGAAATATTTTTGGTACGCAAAAAAGTAGGTATAACTATAAGTACTATTCGTATTTGCTTTCATTCCACTTTTCATATCTCTTCTATTTTAAACTATTTCTTAAACGCATAATTTCAAAATATATCTAATTTTTATAGTTTTCGTATAACACAATATAATTTTTTTCATTCATGGATTCATATGAATTTCAAAATGATCTATCTTAAAAGTTACTTAATTTAATTTATTAACTTCAAGAATTAAATTTCGAGAAGTTCATCATCCACTATTGTTTGTTTTATTTTTCAATAAATATATAATTATTATTTTAAATCAATATACTTTTTAATGCTAAAAACAAAATATCATTTTTAACTGGCACTTTCTTTTATTATTTTTGCTGATAAATTTAAAAAAATATATATAATGATAGACAACAAAAAAAGTAAAACTTACTAGTTACCAAAAAAAAAGTAAAGCTTACTTATTGTATTTTGTTGGAGGGAATGATAGGGGAGATGCTCTCCTCCCCTCATACGGTTAATTTTTGGAGGGGAGTCTAAATTAGTTGGGTTTCTCTACGAAGTCTAAATTTTCAACCATTTAATACTCGAACCTTATAATAATACAATATACTATTAATGTCAAAATTAAATGAAAAAAATTTCTTACCCTTTCTAGTCCTGGAGGAAAAATTAATTTAAAATATATTTATTACTTTATATACCAAGATTATTATTGTGATAATTTATTAATTCCCATATAAAAATAAATTTAACTTCTCACGTATTTTCAATTATATATTTAACTATTCTATTCTCATAGTTTTTGCCATACAACATTAACTAATGTCCATGAGAGAAAAATAATTAAAAGTTCAGATGAAAGTAAAAGGTATAACTTATTGAGGAGTTCAAATTTTTAATTGATGAACTAAAGAAGAAAAACAATTATGTTAAAAAAAACAAGAAAAAAACGACATTACTTTCCCAAATGCTTAATTTTTTTGTGTTGCTTGATTTAATTTACAGAACTTCTTAACTGTTAACATTGATAAAGTATACTTCTCGAATAATTAATCCACAAGAAGGTGCATAAATATTGAACTTTAAAGGGACAACATAAATAAAAGAAAGTGGTAATAGAGATGAGGATGTCGATATGGATGTGGTCATACAATAAAAGGTTGGATCCGCAACTGATCTTATTCTTGTAAGAGTTAGCATTGTTGTTTATGAATGAAATGGTAGCAAATCGATTTAGGTTGTATGATCATATTGAAAGAATACAACTAGTTGCACTAATAAGGAAAGTTGATTAAATAGTGTGGAACTGTACCCTTCTAAAAGAGGGTGACCGAAGATAACTCTTATATAACGAGGTTATTAAACGAAATATTATGATCAATAATTTATGATGAAATATGGTTTTTGACAGAGCACAATGACATCATACAATTTAGTAGTCGACCCTATCTAGTGGGAGAAAGTTTGTTGTTGTTATAATTATTTAATTTTGTACAAGATTCTCTCTGTGGCATACACTCTAAGGTCGTTTTCTTCAAATCGTTCATAGCCTTCTTCTTTTTTTTTGCTTAGAGCCTTCGGTGTCCGGGCCCCTTCGGGGACCGACTAATTCGAAGTCGCCGCCGGGATTCCCCATTTTGGGGTGACGACTTCCCAAGGGTTCGAACCCATGACCTGGTGGGTACGCGGTGCCTTACCTTCCCCTTTCTTACCAACTGGTCTACGCCCTTGAGCGCCTTCTTTTTTATTTATTATAGTTGAATCTTCAAACTATGTATCATATTAAAGTATGGTCTTCAACGTTTTTGTATAATTTATATTTTTCCCTTGACCTTTTCGTGCATGTTCTTCGGTCCATGATGAGCTTATATGTATCGCGACAACAAAGTCAATGCTTTGAATTAAACAGGACGAATTGTATTTCGTTAATTCAAATTTATATTAGATACACCCTCTTTACTATTTTACGTAAATTATAAATTTAAATATGTCAATTATCTTATAATAAATTATTTTAAAATTATTTAATGATATATTTAATATGGTTTGCTTAATGATTACAGAATTTCAGTATATTTTATGTGAAAAATATTAAAAGATTGATCAGTATGGTAATGCTTTATGGGTTAGTTAATTTATATATATCTCATGTAAGGGATATAATTAAGATTATAATCACGAAATTAATCTGACCTCACTCCTAATTAAGAAGTTGTTACCACATAATCATTAAATTATTATTGCAAGACCAAATAGTTGTTATCGCTTGGTCAAAAGTTGATATTGATGACTTATGTATTAATAAAACCTTTTGAAAAGACGATAAAAAATTTTGGCTTAGCAATTACAACTTTTGGCCAAACGAGAATAAATTAAGACCTTGTGATCACAACTCTTTAATTTTTGTTGAATAATAACTTTTGAGTTACCAATAACAACTTACTAAGTATGCGATAACAATTTCGTAGGGCCTAAGTTTAATTTTGTGATTTTATGTTATCTCATCTTAGCTCATTTCCTTTCACAATGCATATAAGTAATTACCCCATGTTTTAATATATAAAACATACATTTTAACAAATATACTCGCCAAAAAAATAAATATATACTCATAAAATTCAACAATTTCAATTAAAATTTGTATAATTTCAAACTCTTTTTTAACCAATATATCTATTTAAAAACATTGAAATCACATCATAAATTAGTTTTGAAAAGTAAACTATTTAAACATTTAAAATTATTGAAAAATAAAATTCTAGTAGTAATTAACATTGTCATGTGATCAATTAATAGCTTTAATGATATAAAGATATGAAATTATAAATTGAAGTTAATTGTTGGTGAAGATATGTTTTAAATAATCATTGCTTGAGTATTATATATATTCAAAATAAAAGCAAAAGAGCAGCCTATATAAGATTAAATGGATGGAGGGGATATCTATGTATTTTACTCCGGAGTATTTATCACCTTTTTCTCACCTACACACTAGGAGTGAAAGAAAAATAAACGTGAATTGTCAACCTCTTATATTATAAAAGGTAAAGGCACATTTCTATATCAATGCGAGTATACCAATCATCTAATGTGATCTGCATGGATCTAGTAAAAACGTGATCTGCATAGGTGACACTTCTATAAGTGACTCACTATTTTTTTATATTTAAACCTTCATATTTTACAATAAAAAATGGGTTAATTGAAAAATAATACTCAGAATATTGTTGGCACCCTAAAATATAATATAGTAGGGTGCAATTTTCTTAATGGGAGATAGGAGAATTTTGCAATTTTATATTTCATGATGAGCAAAATGGCACATGCTAAAGTAAACATGGTTATGTTGGTGAAAAAAAGTAGACATTTTGTGTCCACCAAGAAATATCTATCATCATTTTTGGGTGGTCTTTTGGTAATGTTAGTACATTCCTGAATTGATGCCTTATATGACTTGCTATTATATCATTTTTTGCCGGATTTTGCATTCCTAGGGTTGTTTTACATTTCATTTTGGTTTCTCTTAAGGGGATATTTTCTCATATGCCCTTTTACTTCTTTCTGCTCTATCAAACTTTGGTTTGTGAGAATGAATTGAAGCTTCTTTTTTTCTTCTTTCCATTATTTCAGAAAATGGGTCATAAAGTTTTAAAATAGCATCAATGTGTTTGATAGTATAAAAATACATTACTCAATGATGTTTGTAGATTACTTTATCATTTTTACTTTACTTGATTATGCATATAGTTTCAAGTTGTGGCTGAGATTTAACCTGCTCCAATTCTTTACATTTGTAATATTTATGTTTCTATTGGTGCCTCATTAGTTTAAGGTAATAATTCTTGCACATCGATAGATCAAATGTGTTTAATATTCAAGGTGCTCAATTTCGATATAGGAATTTGCCATATGGAGATTCACTCATCAAAATGGAGTCATGCTGTAAGAATTAGAGTCTTTTGAAAATGTGGAGGATGGAAATTGCTTCATTAAGTAGGATGTAAAATTAGAATAATTTTACTATTTTTAATAATGGAATATCCAATGTAATTTGTAATAAATAAAAAGGGCAAACCCGTGCGAAGCACGGGTAAGCTGCTAATTACCCTAGAAGGTTGTAAAAAGAATCATATTAGGATTTATATTTGCCTCAAAGTATGAAAATATGCTTACATTTGATCTTTTTGGATGAATAAGTTAATCACTGTTTGACATGTCGCTAAAATGTACATGTAATCACTTACTCATTTGACACGTCACTTAAGTTGTATATGTGGCAACAAAAATAAAAAGACTTAAAATATGCTATTTTTATCTGAAATATAATTAAAGAAACTACAAACTCTAACATGTTTAATTAAAAGACTAATATGCCCTTCAACATGTTAAAGAAAATAAAAAATAAATGCTCTCCCTTGACAAACTCTCACTGTCCTTGCGTCCCAAATAATCAAGCCACTGTAATCCTATAAAGTTTTTTCCCCAATAAAATATGCTTCATTGATTGATAAACCAAACAATCTGTTAAAGGCCTTTAGTAGCAAAATAAACAACAACTGAAAAATTACATGGGAAACAAAATAACTGAATAGAAAATGAAACAAAGCTATGAAGCAGAAATGTCTGATCTAGCAGTAGTTGCAGAAATCAACATCATATTCAACCACCATACTCAATCTGAGGTTCGAAGTCGCTGGTGGTATGGAAGTCTTTGGTGGTGTGAGAAGTTTACCGGTGGCCGAGGCTGAGAGTGCCCCGGCGGTGGTTGGGGAGAGGAATGTTATTGATGGTGGGAGGTGTGGGGAAGAAGGTTGAAGATGAAGAGGTGAAATCCCATTTGATATTTTCTAATTAAAGTTAGCATATGTTAAGTAGTCTTTTATTTAATTTCAGATGGACAATACTAGCTCTTGTCCTAAATATAGGAACTAATTGACTTTTTTTTAAGAAGTTAAGGTTGCGAAATAGACTATTAAATTATGACATATTTGATATATTTTTAGATTATACATTAGTTTATAGGTAAAATAAACTAGTTTAAAGAAAAAAATTAGGTGAATCAATTTATAATTAACTTATTTTTCTTTTTCATAGAATTTTCTAAAAAAGTCAACTAGGTCTTATATTTAGGACAGGAGGGAGCAACATATTTGAGGTCTTTTATTTTTTGCTACATGGATAGTTTAAGGGAATTTTTCTAATGACTAAGTGTTACATGTACATTTTAGTGGCGTATTAAATGGTGTTGATTTTTCCATTCAAAATGGCAAATGTGACCCTATTTTTATACTTCCGGGGTAAATATGAATCAAAAACATTTCCATAACAAATATGATCATTTTTACAAACTTCTAGGACAACATTGATCTTTAACCCTATTATAAATCAAACTAACATTCTAAAATACCTATTAATCTATTATAATATGGACATGAAGGGTTACACTAAAAGTAATGGTTCTCTTATAATTACCGCATGTACGTCTACCTCTTCTACCAAAAATTTATGGGACAATTACACCTAAGTCTCAAATAAGATACTTAATTTAAACTAACGCAGGTCAAATGAAGAGTATTGCAGTGATTAATAATAGTCATTAACAACTCATCATTTAGATCTTTTTAAAATTAAATATTTTATTTGGGACTTACGTGCAATTGTCACAATGTTTATTACGAAGCACTTGTTGTTTGGAAGGATGACCGGAGACTGGAGTGTTTAAATCTAGTTTTTTGAACATAATTTTAATATATCCAGTTAGCATGTGAGAGGAATTTTGTTTTAATTTGTGTGAACGTGCTTATGGTAATTATCGCTGAGCATGTCCAAATAATTGAGTCAAGACAAAATTTTTTCACACACTACTATTTACCTTTTACATCGCTATTTACGATTGAAAAAGCACTTTGAAAAATTTGATCGAAAGTCCGGACAAGCCATGATTTGAATAGTATTTTTCATAGTAGGCCTGAATAGTGCTTTGAAAGTATTATATTGCAGTGTGATGTGTGTCTGTCTTTTTTATTCTGTTTCTTATGAATTGGCTTTAATGTCTGAGAATATACAAAAGAACGAAGTGGAAAAGACAATTATTATTGTAAGAAGCTAAGAGCGTCATAAAGAAACTTAACTTTTGCTTGTTATTTCATGAAAAAATTGTGATGGAAGAATAATCCACTGACTGAATAAATAGAGATTATTGCTCTGCAACGGATGGTCAAGACAAACCTTCTTCAAACCTGAATTTTGTGGTGTATATGGCAAATGATACAGTTTTATTGATATATATTAAGAAGCTAAAGCATATTCCCTTGCCTAAAGGCATTATTTAAATAATTAATTTGGAGATATAATAAAAAAGTTAAATTAATATTAAAAATGCGTAGTAGATTGTCCTAATTAAATTATTTCCTTTTATCATTTGTGTTAGATACTCAATAGTAAAATAGAAATGACTCACATTACTCTTTCTAGATCAGCTACATCAAATAATGTTGAACAAGAGTGATTTAATTTGCAAACTTTTCAGACATTTGTACGGTCTAAATACTTTTTTAGAAGGGTTATTTACAAATCTAGTAAAAACGAAGCAATAGAGATCAGTTATTTAAAACATGGTTTTTAATAGAGAACAACTAAGTCATTTGATCTATGTAACCAACATTACTTAGTAAGATCAGTTTTTGTTGTTGTTCATACACAGACCTATGGAATAGAAAGGGGTGAAAATATTAGAAAACAATAAAATTTAAATAAACAATTAATATTGGATGATTTGTCTAAGAATAACTTTAATAGATTGGTTGGACAGTGCGTATAAAAAATGCATGATTTTCCATATGCGTTTTTGTCTGATCTAAAAATCAATTTTTTTATCATAGTATCACTCCCTCATATTTTAAAATTAGGGTTTATTTATGTAATTTGATTAAATTAAAATTTTAAGTTTGTGAAATGTTTGTGGTGTTACGTTTTTTCTAAAATATCTTTTTTTTCATAAAGTATCTAGGCCACCGACTCAAATAAAAAATTCTCCACTAGCTCTTGCATATTGTTTTTGGAAGATATTGACTCTTGCATTGAAGATAAGAGGTAGTCAAACTGTTTATTTTTAACCATATATCATATGCAGGCAGAGAAGTAATGATCAATGCACTTGTTAATGCAATTCCTATTTATCCTATGAACTGCTTCAAATTCCCTTCGCAAACTTGTAAAGAATTGAATAGCCTCATCTCTAATTTCTGGTGGGATGGCTCAATTGAAGGAGGAGGGACTCATTGGAAAGCATGGGATTATCTTACTGAATCAAACACTACCACAGATTACCCCCTTTACATGCGCTTATTTTGGCCTCTACATGCGCTTTATAAGCGCATGTAGAGGGGGGCGCTGGTAAAGGCTCTACATGCGCTTTTAAAAAGCGCATGTAGAGAGGGGCTATACAAGCGCTTAAAGCGCATGTAGAGGTATGTACCTCTACATGCGCTTTAAGCGCATGTACATCTACATGCGCTTAAAGCGCATGTAGAAAGCGCATGTAGAGGCACATACCTCTACATGCGCTTTAAGCGCATGTATATCTACATGCGCTTAAAGCGCATGTAGAGGTATGTACCTATACATGCGCTTTAAGCGCATGTACAACTATATATATATATTTTTTTTAATATATATTCTTTTACATTTTCCACACAATACATTTGCCACACAATATATATTTTTTTTAATATATGTATGATAAATTATGTTCAATTCTTAATATAAAAAAATGGTCAATAACTGAAGACACATCATTCTTAAAAAACAATTCTTAGAACAAAGGTCAACAAAAATTAAAAAACAACTTCATAACCAAATCAAAATAACAATTGCTCTTAACAATAATTGCATTGGAAACATTGAATTAAGGTTCCAAAAATCTCAATCTATATGTGGTAAGGATCAAACAATGGCCAATGGTGCTTACACAAAAACACATTCAACCAATGCCCCTGCATGTCCAATCAATGAAGAAACTCGTGTTAATCATGAACATGATCAATATTTACAACTTGTTCAGTTTATTCATTATATACATAAGGAAAACATGTTAATTAATGGAGATGCATATATTAAGTGCAAAGCTCAACTCTTGTTCCCACATGTCAAATGTTTACCATAAGAAGGGAAAATCCAACAAAAGTTAGCAACAATGTCAATCATATTACTGATATTTCACATCAATCATGCAAATGGTAAATTAGATAAAGCAATTCTGTAATCAAATAAAGAAATTCAAAATCAATGAACGTCGTCTTATTAAGACTGAACAACTTGAAATCATTATATTCATCATAGTACAAATCTTAATAGGATTCGATCTTTATGTGTGTCAGGAGAGGATTTGATCAAGTGTATATCTTCCAATAGTTAATTCAATTTCTCGGAGGAGGAGCCAGTAAACATTAGTTGGTGTGCTTTAAACTTGAAGAAGGGTGAGACAAATTAATGAACAAATCATCACCAAGAAGTTATGAATGAGCAAAACTTAAACACCATTCACACAAAGTGGGGAAAAATCAATTTCTGAATTTCATTAGATGCTAAAAACTCAAAATCACATTTATGAAGGTGATATACATACTTTTTTTGAGCATACACACGGGAGTAACCATGTATGTAGAGCTCTCTCCCTCCTCAATTCATCCTCCAAAGCCCACTTGTCTGAAATGAAAAAAAAACACTTTTACTTCAAGCATACAAACTTTTACTATCTCACCCTCCTCAGTTCATGATCATTTTTGAATCATCACACTTTTAGTGGCATAAAATTAAACTAATCTCTTCTTTTACATAAGATTTCTTTTACTTCAAGCATACAAACTTTTCCTGCTGATTCATGAATTTCATATATTCCAACAGAGTTGGCTTCACAATTACAGCAAATTGGCAAAATTCATCAAATGGAAAATGTAATAGCTCTGGATGTTGTCTTCTGTGGTAGTAATTATACAGCAACACAACGGAATGCACCTGGTACAGGCAATCATATTTTAGCAAGAGAAGATGCCCAGATTATAATTTAATCTCTACAGCATGTCCAAACATCCGTATATTTGTCCAGTGGTCATCAATTTTTTAACAAGTAAAAAGAAACCAAACAAAAACAAATCGCTGTCCAAAAAACAGAATAATTAATCTATCTCAAGTCAATAGGAAAGACGAATATGTCATTCTATGTTCCAAGCAGAAGAACAAAGAAAAACCATACAGTTGATTACATCCAAAAAACAGAAATCATAACAGCAAAACAGATTCATTAATGTTAGGAACTGGGAGAATCTTCAACTTCCTGCCCCATGGATAAGAAATGGGAAAAAGGAAAATGCAAAGGAACTTGGGTTTTGATTTCACCATAGAAAGATACAATTTTTAACACACACACACACACACCACACACAGAGGCATCAGAACGGACATACATTAGGTTCATTCTTCTTCCAAAATAGGCCCCTTGTTCCAAAAAAACTAAGTAGAGATCTCTGAAAAAAAAAACACACCAACTACAGCCTATTCCCTTGGTTACTGTTCGCACCGCAAGTGCACGGGTCGCGCCAAGTAATAAAGTGAAAGTAAAGGTCGTTCCCACGAGGATTGGGATACAAATCCGGTCAAACAGAAGGTTTGGTGATTAAATTAAGTTGAACTAACCATAACATGATTGAAGGTTAAACAAGTAAGCTATTTGCTAAAACTAAAATGATAAAATGATATCAAATATTTTTGTTTTCTTCAAGGATTAATTGGTATCTAGGATTATTTATCCCCCTTGTATCTTGTAACCTTTAATCAACTCCTCTCCTAATTGCTTTAATGTTTATACATGTGTTAACCTAGGATTCTAAAATACTTGTAACCGCTCCGTCGAGTCAAGAACAAGTGTTTAATTTCATTAATTATCCAATCTCTTGTCATAATTAATAAAACCCAATTTCTAAGTTTCAACCCTAATGTGGCTATGTGAGGCTAATAAGTATATGTCTATCTTATTAACAAAACTATTCATTTGTCATGCAAACTTCAAGTTCTCACACTATTTTACTCAAGTTCTACACTTAACTTAGCTCTCTCAAGTCATAAGCTAAATGAACAACTAAATGGTGATCAATCACTTAGAGACATTAAGGCTAGGGTAAAATAAACACACATATATACATTAATCACAAAAGGATTGGAGTTTAAAGAGTTACTCCATACAAGGGTTCAAAATAATCCTAGATAAATGGATTTAGCTACTCATAATCAAATATGAACTACAATACCAAAATGAGTAAAGAGTCATAAGTGCTCACAAAATAGGAAGAAGAAAATGAAGAGGAAACCCAAAATGGAGAAGCTTTAAACTCTCCACCAAACTCCCAAGCTTCAAATCTTCAAACCCCAAGCATAATCCAAGCCAAAAGACCAAGAAGAATGTGTTTTTGTTGCCCTAGAACTCCAAGAAGTCGGCCCCCCCTCTTTCTGTTGCGAGCTGCCCTTTTATGCCTTTCAATTTTTCACTTTCAGCACACTCAAAACGCAGAGTTTTGGTTTTTGTTCGTTGCCCGTTAGTTGCACAACGAAGGCTCAACAAACGGATCAGAGGCAGAGAAGAACATCATTCGTCGTGCCTTTGTTTGGCAACGAATGCTCAACAAACAACATTAAGAAATTTTCCTTTTTGCTCTTTTGTCACTTGCTTAGCTTGTCCTATGCTTTTCTTCATAATTCCATGTTTTCTTAAGCCTTCTTCACTTGTCCACCTCTTCCTACAAAAGAGAAAGAGGGTTGATGAGCTACAAAAATCACTTGGGCACAAATATAACTCTAAATTTCACTCAAATGCCTATCTTTCTAACTTTCCTTTTTCCTATGTATAATTATGTTTATCTCCATTACTTACCACCAAAAATCATGTATATTCAAGGGAAAATGAGATGAAATATGTGAAATTATAGAGTTTATCACTCCCCCAAACTTAAGTCCTTGCTTGTCCTCAAGCAATTTAGAAATTCTTATACCTTGACCACATGCTAACTCTAGTTCAATTGAATTACTTGTCCTCATATGTTGTTCTTCCTAACTGATATATAGAATACATGAATTATATGCAGAGATGAATGACTCATGGTGTTAAAAAAACAAGCTCTCCATAATCTTTGAACTAGTGTGTGTGTGATGGAGTTAAAGAAAATTTTCAAGATCTTTCTCCGGTCTTTTGTAAAACTCCAATGGATGTATAGACTCTCACTCTTCAAATTTCTCCACTCTTTTCTTCTCTCCCCACTTTCAACTTGTAGCACATAAGTTTAAAATCAAGAGGGCTTTTAAAGCTTGTAATGGGGCCAAGGGTTTAGTGTTTGGTTAATTGAAAGAATAAGATAAAGGGATTCAAATATCTTGAGATAAATGAAACATTTCATCATAGTCACTCTTTCACAAAATTCTCTTTCAAGAAACATACACCTCCCCCAAACTCATCTCAATTTCATTATTTGTACTCCTAGTCTTATTGCTTTTTTTTTTTTTTTTTGACTTAGGAGTACAAACTTTTCCTTTTCAAAGTCACTACTTCCCTTCCACCACCAATTTTTTTTTTTTTTTTTTACAATTACACACACTTTTATCAACCATTCCAATCCTTACTACTAATGAAATATCAATTATCTCAAGATTCAGGTAGTTCATGGTTTTTCGGGCTATAAGGGTTTGGTTCAATGTGGGTTGCAAAAGAAAGTCATCATGGTTTTTCATTAAAAGGCTCAAAGAGGGTGCAAATGGGATAAAAAATGTTAAGGATGGCTTGAAAGGCTCAATCGCATTTAATGATGGCCTCAATCATTTTCCAAACTTATGTGCAACCTGTCAGAAATGTGAATTTTCCAAAAAGGATTTTGAAATTATCAAGTGAGAGAGAACACATACATCGGTTTATTACATTTTTCCTTCACAAAATCCATCATCCAATTACTCTAACTCCATTAGTGCATAAGTTGTTCAAGAGAATTAAGGAGAGATTTGCCTTAACAACACAATTCACTCAAAAAAAGCATATAAGTTCATCTTCTATATACCCTTTATTCAAACAACTTATTCATATCATTGGACTTTCATACATCTTTTCAAGATAGCTCATGGTCAATTTTTCTTTGAAAAATAAAATGCAACAACTTTAATTTGGGGCAAAATATCACACATTCATCATCATAAAGTCAAAAAATTCCCTATGCACTTATTAATCACAAGTAACAATTTATTCACAACTTTTCAAAAAGTTCAAGCATGCTCAAAAGTGTTAATCAAAAGTGTTAAATGATCACATTCCTTCCCCCAAACTTAAACCATACAGTGTCCTCACTGTCAAATAAAGAGAAGGACCAAACAAAAATCACCTATGAAATGAAACATCCAAAAGCTACATGTCACATTAAATAGGTGCATAGGCACAATCAGTGTCCACAATTGACCACAATCAGTTTGAGCTACATAGCTCATAGTTCACCTGTCAGTCACACTTGCACGACATTCACAAAACCACAAAATAACACACAATCTAAACTAAAGCATCTAGCATGACAAGCACAAGACATTCACAAAACAAGCACTACAACACAAGCACACATTAGTTTTCCCTAACATCTAAAATGAAATCATTAACAGCGTTAACGACTTCTCTTTTTGCACACTCTAGGATGCTTTACTCTCAGCTGGTTAGCCTCTGCTGCTTCCTTCTCAAAATCCCCATCTTCACCAACCTCTCTTACTTCATCTTCAACATTCTGATGCTCAACCTCTTTTCTTTGCCAATTCTTTCTCATTTCAGCCTCAAATTCCCTTTGTTTCCTTTCCGACTCATCAAGTCTTGTAGACAAAGTATCAACTCGGGTGCTCAGCTCATTAATTTGGGCAGCCATCCCAGTAATAGCATCATGGATTGCTTGAAGACTGACCTGAAGTGTGTCAGGCAGTGCTGGAGCATGTGATTCACTAATATCAGCTTCCATCGGGTCAGCAGGAGACAGATTCTTCTGAACACAGTCATAAGAAAATCGCTCCCGAACTTGAAAATGCTTATCTGTTGGGAGGCCTACTATGCTATGAACACTGTAGCGATCTGATATCAGATGAGGGAAAATGAGGGCTGAACCGTCACGAGGCTTGCAAGCAGCTTTTGTCAAACTCTCAAGAATGATGTTCTCTGTTTGGACATCCTTTTCTGTGATAAAGAGGTAAATGAGGAGGGCCAATTCTTGTTTGATCGTTGTTTGGTGTGTGGAGGGCATGATGTTTGAAGAGATAAAATGGAACCACACCTTGGCCTCATCAGTAAGACCAGCCTTGCTAAGGTACCATTTGTCACCATTTGGTGAGTTCTTGCTCCATTTAAACTTTCTGGCTTTCATTATTGTTCCCCTGATGTTTGCTCTGAGCTGCGAAGTAATGCGCTTCACATTAGCTGAGTACTCACACTTTTCTACATCAGGTAAGGCATAGTGTGCCTTAATCACTTCTGAGGTAATGAATGGATGGAGCAGTACCCCTGTTTCTGGATGCTTAGCCCTTGAAATAAGCTGGAGATGTTCTGCTTCTTGATAGAACCGTCTAACTAAAGCTTCATTTCCTTCTGTACGGGGTTCTAACAACTTAGCAAATTTGTATCTCTCCCCTGCCTTGGCATAGAAAGGGGTGCATCTGTTCTCAGGGAATTCTCTTTCTTGTAATAATTTTCGCTCACTTGCAGGTGCCTTCCCTTTCTTTTTCTTATGCTGTTTTGCACCATTGGGCTTCCCTCCGATAGTACCTTTAGTCAACGGCATGAGCTGCAAGAAGGCACACACACACAAACAAGACAAAGCAAGGCACTTAGCAACACTTAGCAACCAGCAAGAAATCCTAAAGTCACAGCCCAGAAGGGTAAACTTAAAGTCTCTCACTAAGGCCTAACTCACAACACCCTTAGTGCCTAACTCCCCCAAACTTGCACTTAACTGACCATGTAGCCTTTTCTCAACTTCAATGCTCTCCCTAAACCTGACTGCCATTTGCCACTCATTGGTGAAGATTCAATTGAAAAAAAAAAAACAATATCAAAATACTTCTCATTGTGAAAGAACTTGAGCATAGAATTTATTTCAAAATGATCAGAATTTTTTTTCACCTAAGTTCTTAGACAATAAGAAATATAATGACATAAAAAATTTAAGCACCAATGGCAGCTAGCACTCCCAGAAACAATTCTCACACAAAATTCAGTCCCAAACCCAAGCTAAGGGACAATGATGTTGCAAACAGCCTTACGTATCATTCCTTCTCTCAAACTTTGCTATTCAAGTTCAAAAACATCAAACTCAGGCTTTCTACATGCCAATCAGACCCGGCCAAGCTAAGTTCAAGGCTCACAATCAGTGAAATCTCACAAAAAGTACTCTGTCACAGCTCACCAACACCACAAGGCTAATAACAAGCATTTTCCTCACATACCATAAGCACACATCTCAGTCCAAGCCTACTTAAACCAGTAATTTCAATCCAGTTTTTCAACCTCAGTCTAAACAGTTCAGATGCCACTATCCAGCCCTAAGCAAATGTATGAGTTGTCTCCATTCTCACAATGTTACTCTCTATAAAACCCTTTCAAAAATCCCCAAAAATTCCTAAATTATTATGAACCAACTACACTAAACCAAACTAAACTAACTAACTAAACACATAAATAAACAGGGCTCAAAAACAAGAGGAGGGAATACCGATTTTCAAAGGGAGAAGGAAGTAACCACAGATGAGGATGAAGATGCAGATCAAACTTTAGCAGACCAAGTAACTGCCGGCGGCGAGGAAGGAGGATGAGAGGGGGAGATCGCGGCGGACGGAGTGGGTTTGGAAGAGAAGGAAGGTGACGGTGGAGCTGGGGTTTCGAAGAGAGAAACGGCGAGACAAAATGGGTTGGCGGAGGTAAGGACGGCGGTGATGTGAGAGCGGCAGAGCTAGGCGGCCGACGGTGGTCGGAGATGTGATGGTGTGATTGGGGTTCAAAAAGATTGAGAGTGATGTGTGAGGAATGAAGTGGGAAAACAGAGAACCGAGGGGAGGGTGGTCGGAGCTGACGGTGGCTACGAGGACGACAGCGAGAGGAGTGGTTGGGTGGTGGCCGGTGACGACAGCGGCGGGGATTTGAAGTGGTGAAGGGGAAGAGCGCACGTCGGAGATGATGTTGTGGGTGGCGGTGTGATGTGGGTTTTATGGGTGAGAAAAACAGAGCGAGTTGGCGGCGTGGTTGCGGTGGCGGAGAAGAATGGTGGAAGGGTACGGCCGACGGCAAGGGAGAGAGGGCAGTCGGCGATGGGAATGATAGTGAGAGTGAAGTGAGAAAAAGGGATCGATGAATTGAGAGTGGGAGTTAGGGTTTCAAAATTTTATTTTATTATTTATTTTTATTTTTTTAAAAAAAACAAAAAAAAATGCTTAGAAAGTGTCAATTGAGGAGAGAGAGTGCCAGAGAGGAACCCCCCTTCGTCGAGCTTTCGTCGCAACGCATACACACAACGGACACATTAACAAACAAAACAAAGAAAGACTGGGTTTGTTGTGGCTTCGTCGCATGACAAACACATGACGAATATCAGATCATTTGCTGCATAATTCTGCAGAACCCTTTAGAACTGATCAAACTTAACCATCCCCTCTATACATCAAAATTACCCAATTCCTCACTCAATTCATTCACTCAATTTTATCACCCATTCAACACCAAAAATTCTTTGTTCACTTAATGCTCAAATCACACAAAGGCCTATGATCTATATCTATCAAACTATACTTAACAATCAAAATGCATCCACATTAACACACAAGCCAAAGTCCACACACTCCAAAACTCATTAGTCAAGATATGCCCTTTTATAACAAACAATGCAAAAACTATACAACTCACTTCCACCATTCTAACTACAGCAAAACAAAATCACACACATAGAAAAATGCATTCACACACCAACAATGACTCACAACATCAAGAGCACCAAGTCAATACATCACACAAGCAACTTCACCAAAAGCTCAAAAAATGCAACAAGATCAAATGACCAGAATCAATATCCAGAAATTCAGCATTCCACCATTCAGTCATTCAATTAACTATGACAATGCTTAATATTGAATATAAAGTGAAGTTTGAGAGGTACTCCCCCTTGTAGACTTCTTCTTTACTTCCAAAACCGTAAGCTCCAGCATGTCATCTCCAAAAGCATCCAAAATATTAAAAGGAACTTTCCTTCCTACAAAAAGAGAAAAACAAGCGCAAATCTACCAAAATAAACTGAAATAACACAAAAATCAAAAATAAGAGAAAAGTTGAGAACTTGGGTTGCCTCCCAAGAAGCGCTTAATTTATAGTCTTTAGCTAGACTCTTCCTTGCTTCAAGCAGGATCAGAGAGGGGTAGTGAGACTGATGCTCGATCTATCTCACCACTCCAATAATGTTTCAGTTGTTGACCATTAGCCTTGAACCTTTGTCCTTCATCATTTTCAAGCTCTATAACACCACGATCAAGAACTTGGACCATAGTGAACGGTCCGGACCAACGAGACTTGAGCTTTCCCGGAAACAACCTCAGTTTAGAATTGAATAAGAGGACTTGTTGCCCAACCACAAAATCCTTAGGTAAAATTTTCTTGTCATGCCACCTCTTTGTTTTCTCCTTATACAACCTTGAGCTTTCATAGGAATTTAGCCGGAATTCCTCAAGCTCATTTAATTGAAGGAGTCTTTTCTCACCCACAACTTTGGCATCAAAATTGAGCTTTTTGATAGCCCAATAAGCATTGTGCTCCAACTCCACAGGTAGATGACAAGCCTTTCCAAACACAAGCCGGTATGGAGACATACCAATTGGAGTCTTGTAAGCAGTCCGATAAGCCCATAATGCATCATCAAGTTTCATGGACCAATCCTTCCTTGTTATGCCCACTGTTTTCTCAAGAATTTTCTTGATCTCACGATTGGAAATCTCAGCTTGGCCATTTGTTTGAGGATGATAAGGCAAAGAAACCTTATGCTTGACACCATACTTCTCCAAAAGAGCTTGAAATTTGTTGTTGCAAAAGTGAGTACCACCATCACTTATAATGGCTCTAGGAGTGCCATAGCGAGTAAAAATTTGCTTTTTCAAGAATTTTACCACCACCTTAGCATCATTAGTAGGCAAGGCCACCGCTTCAACCCACTTTGAGACATAATCAACAGCGACTAAGATGTACTGGTTGTTAAAGGACTTGGGAAATGGTCCCATGAAGTCTATGCCCCAAACATCAAATAATTCCACTTCAAGCATGTTGTTAAGAGGCATTTCATTCCTTCTGGAGATGTTACCCAACCTTTGGCATCGATCACACTTCAAGGAAAATTTATAGGCATCTTTGAATAATGAAGGCCAATAAAATCCACTTTGTAAAACCTTGGCCGCAGTTTTGTTACCACCAAAATGACCTCCATAGTCAGAGGCATGACAACACTTTAAAATCTCTTGTTGCTCAAACTCAGGAATACACCTTCTAAGAATTTGATCAGCACACTGATGAAACAAAAATGGATCTTCCCAATAGTAGTACTTAACATCATGCAAGAACTTCCTCCGTTGGTAAGGTTGCAAATCATACGGGATTATACCAGAAACAAGGAAATTCACAATATCAGCATACCAAGGGATCATGGCCTGACTAATAGCAAACAGTTGCTCATCCGGAAATGTCTCATCAATAATTTTGCCTTCTTCTAGTTGAGCATCAGTACTCAACCTAGATAGGTGATCAGCCACTTGATTCTCCGTACCCTTTCTGTCCACAATCTCTAAATCAAACTCTTGCAAGAGTAGCACCCATCTAATCAACCGTGCTTTTGAGTCTTTCTTGCTAAATAAATACTTCAACGCAGAATGATCAGTGTACACAGTCACTCTAGCACCCACAAGATATGATCGGAACTTACCAAAAGCATACACCACTGCAAGTAACTCTTTCTCAGTAGTGGTGTAATTTTCTTGCGCATCATCAAGAGTTCTGCTAGCATAGTAAATCGGTTGAAACACCTTATCCTTCTTTTGACCCAGAACCGCACCCACAGCATAGTCACTAGCATCACACATCACAATAAAAGGCAAAGCCCAATCATGGGCCATCATAATAGGTGCAGACACCAGTTTCCTCTTCAATTCCTCAAATGCTTTCAAACACACATCATCAAACTTGAATTCGACATCCTTCTCAAGCAAGGCACATAGGGGCTTAGCAACCTTAGAGAAATCTTTAATGAAACGACGGTAGAAACCGGCATGACCAAGAAAACTCCTCACACCTTTGACATTGATTGGTGGAGGAAGTTGCTCAATCACAGAAATCTTAGCTTTATCCACTTCCAAACCATTCTTTGACACACGGTGGCCAAGTACTATCCCTTCTTTCACCATAAAGTGGCATTTCTCCCAATTCAAGACCAAGTTGGTATCTTCACATCTTTTCAACACATTAGCCAAATTTTCCAAACATTCATCATAAGAATCTCCAAAGACAGTGAAGTCATCCATAAATACCTCCATAGAATGCTCAATCATGTCAGCAAAGATAGCCATCATACACCTCTGAAAAGTAGCCGGTGCATTGCACAAACCGAAAGGCATACGCTTAAATGCAAAAGTCCCATATGGACAAGTAAAAGTAGTCTTTTCTTGATCTTCAGGTGATATAGCAATTTGGTTATACCCAGAGTAACCATCTAGAAAACAAAAGAATTCCTTCCCCGCCAACCTGTCAAGCATCTGATCAATAAAAGGTAGCGGGAAGTGATCCTTCCGAGTGGCGGCATTCAACTTGCGATAATCCATACAGACTCTCCAACCCGTGATAGTGCGAGTAGGAATCAACTCATTCTGGGTGTTAGCTACTACAGTCATACCGCCCTTTTTGGGGACGCATTGGACTGGGCTCACCCAAGAACTGTCAGAAATAGGATACACAATGCCTGCATCAAGCCACTTCAAGATTTCTTTCTTCACAACTTCTTTCATAATTGGGTTCAACCTACGTTGATGCTCAATGGAGGACTTGTGATTATCTTCAAGAAGAATCTTGTGCATACACGTAGAAGGACTAATACCCTTTATATCTGCAATAGTCCACCCGATGGCTTTCTTGTGCTCTTTCAAAACCTTCACCAATTGCTCTTCCTGCTGGACTGTCAAATCAGAAGCAATAATCACTGGCAAGGTATCATTGGCACCCAAGTAAACATAGCACAAATGTGAAGGCAAAGCTTTCAATTCCACAAATGGTGGATCCTCAAGAGATGGCTTGAGCTTTGGCCTATCAAGAGATGCCAAATCCAAAGATTCAAATGATACACGATTTCTAGGAAAGGACATGGGAGCATCCATAATGGCCGAACATTCCAGCATGTCTTCACTACCATCTTGTACACCAACTAGCACAGCCTCAACTGGATCATGATACACAGATTCATTGAACTCTTCTTGCATAACTTGCTCAAGGATATCAACTAAGAAACATTGCTCTGATTGATCAGGAGACTTCAACAACTTGTGCATACTGAAAGTAACCTGCTCATCTGCAACTCTCAATGTCAGCTCACCTTTCTCTACATCAATCAAAGTCCTTGTAGTTGCCAAAAATGGTCTTCCCAACAAAATCGGTATCTCCTTATCTGCTTCAAAATCAAGCACAATGAAATCCGCAGGAAAGATAAACTTTTCCACTTTTACCAAAACATCTTCTATTATACCACGTGGATAAGAGATGCTTCTGTCAGCAAGTTGTAGGGTCACAGTAGTTGGCCTAGCTTCACCCAACTCTAACTTTTTAAACACAGAAAGAGGCATAAGATTCACACTTGCCCCAAGATCACATAAAGCCTTACCCAAGAATTTTTCTCCAATGTGACACGGAATAGAGAAACTACCAGGATCTTTTAGCTTGGGCGGAACTTGCTTGATAGCATCGGTGAAGCTAGTAGTTACCGCAACTGTCTCAAACTCGTTGAATCTCCTTTTCTTAGATAGCACATCTTTCATAAACTTTGCATATTTCGACATTTGCTCTAAAGCTTCCACAAAAGGGATGTTGATATGCAATTGCTTAAACATCTCAAGAAACTTCTTGAATTGCCCATCATCATGTTGCTTCTTGAGTCTTTGAGGAAAAGGAGGGGGAGGCATATATTTTGGTTTGGTCTCATGTGGTTTCGCCTTGTCATTACCACCAATCTTTTGTTGCACCTTGTTTTTGCTTTCAACAACATTTTCCTTTCTAGACACGCTTCCATCAACTAGAATATTTTCATCAACATTGGCACCCTCATCAAGAACAATCTCACTTGGAGCTTCTTTGTCAACTCCTTTAGATTTAGGCTCATTATCAACTTGCTTCCCACTCCTTAGAGTAATCACCTTGCATTCTTCCTTACCCTTATTCTTTGGATTAGGGATTGTGTCACTAGGAAGATTTCCTCTTGACATATGAGTTGCCATAACGTTCAATTGAGATGCGAGTTGCCCCATTTGTATCTCAAGATTCTTAATCGAGGCATCATGACCCGCGTGTCTAGCATCATTCTGAATCCTTGCAGATTCTTGCCCGGCCAAGAGTTGGGCAAACATTTTCTCTACTTTTGATTCTTCTTCTTTAAGGGGCATCTGCGTAGTTTGACTTTGAAAACCAGGTGGTTGTGAAGGCTTAACACCTGAAGAAGACGAAGGATTCACAGCTTGCCCTTGACTCCATTTAAAGTTTGGGTGATTCCTCCACCCTGGATTATAGGTGTTGGAGTAAGGGTTGTTGTTAGGATTCTGAAACTTCCCCATATAGTTCACAGACTCAGGAGCCATGTACAGAGGGCAATGGTCTGGGAGATGAACATCTTCACATTGATCGCACACAATTGGGGTCATATGCACAGAATGAACACCCTGAGCTTTACTTCTCTGAGCTTGCGATTCAAGCATATCAAAACGCTTGTTTATAGCAGACAAAATAGTAGCCATCTGTGAGGAAGAAGTGACATCTTCTTTTGGAGTAGTAAGAGGCTGTGAACGCCTGTCTGTACCCTGAGAATTGTTAGCAGCTAACTGATCAAGCAGTCGGAACATCTCATTAACAGGGACATGTCTGTATCCTCCATTTGTCATGGAGTCAAGCATAGCTTGAGATTGAGGGTTGATGCGGTTACAGAAGATCTGAAGGATGACCCACTTGTCTACCCCATGATTAGGGCACTGTTTCATTAGCAATCTGTACCTTTCCCATGCAGCATAGAGATGCTCATCAGGATATTGCTTGAAACTCAGAAACTCATCTCTAGCTTCAACAGACTTATCATCAGAAAAGAACCTTGCTCTGAACTTATTCTCAAGAGCATTCCAAGAATCAATGGATCCCTCTGGCAAATTATCAAACCACTCCCTAGCTTTCCCTTGCAGAGAAAAAGGAAACAGCCGGAGTCGAAGAACATCATCAGGAACTCCATTTTGCTTGAAAGAATTGCACACTTCCAAGAAATACAACAGGTGCTTGTTTGCATCTTCCTTGTGAAGCCCATGGAACATACCGTGCAGTTGAAGCATAGTAATCATGACCGGCTTAATCTCAAAGTTGTGAGCCCGCATATCTGGCATTTTGATACAAGACTGAACACCACCCATGTTTCTGGTAGCAAAGTCATTCACAGTAGCCCGATCATACTCATCATCAGCCATGGTTTCAGATTCAGTTTCTGTCGCGTCAACAAAGGTTTCAAGCTCCAGAACTACTTCCAAGCTGTCCGGATGGACCTGTTGCATAAACCTGTATACAAACTAACGGACAAACAACACAAAGCAAATAATGCACTAACAAAAGTATTAGTAGACAAAGAAAAGGAAAATTAATTATATATATTATGCTCAATCGAAATTTAATAACCAAGCCTGGGGTTGACCAAGAGATTTGTTTCCAAATCCCCGGCAACGGCGCCAAAAACTTGTTCGCACCGCAAGTGCACGGGTCGCGCCAAGTAATAAAGTGAAAGTAAAGGTCGTTCCCACGAGGATTGGGATACAAATCCGGTCAAACAGAAGGTTTGGTGATTAAATTAAGTTGAGCTAACCATAACATGATTGAAGGTTAAACAAGTAAGCTATTTGCTAAAACTAAAATGATAAAATGATATCAAATATTTTTGTTTTCTTCAAGGATTAATTGGTATCTAGGATTATTTATCCCCCTTGTATCTTGTAACCTTTAATCAACTCCTCTCCTAATTGCTTTAATGTTTATACATGTGTTAACCTAGGGTTCTAAAATACTTGTAACCGCTCCGTCGAGTCAAGAACAAGTGTTTAATTTCATTAATTATCCAATCTCTTGTCATAATTAATAAAACCCAATTTCTAAGTTTCAACCCTAATGTGGCTATGTGAGGCTAATAAGTATATGTCTATCTTATTAACAAAACTATTCATTTGTCATGCAAACTTCAAGTTCTCACACTATTTTACTCAAGTTCTACACTTAACTTAGCTCTCTCAAGTCATAAGCTAAATGAACAACTAAATGGTGATCAATCACTTAGAGACATTAAGGCTAGGGTAAAATAAACACACATATATACATTAATCACAAAAGGATTGGAGTTTAAAGAGTTACTCCATACAAGGGTTCAAAATAATCCTAGATAAATGGATTTAGCTACTCATAATCAAATATGAACTACAATACCAAAATGAGTAAAGAGTCATAAGTGCTCACAAAATAGGAAGAAGAAAATGAAGAGGAAACCCAAAATGGAGAAGCTTTAAACTCTCCACCAAACTCCCAAGCTTCAAATCTTCAAACCCCAAGCATAATCCAAGCCAAAAGACCAAGAAGAATGTGTTTTTGTTGCCCTAGAACTCCAAGAAGTCGGCCCCCTCTCTTTCTGTTGCGAGCTGCCCTTTTATGCCTTTCAATTTTTCACTTTCAGCACACTCAAAACGCAGAGTTTTGGTTTTTGTTCGTTGCCCGTTAGTTGCACAACGAAGGCTCAACAAACGGATCAGAGGCAGAGAAGAACATCATTCGTCGTGCCTTTGTTTGGCAACGAATGCTCAACAAACAGCATTAAGAAATTTTCCTTTTTGCTCTTTTGTCACTTGCTTAGCTTGTCCTATGCTTTTCTTCATAATTCCATGTTTTCTTAAGCCTTCTTCACTTGTCCACCTCTTCCTACAAAAGAGAAAGAGGGTTGATGAGCTACAAAAATCACTTGGGCACAAATATAACTCTAAATTTCACTCAAATGCCTATCTTTCTAACTTTCCTTTTTCCTATGTATAATTATGTTTATCTCCATTACTTACCACCAAAAATCATGTATATTCAAGGGAAAATGAGATGAAATATGTGAAATTATAGAGTTTATCAGTTACATCTAATCCTCATCTTGTGTCCTTAAAATTATGCTATTCTGGGTTTAGAGCCTAACATGTTCCCAACGACAAGTGGCTGCAGCCTTTACTACATCAGGCTGTCCCCTTGGTTGTCTGCTATTGGTATTAAATAAATTCTGAGATATGGTTTATTAATAATTCCTTTTTGCCAGATGGTTCTATTATTAAGTTAATAATTAGCAAGTTGTACAAATCTTAAAACCACTTCAAGCAATCTTACACTTGGTGGAAAATACAAAAGAAAAATATAAGATGCAATAAATTAATCAGTTCAAAAAAGAAACCTTCTTTGCAACAACCTGCTGTTGGGATGCTGTGGGATTTTCTCGAACAATAGTTTTTTGAGGCAGCAACGGGGATACCAAGTGTTCTAGAAATACCCCAACACTACCATTTTTGAATCAACACACTTTTAGTGGCATAAAATTAAACCAACTCTGTTGCAACACTACCATTTCTTTCCAAAACCAATTCAGCAGTAGTGATATTAACATCAAGAAAACTAATAACACCATAACTAACATCTGTTCAGCCATGATTATTATTTAAACACATGCATCAACATTCATATTATACAAACACAAATACCAAAACCAAGCTTTCAAACCAAATAAACCTAAACTTAACCAACAACAGTTCATATAACTCAAATTTCTTAAGGGGAACTACACATCCCAGTTTTATCTTTCATTTATTTAAATAAAATCACTCAAAATCAAACACCCACTTGAAACCCTAACTCTCAAACAGTTCAGATCGCAAAAACTAAGGTAAGAAGAGTGTGCAAAAATGCTTACAGTGAGAGAAAAATGACCACCCACCGCGTCGCCCGCCGGAAATCGTCCACCACCAAGGGTAGGGCGAAAAAGAAACCAGAAAAAGAAAGAGATCAATGAGAAATACTTTAGAATGAAAGCATAGCCTGAGAAACACTAAAAAGGTTGAAGCTTTTACCCATTCTCGCCTTCAACACCATGGGCTCGCCGGAAAAGAAAAAGAAAAACGGAGGTGATGATGAAACACGAAGAAAATGATGAGAAACAGTGAGGAGACGAGTTGGGGAATGAGAAAGGGCGACGATGTCACCCATTACCGCCGCCGGCAGCCACCGCGCCACAGGCCACCGGAGCTGCAGTGGAAGGAGACGAAGTTTGGGAGGTGTTTTTGTTTTTGAGAGGTTTGGGAGGAGTGTCGTCGGGTCTGTTTGTTTTTGAGAGAGGGAGGAGTGTTTTTGTAGTTGTTGTTTTTTTTTATTTTTTATTTTTTTAGAGAAAATTATAATTAGTTACCCTGTGGTTTATTTTTACATGCGCTTAAAGCGCATGTAAAGCTTATACATGCGCTTTAAGCGCATGTATATGTAGTATTAACAATAACACCCCAATGTGGTTCTCTAACTTTGAAACACTAAGACCACAAGCATTAGTAGCTTATGAAATCTAAGGAGGAACTCTTATGCATGACTTCAAGTTTTTCACTCTATTACTGCCTTTACATGCGCTTAAAGCGCATGTACAGGCTCTACATGCGTTTAAAGCACATGTAAAGACCAATGTCCATTTAATTATATGGATATTCATATGATTTGGTGTTTTTCAACAAAATTGTTTCAATACTTCATCTCAAAATGCTCAAATCTTGTGCTTGACAATGTTATAGAGAATTCCATTGAAGAATAAGCCTTTACATGCGCTTTAAGCGCATGTAGAGGCTCTACATGCGCTTTAAGCGCATGTAGAGGTAGAAACACCCTTTACATGCGCTTTAAGCGCATGTAAAGGGTGTTTCTACCTCTACATGCGCTTTAAGCGCATGTAAAGGGTGTTTCACCAATTCCATAGCACCCAAAAGTGGTAATGGAGCCTTGAAACACTAAGTCCACAAGCAGGGACACCTTATGAGGTCTGAGGAGGACCTCTTATGCATGACTCCATGTTTTGTACTTCAGTAGTGCCTTTACATGCGCTTAAAGCGCATGTAAAGGGTGTTTGTGCCTTTACATGCGCTTAAAGCGCATGTAAAGGCTGTTTCCATATAATTTTGAGCTCTTCACCTAAGTTCATTTTATATTTTATCTCTAAATACTTAAATCCTTTTCTAGTCATTGTTTTAGTGAATTTTAATTGATGCACATTTCTATACATGCGCTTAAAGCGCATGTAGAGATAAGGCCTCTACATGCGCTTTAAGCGCATGTATAGATTCTTACCTGTACATGCGCTTAAAGCGCATGTAAAGGACCCTCTATACATGCGTTTCTTCTAAGCGCATGTAAAGGTGCGCTGGTAGAGGGACAATTTGTAGTAGTGAAAGTTAAATGGGGGAATGGGCTTTCGTGATTTCATCACTATGAATGAAGCTCTTCTAGCAAAATGAAGCTCTTCTAGCAAAAACTGCATGGAGAATTTTCCATAACCCAAGTGATCTTTGGGTTCAAATGCTCAAAAGTATTTATTTTCCTAAGGGAGATTTTATTGATGCTAAAAAAGGGTAAAAAGCCTCTTGATGTTGGAGCAGTATCCTTAGCGGAAGAGATTTTCTGAAGAAAAACCTCTTATGGGATTTAGGGGATGGTACTTCAATTAATATTTGGAGTGATTCATGGGTCCCAAATGTTAAATTCCCTTCAAAGCCACTGAATTGTAATGATTATATTGTCAAGGAAGGCAGAGTTTCAGATTTGATTGTGGCAGGCCAATGGAATTTAAATCCCATTCGTCATCATCTTCCCCAAAATATTCTTGATCAAATATCCCAAATCAGCATCCCGCACATCTCTCTTCCAGATAAACTTGTGTGGACCCAGCGACTAATGGCATTTATACGGTGAAGCAGGGGTATAATCATGAAAAAAGTCACTCTCAGTCTCATTGTAATAGAGCCTCTTCATCGATTACTCTTGCTAGATCTGATTGGCAAAGGGTGTGGAAAATCAAAGTGATTCCCCGTGTCCAAAACTTCATATGGCGAGCGCTCTCTAATGCTATAGCTACTAAGGCATGTCTGTATAAACGCCGAAGAGCAATTGCTGAAACTTGCCCAATATGTGAGGTCCATAATGAAACGATAGAGCATTTGTTTTTCGAATGCTACTGGACAAAATGGGTGTGGTTTGGTTGCCCTTTAGGGGTACGAATTAATGTGCTGCAAATTAAGAATTTTATGGCTTGGTGGCTTCAAACTACAAAAGGAACAGATGCTCTCCCCAGCAAAGAGTTAGCGCTGATTTGTCATATTCTCTGGCAGATTTGGAAGCAAAGAAATGAATGGGTATTTAACCATCTTCCACCAGACCCTTATGTCGTTATTCAAAGGAGTGTGCTAGCAAATAATGAGTTTTGGAAAATAATTGATCGCCTTCAGCAACCAACAGATCCTGCTATCCCCACTGATTTAAATGTTAGGTGGCAGAAGCCACCAGCAACGTTTCTCAAAATAAATTGTGATGGCTCATTCAGAGATCATATGACTGAAGCTGGAGTTGGGGTTATCTGCCGAGACACTCATGGATATTTCAAATGGGGTTTTGTTGACAAGGTTAAATCTCTTTCTGCTTTTATGAGTGAGACACTTGCATTCAAGAGAGCCCTGTTACTTGCGATTGATTTAGGCCACGACAAGGTGATATTTGAAACAGATTGTCTTTTATTATTGAACTGTGTGGCTCAGAATAAGCCTGAATCCTATGAGTGGCAATGCAGAAGTATAGTTCAGGAAATAATTACTCTCTTCTCATCCAAGGCTGGGTTTTCTATCTCTTTTAATCCTCGGAGTGGGAATTTAGCAGCCGACCACCTTGCGGCTTTTGTTTGTAAGGATGTGTGCCCAATTGGGTGGGTTCATCAACCAACACTTCCTTTGGCTTCTTTTCTAGCTTTGGATATCACTGAGGGAGCTGACCTCTCTGAATCTTCAACAATTGTACCTCATGATTTGGGTGGAGTTCTTCTACCTTCTTCTCCACCATTACATACATTGTTCTGGCATAGGCTAATATTGACTTTGCTATGTCTTCATTATGCTTATGTTGTCCTTTTTTCTCTACTCTTGCTTTTGTATTCCAGAACTTGTAATGTTATTCTCTCATCAATAATAGAAGGAAATTTTCAGTTAAAAAAAAACCATATATCAAAAGTTAAAGATTATTCGTATACTCAAGCTTATACAGCAAGATGAGGAACAAAACGAACTGACACACAGGACCAATTGACCAAACACGTAGACGAAATTTGAAAATTTTCTTACCATGGCTCACACACAACTTGTTATCACTAGGCCAAAAATTAGCATGCTCAGGCCATAAATTGTTATTTATAACATGTGAGACATCATTTTAATTAAATTTCTCTAAAAATTTTCTGAAGATCAGATATGTTTGAATTGCAATCATCTCAAAATAAAATGGGATGAGAAAAATTAATAAAAATGCTTCTATATTTATAAATTCATTGGTTATCCGAAAATAGTACAAGGAGAATTTATACCCGGAAGTAATTAAAACATAATAATTACGCCCTAACTTTTATATTAAATAAATATGTCAATGCTAAACGTTACTTTTTGAATGATAAACATTAATTTTTGAATGGTTATGGCAAGCTTGCTGTTTTTTATACTCTCAGTGTAAAAATATTCAATGAAAAACTTCTAAATAATCAATGCATTTTCGTGATTTTTGGAGCAAAAATGGACATTAACATAATACAAAATAAATATTGTATAAGGAAATTGTTAAATTTTCCCGTTCCTAACCAAATATTTCATTATAGATAGATATATTGGGAACCCAAGAATTATATGAGTAACAACCTTTTATAAAAAAAAGAAATAAAATGCAACCCTTACATAATGAACTCTCCCTATGAAATTTATCTAAATCAACATAAATTTTAAATCAAATATACATACAAACATGTCATATACGTACACATACAATACAAACACAGAATTTAATCTCTTTAGCAAAATAATTTTAGGAGTCTATGATGGCTCTGATTTTCTTTTTCATCCTCTGGACCATTTGGCTAACTTTGTGTTTGATTATATTTATATACCATATGGTTAGTGTTTGTATTAGATTGTTGTAATGTGTTAATGCTTTCGAAAAGTCTTCCAATTTGATCCTATATTACGATCAATTGAGAGTTTTATCTATATCGTTTTATTAACTAAATTGTCTTTTTTTTTTTAAAAAAAAAAGTCTGGTCTTTTTTTAAAAACCAGCGGTTTGATATATTACAGGAAGTTCAGTTGGATTTGTTTTCTTCTTTTGACGTGCTCTTGTATTAATAAGGGTGGCATGAGCACATTCATTTGTGAAAAACAGTGACAATATTGTATATCTCGTGGCTAGCTTTACGGATACCTTGTGGGTTAGAGCTATATTTGTCACCTTTAAAGACAAACAAAATCAACATTTAATTGAAGATGAAAAATTGGAAAAACTAAAATATTATGATTTTCCTCTTTTTAAAAAACTTAAACTTAAAGATGGTCCCTTTTGAGGAACTTACCCGTGGGGTGCCATGTGCTTGGTTCTTAAAACATCATTATCAGGAACAAGTGCCCCAATAAAGATAAGACACTGTCCTCTCTCTTTTAACAAAAGGACCAAGTTTTTCCTTGCTTTGTGGCTTTGGTCTCCCCTCACCTCCTAATATCACTACCACATTTACTGTATCTTATTCCCTTTTCTTTTGTATAATACTTTCTAGTCGAGGGCATGTATTGAATCTAAATATAACTCACCAATTGACACTATCTTCTTATATATGTTTTCTCTTCAAATTATTCCTAGCATAGTAGCATTACACTCATTTAGGGATATTGTTATTATCAAGGAAGTATTTGCTTATACAAATATTAGAAAAATATTTTAGGGAGATCAGTACATATTTCTCATAAATAACTACGTTAAATTTGTATTATCTACAAATTAGTTATTTATTTCACTTATTTATGAAGGGAGGAAGTAAACCATGGATATGCTTCTTTTAACAGTATAATATCTGATTGTGGTATCTCCTTCCCATTTTCATGCTTTATTCACATTCTCGGAATCGACCTTTTGCATTTTTAAAAAATGTACTAATATTAATTGTATTTTTTGGCCAACGTACTAATATTAATTGTAATAGATAACTATATAGGGCAAAGATGATTAAATACTCATGAACTTATATGGCATGCATGAGCACCCACCCACTACTCAACTATTTTGGGTCATGCACATTTATTAGGGGGTGGTCTTAACCATTTTTAACAGTCAAACTCTAACATCATTAAAGCCAACTTAGTGTTGCCACATCAGATTAAAATGTTGCCACGTCATACTAAAACAGGTGCCACGTTAGATTTAATTAACCATCATCGTCATCTTCAAGCTTGGAGCGTCATCACTGTTCATCATTCATCTACTTCTTGCCAAAAACCACCAAAGCATTTCCTCCAGTAGATCTCCACCATCAATCTCTCCTCCCCTCGTCATCCCAACACTCACAACCACCATTGTCAAAACCAACTCAGACGTCAAACCCACCGGTGACTTTCAAAACCTCATATCTAAACTAAAAACCACAACATTTTAAAAGAAATTATCCTCTCTCGGTTTTAATTCAACAATAGTAATAGGTTTGATTGATTATTTAGATTGGCAACTAGGAACTAGGGCTCAGTGTTAATAATGAAAATGGAGGGAGAAGTTTGGAGGGAAGAGATCCGAGGAGGGAGGGAAGGAGAAAAAATGTGGCAGACGAGAGAGAGGCGATGAGAGGTTGAAGGGGCAAGTAATATTTTTTGGAGACTGGAGGGAGAATTAATAATGAGCTCTTAATAAAAAGACTAGAAATAGAATTTGATAGCTGACACTGACACATATGATGACACATAGGAGAAAACTATCTGAGTTGTCATGCCAGCATGTTAATTAAACAGCTGTTAGATTTTGCTGTTAAAATTTGTTAGAACAGCTCCAAAATAAATGTTGAAAAAATGACAAATAAATACCTCCGAATGTTCAAAAGGACAAGTATGGAACTTAAACTTTCAAAAGGACAAGTGAGGAACTTAAATAAAAATTAATAATTGGAGCATATATCTATTAACAACTGGAACATACTACCTATGGTCCTAAATATAGGACCTTGACTTTTTTTTGGAGAAATTAAGGTTGCGAAATAGGTTATTAAATGATGACATATTTGATATATTTTTAGATTATCCATTAGTTTATAGGTAAAATAAACTAGTTTAAGGGAAAAATTAGGTAAATCAATTTATAATTAACTTATTTTGTTTTTTGAGGATTTTCCAGAAAAAGTGAATTAGTTCTTATATTTAGGACCGGAGGGAGTAGCAATTAACAATTGACTGGTTCTTTAGTTGTCATTTTGGAATTCAGAGTTCCTTACTTATCACTTTGGAAATTTGAGTTTCTTATTTGTTCTTTTGTACATTTGGAGATATTTATTTGTCATTTTCCCATAAATTTTCGTCAATATTCTAGGTACTCATAATAGTTTATGGGTGATGGGAGCTACTGCCATATAAGTTCAGGGTGTTTAAGCAATCTTAGCCAACTGTATATGACTTTTTTCGTGCTTATTAGATATTTGTTATTAGTGGGTCGGATTCATGCACTATCAAAACTAATTAGAGATTATTCCCTTAACATAATTTGTCTATTCACAAATTTATAGCACCATCTCTACTTAAAGAGAATCGAATCTCTTCAATTGGACATAATTGCCAATGAACCAAAATACATTATCTACAATTTGGTATTTGAATGTTTCTCTTGTTAGTTGTTAGCTCCCTATCAAGGCATTAAGCAAATCAAGAACTTGAGGTCGAATATTCTTTTTAAGTAGGCAGACCAAATATTTGTTGATGAACGTGATCAAACTCGTGGCCGCCATTTGAAAACCAAAACTATGTTTTTTCCATTAAACAATGAACACCCAAATGTTTAAGAGGAGAAGAATGTTCATAACATACAGTGTATCTGGTATAACAATAATCCATGGATAATGCAAACCAAAGAGGAGCAATTCGATTATATTATGCAAAAGGACAAATCATTTGAGGAATATTATATAAAAAATTTCAAATGCAGGAAGGATTAATAATTTAATCTCCAAGATCTTCAAAGAAGAAACAAAGAATCAGGAAAGTAGGCGAGAGCAAGTTCAAAATTCAACAGTAGTTATCACCTGAGCATGAGACCCACCAACTCCCCCACTTTACTTTTGCCCCCAATTTTTAATGCTATGTTCTTATCTCATGTGAAGTTCGGATAAAGAAAGCCAGGGAGATACATGGAAGACACTAATACTATAAATAACTAAAAATAAAATTACACACACATGTATGTTTTTGCCTGGATGCAAGTATTTATTTGGGTGAGTTTTAGAGTAAGCGTGCATACATTTAATCATCCCTAGACTCCACCCCACCTAATAATGCCAGCTTTGTGCAATATGCCACCTGTACATATACATATATGCTCCTCCCTTTTTTAAATATAAAACCTAATTGAGAAGGTGAATTTGTTTTTAAGTACTCCCTCCGGTCCTAAATATAGGACCTAATTGACTTTTCTGAAAATTCCTAAAAAAAAGCAAAATAAGTTACTTATAAATTGATTTACCTACTTTTTTCCCTTACACTAGTTTATTTTACTTATAAACTAATGGATAATCTAAAAATATATCAAATATGTCATGATTTAATAGACTATTTTGCAACCTTAACCTCTCCAAAAAAAAGTCATTTAGGTCCTATATTTAGGACCGGAAGTAGTATAATATTTCTTTCTATTTTTCCTCACATTTTCCCTAAATTATCCATCTTGATGCTCCTCAATAGTAATCAAGCTATAGGAATAGGAATAAAACAAGTTGGTTAGCATGTTCTAAGTAATATCATTGATTTTAAATGACATAAATAACCCCATTAATCTAACCAAATGAGGTAAAAAAGTACTCCCTCCGTTCCTAAATATAAGATCACTTTGGGGAAGTGGATAAGTTCCTAAATATAAGATCACTTCCTATTTTATCTCAAGTTTTGCCCAAACTACCCTTATACTCCCTCTTTTCCTTGAAAACCCCTCCTCCTTTCAAAGTTAAATAATTGAGGGGATTTTGGGAAGATCATGTAATTTTATTGTCTTCCTTAATCTCCCAAAATTAACCAAAGTGATCTTATATTTAGGAACGGAGGGAGTATTATTTTGAGAAGAGATGAGTGTCGTATATGTACGTATATAATAGATACATAGCAAACCCCTTAACCCATTAACTTGGTGGCACGTTAAAACCAACAATATAATAGTAATGTTGATGAAACTAGCTGCGACAAATTTTGATTCGCTGCAAAACGCGTATACAAAAGAACCCCACATCCTCAAGGCTCAAGGAATATGCCATCTCTTTTTTATTTTAAAAAAAAATGTCAGCTCAGTTAGCATATCTGATACAAGAGGGTTAGCTTGAAAATAATTAAAAAATAGTTATACATACAAACTGCAAATAGATGCTTGTGATTGTCATAAATGATTAACCAGTTTTTTAGCGGTTCACAAACATTTTTACTAGTATTTTTCTGGTCTTTTAGGTCTCCGACCACCTTTATGTTCCCTTCCCCCCAAAATAACGCATTAATCAAAAGGTAACCAAATGATTGGCTATGATTGGGACATTCTTTAATGAGTATGAGCTTTAGATTGATTAAGAATGTGAAAAGGTATTTAGCTAATCACAAAAAATATAGAGAAACGGACAAAAACAGGCAAGGCATACCAATTCATTTGTACCCAACATTCTTATGTTAGCAGTAAACTACAATTATTGTAGCATGATACTTTAATAATATTGACTTATTTTCACCACCAAAACCACCCAAAAACGGGCTAAATACTTTATTCCTAAACTTTTTACAATGTTTCAATTTTAAAAAATATCTTATTAGTCCTCTAACATTAACAACCTTAGTTTGAAATGATGCTTTTTTATAGCAATCGTTATTATTTGAAAATTAAACTTAGTAGTTCATTGTTCAAGAATGTTCTGTCAAAATTTAAAATTCGGATGTTAGCATTTTCTGTCAACAACAGAAAGATTAAATGACCAAAAAGACACTACAAAAAAGGGACCGAAATAAAACCTTGTGTGAAGTTAATTAATGGGCTAACGATGCACTTTTAAAGGAAAAAAAAAGGAAAGAAAACACAGCATTTGAGGCACCGGTCCCCTGGGCTACCTGTTTATGGCCCACTGCCAACCAACAAGAAGTTGTAAAGCATATTCAACGAAGAATCTCATAGAGATATATGTGTATGATCAGCAAAAGAACCCTTTTTTCTTTTTCGATCTCATTCATTTCTGCATAATGCCCCAACCCTTCAGGGTCTCTGTAAAAAGCCAAGTAGCACCACAAGAATAATTTACTACTCATGGAATGAGACTAATGAAGAGGCACTTTGGAAAGAACCAATAAAAGATCACCCTACAATTGGTAGAAAATACATGAACCAAAAGCTGGAGGCCAAAAACTAGGGCTCATGCCGGGAAAAAAGTGCTGACATGGCAACAACCACTTGACATAACATTAAACAGTATCTTGCATTGTTTCAGAGCTACGGAAGAATAAACTTGTCCCGAGCTAGACCTGAACTTCAATGGACCAGAACCTTACCTAACAACTGGATAAGTGAATAATGTTACTGTAAAGTATACATGATGATTGTATTTTGCAAATTACAGAATCTTGTGGTTTGGGTATCCATCGCATAGAGAGTTTAATATTTTTCATATCCCATTATATGTTGAAGGAGAAGATAGAGTTGGGAAAGTAGTCAGACAGAAAGCAAAGCAAAAATTACACAAACATGGTGATCTTTTTAAAGTCCTTGCAGATGTTAAGCACAATCTAACAAGCGCTTTTCATATTGATTCAAAAGGCTCCATAGAAAAGTATTCAAGCAACATGTTCTTGAACAAAAATGTCTACATAATCTAATTTCTTAAAAAGGAGAAACTTAGATATAGGTATAACTGTATGAGGTTTGCCTACTGAGTTTCCTAATAAAACTATAACAACAAATTTTTCATATATCCCCTTTTCTTTTTTTTCCTCGAAAGAATCGGTTATTAAGAAACTTTTACCCATTCTATTGATATTGAATGAGCTAATGGTAAACAATGGGATAATTTTCCCGAAGATTTTGTCTTCTTTCCGGTGAGTAAACTTGTCGGATATATGAAGAGGGTTCAAGACAGAAAACTTCAGAAATTAATACTAATATCATGTATCTGACGAGTGAGTTCGTTGTTGCTTCTGACCAATGAAAAAAGCAGCCTGAAGAAAATTCAAAAAGATTTGTTGTGGCCTTTTCAAGTCAGCCATAAAAAATGAAGATAAAATGTTCAGCTTGAGTGATGCAAATTCAGAATAAACTAAAAAATGAATGTCAATTGTTCATGACGCTGGCACTTAAAGTTAAACAGGAAGAAAAGAAATTATAAAAGTTATTTATATAAAATTGCAGGAGATGGACATATGCATAATATTCAAGCAATTAAAGAGAAAAAAAAAGTAGTATAACAGCTGGATCAAGCTTAAAACCAACAGAAGCATTGCCATCTCAAAAGTTGGAAATAAAACAAGCAAGGATGATATAGGTATTACCAAATCAAATTACATATAACAACTAATACGTGTCATTGAAATGGTATGGTATTTTCCTGAAGCTCCACTACACCATTGAAATTAAGGGAAATAAAAGCAGAAGTGAATCGAGCCCAACCTTACTTAACAACTCCTAGCACATCAGAAACAGTATATATAACGAAGGAAATAGTAAGAAATGGATTTGTGCTATAAATACTCTATCAAAAACAAGGAGTTAACTCAGAAATGACCAGCATTCTTATTAAATAATCTTGTTACTGAACTTGTAAGAAGGATAACCAAAGCATTCTCAACAGTCTTGTAGAAGAAGCATTTACTATATGCAATTTTTTAGTGCTGAAGAAAGAGTAATGAGTTCATTTGATACCTTGATGAGAACGAATCCCTCATTGCCATACAGTGCTTCATTAGATTGCATACTTTTTTGAAACCTTTTTACAAGTTTGCCACATGATTTCTCAGCATTAGTAAATTAATACATAGCAGGGAGTAAATACCTGTACATGAACCACAGATTATGCAAGGGTAATAAGGATATAAGGAGCGAATGTGGTATACCATGCATGTATATACATTGAATTGATAAAGAATGATATAACAGTTTGGTTAAAGTCAAAGTCACATTTTACTATCTTGTCATTCATGCTAACACACTCATTGTATATTGGCACTCAGTTAATGGGATTTTGTCTCACCCCATGATTTGATATTTTAAGGTGAGAGATCTAGTGGGGGTCTCAGCCATAAGCTTATTACATTGCCCAGTAAAGCCTCTATATTGTTTACAAGTGATGGAATGTTGTTTATTTCCATTTAGGGTCTATGAGCATACTATTGACATATTTTTTCATGAAATGAGTTTTGAACTAAATAACTTTAATTTACTGTTAATTGGTTGTTTAACAAAGATAATGGATTCTGAAACACTTAGTTGTAGCAAATGCCTAGGGAAACTTTTGTCATGATTATCTATCCACAATGATTGTTTTATCTAAGTAATTGGAGTTTTTAAAGAATTACGGTGATTGAAGTAGGATGACATAAGCTTGTGATTGTGGGATTGTGGTTAGCTACGTGTTTTGGGCTTCAAATGTGCCCTAGGCCCGCTAGATATGCATTGGCACTTTTGGATTTGATCATTAGTTCAATACCTTTCTACCATGGTGGTGGGCCTTAGTTTGCACTAAGCCCACTAAATATGCATTGGCACATTTGTAATGTTTAGTTCCATATAATGATGGTATACCTTTGGGTCTCTTAGTTTGTTCTTTTCTCCAATGTGACTCATCAGTTAATGAATTCGACATTTTCCTACCATGGAAGTGGGTAAAACAGGCTTATTTGTTTTCTTACATGGCACTGTTGAATGATTCGTGAAATATGTTGAAGTTTTGAGGTTTTTGAAATTATGTTTTACAATACAGGTCATCTAAAAGAAACTCTTCAAAAGAATTGAAATATTGGCCCAAGTATCAAATTTGCATTTGATGTCCCCCTTTTAATATAGTATAAAACATTATTTTACCTCTGCAAAGCATAGTATGTCAAGCAGTAAAACAAGACCAAATTTGTAGTCAGGCTCTTTAGCCACTTCTAGTGCTTCTTCCAACAATCCCTAAGATTTCAAAAACCAAGCCATACTAGCCAATAAAACAACTGCAATAACATGAAAGAGGTTCAAATAGAAGTGCAAAATAATATTCCTTGCAGAAACTTAACATGTTACAAAGTAAATGATTAATTTTGATTATATAAAAACAGGGGTGCTACAATGCAAACAAGAGAAGATAAGCTACATGAATGATGCACTCATTTGAACTCTTTCGCTAAATAACAAGTGTCTTTCTATGTAGATTGGTCATAAGTTCAAATTTATGTTAATCATCACCAGATTGGCATAATATCTAGTTTCAGTGATCAAACTAGAGAATACAGGAAAGCAGAGACTAGTGAAACAAATCAAACTTATTCAGAAATGATTACAGAGGCCAATGAACCTACTTCAGAAGAGTTCTATTTCTACTTAGCTTAAACGAGTTGTTAGGTAAGAAGGATTGCACATGGAAGATGCTGCAGCCATGGTTGTTATGGATCTCTATTTCTTAATCTTATTCTTTAACTTTGAAAGGTCTGTTATCAGTCTTTTGTTAAATTTACTCAAACTCCATCTTTTTCAGCTTCCTACTTAGTGGGATATGATTACTGGATTATGTGCATCTATCTCACTAGCATTTGTATCGCCCCATATTAGGAGCAGTGCTGAAGGGGAGAGAATAATAATGCAAATAGTTTATTTCTCTCGTCAAGGTAAGAGTGTTGTCATAATTGTCCATGAAGGTGATATAACTATGACTAATGATTTTAAAGAAATAAAGTTGATGGTAAACACTCTCAAGGAGTTTGAAATCAATGTCACTTGGTGAACAAGGATATTTCAATAGTATAAAAGCAGGCAGTTACGTTCATAAAGGTGAAAACACACTTGATTACTTGGAAGGGACCAGTTATGTGGAAATAAGCCTACCAAAACTCCTCTATATGGAGACTATGATAGGCTGGCACTAACGAAGATAGTCCTATGTTGGTATTGGAAGATATATGACGACTTTGTTTAGAAGCTCCTCTATCCTTTCCACATTTGACTAGACATCAGTCTAGCTATTGTGGTTAGTCAATACATGTAGAGATCAATTGAGGAGCATATGAAAGTAGTTTACTATACCTTGAGATATTAAAAGATTACTCCAAACAAGGGGTGGATATCTATATTCGAAGGGCTATATTAGATGTGTTCATCAGTATGTTTATACTGATATAGCTGACTCTATTACAAATAGAAAGCCCACAACCTCGAGGGCACTGTACCTTATGTAAGGAAACAGGTGTTAAACACCAAAATCTTCAATCATAAAACACTGGAAATAAAAAGCAGAACGATAAATCTACTAGGGTGCCAAGGTAAGATCTCACTCTCAACTCACTTCTAGTGTGGGATAAAATCCACTAAGAATTATCACTCAAGCAAGAAGCTCGCCTTACATATTTATAAGAATAAGTATAACGAGATAAAGACACAAAAGCAACCAAACATCCCTTATATCTCAGAAACAAAAGAAAAATAGATGTTAATGGACTCACTAGACCTTTGCCAGCAAGCCATATTGGTCCATTATTTAGCTAACTTGTTTATAAAATAGTTGAATGCTAACTTAAGAGACTATGACTAGTTCAAATTCATTCAAATCTTCAAGCTTAGTAAACAATAATGGCATAGCTGACTCAGCAGCATCTTGCTGACGTGAAATTTTATCATCTAGCAACATGGAAAAGCTAGAGCATTACAAGAAGAAACCCAAAGGAGGCCTTATCTTAAGGCATATGTGAATGGTTGTTAGAGGCTTCTAGGTGGATTGAGACTGGTTGAAATTGGTATGAAGGCCTTATATTGATATCGTAAAGAAACTTGTACATTGTATGTGACAAATTTTATGAAGGAGAAAATAGACTCTGTGATATTTGAGTTTGTGTCACAATTTCAAGTGAAGTTTGAAAACCTTGGAAACCAGGAGGAAATGATATGGATATGACCATGGTTCAACATTAGGCATAAATAAGAGCTGTCAAACATGAGTATCCCTTATACCTCACCTACAGTACAGTAGTTGATCTTCCAATTAAAAGAAGAGTCATCATAAACAAAACAGTCACCAACCCATATTCCAGATCTGATTGTTAGAATCTTAAGTTTTGATGAAGACTAAAATATGAAAGAACTAGTTGATCACATAGGAAGAACTAGGTTAAAAGTGAATCCTAAGTTAAGTCACAACCGGATGCAGAATTACTTCCGGATGGATTAGATCTAGCGCTCGCTTAGCGGAAGCAAGTGAAATACTAAGTCAGAACCTAGTCTAGGCTGTTAGAGTATTGAACCTTGATGAAGACTAAGTTAGGACTGATTGATTACTTGAGAAGATTTGGGTTTAAACTGAATCCTAAGTTAGGACACAACCGGATGCAAAATCGCTTCCGGAAGACTTAGAGTAAAATAACGGGACTAACGCTCACGGATGAAGAATACATCCCCCAGCGGAAGTCAATAACATGCTAAGTCAGAACCTAGTCTAAGTAAGAATGCTTCCCATAGCATGTATGGTTCTTACTGCACTTGAGTATATATATACTACTCTGTTGGACTAACAATTATGTGCAGAACTTAGTTTTACTTCCGGATGCAAATGAGCTTCCGGATGCAAATACTCTTGGCACTGGGATTCTGAGACTAACACTTGCAGAGCAAGATTGCCGCTTCTGGATGAACGATGATCATCCGTCAGCAAGAGTACAAGAGACAGAACGTACATATGCCCAGAAGTCAGAATGCTTTTGTCATAGCAGAGTTGTCAGAGTTGCTTTTCAGAGATAAAGCAAGTCAACCCTGCTGAGCATTTATGGAGCATTTATGGAGCCAACGGTAACAAGGGTTAAACGGACATATTCAAACAGCATTGTTACCTACCAAGCATGAGGAGTATGAGAAGATGCTATATAAGGAATTACTTCATCATTTATGAAGTACCGAACATAATCTGCAGAAATCATTCAAGCATTCAAAACTCATACTACCCAGAAAGCAAGAGAGCACTTATTGTATTCGAGAGTTATTCTCTAGTCTTCTTGTACCTCTTGTATTTAAGTCTCTTCATTTATTGAGAGCATTTATTGTACTTAAGTGAGTAACATTATCTGTTCATTGAGTGAACTAAGTTAGAAAATCCTTTGTTTAAAGGTTGAACCCTTACAAGTAGTAAGGGGGAGCAAGTTAGGTTGTAAGGTTGCAAGTGAGCCCGTAAAACTTGTGGTTGTAAAGGTTGCAGGTGAACCCGTTGTAAAACCTGTGGATTAGTGGAACTCAATCTGGGAGATTGAGAACTGGACGTAGGTCAAGAGTTTGGACCGAACCAGTATAAAAGTGTTGTGCATTTTAATTTTCTAAGTTTTATTTTGTAGCACAATTCACCCCCCCCCTTGTGCATCCTCACTTTCACTGACTGACTCATTTATTAAAAGTAGTAGTTTAAGATGCATCAAAACCTTGATTATCAATTGGCCTTAGGGTTTAGTTAATTGTGAAAAGTGTAGATCATGTGCTTAAGAGTGTTAGTGCAAGATTGAAATAGGAGAGTCCAGGGGAAGCATTTGAAATTGTATTTAAGAATGAAAACTGAATCATTGTTAATTGCCATTGCATCACTACTTTGCTCAATAGACATTCTCGAGAACTAAAAGCAGTCAGAAGTTAAAATATGTCAGTTGCAGTCATTTCAGAACATGCTTTGACCCTGACATTGATTCTCTGTATTAATGAGTTTCCATTCTAGTTAGAAAAGCAAGTTAACTCATTTGAGCACACTGCTAATACGATCTCTATATATATGTTGAGCGAAATATAATGGAGAAAATTTATACTTCGTTCCCTGAAGTGTCATCACTTTATTATCAGTTTTCCCGTGACAAATACTTTTGAAGATTGTTGAAAACAATATTTTACCATGGAAGTGGAAGTGCCATAAAATAGAGAACATAGAGGAAACTGATGCATGCAGTGCAAGAAGTGCCATAATTATATCATGGAAGTAAGAAGTGCCATAAAATAATTTTACATAGCTTAGAAACTGATCGAATGAGAACATAGTGAACACTGATGCAGGCCAGTAGTCAAGAATCCACTAGCGATTCTAAATCAAAAAACAATCAGAATACAAGGGCTTTGCAAGATTTATTCAAGTTTTAGATAGTGTCCTTGACCATATCTAGAACCATCTACCTTTCTGGAATTCTTTTCCTTCATGGAACACATCAAATTTTCAAGATAAAAAAGAAATTGAAGCAATGTTTGCAGGCTCTTTTACTACAAACAAATGTACTAATTGGGAGTAGTAAGTTTATCATATATTATTATACAGGCAACTCAGGCTTGATAAGCTCTATTTATATAGAATATTTTACAAATAAATTCTCTTCTAGCCGTTGCAATCTTTCATACTCTCTACAAGTAAAGTCAACAAGAGAGAGACACATTTAAAGCAAAAAGGGTGCATTCAAATTCAATACATCTCTTCATCAATGTGACTTGCATGACCAGAAAAATTTAGAATAATGATCAATATTCTAATGAGACCCGAAATCCCTTATGGGGCTGTTCCTTTCAAAAAGGCTCAAAGCACATAACCAAGGACCAGCCCAATATCCGGGCAGCAAGGCAGAAGTGGGCCCACCAGTGGCTAGGAGGTTATTTAGGGTTGTGTGTCTTAGAGTGAGGGTAGATTGGAATTTGGCTTGGCTTTGGGAGAGTGTCCTAACCTCTTGAATGTTAGGAGTGGCTCTAGGAATTATTTTTCTGGAGATTTCTTGTTTTATGAGTTCTTGAGTTCATCTTTCTTTATCTTTTCAATCTACTTTTCTTTATTTTCAGTGAGAAGAGTTGTATTCTACTGGTTTAGTGACCTTATATATACATTTTAAGAGAGTTATTTTCATTAATATAAGTCAGTTTCTATCAATTGGCATCAGAGCAGTAAGATCCTAGGGAATTAGAGTAAAAATGGAGAAACAAGAACAGAATGGAGATGCTTCAGAAGGCTTCAGAGGAGTAGTGAAGGATGAACAATGGTACGCAACACTTCCCAGGTTTTATGGAGAATACCCATTTGGAAGGCTCTTTCTTGTGGAGAAATATTTCCTCGAGAACTCTATTGAAAAGGATGATGATAAATTGGAAGTTGTTGTAGCTTGTCTTTTAGGAGAAGCTATGGAATGGTGTCTTTGGTTTGAGTCCAGAACAACCATACAAAGCTGGAGTCATTTCAAAAGAGAGGTAACATGGCGATTTCATGACTCCTTATTCTCTTTCAAATCTGAGTTTAAAAAAAAGAAGAATGAAGGGAGGAACTCAGAGGGCGATGTTGAAGAAAAGCAACAAGAATTGCAGCAGGTAAAATTGTGGAAGCTCTTCGATGATTTTCTAAGCCCAAGGAAAGTAGTAACCCCAGAAAGCGTAGAGGAAGAACTTTCAATCAAACAACCAGCAAGGTTGCCACATTTTTCTGGAGAAAAGAAGCTTGAAGAAGTTCTTGACAAAGGCTCAGATGATGAGCTTAAAGAAGAAACGTTTCAGGTCTTGCAAGTTACCAATATAGTATCAAGCAGTCACAAAATAGGAGTTCAGCAAATTGATGGTGGAACAGCAGTGACTGAGAAGATGAAGCTAACATATGTTGCTAAGAAGGTCTGGGTTAAACCTGGGAGGTATCATAAGCATAGAAGGAGAAAGAGGTTAAAGGCAGAGATGAAGCTGCCAAAAGTGATTGAAGATATGCTATGTGAGGATGGAAGAAACTGGGTGAAGGAGATGAAAGTTGCCCAGGTTGAGCTAGTCAGATTTAAGTGGCCGTCAAACATGGGAAGGAGAGGATGCAGCAAAGTTAGGGTAAAAAGTAAATGGAGGCTGGACCGGGTTAGGTTAAATTTTTATTGTAGAAGCCCAATAGGGAGTAGCCTACTTGGGCCCAAGGGTGTCTTATTTGATAAAAGGAGAATACTCCAATTGAACCCATTAATCAATCTCCTATTCAAGAAGATAATGGGCTTAGGCCTCAGAGTAAACCTAATACATCAACCCACCATGCAACAAAAAATTCTTCATGAAAATAAGGCTGTTGTTGGCGGCACAACACCAACTATTGGAGGCCAGTATTTCTTCTCATGTGTTCCTTACGTGACTAGTGGAAACAAAGGAACGATTTTGGCAGCCCCAAAGAACGATCAATTCCAACTCATTCGTGGCACAACAAGAGAAATAAAGAAAAAGGCTGTTATTAATCTGCTTCTGCCAGCAACCAAGTCATCTGAGTCTTCCCCATGCTTCATGTTCCCATTTAAAATAGTGGGAATTCCATCTATAACAAGGGCGAACAACAAGGTAGAGGAATTTTCTCATTTATTCAATAACAACTCATCAAGAAACAGTGAGTTCAAGGTTGCTCTCATTAATGATTGTTTACTTTGTCCAAGGGATTGTACTCTAGTTTCCTCTCCATTCATAGATTGTGGTTCTTTTGGAGAATTCTTTTGGGTCATGTGTTCTGATTCAACTCATGAAGCAGTATATCTTTTAGAGGTTGAACTTGAGAAAAGAGGACAACATTTCATTGAAAAGAAATTGACTAGGAAGTGGTTTAAGGTTTTAACCGTTCCTAGTCAAGAAGGAAAAAATATATCCATTGGAAATGTCCGTGTTGCTTCTAATCCTTCTCTTGTTTGGATTGATAGTGGTGAGTGGGATGTGGGTGATGCAGCAATTGGAACTAGGAATTGTGAGTTTTTCGCTCTTGGTTTTTGGACTGCAATTATTGACTGTGGACTCATAGCCTCATATTATGATTTAATTCAGGATGCATTAAAGATTTTAGATAAATATCTGAGGCAATTTACTCCACTGAAATATCTTATTGACGATTTCCTTATATCATCATTATGTTTATTGGGATACAATTGCTCAGTAATGGTCACACATAAGTTGATAGAATGGGATGGTCAAGTGAGGAGTAAGAAGAGGTTCATGCTTTCTGATTTCAAGTGGCTAATGCTTTTTGAATTCATGGGAGGTGCTTAGGAGTTTTTGTTAGCTGCAATGGCAATTATCGAGAGGAGTTTATTGCTGCTTAGCTTTGTTTGTGTTGAATGGCAGCACATAGGATTTATCCACTATATATGGGGAGTTTATTACTTTACCAATGATGGGTGGGCATCTTCCAAGCATCCCTAGAACCAGTTGGCCCCATTAAGACATTTTGGTGTTACACTCCTACTTCTCTACACCTTCCATGTGCCTAGAAACACAGATGCAAAGATGCTGCTGATTGCAACATGTAGCACTTATGGTTGGCTTGCGGTGTGCTGATTCATGGTGACTACCATTGCAGGAATGTTTCGATTCGTCAAGTCAGCAAGATATGTGATCATCGCCATTCCCAATGTCGCACAGACTTGGATAAGAGTTCAGATGTCAATAAACAGAACCCTTGCTTTTGCTTATCACCTTGAGGACAAGGTGAAACTTTTAAGGGGGGAGTAATGATGAGACCCGAAATCCCTTATGGGGCTGTTCCTTTCAAAAAGGCTCAAAGCACATAACCAAGGACCAGCCCAATATCCGGGCAGCAAGGCAGAAGTGGGCCCACCAGTGGCTAGGAGGTTATTTAGGGTTGTGTGTCTTAGAGTGAGGGTAGATTGGAATTTGGCTTGACTTTGGGAGAGTGTCCTAACCTCTCGAATGTTAGGAGTGGCTCTAGGAATTATTTTTCTGGAGAATTCTTGTTTTATGAGTTCTTGAGTTCATCTTTCTTTATCTTTTTAATCTACTTTTCTTTATTTTCAGTGAGAAGAGTTGTATTCTTCTGGTTTAGTGACCTTATATATACATTTTAAGAGAGTTATTTTTATTAATATAAGTCAGTTTCTATCATATTCATCAGCCATTCATCACTAACTCCTATACCACCACCACTCATCAGCCAATACTCAATATTATAGCATGGAATATGGGAAAATTAATATGCAGTCAATTGCCATATTTTACTTTGTGAAGAATATAATGTCATAAATCACATTCTTCAGTGATTGGCAGTTCAATATATGCACAATCTTTGAGCAAAGGCTGAATCCATTGTGTGTGTGTGTGTGTCTAAATATCACATAGAATTTCTAACAAAAATATTGTACATGGAGATGAGTAATACCAAGAATAAACCTATATAACTTTGAACAGAGATATTGTGAAATTAGAGACAGATATTCAAATCAAAGATATCATATAAATTTGAGTTTACTTTATTCAAAGATATCATGTAAAAACACCAATGGTCTGAAAATGTTTACTATATAATTATAAGACTTTTTTTACCATAATATAATAACTATAAGACTGAAAAACTACGAAATTATAACATAAACAAAAAATACAGATAAATGATCATCTCAGTCTCATTTCTCATCACTTCACCCAAAAAATCGTAAAAATCATTCACAAAACAAACATTAACAAGCTAAAACAAACTTAAAACTTATAACTAACAAAAAAATGGAGGGAAATAAAGGAATTGATAACAAAGCAGGGGTGAATTGAAACTTACTAATTATTAAGATTTTGAGATTAGATAAAGAAACCCACTTCAGTTAAGTATATGACTATTGTTTGGTGTCCATTTTTGATGGCCCATTGTACGAACGAAGAACACTTTCGAGTAAAATGGCCGAAGTTAAAGCAGAGATACATAATATAGAAAAAGTGTCACGAAATGAAGAATTAAAGTAGGATCTTGAGAGACATTACTTTAATTATCTTCCAAGTCAAGAAGACATTTTTGTCTTGTTATTCTGAGCTCATTTATTATGACTAGTGCCCAAGAACTTATTACATGTGGTCAAAATATTGTTACTCATAGGTCTAACACTTGTTATTAGTTAAGATGTACACACTTGTTATTGTTATTCATTGTTCAAACACTTGTTATCATGTGAGTGACAAAAAGAGGGCAAAAATGTCTTTTTGGTTTGGAAGATAATTAAAGTAAATTCCTTTCGGACACTATTTTAAATTTCTTCATTTCGTGAGACTTTTTTATATTATGTGTGTTAGGTGGGACCTTAAATTAATTAGCCCTTGAAAGATTCTACTTACAAAATTTATTATTACTACAATACTTTCTTTATTTCTAAATATAAAATCACTTTTCTTAATTTAATTAGATTAAGGATGTTGGTTAAGTTAGTTATTTACACAAGATATTATTAAATTCTTCTAAGTTCTAACTATAAACCTTTATCTTCACTCTCCGCTCTTACTTGTTATCATATATAATCATTACTAAGGTTAATTTGGGAAGAATGTTGAGAAAAATTAGAAAGCAACCATATAGTTAAGAACAAATTGAAATGTGAAAATGATTATATATTCAGGTGGGGGGAGTATTATTATTACTTCCGTTTTATTTCTAAATTTTCTAAATATTGATATATTTGGGGGAGCTGAACAACTGGTACCTAAAATATTTGTTGTTTATATTTCCCCTCAAATTTTCTCTAAAATAATATGTCATTGATAATTTTTTTTGATACATGATCAAGGTATCCCCTCACTCGACAAGTGAGAGACTAATCCCCCGCTGATTTGTAGGCACCTCAAAGGGTGGGACAGCTGGCCTGGGAGATTTAAATATGTCATTGATAATTTTTAATGATAAACAAGTAAGAGAAGAAAGAAAGGTATGAATAAATGTAGGTGATTATAGTATTTTGATAAAATCATATGATATTAAATAGATTAACTAACATAATCAAATTAAACTACATAAATATGTTTTATACTCTATTCTGTTGGTCTTAAATATAAGATCTATTTCTCTAATTTAATTCAATTAAGCTTGTTAGTTAACTTAGTTAAAAATACATGATTTTATCAAACACATAATGATATCTTCATCCCTACATGAAATTAATATATATAGCTAATATCAAAGAGTTGTTCTGAATTCAAAAACAAATGTTAAGGTTGAGCTACATTTATCGTAAAAAAAGAAAAATAGTTATCTCCGATTCACCTTTTTTTCAGCTATCAATTTAGACTCAAAATAACTCATTTTTTCTTGAAGGAAGATAAGGAACTCAACCTTAACATTTTTGAATTCAGAGCAACAATTTCATATAAGACTTAAACTGATAAATTATAACATATACGTACGTACGTACATGTGTTCATTAGAATCGATTTATTTTGCCAAATCTGATTATTTATTTTTACAGGGGCACAACAATTGGGAGGCTCTATTTGAAAAGAAATTTGGAGATGGGCCATGAAAAAAGATTAATTAAATCCCTTATGTGGATATTTACTCATGAAAAACACATACAACGTAACTAAGAGCTTGGGGGTCGCATGAAAAGATTGATGCCCCTTTGGTTGTGATCAAACAAAGTACTAGAAAAATCACAGATTTCTATGATTTTTATATGCTAAATTTGAGGTAATTAATATGATAGAAATGCAACTCTTTTTCCAATTGAGCTTAATTAATATCCTAGATTTTTAGGTGAAATTAGCATAAAAATAGGATTAATTGTCATAATTGATAGTTAATTAGAAATAATTAATTTCTAGGGCATTTGATCCTTTTTCTATGGTATTTGTATTTGTAAGATCATTTTATACTCATTTGAGATGAATTAAAAGTTATTAGTTTGTCTTATCAAAAAAAAAAAAAGTTATTAGTTTGATTTTCAAAGCCATGTAACCAAGACTTAAAATCTCATTAGAGAGAATACTTAAAAGCAAGAAAAGAGGAGACATGCAAGACTCAAATACCCTAGCCACCGTCAACCCCCCCTAAAAGGTATTTGCTCGATATCTGACATCGTCCTCAACGTGTCAGATATCAAGCAAAAACAGTACAAAGTGGAATAATACCAAAAAACATAGGCAACCATCTCAATAGAATATGGATAGGTGTTGAACTTTAGTATTCTCATATTATGAACTATGTTGCTTCTGATGTAGCTCCTTCTTCTTTTTCTCCATTTTAGATCAAGAAGCTTAAGAGGGAAGCTAGATACTATGCATGTGACCTTGAGATTGAGCAATCCCTTACCCAACTTAGGGGAATCAATTAGGTGACCCTTTAAGCCGAGTTTTAGAGGAGTGTTCTTCTCAGGAATCTAACATCTATTGTCACTCAGATATTTCGCAATTTTTATATTATATAATTTAATGAAAGTTATTATATTGTTTAAGCATAATATGTTAAATATAGAAAAAAAATAATTCTAAATTTTGCAATTTAAATGCCTATATTATCTCATATTTGTATTGTTAGGTGTAACCATGCATATCTATATTATATACAGCTATACAAAGTATTTTTCTTACCGTTTCTTCCTTATTTTTCAACTTTACAACTTTAGTTTAATTACGGGCCAATTATACCTTCATATAACCTATTAGTTCAACTCTATTTAATTTTTATATGTAAACATGCATGCCTATATAGACTAAAAATACTTTATAGTGATTAGAAAAATTGTATAGAAGAAGACATCACTCTAACCATAAGATATCATTCCCGCCATTCACTCTCATTAAAGTATTAAAAACAATGTATTGTTATACAAAGTAATTACTTGTATAATTACACATTGTTGGACTGACAATTGTATATTCAAAAACTTCAAAATGTTGACCAAAAAGAAACTTCAAATTCTATATTTCCCCCATAATAATTTATTTGATTTCCAGCTTTATCTATAATCTCCAATCCATACACAAAAGCCAAAGTTACAGCAGCATTTAGTTTAAGCAGAGATCAGAAGCTTAATTACAATTAGCACTTGACTTTTGATGGCTAGTCATCAGGGGGTCTTTGGTGTTGCATTTTGGCCTTTAATAAAAACCATGCATCAGTGTTTTGAACCAAAATAAAAATAATACCACACATACACACAATAACTTTTTTTTTCGAATGAATACACACAATAACTTTTATTGATGATAATATGATAATTACTTTTCAAGGATTATTTGACTTGGAGGCACTAAGCTGAAACTGATAAGTCGCCACAGCATCATCCACACTCAAAAAGAAGGTCTCTTTACCAACCACTTCTACAAATCTTGATATTATCAGCTTCTCCATCACCTCCTTCCTTGGGTTCACTATTGACATCTATATCATATATTCAAACAAAACAAGTAATTAATTAGATCTCTTTTGATATCTTCGATCAAATGTTATATCATCACCAACCAGCGGTATCATTCTAATCACAAAACTTAACTAGAATAGCTAATTAGCTAGATATATGATTTGAACGAGAAATACATTTAATTAGTTTAGCCATTTAGTTTTATCAAAAACTTACTTTTATCAAGAATAAAAGTTCGGACATTATATTTATTTAAGATTTTATTTATATACATTAAAATTATTTTTGAAAATTCTGGAAGATCTTGATCTCTTCAAAAGTCCCTACTAAACTTTATGCCTTGTAGATAAACTAGTTCCTTAATAAATAATAATATATCATAAGAATATAAACCTAAAGAAAGAAAAAAAAATCATTATTATTAAACAAAGTGAAATCACAATGGAAACTTCTTAAACTTATAAAATCCATTCTTTAATGAAACGTGGTTGAGGTGAGACTAGTAAGAGAATAGATATATCAAAAGACAACAATAAACTGGTGCCCTCTTTTTCTGCTCATCGTTCCATCCAATATAGAAATTCCATGTGAGAGTGAAACAATTATTCTTCATGGCATACCTGCTTTCCATTTTTGCCAAGGACTTTACGTAGCTCTAATATTCCTCCAATAGCAGTTACATCAATGGAGGTCACACCTAGCATGTATAAATAATATTATAATGTGCCGATATATGCATGTTGAAAGACTTATGAGTGTATCAAGAACTAGATGTAAAAAAATGTATAAAAAAAAGAACTAGATGTAAAAAACTGATAAAAAAATAACAATACGTACTTGATAAATCGAGAATGATCTGCTCAACAAAATTCCCAGAACCCTCCTCGCTTTGAATATACCTATTGATCCTATATTCCATAGTTTTAAAATTTATAAAAAAATATTTTAATTTCCTGGTTCGTATTAATCATATGTGTGTGTGTCAGAAACCATAAATAAATGCGATTTTACATCAAAAGAAGACATGTATCATAGTATCTTTTACCATGATAATTGTCACATTTGAAAAGAGATATACACCAAAACCAATTTTCCAAGTAGAACATTATATATAATCCGGTTTATCATCGTATCTTTTATCATGAATTAATGATTTATATATACATGCATACATACACACATATATTGGTGAAATTATGAAAACCGAATTTGTATGACACAAAATTTAAAATACCCACAAATTGAGAGTGTATATATACTGCATCAATTACTAAATATAGTTGATTTTTTAAAAAATTCCATTAAAACTAAATAAGTAACTTATTAAATAATTTCTCTAAATATATTTCTCTTAACTAGTTTATTTGACTTATAATTTATACTTCATTATTATAGTCACTCATTTAGCTTTCTTAATTTCTCAAAAAAAAAAATACATCAACTGATTTGTCTTATACTTAGGAAGGGGAAGTATCTTTTTTGGAATTCATTAAATAGAATGGCATGGAATGAAATTACCTATCTTTGATGTAGGAAGAGTTAGCGAAGTAGATGGGAGAACCAAGTTGAACGATGAGAACACCTGGGAATTGGGTTGAAATTGGATACTGCTCAACATCTCTATATAGGTCAGAGGAGTTAGGCATCTTTCCAAGCTTGCATGAGGCTGGCCTTGCCACGTACAATAGTGCTCTCAACACACCAAGCCCAATCTAATTTAAAACAACACCCACAACATTATTATTCATGTGTGTGCGCGCGCCAGCATAAGTTTTAACAATTACATCACATAATCATAATCACACATCACTACTGACAAACATGATAGTTATTATTCCTAACAAACCTAATTTACTATTTTAGAAGTAATTTCAGTTATAAATATAGATGTTTTTTCCCTTGTATATACATATTATCATTTATATTTATAATTTTTAAACTATTTTGTATGATATTATATATATACATAAACTAACATATATAATGTTGTATATATAGAAGTATTTGAGAAGGATCATAGTCCCATACTTTATAATTAATTTAGATTTTTAATGGCTGTTGGGAGTATTTTGTTATGGCAAGTTGTTAAAATGTATGTGTTTTTAAATTCGACAATAAATAATTTTGATACTTTGTATAAGGTCCTATGATGTAAATTTTGATTTGTAAATTTTCATATATACTATTGCTATTTTTCAATATTAGTTGTTGTAGAAATTAGGATTTATATAAATTTTCACATAACACCTGTTATTTTACAATTGTTATTTGTCAAAATGCATATTATATATATACCGCACACTCTTATACTCCCGAATGAACTAATTAACTAAGCCCATGAATAAAAACAACTTAAAATTGTGTCCACCATATAATGATGTGAAGCATGGATCATGGATTAGTACTTACAGACAAGAAGAGCCCAACGTCCATGCTGATGAAGGTCACGCCTAGGAAGCAGGACATGCAGATGATGAAGTCAAACTTGTCAACCTTGTATAGATGGATGGCTTCTTCGTAGTCAATTAGAGGCAACATGGCTGATATGATGATGGCTGAAAGAGCCACCAGAGGAGTGTGCCCAAACAATGGAGCCAGAAATATGAGAGTCATCGCCATTATCAATGCTTGCACTGCGTTTGTCATCGGTGTTTTAGCCCCAGAGTTGTAATTCACCGCACTCTTCGAAAATGGACCTTCCCATTCCCATCCCGAAAACAAAAAACAATTCACTCGTCCATTCATTACATAGAATTATTATGAATATCCATGTAGTTTAAACGTGACTAATTTAAATCAGGTTAGTAGTTTCATGTGACTGATATAAAGGTAAAAACACTAGGAAACTGATCCAAAATCATGTTAAGTTTATATGAGGACTTGCATTTTTTTTTTCACAAAATTTTAAAGTTAGAAATGATCATATTAAAAAAACCAAAGACATTTGATTAAAAACAAAGTACAATTATTGGTAAACGAACTGATGATTACAGAAAGCTCATCATCAAAAAGTTACCGCAAAATCTAATTTGGAATTTGGATGGTCTAAATTAATTATTTTCTTATATTATGTTAAATGCTTAAATATGTCAAAATCATTTTTGCAATAGCGACTTTTTGGAAAATTATTTTTAAATTTGGAAATAGATAGTTGAATACGTTATAACATCAAAATCGTTGAAAATCTGATTATACGGTAAAAATCTCACAAAACCGTTGAGCAATAATATGAAACCTATCCGATGAGAACTGAAAGTGGTGTATACATGTATTCATGCATCTGCATACCACTAGTCAAGTAGCATGAAGTGAAGGAGCCCATAAGGTTCATAAGACCAAATGCTACCATCTCCTTGTTCCCATCATGAGGGGTATTCTCGGCAATAGCGAAGCTTCTTCCTATTGCTATCCCCTCCTGCGGATTAAGAGAATAAAATTTGAGCATATACATTTGATAAATCAAAAGAAATGACATTATATGTTGCTGATGATTAATAAGAAATCAATTTACTCTAATTTAATTATTTCTTACCGCCAATGATAAAACGCCTGTGATAATGCCAGCTTTAAGGACAGCTGGTAAATATTTAGCGTTGAAGTTTAGTAAGTGGATGGATATAGGATTTAAGCCTCGATCTAGGTGACCCACCTGAAGTAATTATTAATTAAAAACAACTTAAGTATACATGATAATGGTATAAGAAAATAGTTACGGAAGTAAAATTAATTAATGATTTACTCACAATTTGAATTCCATGATTTTGGCCTTTGACTGCGTAAGTGATGAGAGCTCCAACGATCACTGTTGTTATTGGAGCTATAGCTGCCACCCAAAATAGCTTTTGGTTTTTCTTCTTCTGCAAAACATTATTAGTGAATTTCTAATTCTAATGAATTAATTTGACTAAGCAAAAATCAGTAAATTAAAATGGACTAAAAATCTATTAGGGATTCATTAATTAAGTGATTTTGGTCATGAATTCAAATGAACTAGGCAAAAGAGTAGTTAATTCAAATAATGAGCTATTTTTTATAAGTGAATTCAAATGGACTAAGCAAAAAATTAAGAAGTGAATGTAAATTTGACTAAGCAAAATATTAGTGAATTTCTAAGAATGAATCACTTACCAAATACTTAGTGAACATCAAGAAAGCAACGAAGATGATGCCCATGATAGTGGTCTCCCATCTTATCTATTTCAAGATAATAGTATTAAGAAATCGTATTAGGCTATTAGCTTAATAACTTGTTTTCAGACAAAAACTATTAAATAATATAACATAATTAGCTATATATAGTTATTGAGTACAACTGCAAAACGTTGAACTTAACATCATTTTCATAGAACCCATCACAAGTTCATACATCTATAATTGACTACTTTAAATTAAGTATATCAAATTATGAACAACATCATTAATTAGGGTTTTGATAACTGGCCTCATTTTTATTATCTATTATGGCCTTAAGCACAGAGATGAGACTTGTGTGAGTGGTAAAATGTTTCATTCCAAATACTCCCTTTAGTTGTTGAAGACATAGAATCACAGCTGTCCCTCCCATAAACCCTGTTATGGTTGAATGTGAAAAGAAATCCACCAATACCCCAAGCCTGAAACAAAAACGAATTTTATTAATATTTTTTAATTAAAGAAATAATAAATGAAATGAATCATGGGGTCTCTACATCTCCACTTGGTGTCCTGAGTCCAAGTGAAGGAAAAAATTACTCGTAATCAAGCCGATATATGACAGAAATAATATGTAGTTTGATTCATTTAATTATTTTTTTAATTCATTAATTTATATGAATTTGTATTTAAATATATATTCAGTCTCCATTTGATTTTTCGATTCCTCACCTTAGAATACCTAGACCAGCTTGAAATACCCCGGTAATGAAGGTGGTGGTGAATATCAAATGGACGTACAAAGTCAGGTCATCCTCCGGCTTTGCCACGCTTGACACCGTCTGGTATAACAGCAGCGACGCCGCCGCTATAGTCCCCACGGCCATGTGCCTTGAACTTCCAAATATGGCATAAACCAGTGGTGGCACAAAACTGCTATCTGCACATGTGTGTGTGTGTGTAATTATACACATACGTGATCATTTTACAGTCTAAGACTCTGTGGGTAGTCCTACTAAGTCAAATTGAAAAGCTAGCAATTGACGTTGACACGGGTACATTAATTAACTCATTTAAAGAACAAGTATCTCTTATTGGCAATTCTTATCTGCTCATGTCTTTAACACTCAAAATTACTTCATTTTCTGTGTAAATGTTTTTATTTTTTTATACAAGTATATCCTAAAAAACAATTAATGACATTTTGATATTTCTGTGTGCTAAAAATAGTCCGATTTCTAATTTAACGTGATTTTTCAAATATTTAATCTCAAAAAGTTTTTTTCAAATTAAATAAGAAAATCTTTGAAAGCTCGTATAATATTGAAATTGGAGTTATTTTTTCATTTCTAACATATCAAAATAATGTCACTGATTAAAGATAATCTAATGGTATTAGCAAATAAATCCCTAAATAAAGGGAGCAGATAAGTCCTAGGGAATCCATGACCGACAAGCTTTAATCTCATAAATAGTTCCACAATCCAACCCAGGGCATGGAATTACAGATATGTTGTCTTGGATTTTGGTGGCCGCATATTTTGTCATACAATCAGAACAATAAGAATACATGTATTGTTCTTGATCATCTGGGTAGTTCCTTTAGTTTCTGTACATATGTCTCATATAAAGGTTTCCTCTACTTTAATTAGTGACCTCCCATATTGGAAAACCCGGAAAATAAAATCAAGACAAAGTACAGATATATACAAGAAAGCAAAATCCAATGTTCACTATTACTACCCAACGAAACAACCAGTAAAAAAAGATGAACAAGCTAAGATTCAGCGAAGAGCAGAGACAGGATTTTGTGGAAGCAAATGGGAACTATGCAAAGGAGAAGTCTATACTACAAAAAGAACTTACAGAGGCCGATGACGGGAGGAATTTCAGCAAGCTTAGCATAACTAATGCCTTGAGGGATGGCAAGGCTTGCGATAGTGAGGCCGGCCACGAGGTCCGACCAAAACAACCTCAGACTATAAGTAGATAGCCATTCAAACATAGGAACAAAGTATTGTGCTCCCTTCACAATCTTATCCTTCTTACTCTCTCCATTCCTGATCTGCCTGAATGGATCATCTGGTAAAAACAGTTCCTTAGATGCCGACTTTAGTTTCGCCATGAAACCCCTCGGCTCCGGGTACTTCACCGTGTGCTGGCCGTCCATCTTGCTAGCATCTCCGTTGAGGCTCAAGGAATTGTCGTTGTTGTTTGTAATATCCATTATTAATGTGCGTTAAGGGCTTACAGTGTTCGGTACTATTTATGGGTAATAGGCATCAAAATTTGGGGTTCGGTTTCCCTCAAAATCTCCTTTCTCCTTATCCCTCATAATCCCTTATCACAACCGTTCATCTCCTCACACCATATCACAACCTTTTATTTCCTCACAAAATGACAAACCTCTACTTTAATTTAAGTTTTCATTAATAATAATTTTTTATTGAAAAACTTAATTTTTTAAAAACTTTTTTAGCATAAAAAATTTCAACTATCTAGACCTACTTCATTTCAATAGAAGGACCTATAAAAGATACATACTTATCTAGTTAACTGTAAAATACAACAGGCAATATTGGGAGGTAGAGTCTGTTGTATTTTACAGTTAACTGGATAAGTCTGTGCCTTTTATAGGTTCTTCTATTAAAATGAAGTAGGTCTAAATAGTTGAAATTTTTTAGGATAAAAAGTTTTTTAAGAAAATTAAAAGTTCCTCATTCATTTTGTATTATAGTCCAGATTTTTTCTTAAATTTTTATAGCATAGTAGTGTACAATATTGTGGGCTTTTGGGTTAAAATGAGTGGTGAGGATTGAAGATATGGAGAGATGCTAAGGGAGTCGGTCGCTTCTGAGAAAATCCTCTCCCCAAAATTTGGATATTTGTAAAAAAAAACTTGCTGAAATTGTTAGTAAAAATACAACTATGGATGACTATGAAACCTCTTGATGATGTCATCATTCATGCACCCAATAAGAAATTATCCAAAGCTGGAACCATTAATGTCATATTTAGGAGTACTTAAATATGAACCTTATTTTCCTTTATTCACCCAATAAAGGAAACTTATGGTTTTATCATTTCTACATAGCATAAAACTAGCAACCCCAACCTGGGGTGTGTGGTTGAGTGACAAAGACTCATTCACCCTTAACCAATTGTCTGGGGTTGCCAGTTGTCCCACCCTTTGAGGTGCCTACAAATCAGCGGGGGATTAGTTTCTCACTTGTCGAGTGAGAGATACCTTGATCATGGATAAAAAAAAACTAGCAACCCCCCCAATTTTTTATAACAAAAGTTTAGATGAGGTGGGTCTTGAGCTCAACACGTTCAGGGAAGACCTCCAAGCTCAAAGAACGCTTATAGAGGTACTTATAGATTGTCCACCAATAAAGTTCTCATATTGGCAGGATTCAAACCCACAACTAAATAGTTATAAGTCAAACTATTTTACCAAAAAATTAAAGATATTAAGTGTTTTCCTAAAAAAAATTGATCTATTTTAGTATATATCAAATTATGAACGGCATAATTAATTAGGAGTTTGAAAATAATGATTCCTCATATTTACTGGGCTTTTATAAATATTTTATTATATTTGAGGAGTCATTAGTTAAGTAATTAAGAGATTTTTATGTGAATTGGAAAGAGAATATGTTGAGTGATTCTTTTAGAATATCTAAAATTTAATTGAAATAAAAAAATTAAAATAGTAAACGCAATATTTTAAAGAGAACTTTAATTTCATCATACTAATGGAATTGTGTTGATTGAGGTATTTTATTATATTTATTTCCTATTTCTTTTCTCTTTTTCATGATATTGTATGCAGATTCAAATAAATAAAAGAAAGGAAAAATGAATGAGGGAGAGAGAAAAAGGGAAAGTTGTGCGTTTTAGGAAGGAGCTTGACTCGAGATTGATTGGGAATCGTTCCATCATTAGGACTTAGGAGAATACAAACACACACGCAAAGCAAGAGGCAGAAAAAAGGAAAGGAGCTGACTTGAAATATATATAAACATCGCATGCAAGAGAAAAGGGAGGGCTTGGCATAATTCTTCCAATTCTCTAGTTAATTTCAACATATTTGGAATTCATCAACATTAATAGTTTATGATATATTGAATATATGAAGTTATTTTATTTCAAATAAAAAAATTATTGAATTTAGGAATTTGATTAATTTGACTATATGTAAATGTTAGTATGATTTTAAATGACGTCAAAAAATAATAATTCAGAACGTAAAACTATACCTTTATTGTTTCAACCAAATTTATAGCTAACATCTTGACACGAGTTTGATAATGAGTTAATAAATTAAATGCATTTGTTTGTCCAAATGTATTCTCTTATAATATTACAAGAAGTTACGCTTGAAGATTATGAGTAAGTATGAATCATACTCCTTTCAGTCTTAGAAATAATATATATTGTATTGTCTAATTAAATTAAATATATTAGTTAACTTAAGTGACATACATGCTCAGTCCAAAAAAAGTAACATACATGCAAATTTTTTTCTAATGAACATTTTAATACTTCTTTTCTTTTAGTTAATTATCGTTAAAAACTAAGAAAGTTGGAAAGAGTATTTAAATGAAGGGCGAAGGCCCAAAATTGATACATAATTATTGGTTAAGGAACAAAAATAGTACATAACTATTCCAATATACAAAAATGATTCTCAACTATTGGACATGAGATCAAAGATGATATTTTCACTAATATGAAAATAAAATTAGACATGAAATGTCCAAAATGCCCTTAAAAATTAAATAAAATTTTTTTATCCTTCTTCCTCATCCTCTCCTTCCTTCTTCCTTCTCCAGAAGTTCGGCGCTGACCGTCAAGTAGATCTTCGCTGCCACGCCTCTGCCGTGGGGGATAAGTTGTCGTGGAAGAGGGAGTGGGAAGAGAAGAGAGAAAGGTGGGGTTGAGTGTGTTTTTATTTTTGTTATTTAATTTATAAGGACATTTTAGACTTTTCATGTTTATTCTTAGTGTCATATTAATGAAAATATCATTCTTGATTACATGGTAAAAGTTAGGTATCATTTGTGTACCTTAGAATAGTTATGTACTTATTTCTGTTCCTTGACCAATAGTTATTTATCATTTTTGGCCTTCGCCCTTAAATGAAAAAAAAATGAATTTCCCAAACTAGGATTTTGTGAAGTTGTGTAAGTGGAACTTTTCTACCGAAATAGTACCATACACAGTAAAATATTTTTCGAAAATGCTACAAGAAAAATAGTATTTACAAGATATGACTTCTAACAATTTTTTCTACAAGTTTTCACTCAAATAGAATTTCTAGAAGTGCGAAATTTCAAATTTGTAAAGAAATTGTTGACTTAAGAATAACTTTAGGGCAAAAGCGTTGATCTGATAATTAATTATTTCATTTTGAGCAAAAATAATAAATGATTATTTAGCGGTGCATAAATAGTATCAACTTTGTGATCTGGTGTAAAAATGATAAAACTGGTGCTGAATGTTTAATTTGTAGCCGTGGGTACCTTACTGATATTTTATTTTGTATTGTAATTTTCTAGTTTAATAAAATCTTTATGCTTCCTGATCAAAATAAAGAACCTTACTGATATTTTCTAAGTTAATTTAGTTTTATCCTTTTTCACTTATCACTCTTTAAGTCAGACCGTCCATTTACCTATCTTTTTCTGGTTAATCTGGAATTGATTCGTTTTTAACTAAGCTCCACAATAAAATTTACACAAACCTTTACTGGCTTCCATCATCACACACATGCTTCCATCATGATTTAATCACCACACACATATCTCTTCCTCACCCACACGTTTATTCCTTAATGACTGTATGCACATCTACTATTGTTCTAGAATGTTGGCTTTACCCACACATATATAACAACTTTAATGTTTTGCCTTATCATGTGGCTGACTTATCCAATTTACATGGCTGAAATGAAAAGAATTTATTAACTAAAATTATATAACTTTAGATGGCCATATATATATATACATATATATATATATATATATATATATATATATATATATATATATATATGTTACACAAAACATTGTAATTTATCATGTTATTGGGCATTAAGGAAGATGACATAAAGGTGCTTTATGTAATCAATTGCCTTTTAATTTGATTATATAAAATTTTCTCCAATATTTTTAACTGAGTCTCATATATAGGAGAAAGGGCAGTTAAAAGATATACAACGTTCCATTCAACTTTGGGAGGAGAAATTATGTTTGTCACATCAAATTGAAATCATCCACATGAAAAAAATGATTTTAGTCTAAAACAAATCTTTACAACTCTAAAATATGAAGAATCTTAATAACTACTTTTTCCCATTTAGCATTCTGATAATTTGTCTTATCGCGAAGTTTTCTGATAGACAAGCCGGTAAACAGTAAATATGATTTGTTGTGTACACTTATATATTGTGGGGCTGGGATTCTAAGACAATCCCTCAGAAGCAGTAATTGGGGCCTATTTTGGCCCTTCAAATTCATATAAGAGCTCATAATTTGTCACTTATACTATTAAAAATAAAAAAAAATATTATAATATAAAATAAATGAAGAAATTTTATTTATTTTTTTATTTTTGAAAACTTTTTGACATAAAAATTTCAACTATTTGGACCTATTTCATTTCAACAGTAGGACCTATAACAGATACAGACTTATCCAGTTAACTGTAAATAAAATATTTACAGTTAGGTGGATAAGTTTGTATCTCTTATAGGTATGTCCAGATAGTTGAAATTAAGTTGAAATTTTTTATGCTAAAAATTATTTTATATTATAATATAATTGTTTTTTACTTTTAATGGGACAAGTGGCAAATTACGAGCTCTTAGATGAATCTCAATGGCCAAAATAGGCCCCAATTGCTGCTGCTTCTGAGGGATTCTGAGGGTTGGGATTATGAGAGAATCCCAACCCTATATTGTGGGAATTAAAGTGCAAATGTCTTTTCAATTTCAGCTCAATATCTATCTACTCCATTTTAAAATGAACATTACTGTTATAATATCGACATTGAACATTATCGATCATAAGAGACAAATTTTTTTCCATTTAATATTTTCATAATAACATTACTTTAAAAAAGTTTCCAAGAAAGTATTACTGTTGCAAAAACTTTCTAGAGATACCTACATTAAATCCAAGGGTAATGGACCTAATCTGCCCCTCAAGTAACCACCAATGAGCGCTGAGCACCCTGAACTAACAACAGGCCCGTATCTGGACTCCAAGTAACCAAGGTGTTTAAAAACTACCCCGGTTGGACGGTCAATAACGTTTGACCGTTACTAAGCCTATGTGGCTGCCACGAGAGCACCTGCTTTGCCATCTCTGCTTGCCACGTGTGTATTTTAAATGGACCTAATCTGCCCTCCAAGTAACCACCCAGGAACACTGAGCACCCTGAACTAACAACAGACTCATATCTGCACTCAAGGTAACCAATGTGTTTAAAAACTACCCCGGGCGGACGGTCAATGACGTTTGACCGTTACTATGCCTATGTGGCCGCCACGTGAAGGCCTGTTTGCGCCTTGTTATCGCCACTTAAGATATGTTCATGTGGGTCCAACCTATATAATAATAAACAATTTCTCTCTCCCTCTTCATCACCATCACCACAGCCCCCCCAACACCCACCACCCCCACCCACGCCACCCCCTCACCTCCCCAGCCCCCACTGCCTCACCTCCACAGCCCCCCACCCATGCCACCTCTGCTTGCCACGTTTGAGGGGGTGGCGTGGGTGGGGGTGGTGGGTGTTGGGGGGATGTGGTGATGGTGATGAAGAGGGAGAGAGAAATTGTTTATAATTATAGGTGAGACCCACATGAACATATCTTACGTGGCGATGACAAGGCGCCGAGTGGCAAAACAAGTCTTCACGTGGCAGCCACATAGGCATAGTAAGGTCAAACGTCATTGACCGTCCGCCCGGGGTAGTTTTTAAATACATTGGTTACTTTGAGTGCAGATATGAGTCTGTTGTTAGTTCAGGGTGCTCAGTGCTCTTGGGTGGTTACTTGGAGGGCAGATTAGGTCCATTTCAAATACACACGTGGCAAGCAGAGGTGGCAAAGCGATGCTCGTGTGGCAGCCACATAGGCATAGTAACGGTCAAACGTTGTTGACCGTCAAACCAGGGTAGTTTTTAAACACCTTGGTTACTTGGAGTCCAGATACGGGCCTGTTGTTAGTTCATGGTGCTCAGCGCTCCTTGGTGGTTACTTGGGGGGCAGATTAGGTCCATTACCCTTAAATCCAATTACCATTTTCTTTATAAACAAAATCAATCTCTGATAAAAAAAATACACAAAACCAATCTCCTTAGCATACTAATTAATTAAGTCAATGTTTGCTTGGATGCTTGATAAACTCCATAATTTCACATATTCCATCTCAATTTCCCTTCAATGTACATGTTATTTGGTGACAAATGATTGAGAATGATACAAATACATATAGGAAAGAGTACAAATTGAAAAATATGCATTTGTGTGAAATTTGGAGTTATATGTGTGTGAAAGTGATTTTCGAAGTTCATCAACCCTCTTTCTCTTTTGTAGGAAGAGGTAGACAAGTGAAAAAGGCCTAGTCCTTCAAGAAATTTTAGGACCACAAGGTAAGCGGAAGTTACCCCGGGTATCATTCTCAAGGGAGCCTTATTTAATATAACTAACTTAGTAAATTAAATGCAATGCAAGATGATTTGGGTAAAGAAAATATATTTTTGATGATTTTTGAAGATTGAATAAAGGATGCAAAACAAATAAATATTTTTGGTATTTTTGGATAAAAGGGTGGAATGGAAGTGAATTGCTCTTGGAAATGAATTTCAATGGCCATCATAGCTTTCTAAGGATTTTTGGGAGTTTAATGCACTAATTTCCTAATTTACCAAACCCCATGGACCCATGAGTCCAATACCTAAATGTTGAGACCTCATCCAATTAGGCATTGTTAAGCTCTTTAGTGCTTATGGACCTATTGCTTGCAAGGAACTATTAATCCTACGACCGGAACCCCGAATCGCCACTTAATTAATCCTAAGATTTTAATTCACTATTGGAACCCCACATAATAAAATAAAATCTAAGGATTGAAGTCCAATGTTACTCAAGCAATTAATAGGTTCACTCTGAGTTTCTCTAAGTTTCCTAAAACACCAAACCTCACCAACCGGCAAGTCTAACACCTAATCTCATGAACCCATTTAATTAGGCATTATTAAGTACCTTAGAGTGTGATTAATGACTTGTAATGGATTAGTTCAATTACAATTCAATTCAATAATCTATCTACCAATACCTTGAGTAAATAGAGATATCTAATGAATTATAAAGAACGTATGTATGACCATACATATTGTTGAGTCCAAATCCCTCATTACAAGTCAAAATCACAAATAAACTCAATAACAACCAAATCCAGTCCAATCTCAAAACATAAATGGTAAACCTAAACCTAAGCTATCAAAAATATAAAGAGAAAGGAAAGGAATTAGGACTTCCCTTTGAAGAACCAAAGCTCAAGCTATATTCAAATCATTCCTAAGAGCAAAGAGGGTGTTTTAGTAACTCATAAAGGAAAGCTTAGAAACCCTAAGCTTCAATTTTTGAGCACTCATAGTAGATGGTCGAGGGATTTGTGAGGAAATGTGAGAGGAATAAGACCAAAAAGAGGAAATTAGTATGAAAGAGGAGGAAATGGAGAAGTACATTTCGGCACCTCACCCCCCTCTTCCAATCAGAAACCGTTTGCCCTGCTCCTCACTTTCTTTTCCTCGCATTCGTCCCCCGTACAGCAGCTCCCTCCTTCCCTTTTTATTTTGCTGCCACACCTCATACACACACACTTACTTTCCCTTCAGCAGCCCACATTTACTTGGGCCTCTTTTTTTTTCTTCTTTTATTCCCAAGCCCATCATAATCATCATCAATGCTTTGCTTCAAAATTTCTTTTGACCCCACTGCAGCCTCATTACTTTATTTCCTAAAAAGAGATTACATCTCTTAAATGGATTCATAAGCTTATAATGATAATACAATGATAACAGTACCAAGCAAATTGTCTCACCACAAATTCCTTCAATTAATATAAATGACTCACTAATTGTATCAAAATGTATATAAAATCTAATCAAAATTGAGGAATCATTAAGAGTCAATATTACATCTTAAGTATGTTCAAATCTCCATTTTAGCTCAATAATATCATACAAATCTTAGGATTTGTCAACTCCCCACACTTAAACCTTTGTACTCCCGGACAAAGACAAGTTTAAAAAGCTTTGAAGTACAATGACAAGCAAGACAATTATGAGAATTCCAACAAATAATTTGGAATGAAATAATGCTAACAATGGTTATAATGAACAAAATGAGTATGAGTAGAGGAGAAAATCACTCAAGGACAAGTGTTTACACACATCTCACCATTTGGGTTCATTTATACTCTCAACATCCACTTTGGTACACATTCTACCATATGCTTGTAGGAATTCTAAGGTTTCTACTAAAACATAAAGTGCAATGCATCAAAAGGGCTTTTAAAAGTTTTAGTGATGGAATAGGCTAAGTAATGGAATGAGAATGAAAATGAAAAGAAATGATGTTATACATGTTTAGCCATTCATTTATAACTTGAAGTACTAATTGCACATTGCTAAACTACTATGCATGCCTTATTTTTCACTTGTTTGACTTTTTCTCCTTTTTTTTCATTTTTTCTTTTTTTTTTCTTTTCTTCCTTTTTTTTGTATCTCTTTTTTTTCTATACATGCCATACTTCTTTAAAACATAACAATGACATTTTTTTCATTTTGAACAAAGCAATTATGCAACTTTTCTCATATTGGCAAAACAATGCAATAACATCAAGTGAAGGGCTCAAATGGGTAGCAAAAGGGTATAGTGTTTAGGGTTGGTGTTTGGGATAGAAAGGTATGAAATGAAGGCTTTTATCATTCTACATTACACCATATGCAACATGCTTTGACCAAGAATGCAAACAAGTTGTAGAGAATGGTAACAAAGTGGATTTCACTCAAGAATGAAGAATTAAGCTCAAATAAACCTCACAATATATGGCTAATTCTCCTAAACTCATAAACAAATATTCAAGACAATCAAGGTTAATCATAGGGCATCAATTCCATTAACAAGATTGCAAATCAAAAGCATAAAGACAAATTCTCAAAATTGTCAAAAGTCTAAAAATATGTCATGTCCAAGGTTAACAAATGTAAAAGTGAGGGAAAGTTCAAATATTTTTCAAAATTTAGCCAATTTGAAGCTAGAAACATGTCTAAGATGCAATAACCCAAAACTTAACCCAACTACAACCCCTCCCCCACACTTAATTCCTACATTGTCCTCAATGTAGCAAAATCATGGAAAATCTAATTAAATTTCAAAGCATGTTGAAATCAAGTGTGGTGGTGGTGTTAGCACTAAGCACTTTATTTTAATCCTAGAAATGAAAAAAAACAACTAAAGCTACCTTTTACTACTAGTTTGGGTCCCTCCCCCACACTTATATTCCTCAATCAACAATTAAGCCAATTACATGAAGAACAAGAAGGAAAATAAGTGAGGAAAGAGACAACCTTGGTTATGGTATCTTCAAATGCTTGAAGGAGAAGTTCTCATCCTTGATGATGATCATGTTGGACTTTAGAGCTCCAACTTCTCCTTTGTTGATCTTCCCTGGCGGTGGTTGAAGTAGATACCTCATATGGCTCCTACAATGATGTTCATGCAAAGAAAACAAGCCAAGAGAAATACCAAATCCAAAGGAACAAACTTGGAGAGGGTTAGAGTAGGATTTAAGCAATTTAGCATCAAAACTCTCCAAGTATGAATCTGTTCGCACCGCAAGTGCACGGGTCGCGCCAAGTAATAAAGTGAAAGTAAAGTATCGTTCCCACGAGGATTTGGTTCCAAAACCCGGTCAAGTAATGATTATCGCACTCTCACTCAATTTGAGTTATTCAAATGTTAAGATGTGAAGGGTAACTATAAAAATAAATAAGAAAAACTATAAACAAGTGATTCTCCAACTTCAAGGATAAATTGGGACTTAAGGTTATTTATCCCCCTTGTATTTCCTAACCTTAAAATGGTCTCCTCTCACAATTGCTTTTAATAGCTATATAATTGCTAACCTAGGGTTCTAGAATACTTGTAAACGCTCTGTCGAGTCAAGAACAAGTGTTTAATTCCATTAATCATGCAATCTCTTGTCACAATTAATAAAACCCAATTTCTAAGTTTTAACCCTAATGTGGCTATGTGAGGCTAATAAGTATATGTCTATCTTATTAACAAAACCATCCATTTGTCATGCAAACTTCAAGTTCTCACACTACTCCACTCAAGTTTTACACTTAACTAGCTCTCTCAAGTCATAAGTCAAGTGAACAAATCAACTAAATGGTGATCAAGCATTTAGAGGCATAGGGCTAGAGTGAAATAAACATATATATAACATTAATCACAAAAGGAGAGGAAGAATCAAGAGTTAATCCATACAAGGGTTCAAAATAATCCTAAAACAAAGTGTTTAGCTACTCATGTTCAACAAACCAAAAGGAAAAGATACAATAATAATCATAAACATTGAACAAAAGTAAGGGAAGGAGAATGGAGAAGAAGAACCAAGATGTGAAGCCCAAATCTCTTCAAAACTTCAAACCCCAACTCAATCTCCACCAAGTTCCATGCCCTAGCACACCACAAAGCTCCCCAATAGGTCCAAGAAGTGAAGAATGACGAGCTCCCTCTGTTTTGCCTCTTTTAAACCCTAAATTTCGAGTGAGAATGGTGTAAAACGCAAAGTTTCATTTTTTCGCAGGTTCGCTGTTCGTTCGCTGATGGCTAACGTTCAGCGAACCCCATTTTCACAGGTTCGCTATGCGTTCGCGAAATGCGAACCTCCAGCGAAGAATTTGGCAGAGAGGGTGCATTTTTGGATCGATTCGCTGTCCGTTCGCTGAGAGCTAATGTCCAGCGAACCCCTTTTTTCCTTTTCTCTTCTTCTCTTCTTCATTGCTTCCATTCTTTTGGTGTTCATATGCATGTCCATTTGTTCCTATTCACATTAACTAGAAAGGGGTGGTGAGTTCCTCAACACATTATCAAAAATTAAGCAATTTCAACTCATAATCTTACGCACATGTATTTCTTATCATTTTTTCTTTACCATATGACTATTGCTACATTTCTATCTATTTATTTACCAAAAACATGCGATAAATCAGGAAATTCAAATGAAATGTGTAACAATCTGTTACTAATTCCCTAATTAACCATCATTATAAGTTTTAATTAAACAATTACTTTGCTAACTATGATAGAAAATAAATCTATCATAGTTAGAAAATGAACTTCCTAATAGTTTATGTAATTATCCATGATAGAAAAGAATTTTCTAATACAATACGAATACTATCATGGATAATCAGCAGCTAACCATGTTAGAAAAGATTAACCTAACATGGTTAGAAAAAGGAGGCAACCTAATGATAAAGTATAATAACCTGTCACTATTACTGATTAACCAATATTATAAAATCTAATTATTATTACCTCCTAACTATGATAGAAAAGACTTTCCTTATTAATAGAAACCTATCATAGTTAGAAAAGTACTTTACTTATATTACAATCCATAATCAATATCTCTAGTTCTAATATCCAGTTTGATAGAAAAATATGCGGAAGCAGATGCAGGCCTATACAAATTGGCAATATACAATTCCAAATAAACTATATAACTTCTACTACCTAATTTCCTTTCCTAATGCTCGCGCCTGTGCATGAATACCTGCAAAAATGTCAGTAATCGTGGGATGAGACAATTTGTCCCAGTAATCACCGCTTAACTCACTATAACAGTGAGATGTGCGGTAGCGAGGGCGTCTAAAGGGTACCACATTTTAAAATCAGTAATATATACATATATCTGTCAAGTCTCCTTCCATTCATCACTCAAATCCCTCAGTCAATTCCACATTAACTAAATATCATCTCCCAGTCTCCAATCTAACGATGCTACTACAACTCTCACACTCACCTATAGATGCATTGTGCCATCCCGGGGCATTCAAGCATCTAATCTTCTCTATATGATTTGACACTGTGCCCCTCTCTATGATGAGGGGGCAAATTTCCTTCTCTGGCAATCCCCAGAGAGGGAACCCCAATTCTGTTTTCCATTGCAGAATGGGAACGGTTGGGCTCTCAAATGCCTTAACAACCGTAGGGGCGGTTGGGCTCTAAAATGCCTTAACAACCGTAGGTCACTTCTCTCAATAAGTTGACCTATGATCCCCGATCCAATCAATCCGAAAAGGATCATCAGTACAAATAACTGTCGATTGGCCTATCGACAGTTATCATCGCGCGATGGTACATCAATATCTCATTGTCATGCAACGCTCACAATATTCATCCTCATCCATCCATTTCAATCTCATACAGTATCTCAAATTCAATATCAATATCATACACTTATCATTCTCTTTCATATCTCCATCTCACTATTCAGGTCCTTCCCTTTTCTAACTATCACTATCCCTAACATATACTATATAACTCTCTTACACTTATCCTGCAACAATCCACCACCAACCAGAATACCATTTAAATATAAAGCAAGTAACAATTTTCTTTATACCAAAATAATCGTGTTTGAAAGGCACCCGATAGCCTGTTTTGTATGAAAATAACTTTTCAAAGATAATATATATATAGAGGGTGAGAAAGGATTTTACAAAATCCTAGCTAACATCACCCTCAATGTTATAGTAAGGTTAAGTGTGATTACCTGTCGCCCTTTAGCACTCAACTGCTCTTCCTTACCCTTCCTTAGTAGATTCACCTATTATTACATAAAAGTAATAATAAAGGTAAATAACTATACTCAAATCTGTATTAATAAATAGCACGTCTCTCTCTTCACATTACTACCCAATTTCTTTTCTTATATGTTTTATTCAAAGGTAAGCATCTTCAACCAATCAAAGCCAAAGCCAATAACCAAATTCACATTCATGAACAAAAAGCCAAGGAACAACAAGCATACATTCCCATTTAAAACACTATACAAATCAATACAAATAAATTCACCCAAATACAACCATAACCAATCAATTACTTCTCTTTCATTACCTAACCGAATTAAATAGGACAGCCGGACATCCATCATCACAATAATTGGTAAACTACATCTCATCAAGATTAACTTACTAATCTTTAACTAAAATCAAGGATATTTTCATTTCAAGTACCATTCAGCCATGTGCATAACCTATCATGAAGTACCCCTCACAATATTTTTCTCTCCAAGTATCATCCGCCCTTACCAATGAGAGAGCAAAGAATTTCAAACAAGATTGTACATAAATAAACAACTACCCTCTTCATACTCAAAACTGAATCTTTCAAAACTTTCAAGTTCATTTGCATGTAGAACATCTAAGTCATCACAAATTACTCAATCATTATATTTAATCTCACACATAAAGAATCATGTTTAAGCATCAAAGAAAACAACCAGAAACATGCTTGCTTCCCCAACATATACAAAAATATATGCATAGAATAACAACCTTAAAATCCTACCTCAATTCAAAACCCATAAACACTATTTAAATCATATCCAAACATTAAACAAGGATTAAGAATTCTGAAAATCCTAAAGCTTCACCAATTTTAACATGCAACCTAAAGGAAACATCTATAACTCTTCCTCTTTAAAGTTATAAATCACAGTTAAAATAACATCTCAAGCCCATACCCTGTTCAGACATTACAAACACCGCCATAACAGTCAAACTTTGAGAATTTTGCAACCTCACACCACTATATCATATACACACAAACCAATAGTGCCAATTGTATAGAGAGTAAGGAAAAGAACCTAGAACAAAATTATCCAAGTCAATAAATCCTGCATATACAGCCCAAACTTTAACACATTTAAGTATACCTAATCACTAATTTAAAGATTACACCCATTGGCCTTAAATACTCAAAGTTTAGGGTTTACCTAAACTACAACAAACACCACAAACAGAAAGCCTAGGCACACATCATCAAATTTAAGCCTTAAGCCCCTCGCAAAATAGTAAATCATATAAGGTTTCTTCAGCCCAAAATATAAGGTTTTGATGAAACTTGACAAAACCCCAAATTAACCTTCAAATCCCCTCCAAACAAAATCTTCAAATCAAAGCTTACACTTCACGGTTAACACGAATTATAACTCAATAAATTGTACATCCAAATGTCTTCCAAACAAGAAATGTACACTTCCCATCTATAAAATTATCAGCAAGAATTATGTGTTATTTCAACAGTTAGTAATGCACAATACCACCACATTCCAACTTGAAGTAACCGAATAACCAGAGAATCAACTTAGATCATTGAAATCAATTCTTTAAAACATAACAGATTTGAATCTTCCTTACATAGTCATTAAACAAACATCATTATCACAATGGAGGAGTAGTACAAGTAAAATATCACATATACTTTGAAATCAATCACACAAAAATCATAACAGCAGCCCCAAATCTTTGAAACTCGTGGCTGAACAGTGTCTAAGAATAATAGATTCAATAACCAACTGAAAACATCATGTATGCTCAATTTGCTTTAGGAAAACTTCAAATCTAACACTAAACTTTGATTTTAGATGATTATTGAATCAAATCCTAAGTCCCCTTTCAAACCCTAAACACTCAAATTTCACCAAATCGCAGAAGGAGGGGTAAAACCGGAATAAATGAAGTTACCTTACTCATCTTCAACCTCCCAACGTCTCGCCGGAGCTTCGCCGGAGCCGGAAACTCGCCGGACTAGCCAGAGACGAAGAGAAACAGAAAGGAGTAAGGGAAACGCAGGGCAACAAAAATATAGCTCAAGGAAACACAAGAAAGACCGAAGCTTACCCTTAACCCCGACGCTATCCGCAGCTGTGCTCGCCGGAATCGCAGAAAACGACGGTGAACTCCGGCGGAGAGAAGAGAAAACGAAAGAAAAGTGGAAGATAGAGAGTGAGAAAGAAGAAAAGCTCGGTTTTTGGGGCCAAATCGCCGGTCACCGGCGTTCACATCGCCGGAAAAATGAAAACAGTGGAGGAGGAAGGAGGGAGATCGTTGGATAGAAGTGAGGAAGAGGAGAAAATAAAGAATGAAGGGGGGGGTCGGCAGCTGCAACAAGGAAGGAGGGAGTGTAGTTGTTAGGTTTTTGGGGTAAATTACAGAAATACCCTTCTATTATTATTTATTTACTTTTCAATTTTTGAATCCCAACCTTAAATCAGATTATAAAACTATTCCATATACCAACTCACATATTTTCTTCAAACATATTATCCATTCTCTAGAGTATTTTACATCAAATTTTTAATTTAAAACTCAACATCTAAATATTTTTCTTTAATTTTCTAAAGAAAATGACATGTTATTTTCATAAAAACACATTTATCCTCATTTACTTATTTACAATGCCTATTAATTTAATAATGACATCCTAATACCTTAATTAATTCTCATTTATTCCTAATTTAAAATTTGGGATGTTACAAAATGTGTGTGCAATTATGAAGTTTATCACTCCCCCAAACTTGAGTCATTGCTTGTCCTCAAGCAATTTAGAAATCTTTATGATTTGACCATATGTTTTCCCTAGTTTGATTTAATTACTTATCCTCACATGTTGCTCTCTTAATTGAGTCTTAGAAAGTATGGGCTATATGTAACGATGTATGCACCTCAATTTTAAAACAAACATTCCAAGATCTTTGAACTTGTGTGTGTGTGTTGGAGTTAAGAGAGATTATCCAGATTCTAATCTAGCCACTTGCAATAATTCAATGCATGTATAAAATTTCATTTTCAAATTTCTCCACTCTTTTCTTCACACTTCTCCACTTTCAACTTGTGGCACATAAATTCAAAATCAAGAGGGCTTTTAAAGCTTGTAATAGGGCTAGGGGTTCAAGTGTTTAGCTAATTGAAAGAATGGGATAAAGGAATTCAAATATCTTGAGATAAATGAATACATTTCATTAGATTCACTCATACACAAAATTTTCTTCCAAGAAGCATGAAATTCCCCCAAACTTATCTCAAATTGATTCTTTGTACTCCTAGTCTTATTGCAACAAACTTTTTTTTTCATACTTATTTTCTTCTTTTCTACTTTTTCTTTTCTTTTTTTTTCATTCATTCATTCCTCATTCTTTTTTTTTTGACTTAGGAGTACAAACTTTTCTTTCTCAATCCATATTTCCCTTTTCAAAATGTTCTTACATTTACACAACTTTGGCAACCCTACAAATCCTCACTACTAATGAAATGTCAATTATCTCAAGATTCAGGTAGTTCATGGCTTTTCGGGCTGCAAGGGTTAAGTCCAATGTGGGTTTCAAAAAGAAATTTCACATGGTTTTTCATTATAAGGCTCAAAAGAGGGTGCAAATGGGATAAAAATTGTCAAGGATGGCTTGAAAGACTCAATCGCATTTAACAACTGCCTCAATCATTTTTTTAAAATTATGTGCCATAAGTTAAAAACGATGATGTTTTCCAAAAAGAATTTTGAAATTATCAAATGAAAGAGAATACATGCATAGGATTATTACAGGTTTCCTTCACAAAATCCATCAAATAACTCTAACTCCATTAGTGCTTAGGTTGTTCAATAGAAGCAGGGAAACATTTGCTTTAACATTGACATATAGATCAACGTTTCACATATCACTTAGTCAAGCAACATATTTCTATCACTGGATTTTCATACATTTTTTCAAGAAAACTCATGGTCAAATTGATTCAAAAATGCAACAACTCCGGTTTGGGATAAGAGTTCACACATTCACCATTCAGAAACATAAAAAAAAATTTCCTGTGCACTTATTATTCACAAGCAAAAATTATTCATATTCTCAAAAGGTTTCAAAATGAGCAAAGGAACATCTCCCTCTCCCAAACTTAAATCAAACAGTGTCCTCACTGTTGACTAAGATTAAGAGAGGAACAAACATGGAACAAGCATAAAGCACACATGCAGTGAATCATAAACCAAGGAGTACTCATGGAACAAGGAAGCAAGCAACAAATATGTTGATAAGTGAGTCAACATACAAAAGATTGAACTTGAACACATGATATTAGATCTCCAAAAGGTGGCTATCAAGAGCCTCACACCACAAATAAATGAACCATCAGTAGTTCAATGTCAAAGAGACTATGAAAAAGGTGGAGGTGTGTTGGTTTAGAGAGGATTTAAAGAAGACAAAGTGATTTAGAAAGGTGCTTGGGTGTGGGTATGTGTAAGAAGGATGGGTATAAAAAGGAAAATTGGGAATGATGGTGGAGATTTAGAAAATATGGATAAGAAAGAGTGATTGAGAATATGAAGAAAAAGTAGAAGGGGTCAATAGTTAGAGAAGAAGAAGAGAAAGTGTATGGTGAGTGGAGAAATAAGGTTTAATTTTTAAATTTTTTTTTCAAAAAAAAAACGAGGGTTCGCTATTGGTTGGCTGTCAGCCAACTCACAGCGAACTTCCCACTGCAGAAATTCTACAGAATTTTTTTTCTTTTTGCACCATACAAGCAGCAAACTAATTCCCTCTCACACACATTTATTTCAGTCACATACCAAAACCACAAAAACACCTCATACACACCACCAAACTCAATTGAAAGTCAAAATCAAGCTAAAATATATCACATTCACACATAGGCATTCAAAGGCATCAAAAAGCTCAAGTCCACAACTTATTGTAACCAACACCAGAATTTTCCTATAGGTTCAAGATTCATTCATCAATCAAAATGCACACATGCAATGTAGATTAGGTAAGACAAAATCTACACATAACTGACACATAGCCATCCAAAGCATATTAAAATCAAGATTCATAGCACTTCAGCTCATAATTACAACTCACTTACAAACACATCATGAAGGTCACTTCACAACAAATAAGAACACAACCTATGACAATTCAGCTCATGGGATTCAAATAGACCAATAGGCATAAACTACCACCACAGATCCAGGCCAGCAAAACAGTTCCAAGCAATTAACCACAATAATACTCAAAATTGAATCCAAGATGAGGTTTAAGATGTACTTCTCTTTGTAGACCTCTTCTTGCCTTCCAAAACTGTAAGCTCTAGCACTCCCCATCAGAAGCAATCTAAGTATCAGGAGAAACTTTCCTTCCTACAAAAAAGGGGAAAACAAGTGCAAATCTACCATACTAAACTAAACAACATGAAAACTAAAACAAAAGAGTAGAGTTGAAAACTTGGGTTGCCTCCCAAGAAGCGCTAAGTTTATAGTCTTCAGCTAGACTTTTCACATCACTCACTAATCATAAGTATCAAAAACTAAGACTACCTTATCTTCATTTCTCTTCAACAGGCAAGGTTTCAGCAAAACTGGGCATTCATATAGGAAACATGATTCAATATAATACTTGGTAGGCTCTAATTCAAATACTTCAAAATTATCATCACTAGCCCCCAAATATTTTGAAAACCCAATAAAATCCATTGTCTCATCAGTAAGAGTCAAAAAATCACTTTGAGGATTTTGAACAACAATTGTTGGGATTTCTACTTGTCCACAATAACAAGAATTAGGCTCCAAGCTTGAAACCTCAATTGAACACTCACAGATATTCTCTCCCTCTTCAACTTTCAACTCACAATCACCCACAAAAGCATCACAAACCATTGGTAACACATCATCACTTTCCATGATCAATTCCCCATTTGAGGTATTTTCCACACAAGAGTCATTTGATGCATCAATGAAAACACCTCTTTGCCTTAAAGACTCAACTTGAGAAGTTAGTTCACCTAATTTGATTGCTAAATTTTCAAGAGCTAATGTTTGTTCACTCCATCTTTCCTCATCCCTAGCTCTATACTCATTTTCATTATCAATAAAACGCTGAAACATATCCTCTATTCTTGACATCTGCTCATGACTGGAACTAGACTCTTCTAAACTATTAGATGATATTTGACATTGTGGTGAATATGAAGGGAAAGAATAATTTGGATCCCAAGACAATGAATGTTCATGATTCCAACCAAGGTTAAAAGAATTATCATGCAAATTAGTTTGAACCTTAGTAAAATCATTCTCTCCAAAATCCATGGTTGAAAAATGGGGGCATTGCTCATTATAATGATTATCTCCACAATAATTACAACAAATGTACTCGTATTGAGTTTGAAAAGTATTAGGGTCATAATAAGAATTCGGATAACCATTACCATGTTCAAATCCATCACTTGCCCCATTAGTCCACCAAGGATAGTCCATTTACAAGTTTCAAAGAAAAACTAACTAACAAACACAAAAACACACAAAGAGAACAAATGTACACATGAACACAAGAAAACAAATATAAAAAGAAACACACAAACAAATATATAAAAACTCAAGCTTAAGCTACTAGTGCTATAATCAAGATTGACCAAGGACGGTTTTGGGACACAAATCACCGGCAAAGGCGCCAAAAACTTGTTCGCACCGCAAGTGCACGGGTCGCGCCAAGTAATAAAGTGAAAGTAAAGTATTGTACCCACGAGGATTTGGTTCCAAAACCCGGTCAAGTAATGATTATCGCACTCTTACTCAATTTGAGTGATTCAAATGTTAAGATGTGAAGGGTAACTATAAAAATAAATAAGAAAAACTATAAACAAGTGATTCTCCAACTTCAAGGATAAATTGGGACTTAAGATTATTTATTCCCCTTGTATCTCCTAACCTTAAAATGGTCTCCTCTCACAATTGCTTTTAATAGCTATATAATTGCTAACCTAGGGTTCTAGAATACTTGTAAACGCTCTGTCGAGTCAAGAACAAGTGTTTAATTCCATTAATCATGCAATCTCTTGTCACAATTAATAAAACCCAATTTCTAAGTTTTAACCCTAATGTGGCTATGTGAGGCTAATAAGTATATGTCTATCTTATTAACAAAACCATCCATTTGTCATGCAAACTTCAAGTTCTCACACTACTCCACTCAAATTCTACACTTAACTAGTTCTCTCAAGTCATAAGTCAAGTGAACAAATCAACTAAATGGTGATCAAGCATTTAGAGGCATAGGGCTAGAGTGAAATAAACATATATATAACATTAATCACAAAAGGAGAGGAAGAATCAAGAGTTAATCCATACAAGGGTTTAAAATAATCCTAAAACAAAGTGTTTAGCTACTCATGTTCAACAAACCAAAAGGAAAAGATACAATAATAATTATAAACATTGAACAAAAGTAAGGGAAGGAGAATGGAGAAGAAGAACCAAGATGTGAAGCCCAAATCTCTTCAAAACTTCAAACCCCAACTCAATCTCCACCAAGTTCCATGCCCTAGCACACCACAAAGCTCCCCAATAGGTCCAAGAAGTGAAGAATGACGAGCTCCCTCTGTTTTGCCTCTTTTAAACCCTAAATTTCGAGTGAGAATGGTGTAAAACGCAAAGTTTCATTTTTTCGCAGGTTCGCTGTTCGTTCGCTGATGGCTAACGTTCAGCGAACCCCATTTTCACAGGTTCGCTATGCGTTCGCGAAATGCGAACCTCCAGCGAAGAATTTGGCAGAGAGGGTGCATTTTTGGATCGATTCGCTGTCCGTTCGCTTAGAGCTAATGTCCAACGAACCCCTGTTTTCCTTTTCTCTTCTTCTCTTCTTCATTGCTTCCATTCTTTTGGTGTTCATATGCATGTCCATTTGTTCCTATTCACATTAACTAGAAAGGGGTGGTGAGTTCCTCAACACATTATCAAAAATTAAGCAATTTCAACCCATAATCTTACGCACATGTATTTCTTATCATTTTTCTTTACCATATGAGTATTGCTACATTTCTATCTATTTATTTACCAAAAACATGCGATAAATCAGGAAATTCAAATGAAATGTGTGTGCAATTATGAAGTTTATCAGAATCACAACCAAGAAAATCAACATTACTCCCTTTTGTAGGAGTAAAAGATCCTCTTGTGTTTGCAACTGGAAAGGTGAGGAACCCAAGTTGGTGTTGGGGTACACCACATCGCATTTACAATCACAAGAGGTGGGAGGAAATAGAGTGGAAGAAGAAGAGGATTTATGCAATATGGAAGATGAATGCATTCTTAAATCGGAAGGTAGGTCACAAGACAAAATTAAATGGAAGAATTCATCCTTTTTCACAATTTTATCATTCAAAACATGTGAATCTTCCTTATTTGACCTACCTAAAGAATGGAAAGAATTAAGATCAAAGGATATGCAATTTTCATGTCTATCATCAAGTGTAGCATGTGTCATGTTATCAATTGAACTAGATGAAGGGGTAACAACATATGAAGTGGAAAACCAACTATTAATTTGCATACAAGTAGCACAAGACTCATCACAATCACATGTGTCAATGAAGGAAGAATGTGGAGGGGAGGGGAAAGTGAATTCTTCATCATGTTCAATAGATTCAAAGAAACTCAAATTATCATGCTTATCAACACTTGAAAAGGAAGGAAATTGTTCACAATTCTCCATATTTGTAACAACCAAGCTTGATGCATCATTAGTACTAGTAGATGGAGTATGCACATCACCAAAGTTCTTTGCATGAAATGCAACAAATATATCATACTTAAAATCAATACAATCCATGCACATAGTATCATCATCACAAGAACAAGGTGAAAGCTCATGTAAATCAAAGTCATCATCATAACTAGTACTTAGAGCATCATGGTCATCACTCATATTAGTTTTGCAAGCAACATCATCAACTACACAACTAACAATGGAAGTATCACAATAAACATTTTCAACATCAAGAACTTGAGGTGATTCAACAATTTTTTCATTCACTTCATCATCACTTGCAATATCAACCAAATTAGTATGAGGAAAGGTAAACTCTTCAAGAAGAGGAGAAATAGTACCTAAGTGTGAAATCAATTCCTCTTGAAGTTGAGAATGTGCTTGCTTACCATTTGCAACTTGTATGAGAATAGGCATTTGTTGGGGGCTATCCACTTGAGAAGTGACATTTAACTCTAGGTCCTCAACCCCTTCACAATCATTGGAGTCACTAGGCCATGGAGTTCTTTCCTCTCCATTTGTCTTTTTCCATATTACATGTTGCACAAAAGCTGGAATAAATTCTTCTATTTCCTCCAAACGCTCTTCCATCTCCTTTGTGAGTTGATTGACCTCTTTTAGCATACACAATTTGGAGTGGTCACATTTAAACTCATCATACACTCTCCTCAAAGTAAGGGTTTGGGAATCCATGTTTGGGAGAGTTAGGAAGGCATCTAATCCACTAGGTTTGGGTGGAGAGGATGGGGGTGATGGTGTATGATAGGTGGGAGGGGAAACATTGTGGTATGAGGTGTATGGAGGTTCATATGGATGTGTGTATGGTGTAGAGAAGTGGGTGGAGTGGTTTTGGAAGTAGGTAGAGTTGTTTTGTGGATAAGATGGTTCCAAGTATGTTGGGAATTGGTTAGGCATTTGGTATTCAATGGTTTGGTAGTAATTGTGCAAACGTTCTCTCAAAGAAGGTTCCTCATTTCTTAAAGAATGTGAGTAACTTGGTGTTCTTCATTCAAAGAATAAGAATGCATAGGAGAATCATCATAGAACAAAGCTCATAATTATATGGCCTAGACATGATTATTGCAATCAAACAATCTCAATATGCAAATGCAAGTAACTAAAAAAATTAAAACAACTAAGAAATGCAAAGTGAACTAACCTAAGATGCACCTAAACTAAATGCAACCTAATGGCTCACTTTGACCCAAATCAATCTTGAAGATTGACACAAATTTACTAGGGAGTCAAATTAATGACTCCCCGGCAACGGCGCCACTTGAAGGACACCGATTTAGCGGTCGGTGCAGTGTGCCTTGGGCCTAGTCCTTCAAGAAATTTTAGGACCACAAGGTAAGCGGAAGTTACCCCGGGTATCGTTCTCAAGGGAGCCTTGTTTAATATAACTAACCTAGTAAATTAAATGCAATGAAAGATGATTTGGGTAAAGAAAATATATTTTTGATGATTTTTTAAGATGGAATAAAGGATGCAAAACAAATAAATATTTTTGGTATTTTTGGATAAAAGGGTGGAATGGAAGTGAATTGCTCTTGGAAATGAATTTCAATGGCCATCATAGCTTTCTAAGGATTTTTGGGGAGTTTAATGCACTAATTTCCTAATTTACCAAACCCCATGGACCCATGAGTCCAATACTTAAATGTTGAGACCTCATCCAATCAGGCATTGTTAAGCTCTTTAGTGCTTATGGACTTATTGCTTGCAAGGAACTATTAATCCTACGACCGGAACCCCGAATCGCCACTTAATTAATCCTAAGATTTTAATTCACTATTGGAACCCCACATAATAAAATAAAATCTAAGGATTGAAGTCCAATGTTACTCAAGCAATTAATAGGTTCACTCTGAGTTTCTCTAAGTTTCCTAAAACACCAAACCTCACCAACCGGCAAGTCTAACACCTAATCTCATGAACCCATTTAATTAGGCATTATTAAGTACCTTAGAGTGTGATTAATGACTTGTAATGGATTAGTTCAATTACAATTCAATTCAATAATCTATCTACCAATACCTTGAGTAAATAGAGATATCTAATGAATTATAAAGAACGTATGTATGACCATACATATTGTTGAGTCCAAATCCCTCATTACAAGTCAAAATCACAAATAAACTCAATAACAACCAAATCCAGTCCAATCTCAAAACATAAATGGTAAACCTAAACCTAAGCTATCAAAAATATAAAGAGAAAGGAAAGGAATTAGGACTTCCCTTTGAAGAACCAAAGCTCAAGCTATCTTCAAATCATTCCTAAGAGCAAAGAGGGTGTTTTAGTAACTCATAAAGGAAAGCTTAGAAACCCTAAGCTTCAATTTTTGAGCACTCATAGTAGATGGTCGAGGGATTTGTGAGGAAATGTGAGAGGAATAAGACCAAAAAGAGGAAATTAGTATGAAAGAGGAGGAAATGGAGAAGCACCTTTCGACACCTCACCCCCCTCTTCCAATCAGAAACTGTTTGCCCTGCTCCTCACTTTCTTTTCCTCGCATTCGTCCCCGTACAGCAGCTCCCTCCTTCCCTTTTTATTTTGCTGCCACACCTCATACACACACACACTTACTTTCCCTTCAGCAGCCCACATTTACTTGGGCCTCTTTTTTTTTCTTCTTTTATTCCCAAGCCCATCATAATCATCATCAATGCTTTGCTTCAAAATTTCTTTTGACCCCACTGCAGCCTCATTACTTGATTTCCTAAAAAGAGATTACATCTCTTAAATGGATTCATAAGCTTATAATGATAATACAATGATAACAGTACCAAGCAAATTGTCTCACCACAAATTCCTTCAATTAATATAAATGACTCACTAATTGTATCAAAATGTATATAAAATCTAATTAAAATTGAGGAGTCATTAAGAGTCAATATTACATCTTAAGTATGTTCAAAGCTCCATTTTAGCTCAATAAAATCATACAAATCTTAGGGTTTGTCATAACGTCAATCAATCAATATACAATATTGATAAACTCCATAATTGCACACACATTTCATCTGAATTTTCTGATTGATCACATGTTTTTGGTAAATAAATATATAGAAATATATCAATACTCATATGGTTAGGAAAATGATAAGAATTACATGTGTGAGAGATTATGAGTTGAAATTGCTTAATTTTTGATATATATATATATATATATATATATATATATATATATACATATATATATATGTATGTATGTATGTATGTATGTATGTATGTATGTATGTGTGTGTGTGTGTGTTGAGGAGCTCACCATCCCTTTCTAGTCAATGTGTGTAGGAACAAATGGACAAGCAAAGGTACATCAAAAGAATGGAAGCAATAAACAAAAGAAGAGAAAAATGGAAGAAAAAGGTTCGTTGGACGTTAGCCCTCAGCGAACGAATCGCGAATCTACCCCAAAATGCACCCATTCTGCCAATTTCTTCGCTTGAGGTTCGCATTTAGCGAACGAACAGCCAACCTGCGAAAAAGGGGTTCGCTGGACGTTAGCACCCAGCAAACGAACAGCGAACCTGCGATAAAAATGAAACTCTGCGTTTTACACAATTGCCACTCGAAATTTAGGGTTTAAAAGAGGCAAAACAGAGGGAGTTCGACATTCTTCACTTCTTGGGCATCCTTGGGGCCTTGTGGGTGTACTAGGGCATGGATCTTGGTGGAGATTGAGTTGGGGTTTGAAGTTTTGAAGAGATTTGAGCTTCACATCTTGGTTCTTCTTCTCCATGCTCCTTTCCTTACTTTTGTTCAATGTCTATAATTATTATTGTGTATTTTTCTTTGGGTTTGTTGAACATGAGTAGCTAAACACTTTGTTTTAGGATTATTTTGAACCCTTGTATGGATTAACTCTTGATTCTTCCTCTCCTTTTGTGATTAATGTTATATATGTGTTTATTTTACTTTAGCTCTAATGCTTCTAAATGCTTGATCATCATTTAGTTGGTTTGTTCATTTGACTTATGACTTGAGAGAGCTAGGTTAAATGTAGAACTTGAGTACAATAGTGTGAGAACTTGAAGTTTGCATGACACATGAATGGTTTTGTTAATAAGATAGACATATACTTACTAGCCTCACATAGCCACATTAGGGTTGAAACTTAGAAATTGGGTTTTATTAATTGTGACAAGAGATTGCATGATTAATGGAATTAAACACTTGTTCTTGACTCGACGGAGCGTTTACAAGTACATTTTAGAACCCTAGCGGTACGTTTGGTTCAAAGAAAGTAAAGAAATGAGAGTGTAAATAATTGAAAAGTTAAGGGGTAATATGGTCATTTACATATAGGGAAATTTGCATTCTAGTCCCTGGGAAGGGAAATTATTACTTGAAGGTCCCTACACATTCCAAAATAATTATCAAGTCCCTTGGGCCTTTCCTGCAATTATTTGCTTATGTGCAATGACCATTTTTCCCTTATGAAAGCATTAAAACCCAAAACATGCACAAGATAAAAGTCAGGGACTTGCTACCGCGGGTGTGCCTACTTGCTACCGCAGGCTTGGGGACTTGCTACTGAGACGTTAAGTGACCAACATTCCCTCCCAAGTGTCATTCATATCTGAGGGCCCTTTAATAAAGCCAGTGACCACTTTTTGTTATTCCCCCGATATGTGCCACACCATGTTTTTCAAAAACCATTTTATTCACATGGGATGAGAGGGACTAGTCAGGGATGTAAGTGAAATTCTACATGAATGATTAATTTATGTCAAGTGTGAGTATTTGCATTTCATCATTTCTAAAGGGAGATTGGTACTACACATCCGCTGACATGTTACTGCAGACAGGTCTGGACCCAGTTACTGCAGGTTTGCTGATCTGTAAACACAGTAACAAGTCCCCATGCCTGCGGTAGCAAGTAAGCACACCCGCGGTAGCAAGTCCCTGACTAATCCCTCCCATCCCATGTGAATAAAATGGTTTTTGAAAAACATGGTGTGTCACATATCGGGGGAATAACAAAAAGTGGTCACTGGCTTTATGAAAGGGCCCTCAGATATGAATGACACTTGGGAGGGAATGTTGGTCACTTAACGTCTCAGTAGCAAGTCCCCAAGCCTGCGGTAGCAAGTAGGCACACCCGCGGTAGCAAGTCCCTGAATTTTATCTTGTGCATGTTTTGGGTTTTCATGTTTTCATAAGGGCAAAATGGTCATTGCACATAAGCAAATAATTGCAGGAAAGGCCCAAGGGACTTGATAATTATTTTGGAATGTGTAGGGACTTTCAAGTAATAATTTCCCTTCCCAGGGACTAGAATGCAAATTTCCCTTACATATATCCCGGGGCCCACAAGTTTTCTCTCTCCATCTCACACTTATCGTGGGGCCCACAAACTTTACTCTCTCATCATTACCCATACTTTTCATCTCTTACCCTTTCCATTTCTAATTCTTTACTTTCTTTCACACAACCAAACATACTCTAGGTTAGCATATATATAGCTATTTAAAGCAATTGTGAGAGGAGAACATTTTAAGGTTAGGAAATACAAGGGGAATATATAATCTTAAGTCTCAATTTATCCTTGAAGTTGGAGAATCACTTGTTCATAGTTTTTCTTATCTTTTTTATATAGTTACACTTCACTCTCAACATTTGGATCACTCAAATTGAGTGAGAGTGAAATAATCTCTACTTGACCGGGTTTTGAAACTAAATCCTCCTGGGAACGATATCTTTCTTATCACTTTATTACTTGGCGCGACCCGTGCACTTGTCGTGCGAACAAATATTTTCCAGATTAATTTGTAAATAATGTTAACGTCTAAAGTTGTTAATGTCTATATATAGAAAAAGTTATTGGGATATTGAAAATGAAGGTATTTTTTGTCTTTTCCCCAAATTTAATTCATATATAAAACTATTTTGGATTTTGATTTTATGTTCATCTCATCACTTACTCATCACTACAAATACACACAAATTAAAAAAACCCGTGGTGGACCTCACTATGAGAGAGGTTATGGGAACCACCATGTGCTTATATTTTTATGTATATTTGTGATGATGAGAAGGTGATGAATAATATAAGTCATGCGCGATGCGCATCGAATCACAACCCAACCATTTTCCGCTATGCAATTAAACTTCAATTTATTACTCCCTGCGTTCCTAAATATAAGATCACTTTAGAGAAGTGAATAAGTTTCTAAATATAAGATCACTTTCTATTTTGTCCCAAGTTTTGCCTAAATTACCCCTATACACAAAAGGATAGTTCTTCTCTCTCTTTCCCTTCAATCTTTCTCTTTAGAGAGGGGTATTTTTGGAAGATCATGTGATCTCAACTAATTGGATTGTCTTCATTAATCTCCTCAAATTTGGCAAAGTAATCTTATATTTAGGAACGGAGGGAGTATATCAAATTACGGTGGTTTAAGATTTATCGGCACCTTTATTTGATCCTAAAAAGTCTAGGCTTTCTTTTCAGCTATGATTTAATTTAGACTTTAAATGTTCAAGGTGATTGATAAACTCCATAATTGCACACATATTTCATCTGAATTTTCTGATTTATCACATGTTTTTGGGAAATAAATAGATAGAAATATAGCAATACTCATATGGTAAAGAAAATGATAAGAAATACATGTGTGTGGGATTATGAGTTGAAATTGCTTAATTTTTTATATATATGTGTTGAGGAGCTCATCATCCCTTTCTAGTTAATGTGAGTAGGAACAAATGGACAAGCATAGGTACATCAAAAGAATGAGAGCAATAAACAAAAGAAGAGAAAAAGGGAAAAAAAAAGGTTCGCTGGAAGTTACCCATCAGCGAACGAATCGCGAATCTGCCCCAAAATGCACCCATTCTGCCAATTTCTTCGCTTGTGGTTCGCAATTAGCGAACGAACAGCCAACCTGCGAAAAAGGGGTTCGCTGGACGTTAGCACTCAGCGAACGAACAGCGAACCTGGGAAAAAAAATGAAACTCTACGTTTTGCACTATTTCCACTCGAAATTTAGAGTTTAAAAGAAGCAAAACAGAGGGAGCTTGACATTCTTCACTTCTTGTTCATATTGGGGAGCTTTGTGGTGTGCTAGGGCATGAATTTTGGTGGAGATTGAGTTGGGGTTTGAATTTTGGAAGAGATTTGGACTTCACATCTTAGTTCTTCTTCTCCATTCTCCTTCCCTTACTTTTGTTCAATGTTCATGACTATTATTGTATATTTTCCTTTGGGTTTGTTGAACATGAGTAGCTAAACACTTTGTGTTAGGATTGTTTTGAACCCTTGTATGGATTAACTCTTGATTCTTCCTCTCCTTTTGTGATTAATGTTATATATGTGTTTATTTTACTCTAGCCCTAATGCTTCTAAATGCTTGATCACCATTTAGTTGGTTTGTTCATTTGACTTATGACTTGAGAGAGCTAGGTTAAGTGTAGAACTAGAGTAAAGTAGTGTGAGAACTTGAAGTTTGCATGACAAATGAATGGTTTTGTTAATAAGATAGACATATACTTATTAGCCTCACATAGCCACATTAGGGTTGAAATTAGAAATTGGGTTTTATTAATTGTGACAAGAGATTGCATGATTAATGGAATCAAACACTTGTTCTTGACTCGACGGAGCATTTACAAGTATTTTAGAACCCTAGGTTAACACATATATAGCTATTAAAAGCAATTGTGAGAGGAGACAATTTTAAGGTTAGGAAATATAAGGGGGATAAATAATCTTAAGTCTCAATTTATCCTTTAAGTTGGAGAATCATTTGTTCATAGTTTTTCTTATCTTTTTTATATAGTTACACTTCACTCTCAACATTTGGATCACTCAAATTGAGCGAGAGTGCGATAATCTCTACTTGACCGGGTTTTGGAACCAAATCCTCGTGGGAACGATACTTTTCTTATCACTTTATTACTTGGCGTGACCCGTGCACTTGTGGTGCGAACAGTGATGAATTCAAAAAAGACTGAAAGTTGTAAGACTACGAATATTATTAGATATCAGTGGGATAGATAATTATTATAAACATGCCTATATAGACGAAAATGCTTTCTAGTGATTAGGAAAATTGTATAGAAAAAGTACAACACTCCAATCATAAGATATTGTTCCCAGCCATTCACTCTCACCATTAAAGTATTAAAACAATGTATTGTTTTACAAAGTAAATACAATGTATATATATATAATTATACATTGTTAGACTGACAATTGTATGTTCAAAAACTTCAAAATGTTGTACCATAAAAAAACTTCAAATTCTATATTTCCCCCACAATAATTTATTCACCCGCTTTAATTATCTATAATCTCCATACACAAAAATCAAAGTTAAAGCATCATTTAGTTTAAGCAGAGATCAAAAGCTTAATTACAATAAACACTCAACTTTTGATGGCTAGTTAGCGGGTGTTTGGTGTTGCATTTGGCTTTTAGTAAAAACCATCAATGTTTTGAAACAAAATAAAAATAATACCACACACACAATTACTTTTGTTGATCATAATATGATAATTATTTTTTTCAAGGATTAACTGACAAGTTGCCACAACATCATCCACACTCAAAAAGAAGGTCTCTTTACCAACCACTTCTACAAATCTTGATATTATCAGCTTCTCCATCACTAACAAATCCTTGGATTTATATGATTTTATTGTGATAAAATGAAGTTCTTAACATACTTAAAGATGCAAATTTTAGTCTTGATGACTCCCTAATTCTGATTATATTTGATATATATATTTTGTATTAGGGGAGTCATTATTGCAAAATTAGAGAGATTTAAAGAAAATATAATTAAAAAAATGATTTAAAGAAAAGAAGGTTCAAATTCTTGGATTGTTAGTATTATTGTGATGTTATTATTATTACATCTATTTTTGTGCTGCTTGTCAATCACGTGCAGATGTAGAATTTAAGTTATGATTGAAAGCCACAAAAGGACAAAGGATTAGGAAGAAAAGAAAATGAATTGAAAGAAAGAAAGACAAAGGGAGAAGGAGATTTGGGCTGGAGGTGTGAATGAGCTGAAGGAAAAGAATTGAAAATTGGGGGAAGGTGCTGGACAGGCCCACTTGCGAGAGGGAGAAGAGGCTGAACATTGAAAAGAAACAGGAGGAAGTGAGAGAGGAGGCAAGAACGAATTGGGGGCACAGGTGAGAAACGAGAACAGTGTTTGGAGGGAGAGGTGGCGCCAAACTGTGGTGCCCCACTCCTTCCTCTCCCATGCTAATTTTCTCCCCATGCTTCTTCCATTTCACTCAAATTCCTCCATCCACCTACTATAAGTGCTCATAAATTAAAGTTTAGGGTTTAAACTTTTCTTTATGAGTCACTAAAACACCCCTCCTTGTTCTTGGGAATGATTTGAAGATAGCTTGAGCCCATGGTCTTCAAAGAGGAGTTCTCTTTTGCTTTCTTTCTCTTTATACGAGATAGAACTCCCGCGCGATGCGCAGGTGATTTGACTTGCCAAGAATTCAATGAGGAAAATAATTGTAGTACAATGTTATTGGATTGGTCAGTATAAAACTTAACTAACCTAATTAGTGAATTAAATATTTAGCAAATGAAGAAATGAGAGTGAAATTAGAAAAGAATACCCTTTGCCTCTCTATTATATGAACGATAATTATTTTTTTTAAAAAAAAATCATACTCCAAAGTCATAAAAGATTAACTACACAGTACAATAAATATTGAATCTTCACCTAGTTAACCAAAAATTAATTCAAATTGAACCAACCTCTATTACTTCAAAAGATTCCTCAGTCACGTGTACTTCTATCTTCCATTCTTTTGGAATTGGGCTGAACCCATTAAGACTCAATTAATTAGAAATATTCAAGACTAAATAAGAAATGATTGGGTTTAATCATTGATTGATTTAGGGGATTATACAATTAATGTATTCCTATTATGTTTAGTCAATTATTTCCTTTTTGCTGTTATTCTACAATTATGGAGAGATATTTTGTATTATTGAGAGATATTATGTATGATTTGATATGATCTCTCCTCCTCTATATATGATGAATAAAATAGATTTTTCATTGCATATCTTTTACACATTTACCATTAACTTTCTGAAGCGAGAGAACGGAAATCAAGCACAACATATTAGAAAAACTTCAATCACATAAATTAATTACTTGTTTAGAAACACATGAAAAATCTTAAGTCATAGATTTTTACAAATGTTAAAAAGGTCAACAATGTGTCATCATAAACTCTCTTATTTCAAGGGCTTCACAAAATAGGAGAAGTATGTCATTCTCCACCCCCCCCCCCCAAAAAAAATCACTCAGATAAGTTGAACCATAAAAACATTGCAGAAAGCAAGCAGGATCTTGTTGAATAGCAATAGTCACAAAGTGGAAAATCTAATTATTGAAAAGCTCTAATCTAAACTGTTAGAATCTTAAGTTTTGATCAAGACTAAAATATGAAAGAACTGATTGAACACTTAGGAAGGATTAGATTAGAATTGAATCCTAAGTTAGAACACAATCGGATGCAAAATCACTACCGGAAGACTTAAAGCTAATACAACGTAACTAGTGCTGACGGATGCACTACACATCCCATAGCGGAAGTAAATAATACACTAAGTAAGAACCTAGTCTAAGTAGGATTGCTTCACATAGCGAAATTGCTTCCCATAGCGAAATTGTTCCCCATAGCAAATAAGCTTCCCACTGCACGTGATCATATATTACTCTTGTTGGACTAACGTTCATGTGCAGAACTGAATTTCGCTTCCGATAGCAAAAGAGCTTCCGATAGTAAAGACCCTTAGCACTGAGACTCTTAGACTAACTCGGACAGAACAAGGCACCTACTACCGGTAGCATAATCACATCCGATAGCAAGTACAAGAGTCAGAACGTACAAGTGCTCAAAAGTCAGAATTGTTTTTTGACAGAGCAGAGTTGTCAGAGTTGCTTTTCAGAGATAAAGCAAGTCAACCCTGCTGAGCATTTATGGGGCATTAATGAAGCCAACGGTAACAAGGGAATAACGGACATATTCAAACGGCATTATCACTGTTCAAACATGTGGAGTATTAGAGGATGCTATATAAGGAACAACTTCAACATTTATGAAGCACAGAACATAATCTGCAAAATTTATTCAAGCATTCAAGCTACTACTTAGAATTCCCAAAAAGCAAAAAGTTCAAGAGAGCACTTAATACTTGAGAGTTATTCTTTAGTTATCTTGTACTTTTTGTATTTAAGACTCTACATTTATTGAGAGCATTTATTGTACTTAAGTGAGTAACATCATTTGTTCATTTAGTGAACTAAGTAGTAAATCCTTTATCTAAAAGGTTGAACCCTTGCAAGTTGTAAGGGGGAGCTAGGTAGGCTGTAAAGGTTGCAAGTGAACCCGTAAAACTTGTGGTTGTAAAGGTTGCAGGTGAACCCGTTCTAAAACCTGTGGTTTAGTGGAACTCAATCAAGGGATTGAGAACTGGACGTAGGTCAAGAGATAAGACCGAACCAGTATAAAATATTTGTGCGTTTTATTTTAATTTTTTTTAACACAACTCACCCCCCTCTTGTGCATCCTCACTTTCATAAACTACCTACCCAGTGACTCAAATAAGATTAAAGAAAGCACCACATACCTCAATCCATTACCCTTGACTTCTTAAACAACTTTTTCTGTCATGTCATCTACCAACACTGAAGAAGAAATCAAAGAAGAAGAATAAAACATGGCGGGTGTCATATACTCTGAAACAATCACAAAATACCTTAGAAAAACATGAACTTGATGGAGCACAAAATCTCCCAACCTAGAAACCCTAGAGCCTTCTCCAAAAGCTTTGCAATGATAAATCTATGAAACCACAACAATTCCTAGAAAAACCCAGTGACTCAAATAAGATTAAAGAAAGCACCACATACCTCAATCCATTACCCTTGACTTCTTAAACAACTTTTTTTGCCATGTCATCTACCAACACTGAAGAAGAAATCAAAGAAGAAGAATAAAACATGGCGGGTGTCGTCTACTCTAAAGGAGAAGAGAAAAACAATCACAAAATACCTTAGAAAAACATGAACTTGATGGAGCACAAAATCTTCCTAGAAAAACCCACATCATTAGAAACTCTTGTTAGACTTAGAAGATGTGAAGGAAATACCCAACACTGTCAAGTAACTCAGAAATTCAAAAAGTACAACAAACAACAACAAATTTCAACTTTAAATTAAAGAAAAAAGAAGGAAAAATAAACATAAGAAGTGACATATATATCATCCAAAGCAACCACCTCAGCGTCCTTAAGCACGTCGAAACACCGACTCCCACAAGCGACAGCGATCAAACTCTCTTTTGTGTCCTATCGCATGAAGAAGGCAGTGGTAAAAGGGAAGTCGAAAGTGGAAAGGTCAAGACAAGTTTTGCAAGATGAGATGAAGGAAGAAGAGAGAAACAAAACAGAGTGAAAAAAGAGAGAAGAAGGAGCAGTTCGTCCAGTAAGCATATGGGAGGAGGATGAAATTAAAATTGAAATTCAAAAGAGAGAATATGTGGGAGGATGATGAAAGTAAATTTGAAATTCAAAATGAAGGCTTTGTTGAGACATGTTAAGGTGAGAGAATTTTGTGAAGCAAAGCTTCCTGTGGAAGAAAATGAAAAGGGCGTGAAAAGGGTGTGAGTGAAGCAAACATAAAAAGCAAACACAAGCTGAGCAGTGGGTCCCACGGACACGTGTCAAGCAGGCAGTGCTCCTTATGAACAGTAACCTGAGGCAGTTTATTGGGGTGTTTTGCTTTTATTGATATATAGATTTATGATTTTCCTAGATTTAGGTTTATCATGTATACTTGAAATTTGGATTATTATATTTATTTGAGTTTATTTGTGATTTTGGTTTGTAATGAGATATTTGGACTCATCAATATACATAGTTATGTATATGTTCTTTATGATTCATTTGATATCTTTCTATTTATTCACAGTATTTGTAAATAGTTTGATTGAATTGAATTATAATTGAACCTAAATCATTACTAGCCATTAATCACACTCTAAGGTATTTAATAACACCTAATTGAATGGGTTCATGAGATTAGGTGTTAGACTTGCCGGTCGGTGAGGTTTGGTATTCTAGGAAACTTAGAGAAACTCAAAGTGAACCTATCAATTGCTTGAGTGACATTGGACTTCAATCCTTAGATTTTATTTTATTATGTGGGGTTCCAATAGTGAATTAAAATCTTAGGATTAATTAAGTGGCGATTCGGGGTCCCGGTCGTAGGATTAATAGTTCCTTGCAAGTAATAGGCCAACTAGCACTAAAGAGCTTAACAATACCTAATTGGATGAGGTTTCAACAACTAGGTATTGGACTCATGGTCTATGAGGTTTGGCAAATTAGGAATTTAGTGCATTAAACTCCCAAAAATCCTTAGAAAGCTATGATTGCCGTTGAAAGTCATTTCCAAGAGCAACTCACTTCCATTCCACCCTTTTATCCAAAAATACCAAAAATATTTATTTGTTTTGCATTCTTCATTCCTTCTTTAAAAAATCAACAAAATATATTTTTTTTACCCAAATCCATCTTGCATTGCATTTAATTTACTAGGTTAGTTATATTAAACAAGGCTCCCTTGAGAACGACACCCGGGGTAACTTTCGGTTACCTTGAGGTCCTAAAATTTCTTTAAGGACTAGGCCCAAGGCACACTACACCGACCGCTAAATCGGTGTCCTTCAATCACCTCCTTCCTTGGGTTCACTATTGACATCTAAATCATATATTTCAAACAAAACAAATAATTAGATCTCTTTTGTTATCTTCGATCAAATGTTATATATCATCACGAACTAGTGTCATTCTAATCACAAAACTTATAACTAGGAGAGATAATTAGATATATGATTTGAACGGTATAGATTTATTTTTTGTAACAATTTAATTTTATCAAAAAATTACTTTCATGAAGAATAATTGGTCGGATATTATATTTATTTAAAATTATATATATATATATATATACACATACACATACACACACACATTAAAATTATATGGAAAATTACACCGAGGTCCCAAATAAGAAACTTAATTTCAAAGAGGTTCCAAGAAGTTGTTACCACTTGTTAATGAAGGCTATTGCACTTGTTAATAATTGTCATTAACAACTCCTTGGGACCTCTTTAAAATCAAATCTCTTATTTGAGACTTAGGTGCAATTGTCACTTAAAATTATATTTTAAAATTCTGGAGGATCCTGATCTCTTTAATACTCCCTACTAAAATTCATGCCTTGTAGATAAACTAGTTCCTTACTAATATATCATATATAAGCAAATAAACCTACAGAAAGAAAAAAAATTCTTCTAATTAAACAAAGTGAAATTACATTGTAAACCTCTTAAACTTATAAAATCCATTGTTTCATGAAACTTGTTTGAGGTTAGACTAAAAATAAGACAATAAATATATCAAAAGACAACAATAAAGTGGTGCCTTTTTTTATGCTCAGGTTTTCATCAAATATAGAAACTCCATGTGAGATTGAAACAATTATTCTTCTAGGCATACCTGCTTTCCATTTTTACATGTGAGATTGAAATTAACTAGAGAATTGGAAGAATTATGCCAAGCCCTCCCTTTTCTCTTGCATATGGCAAACCCACGCCCAACGGGTTCCTCTCTACCAATTTCAGTGTAAGTTCGCCGTGTGTTGACCACGGTAAACGCATGGTAAACGCACGATGAATGCACTATTTCTGTACGTGACAAATCATTTTATAACTTATTAAACGTTGGAGAATACAAATAGTGGGGCGTATTTAGGGTAGAGCTTTCTCAACTTCTTGGACCTCTTAGGTAGTATTTGACTATGTTATGGCTTACTATTTGGTGGGGATGAAGTTAGGGTTTGAAGTTGCAAAGAGATTTAGACTTCCATTTTTAGTTTTTTTTTTTCAAGGTAAATATTGTCAGCATGTCTTTTGTGGAATTTCCTTAATTTTAAAAATGATAAAGTCATCGTTTTTGGTAGAGTCAAACGACATATCCTGAGCAAACTCATTGTTAGTGTTATAATGAGGGATACTTTGGGAATTCTAACTAATTTAAATGTCTTTCTTAATATCTTCAAATTAGTTAAAGTGATTTTATATTTAGGAACAGAGGTAGTATTATTTGGGGAAAGAAGTGGCCAAAAGCTAATCAATTGTTTTATTGGATGCTTTTTTATATTCACTTTCACTTCTATTTTAAGCTATTAAAATAAAGAAAACACCTTTTTGTTATTTTTTTGTGTCAAATTTTTTATACATTGAATTTGTTCAATGTTGTGAAACTCAGGATCTTATTTCACCTTGTGATAAGGATGTGTAGATTAGGAGTTGAACTCAGAATCGTGAATCGTTAACGTACAAGAATTCATTCTTTTCAATTAATTGACAAAAAAAGTATATGACTAAAGTTAAATAAAAACTAAAAACAAGTTAAATTCAACATATTTGAAATTCATCAACGTTAATAGTTTATGATATATTGAATATATGAATTTCTTTAATAAAAAATTATTGAATTTAGGAATTTGATTATATGTAAATGTAAGAATGATTTTAAAAATTAGGTGACGTTAAAAAATAATTCAGAACGTAAACCATACCATTGTTTCAACCAAATTTATAGCTAAAAGCTTGACACGTTTGATAAAGAGTTAATGAATTCGAATTTGTTTGTCCAAATGTTTTCTCTTGTAATCTTACAAGAAGTTACGCTCGAACATTATGAATAAGTATGAACCATACTCCTTTCAATCTTAGATATAATAATATTTATCATCTAATTAAATTAAATATGTTAGTTAACTTATGTGACATACATTCCCTAGTTAGTGGAACTTTTATACTATTATGTCTCTTACATGGAACCTGTAATTGGGGCTTTTCTAAGTGGGGCTTTTCTACCGAAATACCTTACATAGTAAAATATTTTTCGAAAATGCTACAAGTAAAATAGTATTTACCATGATATGACGTCTAATGATTTTCTACAAGTTTTCACTAAAAAAGAATTTCTAGAAGTGAACAATTTCAAAGTTGCAAAGAGATTGTTGAGTGAAGAACAACTTTAGGGAAAAAGTGTAGATCTGATAATTAACTATTTTATTTTAGGCAACGTTAATAAATGACTATTTTGTGTTGCATTTACAATATTAAACTTTGTGACCCGGTGTAATTAATATTATTTATTTGCCCAAATTTGATTGGGCCGGGATAATATAAAAAATCTTTTTCGTATTAATGATTGTTAATGTCTGAAGTTATGCCTATATTAAAAAATTTATTGTGATTTTGAAAATCGAAGGTATTTTTTGTTTTTTTCGTAAATGTAATTCATAAAATTATTTTCTGCTATGCAATTAAACTTCAATTTATTATATCCAATTAGGGTGTTTTGAGATTTATTGGCACCTTTACTTGATCCTATAAAATATAGGCTTTCTTTTCAGCTATGATTTAATTTAGTCTTTAAATGTTCAAGATGATTAGTTTAAAAAAGACAGAAAGTTGTAAGACTATAAATATTATTGGTTATCAATGGGAAAGATAATTATTATAAACATGCCTATATAGACGAAAATGCTTTCTAGTGATTAGGAAAAATGTATCGAAAAGTACAACACTCCAATCAGAAGATATTGTTCCCGCCATTCACTCTCATCATTTAAAGTATTGAAAACAATGTATATTGAAATACAACTTAAATACAATGTATAACTATACATTGTTGGACTGACAATTGTATATTCAAAAACTTCAAAATGTTGTGCCAAAAAGAAACTTCAAATTCTATATTTCCCCCCATAATAATTTATTCACCCGCTTTATCTATAATCTCCATACACAAAAACCAAAGTCAAAGCAGCATTTAGTTTAAGCAGAGATCAAAAGCTTAATTAATTACAATAAACACTTAACTTTTGATGGCTAGTTTAACGGGGTCTTTGGTGTTGCATTCGGCTTTTAGTAAAAACCATCAATGTTTTGAACCAAAATAAAAACAAAACCACACACACACAATTACTTTTGTTGATGATAATAAGATAATTAATTTTTCAAGGGTTATTTGACTTGGAGGCACGAAGCTGAAACTGACAAGTCGCCACAGCATCATCCACACTCAAAAAGAAGGTCTCTTTACCAACCACTTCTACAAATCTTGATATTATTAGCTTCTCCATCACCTCCTTCCTTGGGTTCACTATTGACATCTATATCATATATTCAAACAAAACAAATAATTAGATCTCTTTTGTTATCTTCGATCAAGTGTTATATCATCACGAACTAGTGTCATTCTAGCTATAAAAAACATAACTAGGAGAGCTAATTAGATATATGATTTGGACAATATAGATTTACACTATTTAACCGTTTAGTTTTATGAAAAAATTACTTTTATGAGTTTATCAAGAATAATAGTTCGGATATTATATTTATTTAAGATTTTATATATATACATTAAAATTATATTTGAAAATTCTAGCCTCATCTCTTTAATACTCCCTACTAAAGTTTATGCCTTGTAGATAAACTAATTCCTTACTAATATATCATAAGCATATAAACATAGAGAAAGAAAAAATTCATTCCAATTAGACAAAGTGAAATTACATTGGAAACCTCTTAAACTTATAAAATCCATTGTTTCATGAAACTTCTTTGAGGTTAGACTAATAAGACAATAGCTATATCAAAAGATAACAATAAATTGGTGTGCCCTCTTTCTAATCCAATATAGAAAGTCCATGTGATAGTGAAACAATTATTCTTCATGGCGTACCTGCTTTCCATTTTTGCCTAGGATTTTACGTAGCTCTAATATCCCTCCAATAGCAGTTACATCAATGGAGGTCACGCCTAGCATGTATGAATAATATTATAATTGTCCGATACATGCATGTTGAAAGAATTATGAGTGTATAAAAAACTAGATGTTAAAAACTGAAAAAAAAAACCACAATACGTACTTGATAAATCGAGAATGATCTGCTCAACAAAATTCCCAGAACCCTCCTCGCTTTGAATATACCTATTAATCCTATATTCCATAGTTTTAAAATTTATAAAAAAAAAGTGTGTTAATTTCTTGGTTCGTAATGATCATGTGCGTGTGTGTCAGAAACCATAAATAAATGCGATTTTACATAAAAATTTTCGATTACAAAAGAAGACATGTATGATAGTATCTTTTATCATGATTATTGTCACATTTCAAAAGAGATCTACACCAAAAACAATTGTCCAAGTAGAAAATAATATATAATCGATGAATTAATGATTTATACCAACATACATACACACATATTAGTGAAACTAATGACTATCGAATTTGTATGAAACAAAATTGAAACACACACAGATTGAGAGTGCATATATACTGCATCCATTTATAAATAAAGGATATAATGACTTTTTTGAAAAAACATATTAAACCTTAATAAATAACTTCTTAATTAACTTCTATATATATATAAACCGGTTTATTTGACTTATAATTTATAATACTTTATTTTTAAGTGACTCATTTACCTTAATTTTTAGAAAAACATCAGCAGGGATGTCTTATATTTAGGAAGGGGAAGTATCTCTTTTGGAATTCATTAAATAGAATGGCATGGAATGAAATTACCTATCTTTGATGTAGGAAGAGTTAGCGAAGTAGATGGGAGAACCAAGTTGAACGATGAGAACACGTGGGAATTGGGTTGAAATTGGATACTGCTCAACATCTCTGTACAGGTCAGAGGAGTTAGGCATCTTTCCAAGCTTGCATGAGGTTGGCCTTGCCACGTACAATAGTGCTCTCAACACACCAAGTCCAATCTAATTTAAAACACCACACACATTGTTATTCATGTGTCTGCACGCCAGCATAAATTTTATCAATTACATTACATAATCATAATCATACATCACTAATCAGACAAGCTGAATTTACTACTTTCTTCGGTCCGTAATATAAGAGTCTAGTCATTAAAATACATTTATTAAGAAAACATGTAAAAATTATTTGGGTGTCTAAAGTTAATATTTTTTTAACATTGTCCATATTTATTATAATACTATGAAGAGAGAGAAATACATACCACATTAATAAATATGAAAGAAGGATAGAGACAAAGTATGAAAAAAACATAAAATGAAGATAGAATGTAATGCGAACTTTTTGCAAAACTATTTAAATTTTAGCTCTTATATTATGGATTGGAGGGAGTAGTTTAGAAGTAAATTTCAGTTATTAATATAGATTTTTTTCCTCATATATATTATCTCTTATATTTACAATTTTTAAACTAATTTTTCTTATATTTATATACATATAGAAGTATTTTTGAAGGATCATAGTCCCATATGTTATAATTAATTTGGTTTCTTAATTAGATTTATCCTCTTAAATTAGATAAATATGTCTTCTATTAATGACTGATTGGAGTATTTTGTTATGGCAAGTAGTTAAAATGTGTGTATTTGTAAATTCGCCTATAAACAATTTTAATTCCTTGTATAAGCTCCTATGATATAAATTTTGATTTTTAAATTTTCATATGAACTATTGCTGTTTTTCAATATTAGTTGTTGTAAAAATTAGGATTTATATAAATTTTCACATAACACCTGTTATTTCACAATTGTTATTTGTCAAAATGCATATTATATATGCCGCACTCTACACTCCTGAATGAACTAATTAATTAAGCCAATTAATATGAATAACTTAAATTGTTGTCCATGATATAATGATGTGAAGCATGGATCATGAATTAGTACTCACAGACAAGAAAAGCCCAACGTCCATGCTGATGAAAGTTACGCCTAGGAAGCAGGAAATGCAGATGATGAAGTCAAACTTATCAACCTTGTATAGATGGATGGCTTCTTCGTAGTCAATTAGAGGCAACATGGCTGATATAATGATGGCTGAAAGAGCCACCAGAGGAGTGTGCCCAAACAATGGAGCCAGAAATATGAGAGTCATCGCCATTAACACTGCTTGCACTGCGTTTGCCATCGGAGTTTTAGCCCCAGAGTTGTAATTCACTGCGCTCTTCGAAAATGGACCTTCCCACCCGAAAACAAAAAACAATTCACTCGTCCATTCATTACATAGAATTATTATGAATATCCATGTAGTTCAAACGTAACTAATTTTAATCAGGTTAGTAGGTTCATGTGACTGATATAAAGGTAAAAACACTAGGAATCTAATTCAAAATCATGTAGAACTATATGAGGACTTCAGCATTTTTTTTTCACAAAAAATACATAAGCCTAGTTAAAAATTTTTGAATCTATAAATGATCATATTTAAAAAACCAGAGACAATTGATTAAATATCAAGGACTATTATTGGTAAACGAACTGACTATTACAAAAAGCTCGTCCTCAAAAGGTTATTGCAAAATCTATTTGGATGGTCTAAATTAATTTTTTCTTGTATTTTTTTTGGAAATACTTATATATGTGATATTCAAAATCTTGCTATAAAAATCATTTTGCAATTGCCAATTTTTCAGAAAACAATTTTTTGATTTGAAGAAAATAGTTAGTTGAATATGTTAAGTCATCAAAATCGTTTAAAATGTATTTATATGGTAAAATTCTCACAAAAACGATGAGTACTAATATGAAACATTTCCGATTAGAACTAAAAGTGGTGTATACATGTATTCATACACCTACATACCACTAGTCAAGTAGCATGAAGTGAAGGAGCCCATAAGGTTCATAAGACCAAATGCGACCATCTCCTTGTTCCCATCGTGAGGGGTATTATCGGCAACAGCGAAGCTTCTTCCTATTGCTACCCCCTCCTGCAGATTAAGCGAATAAAATTTGAGCATGTAAATATGGTAAATCAAAAGAAATGACATTATATATTGCTGATGATTAATAAGAAATCAATTCACTCAAATTTAAGTATTTCTTACCGCCAATGATAAAACGCCTGTGATAATGCCAGCTTTGAGGACAGCTGGTAAATATTTAGAGTTGAAGTTTAGTAAGTTGATGGATATAGGATTTAAGCCTCGATCTAGATGACCCACCTGAAGTAATTATTAATTAAAACAACTTAAGTGAGAATACATGATAATAATAAAAGAAAATAGTTATGAAAGTAAAATCAATTAATGATTTACTCACAATTTGAATTCCATGATTTTGGCCTTTCACAGCGTAAGTGATGATAGCTCCAACGATCACTGTTGTTATTGGAGCTATAGCTGCTACCCAAAATAGCTTTTGGTTTTTCTTCTTCTGCAAAATATTATTAGTGAATTTCTAATGAATTGATTTGACTTAACAAAAATTAGTAAATTCAGATGGACTAAAAAACTATTAGTGAATCATTAATCAAGTGATTTTGGTCATAAATTCAAATGGACGAGGCCAAAAGTTAGTCAATTCAAATAATGAGCTATTTATAATTAGTGAATTCAAATGGACTAATAAAAAAATTAGTGAATATAAATTTGACTAAGCAAAATATTTGTGAATTTCTAAGAATGAATCACTTACCACATACTTAGTGAACATCAAGAAAGCAACGAAGATAATGCCCATGATGGTGGTCTCCCATCTTATCTATTTCAAGTAATAGTATTAAGAAAACATATTAGTTTAACTTGTTTTCAGACAAAAACTATTAAATGATATAAAATAATTAGGTATATATAATTATTGAGTACAACTGAACGTAACATCATCATTTTCATAGAACTCATCGCAAATCCATACATTTATAATTGACTGCTTTATTAGTGTATGTAGATTTTTGCACCTTTAAATATAAGGAAAAGAGTTAGATATTTTTTTTCGTAATCTCTTACTTATAATGTTTTGCTATCATAAATTTTACGAGATGTATTCTTGATGGAAAATTACACAAGCTAGTTGAATACATGTAGTGTTTACTCTATAAATTTTATTATTTGATCAGTTTATGTACTTTTGCATATTAATATAGATATGTCCAGTCCTCCCTCTCCCTCTCCCTCTCTCCCTCTCGATCTCTGTATAACTAACAATTTTTGGGATAATTATGGCTTGTATGTTCTTCTCATAAGTTACTTTTCGAAAAATTAATTATTTCACTTTTTAAATTTTTTATGCCCATTTGTATTCATTATCGTATTGTCCCAGGAGTAATATTAGCTTTTATTGATGGACTCCTTCAATTTCCCTTTTGCACTCACTTTCAATATTTTCCTTGCTAATTCCGTCTCTCACCACTATGTAGTATCCATAAATAAGAATATGGTGCTTACGGGAAAAAAAAAACCTTTTGCACATTTATAAATTGTAGCCAATTTTAACTAACAATTTTATTTATAAAACTTTTTTATATACGCTGCATAAAAAAACCCGAATTACCGAGGGAATTCTGCAGGTAAGAAAATTATCGAACTATAACGATAAGGATACTATCATATATTCCTATATATGCACGCGTAAAGTGATAAGGTAGAGTAGTTAAACTACGAATTTTATTGTTTAAATAACTAAAAATACAACTATGGATGAATATGAAGCCTATTTATGTCATCATTCATGCACCCAATAAGAAAATATCCAATGCTCGAACTATATATTAACCTCATATTTATAAAAGACTTAACAATATGAAACTTTTTTTTTTGCTTCATTCACCCAATAAAGGAAGTTATGGTTTTGTCATTTCATTTCTAGAGAGCACAAAACTAGCAATCCCACATTCTTTTTTTATAACAAGAGTTTAAGTGAGTTAGATCCCGGGGTTCATCAAGGTCAGGGCACGCCTCTAAGACTCAAAGAACGCTTATAGAGGTACTTACAAATTGTCCACCAACAAGGTCCTCACATCAGCAAGATTTGAACTTATAACCATATAGTTATGAGACAAACTATTTTATCAACTGTACCAACCTTTGTTGAATGAAATCCCACATTCTTAAAGCAAACTTTAAAAAAAAATTATTAAGTGTTTTCCTGACAAAACAATTGCCATTTTAATGTATATCAAATTATGAATAGTATATAATTAATTAGGAGATTGAAAACGAACCTCATTTCTATTGTCTATTATGGCTTTAAACACAGAGATGAGACTTGTGTGAGTGGTAAAATGTTTCATTCCAAATACACCCTTGAGTTGTTGAAGACATAGAATCACAGCTGTCCCTCCCATAAACCCGGTTATGGTTGAATGTGAAAAGAAATCCACCAATACCCCAAGCCTGAAACAAAAACAAAATTTATTAATATTTTTAATCAAACAAATAATAAATGAAATGAAACATGAGGTCTCTACATCTCCACTTGGGGTACGGTCCAGAGTCCAAGTGAAGGAAGAAATTAGATAAAAAACTCTCTACAATACATGTGTATAAGATTACTCGTTAATCAAGCCGATATATATATGATCAAAAATAATACTCCCTCCGGTCTTAAAATATAAGACCTAATTGACTTTTTCTAGAAAATCCTTAAAAAAACAAAATAAGTTAATTATAAATGGATTTAACTAATTTTTTCCCTTAAACTAGTTTATTTTACCTATAAACTAATGGATAATCTAAAAATATATCAAATATGTCATCATTTAATAACCTATTTCACAACCTTAATCTCTCCAAAAAAAAAGTCAATTAGGTCCTATATTTAGGACCGGAGGTAGTATGTGGTTTGATCCATTTAATTATTTTTTAATTCATTAATTAAGAAATTGTTTATAAGTATCCAGTCTCCATTTCTGATTCCTCACCTTAGAATACCTAGACCAGCTTGAAATACCCCGGTAATGAAGGTGGTGGTGAATATCAAATGGACGTACAAAGTCAGGTCATCCTCTGGCTTTGCCACGCTTGACACCGTCTGGTATAAAAGCAGCGACGCCGCCGCTATAGTCCCCACAGCCATCTGCCTTGAACTTCCAAATATGGCATAAACCAGTGGTGGCACAAAACTGCTATCTGCATATATACGTGAGTGTGTAATTGTACACATACGTGATCATTTTAGAGTCTAACTCTGTGGGTAGTCCTCCTAAGTCAAATTGAAAAACTAGCAGTTGACGTTGACTTGGGAAAATTAATTAACTCATTTAAAGAACATGTTTCTCTCATTGGCGGTTCTTATCTATTGTCGTCTTTTACACTCAAAATTACTTTATTATTTGAGTGATTGCTTTTATTTTTTATACAAGTATATTCTAAAAAAAGTTTATGACATTTTGGTATTCATATGGATTAAAAATAGTTCGATTTCCAATTTTATGTGAGTTTTTTTCCAAATTAAATAAGAAAATATTTGAAAACTCATATAATATTGAGATTAGAGTTTTTTTTCATTCATAAAATATCAAAATGTCATTGATTAAAGATAATCTAATGGTATGAGCAAATAAATAAATTTCACCTTAAAACAGTGTAATTTTAGTGCAAAAGACTAGGCGAATGGGAACAAAGGAGAAGTCTTCTCTGGATTTCAATACCTCATTAAATACATCATCAATTCAGCTATTTAACGTAAGACCCATTTTCTCATACATGCTATGTAGGTCTGAGCAAAAAATACATGCTATGTAGGCCATTCTCTAACTATCAATCTATCAAGAGAAGAAAAATGAAACCATGATAATACATGATATAAAAACCACTAAAAAGAACTTACAGAGGCCGATGACGGGAGGAATTTCAGCAAGCTTGGCATAACTAATGCCTTGAGGGATGGCAAGGCTTGTGATGGTGAGGCCAGCCACGAGGTCCGACCAAAACAACCTGAGATTATAAGTAGATAGCCATTCAAACATAGGCACAAAGTATTGTGCTCCCTTCACAATCTTATCCCTCTTACTCTCTCCATTCCTGATCTGCTTGAATGGATCATCTGGGAACAACATTTCCTTAGATGCCGACTTTAGTTTCGCCATGAAACTTCTCGGCGCCGGGAAGTTCACCGTGTGTCGGCCGTCTATCTCGCCGGCATCACCCTTGAGGCTCAAGGAATTGTCGTGCTTGTTTGTATCCATTATTATTTTCACGAGGTCACCACCAGCCAAGAGGGCTTACAGTGACTAGAAAGCTTGGCTGTGTGTGTATGTGGAGATTGGAGAGCTTGATATTTGTTGTGACCATGAGGGAGTTTATATAACAAATGTAATGAATGAAGTATTGTACGTGTCAATATATTATTATTTTTGGGAAAAAGAAGTCGCCAAAAGCTAATCAATAATTGTTTTATTGGGATATTTTTTTATATTCGCTTTTCACTTTTGTTTTAAGCCATTAAAAAGAAAACACCTTTTTGTACTTTGTTTTGGTCAAATTTTTATACATTGAATTTGTTCAATGTTGTGAAAACTCAGGACACTATTTCACCTAGTGATAAGGATGTGTAGATTAGGAGTTGAACTCGAATCGTGAATCGTTAACGTAAAAGAATTTATTTTTATCAATTAATTGACAATAAAAGCATAATATTTAGGTGCAAAAATACCCATATGATGGTGGTGAAGGTGTAAAAATAATCATGTAATTTTTTTGGAGCAAAAGTAACCATAATATTTTAAAACATGGATAAAATTAACCTTTTTGAATTAATAGTGATGGGTACTTTTTGCCCATGTTTTAAAATGTTATGGGTATTTTTGCCCCCTGTTTTCAAATGTTATAGTTATTTTTGCTCCAAGAAAATCAAATGGGTATTTTTGCACCTTAACCACTATTACATGGGTATTTTTCCTTTTTTTTTGGTTAATCACCACAGGTTTAATCCGGACTCGAGAGGTAGGAGTTTTGCCCACATAGACAAGGTTGTCCCCTTTCCCAATGAGAGCGCTTCCCAGGATTCAAACACGCGTTCTCATACTTATCGGGGTTGTAACCCATTTACCAGATCAACCAACTACCCGTTGGTGGGTATTTTTGTATTTTAGCCCTAAAAGTATATGGCTAAATAGTTATTAAAGGGAAATGACCTTATTTTGTCATTCAAGTAACCACCATGACCCAGGGCACCCTAAATTAACAGTGAGTATAATTTCACCCTTAAAGTAACTAAAGTGATTCAATTTTCCCTTACTAGATAGACCCACCAATAGGCGTCGTCCACATGTCAGCATTACATTTGTCAGAGGGTAAAATTGGACCACTTTGGTTGCTTTAAGGGTGAAATTGTACCTAGTATTAATTTATAGTGCTCAGTGGTCCACTGTGGTTACTTGAATGGTACAATAGGATGATTATATTGCCCATAGTTAAATAAAAACTAAGAACAAGTTAATTTCAACATATTTTGAATTCATCAACGTTAATAGTTTATGACATTGAATATATGAAGTTATTTTAATTAAAAATATAAAGAAATTATTGAATTTAGGAATTTGATTATATGAAAATGTTAGTATGATTTTAGAAATTAGGTGAGGTACGTTTAGAAAATAACAATTCAGTACGTAAAACCATAGCTTAGTTTCAACCAGATTTAAACAGCTTGACACGAGTTTAATAACGTATAAATTTGGTTGTCCAAATGTTTTCTCTACTCTTGAAGATTATATGAGTAAGTATGGAAGATAAAATCAAATAGTCCCTCTGATCCTAAATATAAGATCTATTCGACTTTTTTTTTAAGAAGTTAAGATTACAAAATATGTTATAAATTATGACATATTTGATATATTTTAGATTAATCATAGTTTATAAGTTTAAAAAATATTAGGTAAATCAATTTATAATTGATTTATTTTGCTTTTTTAGGATTTTTCAAACAAGTCAATTAGGTCTTATATTTAGGACCAGAGGTAGTGTTATATTCCTTTCAATCCTAAATATATATAGTACTCCCTCCGTTCCTAAATATAAGATCACTTTAGGGAGGATAACTTGTTCCTAAATATAAGATCACTTTCTAATTTGACTCAAGTTTTCCCCAAATTACTCCTATACTTCCTTCACCCAAAAAATAATGGTTTGAAGGTGAGATGATATTTTTAAAACTTAGATGAGGGGTATTTTGGAAATTTCATGTAATCCTAACTCATTGGAATGTCTTCCTTAATCTCTCCAAATTTGCTTAAGTGTTCTTATATTTAGGGAGGGAGGGAGTATATTTTTATTAGTTTGATTAGATTAAATATGTTAATTAACTTAAGTGACATACATGCTCAGTCCCAAAAAAAAGTTGACGTACATGCAAAATTTCTTCTAATAAACATTTAATACCTTTTTCTTTTATTTAATTATTGTTAAAGACTAAGAAAGTTGCAAAGAGTATTTATGAAAAAAAAAAAAGAGAATTTTTCCAGACTAGGATTTAGTGAAGTGGTCCAAGTGGGGCATTTCTACTGAAATACCACACACAGTAAAATATTTTTTCAAAATGCTACAAGAAAAAAAGTATTTACCAAGATATGACGTCTAACAAATTTTTCCACAATTTTTCACAAAATAAATTCTAGAAGTGAACAATTTCGAAGTTGCAAAGAAATTATTAAGTGAAGAACACCTATATTTTGACACATTTATAATCTATTTCAATTTCAATGTTCACCTAAGTTTTTCTTAGTCGAATTTTCACCTAAGTTGCTTCCAAAACATTATTCTTGCTCTCTCAACTACGATTAAGAGAGATGAAGAAAATTAAGGAAGATGACATAAACGCAGTTTAGAAAAAGCTTCTAATATCATCAATTGCCTTTTGATTTGATTAGATAATTAAGTCTTATATTTTAAATCATAATAAAAGATAAAAAATGTTCTCCATTATTTTAACTCAGTCTCATATATAAGAGAGAAGGCAGTTAAAAAATAGACAACGTTCCATTTAATTATTAGGAGGAGAAATTTATGTTTGCATTGTCACATCAAATTGAAAGCATCCACACGAAAATAATGATTTTAGTCTAAAACAGGTCTTTACAACTCTAAAATATGAAGTATCTTGATAAATACTTTTTCCCTTTTAGCATTTTGATCATTTGTTTTACCGCGAAGTTTTCTGATAGATCAGACAAGCTGTTAAATAGTAAATATTATTTGTTTTATAATGTACACTTATATATTGTGGGAATTAAAGTGCAAATGTCTTAAAAATTTCCGCTCAAGATCTACATATTCCAGTTTAAAACTATTTAGTCCTAAAATGCATTAACAATTTAGTCTTTATGGAAAGTACACTTTTAGTCCTTTTTTATTAACACCGTTAGTTTTACTTAACAGAAAATGCTAACTTAACAATTTTAAATGATTATTTTATAATGAAATTGGACCAAAAATGATAAATTTTGAAAATATAAGAATATTTACACTCAAATATTTTAATCTGAATCTTTTTTCAGAGTTTATAATCATTTAAAATTGTTAAGTTGACATTTTTCGTTAAGTTAAACTAACGGTGTTAACAAAAAAGGACTAAAAGTGTACTTTCCAAACATAAAGGACTAAATTGAAACTTGATGCAAACATAATGGATCAAAAGTATGCGTTAGCCTAAAAAAATCAATATACTCATTGTTACAGTGAAAATTTCATTTATTTTAAATTTTATTAAAATGCATAATTATTCAGCTATTAGCCGACTCCCCTGATGAGATAAGGTTTTATTGTTATTGTTGTTACATGAACAATTTGACTATATAAATTTATAGATAATAAATTATAATTAAGGTTATTTATTTGCCCAATTTGATTGGGCCGGGATAATGACCAAAATTGTATTCTAAATTTCAAATCTCAAATAAGTTGTTATAACTTGTTAATGATTGTTCATGACTGAAATTTTTAATGTCTAATAGAAAAAGTTGTTGGGATTTTGAAATTGGGAGATATTGTTTTTGTCTTTTTCCCAAAATTAATTTATAAAACTATTTTATGTTTTGTATTTAAACTTCAATTTATTATATCAAATTATGGTGTTTTATGATTTATCGGCACCTTTAATTGATCCCATAAAATCTAGGCTTTCTTTTAAGCTATGATTTAATTTAGACTTTAAATGTTTAAGATTGTGAGTTTAAAAAAGACTGAAAGTTGTAAAACTATGAATATTATTGGTTATCAATGGATAGTTAACATATTGATTTTAACACAAAATTCAGTTTCATTAAAAAAGTATATAATAATAACAACGTAAACCTTATCCCACTTAAGTGAGGTCGGCTACATGGATCACACGACGTCATTGTGCTCTATCAATAGTCATGCTTGGATAACTTCGTTAAGAGTTCTCTTTGGTCTTCCTCTCCTTCTTTTGAAGTGATTCCATACCATTTGATCAATTATTCTTACTGCTCATCCACTTCTCTTCTTTGAACCTTTTGTTTCTTTATATGTCTTCTCCCATGATAGTGTAATAACCCTTGTGAAGTACCAAGCAATGACCTATTGATATAAACAATGCGTGTGTCCATGCTCAATAGATTCGACATAATTTTTACGTTGGCTGTCGAAGCCTAACACAACCTTACTCTTTTATTCGAGCTTGGGACCGGCTATAAATATAGACGGTGTATACCGTGGACACACAGTCACACGAGGGTAAATAACCAAGCGTGACACGAAATCACGAAACAAGCATGGACACACAATCACACGAGGGTAAATAATCAAGCGTGACACGAAGTCACGAAAAACAAACGTTATATAATAATGAAAGAGTTAAATAAACCATTATGTGTGTGTGTGTGTGTATCGTTGTATATAGGGGTGGGCAAAACAAACCAAAAACCAAAAACCAAACCGAACTAAATGGTTATCGGTTTTTCGGTTATCGGTTTCGATTTCGGTTTTCATTTGGTTTTCATTTCGATTATCGGTTCGGTTTCGGTTTCTTTAAAAAGAATTATCGGTTAACCGAAAAAACCGAAATATTCAACATGTTTTAAAAAACCCAATAAATCAATATCAATAATAAAATGAATTCGGTTAAAAACGAAAAATACCCATATGTTAAGCTATATCATTAAAAAAGTATATGAGGGAATTAAATGAGTTGTTCTAGCTAGGTTGAACTTAAGAAGACTTTTGCTAACAAAAAATGGAGTAGAGAAATATTTTTGGCTTTTAATTGCCAAGAGAAATTTTTTCTTCTTTAAAAAAGTTTTTAGGGAGCAGACTGCAGCCTTTTGGTCTGAGAAATTCAATAAAGATACGCTTCTTCCACTTACCCCCGAGGTCACAGCTGAAATCTTTGAAATCTATCTTGTTTGGTTTGGTATATAAAACTAAAAATAATATAAAATTGGTTTGGTATATAAAACTAAAAATAATATATAAAATAGTTTTCTTGAAAAGTTTATAATGATGGTATAATAAATAAAATTATAATAGATATTATAAATTTTTACACAACTATTTACATTTTAATCTGTGAATGAAAATAACTATTCAATCTCAAAAGTGTGATTAAAAATTAAGGTCATATCGCTCGCTCTTTGACTATTAAGTCCATTACTCTCAATCCCTCAAATCATTCAGGCCAACACTAAATTAGAAAATGTCTAAATTATTTCTTATCCTTATGAAAGTGTAAGGGATATGCCGTGGATCTAATTAATTACATCCTTTGATAATAATTTTAGAAAAATTAATACTTTCACTATATGTCTAGATGTGTGGGTATTCCTCCACTCGTATCTATATATAAAGCTAACGAAGTAAGCATTGTTTAATTTTATTTTTAGTAAATGGCATCTCGTCCCATTTAAGTAATGTATAAATTGTATAATTTTATCAATAATATATACTCCTATATTGTTTGTTGTGGACTTCTCAATTCTCCTTTGTTATTCATATTATTAATTAATTAGCTTTAAAAATTTATTGAATTTTAAAATAGAATTAATGTAAGAAATGTCTTGTTAACAGCAACATAGACACTACTTCAAACAGTTTATCAAGCTGCCTCTCTCTGAAGCCAGAGAAGAAATTTATGAAGTGTGATTCCAAAATTGGTAACAAATTTGAGGCACAACATTTTTACTATTTCTTTTTATCGATGATTAAGGTATCCCTCAATCGACAAGTAAGAGATCAATCCTCCGCTGATTTCTAGGCACCTCAAAGGGTAGAACAGCTGGTCTGGGAGATTTAATGTTTCTCCATACCCAACGCCAAGGATTGAACCCCAGACAATTTGTTAAGGGTGAATGAGTCTCTGCCTCTCAACCACACACCCTAGTTTACAACATTTTCACTATTACACCGACTACACTTTTGAAATATTTTTATTTGTATTAAGATTATAATTAGCCATGAGGTGGTTCTGATGATCACATTCATTATATCCATGGACTATTCATTATTGTTACAGGACTTGAAAATATATGCATGAATTTAACATTGTTATTTTATAAATTAAATTTAGGGCAATGACCCTGTTTTACGCTTCAAGTAACCACCCTGGACCACTGGGCATCCTAAACTAACACTGGGTACAATTTTACCTCTGAAGTAACCAAAGTGGTCCAATTTTACCCCTGAAGTAACCAATGTTGTTCAATTTTACCCTCTGACGAATGTAATGTTGACATGTGTCGTCCACATGTCAACATTATATCCTACGTGTCAACATTACATTCGTCAGAGGGTAAAATTGAACCACTTTGGTTACTTCAAGGGTAAAATTGTACCCAGTGTTAGTTTAGGGTGCCCAGTAGCCCAGGGTGGTTACTTGAAGGGTAAAATAGGTCCATTGCCCTTAAATTTAACATTGTTTTTTTTGGGACTAAGGTAGCGTACGTCAGAATTGAAACTCAGATTTCTTAGATATAAGTAATATAAATATACTAGCTAGCTAGCGAGGCAAACATGTATGAGCATTTTATCACTGTTTTTAATTATGATAAGAATTTGTTATGATAGATCATAAATCTTAACTCATCATTAATTAACACTATAAATCTTCAATCCGATCGAACCCGGGTATGAATAATTGAGTCACTGTCAGGCGAGGGTATGATTTAACTATTTACAAACTTGTTTAACTGTATTTTTAATATATAATTTAACCATCAGGAAGAGAATATATGTTTATGATTGTCTTTTGGGCCAATAAATCTATTGTTACTGTTGATCAGTTTGTTAGAAAACTATAATCATATGCATGAATAAAGTAAATAATATAATAATTAGTTGTTGCATAATAATTTGCGTCCCTTGAGAAATCATACGAGGTCGTAGGGAACTAGGGATACTTGTGATAGAGATCCACCCGCTGCACATAAATTACTTCTCGTCGCGTTACTTAATCAACAAATTTACCACTACTAGATGATTCTAACAGTCATATGTAAATATAACATTGTCTATTTTTAATTAATTAACTAAGAAATTGCGATATATATAGGGAAATTTGCATTCTAGTCCCTGGGAAGGGAAATTATTACTTGAAGGTCCCTACACATTCCAAAATAATTATCAAGTCCCTTGGGCCTTTCCTGCAATTATTTGCTTATGTGCAATGACCATTTTGCCTTATGAAAGCATGAAAACCCAAAACATGCACAAGATAAAATTCAGGGACTTGCTACCGCGTGTGTGCCTACTTGCTACCGCAGGCTTGAGGACTTGCTACTGAGACGTTAAGTGACCAACATTCCCTCCCAAGTGTCATTCATATCTGAGGGCCCTTTAATAAAACCAGTGACCACTTTTTGTTATTCCCCCGATATGTGCCACACCATGTTTTTCAAAAACCATTTTATTCACATGGGATGGGAGGGACTAGTCAGGGACTTGCTACCGCGGGTGTGCCTACTTGCTACCGCAGGCATGGGGACTTGTTACTGTGTTTACAGATCAACAAACCTGCAGTAACTGGGAGGAACTGTTGGTCACTTAACGTCTCAGTAGCAAGTCCCCAAGCCTGCGGTAGCAAGTAGGCACACCCGCGGTAGCAAGTCCCTGACTTTTATCTTGTGCATGTTTTGGGTTTTTATGCTTTCATAAGGGCAAAATGGTCATTGCACATAAGCAAATAATTGCAGGAAAGGCCCAAGGGACTTGATAATTATTTTGGAATGTGTAGGGACCTTCAAGTAATAATTTCCCTTCCCATGGACTAGAATGCAAATTTCCCATATATATATATATATTAAGTATTAACAATTTCTAGTTACTTTTGATTACATTAATATGAAGAAAATAGTGACAATGTACCATACGCATGACTTTTCGCTCTTCTGTATGGGATGCCGTAAAAAAGTATTGAATTACTTAGGTTGTCTAAACGAATTCATTTTTGATGATTAGACAGTATGTGATTATTATTGTTAAATAAGAAGTAAATTTTTAAGCTACAAAAAACAGTTAATGCCATGCCAAGAACTTATTTTGTGAATTTTAACCCTTAATTAAAATGAAATTAATTTTTAAAGAATGGTTATACTTTTTTTGTTTCCAAAGAGTATCTCTACCCACGTGTCAAGTGAGACTCATCTCTCGCTCTTCTAGAGTCTCATATTGAGGGTATACAACTAGCATGTAAATTTGCTTCATTCACAAGCGTTAGGGATCGAACTCCCAAGTCCCAACCACTTGTTTAAGGGACGAAAATTTCTTAAGAAAATTCATACTTTTATTCTTTAAATTTATATCAATCAAATAAAGTCCTTAATGTTTGATTTCTATCAATCAAATCCCTAAAATATTATAATCATATATAATAAACGCTTTTGATTTGAAGATATATAATTCTAACTAAACTCGTGTATAATCTGATCATGACTTAATGATCATAATATCTTCATGGATTGTAAGAAATTAAAATTGTTGATTTTACTTGCACGATATCAAATATATACAAATATAAAATTTTGTGTTAAACTGTAGGTATTTAATTTATAAAATTTAAAATAGTGAATAAATTTATAATTAAGACAACTTAAGGGATCGAAAGTTTCATAATCTTTTTTCTAAAATAAAATAAAATAAGTGTTAATTCCTTCAGGCTATAATAATTTGAACCCAATCAATGCAGTTGCGTTTGTGTAAAAATGGTTCCTTTTACCTTTCGTCCTTGTTTTGTTTTGTTTTAGTTTTTATAGGCCATCAAAATGGTACAAGTGTTTAGTAGAGAAGTTGGAAATTGTAAAACGCGTGAAATTATTTGTTATAGTTACTTTATTATTTATAAAATATAAATATAAATTATAATGGCGGCTTTTGGGTTACTATACAATATTTTTGTCCCAGGTAAGGATATAAATAGATTATTGTAGGTGCAGGTGCCCCTGTAAGGTTACACCTGCATGTATATTGCATATAGTAAGTTTTAATAATTGGTAAAACAAATTATGCATATACATACCCCTGAGAATCCAAATTTTTGAACTCCTAAATATTACAATTGTAACTTCACCCCTTCTTAAAGTCTTAACAAAACAAAAATTTTTTGAACTGAACTTAACAAAACAATTGAATACATGAAAATTAACAAAATTAAAATTAAAGTCTCACAAAAAAGTGAGCACGTCAAAATTTTTGACCTACTAACTACTACAATTTATTATTTAAAGATTGCAAGTTATTAGAAAAAAAATATAATAAGTGTTGCGATTTATGACAACAATAAAAAGTATTAATTGCCAATAAAATATATATATACTCTCTCCATTTCTAAATATATGATCGTTTCCCTAATATGATTAGATTAAGGATGTTACTTAAGTTAGTTATTAGCGTTTCATATTACCATTTCACCCTAACCATATATCTTTATCCACACTCCTTTTCCCTTGCTTGTATTATAACTAAGCATTTTAAGGTTAATTTGGGAAAATCTTGGAAAAATTAAAAAGTGATCTTATATTTAAGAACAAATTAAAATATGAAAGTAATCTTATATGTAGGAACACATGGAGTAATGTTTATTATTAATAGAAACTTATATAACAATATATTTACGTTATAATCACTCCATAATAAATATTCTATTATTTTTGTTCATTAAGTTAAAAAAAAATTGATTACAAAATCACATATTTTTTATGTGTTTATTGTATTTTGCATTCAAATTAATAATCAATTAATCACTCTTTATCATCTGGTAATACACGCATCATGGAATGCGGCTACTGGCTAGTGTCTATGATTATAGCCTTCTGATGCATTGAATATGATCATTCTTTAATACTTAAATCCCAAATATATTGTCTACTTAACTTTTCTGTTATATATGTATGTAGTGGTAGAGTTTCTAATAAAAAAATATATATGTAGTGGTAGCAACCTTTCTTTATTACGTGGAGGCGCTTTTTCTCATTGAAGTAGAGACATTCCTTTTTAATAAATGCCTCCTTCTAATAATTAATTATTAATATCACATTAATTTGATAGGTAAATAATCTAATAGAAAATTAAATTAAAAAACAAGGACAGATGATTAATTGATTGATTATAATCCTCAGGTGAGAAGTGATAACTCTTACCAAGACACGGCTTCTATTCCAAATATGCATGTTATTTCTTTATTACGAGAGTAGCAAAAGCTCATTGAGAGAAGTCCACTAAGAAATGAATAAAAAAATGAGTCTGGATCTTTTCTTAGTTTTGTCATTGTCACGGAAATGAAGGATCAAATCATATGGAAGTTAAAAGAAACAAACAAAAACTAATTAATATCAATATTTATGTTATTGTTAAAATTGTGAATTAATAATCCCTTAGTTTCTAAATATGTGACTTATTTGAGTATGTTGGATTGTTTCTAAATGTAAAATCTTTTCAATTTTTTCTCAATATTTTCCCCATATCATTATCCCAATAATTATTACTCCTCAATAATAAATAAGCAAAAAACTGATCATATGAAAGTAGGTTTTGGCTAGGGTGTTTTGAAAATATCATGTAAGTTATAATGACTAGCCTTCTTAATTTGATTAAATTAGGTCAATATGTGTAATATTTACGAAAAATGCAAGGAGTAGTATATCAATTTACCAAAATTAATTTTGGAGTAAAATATAGAACTTATAATAAGTCTCACTTTTTTATGTAGGCACATGTATGTCTTATATTAAAGTTGTTTGATATATTGTCATATACTAAATCTGGACACCTCTTCAAATGAGAATTTGAACTTTGATTTAACGCTGAAAGGGAAAAAGCTCTTTTTCTAGGTCCAACCTCAATTAAAAAGGGAAAATTAATTTGAGGTCCCCCACAAGGGACTTAATACTAGAAAAGTCTCAAAAGTTGAAATAATTAATGTAGGGTCCCAAGGGACCTCACCTTAATATATTTGAAAATTGAAAAGACACTTTTGCCCCTGCCCTTTTATTGCACAAACTCAGTTAAGTTAATGGGAAAAACCTGACAACTTAATGGGCAACCGTGACAACTCGATGGGCATAACCTGACAACTGAATGGGCAAATGTGACTACTTGTTGGACATGTGCTTTAAGTTAATTGCCCAAACTCTGTTAAGTTAATGGGAAAAACGTTGTCACATTTGCCCATTCAGTTGTCAAGTTATGTCCATCAAGTTGTCACGGCTGTCCATTAAGTTGTCGATCAGGTTTTTCCCATTAACTTAACAGAGTTTGGGCATTAAAAGGGCAGGGGCAAAAGTGTCTTTTCAATTTTCAAATATATTAAGGTGAGGTCCCTTGGGACCCTACATTAATTATTTCAACTTTTGGAACTTTTCTAGTATTAAGTCCCTTGTGGGGGACCTCAAAGTAATTTTCCCAATTAAAAATTTATAGTAACCCCTCTTTACCCAATTATTCATGCATAAATCCCACTTAATAATTAGGGTTAAATCAACTTTTGGTCCCTATAGTTTGGTGTGATTTGGGTTTTGGTCCCTAGAGTTTAAAAGTGGAGGTTTTGGTCCTTATAGTTTACATTAAGTTTGGTTTTAGTCCCTGTACTTTCAAAGAGGAGGTTTTGGTCCTTTAAGTTTAATTTCATTTTGTTTAAAGAAATGGTCCCTGAAGTTTAAATTATAAATTGTTGTAAAATTACCAAAAGGTCCTCCCTCAAATACATCTTCCTCCCCAAACATACCATATTTGAGACCCACCGTCCCACCCCAAACCTTTTGAACACCCAAACACATCCTCACCACAAGTCCACCACCACCTCACCACAAGTCCACCACCACCTCCAGATTCGATTTCTTCTTCTCCCCCATACCATCCACAACCATTGAAACATCAACCTTTATTCCTCTTCCTTGACTACCATTCACGTCACCGTGTGCTTTCGTACGTTAGGCCACCACGCCATCAACCTTTTAGAAATAAAGATGGCAGAGCTTTAGATCTCGTTGTGAAAAGGGGGCGGAGGAGTTTCTGGCTCCGACGGGGATGACGAGGAGCTTGGGTGGTGGCGGCGAACTGGACTGTATTGTGGTGGGGGGGTGATGGTGTGTGCGATGGTGAGAGTGGGTTTGTGAGGATGTGTTTGGGTGTGTGGGATGGTGTGAAGTGGTGGTGGACTTGTAGAGGTAGTGAGGATGTGTTTGGGTGTTCAAAGGGTAGGGGTGGGACTGTGGGTCTCACATATGGTATGGTTGGTTGAGGAGGAAGATGTATTTGAGGAGGACCTTTTGGTAATTTATTTTTACATACATTAAGTCCTTATCAAACTTCAGCACCATTTCTTTAAACAAAATGAAACTTAAAGGACCAAAACCTTCTCTTTGAAAGTACATGGACTAAAACCAAACTTAATGTAAACTATAAGGACCAAAACCTCCACTTTTAAATTTTAGGGACCAAAACCCAAATCACACCAAACTATAGGGACCAAAAGTTAGTTTAACCCTAATAATTAAAAAAATAGTTTAATTTTTATATTGTGATGTTTAGTGTGAATTAGAGATTGAGAAAGTAGCTAATTACGTGTGGTATAATTGATCGCTTTTCCATATTTTTACCTTCCATATTTTCCTATTTGAATCATATCCATTATATATATATATAGATTTTATATTCTCCTGAATGTAATGCATCAGAAAAGTTTCTGGTCAAAGATGATATATATTTTGTATACTTTATATGAATATATACCTTCCTCAGTCATGCAGTCTTTAATTTGTAAGTTTCGGAAAAATCATTTTTGCGTGTTCAAGGGGTTTCCTTGTTTTCACTAGAAACAGAATTAATCCACTAAACTTAAGAAGAAGAACATGACCTATATATAGTGATATTCTCCTGATAATGCATAAAAGTTTCTGGTCAAAGATAATGTATAAATTGAATACTTTCTATGAATCTACCTTCCTCAGATATGACTCATGCATTGCCTTAGCTCGGATGGGGAAGGCGTGTTGTTAATAATTATGAGATGCGTCTCTTGACCAAAAATTTAAATATGTGTGTGTATTAATATTAAAAAATATTCAAAAATTTTAAATATAGAAATTAAATTGGCAGACCAAGTTACCAAATGTGGACAAATTTAAATATTCATGATTGATTATACAAAAAATTATTAAATTGATAGCGATGTTAATAATAGAATTAAACTAGATGGTTTAAATGGAGAAAAAAATACTAAGGTATATGATATTGTAAAGTCCAAGATAAAGTAAAAGTGAAGTTTTATCGGACAGACATTAGACCTCCAACATTATTATATGACAGTAAATGTTAAAGAACAACAAGAACATATAAGATGTTGAATAGATGTGTGCTCATACGATAAAGATAAGATCTACCATGATCATATTCAAAACAAAGTTGGGGTACCATTGTGGAGAAAATTGTACGTGGAAAGTTGCTTAAGTTGGTATGAACATATTTAAATAAGACAAATTATATGTGTCTATAAAGGTAGTTGATTAAATTGTGTGGGGTACTCCCAAAAGAGAAGGAGACAAAAGAGAATTTTTAACAAAATTATTTAAAAAGATCTTTTTGATAATAATATATCGTCAAACACGACTATTGATAGAGCACAATATAATGATTTCGTATAATGCATGCATTTACCTATAATAATATAGTATATATTGTGCGTTGCAAAATGGAAAGCATAGTGTGAATTGGAACTTGACTTTATTAATAGCGAGTTTAATTATGTAGCTCTTATTTATATTATAGTTATTCGCTATAGGATTATTACTTTTAAATCAAGTAATACTACTACCTTGACCCCTTTAAGAGTTTAGTTACTCATTCATACCTGGTAAAAGCTCTCCTATAGCTATTCAATATTATATTCTTCAATGTTATTATGAACTAAAATTTTTTGAGAGAATAGATGAACACTGGAAATAGAAATTTTATTGAGAATATTTAGAGATCACAAGAGTTTGGCAGTTCAGAGTTCTATATGTCTCTGCCTTTCTAACACGCGATTACAAAGGCTTATATAGAGAGGGAACCCCCTTCTCTTTCTTCATGCTGTCATTACATTCAAACTGTTTCTCATATACTTATAGAGCCTACCTACGCGCCTACAAGCCTACATAGTCACTATTCACATCATCTTTAGTCATTATTTGTCTTCTTCTCTCTTCATGCATTTGAAAGACACCGAATTTGTAGGTCGGTGTATTATGTCTCCGGCTCACCTTCAAGAAATATGGGACCTTAGGTTAGCGGAAGCTTTCCCGGCTATTGATCTCTTGGAGAAGCCTAATTATGTGATAACTACTCTAGAAATTAGATGAAAAACTTGTTGAATGTAAGGAAAATCATTTTTAATTAGCTTGTTTTTTTTACTAAAATTGGGAAATGTTTTGTATGATAAAAATTGGAATAAAAAGAAAGTTTTGGATTAAATGGATAATGATATTTGATGGATTAGAGCTTAAAAAATCTTCACTTCAAAAGATTTTTCAGGGAGCTTTCATGTTATTGACTTTCAAATTGGATCAGGCTAAACTTATATTAATTTAATTAATGTTAGAACCCAAAGTATTACTTAAATCAATCTAAGTTGATTAAGTTCCAAACCAATGGACTAATTGATTATAAATGACTTATAATCCACAACTTGGGCTACCTCATAATTGCTCTAAATTAACTATGCAGATTCAATTTATTAATGGTCACCCAAATGATAAATTGAAACTAATCAAGGTTTGTGTCCAATGCCACAATATGTATATATAACAAGAACATGGGTGATCAAGGGAGGAATGTTTTGAGTACAAGAAATAGAGGAAGGTTACATTTTTAACCTAGCTTATAATCATATTAATACATCTCATAAGAAAATTTTATAATTGCAATTTGCAACAACTACAAGCACTTACTAATAATTTTTAAGAGAAAATTAATTTGTAGTCCCTCACAAGGAACTTAATAGTAGAAAAATCCCATAAACTTCACATATTAAAGTAGGGTCCCTAGGGACCTTACTTAAATATACTTCATATACAAAAAGACCAGATTGCCCCTTCTTCCCTGCCCATGAACTTGTTATACATGTGCATGACCTTGTCATTCCTGCCCATGAACTCGTCATTCCTGCCCATGACCTCGTCAATGCTTGCCCATTAATCTGACACAGGGGGGCCATGACCTTGTTAGAATTGTCCACGATTTTGTTATACGTGCGCATGACCTCGTCATTCCCTGCTAAATGACCTTGTCACAGGGAGAGACAATCTGGTCTTAATGGGCAAGCATTGACGAGGTCATGGGCAGGAATGACAAGGTCATGCGCATGTATAACAAGTTCATGGGCAGGGAAGAAGGGACAATCTGATTTTTTTGTATTTGAAGTATATTAAAGTAAGGTCCCTAGGGACCCTACTTATGTGAATTTATGAGAATTTTCTACTATTAAGTCCCTTGTAATGGACTACAAATTAATTTTCCCATTTTTAAAAATTCCCCCTATTTTAAAGAATTTTATTTCTCAGTAAAAAAATTAAATTTCTGATACAAGAATTTAATTTAATTTAATTTAATAGATGAATACGCAACAATTCATGGCCTGGAAAACCCCAAACAAATTTGAGCGATAGCCCAAAAATGAACATTGTTCCAATATGGCCCGCTTGAAGAATTAGAGGTTCCAGGCTCATCGTTGATTTTTTATTTCAATCATAGTTTTTTTTTTCTCTCAGACTTAATTTTTTCACACTCTTTTTGATAATTTTTCACAACATTGACTTTACATGTTGTTAATGTAATTCTCTCTTGAAAAAACACAATGAAAGAAATGGTGAAATTAGATAAAGTCGATAGTTTGATTTGAGCATCTGACCACTTTAATTAAATGTTTTTTTTATATAATTATTCAGAATTATGATTATATTAAAGGTAAAAAAAGAATTATGATTATATTTTTATGATGTAAAAGTTAGATAACTAGTTTTTAAAAGTTAAGAAAATTAATTAAACGAGTATTAGTAAGAAATGTGCATTGATCTTTTAAATATCCTTTTTTATTTTTCTATACTGAAAAATCATACAAAATTCCCAATAGTAATTAATAAACCCCGATTGCTTTATAAATAAAACTATGAATATGAATTGCCAGCAAGAAAGTTTACCAAGTCTACAGCAAGCAGCACAGAACAGCTGAACAGGTGCGTGGAATTGCACATTAGATAATTTGAATCTCACATATAATTTGTTCAATAAAATGATAATAAAACATTGATACAACTTAATTCCATTTCATTGTCACAACTTCAGAAATAAATAACGGACTATAACCTGACAAAAAAAAAGACTACAACAACAACAAAACCTTATCTCAACTAATTGGTTACAAGACGCCATTTTGTTCGATCAATAGTCATGCTTGTAGATAAGTGGTTAAAGCATGAAATTTTTATATTGTAAATTTATTCTTGATTGGTCTTTGATAGAGTTAATATTTATTATGACCAACAAACAATTAACAAAATATTAATTTGGCCAAGGAAACAATAAATGATATCATTTTGGCCAATGAACAAAAAAAGTATCGTTTTAACCAATTTCGTTTATACCCATTTATTACACCCTTAGTTTTGTTGCCATGTCAGCATTTTGATTATCACATGTACATTTGACTAAGCTCAAATATTACCTCATCATGCTCACATGACATAAAAAAAGTAGGTCCCACATGATTTTCTTCTTCCTCCTTTTTATTTGGTAATATTTGAATATTAACCCTTTTTAATATAAATATTAAGCTTTTTATGATTAAGAAATCAATATAATTATGTTTACAAATTAATATTTATTTCATCATTTTTTCTTAAACTAATATATAAGACTTATAAAATTATACATAATTTTTATATATGATAGCCTATTAGGCCCTTTTTTAAGGTGAGCCTGACTTATTAAGTAAAATATGTAAAGTAGAAAAGTTTGAGGCTGACCTAAAAATAAAGAGGATTGTCAAAGACCTTAACGATCCAAGTCATAAGCCCCTAGTAGTCGGGCTGAGTTATTCTCACCCCTATCAATGGACGAGGGTGAATGAGTGGTGATTCTTTTTTTTTCCTGCTGTTCATCTTCTTCTTTTATGGGAGAAATAATAATATCTTTTTATATCTTTGAGTCTTGTAAGAAGTGTTAATTCATTAAATCCTAGACATTACACTCACATTTTTTTGTTGGTAAAGAAAACTCATTTTTTCAACATTCATTAAATCCTACACCATTAAATTCCTATTTTCTCTTTTATACATGGAAGAAAAATCAGGTAAAATGTGATGTATCTATATATAAAAATATTATTTTATTCACACAATATCTAAACAAAGATATATTCAATTTTAACCTAGTGTGTGGTTGAGTGACAATGACTCATTCACCCTTAATCAATTGTCTGGATTCGATCCTTGACGTTGGGTATGGAGAAACATTAAATCTCTCAGGCCAACTGTTCCACCCATTGAGGTGTCTACAAATCAACGAGATTAGTCTAGTCTCTCACTTATCGAGTGAGGGATACCTTGATCGAGGGATACCTTGATCATGGATAAAAAAAAGATATATTCAATTTTTATATTGAAATATATCAGAACTAATTCAGATTTAAATGATCTCTTTATATTGATTAATAACATAAATATATTACAATTAATTAAAATTAGCGTAAATTAATGCCTAAATAATAACAATAACGTGGAATATTAGATGTTAATAAATTATGTGTTTATCAACATACATAAAAAAATATCCCCTCTAATTCAATGCTAGTTTTCTTAAATTACTTCAAATAATACATAGATAATCATTTTAAAAAAAATATTTGATTTAATGTGTAGTGATTTTTTTCCGACGAGGTAAATTATTTTTTGTAAAGTTAACTACTAATTTGTTAACCATATCTTTATTTTATTCTCGTTAAAATCTGATATATTAAATATTTTAACATAAACAGAGCACTCTTCTTCTTCTTCTTCTTCAATCTTCACAGGGCACTCTTCGTCTGAGCTCACTCTCTAAACCCTAATACACCAAAAGCTCATAGCTACACCTCACAGGTTCTTCTTCTTCTTTCAGCTCCTGTTTTCTTCTCTATTTTGTTTTGTTAAGGAATTGCAGTAAGAAATCGTCGTCATCGTTTCGTGTTTTTTTTTTGTATTATGTAGTTTTAAATTACTTGTTATAATCATTGCCGATTACTCTCCTCCGTTCCTAAATATAAGATCGCTATGAGAAGTTAGGTTTGTTCTTTTAGTTCATCGCAATCTTATTTTGGCCTTCTTTCTCTGGTTTTTCCCCAAAAGTTTGGGTTTTAGGGTTTCGATCATTTGAAATCTGGAAAGGAGGAAACTTTAATGTGGTTTAGTCGTAATTTTCTCAAAGTTTTGATTTTTTTATTTGTGAAAATTTGTGGTTTTGCTTTTAGGTGTCGTGGAGGATAATTGAGATATCTTTTTGCTTTTCTTCTTATGCTAATTAATCAAAACAATCTTTTCTTTCCTTTTGTATTAAGTAAAATAGAAATATGAATGTGAATATATTATCAAAAGGAAAGTTGCAGTCAATGACAAGGATCAGCCGATGAATAATGGGGAGAACCAGTAATTTTTGAATTTCGGGGCTCACTTTTGATGGTCTGCTAGTTTAATTGAAGGAGAGTGTAATTGAAGGTTGTTTTTGGAAGTTCATGTAATTATAACTAATTTAACTACCTTCCTTAATCTCTCCAAATTTCCCAAGTGATCTTATATTTAGGAACGGAGGGAGTATATTGTTATTAATAATTTACGCCTCTTTCAGTTATTCCTAGGTTCCAATTTTACTGAATGCTCCTTTTGTATTTTCCTGAATTTGGTGAAGCATAGGAAAGTTTTGGATTGTCTTTACAAATAAATAAAATTGGCCTTGCACCATTCGTCCATGGACTTCATGATTTGGCTTCGTGCTCTGCGTGCCATCCCCTAAGAGTAGTTATAGGCTAGGCTTTTTTCACAGTTCTTCACATGGATTTTGTGTGTTATTTATTTTAAGAATATATTATTTGGCTTTAGTTATGATTCATGGGTCGACCAGTCTGAATTTCATGACATTCACTCGATTGCTCTTCAATTATTCCACGTACATAGTTGTTGATAAATGAATTCCCCATCTGTTTCACTGCTGCAACTGAATAATTTTTTGTCCAACTTGTTTCATAGTGTTAATATCACAGTTTGGGAAATTTACTTGACTGCGCAGTTGAAATGAAGAAGCACAAAGCCCCAATTGCTGAATCCAGCAAAATCCAATTTGAGGAGAGTGATACAGAACGATCTTCTTCCAGTTCCTCTGAGGATGTGGGTAACTCCCCATGATTTTAAATTATGGAAAGTGTTATTAAATTAACTTTTATATGGAGAAGCTGTTGTTTTGATTATACAGGAGGAGGAGATAAAGCAGGAGCTGGCTGATGTAACAATTGAGGAATTGCTGAAAGCACGAGCAAATGGGTCACATACAGTTTTTCAGAGGACTAATGTGGAGAAAAAGTCAAAGAGAGCCAACAAGAATAGGTATGGTAGAAGAGTAGCCTTGCGCTGTTCATTTCTGTTGTCACAATCACTTCAAAGAACTAATTTCTGTGCTTCATTAGGCCAATGGAGGCCAGTTGCAAGAAGCCAGTTCCTATTTTCAGAGATGTTGTACAAGCTCCTAAGAGAGTAAGTTCATTTATCAATCCAAGTGATGCAAAGAATTGACTCTGTAGTATTCCAAGTTATATGCTTTTGTTGATATTATTCTGTGTTTTATGCTTTTAGCAAATAATTGACTTTGCTGCTTTCTTAACCATCAAATGTATGTCCTAGAAGTTTGCAACATTAGTTGCTGGCTCTTGTAAAAGAGGATGACTGATGGAATATAAGAATGCTATTTTGAAGAATTATATAGGATAAAAATGTATGCTCCCTCTATCCCTTAATATAAGGTGAAAATTTTTTGAATGGTTGTGTCCCAAAATGTAAGGTGATGTTTGAATAGGTTAATATAATAAATGTACTTTTTTTCAATATTGCCCTTCTCATTTAATACGTACACACCACCTTTTCTCCTAAACATGACTCCTTTCTCATATAATTTATTCTCTCATATTCTCTTTCCTCCTTTTTAAATAGGGCTTTTTTTGAAACAAATTTTTGTCCCCTACATAATTATTGCTTTTAAACTAACTTGAATGGGAACCGTTATTCTGTTAATTTCACCTTACATTATGGGACGGAAGGAGTATGTTTTTACTTTAGCAAGTTATGTCATCATATGTATTAGTGTGCTACAAGTGGGCTAGTTGCTTACTTTTACTAGTTGTTATGCAGCAAGTGGATGTTTCCTTCATGAGAAGGAAGCCTCAACTATATATGTGTATTCTCCTCATGTAAAATCAGATTTGATGAAATGAAATCATTCTTAGCCATGTGAGCTCTAATTTACTCCTCTCATGTTCTTCATTATCTCCCTCCATTCAGATTTCCTCCCCTACTTCCATATTCTGTTTTGGTTCTATTCCCCCCCCCCCCCCACCCCCAATTCCTTTACTTTTTCCTATCTTTTCTCCTAAAACCATTCTCTTCTGCATTAAAACAGTGTGTGTAAGTGTTGTTGTTAATTTACATCAATGACTTAATGCTGCTGCTTGTTCATTGTTTCCTTTACAAGCAAATACCCTTTTTATTCAGCAAAACTTATTTGGTTCTCCGGCATTTGTATTCATTTTCAGATATAACCTACTAGAGATGTATTACTAGCAGTCTTAAGTAAACATAGTAATCTTCAAATTTAGGGCTTTGCAATATGATATTTTCAACTGGTTTTGTAATATTATTATCTTTCTATGCTATCTATCAAGTTTCTTATTGTATCATGAATACCTTCAACTTTGTTCAGGTTGTACGTGATCCTAGATTTGAATCTCTATGTGGTAGATTCGACTCTGATGGGTAGGTTTATTTTATTGTGTTTGCTACCCAGTTTTATTATTTTCATTATATTGTCTTGTACACTTGTGTTGATAGACCATTTACTTTTGTGATGTCTCATGGATAATACCTTTCTGTAGAGTTTTGGAAATAATCTCCGATTTAAATTTTGTTTTGGGTTCATTCCTGACTATGAATTTTTTTTGAAGTAGTTGTATGGATATTCCGAGTGTATTTTACCTTGGATTACCACCATGATATATACATGTTGCTGAATATAATATTCTTGTTTTGTCGGGTTTACTCACTATTGCTGTGAAGCTAACTTCAACATTCACGATGTTTTGTCTGGTTGTATTTTATTAATATTCTTGTTACCTTTCAAGCGTATATGTATTCTGCACCAATATTGGTTGGTCTTTCCAGTTGAAAGGAAAGGATGGACTGTTTTCTGCGAAAAACATTTGTATTTGCTTTTGTTTGGGACAATTTGTTTCAGGTCTTATTTATGGTAGTAAGATAATTGTCTCCCTATAGTCGTGGGAGTTTATAAGGTTTATATGTAATTAACTAGCATTATTTGGGAGTTTATTTTGTTATTGATGTTTTGAGTTCAACTATCCTGGTGTTTCGATATCATTGCATATGTCTTTGTGTATGTATCTTTCTAGCTTTTATATGAAATCATTGTTAATAGTACGCATAGGTTGTATGTGTAAAGCACTGTAATCGAAGATATTTTAGTATCAGTCAGTGCAATTCTTGGTGGTTTTGCCCCTTTGTTCTAAACAAGGGATTTTAAACATGTGGGAACTTGCTTTTTGGCAGATAACTTTATTTGTTTCTTGAATTTCAAAATTATTTTGCACTAAACAAATAATATGAATTTTTGGACTTCCAGATTTAGGAAGCGATATAATTTTCTATTTGAAAGTGAATTGCCTACTGAAAAGCAGGTATTCTTACTGAATGTTATTGTATGATTGCCTTTAGTTTATTATATGACTGATAGTTTATTCCATATTAACTTTCTGAGCATAAAAAACAGGCTTTACTCAAGGTTTTGAAGAAAACTAGAGATCCAAATAAGATCAATGAAATAGAGGAACACATATCTTGGATTGTAAGTTTCTGTCTATTGACTGTAGAATTTGTCAATTCCCAACACTCATTCCAATTTTGGGATTGCCATTTTAGAAGCTCGTCTTCTATTTACAGAAATGTGACATTCATGCACTTGATCAAATTTATGTGTTCAGGATAAGCAGTTAAAGTCCAATGCAGCCAAGAAACCTGATGTAGAGATATTGACAAAACACAAGAAGAAAGAGAGAGAAGCAGCAAAGCAGGGCAAACGTCCCTTTTATCTCAAGAAATGTAATTTCTACTTTCCTCTTATTCCTTTTTTTTACCAAAAGGTTACTTTGTTGATTTTCAAATGACCAATCATGAATCTAATATATGGAGTTGATGCAGCTTTGTTAGATAGGTTATGAATATATTTCCATTAATTGATTATAATGATATCGAGTAATTCTATTCACTTTCTCTTTTGCAATCTGTTGTGCATTAACTGTTCTTCTAGCATATACTTTTTTGGCAGTAATGATGACGCATTAGATATGTTGGTAATTGGGTGTTTGCCTTAATAGTAAGGTGTCAAAAGCTGCCAACAAAGATTGGTCTAGTTGGTAAAGGTGTTGGCTCATAACCTTAAGTTATGAGTTTGAATCTCGCCGACGTAAAAACTTTGTTGGTTGGCAACCTTAAGTTATGTCCTCGGGATCCAACATACCTAAACTTTTATGTATAAAAAAAAAGTATTAGTAGTGTTTATCTTTTGAAGACCATTATCTAAATCTGTGGTAGTTGTTCAATGCCTAAGGGTTTGGATGCATTATATATGTCTCATTTCAAGGCAAATTATATCATTTTCATATCTAATTAGATTAATTTGAAATTCATATTTATTGACGTTACATAGGCATATCCAAACGTCAACCATAAAAGCTGACTTGTTTGTTTTACTTGCAGCTGAAATCCGGAAGCAAAAGCTTGTTGAAAAATATAATGATCTAAAGGTATGCCTTTGCCCGGGCCTTCAGAAAGTTATTATGTGTTTGTTTCGTGAATTGATCTTACTAACTTGATATTTGCACTTTATTACCAGTCTTCTGGTAAAATTGAAGCATTTATTGAGAAAAGGAGGAAGAGGAATGCTGCAAAGGATCACAGGTTCATGCCATATCGTAGATCCAGTGAAAATGTGGAATAAGGTTGTCATTAGCTCCAAGGTTCTTTTGTATTACTGCTGTATGAATTTTGCCTGCCACCCTGTTTTGTGAATCTGTTTATGTGGTGGGTTAAAGTTTTGCCTATTATTTAAGTTCTAACCAATCTATCTATATAGTGTTTTGAGAAAGGACTTAAGTGCTTGTTTAGTACTAGTCCCTTGGTGAATTGTGACTGGTCTCACAAGTTTAAATTTGAATTAGAAGTAGAGGTTATTATTTTCGATGGTAAGGTTGTAGATGTTTAGTAGTTGTTTTTTTTTTTTGTTAATCATCACCCGGTTTAATTCGGACTTGAGAGGTAGAAGTGTTACCCACATAGGCAAGTTTTTCCTCTCTCCCAATGAGAGCTCTTTCCGGGATTTAAACACATGTTCTCATTCTTATGGGAGTTATAGTCACTTACCAGCTCAATGTAGAAATTTCTAGTTTTTGCATTTGTTGGTTTTTACTCCATAATAAATATTTATGGTTCAAAATTCAGTGAATCTTATTTGCCTTTGCCTTTTCGAAGTGTTTATAGTCACAAATTTGTGAAGTTCAATGATGGAATTGCAAATGGAGGATTTCTCCAAATATATTACAAATTTGGGCTGGTTTTGTTTTCACCAAAAAAAAGAAGACTAATCTCTACCAGTGATGATTTGTCTTTAATGACATAGGCCTTGTTTAGTAAGTGGAAAAATAAGAGATTTTAATCCTAATCTCACCCTATATGGGATTGCTTAATACGCCCATGTCCCTTGTATTGCAGTTGTTGTCCTGTGATTAAAAGTTTTTATAACAACTCTCATTTGTTCAACGTCTTCCTCCCAAATCTTTAATGCTGCAGCCTCCTTCGTTCCAACATTTCTTGGCGCTGTCATCTTGATCTCTTCCCTCAATTTCCACCTTTTGCCACCTCATTTTCTACCTTTTCAACCACCTCATCTTCTACCTCAGTAAGTTCAGTTTTTTTAAGTAGCATTTCCTTCAGTATCCCTCAGAAGAATTTATCTCCCTTCCAATCAATCTAAATGGTTAGAAAAAGGAACCACACGATTTTAAAATTACATACCCACAAGGAATCTAGAGGTAATTTACTTTCTTAAAGAACGGCTCATATTTTCTTCTTAGGGATTTTGAGGAAACAGGATGCTGAGAAGATTCTCTTCTCATCGCATCATCTTTGCCTCTGTAGCTTAAACTCTGTCGCATTAAAGCTTTCGAGTACTAGCACTGATGCCACAAGCTCACCCACTGAATATGACAGACTTAGAGGTAAATGTTGAAATCACCTTAGCGCACGGGGGAGGATATATTTGAGGGAGGTTTCCATGTTCAAGAAGGTAAAGAAGAAGAAAGAAAACTAGTTACAATAATAGAACCCAGAGAGGAATCAGGAATATTGCCAATGAGGAAGAACATCCTCAGTAAGCCGTAGTCAGCCTATGGCGGTATAAATTATTCATTTGTTGATACAGAGAACGAATCATCTGGATTGCAAAGTAGAACACAAAACAATGACCCTGGTCGTGGGGATAAAATAGAAATAGATGGTTTTGGGTTCTGAGAAGAGAACAGCGCATAGAGACAATGATGGATTGGGTTAATAGAATGGTTGAGCATTATTTGATAGTATAATATATTAATTATTAAATATTAATTGTTAAAACTCTATCATATAATTAACTGTCACTATGATATAATTTAATTGTTAAAACTCTAACTTAAATATCGAGATGAAAATAGGAGAAAATTAAAATGGGGAATCATCTCCCATACAACTATTAATAGAATGCGATATTGATGGCTTAAAAATCCTTTTTAGGTTGCAGGTTTTAGCTTGCATGATGTCTGTGTATTTGTAGTTGCCACTAACAAAACAAATGAACCATAGAAAGAATGCCTGATAAAATAGTTTAAGGTTACTAAATTTTTTTTATGATGAAATCACGATTCTTGAGATCATATTAACCTTATCCACAATCTACAATTTTAATCAAGCTGCCACAATATTAACCTTAACACGGAAGAAACATTCTTTAACGGAACATCCAAATCCAAATTAACTAATAACAAGATACGTTCATCAATTTATTTTGTATTAACAAAGCATATCGAAAGAAATTGTAATAGATTAATGTATACTTTAAAACTTAATCACTTTGCGTCATAAAATTTCAAGCCTTATCTGCATTGCTATTTTTATAGTGGCCTTACTTCCACCCATGCCACCTCCATAGCCTCCCCCATTTCTATATACATTGATTTCATAACCACCACCTCGTACACACAAATCAATAGTGTCTTTCCTCCATGCAAGCATGAGCTAAAATGATAGCAACGTAGCACAAGGAACATTATTGAATATGCACTTCAGCACTTGAATGAAAGAGAAGGGAAAATGATTAATGCAGACATGATAGCTAGGATTAGGAGAAATCAGTAATTGCTCTATTACTTCTTCCCTCGTCAAAGAGTCATTGCCAAAATAATTACACTCGAATAATTTCCTTCGCTTCACGCCATTGCCATGTGCGAGGTGTACGTATTTTTGTGTTACTTATACATTCATTTATACCTGCTGCGATTCACCAAACGGTCAGCAACACTAATGTATACTACCTTCCACTTTAATATAAAACTTATTCGACTTTCTTGGAATGACTAAGGTAGTTAAATAATTTTAAAACTTTTTTGAGTAAATCAGACAATTTAGCCCGGAGAAAAGGATAAATAAAAAAGATAGAGTGAGAAATCTTTTTATATTCAGAACATGTTTATAATCGCATTAAATAAACTCAATTCAAATAAAGCTGCTCTTATAATTAAGAGTGATCGAAATGTAACACTTTAGTAATGTGATAAGGTACATATATAGTTTAGCTAGCTATAATAGATTGGTCAAATTTTGAGAAATGAACATGACATAGATTGTATATGTTATATTAATATTTATATTAATGATATTGATACCCCTCCCCCTCCCCTCTCTCTTTTAAGGGATTAAATCCATTCTAACAGGAAGTAGTTCTAAACTTACACTAGTCAAGAGAGGGGAAGTTGTGGCAGATTGGCAGGATGCGTTGCACCCATTTTATAGGGTATATCATGAAGATGATGTCTAGTAAAATGCTAAGTTGGGATATGTTAAACTTGAGTTTTTGCTATTGTTTACACATGCAAGAAGATGCGGCTTGTCATTTGAGCCACAAGAGTTTTCAATATATATTTTAGAAATTGTAGGCTCACTTTTTTCTGGTTAAATACCGCCCGCCGCCCGGTAATTCGGTGCCTATTGACACCCGACTAATCTGGACACAAGGGGTAGTAGTGTTGTTCACATAGGCAAGATTGTCCCTTCTCCCAATGAGAGAGATTCCCGAGATTCAGACTCGCGTTCTCATCCTTACGAGAGTTATAACCCACTTACCTGTTCAATCAACTACTCATTGGTAATTGTAGGTTCACTTTTAGAGAAGCTTTGAAGAGCTTTGTGAATTTAATTCAATTATTATTCTTGCAAACAATTTTAATTCATATACCTAAATATGTTCAAATTCATATACTAAGTTTTCTATTTTTTTATAGAAAGGTTTCAAGATCCCTAAATTTGTCAATGTCCAACTCATCATTTTCAAGTTTATTTTTTCTAACTTGTTATGCATTTTCTCTTCCTTGTTCTGCAATATCAATAATTAATTTTCTTATTAATTTTCAGAACGTACAGCTCTTTCTTTTCATCATTTTCCCTTCAATTTTTCGAGTGTCATGCAATATAATGGTGGTTGGTGTGTGGGAGTAGTGATGAAAGAGAAGGCAGTAGGAGTATGGACAAGCAAGCCATTAGTTTGGTCTATTCTAAAGTCCCACCCACTGACCACTGTCTCTCACTCTCTCCTGTTCTTCATCTTCAATTGAATATTCTGTCAAGGTAGTTGAAGAGTTTATTTTGTTCCTATATAGTACTACTAGCTAACTCTATAAATCAAGTTGACTAGTAATTTGGAAAGTTTAAAATGTTAATATAATATTTAATTTCCTGAAATTTGCCTCCATAGTAATAAGTTACAGTCATCAAATTTTAAGCAATGGGTACCACTCCATAATCTGAAGGTGATTTTTCTTGGGAAAGAAAAAAGAAGTTGATGGTGAGTGAGTGAGTGAGTAAGAGAGAGATAATAACAAAAGAACAAAATACAGTGCATCAGTAAAATTGGAGAGCACTGTTACATTATTTATTACCCTTCCTCTCTGGAGTGCTGTTCTTCCCTCAAGTCCTTTCTTTGTTGTGTTTGGGAAGAAAGTACAAGTGGCAGAAACAGTATTTTGAAGTAACTCAGATAATAGTAGCAAAAGATGACAAGAAAGGTACAGAATTAAGCAACATAAGAAGAACCAGAACTGTGCTGCTTTCTTTCTCTGTCTTCAAGGAAGCAACGCTTAGCGAGAAGAAAGAAGAAAAACGCACTAGGAAGTGGATGGGCTCTTAGGCGGTGTTAAAACATGTACCTTTATTTTCATATATGTTAAAAAGGGTGAAATTGAACCAATTTGATATATTAGGTTTATATTATTGCATCACTACTGTATACTTAAGCACTTTAATTTTGGCTCCAAAAATACTTCGAGGTGATATGTTAATTACCTAATGTTTGCATGATGCAGCTTTTATCTTGTTTATACGTTAATATATATTTTACCTTCACATATGAAATATTTTCATTTAGCTATAAATTCACATGAAATTAATAAGACGTGATCATATATACTTGTTTCCGCTCTCTTTTCTTAGCTTGTTTATATAAGACAATTTTAAGTAATTTGATTAGATTAAAAATGTGAGTTTAAATTAGCTAATTATCATTACATGATATTACCAATTTACCCTAACCATATATACTTGTTTCCGCTCTCTTTTCTTGTTTATTTATTATTGATAAGTATTATCAGGGTTAATTTAGGAAAAGTTTGGAACAAATTAAAAAGTATTCTTATATCTAGAACAAATTGATATTTGAAAATGATCTTATATTTAGGAACGGACAATATTATTCATTATTATTTGATGTTGGCCAACACATACATATAAGATTATTTATTATAATCATGTCAAAAATTAAAATTCTGTAAATTATAACACAATTGACAAAGTAATAATATTGACAAATACTGACAAATGCGATACAATATTTTTCTTTAAAAATGGAAATATTCAAACTAATAATGACATACTGCTTGCATGCATGCATGCATCGATTTATTTGGTAGTAATAGAACATTGAAAGAAAACATTCCATATTAACGTATACTTCAGCACTTAATTGGCTAATGACATAAGAAGCGCTTCCAAATCCATGAAAATATCTCATGGCTCATCTGCAATGCCATTTTTCATAATAGCCTCATTTCTATATACTTTCTTTTCATAACGTCTACCACCTCCGCCGCCGCCCCCACCGCCTCCGCCCCCACCGCCTCCGCCCCCACCACCACCGCCACCGCCCCCTCCGCCGCCACCACCACCACCTCCTCCTCCACCCCCACCGCCTCCTCCGCCACCATTTCCTTTACCATTGCCACCTCCACAATTCCCACCATAACATCCATTTCCATTGCCATTGCTACCTCCACAATTCCCACCGTAACATCCATTACTATTGCCACCTCCACAATTCCCACCATAACATCCATTTCCATTGCCATTGCCACCTCCACAATTCCCACCATAACATCCATTTCCATTGCCATTGCCACCTCCACAATTCCCACCATAACATCCATTTCCATTACCATTATTGCCACCTCCACAATTACCACCGTAGCATCCATTACTATTGCCGCTGCCTCCACAATTACCACCATAACATCCATTACTATTGCCACCTCCACAATTTCCACCATAACATCCATTTCCATTACCATAATTGCCACCTCCGCAATTCCCACTTTGGCAACCACCACCATTGTAACCTTTACCACCACCATGATAGCCACCGAACCAATCAAAGAAAGAATTAGGCCGTTTTGCATCCAAATCTGGTCCCCTCAAATGTTTTATTCCATCTGCGTTCCCTAGGGCCAAACAAAGCCCCAGAAAAATCCCACATATCATGAACTTACTCTTCATCACTACCTTATGTAAAACTATATAGCTTTCAGAATACCTCGTACTAATAAATTCAATAAGTTCAGAGGCTGCCACTTTCTCCATGCATCCATGAGCTTAAATAGGATCGTAGCACACAATGCAATAAAATAATTTTGAAAATATTAATCGCCTAATTAAATAATTGTAACAAAAAATCAATGATGCACAGTTGGAAGGGTTAGGAGAAGTGGGTTATTGCACTGTTATTACATGGGCCCTTGACCGCCAAAGACTACCTAATTGCCTCGACATATATGATTTCCTTCCATATAATTTAGTCACGGCATTGCAATGTGGGTGCAGGCATTTATGTTCTAACTTTTAACATACACCTACCTGTTTCTATTAGTGACCCCATTAGAATTTTTAACAGTTTCCCATGAATTAAAACCTCATTGTAATTTTGGTTAATTCAACTTGCATCGCTAAAATCAATGAGAGGCCAGGTGGTTATATATCAACTAGGGTAACTTGGAACTAAAAACCTGATAAGGCTCAAAAAACTAAAAGGTCTAAAAGGTAAGTCTTTTCAGAACGGTCATATATGTATCTCTTGTAAAATACTAAAAAGTAAAAACCATTGAATTTTTTTTATATTTTCTTAAAATTTATTCATAATTTAAGTAAAGATTACAACTTGAAAGATGTAAAAAATGTACTCCCTCCGTTCCTAAATATAGGACCTAGATGACTTTTTTGAAAAATCCTAAAAAAAGCAAAAAATAAGTTAATTATAAATTGATTTACCTAATTTTTTCTCTTAAACTAGTTTATTTTACCTATAAGCTAATGGATAATCTAAAAAGATATCAAATATGTCATCATTTAATAACCTATTTCGCAACCTTAATCTTTCCAAAAAAAAGTTATCTAGGTCTTATATTTAGGAACGGAGGGAGTATTAAATTTCAAAACGAGGATATTCTAGAATAGAATATCTTAACACAGATAGACTTTGATGGAGGTTTGCTGAAATAATCAGGCGCTGCACATGAACAAAAACACAAAGACAGCTAATCAAAACCGAGTTACTATTTATTCTTATCATCTATCTTGTACTTGGAATGGTTTGGTAAAGAATAAATTTGTTCTCCAATTCAGGAATGAAGAAAACATTCCTTAGCTTTAATAATATATATTATACCAGTTTAGTCTCTCCTACACCCCTTACCCATGAATGAATAAATTAAATGTAGGCTTTATTTTGTACTATAGCCCATACAAGGATACATATAAGTGAATAGTGTAAGTCTTGAAGTCCTAAAGTCCAAAGATAAAATCTTAATAAATATCTTACCAAATATGAGTTGAATGGCATGTGAATAGTGTAAGTCTTAAAGTCCCCAAATATAAGGATAAATAAGTAAGAAACTAAATAAATTATATATAAATTAATTTTTGAAGATACTATTTATTAATTTGGGGGACATATATTATATTTTATTTCAGGATTAATTTGAAAATGATAAAATCTGAATAAATATCTTTTTTTAATAATGGATTGATTAAATTATATGTTTAATTAAATTAATTGCATTTAATAAATATATTCTTGTTTTTTTAAAAATAAATTAGATTTCAATACTTAAACAGAAAAAAACTGAATATCTTTTGAATTATTGTAGTTCTGTATAAATTCATTTTTTTGTATTTATATTTTCATTCTAGAACCTATAATCATCATAGGAAACTTTTGTGATTTTACTGTTTCTCTAAACTCTTGACTTTGATACTTAATGTAAATTAAGCATTCCAATATCAATTCACTGTGATTTCTTGTAACTCCAATCCTACCCCTAACTTATACCATTTTGTCATGTATCAAAAGATCCATCCATATTGAACTTTATGTACATATATATAAGTGGGTTATGTTCGTTCATCCCGTAAAGATGATAACATGTATTCTTATCACGGGAAGCGCTAACAAAAAGAATATTGAACTTTATGACTCATTTCATTTTGTCACCCACAATTATTGTGTTAACTCCAAACCAAAAGGAATTAAGGTTAACTTACACTAAGTTAGATGAATTATACCCTGAGGAGTACATGTATTTTGGTTTTTTGCCTTTTGTTTTAAGTTTAAAAATTCATCTTGAAATAGTTAGAAACGAAACCCAAATCAATTTGGATATTGGTTAGATTTAATCCAATAAAAGTTAGCTTAATTACTCCATGTGTGATAAAACTATACCCGGTGAGTTTTAACTTATAATCATGAACTTTGTTTAATCCAAAAGGAATATATATGGTAGAGAACGATAAAAGCAATTTATCTTCCCTAAATAAAGTTGTGCAATGGCATATACAATAATCAAATTAAAATTAAAAAGTAGTAGTGGTCATTAAATGAATTTTTTTGCACCTTCATCATCATCAATCAATTATAAAATTTTATTTAATGATAAAAATATGTTGAAGCACGAAAATAGTTATTTTATTTTATTTATGGAAATACATTGATTCCGAGATTAAATATAGGGAACAAAAAAAGTAAACTCCATTTTTGTTGTGGTCCATCTATCCTTGTTTTGTTTCCTTTTCTATACTTTTTTGGTGGTCCATTTAAATTTAGTGTATACACATGGTGGCATAGTTACTGCAGTAATCGCGATGCTGGTAGCTTGTACATGAACATTTTAATACGATGGCAGTCCGAGTTTGAAAAGTCTACAGTTCCTTTATTACAGAGTTTGTGATATCCCACCTCTAGTTATTTGATGGATTCGATTTAGTCCAAAATATAAATCTCAATCCATTTTACATCTTACATTTATATTTTTTTAAATCATTTATTTGATTTATATAATAATATATAATAATAAAGCATTATTGTGCGTATGGGTTTCCAAACCTGGGATCGCGAATGAGAATTGGCTTTCCCGTTCCCGTTCCCGGAAGGGGGGCGGGAAAGGGAAGCCATTCCAGTTATTTCCCGTTCCCAGTGATTTCCCCATTTTTAAGATTAGGTTTTAAGCATGTAATTTCATCAAAGATTATGTACAATGATGAGCTAGTTAATCAACAGAAATACATGAAGAATATACATAAACAAACAACCTTGAAAAACTGATGGAGTTGGTAAATACCGGGCAACACAGTAAAAAACAAAACAAAACAAGATTACAAATTCAGTCATTCCGATCAAACTTTCATGTGTATGGCCTCGTTACATAATTTAGTTTCTTCTTCATTATGCTTATCAAAAGAAAGAAGAAAAGAATTTTGAATCCTCAATCCCTTATCATCATGGGACGCAGTTACGCATTTAACTTTTTTTTTATCAACAAATTACACATTTAACAATAAGAATTTTGAATCTTCAATTCCTCATCATGGTATTCAATTTTTTTTTAAAAAAGCAAGCCCGGGATGGGAACAATGGGAACGGGATTCACGGGGCCCATCCCGGATCCCGTTCCCGTTCCATCCACCCCGGGAATTTTCCCGGCCTTACCTGGGACGGGAATTTCCCGGTCCCATATGGCCGGGACCGGGCCAAGAAGCCTGGAAACGAGATATGTAACGTCCCTCCTACTAACGAATTATTAACTTACTAACTTCCACCTAATTAAACACATATTTCAAATAACCCAAATAAATGGTGTCTAACCATGTTAGTAATAATATGTCTAACATGGTTAGAAAAAGAAAACGATATCATTCATAATTTAATGCCCTAACCATGTTAATAAAAGATTCACCTAACATGGTTAGCAAAAGAATTTCCCTACTATGAAGAGATTACAACCATATGCTTAACACATATCTAACTATGTTAGAAAAGAGAATCTCCTAACATAGTTAGCAAAAGAAACCAAACCAGCTACATAAAAGGTAACCATGGCAGAGAGGGGCCCGTCTAACATGGTTATATAAAGAAATCACATTAAATCAATCACATCATCAATGTGTTATAACCATGTTAGGAAAAAGGATTTCCTTAACACGGTTATTCCAAAACACCCATGTAAATAGTTACATCAAAAACAAATGTCTAACTTAAACATGTCAGAATCACAAGGCATAACCAAATATTGCCTATCACAACCATTTAATACTTCCATGTCAGGAAAAGGATTGCCTTTCCATTAACAGGCAATTCTCCTATAACAATAAATTCATCTGCACTCCATAAACAGGAAAACAAGATTGTCTTTCCATTACCAGACAATCCTCCTGTAGCAACCAACCCACATACGGTGCATACTCAGATATCACATTACCACAAAATCCATAATCAAACAACCAGCCAACAGAGACAGTTAATACAGAAACCCAACAAATTAGACGTTCAAATAACTACAAACAAATGCGGAAGCTGGTGCAGCCTAGTGAAATGACAATATATATTCCTACATGGTCACCTCCGGCCTACCTACTACATCAGTATGGGCCGGACGTCCCTTTCCCTTCCTCTTCGCCTCCCTCTGCGCATGATCACCTGTAAAAAAAATAAAGGGAATGGGGTGAGACAAAACTATGTCTAAGTAATCACTACTTAACTCACTGTGAGACTCAGATGTGAGGTAGCGGAGTGTCTACAGGGTACCACAGTTTTCAAAACCTGCATAAACCACGTAATATATACATATATACAGAACAGATACATCCATCTCTCAATAGGCAAAAATAAACGTGATTGACACTGTGCCCAGTCTCAAATCTGAAAGCATGAAAAAGGGACCACTCTAAAATGTGAAAAATCCCTGGTTCCTTAACAATCCGAGGAACCCGTACAATTAACCTATCGATTTGCGCAAATCGATGGTTACATCGGCCGACGGTACCAATAATCAGTGTCATGCAACATACAAAAGATTTATATAAATATGAATATATATATAAAGTACAATTCAGTTGAAAGGTACCCTATAGCCCACGTTTAAATATAAAATAATCTGAACTCATTTTATATATATATAAGTAGAAGAGGATTTTAGAAATCCTCAACTACCATCACCCTCAGTATCACAGTCAGTTAAGCGTGATTACCTGTTCAAGATCAAAAACAGCAATAAACACCCTTAGTTATTGCCTTCCGCGAGCTCCACTTGAAGCACTGCCTTCTATAATCATGCAATGAGCTGCTGATGGTCAAGACACAATATTAGTGACTTTGACCACCCATTATATCTAATTCTAAACAATTGTTGAAGTAATAGTTACTTCTAATATCCGAAATAGTCTTTACCCTTTAAACCTTCATAATTCCCTTAACCAATTACCTATAACTTCCATAGTATTAAACCTTATCATTTCTTGTCAAAAATCATCCACACTTACAAAACCTACCAAGCTAACCTTATTAATATTAATTTGACACTAAGGAGGTCTCTCAACCTCACTCAACGTCCTTCATACTTCTCACATTCCATTTTATAACATTTCCCCTTTCCTCAATATTTCATTAACCACACTCCTTTCCAAACACCACTTTAACTATTTCAATTATTTCAATATTTTCATAACCCTTAATAAGTATTACCAAACCACCAATTTTTTTTATTGTCACAACCTTTCACATTAATAAATCTCACTTTAAAGCACTTTAAAGGCTAACAAAGTTTCAAACAACTCACCAAAATCTTCAAGAAACATTCCTTACTGAAATTTTATCCTCATACTCTTCTTTACACTTCCATGATTTCATTTATCCATTTACTTTTGACTACTAAAGCATTTACTTTACCATTTTCCCTAACTTTTGCCTAATCACCAAAACATGTATAACTTACTAAGACTACTTCATTTATCATCATTTGGCATTCAAAGTAGCTCCCTAACTTCCCAAATATTCCACCACCTTTCAAACACACTTTTACATTAACAAAATCTATTTAATCAAAAGTTTAACTTCCAAATTTTCCTTTCCCCACCACCAATCCATCATAAACCAATATTCTAATATCCTAAACTACCCTTAGCAAGCATTCATAAATCACTACTTCATTGAAAACATCTTCCATTAACTCAAACCCCAACTCAAAGAGCCATACAATGCTCCAAAAATTCCCAAAGTTAATCCCAACTTCCAAAAACTTAATTCCTTTCCAAACATATTCATTTAACCACTTAAACATTCAAAAATTCTTGTTTAAAGCTCTATGGTATTAAGTATGAGCAAACCCCAACTTCCAAGAATACTAAAATATTCCCCAAAAATTCCAAAGTAGTTTCCGACTTTAAAAAAAACATCAAATACTCTCACTAAACTTCAATTACCCACTTAACAATCATAATGGTAGCTTAAATAATCCTAAAGTCCCAATTTTTCACAAAAACCCTAACTTAAAAGAGAGAACTTTAACCAAAAATCAAAGTCATATGATGATCGGAGGACTTACGGAGCTCAAGGATGAGAGAGAGAGCCTCACCGCCTCCAGCCGCGGCCTAAGATCGCCGGAAAACACCTCCTCCTAGGTGGTTGGCCGAGTAATGAAAGGGATGTGAAAGGAAAAATGAGAAATGAAGTTGGGACATGAAGAAATCACTACAAGAACGAAAGAACTATCACCTACCTTCAAAAACAACTCCCCTCGCCGGAAAAACCGCTCGCCGGCGCCGGAAAATGAAGAGCTTCGCCGGAAAACATGAAGAAAATGAAGGAACTAGTGTGGGGATGAGCAGATTGGCCGAGTTCCATTGCACACTGAGTAACCCACGTGATTTTGCAACATTTAATGGAAGGAAGGAGGTGAAGAGATTAAGAAAAATGGTGAGAAAGAGAGGTGGAAGGTAAGGGCTGAATGGGTTTGAAGGTAAATGGGGGTGGGGGCGTCGGTTTTGTAGCATAAGGAAGGAGGGATGTGTTTGGTTTGAAAGTTTATGGGATAGGTTTAATGTAATTGTAGCAAAATTTACCATATTGTCCCCTTTTAATTTGAATCTACTAAAACAAGCCTCCAATCTCCTTAGCTTTCAAAATATTTTAGATTCCATCATACCCTCATATTTCTATTTCTTCAATTGTTTAATTAATTATTTAGGTACTAATTTCCCTAAAACTTCCAAAATATCCCAAAAATCACCAAAAATTCTAAAAAAATTCCTAAATTTTCTAATTGTCTTCACTAAAAACATTTCTAGTCTTGTATTAAATTTCCAGGATGTTACAATTCTACCCACCTTTTTAGAATTTTGTCCTCAAAATTCAATATATCAAACAACCCTTATGAAATAATATATAGCATAATCCAATCAATACATCCTAATAACTTGAATTAGGGAAGAAAACTTCTAATTCTAGTCAAACTAATCCAAGTCATTTCTCTTTCTTCTAAATCTTTAAGTACTAATTCTAATCTTTGTACACTTTATTTGTCTAGCTTCCGTGACTTAAAAGACCACAAGAGTCACTCTTTACTCACTAGCCAAGATATTTTTCGCCAAATAGTCATATTTTGTCAAATCCTTATGTGGATATGAGAACAAATCTCAAAACCTATGTCAAAAATGATTCGTCATCTATCGACCATCTCCCCTTTTTACTCAAATAATTGGTTTCCCCTCGATTTAACATCAAAACTGCCTACACTTTAATTATCCTCATTATTCCCTCTCTTTTCCAACAAGCATAACTCATGCTAGAACTGCCCTTAATTGGATCAAATTTCCTAGTCTCACCTTCCAACTCCAATTGTTTTCTAAATCCTACCCCAAGGTCTTCACTTCTTACCGTTAGATAACATGTCCCTAGGAATTTATTCCTTGCTTTAACTCGTGACTCTAACTTAATATGTCCCACCATATCTAAATCATTTAGTTGTATTTAAATTCCAATGAATCAATTAAGAGTTTGCTAAAGCTTTTGTATCTCTTTAACTCATCCATGATCACAATTCCAAAATCCCTCAACAACTCGAAATGTCTTAATTTCCTCAATAGGATAACGATGATTTCTCATAGAAATCTGCACTTCCCCTTAATATCTCAATAAATCACCATATCGCTAATAATAAATATGATTAACACTATCCAACTGAATCCTTTGATTTGATATTCAGAATAAAAATGTCATGTTAAAAATGTCATGCTACGTCGATTGGAATCACTTTATACACAAATTATTCACCAATTGAATTCTTCATTAGTATTCATATCCATATGCTCTATAAACCAAGAAAAATCTCACAATCTCTGTTGAACCTCAAGTCATATCCATATTTCTATCATTTACAACCTTTGGCGAATCAACAATATCTTCTAAATTAACATCAACAATCTCCCCTCACTAAAATCACTTCCAATAGCCAGTAAACTACAAAAGTCTTTAAATCCACAATTGAATCCTAAGTAGTCTCCTCAATCCATGACCAATATATGGTATTATACTCCTTAAAAGTCAAAACTCCTTCAATTATATCAATATCAATCCATTCAAGTTAAACAACCATATCCTTAATTCCGTCATTTCGTTATTCCTTAAAATCTCAAATATGTGTTCCACGTCCAAGAATTGTAAACAAAGTGTCAAAATGAGAATCCAACTTTGAGTTCTTCAAGTCTTATATATTTAATTGGTACTCATATAATCTATAAGTCCACCCAACTAACAACCAAGACCAACCTTAGCCTTAACAATTTATTACTCAATTCCACCACATAACCTAACTAAAGTAATCAACTATAGTTTACATCCAAAAGCCTTCTTTGAGTCAATTAGAACTTTAACTCATGGAAACCCCACATAGTTGGATTCCGACAAAGCTGATCAAGCTCATACAACAACCAATAACTCATAAATCGTTCAACAATTCCATAATTTCATTATCCTACACTTTCGTAAGACCTTCTCTCTAATTAAATTTCTTAAGTTTTTCTATAACTACCCAAACCTCCAAATTCAGCATTGAATTACCATTATCATAATCCAACTATCACGTTTCCATCCTCCAATTTACCTTTACACATCCTTTTTAAAATTTCTAACATTTCACCTATTCCATTATTTTCCCCTAAAATCACCTTTCCAATCCCTTAACATCACTCCAAAACAATCTATAAACCTACTAGATCATTAATAAAAATCAACCAAAATAACTACAATGTTTAAAAGTAGAAGAGTCACTATGGATTTCGTCAAAACAATAATGGCACTAATCTATTCGCCTACAAGATTCCACAATTAACACAATATAAAGTCATTTACTGAATCTCTAGCCACTCAACATTTAAGCATTGAAAACAATATTCCTACAAAACAATCCAATTAATTAAATCTTACATTGTTAACCTTGTTTAAATTTTCTCAAGCTTCGCAAGTTCAATCAATAACTCTCCCTTTCTCAGACCATTACATACAACCCAAAACCAAACACATCTGAATACTACAGTATTCCACTCTAAACACAAAATCGGGCTCAAGGTCAAATCCTTCAATTTAGCCACATCATCATTATCTCATAACCTTATAGGTATTATATAACAAATCTAGAATCGCAAAACTACACTTAGAATACTACAGTCATAGTTTTCTCCTCCCAAAATCTAGCTCATATAACAACCTAAATTCCAAAATTCACAACCAACTTCCAATCCTAAAATAAAAAATTTACCTAATTGAATCAAATTCACATCCAACGTTCCCATCAAAATATTCCCTTAATTGAGAATCCACACACGTCAATTCACTTAATATCATCATACAACCTTAAATAAATTCATATGAATCACCAATTATTCTCATTAGCCTCACACAAAAGCTTGAATTTCCAATATTCCTAACATTAATAAATTCCCATGAACACCATATCATTTCTCACTTAATTTATTAGTTCTAATATCGACTCAAATCCTCCCATAACCTTATAAATAAAGTTCTTTCCAACGACATTCAAATATATTATCATTCTATCTTCAATGAAACCAACTCTCAAAAAGTCTACCTCTTTTAACCAAATAAAGTTCCTCATGATGCCTCGACTATGATTATGGCCGGCTCATAATTATAATCGAGACCCCCGAGAAGAATCCTTATTCAGTTAACATCCTGATTCCTTATCAATCTCTCAAATACATTAAATCTCTATCTCCTTTATGTCAAATAAATCCTTATATTTTCCTCACTGTCAGCACAATTCCCAAAATCTAGGTTGTCTTTGGTTTCATACCTTTCCTAAGCTATGTCAATCTCACTCAAACCATTTCACAATTCAGCAATGTTACTTACCAACGCATGATAATCGATTTAGTCCTCACCATAAGGTTTAATTCCTTTCTACTAATTGGTAAACAACTCATTAGAATAATTTCTTAAGTCCACAACATTTCTTTTGAATTCAAACATGATTGTAAACTAATCCACTTAACCTCTAAAACAACTTCAACATATCTATTTATTTTAGTTACTCTCAAATCAATTTTTAACTTCGAACATTTCAATTCCCACAACAGTCATGGTATACTTAAAATTTAACCTATTTTAGTAATTACCGTCCCGCTCATAAGCTTTAACTGCAAAGCTTATATCCACAAATACCAAGTCTCCCCACCATAGGAATTTTGTCCACAAAATTCGACTGCACATATCCTACAAACAACTGTTAGTGATCATGCACAATAGGAAGGGAAAGGAATATATATTGCCATTCTATATGCAATGCAACAGGCAGGGTATCGTTTACCATAAAACTGATACCAAGTTGTAACGTGCCTCCTACTAACGAATTATTAACTTACTAACTTCCACCTAATTAAACACATATTTCAAATAACCCAAATAAATGGTGTCTAACCATGTTAGTAATAATACGTCTAACATGGTTAGAAAAAGAAAACGATATCATTCATAATTTAATGCCCTAACCATGTTAATAAAAGATTCACCTAACATGGTTAGCAAAAGAATTTCCCTACTATGAAGAGATTACAACCATATGCTTAACACATATCTAACTATGTTAGAAAAGAGAATCTCCTAACATAGTTAGCAAAAGAAACCAAACCAGCTACATAAAAGGTAACCATGGCAGAGAGGGGCCCGTCTAACATGGTTATATAAAGAAATCACATTAAATCAATCACATCATCAATGTGTTATAACCATGTTAGGAAAAAGGATTTCCTTAACACGGTTATTCCAAAACACCCATGTAAATAGTTACATCAAAAACAAATGTCTAACTTAAACATGTCAGAATCACAAGGCATAACCAAATATTGCCTATCACAACCATTTAATACTTCCATGTCAGGAAAAGGATTGCCTTTCCATTAACAGGCAATTCTCCTATAACAATAAATTCATCTGCACTCCATAAACAGGAAAACAAGATTGTCTTTCCATTACCAGACAATCCTCCTGTAGCAACCAACCCACATACGGTGCATACTCAGATATCACATTACCACAAAATCCATAATCAAACAACCAGCCAACAGAGACAGTTAATACAGAAACCCAACAAATCAGACGTTCAAATAACTACAAACAAATGCGGAAGCTCATGCAGCCTAGTGAAATGGCAATATATATTCCTACATGGTCACCTCCGGCCTACCTACTACATCAGTATGGGCCGGACGTCCCTTTCCCTTCCTCTTCGCCTCCCTCTGCGCATGATCACCTGTAAAAAAAATAAAGGGAATGGGGTGAGACAAAACTATGTCTAAGTAATCACTACTTAACTCACTGTGAGACTCAGATGTGAGGTAGCGGAGTGTCTACAGGGTACCACAGTTTTCAAAACCTGCATAAACCACGTAATATATACATATATATACAGAACAGATACATCCATCTCTCAATAGGCAAAAATAAACGTGATTGACACTGTGCCCAGTCTCAAATCTGAAAGCATGAAAAAGGGACCACTCTAAAATGTGAAAAATCCCTGGTTCCTTAACAATCCGAGGAACCCGTACAATTAACCTATCGATTTGCGCAAATCGATGGTTACATCGGCCGACGGTACCAATAATCAGTGTCATGCAACATACAAAAGATTTATATAAATATGAATATATATATAAAGTACAGTTCAGTTGAAAGGTACCCTAGCCCACGTTTAAATATAAAATAATCTGAACTCATTTTATATATGTATATATAAGTAGAAGAGGATTTTAGAAATCCTCAACTACCATCACCCTCAGTATCACAGTCAGTTAAGCGTGATTACCTGTTCAAGCTCAAAAACAGCAATAAACACCCTTAGTTATTGCCTTCCGCGAGCTCCACTTGAAGCACTGCCGTCTATAATCATGCAATGAGCTGCTGATGGTCAAGACACAATATTAGTGACTTTGACCACCCATTATATCTAATTCTAAACAATTGTTGAAGTAATAGTTACTTCTAATATCCGAAATAGTCTATACCCTTTAAACCTTCATAATTCCCTTAACCAATTACCTATAACTTCCATAGTATTAAACCTTATCATTTCTTGTCAAAAATCATCCACACTTACAAAACCTACCAAGCTAACCTTATTAATATTAATTTGACACTAAGGAGGTCTCTCAACCTCACTCAACGTCCTTCATACTTCTCACATTCCATTTTATAACATTTCCCCTTTCCTCAATATTTCATTAACCACACTCCTTTCCAAACACCACTTTAACTATTTCAATTATTTCAATATTTTCATAACCCTTAATAAGTATTACCAAACCACCAATTTTTTTTATTGTCACAACCTTTCACATTAATAAATCTCACTTTAAAGCACTTTAAAGGCTAACAAAGTTTCAAACAACTCACCAAAATCTTCAAGAAACATTCCTTACTGAAATTTTATCCTCATACTCTTCTTTACACTTCCATGATTTCATTTATCCATTTACTTTTGACTACTAAAGCATTTACTTTACCATTTTCCCTAACTTTTGCCTAATCACCAAAACATGTATAACTTACTAAGACTACTTCATTTATCATCATTTGGCATTCAAAGTAGCTCCCTAACTTCCCAAATATTCCACCACCTTTCAAACACACTTTTACATTAACAAAATCTATTTAATCAAAAGTTTAACTTCCAAATTTTCCTTTCCCCACCACCAATCCATCATAAACCAATATTCTAATATCCTAAACTACCCTTAGCAAGCATTCATAAATCACTACTTCATTGAAAACATCTTCCATTAACTCAAACCCCAACTCAAAGAGCCATACAATGCTCCAAAAATTCCCAAAGTTAATCCCAACTTCCAAAAACTTAATTCCTTTCCAAACATATTCATTTAACCACTTAAACATTCAAAAATTCTTGTTTAAAGCTCTATGGTATTAAGTATGAGCAAACCCCAACTTCCAAGAATACTAAAATATTCCCCAAAAATTCCAAAGTAGTTTCCGACTTTAAAAAAAACATCAAATACTCTCACTAAACTTCAATTACCCACTTAACAATCATAATGGTAGCTTAAATAATCCTAAAGTCCCAATTTTTCACAAAAACCCTAACTTAAAAGAGAGAACTTTAACCAAAAATCAAAGTCATATGATGATCGGAGGACTTACGGAGCTCAAGGATGAGAGAGAGAGCCTCACCGCCTCCAGCCGCGGCCTAAGATCGCCGGAAAACACCTCCTCCTAGGTGGTTGGCCGAGTAATGAAAGGGATGTGAAAGGAAAAATGAGAAATGAAGTTGGGACATGAAGAAATCACTACAAGAACGAAAGAACTATCACCTACCTTCAAAAACAACTCCCCTCGCCGGAAAAACCGCTCGCCGGCGCCGGAAAATGAAGAGCTTCGCCGGAAAACATGAAGAAAATGAAGGAACTAGTGTGGGGATGAGCAGATCGGCCGAGTTCCATTGCACACTGAGTAACCCACGTGATTTTGCAACATTTAATGGAAGGAAGGAGGTGAAGAGATTAAGAAAAATGGTGAGAAAGAGAGGTGGAAGGTAAGGGCTGAATGGGTTTGAAGGTAAATGGGGGTGGGGGCGTCGGTTTTGTAGCATAAGGAAGGAGGGATGTGTTTGGTTTGAAAGTTTATGGGATAGGTTTAATGTAATTGTAGCAAAATTTACCATATTGTCCCCTTTTAATTTGAATCTACTAAAACAAGCCTCCAATCTCCTTAGCTTTCAAAATATTTTAGATTCCATCATACCCTCATATTTCTATTTCTTCAATTGTTTAATTAATTATTTAGGTACTAATTTCCCTAAAACTTCCAAAATATCCCAAAAATCACCAAAAATTCTAAAAATATTCCTAAATTTTCTAATTGTCTTCACTAAAAACATTTCTAGTCTTGCATAATGACTGATTCGAACCCACGACCTCATACCCACGCGGCAAATGAATTTACCGTTGAGTTAAGCCGACCCTTCCGATCAATCACTAAAAATTAAAATAATATAAAGGTGGATGTAGTTAAAAGAATATTACTCTATAAATCAAAATTGGCATTCTCATCAAAGAAGTGCATATGTTTAGGGCTTAGCTTTTGAATAAATATTTGTAAAATTTAATTTTTTTTCTTAGAGTTAAAGATAATATTTAACCAGTGAAATCCCGTTATACGGACTTCATAGACCACCTTGATTTGAGATTTCACCGCTGATTTCGGATTTCTTTTAGGGCTCGTTTGGTTGTGGGAAAGTAGGGCAAAGAATTAGAAATGGAAATTGAAGTGGGCCCCATTCTATAAAAAAATGTCTGATTTGACACATTTCTGACAAGGACAATTACACCATTATACCCTCGCCTAAAATCGATTTTGATGGCTTAAAATCGATTTTAAACTGAATGTGTAAAAGAGGGGGCAAAAGTGCAAATCTTATACTAAATTTTACCCCTAGGAGCGTTTCTAATATCCAAGTTTTACAAGATACACCAATGATACCCATCTATTGAACATGAAGCAAATAGTGTTACTGTTAAATTTGGATGCTATCCGTTAAAATTTTATTACAATGAAATTCCTAGAAATCATTTAATTATTATCATGTCTCAAGATACTTGGGGGTAATAAAGTTGAATTCAAAAATGACTACAACACATTTGATTCTTGTGTGGTGTAGGAATTACTTGTTTCAATCAAGGGCATTATAGTTTTTTCTCAATTAAATTTAATTACCCTCAAGTATTTTGGGATATGGTAATAATTAGATGATTTATAGGGACCTCATGATAATAAAATCTTAACGGAAACCATCCAAATTTAATGGTAGTATTACATTTGCTCTATGTCCAATTAATGGGTGTCATTGGTGCACCTCGCGAAACTTGGGTATTAGAAACACTTTATGGGCAAAATTTAGTATCAGATTTGTATCTTTGCCAAAAAAAAGTGTTACCAAGTGTTATCTTTTTTTGGTTAATCACCGCTCGGTAATTCAGCGCCTATTGGTAACCAACTAATCCGAACTCGAGGGAGTAGGAGTGTTGCCCACATAGGCAAGGTTGTCCCCTCTCCCAATGAGAGGGCTTCCCGGGATTCAAACACACATTCTCATCCTTACAGAAGTTATAGCCCACTTACCAGCTCAACCAACTACTCATTGGTAAAAAAATGTTATCTTTTAATTGACGGTGTTTGCCAATTTGGTACTTTCTTGTTTATCGGACAAAATTACATCATTTATTGTTTGTTGTGTAGATTGATATTTCTATATTTGTTTGTTGAACAAAATGATTATTAACCTATTATTAAACCCAATCCCAATACTTAATATGAAATGTTTTCTATTCGTCCGTTACATAATATGCCACAAGAACAAAGCCTTTTATATGATGTAATACTAGTGAAATCACTACTAAATATCACACTCAACTTTTTTATATATGGCTTAGTCTAATAATATGTGTGTATCACAAATCACAAATATAAGAATATATCTTCACAATATACAACATTTTACTGGATCGCAATATGATCTTATTCTGTTACATTTTTTGGTTACTCAAGGGTATCCCCACCCATGTGTCAAGTGAGACTGATCCCTCGCTGTTCTAAAGTCCGATATAGGGGTAGACAGCTGGCCTGTGATTATTCTGTTACATTTGTATCTATAAATCTTTAAAATAGGATGTTACATAGGGGGTGAATTGTTTTTTTATTTTTAATATGTAAATGTAATCTGCCTATTTAATAGGCTTGATATATTCAATAAAATGCGTTTTTGATTTCCTACTTTCTCCCGTTAGTTATCACCACCACATTGTTATGCATGATTGTTCCGCCTAAAAGATTTATGTATATTCGATCTGTACCTGTAAAGCTCACTTACAGATTAATTGTCAACCATTGAACACAAGTACACACAACACATACACAAGAATTTTCCGCCATGAATCTAAGATCCTAAGCTCATATTCTTGTCTTCAAATGTAAAGTATTAGAGCGAGCTGCTCATATTTGCCATTAATTTGATGGTTTCTCTTCGAAGCATCAATCATCTGAACTATAGTCACTAGACTCCTCTGGCAATAAAGGTACAGCAGCGCAGCAGAATGATTCCTTGTCCTTAAGGAGTAGACAGCTTCCATCTGAATTCCATTTCAGGTCTGTTACTATAAACTGTGGTAAAGGAACATAAACACAGTAGGCACCAGAAGGAGTCCACATATAAATATGTGTGCTTGAAGTGCAAAGAACAAGACGCGCGCATGTTGGATCCCAGGCTGCAGCTTTGATGGGATCTTTCTGCACCAAAATTGCAGCAAGTTCGAGATGTCGAATATCCCATATCCATAGTGTCGTAGGCATGCTGTCATTTCGTGTACAGATATATTGGCTGTCATTGCTCCAAGCCAAAAGTCCTACAACAAATGTGATGCATTGTAAAGGTGAAAGGTGAAATTATTAATAGTAGCACTCAATTCATTCATACGCATATATCAATCTTTTTTGTTATTTTTTTTTTTTTGATAAAAATCTTTTTTGTTATTTATGAGCTACTAGGGATATACAGTTCATCTAGACAACTAGTCCAACAAATCCAACGAAAAAGAATGATAGTTGTAACTTGTAAGGAATCATGGGGAACTAAGATCACTCAAATTCAATGACAAAATACAACAAAAACACGATGAGCTTACAAAATGACAGAGAAAGTACAGCAGAAACTCTTGAACAAATGCAAAGAAAGACAGAGAAAGCTGTATATGAACTGAGGAAAAGAATGCCGTCACCTAAAACAGATCAAGCACCACAAGTAATACGTAATGATTATCACAAATGATTCCTTAGGCTTGGACTCGTCAAAAATAAGATAACCAGACATGATTATTCTGGTCAGCAGTAAATTCGACAGAAATCAGTGATCCACCCTTACCAGTGCATGTAATACATGAATGACAGTGCATGGAAATATGTGGAAAGACAGACACTGATTATCTTAGGTTTCAGTAATGATGGTAAGATTTGTCCCATGTGTAATGAACAAGATTGTGGTCAAGATAAATGATCACAGAAACAGACTCTGGCAAGGTTTGTGGTGTGACATTTCAAATGATACAAAAATAAAAAGTGGGAGATATTTTTATGGTACACCTTACTTGTATGTATAAAACATAAATAAAAAGTAAAACCTTCCATCAAACTATAAGGGCAGAACAGCTAAAGCTGTCATGGATGAGAGCTAGATGATTATAATATAGATAAGTAGAAGCATGAAAAATACAAACTAGATGAACATAAATCTTCACTAGGTTGGAGCATCAGATGTGGAATTATGTAAATAATATTTCCTATTTGATGTAGTCATAATCGTTAAGTAGGTTCCTTATGTAATCGAACTATTTTTTCATATTATCCGCTCTTACATCAGACAATGAGGAATGGTAGGAAAAAAGGACTCGTGCATAATTGCAATATGAGCATTTATCTGTTAAGTAGGGGTCTTATGATATATATGTTAATTAGAGATAGTAGAATTTCTGAAGTATTTATAATGTGAGTCTATCATGATTTAGACTAATAGTTATGCAATAAGTTACACAAATATACTTTTATACACCATCTTGTGTTTGGAACTATCAGTCAATTTAATAATTATTTAACTGAACCGCTTGGATCTGGCTCTCTTCCCCCTCCCCCCCTCCTTCTCTCCACACGTTCTACCACAATTTTTTTCTGTACAGGATGATTATTTTATCAAACTGATAAATACTTTAAAGGATTTACAGAACTTTTAAATTTATCTAGGGCATACACCAAACGTCTAGAGCTTTCTTATGTTGAACCTGGTTTTCGCTTCTGCTGATCTTTCTTTTGTAGCATATCAATTCTCCCTTGTATTGCATGATTCAAGTAAGATGCATGCATATAAAAGATACATCAAATAATCGTATCATTTATACCTATTCTTAAATCGAATCGTAATAACAAATTGAAAATTGTAAGATTCTTATAGCTATGGATTGCAGCAAAATCTTAAACTATCATGTTCAATTATTTCTAGCCCTTCCCAACAAGCACAAGCAATGCTGAAGAAAACCAGGAAACCCTTAATATAATAATAAACAAAAACTCCTACCTCTAATTTTTTACTTCACTTCTCAGATTTAGTTGAATTGCAAGAATAGATTATTCATGATTAGGCCCCGTTCAATCATTAAGTGCATAATCTTAGGCTAACAGAAGTTATATCTTGACTTAAATTTAAGTGATTGAAGTCACTTAAACAACTAGAAGATAAACAAGAAAATTCTCATCTTATAATTCGAAAGGAGATATTAACATCACAACTGATGGAATTCAGTGCATAATATAAAAACTAATATAATATGATCATATCACCGCAGGATGAAGAAACAAAAGGAAATCACCCGGTAGTGAACTTATTTAAAGCATCCAAATACTCATGATGACCAGAAAAGCCATATGAATGTTAAATATTTCTACTCTTTCCTATTATTGATATTAATATATAATGGAATTCAGGGCATTAATTTTATTTGGAGGTGAAACAATAAATGATCTTCTCGTGCTTTTGACCATAAAATAACATCCTAATTTTTTCCACCCTTCTCTGAGACCAATGAATTTTTGTGACAGGAAAGCACATAATCTGTGGCCAAAAAAAAAAAGATAAACATCACTTACCAATTCCTTGTTTGGGATTTGGTTTGTCTGCAGGAGGTTTCTGGAATGGTAAATTGATAGGTACTTCCATAACATCGTACCTGACTCTGAAGGGTGCTTCTGGTACATTTGCTAAAAGATATAACATAAGAGAGTGGGAGAAGGGAAAAACCATTGGGAAAATCAAGAGACTGGTACTTAAATCAGAAGATATAGAAAGAATAATTATGAATATACCAGTTTAAAAGTTCGAATATTTATCCTATTTTAGCCTTTTTATTTAATCATCAAACTAATTAATGGGGGAAAACAGTAACAAGTTAAATTCAAAATTTGTACCATATGCAATAAGTTAGTAGAAAAGAGCAAAATCCTCATTTACTTAACTTCTGTTGATTTCAAGAAAAGAAACCAAGAATGAAATTGAATAGAAGTGGCTGTGAACTATTAAGAACCAAATAACCACAAAGGTTTAAAGTTATCCAGAGAATGGTCAAGGCATTCCCCTATTTATCTCCGGCATGATTTTTGACATAAAATTATTGTTTGGTTTACTGGTTCAAAGCATAGACCAAGCAAAGACCCATCATACTTGATGGTAAAAATAAATTAAATGATAAATGACAAAAGCAAAGATCCTCTCTCATGGAATGGTCATGAAAGCATCAATGAGAGGCTCAAAATTAATTATCTCGTGGGTTTAAACTATAAAGGGGTGATTGAGGAATATAATAGAATAATGAAAGAAGTACAATCCTCAAGAATTCAATCGAAAAACATAAGAAATGTCAATGTCTGATAAAAACCTCCAATGTTAAGTTAGATATGAAGTCTAACCCACAAGAGTTGACAGAATAAAACAACCTGTTCTACCATTAAACTACTGCCAACAATTTATTTTCATTCACACCAGAGAGGATAGCTTTTTATTCATAACAAGCATACCCAATAAATAGGATTTTGAAATCTCATCCAACCTAGGCAATTACCGTTGTATTATCAAGACTTTCTGAAGAAAATAGTCTAAGTGGATTTTCACACCAGATGATTCATGAAAATGAATTTTCACGGCGCATTAAGTCTAATTACCAGAACTGAATGGATGAAGTATAAGAAACAACATCTGAATTGCATATATCCAAGAAGCTAGTATGCTGGTTCCTACTATAATTGCTTACCATCATTTCCATGAGAAAAATCATTGCTCAGGCATAGTTCAGACATATCAAGTTGCACTGGCTCATCCACCTCCTGCAATTTCAGGAAAAATGTATATGAAATTTTTCACAACAGAAACTGTGAAAACCTGAAGGTTGGAAAAAAGGACTACCTTAAAAACAGTTGCATAACAAGGAGCACGGACTGTAGATGGGTGCATTAACTCTGCAAATGTCTTCCAAGTCAGATGGTTCAGAACCCGCAACATCTGGTCATAACTACCCACTGCCAGAAACTGACCACAAGGAGACCATGAGACGCTTTTAACTCCTAGTCCACTTTCATATGGTTGATACTTGTGAAGGCACCTTCCGTCAGGAGAATAGATTAGAACCTATATCAAACCATAGTAACTAAGTTTATTCTCAATTTCAGCACATCACCACTTATTGGCGCTATTCTATTGCACAGCCAGAATATTGTTTTTAAGTGACAAGCCCTAAACACTAAATAAGCAGACATAATTGCAAATGAAATGTACACAGATAAAATATAACATAAATAGTACAATAATATGAACGCAGATGCTTCTTTTCTAGTGATGGGAATGGGCTGCTTATACTCTCTCCCTGCTGCTTATTACATGCCTTGTTCTCTTGTAGTATCTTTCAGTGCTGTTATGTAGGCCTATTAATTACGTATCTCTATCAACTTGTATCTCGTGACTTATTAAATGAATATAACTCTCAGTTGTGCCAAAACAATGACCCTCTTCAAGCAAAAAAGAAAACAAAAAAGTCCAGCGGAAGCTAACATTCTTGCTTTCCTTCAACCAGTACCAGTGTTGTACCTTCTCTCCACGTGAAATCCAAGTTAATAGCATCTGCTCCCCACAAAGCTCACCATTCCACTTACTACATTCAACATGACCCTCCCAGAAAGCAGACAGAAACAGTGGAAATCAAAGTGGGGAATTTGGTTATAAAGCTACAAGACACATTTCCCCATGCATATGGCACATGATATAAGGAATGAACCACATTGCTGATGACTTATAAAGAGTGTGACTAAAAAAGCCTGTAAATATTTTATACTGACATGCTATTTATGATAAGCTCGACAATAAGATCAATTCGGGGAATTTTTTCTTAATATCAGGTTTCACCCTTCTCCCTTCCAGAATGCTATTTATTCAAATTTTAAGCACTTCACAGGAAGAGGAAAACAAAGGGTTATTACCTTGTATTCAAGTGGTGAATCCCAAACCACTACAGAACTATCATCAGGTGACCATTCAACATCAGCCAAGTCTTGAGTGTCAACAGCGAAAATGCCCATTATTTCCCACGTGTGACACGATAAAAGATTAATGTAGTCTTTACAGTCACGCCTAGTGCAGATTGCAGCGAATTTCCCATCTCGTGTGAAAGAAACTCCCCTAGAAGCATGTTTCGGCCATTGCACATGCACACAGGCCGTGTTCACCAACGACCAAACCGTTAGCTGCAACTGGAAATCCGTTATGGTCAAAATATGGCGGCTATCTGGGCTCCACCTCGCATACGCAATACCTGCAGGACCTTCATCTATCTTACATGTCCATTCTGGCTGTGCCAGAGACCAAGCTTGTATCATAGGCCTTTTATACAGACCACACAGAATATATTCAGAATCAAGGGCCCATTCAATATAGCTAATCTTGTCTATGCAAGAGAACAACTGCACAACCTGTACAACAAATATTGTTTGCTTTCCAGTTCAGACGTTGAATAGGAACCAACCTTCTTAACCCATCAGTCAAATCAAATCAAAATTGCATGATACTCCTTCCGATCCTAAACATAAGTCCTAGTTGACTTTTATGGAGAATGTTAAGAAAGCTAAATGAGGTAATTAAAATTGATTTTCCTCAATTTTTTCTCTAAACTAGTTTATTTGACTTAAAAACTAACATATCATCTGATAATATACAAAATATGTTACGATTAAGTGGTTCATTACTCAGGATTCTCAAAAAAAGTCAACTACGTCTTATATTTACGGCCAGAGGTAGTAGCAATGTGGATTAAGCAGATTCATATATTTAGAAATGGAAGGGCGAAATGCATTTCATAACATTGAAATTTGAAACTAAATCACATCACATCATCCAATTGCTAGCATAAAAAATGAACTTAACATATCGTTATATTCAAGTTAGTGTGAATTATTTTTGAATATGAGGCATAATAATAATAATAATAATAAAAAAAGAGAGAAAAGGTTGCCTTGAGGGAAAGAGTGTCGCGAATGACGAGGCGATAATCGACGGCGAGGGCAATGAAGCGAGCGTTGGGAGAGAAGGAAGAAGGGCCTGTGTGCTTGTATGAGTCGGTGAACTCCATCATTTATTTCGCTGTGACTGTGAATGAAATCACACCAAAATCTGCTACATCTCCAACTGCATACTGTTACTGTATATCGTTGGTTGTTGGCGGTGAGAATTACATTACATGTGTAACACGTTAACGATTAGGCGGTGAGAGTTTTTGAAATATGGCTAATTACCTCTATTACCTAATGGTTGAATTCACAAAATAAAATTAAATTGTCTGTTGTCCCAATTCCCAACATTTCTTTTTTTGAACTGAACTTGTCTTGTCCCAACATTTTAAACACCCAATATATGAAAGTATTGGCTCCGCTTTAAATATATATTTTCGCGGCAAAATTGTTGTTCTGAAAAAAAGCTTTCACGATACCATTTTTTTCACTTTAAATACTTTTGAGTTTTGAGACAAAATTGCTTTAGATTAAATGCTTCTTGGGCAAATTGCTCTTTGAAAAAGTTTTTAGGCAAAATTGGTAATGAAGGCACACTTTTAGGGGAAAATGCATGTCGTCAATATACATAGCAATGTTAAGTTTTTTACGGGCAATTGCATATGATTTCAATACTCTATTCTTTTCTTATGGTTTTTTAAAAATGTATTCTGAACTTGAGTTTTTTAAAACTCTCTCTTGTTTTATTTTTTCATTCCTAACATGTATAATGTTATGACATAGATAGTGAACTAACCATTTTGCTAACCTGTTTGCACTTTTGGGTCAAAAAAAGTTCACAATGTTGGCTGCATTCTAAAGTAAACTTCATGCATGTTTTTGGAACTCTGATTGTTCTTAACTTTGAAAAACTTAAAACCCAATTACTTTTTCACCCTTCTTCTGTTGATGCACAATTTAGGGGAACTATAGAATATGAATGAATAATAAAGATTTCTTTATTGATAATAAGATTGAGTACAGTAAACGGGGTCACCGGCAACGGTGGTTACAAACTAAGCGTTAATGTCTTGATCACAAAGACTAAATCCAGAATACAATGATAATCAGAGAGAGAGAGAACTCAGAGAGGAAGAGAGAGAGAAGATGATCGTAGAGAATTGCTTGTGTCCTCCTGAATGAGTTCGTGACCTTCTTATAGTTGAAGCTTCGTCTTGGTGGTTGCGGAATTGTAGGTGACCGTTATGGATAAGGGACGTTGCACGTGCTCCGAAAAAGGTGGGCGACTTCTCCGAAAAAGGTGGGCGACTAAGTCATTCCACTTTACAGCCGTTGGTGATGTTGTCCTCGACGCCCTGAGGGCGTCTATCTCGTTATTGGGCCTCTGCTAAGGCCCGGGCCCATGAAGGTGTAACGGTGTATAACATTAGTCCCCCACTTCTCAATGTTGATGTCATCACGTATTGGGAAGTAGCGGTTATCCCACGTCCAGCGGCCCAGATCTTCACTTATATTTTCCCTCTCAAATCAACGTCCCGGATTACCTCACTAAAGCAGCGCCGTTACTTAACAACGTCAGAGAGCTTGCATATACCCCTTTTTGACTGTTCATTTTCTTGTCCTCCTTTGCTAACGCTCTCTCTTCTCCATTCTTCCAAAACTCCAAAAATCTAAACTTTGATCATTTGCTCACATCGACAGGTCATTCCACTTTCTTCAAGGTATTTTCACACTAAAAATCTTATCTTTTACTCTTTAGTTTATGAGAAAACTAATAATCATGTCGTCATCTGATTCTGAGAAAACTGCCTCTGATCAATTGTATATTAGTGAAAATGCCCAGTCTAGTTCTTCTTCTTCTCCTAGTAATTCCAACATTATGATTTAGAGGATACTGAAACTTCTAGGGAAAAAACTGTAGACTTAGTAGATACGTCGAAAAAGGGGGAAAAATTATGAAAATTAGGAAACCCAAAACTTCTGGGAAATACTTGAAAATTTATGATAGTCGCTATCAAGAGTGGGTCGATGCTGGTTCTTCGCCATCAACTAGTTCTGGTAGGAATCACATCCCTAACCCTCAAATAGTGAATGCCCCCTATGCTTGTGAAACCGGGGGTTTGCCGACGTCTAGGGCCGACATCCTCAACGATGTCAAAGAAACGCTATTGAGATTTAATGAAATCTCCAAAATGCCATCAATTTATTATTTCGACCCTAGAGTACCTTTTAGGTTACCAGAAGACGGGGAAGCTCTCGACTCTTGGCCTAGTGACACAATCGCCTTGAGTTTTGAGAGTTTCCGCTACGTCAATCCTTTTCCACTCCCAAGTATAGCTTTAGAGTTGTGCGTCTTCTATGAGATTTCTCCTTCTCAACTTTCTCCTCACACCTGGCGTCTTATCGCCATGGCCGAACTGATGCACCATGAATTAGGAATCGAATTAGATATGTTTGATATTTTTGGTTCCTACAAACTTCAAGAGATCAGGAAAGGCGTTTATTCTTTCAAACATGCCCAAGAAGGGTTGCCGTCTTGGACACATGGGTCATTACCTAACGATCGCGAATGGGATGCGCGATTCGTTATGGTACCCTTTCAAGCTGTCGCTCAGGAAGACTTTGTGTCTCCTACATGGCGTCGCTTAAGTAAGTTAACGTCTCTCCAATGTTTATCATAGTTCTCAATTTAGCTGATCTTATAATGCTATATCTGTCTTGCAGGTCTTTACGAGTTGAGAACTCCTCCTCGTACTAATCCCGATACTAAAAAGAAAATCAAAATGATTCTCCAACTTTCAGCTGAAAAGAGGAAGTTTTCTGCTATGATGGATAGTAAGTAACATAAAATCTCAACTAGCATTGTTCTCTATTATCTTTGTATTATTTATCTTCTAACTATTTCGTTTACTAGGAAAAAAGGTCATTCCCAAGGCGTCAGAACAAAAGTTTGATCGCGAAGCCCTTAATAAGGCCAGGGCTGAGCGACTTGAAAAACTTAAAGCCAAAAGAGGTGAATATGACACCGAGGCGAGAAAGGAAGGTCATGACCCTCGGGACGCTCCTCCTCCAGACCCAGAGACAACTATAATTCCTTCTCCTCAATCCAAAAAGGGTGAAAAGCAAGCGTCGCCCAAGAAGACTAAGGCTGCTCCTTCGACAGGAAAGAGGCCTAGTGAAGCCCTTTCAGAGGAGCCTGTCACCAAAAAGTCTAAGAATATGAAGTCATCCAAATCTGCCAAGGGGAAAAGCGGCAAAGAAGAATCTAATGAAGTGGTTCTCACTTTCCCACCTAACTCTGCGCTTAGGAACAAGGACGGTTGGGATGGTGTCTACTCAGAATTAAATAAATTGGAGTTCGAGTATGACAAGGCGGCCATGGAGTCCTTAGGGAGGAAGGCGTCTTTCGAAAAGGCTATTCGCCATCAGATGAAGGTATGTCAATCGAATTTCATAAATATCCTCTCACTTGTTTAATGTTAATTACTAATAAAAATCTTTATTTTCTATCACTTCTAGTCTCTGCAAGTTCTTCTGCATCATGTCAATGATAGTGACGAGGACATGGCGTCTGTGATTGCTCAAAGGGATGCGGCTCTAGCCAACAAAGAGAAGATCTTGTCAGATCTAAAATCCGCCCTCGCATTCAAAAAACAAGCTCATGAAGACAGAAGAAGGGCGGAAGAATTAATGAAACAATCAGACAAAAAGCGAGAAGAGTTGAAGGCTGCCATTAAAGCGCTAAAAATGGAGCATCATACAGACGTTGAGAAGCTCAAGGACTTTGTCAACCAGGCTCGAGCTGAAGTGTCTGCCAAAGATGAAGAAATCATGGCCCTGACATCGGCTAAAGACAAGTTGACAGCTGCCTACAAACAACTGGAGAAAGACATGGGCGACATGGAAGAGAATTATAAGACTCATCTGATCGAGATTGACGCCCGTACTCGCATGGAGCTCATGAAAGAGTACAAGACCGGCGACCACTTGAACTGGAAGCCCGATGAAGTCATTGAAGAATATTATATGCTTTTTCCTGATGCAACTCACCTAGAAAAGGGGCCAGCCATCGATTCATCTACTGAAGATAACCAAACTATTAATGAAATGAGGGTGCAGGGCGACAATCAAGCTAGGGAGGAGCAGGGTGGCGGTGACGCCTAGATCACTTAACTTAGTTTTCTGTAGCTAAGTCTTTTAGAACAATAGTAACATATGATTTGTACTCAAACATTTCTATGTATTTCAAAGTACCTGTATCCTTGTGTTCAAGTCATGTCATATATTCCCATGGCGTTTGCTCTTATGGTCTCGACGTCCTTTTCGAGCGTCCACACCTTCCACAGGTGTGAGCAACACCCTAACAAAAAATTCAACTAATCATTAACATAATCGATCAAGTCCAAAATTTCAAATAGGATATTGAACATTGGTATTTCGTACCTTAATCAAACGTTAGCGACCCTGCCAAGGGATTATCAAACATTAGTCTAACGTTGTCTATCAATCAATCAAATAAGAATAACTCAAAATAATTCAGGTAATATATACCTTTTTCAAATCAACTTGTCATCCATTAATCATTGAGTTACTCAAAGTATCTCATCAGCCTCCCAGGGCGTCATGTCATCATACCGTCTTGGCGTCGTCTTATCATCAAGTTCTTTTAGCGTCAATTCATCACATTATCTGGGAATTGACATCTCATAACAAAACAACTCAGAGAATAGGGTTAAGTAGCATCAGATTATCACGACCACAGCTAAATATATCATCAGACACTAGGTCTTCTAGCTGGGCTCGTCGCCTATAGGCGTTTCTCATCATTTGCATTCTTTCTCAAATAATCGTGTCAGTATCATCGTTCTTTAAATCAAATAATCAAATAACTTAGAAATAATACCTCTTGAGATGGATGGCGTTCCAACTCCTGGGGACGTCTTTACCATGGACGTCAATCAACTTATAAGCACCAGGACCAGTGATTTCGACCACCTTATAAGGACCTTCATATGAAGCATTTAACTTTCCATCTTTATGCTCAGGTGTATTAGGAAAGATTTTTCGAAGAACCCAATCTCCTACTTGGAAATGGCGCTCCTTTACACCTTTGTTCCAAAATTTTGTCGCCCTTTGTTGATAGGCGGCAATTCTAACAAGAGCTTGTTCCCTACGTTCGTCTAGCAAGTCTAAGTCTTGGGCTAAATGTTCATTGTTAGATTCTTCTCTAGTCCATTGTCTCCTTAAAGATGGAATTCCTACCTCTACTGGTATCATAGCTTCAGATCCATAAACTAGAGAGAAAGGCGTTTCCCCAGTTGACGTCCTAGACGTCGTTCGGTACGCCCATAAGACGGCGGGCAACTCTTCAGCCCACCTGCCTTTAGCTTTATCTAACCTCTTTTTCAAAGATGTAACTATGGTTTTGTTGCTAGCTTCAGCCTGCCCGTTTGATTGTGGATTTCTAGGGGTGAAAAACTTAAGCTTAATATGCCACTTATCACAAAATTTTCTAAATTTTCTTCCTATAAACTGAGATCCATTATCACATACAATTTCCTGGGGCAGACCAAATCTACATACTATATTCTTCCAAACAAAATCAATTACCTGGGGTTCTTGTACCTGGCTCAGGGCGACGGCTTCTACCCATTTGGTGAAGTAATCTGTGGCAACCAACAAGAAGACTTGTCGTCCAGGTGCTGGGGTGAACTTGCCTACAATATCCATTCCCCATTTAAGGAAAGGCCACGACGGCACTATTACATGCAGCTGTTCAGGGGGTTGTCTTGCCACGGTGCAAAATTTTTGGCATCGTTCACATTTAGTCACCATATTTACTGCATCTTTTTGCAAAGTCGGCCAGAAATAACCTGCTCTAGTTACCTTCCTTATCAATGATCGACTTCCACTATGGTCTCCACAATCACCTTCGTGAATTTCCCTTAATACATAGTTTGCCTCAGATGGAGAGACACATTTCAACAAGGGTCCACCAGTGAAAGTACGTCTATAAAGATCGTCGCCTATAGTAGTAAATCTAGCAGCTCTAACAACTATTCGTCGCGCTTCATTTTTATCTGAAGGCAATATACCCTGCAACAGATATGAAAGCAAAGGGGATCGCCAGTCCCATGTCAAACTGTTATTCAATACAATTCGGTTATTTACCTCGATCGCCGGTGTTTTCAGATAAAACAATGAGATTTGTTTTGTCTCTGCAACTTCTATGGAAGATCCAATGTTGGCAAGGGCGTCAGCCTTCCGATTGTCTTCTCTGCCTATTTGGGTGATCCTCAGGGCGTCGAATCGCGTGGTCAAATCAGACACTACATCCAGATATTTCTTCATTCTTTGGTCTTTTGCCTGATAAGAACCATTGATTTGTTTTGATACTAACTGTAAGTCACTTTTTACTTCCAGAACTTTGGCACCCAATTCTGATGCTAGCTTAAGTCCGGCTATGAGGGCTTCATATTCAGCTTCATTATTCGTCGCCTTGAAACCACATCTTATCGCCTGGACAATTTGTTCACCATCGGGGGTTTCAAGTGCGATACCTAGTCCACTTCCTTTCACATTGGAAGATCCATCTACGTGGAAGGTCCAAGGCGACAAGTTCACTTGTTTCTTAATAGAAAAAGATTCATGGTTAGCTGTTACCTGAAGGTTGGGACTAAATTCTGCCAGAAAGTCGGCTAGGATTTGTGATTTGATGGCTGTTCTTGGGGCATAAGAGATATCAAATTCGCTCAGCTCAATCGCCCATTTCACCAATCTCCCAGACAAGTCAGGCTTGTGGAGGATGTTCCGCAAAGGGTAGGTCGTGACGACCACAATTGGGTGGCATTGAAAATACGGCCTCAACTTCTTGGAAGACGCTACTAGGGCCAAAACAAGTTTTTCCATTGTCGAATATCGCGTCTCCGTATCTAACAAAGTTCTGCTAACATAATATACTGGGCTCTGTCGCCTATCTTCTTCCCTAACAAGCACTGAACTCACAGCATTAGAGGCAACAGACAAGTATAAATACAAGGTTTCACCTGGACTTGGCTTAGAAAGCAAAGGGGGGCTCGTGAGATATTCCTTCAAGTCCTGAAGTGCCTTTTCAGCGGCGTCATTCCATACAAACTCCTTATTCTTCTTCAATATATCAAAGAATGGTTGGCATTTTTCAGAGGACTTAGATATAAATCTGGTCAGAGCAGCTATCTTGTCCGTCAGGCGCTGGACGTCCTTCACACACCTGGGCGACGGGATGTCTAACACAGCTTTGATTTGTGATGGGTTTGCTTCAATTCCTCTCTTTGACACCAAGTATCCCAAAAACTTGCCAGACTGCACCCCGAAAGTGCATTTTTCGGGGTTGAGTTTCATGTTATACCTTCTCAAAAGATCAAACGTCTGCTGCAAATGGTTAATATGATCTTCCGCTTTCAAGGACTTGACTAACATGTCGTCTATGTAAACTTCCATCGTCTTCCCAAGCTGGGCGGCAAACATGCGATTGACTAATCTTTGGTATGTAGCACCAGCGTTTTTCAACCCAAAAGGCATTACCTTATAACAATAGGTTCCACGATCTGTGATAAACGACGTCTTCTCCTGGTCGTTTGGATGCATCAATATCTGATTGTACCCGGAGAAGGAGTCCATAAAACTTAACAATTCATGGCCTGATGTTGCGTCTACTAGGCTGTCGATATGTGGCAGTGGAAAAGAATCTTTCGGACAAGCTTTATTCAAATCGGTGAAATCAATGCATACTCGGTGCTTACCATTTTTCTTTGGGATGACCACAACATTAGCAAGCCAATCTGGATACTTTACCTCTCTAATAGACCCAATTTTCAATAATTTCTGAACCTCTTCATTAACAATTCTATTCTGCTCTAGTGCAAATTTCCGTCTTTTCTGTCTGACCGGCTTGAATGTGGGGTCGACGTTCAGTTGGTGTTCAATGACGTCCGGGCTTATACCTGTCATATCATCATAGGACCAAACAAAACAATCCAGGTTATTTGTTAGAAAAGAGATTAGCTCCCTTCTTACCTCAGGAGCTAGGTCCATTCCTATGGACAAGAGTTTTTCAGGATTTTCAGGATCTAAAATTAATTTTTCTAAATTATCGTCTTCTTCCTTTGTCGCCCTGTCCATAGGAATGAACGCCTGTAGTTGCTATGCTGATGAAGGAGATTGCTCCAAGCCCTTCAGCGCTGCTTGGTAACATTCTCTTGCCATCCTTTGATCGCCTTTGATCTCTCTGACACCCCAAGGTGTAGAGAACTTTATCGCTTGGTGTAACGTCGAGGGGACTGCCTTCATCTCATGGATCCATGGACGTCCTAACAAAGCGTTATACGTGGATGGGCAGTCCATCACCTGAAACTTGACTAAAGCATTAATGCCGACAGCAAAAGTCATCAATGAAATTCCTCCAATCGTCCTGTCTGGCGTTCCATTCCCAAACACCAAGACAGTTGGAGCCTTAATTATTTGGGATTCTAATTGTAACTCTTTGACAGTTTGAAGGTAAATAATATTAACGGAGCTACCAGCATCTACTAATATTCTTTTGGTCAAACAATTGGCAATAAGTAAAGATATTACCAGGGTGTCGTCGTGCAGCTGGACGTTTTGAATATCAGTGTCGTTGAAGGTTATTGGACCTTCAACAGCCTGATCGTTACTTACATTGTTAGCAATCCACTCTACCTCTTTTGGTAAAGATCTGACATGCCTTTTTGCAGCGGAATAGGATATCCCGCTTATTGCTGACCCCCCGATGATTGTATTAATCGTTCTGACGGCCTGTGGGGGCTGAGCTGGGGCGTTCTGCCTCTGCTCTCTGCCTGCATTGTTAGTAGCATTATTCTTAAGAAGGTGTTGCAAGTTACCGTGTTTAAGTTGGAAGGTTATTTCTTTTCTAAACCTCCAACAATCTTCTGTTCGATGGCCGACATCTTTGTGGTAGTCACAGTATCTGGTGGCGTCTCTCTCATTGATAGGCGTCGTCATAGGTTTAGGCCATTTCACCCTATCCATCTTTTCAAGTGCACTTACCATTTCGGCTGGTCCAATGGACATGTTGAATTCTTCATATCTAGGAGGGGGTGGATCCCTTCTCTGTTTGTCGCCCTGTTCATTATTGTTAGTGTAAGGGTGAAAACGAAAATTTCTACCTCGTTGCCGTTTAGAACTGCGATCTGTGGATCCCAAGTTGTTTTGTTGTTGATTAGCAGGTTTATCTGCGTTTGTAGCAGTCGTTGAGTTTGCGGGGAGATTGGTCGTTGCCAGTCCTTGATTCATTTTAATGGCATGGTTTCTACTGGCGTCGTCCTCTTGAAGATTGATATGGGACCACGTGTAAGACTGGACTTCTGCCCAAGTCGTTACTCGTTTCAACACTAGCTCTTGATAGAGGCCACATGTGGGCGGCAATGCTCTTCTAAATGCCTGCACAGCGATGTTAGGATCACAATTTGGGATACTTACCATCTCTGCCGTGAACCTCTTCAAAAGATCTCTGTATGATTCGTCTGGCCTCATGACGATTCGATATAGGTCGTCCGACGTCTTGACCATGACTCTGCTGCTTGCAAATTGTTCAACAAAAATGTCAGTTAAATGACTAAATGAAGTTATTTTACCTTGAGGGAGATTGGTCCACCACATCAGGGCGGGGCCAATCAAGCTTATCCCGAACCCACGACACATAGCTGCATGTCGTTTATCGGCCGGGAGAACTGCTGCTAGCATAATCTGCCTGTATTGGGCTAAATGTTGATCCGGATCCGACTTTCCATCATATTTGGGCATAGTTGGAAAAACAAATCTCTCAGGTAAGTCCGCGGATGCTATGTCGTCTATGAAGGGCGACTCTGAATAACTTCCTATGCGCGCTGCATCAAGGGGCCTCTGGACACCTGGAATTTCGTACATCTTTCTCCTTAGTTCAGCAACCTCCTTCTCCATTCGGAGAGCAAAAGAAAGGATCTCATCGTCTTTCTTCTGTCCTCCATGTGCATGACTGTGAGGGATTTTTGCCTGTGACCTCTGAGCAGACTGCTGTTCGCCTTGATCGCGACTATCATACGTCTGAGAGTCATCATATCCTTCTTCATCCTCACGACCTGCATCATCATAATTAGCATCATTATTACCATTATTATCGATATTCTTACCTCGATTACCTTTGTCGCCATTGGGATTCCTCTCAGGGTCATTAGGATTAGGAACTTGGCGAATCTCCTTCTCAGGTCCAGCTTGCCTTTTCTTGGATTTCTTGGCTTCTAAGCCTGCTAGGTGTGTCTTTAACGCATTATTTTCTTCCTCCAAACGTTTCATCCTCTCAGATTGGATTCCTGCAGATTGTTCTAGGCGTTTCATTTGTTCAGACTGAGAGGTCAAAGCTTCTAGGACTTTTTGGAGGTCAGTGGAAGGGCTGGATGGCTTAGAAACGATTTTTGGTTGCTGTTCCATCTTAAAATCTCAACCGCTCAATCAGAGAACGTGAAGCTTTTAAAATAATGTTGTCGGAGTCCCCACGGTCGGCGCCAAAATGTCGATGCACAATTTAGGGGAACTATAGAATATGAATGAATAATAAAGATTTCTTTATTGATAATAAGATTGAGTACAGTAAACGGGGTCACCGGCAACGGTGGTTACAAACTAGGCGTTAATGCCTTGATCACAAAGACTAAATCCAGAATACAATGATAATCAGAGAGAGAGAGAACTCAGAGAGGAAGAGAGAGAGAAGATGATCGCAGAGAATTGCTTGTGTCCTCCTGAATGAGTTCGTGGCCTTCTTATAGTTGAAGCTTCGTCTTGGTGGTTGCGGAATTGTAGGCGACCGTTATGGATAAGGGACGTTACACGTGCTCCGAAAAAGGTGGGCGACTTCTCCGAAAAAGGTGGGCGACTAAGTCATTCCACTTTACAGCCGTTGGTGATGTTGTCCTCGACGCCCTGAGGGCGTCTATCTCGTTATTGGGCCTCTGCTAAGGCCCAGGCCCATTAAGGTATAACGGTGTATAACATTCTTTCCCAAGTGTTTGGATGTGTTGGAGCTTTGAGCTTGTCAAAGCATGAGCATGCCTCCAAACTAAAAAATTGTTGACACACACACACACACATATATATATGTCATAAATCCGTCAACAAAATTTCATCCCATTTGTAAACTTTGAACCTCATTATGCAAACTTCTTATTAATTGTACTAACATTCATATACACAAGCGTGAGTGAATTTAGATTTTAATTCAGTGCTCATCTGATCACCTTCTCATCACCACAAATAAGCATATGGTTGTCCCCATTAGAAGAGAGGTTTTTGGGCCCACCATGTGCTAATGTTTTATGTGTATTTGTGGTGATGAGAAAATGATGAACAATATGAGTGATGAGTAGAGATCCAATTGACACCTCATCTTTTACCAAACCATTATTGGGGCTCATTGGGCTCAATCTACAACAACATTTCAGCCCATTCAAGACACATCATCCCCCAAATCTCACTCATCTCCCCTTCACATCATACACACACTGATACACCCAAAACGCAAAACCCTAAATTTCCATTAATCCTTCATCCTCACCAAAATTCTCATCTTCTTTGAATTTTGAATCCTCTGTAACAATTTAGCTTCTTGAACCCCTTGTTTTCTCCACTCAATTTTCTCTAATTCCATAAATGGACAACATTGTAGAAGACGATTCAACGTACCCTAGAAAACCCTACCATTCTTCAAATCGCCCAAACTATCCCCATCATCATCATCGACAAGCACCGTATCATCTTCATCATCATAATCGCCAAGTGATGAGTAATCGATACGAAGAGGAGGCTGAAGAGGACGAAGAAATGGAAGAATATGATGTAGTAGGAAATGACATGGAAGATGATGATGATGATGAAGAAGAAGAAGATATCGTTGCTGTGAATGGCTATGGAGCTATGAATGTTGATAGCGAAGAGGAAGAGTTAGAGAGAAACGTGAAAAAAAGGAAATTGAGGAGTTTGACACGTGGCAATAGAAGCCCTGTGGATGAATTCAGTGAGCATGCGACATTTGTGTTGCTTGAGGTTTGGGGGGACAAGTTTTTGCAACTTGGGAGGAAGAGTTTGAGGTCTGAGGATTGGAATGACGTGGCAGAGAAGTTTTCTGAGGAGGTGAAAGTGGAGAGGAGTGTGGAACAGTGTAGGAGTATGTTGGATAGGTTGAAGAGAAGGTATAAGAAAGAGAAGAGTAGGATTGATGAGATGGGGTTGAGTTCTAGTAAGTGGGCTTATTATAAGAAGATGGATATGTTGATGGCTTCATCAGTGAGGCAAGAGTATGGGCTTTCGTGTGGGATGGATTCGGGGGAGTATGTGTTTATGAACACGAGGGTGTATTTGGATCGGTCGAATGGGTTGGATGAGATGAGGGATAGTCCTGGGGAGTCTGAGACTTCTGAGGATGATTCAGATGGGCTGCCACCTAGGAGGGGTATGGGTAGGGGTGTTGATGATGGCGGCGGCGGCGGGGGAGAGTCGTTTAGGGAGTTGGCGGATTCGATTCAGAAATTTGGCAAGATTTATGAGAAGATTGAGAATCGGAAGAGGCGGCAGATGATGGAGTTGGAGAGGATGAGGTTGGATTTTAATAGGGAGTTGGAGTTGCAGAAGAAGCAGATTTTGGAAAGGGCTCAGGCTCAGATTGCTAACCTGCAAGAAGGAGATGAGGACGATTCGGATACTTCTACAGAGAATGCCAGTGAATGATGGTGGGTTGGTTGCTGTTAGGCTATCTTGCTTGCACTTTGAATTGCTTATTGAGTGTGGATACTTTAGCCTTGTGTGTTTTGTTACTTGCAATTCAATATGCTGATTAGTGTGATTGTGACATTTACAAGGTCACATCTAGGATGCTGAATGAAATAGATTGTTGACTCTATTTGTTATTAAAATTCTAAAACTGGGGCGTTGATCTTGTCATGTCACAATTTTGGCACGTTTTTATGAGTATGATAGGATCCCACGTTAGTTCTAGTTAGTCAGTGTTTATTATTCTGCCATGTGGTAGTTTATTTTATTGTTGTGTTAGTTAATGTATTTGAATGTTTGAGTCAGTTATTGTATTGTATTTAAATTTAAATTATGGTGTCCGTTATGTTGTCATGTAAGGTCTAATATCTATAGACCCATTGTACAATTGTTGGATATGAATGAAAAATTGATTTAAGATGTAGGAGATTGTTCCTCTCTTCCCTACAACTTGAGTCTGGTTCTAGTGTCCTTCCCCCTCTAGAATTAGATTATGATTCTAGAGTTTCTCTCCCTTCTCTTCTCTTTTCTCTTCCCTTCTCCCATTTATGTTTCATTTTCATTCGATTTTATCAGAGTACATGTTAAATCTTTCATAATACTTCATATATGGGAGCAAGGCATTCTCTTAAGAACAATATTTTCTTTGTGTTATTAAGATTTAGTTGATAAGGCACAATGGCATTGTTCTATTTATATTATACTACTAATCCACCTAGTATGATAAGGTTTGTTGTTGGTGAGGCTGAGTGCTCAGTCTTCTTCTACCTTGTCAATGCTATCCTTATAGTAGTTGGTTTACATGGCTTTTAGCTCGTTTCGTTTACTGCTTTCAGTGGACTGACCTAAGCTTATAAGAAGTGAGGTATGTATTGAGGATTTGACATGTTTAGTAGCACGTTCAATAACTAAAGTGTTGTCAAAACTGGAATTGTGCTTGGATTAGTGATTAGAGTGATGGAATGGTTCTTTTTTTTTTTTTGGTTAATCACCGCCCGGTTTTATCCGGACTCGAGGGATAGGAGTGTTGCCCACATAGGCAAGATTGTCCCCTCTCCCAATGAGAGCGCTTCCCGGGATTCGAACATGCGTTCTCATCCTTACGGGGGTTGTAGCCCACTTACCAGCTCAACCAACTACCCATTGGTGGAATGGTTCTTTATACATGGTATGGAATGTCAAACAAATTCCAGAGGCAGACTAGTCTTGTTGACAAAAACAAAAAAGATTTAATACTCCTCAAAAGGGGAAGTTCCTAGCTTCTTTGCTGCATAATTTATTTTTCTTTCATTGACTGGGATATGTAAATGCTCTCCTAAAATAAAAGTTATTTGAGTGTGTGTCTTTGTTTACCCTGCCTGCTATGTTCTAAGCCGTAGTACTGCTAAGGAAGTAACTTCCCATAACATTATAACTTGGTCTTAAAATGTGAAAGAATTTTTCTAAGTTTGTTCTTAGGAGAGCCCATCATTCTAAACAACTTCACCAGTCTAATGCATCACATGAGAGGGTGAGTAGTTGATAAGATCCTTGTTTAGATTCAAGATGTTTCCTGTTTTATTTTCGGTTTGTCAATACCATAAGTTCCTTGTTTGGATTCAATGGTGATATTCTTTTTCATGTCTATTTACATGTATGATTTTTTAAGTGCAATAGTGCAAGATATCTATCTGAGCGCTCAAAACTACATTGAATGGAATTGACATTGATTTTACAGGTATTTCATTCATTTTCCTGTCTTCGCCTTTTAGGAGTTGGAATCACACCAAAGGTGGTATGTGTTCAGTGCAACATTATAGGATGATAAGACCGTCTTCAAGTGAAACTGAAAGTGTGTGTGACCTTCAAGGTTTTAACCATCTGTATATATTCCGACGATTAGGAAGTGTTTTCACGTTTTTTTTAAATATTTTTTGCACTGTTATGAGGAACAGGGTAGCCTCTGATTTTTAGTCATATGTTGTATCATTAAGAAATCGGTAGCTAAAGCTTTATGATTTGCCAAATTACACTCATTGCCCCTGAATTTTGATGTAACCACGTCTTGACTTCACTTGGAATTGCTTCTCATTTTCCGGCCAAAAAAAATTGCTTCTCATTTGCCTGGATGGACAAACCTCTCTCCATGTTATGCATATTTCTTATGGATGTCTTACGCGCGTTGGATTTATTGATGAGTATACATGGATACGATGTCTGTTCTTATCATATATTCCTATCATGGATAATTTTAGAACTGCTTATTAACTACTATAACACTTAGTTAGAACTATGTATTATTTTAATTAATTAATGTCATTTTGTCTTAATATACTCCCTCCGTTCCTAAATATAAGACCTAGATAACTTTTTTTTGGAAAGATTAAGGTTGCGAAATAGGTTATTAAATCATGACATATTTGATATCTTTTTAGATTATCCATTAGCTTATAGGTAAAATAAACTAGTCTAAGAGAGAAAATTAGGTAAATCAATTTATAATTTACTTATTTTTTGCTTTTTTTAGGACTTTTTCAAAAAAGACATCTAGGTCCTATATTTAGGAACGGAGGGAGTATAAAAAAGTACTAGATGACTAGAACAGATAGAGATCTCTCGTCATACTTGCTATTTCTTAGGGATCTTAGTGTGTTCCATTTGAAACTGTGAATAGTTTCTTGGATTGGAAATGTTGCTTTCTTTTGTTCACATCCTCTACAATCAATCTATCATAAGAAATATTATGAAAAATCGCATAAGTGAGAATGACTTTAGAGTATTGGATCTTTGTGAATCAAAATTTGTCAAGTACTTCTTTTTTGTATAACAAAAATTTGTCAAGTACTTATCAAGTGCTTCTTACCAATAAATTTTTTTATGAATGGCTTTTCTCAATTTTCCCTGTGAGCAATAGATCACTTCAAAATCAGCACCATTGGTGTCGCCTTTCATATTTGCAACTTATCTTTTTTTTTCTTTTACCAAATTTGCAACTTGTCTTTCAATCTTGTATGGAGTAACTAAAACCGGAAGGACAATTCAATAGTGCTATGTGAATAGGTTAGGTTTATTGTTTATGTGTATTGTATAACGTCATTATGCTATATCAAAAATCAAATTTAAATATAAGATTACTTTCTCTAATTTGATTAAATTAAGGATGTTAGTGAAATTAGTTATTAGTATATGCTATTATTAATCTACCCTAAACATATACATTTATAATTATCCTCACTCTTCCTCTCTTGTTTGCTTATTATATATAAGCATTATTAGAGTTTATTTGAGAAAAAAGATTGGAAAAATTAGAAAGTGTGTTATATTTAGGAACAAATTGAAATTTAGAAGTGATACTATTTAAGAACAGAGATACTATTAATCAAAAGCTTACATCAAAAAATTTATTAACTGTTTTTTGGGTTCTTTTTCCTCTTTTTTATGCTCATGGTATCCCTTAACCCGATAGTTCAATGACTTATCCGCTACGTATTTGAGCTCCATCTGAAGGTTTGTCGCTGGCCAATGCCTTGCTGTATAGACAAGGCAGAAATAAAACCTGTGACACTTTCATGTTTCATGTTATAATTGTAGATCCTTCTGTTGTTACCGTGAAAGGCAGGAGTCTTTGTTTTTTACAATTTTAATAGTTTTGATAATTTATCATGGCATTTAAAAATAACACTTTGAATTAAAAATTATTTTATGAACTTTTAAATACTCAAAATATAAAATTAAAAGCAGTTAAAACATAAAATACTTACAAAATTCTAAAATATTTATTTGACCATATATTTTAAAAATAAAAGGTATTAGAAATATAAATACTTTTTTTTAACTTAATTTAAATACTTTAAAAAGCGCAGACAATATATATTTGATCAAGTAATTTTTAAAATTTAAGGTATAATACACTCAAAATACGTGTGAAATACTCAGAGTGTTACTTTTTTACATTGCATTATATGTTATATAAAAAAATACAGTACCCTTCTTTGATGCATTAAAAATATAGTTCTTTTAAGGGATTAAATACCTAGAAATTTATGTGAGGAGCTATCAACATGTGAAAGTTCTTTATCTTAAATACCGCATAAGTATTTCTTTTCGTAGTCTTTTCAACCAAATTTAACATACAAATAAAATATATGTTTGTCAAATCAGATTAAATCTTTGTTGGATAGGTGAAGATGTGGTTTAAATTAAGTTCTCAAATGATGTGAAAATTTGTGACAATTAGAAGCATCCGACAGTTTTAATTATGCATCTTAAATAATCTGTAAATATTTTTCTGAAAGCATTATTCCGTAGCTTTTGTCCATTATGTGTTATGCTAGTGAATACACTTAACCTCCATGCATTAAAAAAAATTTCTAGTACTCATAGCTACTTAGGTAAAACTTCCTAAGTATTTAACCTCCAAAAAGTTATCCCTTTTAATTAAACATCTTGAACTTTAACCTCACTCCTAATTATAAGATTTGTTACTACCATAAATTATCCCTGTTAATTCTTCTCAATATTAAATATGCAAGAGAGGATATAGGAATTGAAGGTAGATAGTTATGGTGTTCAAATAATATCAATTGATTTTAACTGACTTAACTAATATAATTAATTTAAATAAATTAGGAAAATAAGTTTTATAAGGAGCATTTAGGAACGGATGGAGTATGACAAAAAAATCCATGAACTTAAGTGATAACTTTAAGGGTAGGGAAGTTGATGACTTGATAGTCAAAACATAAACATTAGATGATTACTTTAACCTGAAGTTAATCAATTTTGTCATCACCGATTCCTCCCAAAACTGATCGGAAAATTATAAAGGATATTTGAACCGTGGTAGAAAATTGTTTTGATCTAGCACTTCAAGGATTGTGGTCAGCTTCTTTCTTATGCACAAGATCCTATTACTTAAATTTTTGAAGGCAGAAGAGAAATATAATATGATCAAACATTTAGAAGAGGAAAAAATTACTGAAAACTCATAACACTCTAATATTAAACGAAGGGATATTGCAAACACCAATTCAACCTGAATTTCTAACTAAATGAAGGCCTGCTAATATTAGGGAGGGGATTTGCTACATGACAAAGACATCATCATGATCTTTTAGAAAAAGTCATGGGATTATTGATAAAGTAGTCATGAAATGTTATCATGTCATACAAGAAAGTATGACATGGAATCTTATGACTCTTTTAAAAAGTAAAATAAAACAAGCCATGTTACATGTTATCATTAAAGACTCAGTTTATTATTGCTAAATAATAGGCTGAGGGGAGAGGTGGCAGCAGATCAACGATCACCCTTGTAGATGGGCTCATGGTCAGGCCATATTATTATGTATTATTGTGGTCAGATTTTAAAATATATTTGTAAAAATAATCTTTATGCTTTAAGAAATCAAAATGATTCCACCGCCTGCTAGTGCCAAAGCCAATTGTACACGAACAATTTTGAAGCTGTTTAAGAGAGGAGTAGAATGGAAGAACCACGCAACAATGCATAGCACAAGAATATCGGTACACACAAACACATACATTATGATCATCATCGATAATTTCCATTTTTTTAACAATGATCAAGGTATCCCCATCTGACATGTGAGAGATTAATCTTCCACTAATTGTAAGCACCTTAAAGAGTGAATTAAGTCGCCTAAGAAATTTAATACTTCTTCATATTGAAACTTTAACTATTGGTTTAGGTTGAATGAATACTTGTCACTCAATCACACACCACATAATTCAATATTTTTGTTTTCCACCAAGGAAATATTTCAAAACATTACATTGTAAAAGTACTTAATATAAATGTGTTGACATTTTACTCTACCTAAAACAATTACATAATTACATGCACCGATATAGACTTTTTACTAGTTGCCTGATCTAAGCGAAGTCCTAAGCTCACACCACATACAAAACAACGAATCGAAAGCATCGTCGTCAAAAGTATGACAATCTTTTATTCTCGCCACAGACAATAATGTCTTGAACCACTCTTCATGAAGAGTTGAGAAATTCGATCTCAGTTCACTTGATCGAAAACTTCTTCCAATATATTTCTTCATCTTTTGGCTAGCCTTTGAAGCAATATCAACTATATTTTCTGAGATCCCAGCCATTTGAGCCACTTGCAATCCATAGCTCTCAGGGGACGCCCCAGAGGCAAGCCGATATAGGAAGACTAGCTCCTTTCTCGAATGGCCATCGGATTCTGACTGAAAAGCACAGGCCATGTGCTGCAGCATAACGTGTGGATGAGAGGCAAACTCTTTTGTGAGAGGATGGTAGTGAGTGGCAAACAGTAAACGACAGTTGACCTTTTCCACCAGATGACGGAATACCTAGACAAGAATAATGACACGTTATAAGTCAATCGTTGAAGCATTGTCAAGAACATCTTAAGCTTAACATGTGATCATTTATAGAATTGAATCTGAGTTACCAGCGAAAGAAAATGCATGCAGTTAAAAGAAGAAACTTACTGAATATGCTATTGCATAGCCATCATAAGTACTAGTTCCCCGACCCAATTCGTCAAGAATGACCAGAGAATCTTGAGTTGCACTCTGAAGAACTTGTGCAGTTTCTGTGCACTCAATGAAGAAGGTGCCTGAAAACAAAAGTAAGCAATGTTATTAGCAATCCTTCAGGTCTAGAGACAAACAGTAGCTATGCACAAGCCAACATCTAAATTTAAAAAATCCAGAAGTCGTTTTCACAAAAAAAAAAAAAAAATCCAATGTATACTACCTTCGTTCCTAAATATAAAAGTTAATTACCTAATTTGATTAGATTAACGATGTTAGTTAAATTAGTTGAAATCACAAGATAAAACCAAAAAACTCCTAAGTCCTAACTATCTATTTTTATTCCTATCCCCTCTGGCTCATTTATAATTGAAGAGCATCAATAAGGATACTTTAGGAAGAAATTTTGGGAAAATAGATTGAGTTCTTAAATTTAAGAACAAAGTCCTCTCTCCAAATAACTTGAATTTAGGAACAGAGGGAGTACCATGCAAGTTTAATGCAATCAGAAAAATCACAACTCAACTAATATTATACTACCTCCGGTCCTAAATATAAGATCTAATTGACTTGTTTTTGGAGAAGTTAAGGTTGCGAAATAGGCTATTAAATCATGACATATTTGATATATCTTTAGATTATACATTAGTTTATAGGTAAAATAAACTAATCTAAGGGAAAAAATTAGGTAAATCAATTTATAATTAACTTATTTTGCTTTTTTATAGGATTTTCTAAAAAAGTCAATTAGGTCTTATATTTAGGACCGGAGGAAGTATGTTATGTTAGAGAAAGAAGATAATTTTTCTAATTTAAATGTTAGCTATCTAAGTTATATTCACAAGTTCTCAACATATATTTGGCCATAGCAAGTCCTATCCCAACTAGCAAGCCACCATTAATATGTGAGTTTATCAGGGCTACCAGTTAACTGTTGGTGGGTGTTCCATTCCTAAAGCCAATGCCAATTAAGTGTCAGAAATATCAGGGCTTATAGAAAGTTGGGCAAATTTTTGCTGCAGTGAAGTAAATTACAATTGCATAATGAAAATAGTCACATTATTGATAAAGCACACTTTTATAATGTAGAGTACATACTCTCGCCAGTCATGATTCTATCAGTGGCTCCAAGTCTTGTGAAGATGATATCCACAACTGAAAGATCGCAGCTTTCACAAGGCACGTAACAACCTAGCTGCAATGACATTGGAGACAGATCTATCATAAAAAAGAATCTTACTATACAGCATAATATGTCTGACAGTATGAGATCAAAACTGAAGGAAATGCATGATATTTTCCCTTGGGGATCCTAAATTGACTACCCAAAGTCTTTTATTTTTTTGGACACCACCCAAAGTCTCTTAAAAAGGTGATATTATGTTATGTAAGAAATAAAATAGTTATTTGATTTGATTGACTCAATCCATCACGCAACTAATTAGATTAATTGACCTATTAGGACTTTATTTATTTGGTTGAGTTATTATGTTTTATTGTAGTCTTTTATTATTGTTTTATTATTAGGGTCAGAGCTATATAACCTGACATCTATATAACCTGACATGTCTTTGACCCCTCTCTTCTCTAATTCTTGTGTTCGCCCCTCTAATATTCTCCCTTTCTACCCTCTCTTCCTATTTCTTAATTAACAGAATTAACATTCTGTTACAAGGTACCCACTGTTAACAATTTTGCGGAAAAAATTTTAACTCCCATCAAGGGAAAAGTATCTAGGTAGTCATCCATCATGCTTATAATAACTAAGCATAAAATGATTTGGAACCTGGGCCATGATAACAGCTAGACAGGTGGCACGTAGAAGTGTTGATTTTCCACCCATATTTGGTCCAGTCAGCAGCAATGTATGAGGATGATGGGCATCTGTTTTCTCACCAAGATTTATGTCATTGGGGACAGGCAGACTTCCATGTTCTCCAAGGGCGAATGGATGCCATAGCCCCTTCATTTTAAGCACAGGTCCTGCATTATCTTGGCTTGAACTTTTTGATGACGACAATATGACAGGCCGACACATGGTTCCACATGACATGCTGGAAGTGACTGCAAATGATCTGAGTACATCTATGCAATTGATGGCATGAACAACTTCAAACCATTCGGCAGATTTCTCCATAAACACTTCAGTGAGTAAAGCAAGTATTTCAGCGTCAGCATCTGTTACCTCATGATTCTGGCACAAAATACAAAACATTAAACGTTTACATATTAGCAGAACATTCTAAACTCTCAATATTGCCTTACATAGAATGAATGACAGCATAATTTAATAATTAATTAAAATCTCCAGTGTATTACATCCAAAGTAAGTTTACAGGACCTAACTCAACAACGAAGAAACAAAACAGTTCAGATAATTTATTAAATCAAATGTACAAAGAATATAATGAGCGGTTAATGCTTCTGTCCATGAAAATTGATACCAAATGAGGACGAATAATACCTGGTAATTGGGGAAATCGCTTTCTATAGCAGCTTCAAATTGAGTGAGAAATTGATCAAGCCCACAGCTATCTGTCAGAACTGGAACTTTAAAAACTTTTGCAAAGGATGACATTAGAAGCCCCTCGCTCTGTAGAACCAATAATAGATTCAAACCAATTCGAAGGCCTTTTACAAGTGACCCAAACATTTTCACCTGTAACAAACTTTCAAATTATTAAAGGGCACTAAGCAACAGACATACATTACAGAATAAATAGATCAGGAACATACAATGAAACAAAAGATAGTTAACCTTCAATATGAAAAGGATTCATTTGCCAGTGAGGAGAGGCCATATTTATAAGCTCAAGACATGAAAGAACTTATAATAGTGCCCCTAATATTTACACTAAAAAATAAGAAAACACGCTTCTTAAAGAGACATTTAAACTTATCACACATGATGGACTGAAAATCAAGGAAGCCAAATTTATATTAAAACCTTTCCAGCACATCAGTAGATTTACAGAAATGATACATATGCCAAAATTAAAGAAATTAAAGCAAGGGGCTAATGAGTGACAAATCTGATCTTAATAATGATGACTAAGATAATTATACACAAATTAAATTAAGAAAAAGTTGTGTAGCCAAAGATGTGAGTAACGAAGAATCATTTGGACTCCAGAGTAAGAAATGTTTCACAAACAAAAAACCACAGCAGAACTAACCCTCTGCTTCAGTACTTTCTGACGAAACATTGGCAGTAAGAGAGGACCTGATGACTGAAGGGTAATCTTGATTCGGCCAAGCAATCGTTCCAAATCCGGTAGCTTCTGAAGATGTTGAGTAATGAGTGACACAATCTCAGGGCGTGACACAAGACCATCAACCACATCTAGCCTGTTGTTTATCCCATCAACATCCTTTAGAGGATGGCAGATCCAACTCCTCAAAACCCGCTTCCCAGATGAGGTTACACAGCTATCAAGATATTTGTATAATGTGCCTGAAGCTCAAACAGATAAACTTTAGGATAACATACTGAGGAGCACACAAAAATATGTAGAATTCCCTTATCCTAATTTATAAAGAGAAATGCTTAAACTTGCCTGACTGACCACCATCAGCGTTATTACTGAATATCTCAAGGTTGATCAATGTCTGTCCGTCCATTTTGAGGCAGCCCCTATAAACTTGGTATGGATATATATCTCCATTCTGTAGGATATCTTCTAACTGAAAGAAAAGTAGAGCTAATGTATCATTATATGCAAGCTATATTTGAGTTCCATTAGAAACTTTTTTTTTTTGGTTAATCACCGCCCGGTTTAATCCGGACTCGAGGGGTAGGAGTGTTGCCCACATAGGCAAGGTTGTCCCCTCTCCCAATAAGAGCGCTTCCCGGGAATCGAACACGCGTTCTCATCCTTACGGGGGTTGTAGCCCATTAAACGGTCATAATATCAAGCATACCATCAATCTAGTGAGATGATTAATCAATCCACCAAGAGCACACATGGTGATTTCAGGATGATTCACTTTGTTCAGCGTATGATCTAGAGAATTAGATGACATCTTGAAGTATCCATTCAAGCGAACTAAATCAGTAACTTCAGGAGTTATTAATTGGGTGAGCGACTGCACTGGAGTCAATTGCAGTGTTGTGGAACCTGTAAATAAAATGCAATTGAGTTTGTTATTCAAACTTATAACCTTAGAGTTGTGACACATTTTGCACTTAAAAATGGGATGAGGCTAAAAGCAGTTAAAGGCAATCATATGGAAAAGCTTCAATGAAAAATCTCAGAAGCTTTAATACTAGAGGCCAAGGAGTGAATCATGTTCTTTTCCCCAATGCAATCCTTACACTAAAGCCATTTGAAATAAACACGGACAAGAACAATTCTGTTGAAACTTTTATTTTAATTTAAAAGGTGAAATGTCAAGAATAGGATTGTCAATTATTAGTCAAACAGTTTAGGATTCTAATAATTTAGTCAAAAGAACTATCTGAAAGCTTGAGCCGTTAAGAGTCAGCCTGCTCATAAATCATACTAGACTCTGGAACATTTTATGAAAGTATAAAACATTGTACGGTGTCCAAAAAGCACAAGCCTCTGAGCCCGAGTCCTCAGGCAGATAAATTAGAACCACTGGTCAACTCAAAAGTTCAAGCCCAGCCAGGAATGATGTATTCTCATTGGCAATGCCAAGACACATTTATGATAGGAAATATCAAGCATAAAAGATCACTTTTCCAAGCAAAGCTGTGTTATCTATCACATACAGCTTCCAGAGAATGCAAAGAATTGAAACAGCCCCATTTACAAATTTCATGTCTGTACAGACATCAATGCTTTCATATCTTATTATTGTATCTCTAAACCATCAATGGCCAAGAACATGTCTCACCATTTAATGAGTATTTTTTAAGAGCTTTTTGAGCTTCTTTGGACAACCCTGCAACAAATCATATTTCAACATCAAATCACAGTTCTATCAGTTTTGGAGTCATGGCTAGTTCAAGCCCAGTGAGAAAGGGGATAAAACTGTTCACCTCTTCTTTCATATATAACCTCCTTAGGTGATACCTAAAACAAATCTCACAGATAAATTAGCTAATCATACAAAATTAAAACTCACTCAAACAAAGTAGCAATAATAAGTTTAGGAAAAACATACTTGCAACAATAAAGCCCCTAAAGCAGAATATGATGCATCATCATCAATAGAACCAACCCAAAACTTTAGTGCAGCACAATCAACAAATGCAAAGCCAAACTCAACTGAACCATTATTCAGGTCGCTCCCCTGCGGAATTGTTTCAGTGTAACAAAAACTGTGAGTAGTATGCAAAACTCATAAGATAATTTTCCAGGAGGGGGCAAATAATTAGAACAGGGGAAACTGAAGATGTAGCAGAAGTCCAAAGTATATAGACTGTGAAAAAGGGAAGAGGATAGAGAATAACCCACTTAAATACCCTATAAAACAACCCATACAACTCAATAGAAATTAGGCACCCCATACTACCTTTAAGTTTTTGCCCATCAATTAGCCTCCCCTTGGGAGCAAAACTATGGCACTTACAATCTACAACACTTTACTAATTTGTATTTTAGAGGTATTTAAATGGGAATTTTATAGGTATTTAAATGGGACAAGAACTCTCCCCAAAAGCTAGCTATTGCCTATTGGTGGGAGAACTGCCTAACTAAAAATTTCCTTCGAGTATCTCATACTACATGTGTTTTTGGCACCTAATACTACCTTAGTCTCCATTTGTTTTTTGTTGCACGATTTTTAAATGTCAGCAGTCCTTTCTAACATCAATCAGAGAACATTTACTGCTACTGGTGAACATAAATCTTCCATGGGTAAAATATTTCAAGCGAAGCTTCATTTCTTAAGGTATGAACAAAAGTTCAACAAATAAATTTTTGTAATTTCCATTTATGTCATAATTAAGATATGAGCATTTAGTAGAGACAAACTGAATCAAACTTGAAAAATGTCCATCAAACACACAAGATAAATTAAAAAGTAAAACTAAATCTACTTTTGCATTAATTATATGTCATCAGTGAAAAGACATAAAAAGGAGTGTGAACCTCTTTTATTACAAGAAGATGTACAGCGTCAGGACCAATATTGTTATCCACCAAGGTTGACGGAGTGACAACCTGAACTAATTTTCTTGGAATAATCTGCAACAAAACAGTGAGTTATACCATGCAAAAGGAAAAAACTGATGAAACCCAAAAGAACCAAGGATACATTATAGAGTCAGAACTGCTTTCAAATCTTAGAATTTAAATAACTGGCATAAAACCAAGTCTCAAATAATAACAGCAAGTGCAATGGCAATTGCCACATTTGAACAACTCGCACAAGAACTTCAGAATTTAAGATGAATAAACGCTAACCAGAGACAATGACAGTGGAAAGAGAAATAAAAGAAAAATATGAGACTGAGAGAATATCAAATTATCATTCCTCAGGCCAAAAGATGCTGGTGATTACAGGTATTAAAGATTAAACTGTCAAGGAATGAACAAACTAACCACTACATGGAACAAAATTAACATGCAATTATTTATTATGCATCCTTCTTCATCCTAAGACATAACATCCGAAATCATAAATATACAGTAAAAATATAAATGAAGCATTTTATTGCATCATACATAACTAGTTCACAAAAAATTAAGTGAGCTCATTGAAGATTAAACAATCACCACTCTGTTCCTTATTTTAAGTCCACTTTAACTAATTTTCATATACCAAGAATTGTTAGTTACATCATTAAAAATGTTATAGATTGATAAAATTTTCCAACGCTACCCTTATTCAAAATTCCCCCCTCTCTACATTTATGAATTATTCTCACATCTCTATCCCCTTTCTCCCATTCCAACAATTATTAAATAAGGCTGCAACTAGAAAGAAATTATTAATAACCTTTAAGTGGACATACATTCAGTAACTAAACTCTTTTGGTAGTTGGACTAATTATAAGGAATAGTGGTACGTGAAAAGTAAAACTCACGGATTTGGGCTTTTCTTCTTCAGATGTCTTCAATTGCTCCACTCTTCCGACCTTATATCTTCGCAATGAGGACAGAAAAAAGTACAATGAGTTACAGCAAAATATTAACAGTATCTACTTGACATCTAAACTGAGTGTCAAGATTAGGCATGTGTACACTATCTGAAATTAGGAGCAATAACTAGTAGACAAAGTGTGATCTTATATGCATGCATTGATTCATTGTTCAATATCCTAAGGCAACTATATTAATTCACCGTATTTGTATACGATACAGCTTTGAATTATCCTAAGGAATAAACAATGATCTGGCAATAAAATTTCAACCCCATCCTTACCCACGAGCCACCAATTTCTGAACAGCATCATCAATCCCACTCTCAGAAATACCAACCTGAAGAAACAATTATAAGTAACTTGTTATTCAAGATGGACACAACCAAAAAGATCAATAAAAAAGCAATGATTGAGTCAGAACTACCTGCCGACATTTTCCCACACCACTCAGTGTTATTTTCCAGTCAAGTTCCTTATGGCCAATTTCAGCATCCATTTCATAAAGCTCATAAAATTTCCCCTGCAGATGACCATAATTTGAGGGGCAATATAATTTCAAATAATGAATTAAGTATAGAATAAATACACTTTCTGGGAGAGTAAGCTTTATATGCTGGTATTCAAAGCACTGAATTGACTAACCACTTTGAAAAATAGCACAACATCCATGTATTTACATTTGACGCTCCAATACTGTTTCTGAGATGCTGACATTTTATCCAAAACTTTCGGAGGTATATAAAGGGTTGTCCGGTCATATAGAGGATGGTCAGGCCTCCTTCCATTAGCATCTTTGATACAAGAAGGATCCAGCCACTCAAACTTGCTAACCATATCTACTCCCTTTTGTGTCGTGTTCAGAGATGTTAAATCATCCAAAAATCTGACTCTTTTGCCCGAATCTAGCAAAGAACTAAACTTGGAACCATCTTCTCGACCTCGCTTTGCTTGAGAGGCAAGAGGCTGCATCCCTGGGGTTTCCGGTCCAATAATATCCTCATTATCTTCAACAGCGGTGATGTGCTCCTGATCAGCCTTATTGGAAAATGCAACATTATCCTTTGTCATAGGTTGAAAAGCTAATTCTTGTTTGGACTGTTCTTTGAGGTTCGTATTTGTACATCTTCCAGATACTGGTGCTGTTTTATTCAACATATCAACGCAAGACTGCGTTCTGCAAAAATTTTCAGATCACTTTACATGAAGAAAAATAAACGTGATGCGTTGCAAAGTATGGCAATCGTCAATATCAACATATACAATAAAACCTGTAACAAGTAACACCATTCACGATTCATAACCAATGTAGTTCACCAATTGGACTATATGCAACACATGTTTAAAAAAAAGTGCATTTAACATGGTGAAAAATAAAGTCAAATAAAAATACAGTTGAAATTCCATTATTAAACATCCATTCAATCTACATTGTGATATCAATTTACTAAAGTGACCGCAAATCGTCCACACTGACTTTTCATTATTCTTAACACCAAAGGAAAGTTCCATTTCCACAACAGTCATATCTACTAAATGAAAGTTATACAATAAATCTTCCCAATCTTAGCATTACCATATCTACTAAATGAATAAAACTCGAATTTAATTTAGCATTAAACTTTTAAAATCTTGACCAAACATTTCTACTAGCACGCATTTGCGAAAAAAAGAAAAGCAAGAAAAGGATATTCAAATTACATCTAATAAAAACAATTCAAAAATACCTCTGTGTGGCTTTTCCGCCATCAACATCTCGTACAAATTTATGCATGATTCTGGAAAACGGAGTATCGCCATTGCTTTTGCCATTCGAAGAGAAAGAGGAAGGTAAAACCTGACGTGGCACTTTCTCCGGTGGCGTATCAGTTCCTCTGACTTCAGCAGAAGAATCGTTGGTCGGAAGACTGAGATTTCGCTCCTTCGCGTTAAAATTGGGAGCTGCATGGCCGCCGGCGAAGTTTCCGGCGCCGGAATCGGAATTCGCCGGCGAAGATTTATGGAAGAAAGAGAGGATAGACCTCTGGCGATTCATGTTTTCGATGAGAGAGAGAGAGAGAGGAATGGAGAGTGTCTTCTTTAATCTTTACTGAACGAAGAAGATGAAGTTGGAATTGGAAGTCGCAAAATTTTGGCGCCAAAAAATTTGCCGCGCGCTGAAGTTTTTGTATGGAAAATCGATGAGCGAGTTTAATTTAATTTAAAAAAAAAATTAAGCTTCACTTCACTCTCCAAGTTAAGGCTTCAGCCTTGGGGCTTTCAAAATTCAAAGGAAGAACCAAGATGAGATTTATTTAACAGCTCAAAACAAAATCAAATCATGAAATTAGGATGTATGGATTTTTCTTTTCCAATACAGCTATATTATTTGATATTCCCTCTCTCCTAAATATAGGAATCAATTGGTGATTTTAATTTTAAATATAAGATTGACTCTAATTCTTGTCACTTTTTTCTCAAAATAAGCATATTGGTGCTTCTCTTATAACAATAAAATAATAAATGGAGCAGAGAATAAGGTTCATGATGATGTTTTTAAAAAAGAAAAAAGACAAATAAAGTCCTCTAAATATATTAAAGGACAATCAAAGTTGATAAATTTGCAAAAGACAACCAAAGTCACATACACTAAATTAACAACGATCTAGTGGTTAATGGGTAATGAGGATGTTGTCATGGTTAATAAGAATGCTGAAATGATTAATTGCTACGCTCTAGTTGTTAATGTGTGTAATGCAATGGTTAAATGTGCATTATTAATGGGGATGTTGCAGTGGTTAATTTAGTGTCTATGACTTTGATTGTCCTTTTAGAAATTTAATGACCTTTATTATCCTTTTACAAATTCACAAGGCTTTATTTATTTTTTTTCCTTTAAAAAAACACGTATTTAATGATCATATATATTTAGCAACAAAGGAAGTACTTTCTTGCACCATTAACATGCCAATGTTTTTTGGTCCATTAACAGGCCAAGGTAATGTCATATTCTTTTTTGCACGCTTTATTTTTTAAATAAATAATTGGCACAAAAAATTAATTGAAATAACTTGAAAAAAAAAATATAACCAAGTTTTTAAGTAAAGTTTTGTGATGATAGTATCTAGAAAAAATATGTTTTAAATGGTTCTTATATATAAGCCAATAAAATTTTGAAATGAAGCAAAACAATCAATACAATTTATTTTCCCTGAACGTCCATTAATATTTCAACCTATCCACCATGTGTTTAATCTAAAGAAAATTCGCGGAAATGTGTGCTTAGATGGAGGGAAAATGTGAGAAGAAAGAAAATGGGAGAGGAAAATGGGGTGAGGGAAAGTACTTTCTCTTGCTTGAATGAGGAGAAATGGGAGAGGAAAGAAGAGGGGAGAGAAAAAGTAGGTGGGTCACATGTCCATTTTCCTCCCAAGTTTTTCCTCCAAAAATGGAGAAATTATAAGAGAAAAGTCACTCATCATTGTCCAATGATCATGTCCCACCTCACCCACTCATTTTCCTTCCTTTCTATTTTCTCTCATCCATTCAAGCATGATGAGGGATAACATTTTCTCTCCACTTTTCTTTCCTCTCCATTTTCTCTTGTCTCATTTTCTTTTCTCTCCCATTTTCCTTCCATCCAAGCAGACTGTAAATGGCGTTAGTCATTTTTCACCATTTTAAAAGTTTATTGGTATTTTAGAACCCTTTAAAAGATAAAAAACGGGTTTTGGTTCTGTTTTGAGTTTTTGTTTCTGAAAACAAGTTTTGAAGCTGATAGATGAGAGATTGAAAAACAAGAAAAAAACAATTTTAGAGAACATGAGAATTATTTTTTGTTCAAAAACATGTTGTCTAACAGCCTCTAATATTTTAGCACTTTTCAAAACATATTTAATATTTCTTCTTTTTTTTCCATGGATCGCACAACTATTATATTGAAAGAGGTTCAAACTCAAAAATCAGCTATTGAGAAAATTTGAATGTAAGAATTTGATGCCATTATGTTAATGTTGTTATAAGGCCCCGAACATGTAATAATCTCTTCCAAGTCAATTTTGCAAAAAAAAATTCCGATGAAAGTACATGATACTTTTTATATATCTGATCATTATATGAACCTAACAAAGGTCAATTTAGTTTATAAAGAAGTTTGATTCATAATTATGTGATTGTAGATTTAAAACTTGTCGATATGAATAACTTGTTGGTAAACGATCTGTAAATATATCTATAAGCATTCTGTAAGTGTAGAGATTTGTCTTGGCCTTGGTAAACCTCCATGATCCAATTCACCTAAACTTTTTATTATAAAAAAGTGACTTTTTGTGTTACACAATCACACTTATTGTCATAAAATTTGTAAATATTCCAACTCAAAATAAAAAAGCGAAAGTAAAAAAAACACCTATAAACTTTTATTTAAAATGTGTCAAAATCCAAGTCCAAAATTACCAGCAAATATCATGCTCTTTTGGATCTTAATTATAGGACATATTTGGAAAGATTATTCCCAAACATAATTAATTTTTTCATAACTTTTCTTCTAATTATCCATATTAATATTCTTGATTAATGAAGAAACAAGAGATGGAGGTTAGAGATAAAGTTAGATGACTATAGCACATTGGTGATATCGTGTGATTCAAACTAACTTGATCAATATTCTTAATTCAGTCAAATTAGATAGATATGTCTTATATTTAATTATTTTTTTTGATAACATGTCTTATATTTAATTATTATGAAATCATTTTTCATATTTTTATTTTTAAAAGCCAATAAAAACATAAATCAGAGTGAAGATTAATAAACTAATTAATTAACTCATTATTTCATTTTACATCTCTTTTCAATTTGATTCAGTTGGAGGATGGAATGGAGCGTGTTTAGTAGAGTCGCCTCATTCTTGGGCCTCAAGTCACTAAGGATCGCCATAGTGGATATATCAGTACGACAATATTCTCATATTATGTACATTCATATTCTCATATTCTCATTTGTGGCAACGGTTGAAATTAAAAATAAAATATTCTCATATTATGTACATTCTCATATTCTTGAGGCCCAAGAATATGAGACACTAAGGATCACCTTGGTGGATATATCAATACCACAATATCGGTTGTTGAATAGGGTGAAATTCATGGCAAAAAAAAAAAAGAATAGGGTGAAATTAAAAAAAAATATTTTCATATTATGCACATTCTCATATTATTGAGGCTCAAGAATATTCTCATATTCTTGGGCTTCAATTCACTAAGATTCTCACTTGGCTGAGTCAGAATCCACGCAAGCTTCATGAACCAATAACACCAATGCCGTGTAACCCAAGTGTTCCATGCCAAAATGGTACGTCCTCGAACTCTCCAGATAAAACCAGGACCAAATATTCAATTCAAATCCTCCCAAATCAGCACCTTCCAGATAAACATCCCCTATAATATATAAACCCCACCACACACAAATCTCCACACCTCCACTTCCTACTTCATTAACCTCCCTACAACATCATTTCCATAAACCTCGTCCAAAAATCCCACTCCTTGCTAGAAAATGCCAAGCAGATCAGCAGGGACCATAACACAAGACTGGGAACCAGTGGTTCTCCACAAAAACAAGCCCAAAGCCCAAGATCTTAGAAACCCAAAGGCAGTAAATCAAGCCCTGCGTTCAGGGGTAGAGGTACAAACGATAAAGAAATATGACGCGGGGTCAAATAAGAAAAGCAGTCCAGTCATCTATGCAAGAAAACTAGATGAAGAAACAGAGCCTGCTGCTCTTGAGAAGGTAAGAGCAGAGGTGAGAGTGGCTATGCAGAAGGCGAGATTGGAGAAGAAGATGAGTCAGGCTGATCTTGCGAAACATATTAATGAAAGGCCACAAGTTGTTCAGGAATATGAGAATGGAAAGGCTGTTCCTAACCAAGCTGTTTTGGCTAAGATGGAAAGAGTTCTTGGGGTTAAACTTAGAGGCAAGATTGGTGGCAAGTGATCATTTTTTTTCTTTCTGTTTTGTTGATGAGGGGTGGAATCGATCAATGATATTTGACATTGCATGTGGGAAAAGTTTGTGTGTAAATTATTGATGAAACTTTATGTATAAAATGCCTTGTGCTTTTCAGAGCAAAATAAACAATTCTCTATGATCTAGAACTAGTACTTGTCACCTCTGTATATTCTTTTCTAGTTGCCCTAATTTTTAGGTTAACTACGGGATGGTGATCAGAGCTTTCATTGTATTTTGCTTTCATTGTATTTTTTTTAATGATGAAATGATATAAATAAGTAACGGAACCATTTTAATGTTTGTTTAGTTTTTAAACCTAAAATTATTAATGAATTTAGAGTACAACATAAGGGTAGATTTTATATAATCTTGTCCATGATGATCTTTAGACCCAAATGCAATGTGTCTATATGATCTAGAACTTACTTCTACTTTTTTTTCATTACGTTTGCCTTAATTTGTCTTATTGAACAATGATTTTGAGTTTAACTGGGGATGGTGATCAGAATTCTCTTTTTTATTTTCTAACATAAAGAGTTTTTTTGATATAAAAATATTCTATTAGTTGTATTGGGTGTCATAAAATAACTTTCAATGCACTGGAGATTTCAAATTAGTTTTCATATACCAAATATTTCTTAGTAAAACATCAAATTTCAGAAGTAATTTAAAAGTTAATTATTTAAGCATTCAGAAGTTTTTTCCACTATCTTTCGATGACTAAAGTCTTGGTTGATTCAAGACTCTTGAGTCTTGTACATGAGCGAATTAACAAAGATATTTCAGAATTTTTTTTTTTAAAAAAAATAGATGACATAGAATAATTTAACTAATAACCGGGAAATTGTTAGGATGTGTTGGAAACAATGGGTGCTAACTCCATATATCGTGAAAAAGCTGATGATCAACTCTTATTATACCTTTCTGATAAAAAAAAGTCAACGTTTGAGGCAGGGGAAGGGAAAATAAAATCATACTTGAGAAGGTCTACACGACTGACTTAAGTAACTAGCATGACAATAACATGCTAGGTTATTGGAGATTTGAAGTTTGATTCTAAATAAATATATAAAATATCAAACAATGGTGCAATCAGAGCCAAGGAGAGTTGTAAATGGGGGTAATAACAGATTTGGTTTGGAAGAACTTGTAAAGAGCTTCCATGCCTAACTCTCTACCAAAGCCACTCATCTTGAACCTTCCAAAAGGGCAATCAGGGCTAAATATGAGGTAGCAGTTGATCCATACTGTTCCTGCTTTTATGGACCTTGACATTGTGTTTGCTATGTCCAAGTTCTTTGTCACTACCCCTGATGCTAGCCCATATCTGCTTTTGTTAGCCCTCTTGATCACTTCCTCCATGGTCCTGCAATTTTGTTAATGCAACAACAAAGTTAAATATAGAATTGATTAATATGAATAAAATATGTAATCAAAATAAATCATTTAATTATAGCATATATCACCTTATGCTTCTAAAAAACTTTTTGATGCATCATTTGGTTTTATAAACGCTTATATCAGTCAAATAAAATAGTTTTGTCCAACCGGTTGGACCATCAACCGAACACATAAGCGGCTTGGTCCACGATTTGGATCACCTCTTCATTTGAATTGTTTTGGTATGCATTAATCCATTGTAGACCGTTTATCGCTATTGGGTCGGTCCACTCCAAACATTTTTTCCATTTCAAGCAAATTATATGAACTATATTTGTATATATGATTTTTATTTAAATTATTACATTATTGGCCCCACAAAATGGTTAGACTAGATACACCATTTATACCATGACTTGCTCTTTTTCAAGCTTGACATCCTCTCCTGTCATTCAAAAACATGGGACAAACCACTAATTGATTGATATTGATTTGACAAAAAAAAAATCTAACTTACCGGAATTTCATTAGCGATAGGACAGGTCCAAAGATTTCATCTTTTGCGATAAGCATGTCCTCCTAATCAAATTTTCATGTCAGAAATTAGCAAGTTGGTGGGAAAAGGAATGCTTAAAAATTTAGGAAAAAAGTGTTTTTATGATGAATTTGATTGGGAAAATTAATTTGAGATCCCCCACAAGGGACTTAATATTAGAAAAGTCCCAAAAGTTGAAATAATTAATGTAGGGTCCCAAGGGACCTCACCTTAATATATTTGAAAATTGAGAAGACACTTTTACCCCTGCCCTTTTATTGCCCAAACTCTGTTAAGTTAATGGGAAAAACCCGACAACTTAATGGGCAGTCGTGACAACTCGATGGGCATAACTTGACAACTGAATGGGCAAATGTGACAACGTTTTTCTCATTAACTTAACAGAGTTTGGGCAATTAACTTAAAGCACATGCCCAATAAGTTGTCACATTTGCCCATTCAGTTGTCAAGTTATGTCCATCGAGTTGTCACGGCGGCCCATTAAGTTGTCAGGTTTTTCCTATTAACTAAACTGAGTTTGGGCAATTAACTTAAAACACATGTCCAACACGTTGTGACATTTGCTCATTCCGTTGTCACGTTATGCCCATCGAGTTGTCACGGCTGCCCATTAAGTTGTCAGGTTTTTCCCATTAACTTAATAGAGTTTGGGCAATAAAAGGGCAATGGCAAAAGTGTCTTTTCAATTTTCAAATATATTAAGGTGAGGTCCCTTGGGACCCTACATTAATTATTTCAACTTTTGGGACTTTTCTAGTATTAAATCCCTTGTGGAGGACCTCAAATTAATTTTCCCAATTTGATTTACAAAATGTTAGAAAATCATGTAAATTATTTACATTGACATTGGCGAAAATTGTTGGCTCAATGTAATAACCCTTGTTGCCCACTCTCTTGCCACCTGTCAGAAGGGTGGCCCCTTCCCTCTTTCCATGCTCAATATATGACATTATCTTATCAAAATGTTTCTTTGCAGCCTGCAATACAACATTATAAGCGCCCCGGAAGCGAAAAAGAGAGAGTTAGAGTATCCAAAAAAAAGTATATAGCGGCTTAGATATATATTCATAAAACACCATTAGAGATTTAGAGGTGATAGGGGAAAAAGGTAAACTAGAAATTGTAAACTCTAATAAACATTTAGTGAGACTGTTGAACAAACAATTTTTATTGATAATATAACTAAAAATTTAGTCATTGATAGGACATAACAAATATTCTGCTGTCATCATCTATGGTAAAAATAAAACAATTAATTTGGATGTGTGAACTTGGTCATGGTTTATTTATTTTATCCCAAAAATAAACCGAACCAAAATGAAAAAAAAAAACAAAAAAAATAGAACATTTGATTGATTTATATCCAAAACAAATCCAAAGTTCAAAATCGAAGGAGATCTTAATTTTTAAGAAATCAAATTTAATAAAAATTACCTGGGGTCCTTGATGTACGTTGGGATCAAAAGGGTCTCCAACTACCCAAGCTTTTGCCTTTTCTACCAATTTTTTCTCAAGTTCATCATAAATCCCCTCCTGAACATATAGGCGAGAACCAGCAATACACAATTCTCCCTAAAGTCAGTCACCCACAAATCAAGAAAACAACCAATTAGCATAAGAAGAACTAATTATTTTGTTTCTGCTAAATTAAAAATTGAAGGAGTAGATGAGAGTTTGATTGGCGACAAAGATAAAGATAATAAAGTTTAAATCTTTGACCTTGTTGAACATGATGGCTCCTAGTGCAAGGTCAGCTGTGTTGTCCACATCAGCATCATCAAATATGATAAGGGGTGACTTGCCTCCTAATTCAAGTGAAACTTGTTTTAAATTACTCATTGCTGCACCTTTCATGATTTCACGCCCTACTTCTGTCGAACCAGTGAAACTCACCTATACATACACAAAATATTCAAGACTCAGTCATATTTGGTAAATTTGTCACTTTTGAATGAATATACTAGATATCGATTAATCACTTAAATTTGTATTATTATTTTTTTATAACACTTAAATTTGTATTAATTATAGAGTTGACAATAATAAAACCCAACACAAATTATTTATAAAAAAAAACCAACACAAGTTGTTGGGTAAAACAGTCAAACCAACGAACCAATAATCGAATTCCTTGAATAGTTTAGTTAAAATATTTTGACAAATCGAGAGTTAGAATTGTTTTTCTCTTCTTGATAAGCCTACATTATAGTTCTGAGGTTTATTTATGATATCATTAGGTCATGTTTGCAATCTTGTATCACTACTTTGTTATATTATTTCATTATTTGCAATCATTAGGTTTTAAGCTCTACTCTACTCAACATGGATTTTTCCATCTGCAAAGCTCAAACTTGAAAGTTGAAACCATGTCTCTTCCATTTAAAAGTATCATCATTGTTGAATGAATCATTTGTAACACATTGAAATGGTAAGACTTAAGAATAATAAGAGCGCGAGAATGAATACAAGGAAGTAAATCAATAGCTGAAGAAAAATAGGATCATTTATATTTCCATTTTAATTTCCTTGAACAGATAGTTCATAATAACATGTAAATATACCTAATCCAGTTTGTATTAAAAATAAAACATTACGTAGTCAATGTCCATGTGTGAGCTAATTGCAGCACCAGCAGTAGAACCGAATCCAGGAACAACATTCAGCACTCCATCCGGGATACCAGCCTACACAAAAAAGAAAAAAGACATTCTTAAGTACCCATAATACACCCACCCACACACACACACACATTCCTGTTATTATTTTTCCTCCTGTATGTGTATTATAAGTCACTTCTAGAATATTTCACTCAAATCAACAAAAATTTAAAATCCCATTTACTATATTTAAAAATTTAATAACTTTCCAAGGTGGAGTACCCTAAAAGTATGAAGGCTTCACAATACTTCCAACGGTCCCTAATATATAAAATATATTTGATGTGTTAATTTGGATTCTAAATGTATGACTCATTTTTAATTTGGTCAATTTTTCTCTATATATATTATCCCTATTTTTGTTCCTTAAATAATATAATAAAGTAAAGGAGATAAGGATAAGTATAATCATATTAACAAACATAGTTAAAATCATTAATATTATTAAATTAGGTAAGAAAGTCGTATATTTAGAATAAGGCGGAGTAAAAAAAAGGTGGGACTTATAAATACGACATAAAATTATATATTCCCTACAAATAAATGCTAGCTGAGAATTTACATTATGTGACATTTATTTTAATTAAATATAAAAATACAAGCAAGCGCGCACCTGTTTAGCAAGATGAGCAACGAACAAAGCAGATAGAGAGGTTTGTTCAGAAGGCTTGACGACCATAGTGCAACCAGCAGCTAAGGAAGGAGCAACTTTGTAGAAGAGGAGAGAGAGAGGAAAGTTCCATGGAACAATGTGGCCAACCACACCAATTGGTTCAACCAATGTGTAAGCTTGAAACTCTCCACTCATTTTCAGTACTTGCCCATGAACCTTATCTGCTGCACCTGCATAGTATTTTAGGGCTGCGGTTGCAATGGAGACTTCAACTTCCTTACTAAAATGGTACAGCTTCCCACATTCAATTGTATCCAATGCTGCTATTTCACCCCGGTTCTCTTCTAGTATCTCTGCCCATTTCATCATTATGTTTGCTCTCTCCTGCTCATCACCATCATCACAACAAAAATAATCAATTTGTTGAAATGTTAGGAGGAATGAACCTAGATATGAACATATGAACACTTAGGAGGGCAATATAGTCAATTTACATGATATTTATTAAGCAGAATGTCATAGAAGATGCTACTTTTAGATAACATCTAGTTCTCCCACTTGACCAATGTTATCTAAAAGTAGATGTTATCTAAAGTGACATGATCGGCTACAGGGTTCGTACCATCTTATGACTTATGCTATGGGTTAGTGTCATGTGAAGTGTGGGTAAAAATAAAGTGTCATGTAAAGTGACATTGCACACCTTAAAGATCATATGGACGTAATTTTAACCTTCCAAATCCTTTATACAAATCATTATTTTTTTAATTAAATGGGTTAAACACTAATAACTTGAAATTACAAGCACATCAAACATGCACAAAAAGATGTCATGTCACTATGTTACAAAGCCCTTGATGTATATAAATTAGTTAAAGCTAACTTTTTTGGATTATGGAATTGTTGTGTGTTGCCATGGTATACACTATCATAATCTTCTTAATCTTCTTAGCATGTTTCTTTTCATGACAAAGTCCTCATGTAGCGAGTTTTGTGAACATCGAATTGTAAGGTCATCATACAAAAGTACTGGAGTCAACATTATGGTAAGTAACATTGGTGGTGTTAAGACTAAGAAACTAAGAATACACTAACTAAACTAGAAAACTTAATATAAACTTCAGATTGCCATATGACCACATGCATTTTTAAGCGAACCTTGCGTGGGGATTTAGAGTGTAACAATGGAAAGTTAAATTGAAAAGAAAGAGAAGAGAAAACATACAGCGCCAGGTAAGCGTGGCCATGGACCAAAATCAAAAGCTTGACGAGCAGCCTTTACTGCAGCATCAATATCATCCTTGTTTCCCTCTGCAATTCTGGCAACCACCTCCTCTGTTCTTGGGTCTATGCTCTCAAACGTCTTTCCTGTTTATTTCATCAAAATTTACAAAGAAACACACACACACACACATGTTGATATGGTGTTTAATAAGCTAAGTAATATTGTTCAAAATATGACATTTTTATGTATTTTATGTAAACATAATTGCCATAGCCTTCCCTAGTCATAGTAGGTACTCTTTAGTAACACAAGACTGTCTCTGTTATAAAAATATGAGAAAAGGCAGGAAGATTTGTGTGAAAACAAGAGAATGAGAAGAGGAAGATTAAGAAAAAGAAACCTGAAATGGAATCAACAAATTCACCATTGATAAAGAGCTTTGTGAATTTGATTGTTGGAATTTCAGAAGAAATTTTAGCCTGACCATTGGAGAGACAAGGATCAGCCATCTTACTATGTTTGTATGGTATTTGGTGTTCTTGTGAGGCAATAACACAATAGGGAATTTATATGAACACAAAAATAATTGTTTGTTGGGAAACTAAATTTTGATATTTGGAATCCTTCTGAGTTCTGACTGTCAATAAATATAAAATATGCCCCCTTTTATAGCTGAAAAAATTGTATTCTTTTTTTGGTTCCGTCCGGTATTGATTTATAGAACTTCATTAAAATGAATTCATGTAAAGTTCCCTATTATAATCAAGTTTGTTAAGATAGGTCAAAAAAATAAACATCAAGTTTGTTAAGGACTTAATTTATATTCAGCTCTAAAATCAAAATAATAACCATATTTTTGTAAAAAAAAGTTATCATTGAACAAGAGTTTAATCATTTGTGAATAATGTTGATAATGTTATTACAAATGTGTATGAAAATTGTCTTCATCAGATCAAATATAAAGAACTGGGTTAAAAGTTTTTAAATAATGTTTGTACATTTTTTCTTATATTTTATATTTTTTAATATATAATAATCCCACGTCTTCAATTTTAAAAATGAAACTCACAATTTTGTTCCTCCCCTCCGCTTCAAATCCTCCTTACCAAACAAAATGCTGAAATTATTTCCATTTTGACGTAATCTTTGTCTAATTAATTAGGTTTCAGTCAAATCATAACAAGAATTGTAGAGTATTATATTGCACCCCCGTGGCTCGTGCATAGCATGAACCTCGCTTATTATTACTATTTTTTTAAGAGTGAATATGAAACTCGCTTATTAGGTTTACACTTATACTTTGGTGGTGAAGTCTAGAGTCTAGACAACCTGGGCTCGATGTTGTTTCACGTGGATGATGGAGAAGTTTGTTTTGTTTTTTTTTTTCCAAGCCATGGATAGTGGAAAAGTTTATTGGTAGAGTTTTCTGTTCATTTTAGTCCGGCCAAATTATATTTAACTACCTTATTGCAAATTAATTGCAGTCAACCCAAAAGAAATTATGTTAGATGGGTGAAGAGACACGTATGGCCTTAACTTATATTTTTTAAAAAATAAAGCATTTGTTCTTGAAGAAATAGGGATATATACTCACGTAGAGTTAGACACTTGAAGAATTTCGTTAATAAAAATGTCGATACTTGTTAATTATATACACTCGTTTACGGAACTCTAACCATACAAAATTTAGAACTTGTTCAGAGTGTTGAAAACCTGTCCACGGAGCTCTGACTATAGCAAACTTGTTCGCTAAGATTATCGCTTACAAGTTAGATTAGATACTTTTTTTTACAAGTTAGATACTTACTACTATATTTGTGTGTGGTTAACTCTTCATGAATGACAATATCAATTTTGCTGGTTGTAGTCTTGACCAGCCAAACTTTAACTAGGTGGTGGTTGCCGCAAAGAGGAGCTCCAATAATCGGTCTGCAATTTCTCTAAGAATGCAATGAAAGTTAATATTCTTTTTTTTTGTTAAAGTTCATAATCTTTTGGAGACTGGTTGAAATAAATGTTTGTGTGGTTTGAACAAAATTATCTCTTTTAAAAACCGAATGATACCAATGATTTCATCATTTTTTTTTTAAAATTATGATCTTAAACAACTTCGTAACAAAAATATAGAGAAAATGACAAAAATGACACTTGAATTTGAGTTCGCCAAAATGAGGTTTCCAACTTCAACTTCGAAAAATGAGGGATAGTCCACAATTTATCCTAAATGAAAATTGTGAATTTATGGCAAAAGAGTAGTTATTCGCGATTCTCAAGTAATTAACGACGAAACATGAGTAGTTACATCAGTAACTACTCAGATCATGTATCACCTATAACTACTTGAGAATCGGCATTAACTACTATTTTGTTACAAAATCACAAATTTCATTTAAGACAAATTGGGGACTATCCCTTATTTGTTCAAGTTGGAATTTGAGACTCCATTTTGTCCAACTCAAATTCAAGTGTCATTGTTTTGTGATTTTCCCAATAATTAACTAAGTTTTTAAAATTATTAACTAACTTTTAATTCAGTCCTATTCAATCATGACTTAGTGAGACATAGGCTTCCTAACTTTAAAACTCACTCATAAATCAATTCCTCATGGCATAATCTAGTTTTTCAATTTCTTGTGCTAAAAAAAAAATTGAACACGGATTATATAGCAAGTTTAATATTGGAGGAGGAGCTGCATTAGTTTGAAGATTGAGGTATTCTTTTTTTTTATTTCAATCAAAGCACATATACTAATGCAAAACAAACTGCTTATCTTTCACTACAACATCTTGGACATCAACAGGAATCTGTTGTAGTTGAACAAATCCATAACCTCCTACCAATGTGTGCCTCGCTAATCTGTCTGCAGCCTCATTCATCTCCCTTTTGCACCACACAATTCTAATATCCCATGGGCGACTACAAAGGGATATAATTTCCTTGACTTCAGCGCTAACTCCTTCCCGTTGAACTTCAACATCATGATCCCAAAGTTGTTCAACATCTTGAACAAGATGTAGACAATCTGACTCAATTAATGCATGTCTCATTCCAAAATCCCAACTTCACCTTAACCCATCAGAATGACCCATGCCTCAGCTAAAAAACGGTTACCTCTTCCAATATTGCACAATGAACTCCCTTTCACCTCCCCTTTATAATCCCGCAAGATACCAGAACAAACAGTCATATTCCCTTCTGAGGTTGTAGTCTCATCCACATTGATCTTAACATACCCTTTCATGGCTGCCTCCATCTCCCCTCATCTACTTCTAAACAAGGATTAATACACTCACCCCCCAATTAGCACAAGCTAAAACTTTTGCTATAATCGATTGGGCAGAAACATTCACTCCATTAAAGACCTTCTGGTTCTTAGCTAACCAAAGTTGATGACAAACCAAAGGAAAAACCACATTCCATGACATTCCATTGTACTCAAGATTAGCTTTAATATTCCAATCCACCCACGCTTTCAACTCAGTATGGTTATGAAAAAGATGCCAATCATTTACTGGAGCAATAATTCTCCAAACCTCCGCAGCTTTCTTACGTTCTCTAACAACATGAAGTACATTCTCAGGTATCCCCTTACAACTTCCACACTCCATCACATCCGTCATACACCGTTTATTCCTCTCTACATTAGTCAACAAACTCTCTGAACACAAAAGCCACATAAACATCCTGCTTCTTTGTGGAACTTTCAACTTCCACAAATTCTTCCACTTCCACTGCCCATTACCATTTTCTGTTTGACTCATATACGTTGAACGAGTAGAGAAAGCCCCAGAAGCATTATATCTCCAAATAGGACTATCTTCCATATTTAAGTCAATATGCTGAGAATGAATACATCGAACTACCTCCTTAGGTAAAAGGGACTCTAATGTATTCAGTCTCCATTCTCCAAACTCAGAAATAAACTCCTCAAGATTGAGGTATTCTAATGGACTAACTAGACCAACCTTTGTTGACCGCTTGCTTGGATTTTATTGAAGAGCATTTATAAAATATTTCAAAAACATGTTGATATCTTATATTTAGGACTTAACCCACCTATACTAATAGATGCTATATTTATAATAGGAGAAATACTATTTTTTAGAGTTTTCCTTTATAAAGTTTCCTCCCTAGTCTTCCATTATCAAAACATTGGGTAATACTCTTTCTAGACCTAATTATTAAATCACTTTGAATATTTTAAGAAATTAAGGATGCATCGTAAAGTCAATCATTTTGAATTGTCAATAGTAATAATTTTTTTACAAAACTAATTCATTCTATTATAAACTAAATTATTTTCTTATTAATTATGAAAAATGTTAAAATTTAGTGATCTAATATACTTCCTTAACTTTCACAAATAAAAGTCAAAAGAATCTTATATTTAGGACAGAAAGCGAACACTTGACCAAAATCTTCCAAGAAATTCCAAAAATGAAAAGTATATGTATAAATATAATTTTTTTATTACAAAATATAATTTTTTTATTTCAAAAGAAATTAGGCTATACATGATTGGAATGTTTCCCAGCCTTACGACATTATCAGAGACTCACAAGCTATAGTATAATTTCCTATATTGCTTTTCATCATGTCTAAATCCACAATTGCCACACAACAATTAGCTTTCTTTTTCCATGAACTTATCTATAAGGAAATGGAAGTATGAGGAAATGGAAGTTTAATGACTCATCTTTTGGTGGCATCTTAGTTTGTTATCATAGGTATCCTCTTCATAACTTCACTTAATGACACAATTTGAATTTGCCATGTGCTATTTTCAATATTGCATACTTTAAACGAGCTCTTAATTGGATTAACTGCTCGAGCATTCGTCTAAAACATATTGTCATAAGGAACATTTACTATTGTTTGATTGATTTCTCGAGATGGGCCCAACAATGCATCACACGCAAGAGATGTTACCGAACTCATTAACTTTTCAATTAAATTAGTAAAGATTGTTCATTAAGCTTTTTCTTTCATGGATATTATAAAGTTCATGTAACGCTAACTATTATTAATACCGCTGAGTTATATCCCTTTCCTTGCCCCACCCCCATCGTTCAATTTTCCTTTTATTAAAAAAACATGTACATGAAATAATCTTACGGTGTGTTTGGATTAACTTGTGGAAAATAGATAGTTTAAGTCAAATTGAAAATAAGTGAAATTCTGAGCAAAAAAAAATAAGTGAAATTGATTAAAAAATTATGTTTGAATTAGGTGTAGAAAAAATGACTTAGAAATGACTTACTTTTTCATAAGACAAATTGTGTAATGATATTTAATTATTTATATCTGAGTTAGTTGTCATTAGATGTATAAATTAAGTAAAAATTTGAGGGGTCTACTATAAATTACTTGGAAAAAAACAAGTTGCGGATACAAAATAAGCTCAATAGAAAAAACAAACGAAACATATAAAAAAAGGCACCTTAAAAATAAGTCCTTATTGTCAAAATAATCACTTGTTTACCCGAATTAGAGCACTAGAAACTACTATCGCTTTCTCTCAAATCGCCATTTGTATACCGGTCTTGATGTTGAATTGACAATCTCATCTTCACGTAGTTTCCGTTTCCGACCTTTCTTCTGTTTATACAAAAAAACAGCTTCTTTAACCATTATACGAATTTAAAGTACAAACTCAGAACATTGTAACAAAATGGCAAATACCTGTAGCTCCTGCTGCATTACCATATCATGGTGTATTCTCTCCAATTGACTTAGCCTATTTTTCCTTTCTTCCAACTCTCTATAAGACTCAGCTGTTCGCCTTTACATTTCAAAAAAATTAATAATAGTAACAAGTCATAATGAAAAAAGTAAAAGTAAGGCATTGACAGAAAAGAGAGAAAAAATATGATAATCACTAGTCACATAGTACTATTACCTCTTAATCTCATCAGAAACATTACTTGATTCAACATTCTTCCTTGCCATAATTTGTAACTTAATCTCTTTAGCTTCTTGCCTACATACATATATAAAACAGATTTTTAAAAACAGATTTATACAAGAAATTTAATCTAGAGATGTATACACCTACAGCTAGAGTAAAAAACAACTTTCCTTGTTCAAAATCTTGAGAATCATTAAAATAATGACAACAAGAGTAAAAATAGTAAACCTCCTTTTCATTGGACAAGGCATAGACTTCTTCAAAATCTAATTATTTAGAATACATAGAAGGTTCTCTTGCTTTTTTCTTTCTTTCTATGACATGAATAGCTTGATGTGGAGGATGTACAGACTTAAACACAATTCTTCAACAATTTTCCATTCCCTAACCTTATTGTTAGTGAGGTAAATCTGGCAAAACCCAAATATTGGAAATGAAATCCCCACCTCTTACAATTACAAGGAAACAATACTCTCAAATATGTTAACAAATCCCTTAACTAAAGGTCAATAGTTTTAAATTCCAACCAGTTATAATAAGGGCCAACCAGTCATAAAAATAGATATTTTCTAATCTCAAATTTGTGTCCACATCTATATCTAGCCAAATGCATTGATCTAAACTTAGCTTGGATTGTCAGGCCAAAGGAAGAAAAGCTGAGATCTAAGTAAACGAAGAACTTGAGAATTTAGAAGGAGCTTCTATCTAATATCAGAAGACACTAAAATATTGAGACAAGGCTCTTGATATATGATTAAACAAGAAAAATATTTAATCAACATTCGTAAGAGCTCATACTTGTTCTCAGCATAGTAAGTATGGCTGTTCCTTTTGTGTCCAATTAAATGCAATGAAGCAGTTAGCTTTTCAATTTTCTGCATGCAAAAATTCATAATTAAGGACACAGAACAGTTCTAACCAAAACTCTAACAAAAAAAAAAACATTCTACCATATTGATATACCTTTCTCTCACTTTGAATTTTACTGAGAACATATCCTTTATCTTGTGTCTTCATCAAGACTAACTCTTCATGGGTATATGTATTTCCATCATTCCTAAGGAGAGATAGCAATCAAATTAACTCAATTTGCCAAGTCAAGAACACCTAAAAAGGGTACAAGCATATGAGAAGAAATATCTAACTTGGATCTATGAACTCCATCAACCACTTTTGATCTGATCATTTTGAAATTAAACTCATCTGGGTTTCTGAACTCTGCTTTCTCTTTAAGTTTCTAGAGGAAAAAAACAAGGGTGTTTTACTTGAGTAAGTAATTAAATACTGATTCTCAGTCATTCACCATATTCCAGCAATAGTTGGTACAAACAAATCAGAACAAAAAACAATACAGAAATTGTACCCGTATAGTCTTCTCTTTCTGATGGAATGCTTTTGCACGAACGACATAATCCTTGTGCTTTTCAAGAAGTCCAAATTTTTTCCTCGAAGCCCTGAAAAAATTTCAAGCAAACGTAAAAAGCAACCAATTTGTGGGGTTAAAAAAACATGAGATTTGATAAAACTTACGGCTGAGCACGCTCTTTGTGAGCCCGCCCGGCGTTTTTGAAGGAAGACATGTTGAAGTAGTGACAAAACAACCTGCAAATGTCCCAAGGAAAATCAAAAGCAAAAGCGTGTGTTAAAATATTTACATAAACAAAAGGGAAATACGCAAGCGAGAGAAAGATCGTACAGAAAAATGCAAGGGAGGTGTGAAATTTGGAGTAGCGCTTAAGATTTGAAGAGAAGAAAAAAGAGGTGACGGAAGAAGAAGAAGAACCTATGCGAGTGGCTGGTGGGCGGCCGGCGCTTCCTTTATCGCTTTATTAAGGTTTCAGGGTAATTTGTGAATCTTGTTTTTTTTTTGGCCAGAATTTGTGAATCTTGTTAGTGAAAGTGAAACTGTTTTTTTATATAAAACTAGTTTTTTTTTTATCACATTATATAAAACTAGTAATCTAGTATAGTAACAAGGTAATAAGGAAATAAAAAACGTTTATAATTCAAAAAAGAGAGAATTAAGGAGGAAAAAGAAATTCATCAAAGATAGTTAGAAATATTTCCTAAAAAAAAGAAATCAACAATTTCATTCCACTTAGTATAATCAAATCTATTTACATGAACATATATCATTTTCCAAACACTAGTTGAATCTAAACAGAATGTTCAAATATAATTAGTTCACAAACCACAACAAAAGTACAAAACCACACACATAATCAACAAGGAACTAATCCAAACTACCACTTCAGTCACTTCAGTAATCAACAAATAACCAGATCTAATCTGAAATTTGAATCATCATCAAACTTCACAATAATCACATGCAAGCACAGAAACGCCAATAATCTCCCAAAAATAAATCACAAAACAAAAATGAATCATCGTAACCAGCAGCAACATATCAATAACAAAATCCCAATAAAAAAAATCACAAAACAGAAAATGGATTACTCTAACTAAACGCAACATAACACTAACAAATTAAAAGCACAACCAGATTATATGTAAATATGCCCAGAAGCTCCCTAATTTACATATAGAATTTCCAAATCCCCAAATCCCCGAGTGAAATTTGGGGATTTATGGTCCTTTAAAAGAAATTGAAGAAAGCGTGGGATAAGAAAATTCCATATTAATAAATCATCAATTTTTTCTCCTTTAAAAGAAATTCTCATTCCAATAATCTCCCCCATCATATTCCCTCTCACTCTCAAACCAAAACTCCCCCTCACTCCCAAACCAAAACTCCCTCTCACTCCCCCACACTATTCTCTCTCTCTCTCTCTCTCTCTCTCTCTCCCTATGAGAAGCAAGATACCCCAACTTGTCAAACAAGAACAAAGAAGAGAATAACAAACAAAGAGAGAAGAAACCATGAAGAACACCATAATGTGTTGCATCTCTTGCATTCTCCCATGTGGATCTCTTGATGTCATCCGCATCGTCCATTCCAACGGCCACGTTGAAGAACTCTCCGGCGCCGTCAAAGCCTCCGACATCATGAAAGCCCATCCTCAAGAAACCCTCCACCTCCTCCGCCGCCGACGCCGCCGGCGACCCCTCCTCCGGCGCCGGCGCCGGCGCCCGCATCGTCATCGTCCCTCCGGACGCCAACCTCCAGCGCGGAAAAATTTACTTCCTCATGCCCCTCCCAGCGCCGGCGCCGGCGCCGGAGAAAAGCCGACCACCGGTTTCGTCTTCATCGTCTCTTTCGACTTCTTCGTCGTCATCGACCGCGACGACGACGAAGACGAGGAATAAGAAGAGGAAAGAAAAGAGAGAGAAAAACGTCGGTGAAAGTCGTGTCGGGGATTTGATTGTTTCGACAGATCGTTACTTGAACGATATTTTTAAAAACAGATCGTACAGAAAAATGCAAGGGAGGTGTGAAATTTGGAGTAGCGCTTAATATTTGAAGAGAAGAAAAAAGAGGTAAAGGAAGAAGAAGAACCTATGCGAGTGGCTGGTAGATCGAGTAATGACCGAGTAAAATGGATAGTGACCGAGTAAAACTGTTTTTAAACTGTTTTTATTTTCGTATAAAACTGTTTTTTTTATATAAAACTAGTATAGTGACCGAGTAATGAGGAAATAAAAAAACATTTAGAATTCAAAAAAGGGAGAAATAAGGAGGAAAAAAATCCATCAAGTATTTAGAAATATTTCTGTTGATGCACAATTTAGGGGAACTATATAATATGAATGAATAATAAAGACTTCTTTATTGATAATAAGATTGAGTACAATAAACGGGGTCACCGGCAACAGTGGTTACAAACTAGGCGTCAATGCCTTGATCACAAAGACTAAATCCAGAATACAATGATAATCTGAGAGGGAGAATACAGAGAGAAGAAAAGAGAGAGAGAGAGAGAAAATGATCGTAGAGAGTTGCTTGTGTCCTCTTGAATGAGTTCGTGGCCTTCTTATAGTTGAAGCTTCGTCTTGGTGGTTGCGAAATTATAGGCGACCGTTATGGGTAAGGGACGTTGCATGTGCTCCGAAAAAGGTGGGCGACTACTTCGAAAAAGGTGGGCGACTAAGTCACTCCACATCATAGTCGTTGGTAGTGTTGTCTTCGACGTCCTAAAGGCGTCCATCTTGCTATTGGGCCTCTGCCAAGGCCCAGGCCCATTATGACATAACGGGGTATAACATTAAGTCCCCCACTTCTCAATGCTTACGTCAGCGAACATTGGGAAGTAGCGGTTTCTCCATTTTCAACGGCCCAGATGCTTGCAGACATTTTTCCTCTTTTTTCCCTCTCAAACGAACGACCTGGATGGTTTCACTAAAGTAACACCGTAACTTAACGACGTCAAACAGTTTGCATATACTCCATTTCGGCTGTTCATTTTCCCATCTTCCTTCGCTGACGCTCTTTCTTCTCCATTCTTCCAACACTTCAAAAAATCAAAACTTTGTTCATTCGCTCATATCAACGGGTCATCCCATTTTCTTCAAGGTATCCTCTTACCAAAAATCTTATCTTTTACTACTTTCATGAGAAATTTCGTAGTTATGTCGTCATCTCAATCTGATTCTGAACGAACTGCCTCTGAACATTTGTATATTAGCGATAATGTCCAATCTTCTTCTTCTTCTTCCCCTAGTAACTCCAATGTTATTATAGACTTAGAAGACCCAGATACATCTAGAAAAAATCCTTTAGAATTAGTCGAACCATCGAAAAAGGGAAAGGAAATTGCAAAGGTTAGGAAATCCAAACATTCTGGTAAATATTTGAAGGATTACGATAGTCGTTATCAAGAGTGGGTTGATGCTGGTTCATCGCCCTCAACTAGTTCTGGGAGGAAATCCAACCCCCAAATCATAAATGCCCCATATGCTTGCGAAACTGGGGGCTTAGCGACGTCTAGGGCCGACATCCTTAATGATGTCAAAGAACCACATCTTAGGGTCTTAGAAATCTCAAAAATGCCATCACTCTATTACTTCGACCCTAGAGTACCCTTTAGGTTGCCTGAAGACGGGGAAGCTCTCGACTCCTGGTCTAGTGATACAATCGCCCTGAGTTTCGAGAGCTTTCGTTATGTCAATCCCTTTCCTTTACCTAACATAGCCTTAGAATTATGTGTTTTCTATGAAATTTCTCCCTCTCAACTTTCCCCTCACGTCTGGCGTCTCATCGCCATGGCTGAGTTAATGTACCATGAGATAGGAGTCGACTTAGATATGTTTGATCTATTCGGCTCCTATAAACTCCAAGAAATTAGGATGGGCGTCTACTCTTTCATCCAAGCCAAGGAAGGGCTACCAACTTGGACGCATGGGTCGTTGCCCAATGATCGTTAGTGGGATGCACGATTTGTAATGGTGCCCTTCCAATCTGTCGCCCAGGAGGATTATGTGTCTCCAATGTGGCGTCGCTTAAGTAAGTCGTCGTCTCAATAATATTTTTCTCATTGCACTTGTTATCTGATTTATAATGTTTTACATTCTTTGTAGGTGCGTACGAGTTGAGGATCTCTCAGCGCTTCAACAGCGACACCAAAAAGAAAATAAAGAAAATCCTCCAAATTCCAGCAGACCAGCGGAATTTCAAAGTCATGATGGAAAGTAAGTTTCTCGTCGCCCATACTCTGCTTTTAATTCAAGTGATTTCGTCTCCATTATCTTATTCTATATTCTTTCTGTCAACCAGGAAAGAAAATCATTCCCAAGGAGACGGAGCAAAAAATAAACAAGGAAGCTCTCATTAGAGCCAGGGCTGAGCGGCTGGAGAAGCTCAAAGCAAAGAGGGGGGAGTATGACGCCGAGGCGAGAAAAGAAGGACATGACCCCCGTGGCGCCCCCCCTCTAATCCTGAATCCATTACAGCTCCTTCTCCTCAACCTCCTCAACCACCAAAACAGAAAGAGCCTCTACCTCCAGTAAACAAAGAGGCTGTCTCATCGGGAAAAAGACCTGCGGAGGTGCCCGCCAAGGAACCTGTCACCAAGAAATCCAGGACTTCCAAGTCCTCTAAATCTGCCAAGGCCAAGAGCGGCAAAGAAGACTCTGGCGAAGTCACTCTAACCTTTCCTCCCAACTCATCTGTCAGAAATAAAGAGGGATGGGACGGCGTCTACTCTGAATTAAACAAACTGGAATTCGAGTACGACAAGGCCGCCCTAGAATCTCTTGGGAGGAAAGAGGCTTTCAAGAAGGCTGTTCGCCACCAAATGAAGGTATCCTCACTTAATCTTTTATTAATTCTATTCTGTCTTTTTAACACTGGACGTCTCTAATTATTCTCATTCCTTTTATTCTCAGTCCCTACAAGTTCTTCTCCACCATGCCAAGGAGAATGAAGATGACACGGCGACGCTCGTCGCCCAAAGGGATGCAGCCATGGCCGACAGGGACAAAATCTTGGCTGACTTGAAGTCCGCCCTTCAGTTAAAAAACAAGCTAATGAAGACAGAAGGAGGGCGGAAGAGCTGATGAAACAATCTGATAAAAAACAAGAAGAATTAAAGGCGTTCATTAAGAAGCTGAAAGCCGATCATCATAATGACGTCGAAAAACTGAAGGATTACATCAATCAGTCTCGAGCCGAGTCATCTGCCAAAGATAAGGAAATCGAGGCTCTCAAGTCGGCCAGCAATAAGTGGGAAGTTGCCTATCACCAGTTGGAGAAGGATATGAGTCAGATGTCTGAAAACTATGAGACTCATATCTTAGATGTCGATGCTCGCGCTCGGATGGAGCTCATGAAAGAATACAAGAGTGGCGAGCACGTCAACTGGAAGCCCGACGACGTCATAGACGACTACTACCAGCTCTTTCCTGAGGATGAACCTGACTCCAATCCATCCCAAGAGGATAATCAGACTATTAATGAGTTGAGGGCTCAGGGTGACAATCAGGGCGAGAGCAACCAAGGCTGCGGCAACCAAGGCGACGGCGACCAAGGCGGCGGCAAAGCTTAATCCTTGTATCAATTATTTTCTGGCCTTGAACACTTATGTATTTTTCTTCAACTTCAATGCATATTATGTTTCTTATCTTCTTACCCAATATTCTTCATATCACCTTATTTCATTACTTCTCGCCATATCAACGTCTTCCTCATTTAACACCCATACCTCCAACAGGTGTGGGCAATAACCTTGAAAAGAAAAATTCTATCCATCATTAAAAGAATCTTTTAAAATCACAATCATCTACTGTCAATTTAAAACATGGTTGTTCTTACCTTAATCAAGCATTAACGACCCTGCCAAGAGACTATCAAACATTAGTCTTACGTCGACTATTAATCAATCGAATAAAAATCACTCAAAATAATTCAAGTAATGAATTCAAATAATACATATCTTTTCCAAATCAACCTGTCGTCCATTAATCACTGAGTTACTCAAAGTAGCTCATCAGCCTCCCAAGGCATCAAGTCATCATGCCATCTTGGCGTCATCTCATCTTTAAATTCTCTTGGCGTCAATTCATCACATTATCTAGGAATTGACATCTCACAACAAAACATCAAAAAATTGGGTTACGTAGCATCAGAATATCATGACCACAGCAAAATATCATCAGACACTAAGTCTTCCTGCTGGGTTCATCGCCTATAGGCGTTTCTCATCACTTGCTACTTTCTCGATTAATCCGTTAGTATCATTTTATTCTTTTAATCAAATAACAGAATAATCAAATAATTCAGAAATAGTACCTCTTAAGATGGATGGCGTTCCAACTCCTTGGTACATTCTTACCTTGGGCGTCAATCAACTTGTAAGTACCAGGACCAGTAATTTCAACTACTTTATATGGTCCTTCATAAGAAGCATTCAATTTTCCATCTTTGTGTTCAGGTGTATTAGGAAATACCTTTCTAAGGACCCAGTCTCCTACTTGAAATTGTCGCTCTTTAACACCCTTATTTCAAAAATTTGTCGCCCTTTGTTGATAGGCGGCGACTCTTATCAAAGCTTGTTCTCTACGTTCATCTAACAAGTCTAAGTCTTGAGCTAAATGTTCATTGTTAGATTCCTCTCTAGTCCATTGTCTCCTTAAAGAGGGAATTCCTACTTCTACAGGTATCATAGCTTCAGATCCATAAACTAAAGAGAAGGGCGTCTCACCAGTCAACGTCCTTGACGTCGTTCGGTACGCCCACAAGACGGCGGGCAATTCCTCAGCCCACCTACCTTTGGCCTTATCTAACCTCTTCTTTAAAGATGTAACTATAGTCTTATTACTGGCTTCAGCCTGTCCATTAGATTGTGGATTCCTAGGGGTCGAAAATTTAAGTTTAATGTGTCAATTATCACAAAATTTTCTAAATTGTTTTCCAATAAATTGAGATCCATTATCACATACAATTTCTTGAGGCAGGCCAAATCTACATACTATGTTTTTCCAAACAAAATCAATTACCTGGGGTTCTTGTACCTGGCTAAGGGTGACTGCCTCTACCCACTTGGTAAAATAGTCTGTGGCGACCAACAGGAAGACTAGACGTCCAGGTGCTGGAGTAAACTTGCCAACAATATCCATTCCCCATTTGAGAAAAGGCCATGATGGCACTATCACATGTAATTGTTCTGGGGGTTGTCTCGCCACTGTGCAGAACTTCTGACATCGCTCACACTTAGTCACCATACTCACTGCATCTTTTTGTAAGGTCGGCCAAAAATATCCTGCTCTTGTCACCTTCCTAATCAACGAACGACTTCCGCTATGATCGCCACAATCACCTTCGTGAATTTCTCTCAAGACATATGTTGCCTCTGATGGAGAGACACATCTTAGCAAAGGCCCGCCAGTAAAAGATCGTCTGTAAAGATTGTCATCTACTGTAGTGAACCTGGCGGCCCTGACGAATATGAGAGCAAAGGGGATCGCCAGTCCCAAGTTAAGCTGTTATTTAACACAACTCTATTATTTACCTCAATTGCTGGCGTTTTCAAATAAAACAAAGGGATCTGTTGTGTCTCTGTAACCTCAATGGAAGATCCAATATTCGCAAGCGCGTCGGCCTTCTGATTGTCGTCTCTACCTATTTGGGTAATTTTCAGATTGTCAAAACGTGACGTCAGGTCTGAGACGACGTCCAAATACTTCTTCATCCTTTGATCCTTAGCTTGATAAGAACCATTAACTTGCTTTGATACCAACTGTGAATTGCTTTTCACCTCTAGAGATTTCACTCCTAACTCTAACGCAAGTTTCAATCCAGCAATGAGAGCTTCATACTCTGCCTCATTATTTGTCGCCTTAAAACCACATCTTATTGCTTGAACGATTTGATTACCATCAGAAGTTTCAAGTGCAATACCTAGTCCGCTTCCTTTCACATTGGATGACCCATCTACATGGAGGATCCAGGGCGACAAATTCACCTTTTGTTTAACAGAAAATGACTCATTATTAGTTGTTACCTGAAGGTTGGGGCTAAATTCTGCTAAAAAATCAGCCAAAACTTGAGACTTGATGGCTGTTCTTGGGGCATAAGTTATGTCAAACTCGCTCAGTTCAATCGCCCATTTAACTAATCTTCCAGATAAGTCTGGCTTATGAAGGACGTTTTTCAATGGAAAAGTCGTAACAACCACAATAGGGTGGCACTGAAAGTATGGTCTTAATTTCTTAGATGATACTACCAAAGCCAAGGCGAGTTTCTCCATCATTGAGTATCGCGTCTCCGTGTCTAACAAAGCTCTGCTAACATAATACACTGGGTGTTGTCGCTTATCCTCTTCCTTTACAAGAACTGAACTTACAGCATTTTTATCTTCTCAAAAGATCAAACGTCTGCTGCAAATGGTTAACGTGATCTTCCGCTTTCAAGGACTTGACTAGCATGTCGTCTATGTAAACTTCCATCGTCTTCCCGAGCTGGGCGGCAAACATGCGATTGACTAATCTTTGATAAGTGGCACCAGCGTTTTTTAATCCAAAGGGCATCACTTTGTAACAATAAGTCCCTCGGTCTGTAATGAATGAAGTCTTCTCCTGGTCGTTTGGATGCATCAATATCTGATTGTAACCAGAGAAGGCGTCCATAAAACTTAACAATTCATGACCTGACGTCGCGTCCACTAGGCTGTCGATGTGTGGCAATGGAAAAGAATCTTTTGGGCAAGCTTTGTTCAAATCGGTGAAGTCAATACATACTCTGTGCTTCCCGTTTTTCTTCGGGACGACCACAACATTAGCTAGCCAATCTGGATACTTTACCTCTCTGATAGACCCAATTTTCAGTAACTTCTGAACTTCCTCATTAACAATTCTATTTCGTTCTGGTGCAAATTTCCGCCTTTTCTGTCTAACCGGCTTGAACGTAGGGTCGACGTTCAACTGGTGTTCAATGACGTCCGGGCTTATACCTGTCATATCATCATAGGACCAAGCAAAACAATCTAAGTTATTTGTTAGAAAAGAAATAAGCTCCTTTCTTACCTCAGGAGCTAGGTCCATTCCTATGGACAAGAGTTTTTCAGGATTTTCAGGATCTAAAATTAATTTTTCTAAATTATCGTCTTCTTCCTTTGTCGCCCTGTCCATAGGAATGAACGCCTGTAATTGCTATGCGGATGAGGGAGATTGCTCCAAGCCCTTCAATGCGGCTTGGTAACACTCTCTTGCCATCCTTTGATCGCCTTTAACCTCTCTCACACCCCAAGGTGTAGAGAACTTGATCGCTTGGTGTAACGTCGAGGGGACTGCCTTCATCTCATGAATCCATGGACGACCTAACAAAGCGTTGTAAGTGGATGGGCAATCCATCACCTGAAACTTAACTAAAGCATTAATCCCAACAGCAAACGTCATCAGAGAAATTTCTCCAATCGTCCTGTCTGGTGTTCCATTCCCAAACACCAAAACGGTTGGAGCTTTAATAATCTGGGATTCTAATTGTAATTCTTTGACAGTTTGAAGATAAATAATATTAACAGAACTACCAGCATCTACTAAAATTCTTTTAGTCAAACAATTAGCTATTAGTAAAGATATTACCAGGGCGTCGTCGTGCATCTGAACGTTCTGAATATCAGCGTCATTGAAGGTTATTGGACCTTCAACAACCTGATCATTACTTACATTACCGTTAACCCATTCTATTTCTTTGGGCAAAGACCTGGCGTGTCTCTTTGCGGCAGAATAAGACATTCCACTTATGGCCGATCCTCCAATAATTGTGTTAATCGTCCTGACGGCCTGTGGAGGTTGAGCTGGGGCATTCTGCCGCTGATCTCTACCTGCATTGTTAGTACCATTGTTCTTAAGAAGATGCTGTAAATTACCGTGTTTGAGTTGAAAGGCTACTTCTTTCCTAAACCTCCAACAATCTTCTGTCCGGTGGCCAACGTCCTTATGGTAATCACAATATCTGGTTGTATCTCTCTCATTCATAGGCGACGTCATTGGCTTAGGCCATTTCACTCTATCCATCTTTTCAAATACACCAACCATCTCAGCTGGTCCAATGGACATGTTGAACTCCTCATATTTAGGAGGAGGTGGATCCCTTCTCTGTTTGTCGCCCTGTTCATTATTGTTAGTGTAAGGGTGAAAACGAAAATTTCTACCTCGTTGCCGTTTAGAACGGCGATCCGTGGATCCCGGGTTGTTCTGTTGTTGGTTGGGCTTATCCGTAATAGTCACCGGATTAGTAAGATTGGTTGATGTCACTTCTTGATTCATTTGCAATGCAAAATTTCTGCTAGTGTCGTCCTCTTGAAGATTGATGTGGGACCACGTGTAAGACTGGACTTCTGCCCAAGTCGTTACTCGTTTCAAAACAAGTTCTTGATAGAGACCGCATGTAGGCGGCAATACTCTTCTAAATGCCTGCACTGCAATGTTAGGATCACAATTTGGGATACTTACCATTTCTGCCGTGAACCTCTTCAAAAGACTTCTGTAAGACTCATCTGGCCTCATGACGATTCGATACAGGTCGTCTGACGTCTTGACCATGACCCTGCTACTTGCGAATTGCTCAACAAAAATATCAGTTAGATGACTAAAGGAAGTTATCTTACCTTGAGGGAGGTTGGTCCACCACATCAGGGCGGGGCCAATCAAACTTATTCCAAATCCTCGACACATTGCTGCGTGTCGTTTATCGGCTGGGAGAACTGCTGCCAGCATAATCTGCCTGTACTGGGCCAAGTGTTGATCTGGATCCGACTTACCGTCATATTTTGGCATAGCGGGGAAGACAAATCTCTCAGGTAAATCAGCAGATGCAATGTCGTCTATGAAGGGTGACTCTGAATAACTCCCTATACGGGCTGCATCGAGTGGCTTTTGAACACCTGGGATGACGTACATCTTCTTCCTTATTTCAGCGACTTCCTTTTCCATTCGAAGGGTCAAAGAGAGGATTTCGTCTTCCCTTCTTTGTCCTCCATGAACGTGGCTGTGAGGGATTTTCGCTTGAGACTTCAGGGCAGACTGTTGGTCGCCTTGATCGCGACTATCATACGTCTGAGAGTCATCATATCCTTCTTCATCCTCACGACCTGTATCATCATAATTAACATCATTATTACCATTATTATCGATATTCTTACCTCGATTACCTTTGTCGCCATTGGGATTCCTCTCAGGGTCATTAGGATTAGGAACTTGGCGAATCTCCTTCTCAGGTCCAGCTTGCCTTTTCTTAGATTTCTTGGCTTCTAAGCCTGCTAGGTGTGTCTTTAACGCATTATTTTCTTCCTCCAAACATTTCATCCTCTCAGATTGGATTCCTGCAGATTGTTCTAGGCGTTTCATTTGTTCAGACTGAGAGGTCAAAGCTTCTAGGACTTTTTGGAGGTCAGTGGAAGAGCTGGATGGCTTAGAAACAATTTTTGGTTGTTGTTCCATCTTAAAATCTCAATCGCTCACTCAGAGAACGTGAAGCTTTTAAAATAATGTTGCCGGAGTCCCCACGGTCGGCGCCAAAATGTTGATGCACAATTTAGGGGAACTATATAATATGAATGAATAATAAAGACTTCTTTATTGATAATAAGATTGAGTACAATAAACGGGGTCACCGGCAACAGTGGTTACAAACTAGGCGTCAATGCCTTGATCACAAAGACTAAATCCAGAATACAATGATAATCTGCGAGGGAGAATACAGAGAGAAGAAAAGAGAGAGAGAGAGAGAGAGAAGATGATCACAGAGAGTTGCTTGTGTCCTCTTGAATGAGTTCGTGGCCTTCTTATAGTTGAAGCTTCGTCTTGGTGGTTGCAAAATTATAAGCGACCGTTATGGGTAAGGGACGTTGCATGTGCTCCGAAAAAGGTGGGCGACTACTCCGAAAAAGGTGGGCGACTAAGTCACTCCACATCATAGCCGTTGGTAGTGTTGTCTTCGACGTCCTGAAGGCGTCCATCTTGCTATTGGGCCTCTGCCAAGGCCCAGGCCCATTATGACATAACAGGGTATAACAATTTCCTTACTTTATAAATAGGGCGAAGGTGCAAAACTAGCCACCGTAAATTTCCAAATGGAAAACTTTGACACCCGAAAATTGGATGGTACAAAACCGTACATTATAAATCAAAATGGGACAAATTTAGCCACGCCGTTAAGTTGAAGCTAACAGACGTTTTGATTTAATGAAGGTGGGCCCCACGCCAACACAAACGTCTGTTAGCTTCAACTTAACGGCGTGACTAAATTTGTCCCATTTTGATTTATAATGTACGGTTTTGCACCATCCAATTTACGGGCGCCATCCAATAAGGAGATTAGTATAACTAATATTTATAAGACAGAAATATTTAGGTGGAAATTTATATGATCACAAAAGGAAGATATTGCTGGCAAAGAAAAAGGAAGATTTGTATAATAATGTCAATTCAAATAATGGATATTTCCTTTTTTTTATAACTTAAATAATGGATATTTCCTTCTGTAAAAATAGTGTATATTTCCTAATTAAAGTAAGTTAATAAACGCAAAATTCATATATATGAAAACAAAAATTAATGAAAGTTAGCCTGAGTAAAAAAATAATTTGTAAATTGAGGAAAAAATCAGATTTTTTTTATAAAAAAAAAACAACTGCAAATCAAAACTACTACTCTACTACTCTGCAAATCAACTGATTCATTTTCCATCGACCATTACAAATTTATCTCAACAAAGAAGCACTAATTTCAAAACAACCTCACCAATTCACAAGTTCAATCACCCAATCATGATATTTATATAAACAATCATTGCTCAAATTTTGTTGATAAACCTCAATAAAACTCATCCAACTATAACCAATCAGGCACCATACATATCAAACATATTGCAAACACAATATTATTCCAATTCTACCACTCAAAATAGCCTAAAGAAAAGAAATCAACAATTTCATTTCACTTAGCATAATCAAATCTATTTACATGAACATATATAATTTTCCAAACACTAGATGAATCTAAACAGAATGTTCAAATATAATTAGTTCACAAACACCAACAAAACTAGAGCTGGGATTTTGGGCCAGCCCGCTTTAAACGGGCTGGCCCAACCAAACCCATTTTGGAAGTGGGCCAGCTCGTTTCCAACCCGAATCGATTCGGGATGGGATTTCTCAACCCAGCCCGAATTAAAGCAAATGTGGGCCAGCCCGCCAGCCCACATGTTTTCATTTTTTTTATTATTTTGACCAAAATTTCACATAGAACACATTCACAAGTTAACCAAAACGGTTTCTACAATCCATTGCACATTCAATCATTCACTACACACTTTAAAAGCTCACATCAACAATCCAAAATTCTTAAACTCTAATCATTCACTGGACAAGACAACAATGCAACAACCATTTTCTACTATATACATGATTCTTAAACTCAAATTTTGGACCAAAATTCAGACAGGGAGTTAAGGAGAAATTCTGAATTTGCAAAACAACCAAAGAAATCAACATAACAGATTGAAAACAACTCTAATCACTCATTTAAGGCTTCTAACCACAAAATAAAAACACCATTGACACCAATCCAACAAATATGGAGGGAAAGAGAACAAAATTTATCAAACCATCCACTTCAACCTTTGTGAATTTACCTAATCGGAAATTTTGTTTTGAATTGTATAAATGGGTTTTGTTTTGAATATTGCAGAACAAGGATAAAGTTCACATTCAACCAAAGACTTCAGGATTCACGTTCCGAAGCAGAACTTAAGAAGCAGAAGTCCTCCATCTAAAGGACTTGAAAATTGATTTTGCTAGCCCCTAATGAAGTTGCTACTGCTAAAATTTCGACAATGGCATGGAAAATCCAGAATCAGGGTGATATGCAATCACAAGCTGTTTTTTCTTTTCTTTCCTTTTTCTTCAAGGACTGTGTGATTTACATTCCAATTTGGATTTAGAAAAAGGGTTAAAGATCATTCTAGCTAACAAACTAAAACTATCTTGAAAGTATCAATTTGGCCAACAAACAATTAATGGTATCATTTTGGCCAATGAACAAATAAAATGGCTCATTTTGGCCAATGAGCTAATGGAAAATACTAAAATACCCTTGGGACCAAATTAATATTATTTTTAAAGATGTGGGTCCCACATTTTAAAATAAAAAATAGTAAACTTGGCCCCACCCACCCCTCTCTCTTTCCTCCCTCAACATCCGGCAAACTCACCGTTTTCAACTCTCAAGCTCACCGCCCCCGCCCCGCCCCATCAGCTATTCAAAAGGTGTTCTCAAACAAATCCTTTTTACAATTGAAAGTTTCCCTTCACCCTTGCGTTTGCAGCCTTCAACTTCATCACTTTATTTTGCTCCATCCGCCGTCGTATATTGGAGAAGTGCAGGGCCTTGCTTCTTCATATGTATCAATAATGTTGGAGAAGTATCAATAATGTTGAATGCCCATTTTTTCAACTCAACCAATAATAATTGTACTTCAACTCTATCTTAGCTTATTATGGGGTCTGCTCTGCTTTTCTCTCTGCCATTGTTGTCTATTTCTTTGCCTGCTTCTAAAACGTGGTTGATGGGGGTGTCAAATCTTCCATTGTCAATCTCATTGCTCAGCCTTCTCGAAAGTCTCTCTTTTCTTCTCTTTACTATCATATGATTCAAACTTTTGAGGTTTATTTCTTTTGATGCTGCCTAGCGGCACTATTTTTATATCTTGAAGCTTTTTTCTTATGCTAAGGTTAGAGTTATGTAAGATACATGGCCGATGGGGGGCAATGAGCTTTTGAAAACGTGGACGATGTGGGAGGGGGGGTTGAGTTTGCCGGATGTTGAGGAAGGAAAGAGAGAGGGGTGGGTGGGGCCAGATTTACTATTTTTTATGTTTAAATGTGGGACCCACATCTTTAAAAATAATATTAATTTGGTCCCAAGGGTATTTTAGTATTTTCCATTAGCTCATTGGCCAAAATGAGTCATTTTATTTGTTCATTGGCCAAAATGATACCATTAATTGTTTGTTGGTCAAATTGATACTTCCAAAATAGTTTGTTGGCTAGAATGACCTTTAACCCTTAGAAAAATCATGAAGGAACAATTACACAGCTAAAATTTCACTTCAAGATCTACCTAAGATGGGCCTGAACCCATAGCACCATCTCGAACCAAAAAAACCATAGCAACAGCCCTGTTTCTCATTATGTCAGTCCTCTTCTCTCTATCACTTCCAGTCTTCCACCAACCATTCTAAACTTCCCTTTATCCTTATTGAAATTTATCAAACATACACCCATTTGTTTGGAAATAACATATCAATAACAAACTCCCAGTAAAAAATCACAAAACAGAAAATAGATTACTCTAACTAAACGCAACATAACACTGACAAATTAAAAGCACAATCAGATTATATGTAAATAAGCCTAGAAGCTCCCTAATTTACAAATAGAATTTCCAAATCCCCAAATCACAGAGAACATACATGAAAGAACAACAAAATATTAAGCCAAGTAGCGACTATCCTATGAAGTTTCACAACACCCCTAAAACAGAAAATGCCAAGGCATAAGAAAACAGCTCGTCTCTTTCTTTTCCTTTCAAGATAATCCAACATCAATCAACAATCTATTTCCAAAACCTTTTGCATGCTCATCTACCAGCCCAATCATAATTGAATCAAAGAAGGAAAAAGGAAGGGGTTTATCACTACCAGCATCTCAATTCAAACCAGAACATGGCGAAAATCATGAACATATAGAACACAAAACTTTCAGGTCTTAGGTTCATAGAAAATAACCCAAATATCAACATGAAAAACCATGACTTTGTTCCCTTATAATTCTGTCATCATTACTACTCCTCCGGTCCCAAATTGACTTTTTTGGAAAATTCTAAAAAAGCAAAATAAGTTGATTATAAATTGATGATTCTAATTTTTCCCTTAGACGTATATTTTTTTTATCAGAACTTAGACTAGTTCCTATAAACTAATGAAAAATATAAAAATATATCAAATATGTCATAATTTATAACCTATTTCGCAACCTTAATCTCTCCAAAAAAAAATCATATAGGTCTTATATTTAAGACCGGAGGTAGTATATAAAAACAGAGTAAAGAGGAAGAGATTGTCTTGAGAACTATTGAATCAGAACATGAGGAAAATAGAGCATCCGAAATAACACTCTTAGAAGGAAAATTTTATTATAATACGTTATTGCCCCCAAAATAGAAACCCACTCAGCCCTCACTCAAATTCACATGAAATCGCAAGAACAGAGGTATAAATTAGTGAAGCTTACCTGAAAAGAGAAATTAAATTGAAGAGAAGATCAGAAGACGATGCGAGGTTGAAGAAGCGGTCGAACAAGAGTGAAGAGTGAAGACGGCGTGAGTGAAGAGTAAACAGCTATTTGATAAAAAAGAGTGAATGTGCGGCTGCGTCTGCGTCTGCGTGAGAACTGAGAAGAGTGAAGAGTGTGTACATTGGAAGGAGGGTTAGGTTTTTTTATTTTTTTTCCAATTTTTTTTTATATATTCGGGCTAGCCCGTTTGCAAATCGTTTCCATCCCGATTCAAACGGCCTTACATTTTTCAGCCCGACTTGTTCTTTTTGAGGGCGGGTCGGGTTGAGCCTGCCAAATTCTAATCTCTACATAATTAACTAGTATCAACCCGCGCGATACGCGAAATATATTATACATAACTACATAACTCTGATATCATTTTTATTTTGATAAAAATATATCATCAAATATAATAGTGTTAGTCAAAATTTAATAAATTTCACTAAGTTTTTTTTCATAGAAATCAATTTTGTATGATAAAAAAAATAGAAAATCAATTTCTTAGTGGGTAGTTATTTTTGGGTAAAGTGATAATGGGTGTGTTGGTAGTTTCACAAGTTACATTTAGTTTGTGTCAAAAGTAGGAATAATAGGATCACCGCATATCATATCAAAATAAAAAAAGTAGGAATAATAGAAGAAATAGTAGATTATCCAAATAGTTTATAATTAAAAATAAATGAGGAAAATAATGAGAAGTAAGATAGAAAAATAATTTAAAATGTCATGAAAAAAATATTAATTATGATAATTTTTAAGGAAAAAAGGGAGAGAATTTATAGGAGAGATTATAAATTAGGGAGAAATCTTAACAACGCATTAAAGAAAATATGTTTATGGAGAGGAAATATGTCAATTTTTTTGTCGATGAAATATGCTTATAGGAGAGGAAATATGCTTATAGGAGAGGAAATATGCTTATGGAGAGGAAATCTTAACAACGCATTAAAGAAAATACTCAATCAAATGTCAATTTTTTTGTCTTAAAATATATGGAGAGGAAATATGCTTATATGCATATTTTTTTGTAAAAGAATTTATAGAAGATAATTAAGGAGATTATAATTTAGAGAGAAAAAAGATTTAACAAAGAATTATATGTCAATTTATTTCTGTTAATAATAGATAATATATGGAGAGAGAATGTGGTTATGTGCAATTTTTTTTCTTCTAAAAATATATGGAGTGAGTGGGTGGTTACCTTAATGTAAATAGATGGAGAGAGAAAGTGCTTAAGTGGCTTCTTAGAATTTTGCTTTTATCCCTCCCTTTATATATAAGATAGATTATTTATTGAAAAAACTTACATCAATTTCCTTTCTCCAGGTTCTCAAGTTCTTTTAATATAGGAGTGACATGTGTCCTTTTATAATTGGAGAAATGGAGAACCTAGATAGAGGAACTTGACCTAAATAAGGTCCTTATTTATTCTTAATTAATTATTTGATATATTTTTTGATTATCCATTAGTTTGTAGGTAATATAAACCAGTTTAAGGGAAAAAATTAGGTAAATCAATTTATAATTAACTTATTTTATTTTTTTATGATTTTCCAAAAAGGTCAATTAGGTATCGGAGGGAGTATTTATGTATCTTTCCTTCCATTTAACTCTCTTCTCCTAATTTATTAAATAAAAGATGAGTGAATAGTCTAAGGATTATTTCATTAATATGATAACATATTTATAATTTATAATATAAAAATATCGTAAAAGATAATAAACTTATCCTAATAGTTTACTCAATAATAATTCCTAATAATAACAAATATTTTTCTACTCTAAATATTTCATAATACTATAGTTCACAAATCATGACTTCAAATATACAAATAGTTCAGTTCAAAAAAAAAAAAATACAAATAGTATACTCATACAAGATAGTAAATATATTAACATTATTATTTTCATGATTTCTATACTTTTGTCCAAAAGTTTATCTTTTATTCCATTCATAAGAGGGAAAAAGACAAATAAAGTCTACCCAATTAGTAAAAGGACAATTGAAGTTGCTAAATTGTAAAAAGAACAAGTTGGGTCATCATAGGCACCTAATATACATTAACAAATTTGTGAGAAAAGACTCAAATGCCCTCAACAATTTGAAGTTGGAGAGGGTGGAGTGAGAATTGAATAGCGTGTTTTGTGAGGGTGGGGTAAGTGTGTGTTTTTAAGTGCATTTGAGTCATTTGCCCAAATTTGTCAATGTGCATTAGGTGTCTATGACCCAACTTGTTCTTTTTACAATTTAGCAACCTCAATTGTCCTTTTACCAATTGGGAAGACTTTATCTGTCTTGTTCCCAAAAAACTTATAAATTTATATTCTTCATTCTTATCTAATTTAATCATATTTTAGAATAAAAATTTGGGTGCTACATGGCGCAAGGTCCATGTTGTTATAAGTTATTCTTATTTTCCAATATGCATAAATATTTTGCTTGAAGGACCGAATTAGCTCAACGGTAATCTCACATTCTCACTTATCATGTGGTTATGAGTTTAGGTTAGATATTACCTAAACTTTCAATTATGTTATATCTTTACCCTTCATTTTATAATCTAGATTTGGACTCTCAAATACATATTTTTTTTTGTCATTGTTTGAATTAGTAAATATAATATTGGCCAAAAAGAATAAATAATATATCATTCTTGGCTCAAGCTTTTTATATTTGATAGGAGAAATAACTTACTTTGCACTATATAATAAAATCAATTGGCTGGAGTAGTGCACTAATTAAATCATAGAAATAACTTATGTGGCTGACACTTAATTTTAGCTTGCTGGAATTTCAGTGTCACCTTCCAATGAGCTCCTCCAACGGCTAATGGTGGAGATAGCATTAGCATCACATGGTTGACTATTATCACAGTATCTGCACTATCAGGGATTGGTATTTTGTACTACTAGTATAAATTACCTTTTCATTGACTTATGACGCAATTAATTACTTTAGGGAGATTGAGAAAACTAAATAAAGTACCTAACTTTAGCATATGTTACATGATCTCTACAGGACTTATGTGTATCATAATCATTAAAACTCAAATAAATGAAAGTTGAGTCTATTAACAAAAAGGAAAAATGTGGGTGCAGAAAATGGAGTCTATCAACCATATTAGGTTTAGGCCTTGAAATCAGTCTATTACCATAAGATTGAATTCTTTTTTAGTAAGTCCTTATTCCATTATATGCGCACATGGTGTCATTATGCTTTTTCTCATTTCTGCGGGAGCTGCCACCATCTGCATTGCTCAATTATATATTCATTTATTTGGACACATGGTCATTTATGCTTTTTCTAATTTCCTGTGTTAAATCATACAATATTCACCTCAATCTCTTTTATTTTTCATCATCATCAACAGATCTTTCTCATTGATTAGAGGGGTAGGTGGTCATTTTCTTTCACTACACGTGAAAAGCAATCAAAATATTTTACACTTTATTTCTCTTTGAAATGGGGACAATTGATGGATTTTGTGTGGTCGAATGAGGAATTGATGATGATACTCTGTATTTGGTTAGCAAATCAAAAGGAGGAGAGGCTGAACTGATGATGCTATTTACTCTGATGAAGCCTTAGGTGTGAGGTATTGTTTTATTACTACATACCTCCAGTTCTAAAAATATACGATTTAATTGACTTTTTTTTGGAGAGGTTAAGGTTCCAAAATAGACTATTAAATCATATATTTGATATATTTTTAGATTATACATTAGTTTATAGGTAAAATAAACTAATATAAGGGAAAAAATTAGGTAAATCAATTTATAATTAACTTATTTTGCTTTTTGACCGGAGGGAGTATATTATAAGGATATTCTCATCATTATTTTTGCTTTGTCTGTGTCAATGTAAGATACTATCCTGGATATTTTAGAGGCTGTCAAAGTATACATGCTTGAAGGAACTATATCAGACTTTTGTAAATGAGGCATAGAAGATTGAGTATCTATAAATAGGACGCCACAGAAAAACAATGCTTAATATTGTAGTGATAGCAGCATATGAATTTGTTTCTGTTTAACAATTCTTTTGCTACTTCAGGTGACTTTTACCAATACCATAGTACTGATTGAATATTTTACTCTTGGAGACTGTGATAAATGATGCATGAAACTACTTAAATTTTATGTTTCAAAGGATCCATGTCAAATGTTGTTCATTATGGTGCTGTGACTGGACTTAAAGTTTATATGAGGATGACATGTATCTCTTGAATGCAGTTTCTTTTTTATTTGATAATGTAAGAATTATAAGAATTATTCATGCAAAATAAAATATTGAAATGACTCTATAAAGTTTGTATATATCCTGTTTTTCTCATTTTGTTTGGGAACTTAATGGGTGGGGGGAGTAAAGTGTTTTTCTTCTCGAGGCAAACTTCCTTTCTACTCCATTTAATTCTATACCCATTTTTATCTGAATTGTTTTTTCCTAAGGTATTTTCTTTTGTTTTATGATAAAAAAAGGTATTTTCTTTTGTTCGCTAAGATTGAAAGCTTATTGGCTATATTTCAATGATCATTTATAGCGATTATTTACATGAAAATAAAATCAATTGCAACTTGCGGGTATATTTACAGCGGCTATATTTCCTTAGGCATTTTGCGGTTTTGGTGCCGCAGGAATTGCAACTTGAGGGTTTTAGCTCACAGGTATATTTTCTTTTTTTTTTAATCACCGTTCGGTTTAATACGGACTCAAAGGGTAGGAGTGTTGCTGCAAAGTTGTTCCCTCTTCTAATGAGAGCGCTTCCCGGGATTCAAACACGCATTCTCACCCTTACGAGGGTTGTAGTCCACTAACCAGCCCAACCAACTATCCATTGGTAGATATTTTCTTTTACACCTTTATGTTTTTGCTGACCGGAGTTCTATTAGAGAAACTAGAATCACACTATGACTTTTTCAACAAGTTCCGTTCTATTTATTGTTATTATTGTGTTAGCTTAAAGTTTGGAATTACCTTTTTTTTTTGTTAAAGTAGAGTTTTGGATTATATGTTTATGTAATGGCGGGTCAAATTAGCAAACATGTTTTACAATGACTGATGAAAAATTAAAATAAGGTAAGGGTAATAATGCTTCTATCTTTGATGAAACATTAATGATCACATTCTTATGTACCTACTCCTGATTCTATTTTGATTAGAACCTCCACTTTGTAGTGATTCTTAATAAACGTGGATAATCACATTTTTGGAAAATCATAATTACAAATGTGTAGTTATCGAAAGGTGAATTCTCAAAACATCAATTGAACCCTGTTTTTAAATTAAGAACTGACTAATGGGCAGAGTATTGTAATCAATTTTATATGGTGGGGAGTATTCAGATTTGTACACACCAATTCAATGAGATTTCATGCGGCAGGAATATTCCATCAGTAATCATGCATTAACATTGTTACATTATTGAACAAACGTGTTAATTTATTTTGTTTCTATGGTGCTAGAATCAAATGCAAGCTTGACACTCCAGATGCCATGTAAGTGTAGTTTAATTATTTAGGCAATCCTATTATAAGTTATCATCATTATGTTACCAATTCCTTACATGACTGGAGCAGCCTTCGAGAAATTATATCACCCAATTTTGAAATGTCAATGATTCTATCTGATATTAGAAAGATGCTTCATTATCATCACATGTTACTATTGCCTTACTATTTCAGCCACAACACAACAAATGCCCATATATGTTTTCTTCATTACATAATACTAGCAAAGAGGGTGAAGGAATTATTTCATCAAGCAGGGTTTAGCTGTGTGGATGAGGACAAGAAGAGAGGGCTTGATCATGGAACTTGTGTTCCATAGATTTTGATGTACCCTGAAGCTGATATACCAGTTTGTCAGTTGTCTGTTCAATCTAAACAGGATGGGACATACCATTATAACTTGGCAAAGGCTTTCGCCCTTCTTAAGGATGAAGGTGATCATATTATGGGTTCTGTTAGTGCTCTTCATAACTTGAGAGCTATTAATGTTCACGTTTTTTGGGTTTCAAAACTTATTTTACGATGTTTTTTGTTCATGTTGTAGCTGCTTATGCAGCTTTTACTCTTCGTAACATTGTGATTTCAACTCATGATTCTATTCAAGTTCATATATGAATGATCAAACATGTGTTAAAACTACTTTGGTTATTCATGATTCTATTCAAGTTTTTCATATATGTATGATTTATTTGGGAAAGTCATCCCAAATAAATCCCTCCGAATACCAAAAGTACAATTTAAGAACCTAAACTTCCAAAAGGACCACGAAGAAACCAGCACCTATGTGTCATTTTAAAATTTTGCGAAAAGACAAAATTGCCCCCATCCTAGAACACAAATTCCTACCCCACCCTAAACTCACCCTAACACCCACCCTCTTCTCGCAATTTGTGTTTTAAGATGGGACAATTTTGTCTTTTCGCAAAATTTTAAAATGTCAGATAAGTGCTGGTTCCTTCATGGTCCTTTTGGAAGTTTGGGTTCCTTAATTGTCCTTTTGGGTATTCGGAGGGACTTATTTGGGATTTTCCCAATTTTTCAAATTTCCATCTAAATAAATAAATTAGCCTTATATTTGTATCATCATTCTCCCTTCCCATTGAAAATTAGATAAAGTTAAAAGTTGAAAAATACTCCCTTCGTTTCTAAATATAAGATCACTTTGGCTAATTTGGAGAGATTAAGGAAAACTTTCCAATGAATTAGGATCACATGATTTTCCCAAAATACCTCTCAGTTAAATTAATTTACTTGTAAAATGAGTATAGGGGTAATTTGGGCAAAACTTGAGGAAAAATAGAAAGTGATCTTATATTTAGGAAATTATCCATATTCTCAAAGTGATCTTTCATTTAGGAACAGAGGGAGTAATCGTTAAAAAATGTTAATTGGATTTATATTTTATTTTTGCTGAAGAACTCGACTTACATTTTTGCCACTAGACATTTTTTATAAAATGGAAGTTTGATGTCTCATCTTGACCATTTTAATTTGTTATCAAAGGCATCATCTTCATAACTTTACTTAACAACAACACCATGTGACATATGCTATTTTCAATCTTATGTACTTTAAATTGGCTCTTAAATGAATCCACTACTCGAGTCGTCCTATAAAACATATCGTCATAGGGAATGTTTACTAGCGTTTAAATGATTTCTCGAGATAGGCCTCAGCAATACATCATATTGCTGTCAGATGTGTTGTAAAACTCATTAAGCCTTTCAATTTATTTACTATAGGATCAATTCTATTGTCCAGTATAATAGTCTTGTTTCTGCATTCATTCATGGATATTATCAAAATCATGTAACCCTAACTATTAATAATATCAATTTTTTTAATAAAAAAATAATATCAATTTTTTCGTTTTATTTAAAATAAACAAGTACATTCAATAATCTTACGGTTTGTTTGCATTAACTTATGGAAAATTGATGGTAAAAATGAAATTGAAAATAAGTGAAATTGATTAAAAATAATTATGTTTGAATTAAGTTTAGAAATGATGACTTTATGAGTGACATATTTTTCATAAATTAGATTGTGTAATGATATTTAATCATTTATAGTTGAGTTAGTTATTAGATATATAAAATAAATCAGAATTTGTGGGGTCTACCATTATAAACTACTTATAAATTACTTATATGACTCGTTTGGTTGGAGGGAATGATTTTGAGGGAACTGATATGAGATTGGGAATGGTTTTGTGATAAGATTCAATTTGAAAAATTCAATTTGATATGTGGGAATATTTAGAGGGATTAGGATTAGTTGAATTAAATTTATTTTAAAATTAATTATATATCATAATGAAATTCATCACCCTCACAATAAATAAAAAGATATAATACTCCCTCCGATCCTAAATATAGAACCGAGATAACTTTTTTAGGGAGATTAAAGAAGACTTAATTTTAGATGTCTTTCCAATAATACCCCTCCTTAATTAGTTTAATTCCTTAAGGTGTTGGTGAGAGGAAGATTGTGGTTAAGGAGTTGTTAAGATGAAAGGCAATTTAGGAAAAATGTGACCAAAAATGTAATTAAGTCTTATATTTAGGACCAAAATGAAGTCTCTATCTAGGTCCTATATTTAGGAACGGAGGAAGTATTATCTTTTCAAATTTATCCTTCCATTCCAGTTCAAAAAATTAATCTTTCCATAATTATTTTTTTTGGCAAATTCCATAATTCTTGAATAAATTAAACCCTATTTTTTTTCAACAAATCATCATTATAAGTAAGAAGAATATATAACTAATTCTCATATCTAACAAAATTAACAAGAACAAGAGATAAGAGAAAATCCGTAGCATTGTTATCCAAAAGAAAAAAAAACAAGAAAATCCCCAACATCGTGAGAAGAGAAGATGAGAGAAAATCCTCAGCACCATGAGAAGAGAACATTATGAGAAGATGAGAGAAAATCTCCAGCTCCATTAGAAGTAACACCATGTGAGAAGAGAAGAGAAGAGATGAGAATGCTTTTTTATCGTAGAAGAGATGAGAATGAAAATATGTTAGAAGTTTTGTTTTTGTTTTAATCTAATAAATAGGGTTATTTTTGTAATTTAAGTAATCAATTATAGTCATGGATAGCCAATACTAAAGGAAGGTGGGTTTAGCCTATTCTATTCCCACTTAAGTGAGATTGGCAATCCCACTTGAGTAAATTGCCACCAACCAAACGTGGGGATGAGATTGAATCCCTCATCCTCATTCCCACTAACCAAAGGGACTCTTTTTCCAACTTTTACAAGTTCCTGATAAAAAATAAGCTCAATAGAAAAAACAAAACAAACATTAAAAAAAAACATCACCTTCAAAACAAGTATACATCGTCAAAATAATAACTTATTCACCCAAATCAGAACACTAAAAACTACTACCTCCGGTCCTAAATATAGGACCTAGATAACTTTTTTTTTGAGAAGTTAAGGTTGCAAAATAGTCTATTAAATCATGACATATGTAATATATTTTTAGTTTATTCATTAGTTTATAAGTAAAATAAACTAGTTTAAGGGAAAAAATTAGATAAATTAATTTATAATTAACTTATTTTGTTTTTTTTAGGATTTTTCAAAAAAGTCATCTAGGTCCTATATTTAGGACCGGAGGGAGTACTGTAACTTTCTCTCAAGTCGTCATCTATATGCTGGTCTTGATGTCTATATTGGTCTGACAATCTAATCTTCCCATGGCGTGTGAAATTAACTTTTTATGAAATAACTTCATAAGGGATTTCTATTTCATAATCCTCATCTTCCCGTGGCGTGTGAATTAGACAATCTCATCAGAAGACAATGCCAGTTTCCGTCCCGCTCTTTTTTCTGTAATGTAAAAAAAAAAACAAAAAATTCTTTAAGCATTATACAAATTTCAGGTAAAATCAAAACAACATCTGAACAAACCTGTTGCTCCTCCTGTATTAACATATCCTTGTATATTCCCTCTAGTTGGCTCAGCCTTTTTTTCGATTCTTTCAACTCTCTATAAGAAGCAATTGATCGGCTGAACATATCAAGAAAATTAGTAATAGTAACAAGTCACGACGAAAGAAGTAAAACTAATGCATTGAAAGAAAAGAAAAAAATAAATATGATAATCACTAGTCACATAGTTGTAACTTGATTCAACATTCTTCCTTGCCTTAATTTGTAACTTAATCTCTTTAGCTTTTAGCCTATATACTTCCCTCGGGTCCTAAATATAAGACCTAGTTGACTTTTTCTGAAAAATCCTTAAAAAAACAAAATAAGTTAATTATAAATTGATTTACCTAATTTTTTCCCTTAAACTAGTTTATTTTACTTATAAACTGATGGATAATCTAAAAATATATCAAATATGTCATCATTTAATAACCTATTTCACAACCTTAATCTCTCCAAGAAAAAGTCAATTAGGTCCTATATTTAGGACCGGAGGTAGTATATACATAAAACAGCTTTTGAAAAACAAATTTATACAAGATATTTAAACAAGAGTTGTATAAACCTGCAGCTAGAGTCAAAAAGGACTTTCCTTATTCAAAATCCTTCACAATCATCAAAATAATGATAATAAGAATAAAAATAGGAAACCTCCTTTTCATTGGAAAAGACATAGACCTTTTACAAAATCTAATTATTTGGACTAGTAGAAGGTTCTCTTGCTTTTTTCTTTCTTTCTATGACATGAATAGTTTGATGTGGAGGATGGACAGACTTCAACACCACTCTTCAATAATATCTGGCAACACACAAATATCATGCATATGAAATCCCCACCCCTTCAGTCCAAAAAATAAAATCCCCACCCCTTAAATTAACAAGGAAACAATACTCTCAAATATGTTAACCAATCCCTTAACTATAAAGTGATCAATAACTTAAAATTCCAACCAGTTATAATAAAGGCCCAACCAGTCATAAAAATCAATGATATTTTCTAATTTTAAATGTGTCCACATCTATAACAAGTCACATGCATTGATCTAAACTTGGCTTGGATTGTCAGGCCAAAGGAAGAAAAGTTGAGATCTAAGTAAACGAAGAACTTGAGAATTTACAAGGAGCTTCTATTCTATCCAATATTAGAAGACTAATGAGAGAAGGCTCTTGATACATGTATAAATACTTAATGAACACTGGTAAAAGAAAATTGTAAAGCTATGTTTGCTTGTTATTGCAATTGGAGCTCATACCTGCTGTCAGCAGAGTAAATATAACTTTGCTGTGAAGCAGTTAGTTTTTCAATTTTCTGCATGCAAAAATTCATAAATTCATAATTGAGGACACAGAACAGTTTTAAACAAAACTTAAATAATAGAAAATTCTACCATTGATATACCTCTCTCTCACTTTGAACTTTTTGGAGAACATATTCTTTACCTTGGGACTCTATCCACACTTCCTCCTCAATGGTATATGTATTTACTTCACTCCTAAGGAAAGAAAGCTATCAAATTAACTTGATTTGCCAAATTAAAAACAAGTTACTAAAAAGGTTAAAAGTATATGAGAAAAAATTATCTAACTTGGATCTATGAACTCCATCAACCACCACTTTTGATCTGATCATTTTAAAATAAAACTCATCTGGGTTTCTGAATTCTGCTTTCTCTTTCAGTCTCTGTAGGAAAAAAAACATTAGTAAGTAGTTTGTACCCTATTCCATCAACAAGAAAAATCTTGATAGAAAGACAGCTAGTAACATAGATAAAAGTTTCTAGGATCCAACTCCAACCGTAACCATGAATAGTGATTTTCACTTTATTATTCTCATGTTCATTCTTTTTCTATTCACTTATGTTATTACAAAGATAATTACCAATACAATTAGAGGAGTGAAGCCAAATCAGAAGAAAAACAGAATCCATAAATTGTACCCGTATAGTCTCCTCTTTCTGATGGTATGCTTTTGCACGAACAACATAATCTTTGTGCTTTTCAAGAAGTCCAAATTTTTTCCTCGAAGCCCTGATAAAATTTCAAGCACACGTAAAAATCTATACAGGATAATAGCGCCATCCAATCCAATTTGTGAAGTTAAAATAAACATGAAATTTGATAAAACTTACGGCTGAGCACGCTCTTTGTGAACCCGCCTGCGAATGGCGTTTTTGAAGGAAGTCATGTTAAAGTAGTGACAAGACAACCTGCAAATGAGCCAAGAAAAAGGAAAAGTGTGTTACAAACTGAAGGGATGTACAATATCTAGCCCAGACCAGACCAGATTTACCCTCAACCTAAAGTCCAGTCTGCAATCACATTAGGCTAGCCTGAGCCTCAACTGAAGCCTATCAAAAGGCCTGACTGACTTATCAAAATTATAATTGACTTTTTTTTTTTGAGAGATTAGGGTTGCGAAATATGTTATTACTGACATATTTGATATATATTTAGATTATCCATTGATTTATAGGTAAAATAAATTAGTTTAAAGGAAACATTAGGTAAATCAATTTATAGTTAACTTAGTGAGGGAGTAAGTCATTAGATGTTGTAATCTAATTAAATAATCAACAAAACAAATCCAATTACAGCAACAGAATCAGATTACTGGAAAAACAAAAATCAGATCAAAGAAGAGCAACTAGCCAAAAACCTTCAACATGATTTTGTAAGTCAAAAGAATAATGTAAATTACAAATCAAACAAAAAAACATATCCCAATGTATTTCCAGCACATGAGAAACTCACTATGAAAGCACGGTTCCATTCAGCATGCTATTTAAGGCTCATAATGCACGGTCAAAGGGAGCCGGGTCGGACCGGGGAGGTACCGAATCGGAAGCTTATCCGGTTCGATCTAGGGGTCTTTGAACCGGGGGTCGGACCCTCGAACCGGCCTAAACCGGCTGCCCCGCCGAGTTGGGGAAATCACCCGATCCAGCTTTTGCTCCTTAGATGGAGACAGAAGGAAGATAATAGAGAGCGTGTATTTTATGGACTTCCACAAAAGAGAGTGCTTCAGGAGGAAGGGGATGCTCACCGTGAAGGAAGGAAAAGGAGGTAAGACGGCTGCGTATTTTTTTACTGTAAGACGGCTGGCTGCGTATTTGACTATTTTGAACTTAGTGATGTTTAGAAATCAGTAATTACTAATTACGGTTTCTTTTCTGATAAAAAAAAATTAGGGTTTCTTTGGGCCCTCATATTATGATTATGAGTAGTGAGTAGTACTATCAATAACACAAGGCCTATGGCAAAAAAAAAAAACGCAGGCCACCAATGATTTTAAAACATATTCACTAATAAAAATTAGCAATTAAGTTGTAAGAATTGAAAGTTTGATAAAAATTAAAATTAATATATGCATATAAACTCTGTTAATATATTTTTTATTTTACTATTATGAAAATCAAATATTATATGATCAAAATATGTGTGGATGAGATTGAGAGATGATATTTGGTCTCAAAATAGTGAAAATACTCTCAAGTCACATACAACACTAATGTATTTCAAGGTTAATTAAAATTCATTGGTTAATATATCCGGTTCAACACGAGTTATTATATGATTTCCCAATAAACTTTGACCCTTCTAAACCAATAATTATAAGATTTCTCAATAAATATGCAAATTTATAGAAAGCAATATATAAACTATAAAGTACTAAACACCTTTGTCAACCAACACAATTAAAAGACGAATCTTTGAAGTGAAAATGGGGGTGTCAAGAAAGACCTGAATAAGATTTTATGTGAGAGCGGTTGGATTGAAGGGGGTTGAAGATAGTTTTATTCTTTTGTTTGTACTCTCAACCAAATTATATATTATATGTGATATAAATAACAATATTTTAAAGTATATTAAACATAGCACTAATAGATTAATATTAGGATTAACATAACTTTTGGTCCCTCAAGTTTCACCCAATTTGGTTTTAGTCCCTCAAGTTTCAAACTCGTGCTTTTAGTCCCTCAAGTTAACTCAATTAATAACATTAGTCCCTAGAGTTTAAAAAGGACTTGACGGTGTTAAATATTGCTGATGTGTCAACTAACAGTGTTTACTTTGCTTAGTTGGCATCTGGACTTTTAATTTTAAATTTTTAATTAAAAACCAACATCATCTCCCCAAGCGTAGATCTCCGCCAAGTCACCCTCACTGATGATGGACACGACACTGCTGGAATCCGTCGCAGCCGCCGTCGGAGGTGGAGTTTCCTCTCTCACCACCTCTTGTGAGAAATCCATCGGAGGTGGAGATTCTTCTCTCACCGGATGGCTGGAAAACGATGCTTTGATGGACCAAGTGCTCTTTCACCGCCAGCTCCAACACAAAAATTGTGGCTCCGGCGCCTTTGGTCAATGTCCCACGACCATCGTCTCCACCGCCATAAGCCACCATAGTTTTCCAGCCACCACCTTAATCAAGCACTATAAGCGCCCTCCCCCACCGTTTTCCTTTCTCCCTCACTCGCTCCAGCAACATATTTTATTGTCTTATACTACCTCTAGTCCTAAATATAGGACCTAGATGACTTTTTTTAGAGAGGTTAAGGTTGCGAAATAGGCTATTAAATCATGACATATTTGATATATTTTTAAATTATACATTAGTTTATAGGTAAAATAAACTAGTCGTAAATCAATTTATAATTAACTTATTTTGCTTTTTTATAGGATTTTCTAAAAAAGTCAATTAGAACTTATATTTAACCGGAGGGAGTAGTATCTAGGACAATAAAGATGGGTAGTGACAATGAAGCTATGAGGAACAAAATCCCAAAATCATTTGGTAACTCTCTTCACATTCACATGGGCGCTTATGGTGGGGGAGGGCGTGGCCGTGGGACAATGGTCGAGGGCACAGGATCCGGAGGTGGCGGTGGTTACGCCGGAGCCGACGGCGAATGGCATTTGTGGTGGTGGTGGGGAGAGGGGGAGGGGAGGTGTACGTGTGCAGGGAAGGAGAAGGGACAATTTTTTTTTCTATTATTTAAATTTTTTAAAATCCTAACATTGTATTTTATTGGGCCACATCAGTTTCCCTTTTATCTGGCCATGTCATCATAACTAACACCATTAGTGACATGTCAGCATATTTAACACCGTCAAATCCTTTTTAAACTTTAGGGACTAATTTTATTAACTGAATTAATTTGAGGGACTAAAAGCACGGGCTTGAAATTTGAGGGAATAAAACCAAAATTGGGTGAAACTTGAGTGACCAAAAGTTATGTTAACCCTTTATATTATGAATTTTTTTATTATGGAGGAGTAACAATTTCACAAAGTCAATGATCTTAAAAAATTACTCCAAAGAATATTGTTATACAATAAATAAAGATTCCATAAACATTTATTTTTAAATTCACATTTTTACAATTTAGGTATAAATGAGAGAATTAACTATTTCAATAAATCATTTCACCAATCAATTTAATTAATTGCGCCAAGTAATATGATGATTTAATTAATGTGCCAACAAATCTATGCCATTTTAGTATTATGGATGTTTAATAATTGTAAAAAATAAGAGATTTCAAAAAATTAATTAAAGCAGTACGATTATCTAATTACTGCAGATTTCATAAAACTTTATTGTGCAATTCAAATTCTTTAACAAATTAGGAATAAATGATAGAATGAACTATTCCATTAAATCATTTGACCTATCAATTTAAAAAATGACTTTTTTTAATTGAATTAATGACTTTTTTGAATACATTTTCGGACCAAACACATCAGCAAAACCAACTAACGCGGTTGACAAACTGAATTGCGAATGTCCTACTTATATACTTACACACACATTCATGGTCGATGTGGGACTAAGAGATCCCACAGGGCCCCTCAGTACGGCGCAAGCGCCACCCACACCAACATACGCAAGGCACATGCCATTTTTTTAACACATTTTCAGACCAAATACAACAGCAAAACCAACTAACGCGGTTGGCAAGTTGAAGTGTGAATGTCCTACTTATATACTCACTCACACACACACACATTCATGGTCGATGTGGGACTAAGAGATCCCACAGGGACCCCAATCGAATTAATGACTTCAAAGTTCAAACAATAGGGTGATTCATCTATTATGAAATTATGAGTTGCCTCTATCCTCTCTCCCCGTCCTCTCAAACTTTTGGGTGGTGGTGAGATCTCTTCTCTCGTCATTGTACGAGCTTTTTCATCAGTGTCTCCTTCCCCGGTTCATGCCGGGGAAGGAGACGTCCGTCACTTTCATTGTTCTGCTTTTATATTTCTTCCATTTACAAATAAATTGGTTTGGGAGGTTCGACGACAAGAGACATTTCTTCGACCCAATCTTCATCTTATGTATTAGTTTTGTGGGTATGTTCGTTTCGTGAGATCTACTCATGGAGTTTCTTTGAAAACCAAATTGATTGGTTTATTGCCGATAAGAGGCGTGGATCCTTTGAGATGATTCTTTGAACAACCACTACTCAATGACGTTTCTATCGGTGACGGTTCTTTTCTACCCACAAATTTTCATGAACGAAAGATGGAGAGTATGGTAGGTTTTTTGTGGCGGCGGCTTCTCATATCCATGTTTACCATTTTAAGGTTTCAATGTATTATCATTTGAATTTTCTTGTTTGCAGGCCTATTTTGTATTCTCATTTTTCAGTTTAATAAAAATTTCTGCTTCATGATAAAAAAAATCTGTTATGAAATTATAATTTCTTTACAAATTAGGCATTAAATGTTTCAAAGAAATCAGGTTAACTTAGGGTGATTCAAGGAAACCTTTGATTTAATTAGTAAACTCATTTATGGAATTTAAATTGTTAACGTAAAATAAGTCAAACAAATGATTAATCCTTATAACGTGAAAGATTTAAATAAATTAAATGAAAATTAAAGAAGGCTAGTAAATCAAATTAACAGTGTATTTTTGGTTCAATGGGTATTACAAGTCAATAATAAAATGGACTTTTTCAGTCGGAACAATTAGTTAGTTAGAATTACAACTCAAAAACTCATAACTTTATAAAACAAATATCGTGTGTCAAAAAAATGAAAACATGTAAAATGTTCAACTCAATTCTAGTCCCCACATGGTGAGGGTTTTGAGGAAGGGAATATATTAGGCAGAGCCTAACCTATGCCTTTTGCATTTCAAAAAAATGAAAACATGTGCTGTTATTAAATCAAATATGTAAAAGGCATCGATTTTAAAAAAAAAGGGTTAAAGGTCATTCTGGCCACCAAACAATTTTCAATGTATCAATTTGACTTATAAACAATTTTCGGTCTCAATCTGGCATATAAACAATATAAAAGGCTCATTTTGGGAGAGAGAGAGGAGTGTGGTGGTTAGGTGGGTGAAGGAGGGAGGAGAGAGAGGGGGTGGGGTACGGAGATAATTTTTTATTTTTAAAAGTGGGACCCACATCTTCAGAAATTATATTAAATAGGTCTCAAGGGTATTTTAGTATTTTCCAGCAGAGTAGTGGCCAAAATGAGCCTTTTATATTGTTTATATGACAGATTGAGACCGAAAATTGTTTATAGGCCAAATTGATACATTGGAAATTGTTTGGTGGCCAGAATGACCTTTAACCCTAAAAAAAATTACTAAATGTGTTAACATTGGTTTTACAGACTTACACCATCCCTTTTTTATTACAAAGAAGAAGAAACCTCTCAATGAAAACTACATCAGCTCCTTTAATTGGAAATTTGGAATTACAAATCAATAATCAATATACCATATTAATTAATCATCATGTGTAAAACAAATGGAAAGCGTGCTTTGATTAGATCAAATATTTAAATGTCTTTGATTTTTTTAAAAATTTCTAAATTGTATGACAAAATTGGTTTTCCAAACTTCATTAAACCGTACTTTTTTTCTAATCTGTTGTTTAATTCGAATTAATACAAGGTAACCACTAGAATAGGAGTTACAAATCAACAATTAAATATTCCTGTTTAATAGGAATTACAAAAATAGTTTGATTGCAGTTTATGTGTGTGTCTATACTATAAATAAGTGTTGTTAGAACCAGACCGAGCCGGACGGTCCGACCGGTTGGACCGTCACCCGCCCCGCACAACGGCTCGATCCATGTGCAAGAACCGTTTTTCTAGTTCAACCGTGTCGGTCCGTTTGGAGCCAGAAGATAAGACGAGAATCGGCTTAAAACCGGGAACCAGAATGGTTGAACCGGCCGGTCCAAACCCAATATTTTTTTTTTTGCAGAAAAGAGACCGAATTGCAAATCCCAATTTTTTAAAGCATCTTATCTTCTTATTATTGTTTATTTATTGTTCAATTGTAAATATATATTACTGTCAACTATATTATTGTTTATTTTACTAAAAAAATATTTATTCCACTTGTTCCATAGACAAATAAAAAAATGGATTTATTTACTAAGTTTCTAATGATTATATTTTTGATACAATGATTTCTTATTAAAAATCAGGAGATTAAACAATCACAAATTTTTCGATGTTTATATATATGTATGGTATATTTAAAACTAACATAATTTTTCTTTAATTATCATATAATCGGTTCGACCATTGGTCTGACCAGTCCGACCATGCGAACCGCGACCCGGAGCCTTTTTCGGTTCACCTTCCAGTATGACTTTTAAGAACTTTGCTAGTATAAATATACCTTTTTAATGATATATAGTTGATTGATTGATCTAAACACAACCATTAACTAATCTCATTATGAGTCATAATTTCCTGGCATTTCATTGATATTAAACTAACTAGAAATTCCCCGGCAATGCCCAGGAAGCATACAATTGAGCTAGGTTGACATTTTTTTAGGAATGATTGTATATAATGCATCATCAACAACTAATTAATTTATTAAACAATTTATAGTTTAAATAACATAATGTGTAATAGAATATAAAGTCAAAAGACTATAAAATACAATGGGGTAAAAGCTATGGAATATAGAAAAATAAGCACACAATGAAAGTGTAGTTTTTTTTTTCAATTTTAGGGATGTTTCCATAACCTTTATATCCACATATGGTCCCCATTACAAAGGGGTCACCAAACTTTCAAAATTACTCTTCATTACCTTCATGTGAGAATCAAAGAAAACTATAAAGGGAGGAGAAATACATTATGAATATTCTTGTCAAATTTAAAAATATGCTAAAATCATGTCAATGCATATTGCAAGGGACACATATCCAATCAAAATACTATTGCTTTCATTTTTTTTATCAGAAACTATTGCTTTCAAAATACTATTGCTTTCAATTTGCAAAACATTGTAATGGATTTTCATCCTAGCCAATACAGAAGAAGCAATTAATTTCTACCCAGCTACATGGTTACAAAGAAGGAAATTTTATGCAAGTAAGTGACTCACTTAGGTTCAATAGATTCAATTTTTTTTCTTTCAACCAACACACATCACAATAGAATCTTGCACATGTGGTTTCATTCCACATTTGGGACAACCTTTATACATCCATCCATGCATTGTTCAGAGTTTCACAATCTCACAATTAATAAAAAATGATTCGCCCTTTTTCATATACCAAGTCATAACCAGCATTAGAAAATGTGATAACACCCAAATAAATAATACTCCATAACAAAATACACATTTTAACAAAAACAAGCATTCTACCCGTGCGACGCACATATTTTTTTTTTTTAATAAAATACAAACACATAGTCAATGAATATATTTAATTATATATGATGAGTTATCAAATAATGGTTATGTAAACATCATGTTTATGTGATTTTTAAAGAATGGCTTACTCTATGCCACATATGTGTTTTTTTTTATTTTTGATTAACTATCATATACCGCTTTAATGTAAAAGTTTCTTTATATTTTAATTGTATGGAAGTATTATATAAGATATTTAACATGACATCCAAAAATTGTTATGTAACAATTCGATATTTATGTTGCTACAAAGAATCTTGTTAAAAGAACCAATGTGTAGTTGGTTGAGCTGGTAAGTGGGCTGCAACCCCCGTAAGGATGAGAACGCGTGTTCGATTCCCGGGAAGCGCTCTCATTGGGAGAGGGGACAGCCTTGCCTATGTGGGCAACACTCCTACCCCTCGAGTCCGGATTAAACCGGGCGGTGATTAAAAAAAAAAAGAATCTTGTTAAAAGACCATTAAAAGTTACAGGGAAGATGGTTGACTTAAAGAAATCCATATATGCATTAATTAATGATTAATTGTTATAATTTTAATCTCATTAGGGTATGTATACAGATGAAATGATACCACAAATTAAGGGAATTAAAACCATATAATCAAATTCAGAATGGTGTGAAAATAAAATGAAAATGAAGCTTAAATTTTTTATTGGTTAGTGATGAGTTTTTATTTATGTGGTAATTAAGTCAATCAGGCACAATCAAATTTCAATTGGGTGTGTGATTGATTAGTAGTTATGAAAGATTGAAATGAGATCTCTGTAAGTGGGTGGGTGATATGATCCTAAGGCATCTAGGTGTGGCTGCATAATTCTGAGTGTCTTAGTCTTTCATTACAGTGTTAAAAGATCATTAAAAGTTAAAGGGAAGATGGTTGACTTAAAGAAATTCTTATATGCATTAATTGTTGATTGGTTGTTATAATTTTAATCTCATTAGGGTATGTTTAGAGATGAAATGAGAATACGGATTAAAGGAATTAAAACCATATCATGAAATTCAAATGGAGTGAAAATTAAATGAAATGATAATCATTGTCACCACTTTATCGCCAAAATTATTTTTTTACTGAAAACACTTTAAAAATGATGCAGATGGTTTAATGGTCGGAGAGCAACACCTGCCATTTAAATGCTTTTTAATTAAATCAGATTTGGTGTAGTTGAAAGATAATTTGATTGTGCCGAGATTTAATGAGGATTTAATTCTGATTGGCCAATTGTTTTAATTAGGTGGTACTTTAATCAATCAGGCACAATCAAATTTCAATTGGGTTTGTGATTAGTAATTATGATAGATTGACATGATATCATTGTAATTTGCTGGGTGATACTATTTTAAGGCATATATGCATTAATTGTAATGGCGTGACTGCATAATTCTTAGTGTCTTAGTCTTTCATTAGAGTGTTAAAAGACAATTAAAAGTTACAGGGCAGATGTTTGACTTAAAGAAATGCATATATGCATTAATTGTTGATTGGTTGTTATAATTTTAATCTCATTAAGGTATGTATACAGATGTAATGAGAATACGGATTAAGGGAATTAAAATCATATCATCAAATTCAAAATGGTGTAAAATAAAATGAAATGATAATCATTGTCACAACTTTATCTATGCCAAAATGATTTGTTCTAGAACGGTTTAAGAAAAAGGATGCAGAAGGCTTTTTAATTAAATCAAATTTAGATGCTTTTTAATTAAATCAGATTTTATGTAGTTGAAAGATAATTTGATTGTAATATGATTTATGATAAACGTGGCTGTCACCCAAGAGGGGGGGTGAATTGGGTGAGAGAATAAATTAAATCTTTTGATTCTTCTTTTCGAAAGACTGCTTGTGCTTGGTGATAATATTTACGAAGTAGTGATATGCACAAGTCAGTATGCTATGTGATGCTAAATAGAATGTTTGAATGTAAATTTATGCACACATAAATTTATCCTGGTTCGGTCACCCAGACCTACATCCAGTCCCCAGGCTCCACCTGAGATTTTCAATCCACTATTCTTGTTTAAACCGGGCACAAGAGAAGCCTTTACACTTTAGGTTTTACGATCACGGGTTCACCTAACAACCCACAGGTTTTACACCGGGTTCACCTGCAAACCTTACAAATGCAAGTTTTACGGGCTAACTTGCAACCTATGGAGATTTAGACAACCTCTAAATGCTCCCCCTTACAAATTGTAAGTTTACACTATGTTCACTCTATGAACTGATTGTGCTAAACACTTAAGCTCAAAGCTAACTCTCTCTAAGAGTGGATGATGTTACTCACTTAAGTACAATAAAGTTACTCTCTGAAAATATCACAAATCTGGATCTGAGAGTAGTAGAAGATGTGTAGTATGATATTTCAGATACTTTGTTCTGTTCTCTCTTTTTCTTCCATATCTTCTCTTCTGAATGAATGTCTCTTTTATACTTGGCTTCATAGGCTTCGGTGGCAAGTTGAGTATGAACGTTTGAATAGTGCCGTTAATCCTATGTTACCGTTGAGAAGTACATCTTCATTAATGCTTAGCAGGGTAGACTTGCTTTATCTCTGAAAAGTAGTCCTGACACCTCTGCTCTGACAAAAGTATTCTGACTTCTGAGTATGTGATTTTTACTCTTGCACTCTTGCTGACGGATGATCATCTTTCATCCGCAAGTGGTAATCTTGCTCTGCAAGTGTTAAGCTCTGAGTCCCAATGTCAAGAGTCTTTCCATCTGGAAGCTCATTTGCATCCGGAAGCGTGACCATGTTCTGCACATACTGGTTAGTCCAACATAGCAATATATATATAAGAATTGTACATGCTGTGGGAAGTTTATTTGCTATGGGGAGTAGTTTACTTAGACTGTGTTCTGATTTGGTCTATGATGTATCTGGAAGCATTTTTACATCCGGAAGTAAAACTACTAGATGAAGGATCTTGGTTCACTATAACTCACTCTCACTTAGTGTATTTCATCCCAACACTCAGCGCTAGTCACTAAGCTATCGGAAGCACTTTTACTTGACGTAGTGAACTCACTGACGCTTAGGGTGAAATCTATTCTATCAGTCTGCGCCAGTCAAGATCTAATAGGAAGCAACTTCACTTGATGTTGCATTTCTGCTGACGCTCGGGGTTATATCTAGTCTATCAACCTGCGCCAGTCTAAATCTAATAGGAAGTGCTTTCACTTGGCGAAGTAGACTTACTGACGCTTGGGGTAATAACTATTCTATTGCTCTGCGCCAGTCTAAGTCTAACAGGAAGCAACTTTGCTTTCACTTGGGGAAGTAGACTTACTGACGCTTGGGGTAATATCTATTCTGTCGCTCTGCGCCAGTCTAATTCTAACAGGAAGCGCTTTCACTTGGGGAAGTAGACTCACTGTCGCTTGGAGTAATATCTATTCTATCGCTCTGCGCCAGTCTAAGTCTAACAGGAAGCAACTTTGCTTCCGATTGAACCATAGCTTAGTCTTAGGGTTTGTGCATCTAAAGTTCATGGACTAAGTTAAATCCCTAGTTATTTACTTGCTGACGCTGGGGGATGAAAGCATTCATCCGCATGCGCAAGTCCTAATCTATCCGGAAGTAGATCTTCACCCGGAAGCACTCTTACTTGGGATCCTATGTTATCCTATTGCTTCCTAGGCACTTGGTCTAATCCTCTACATTTTAGTCTTCATCAAAACTTAAGATTCTAACATTCTCCCCCTTTTTGATGATGACAAACCTAGTTCTATTAATTAAGTTCATATGAAAGGATTAGCTGAAGAATAAAAGCAATAGTTAAGAGCACGTAACTCAGACAAATATTATTGACAAGCAGAAGTTACAAGTCAGAGTTATACAATCAAATAACATATACAAGTAAAGAATGTATACAAATAAATTTCACTAAGTATGAATGAAAATATGCATGAAAACAAAATCAACAAAAATATTTGGATTGGGGGTTAGAGTTTGTGTCTCTTTTTCTTTTCCCTCTCTTTCTGCCTCTCTTCATTTTCCTCACGCTCATTCTGGTTTATCTGGGCAATGATTTCTTGAAGCTCTTTTTCCTCTTTTTCCCTTCTGAGCCTTTCTGATTCAATGGACTCCTCGTATGCCCTTTTCATATTCTCCACTTCTTCATACCCAGGGAAACCTGTAGCATCGTCGAAGTGGCAGACTTCTCCATTGGGATAGTGTACAGCCCGGATTCTCACATTCCATGCAGAGAAGTTGGGATCCTCTTCAACTTCTTGGGCTTTCCTTTTCCCTTTCCCTTTGCTCTTCCCTTTGCTTTTGTTAATTGGAGGAGTGGGCATGGCACTTGCTCTTTCAGCATCGAGGCAAGCCATCTGACCAAAGGATAGCTTGTCAGTGAATCCATACTTCTCAAATTCTTCAGGAGTCATGTCTTCAATTTCCAATTTGACTTCCTTCAGAATTGGAACCGCTTGGACCACTGGATTTTCTTGCACAACCTGAGCAGATGAAGTTCCTTGCTCAGGTAGGTCAGATGAAGTCTCTTCCTCAGACTCATCAGATTCAGTGGTGGCAACGAACTTTCTGGCACGTTTCCTAGCAACGGCCTTCTTTCTGGGTACACTGAATCCGGCTGCTGGTTCAGATGAGGGAGGAGGATCGGAAGATTGCTCAGATGAAGGGACCTCAGACTCTTGCTCAGATAGTGTAGGAACAGGCTTGGCTATCACAATGGGAGGATGATTGGGTCTCTTCAGTCCCCACTTCATTATGATCTCCTCAACCATCTCTCTACTTGTTTTATTTGGAGGAGGCTCTGATGATGACTCAGATTGTGAGGATTGTTCATTCTGTCCAAACACAATCATCTCCAAATGTGATCCTTGCTCAGCTGTTCTCTTCTGCTCCATGAGACGGAGGGCCTCTCCTCTTATAAGGCTCTCTGCACCACTCAGCCTCTGAGACTCATATGCACGACGCAGGGCGGCCGTGATATCTTCATCAATCCAGAGTGATGGCTGGCTGAGGACATCCCTTGTGGCCATACTTAGGCGAAGAGTAGACATAACATTTCTCCCCCTTTTGTCATCATCAACAGGGGTGAGTGCCAGGGATGGAGTGGATGTGGAGGAGGATGGAGGTGGTTCAGGGCCAAATTTCTTGGGAGGGGAGGGTGATAGGGTAGAGGTGGAGGATGTGGGAGAAGATAGGTGTTCAGGAGTTTGAGGAGGGTCGGGGAAGCAGCTGGTGGTGACAAAGATATCCCCATAAGGATGAGTGGAGGAGTATTCTTTGTAGTTAGCGGAGTCAGGGGTAAAGGGTAAATGGTCATCGGAGAGTGGTTGAAGGCGGGGATATTCGCCGTATGGTTGGCTGAGGGGGTGAATGGCTGTTTCAGATCCTATGGGTCTAGGGCTTGGATGGGTAGGGTTGGAGAAGCGGAGTGGAGAGCGTGTGGGGGCACCTGGTCGTGTGGGAATGGGTGAGGATGAGGATGAGGAAGGTGAGGATGAGAAGTTTCTAGGAGAATGGCGTGGAGAGTTGTGAGTTGAGTCTTGGGTTTGGTGGTCATGGGTAGGTGAGGGTTGGGATTGTTGGTCATTGTTGGGTGATGGTGGAGCTTGTTGGTCATTTTGTGGTGGAGGCTGAGGTTGTTGAGTGTTGGGCGGAGGAGGAGGTGGTAGTTGAGGGTGATTAGGAGGAGGAGGAGGAGGGTTTTGAGGAGGAGGAGGAGGTGAAGGTGGTAAGTTACCTTGTGATAAAGGTTGGGGAATTTGTAGGTGCTGGAGAATGAGGTCTAATTTTGCATCCACCCTTGCAAGGTGATTCTCAAGTTGTCCTACTCTGTCCTCAAGCCGCTGAATTCGCTCCCCTTGGTGGTGGAAGCCAGCTTCACATTCAACACGGAGAGGACCCACCAAGGAATCAGTCAGTCTAAACAGAAGCTCTTCCTTTATGTCCTCTGCAAAGGCCCTAACAGAAGCTGGAACCCTTGCACTACGGCTTGGCCCAGCATGAGAGTCAACTTCCTGATCTCCTGCTCCAGATGCAGAGGGAGCTGAAGTACCAGAAGCACTACTGGCTTGTGAGTGTGAGCGAGTGGGCTTAGGAGGCTTGAAATACTTGATCCCCATCCTTGCCACGTTGGTTGCTCCCATAGGCCTACACTTGACATTCTCTTCTTCCACAGCAGATGTAGCCTTGATCAGATGCTTCTCAAGAAGGAAGGCAATGATGGTGGGATAGGGAAGATACCCTGACTTGTCATTGCTTAACCAGCGCTGAAGCTCTAGGCATATCAACTGCCCAGGGTTGAAAGGCTTGAGCGAGAGGAGTCTAGGGAACCAAGGGTTGTCCAGCAGTGTGAATTCGTTGAAGTTGCCTCCCTTATGAGTCATTATCCGGGAGTAGACGTAGTACAAGAGCCTGTTAGAATCAGACATCTTGGACACCTTCTTGCTGTTGGTGCCATACAACTCCTCGAGTTCCTCCTTGCTGTACTTGTGAGACTCAGGGTAGATCCATTCATTCATATCCTCTTCTGTGATTCCCATCATCTCATTCAAGGTTCTCCAAGTGAACCTGAAGGTTCTTCCTCTTACAGTGGCAGTGAAGGAGAGTTTGTGGACTTGCTCTTTCCCATCCACCTTCCTGTACTTAGCTCTGCCTGAGAGGGATTGGCAAAAGACTCGCAGGACGTTGACGTTGTAGTCCTGGTTGATGCCCAGCCAAGGCATATACTTTTCCAAGTAAGGGCGCAGATGAGCAAACCCTAGTTCATCCAACTTGTCCAGATTGATGAACAGGCCATGGTTGAAGATGGGAATGGATGTCTCAAATTTGGCGGATACACTCTCCAAAGCCCCATCTCTATAAACTGTGGGATCATCTTCTTCCTCAACCCTCTGCCTCTTGGTGGAAGGCTCCTCAGAAAAATGAACCTTCTTCTTCTTTCCCTTTCCCTGAGCATCTCGCTCTTGTTCAGAACCCACTGTCTGTTCTATTCTACCAGAGGTTTCAGGCTGACCCTGAATGTCTTCACCCTGTCCTCGTGATTGCCCAGAACCTTCTTGGCGTTCATGAAGTTCTTCATGTTGTTCTTCATAGTGCCCAGATTTACCAGAATGCTTGTGAGTGGATTTCCCAGATTTCGATTTAAGTTTCTTGGAAGAAGAGGTTTTCTGGATGACTGGGTTGGATTCATTCGTACCGGCCATTTTTGTATGAATGTTGTGAAAATAAAGATGAAATGCGAGAAGTGTGTAAAAATGAAGAATGCAATGAAGAAGATGAAGCAAATTTTCAGAGAAAAGATGCGTGTGAAAATAATGCAAGTAAAAAGTGAAGATGAAAAGTTACATCTATTTATAGGTAAAGCTTCTGAGGATAGAATGGGTATAGTCTTTCAAATTTTCACACATTTGGGTAACGTAAGTTTTTAAGTTGGAACGACACACCTGATGACACGTGTTGCTTCAGAGAAGGCACAGCGTTTCATAGAGGAAGTTGAAACGTTTTCTGAAGTGATGTGTCCCTTGATCTGACACTGGCGCTCTTGATCATATTGAATTATCATCCAGCGCTAGCCAAAGAGTATCCGGAAGTGATTTTGCTTCTGGTCGGACAGACGCTCCTGGTTGCCTTGAGTAGTCATTCAGCGTCAGCACGAGAGCATCCGGAAGTAGTTTTGCTTCCGATGGTACTTACTTAAGATTTAACATTGAGTAACTCGTTGATGTTCTCTCTTGTGCATCCACAGCGATCAAGCTTTCATAACTAAAGCCATATTTGCATCAAGTAGAGTTTGTTTGATCTTCTCAATTTCAGGAGCAGTAGCTCTCGGAGCCCAGTATGAACAACAACTCATTCAGATTTGATACATTTCTCTGATCAGGTATGATCATGAAAATTGTTGTTCCTTCGTACCTTCTTTCCTACAAAATAGCAAATGATTTCTCTTTCCCATTTTTCAGTCTCCAACCTTGGATCTGACTGGTCAGTTTGTAGGAAGTATGTGATTCTTATGCACTTAAGAATTATTCACTATGAATATAGCATTGCGAATCAACTATGACTATATGCACATGGCTTCTGATAATGATAGTCATAGATAGCATATAGAGTATGAACATTGTGTGAAATATCTTATAAGCCATATCATGTTCATGCTTATGATGCTTAACGTAAAATCTCAATAAGTCCATCTTACATTTGCATAGGAGATTTTACTGTTGCATGCTTCAACCTTAAATAATCCCTTGCTTACCCAAGGAGATCTTTTATACTTATCCTTGGCCTGAAGCACTTTCTTAGAAGAGACAGGATTCGCAGGTTTTCTCCATGTGAGTTGAGACATCCTCTCTCTTTTGTCCTTCTCAGGATAGTTGAATGGAACTCTGTGATAGCTTATCCCTGAGACAAGGTCTTTGTTCCTTGTGGTAGCGCACTGCTTCTTATGATTGAACCAGGTAGTTGCAGTAGTGACATCACCACGAGTTCTCTTCTTTGGGACAAGAGGAACTCTTGATCTTTCCTGCACAGGTAAGGCACTAGAAGGGAATTTTGGTACCCATTTGTACTTGGGTCCTACATAGTTAGCGCTGGACCTTACTTGTCCTTTGGGGATCCATATATATTTATTTCTCACATTTAAATTTCTCTTAAAATTGCATGTGTGAGAAATATGACCAGTTCTACCACAATAATGACAGATAATGGGATGATGTTCAGAATCAGATTTCTTATCACTATTATGGTGGTCAGTTTTCTTTTCAAAGACTCTATGTTTATTAACTTTTGAAATCTCAGGGTCTTTCGAAAAGTCTTCTTTTATGATTGGGACTTTGGACTCCTTGGTTGTAGAAGAAGGAATAAGTTCCTCAAGTTCCCTATTCCTTTTTCTTAAGCCTAGAATTTCTTTTGCAAGTTTACAGAATTCAACATGTAGCTCATTATACATATCTTGCAATTCAGAAGTTTCAAGTTTAGGTACCTCATTTTCTTCAGCTTCTGAATCTACTAGGCGGAGATCCACTCTCTCTTTGCTGATACTAGCTTCTACTACATCACCATCCAGTAGCTCATCAACGGTGGATTCACAAGGAGCACATAGTGAGCTTTGGACAGCCTTATCATCAAGAAATTGGTTAGAAGCATACATAGTATCAAGAGTGTTCCAAATATCTATAGCCCTAGAGCAATGTTTAATTTTCTGGTAATCATTGTCAGATAAACTTTTGTGCAAAATTTGCATTGCTCTAAGGTTTAAGTAAAATAAGCTTTTGTCCTCTTCTGTCCAATTTACTTTTGGTTTGAAATCAGAGTCCTTTTCAAAAACATCCCACATTTTGAAATCAGTGGATAGTATAAAACTTTTCATCCTTCCCTTCCATAAGTAAAAATCAGCATTTTCTAACACGGGTGGGATTGTATGATCAAAACCTTCAAAACACATTTTGTAACCCAAATCAGCCTAGGTCTTTGCACTTGAGATCGTTGGATCCTTTAAACAAGTGACCTTGCTCTGATACCAAATGATAAACGTGGCTGTCACCCAAGAGGGGGGGGGTGAATTGGGTGAGAGAATAAATTAAATCTTTTGATTCTTCTTTTCGAAAGACTGCTTGTGCTTGGTGATAATATTTACGAAGTAGTGATATGCACAAGTCAGTATGCTATGTGATGCTAAATAGAATGTTTGAATGTAAATTTATGCACACATAAATTTATCCTGGTTCGGTCACCCAGACCTACATCCAGTCCCCAGGCTCCACCTGAGATTTTCAATCCACTATTCTTGTTTAAACCGGGCACAAGAGAAGCCTTTACACTTTAGGTTTTACGATCACGGGTTCACCTAACAACCCACAGGTTTTACACCGGGTTCACCTGCAAACCTTACAAATGCAAGTTTTACGGGCTAACTTGCAACCTATGGAGATTTAGACAACCTCTAAATGCTCCCCCTTACAAATTGTAAGTTTACACTATGTTCACTCTATGAACTGATTGTGCTAAACACTTAAGCTCAAAGCTAACTCTCTCTAAGAGTGGATGATGTTACTCACTTAAGTACAATAAAGTTACTCTCTGAAAATATCACAAATCTGGATCTGAGAGTAGTAGAAGATGTGTAGTATGATATTTCAGATACTTTGTTCTGTTCTCTCTTTTTCTTCCATATCTTCTCTTCTGAATGAATGTCTCTTTTATACTTGGCTTCATAGGCTTCGGTGGCAAGTTGAGTATGAACGTTTGAATAGTGCCGTTAATCCTATGTTACCGTTGAGAAGTACATCTTCATTAATGCTTAGCAGGGTAGACTTGCTTTATCTCTGAAAAGTAGTCCTGACACCTCTGCTCTGACAAAAGTATTCTGACTTCTGAGTATGTGATTTTTACTCTTGCACTCTTGCTGACGGATGATCATCTTTCATCCGCAAGTGGTAATCTTGCTCTGCAAGTGTTAAGCTCTGAGTCCCAATGTCAAGAGTCTTTCCATCTGGAAGCTCATTTGCATCCGGAAGCGTGACCATGTTCTGCACATACTGGTTAGTCCAACATAGCAATATATATATAAGAATTGTACATGCTGTGGGAAGTTTATTTGCTATGGGGAGTAGTTTACTTAGACTGTGTTCTGATTTGGTCTATGATGTATCTGGAAGCATTTTTACATCCGGAAGTAAAACTACTAGATGAAGGATCTTGGTTCACTATAACTCACTCTCACTTAGTGTATTTCATCCCAACACTCAGCGCTAGTCACTAAGCTATCGGAAGCACTTTTACTTGACGTAGTGAACTCACTGACGCTTAGGGTGAAATCTATTCTATCAGTCTGCGCCAGTCAAGATCTAATAGGAAGCAACTTCACTTGATGTTGCATTTCTGCTGACGCTCGGGGTTATATCTAGTCTATCAACCTGCGCCAGTCTAAATCTAATAGGAAGTGCTTTCACTTGGCGAAGTAGACTTACTGACGCTTGGGGTAATAACTATTCTATTGCTCTGCGCCAGTCTAAGTCTAACAGGAAGCAACTTTGCTTTCACTTGGGGAAGTAGACTTACTGACGCTTGGGGTAATATCTATTCTGTCGCTCTGCGCCAGTCTAATTCTAACAGGAAGCGCTTTCACTTGGGGAAGTAGACTCACTGTCGCTTGGAGTAATATCTATTCTATCGCTCTGCGCCAGTCTAAGTCTAACAGGAAGCAACTTTGCTTCCGATTGAACCATAGCTTAGTCTTAGGGTTTGTGCATCTAAAGTTCATGGACTAAGTTAAATCCCTAGTTATTTACTTGCTGACGCTGGGGGATGAAAGCATTCATCCGCATGCGCAAGTCCTAATCTATCCGGAAGTAGATCTTCACCCGGAAGCACTCTTACTTGAGATCCTATGTTATCCTATTGCTTCCTAGGCACTTGGTCTAATCCTCTACATTTTAGTCTTCATCAAAACTTAAGATTCTAACAATTTAATGAGGATTTAATTCTGATTGGTCAGCTGTTTTAATTAGGTGGTACTTTAGTCAGTCAGGCACAATCAAATTTCAATTGGGTTTGTGATTAGTAATTATGATAGATTGACATGAGATCATTGTATTTTGGTGAGTGATATTATTTTAAGACATATATGCATTAATTGTAATTTGATTGGCGTGGCTGCATAATTCTTAGTCTTTCATTTGAGAGTTAAAAGACAATTAAAAGTTACAGGGAAGATGTTTGACTTAAAGAAATGCATATATGCATTAATTGTTGATTGGTTGTTATAATTTTAATCCCATTAGGGTACGTATACAGATGAAATGAAAATACCGATTAAGGGAATCAAAACCATATCATCAAATTCAAAATAGAGTTCCTAATAAGAAAAAAATCAAAATGGAGTGAAAATAAAATGAAAAGTGAAGCTTAAATTTTTGATTGGTTAGTAATGTGTTTTTATTTATGTGGTAATTGAGTCAATTATTAAATCATTGTCACCACTTTATCTCAGCCAAAATTATTTTTTTAGAACGGTTTAAAAAAATGATGAGATAATTGTAATTGGGTTGGTGATATGATTTAAGGCTTATATGCATAAATTGTAATTGGCTTGGCTGTTTAATTCTGAGTGTATAAAAAAATGTTACTTCATATCAGCTGTTTAATTCTGACTGTGCCGAGATTTAATGAGGATTTAATTCTGTTTGGCCAGCTGTTTTAATTTGGTGTTACTTTAGTCAATTCAGCACAATCAAATTTAAATTGGGTTTGTGATTATTAATTAAGATAGATTGACATGAGATCATTGTAATTGGGTGAGTGATATTATTTTAGGGCATATAGGCGTGGGTGATTAATTCTGAGTGTCTTAGTCTTTCATTACAGTGTTAAAAGACCATTAAAAGTTACAGGGAAAATGATTGACATAAAGAAATGCATATATGCATTAATTGTTAATTAATTGTTATAATTTTAATCTCATTAGGGTATGTATACAGATGAAATGAGAATAAAAATTAAGGGAATTCAAATCATATCATCAAATTCGAAATGGTGTGAAATTAAAATGTAATGATAATCATATGAGCTAATCTTTATCTCAAGCCAAAATATGGTGCTTGTTAGAACGTTCTAAAAAAACGATGCAGAAGGCTTAATGGTCGGAAAACAAAATTATGTAACCACATGTTAACTAAATGGTGCTTAATGGTCAGAATTTATTATGAATACCGAAAGATAAGTACATCAATTAATCAAAAAAACACCACAAAATTAGTGGATTTTTGCTGCAACACTTTCACATTTCCCATAAAGTATAAACTCCACCAAGAGCCTTCACAAACCACCTCAACTCCATATCCAAATGGCATCTAGTGCATTTTGAAGGGATTTTGTCAGGTCCAGAGTGAGAATAACAATCACTGAAATGCTTCACCCTAAACAACCCACCTTCAGGCAACCTCATTGGTGACCACGATGTTAGTGGCCTCCACATCATCGAAAATCATAGCGACTATATGGCAAAGATATATTTTTTTTAACTGAAGCAAAGTTGTGTTGTTGTAGGCATGTATTTTAATGCTATTTATAAGGGTGAATCAGGCATATATGCCTCCTCTAGTCAATGGTAGAGGAGGATCAATTTGTGATTTCTTTTGATTAGGATTAAATGGTGATTTGAACTGATTATATGCTTGCTGATTTGGACAGAGAGGTGTTGAGTTATTTTCGGTAATTGATTGTATGAGATGTCATATTCAGGTTCAACTGTTTTTTTGTTTGATTCTTTTTGTAAACCACATTTAGAACTTGTTTCAGGCATAGCGTCTATATGCATCCTCTAGTCAATGGTAGAGGAGGATCAATTTGTGATTTCTTTTGATTAGGATTAAATGGTGATTTGAACTGATTATATGCTTGCTGATTTGGACAGAGAGATGTTGAGTTATTTTCGGTAATTGATTGTATGGGATGCCATAATCAGGTTCAACCTCTTTTTTTGTTTGATTTTTTTTTGTAAACCCCATTCAGAACCTTTTTGTAGTGTGAACACTCCAGTTGTTGAAACCCACATTTTAAGGGGTATATTGATAAAAACACACCACTGATTTCTTTTGGTTCTCTGATATTGCTAGTCTTACTTTTGTTGAATTCCGGTGTATGGGATGCTTGAGCAATAGTTTTGCCCAAATAATGACAGCACTTCAAACCAATGGGAGATGTGTGTTCATTTGCACTGAACAAACAACAAATACATGTCACATAACGTGGGAAACAAAAATAAATTAAGCTAAGCAACATATAGATTGGATAATTGGATAATTCAACAATAGCACGACAATAAAATACCAACCTTGTTATCATATTGTAACACCCCAAATTTTATTTCGTAATATAATAAAATTCAAAAGGGAATAAAGAATATAAATTATAAGTTTAAGTTTTATGAAATGGAATAAAAGAGACAATTTTGGACAAACTTTTAGAAATTAGGAAAATAATGTTAATATTTCCTATTATTAGACTATTTGTGTATTTTAGTCATAATTGTGAATTATAGTATTAGGAAATAATTAGAGTAGAAAGGTATTTGTTATTATTAGGTATTATTATTAGGTAAACTTGTAGGGTAAATTTATTATCTTTTAGGAAAATTCTGTATTATAAATATATTATTACATAAATCAAATAATCATTAGATTATTCACCCATATGTTTCCACACAAAATAAGTTTTATTTTTATTAAATAAATAGGAAGAAAAGAGTTAAATGGAAAGAAATGAGCATAAGTGTTATATAAGAGATTTGAGGACAAAAGTATAATAATTGAAAAATAAAAAAATGGGGTAGTTGATTATAATTTTCTCTAATTATTATATATAAATATTCATACAACAAAAACGCTAGCTCCTCTAAAACTAACTAAAAAAGTGGTTCTCTCCTTTCACCCTAGTGTGGGTATAGTAAAAAAAAATGTCTGCCCTCTTCGTTCACTTCTCCTTTTCTCTGCCAAAGTAAACTGTCGCCTCATTCATCCTTAAACAAAGAAAAACAATGTCTGCCCTCTTGCTCTCAAAATCATTAGCTTCACTCCATCATCCTTCATTGTTAATCTTCATCTACTTCCTCATCTCTTTCTTCATCCGTCCAGCTCCCATTTCTGCAGAATCTTAAGCCGAAGCAGCCCTTGTTTTGCATGGGATTGAAGGGAATCCGACCTTACTTCATCCAGCTCGTGTAGCTTCGTTCTCTAGTGGTTCTAGGCTAGAACTTGTATAGTCAAACTCATCAATTTCAGCTATAAGCTATGGTAAGAATTTCTAAACCTCTATACTCTAAATATTCATGAACGAGTGAGGAGTTTGGGGAAAACGAATGGGTGTTGGAATTAAGTTTTAGGGAAGATCATTTTTACTCTTTGGTACTTGGTATGGAGTTTTGTGGCATAATATTGTTTTGTATGGAATCTTTGATTTAAGTTTATATGGCTTCTTAATATTTTTGGCCTGGGTGGATTGCTGCTGGACAAATTGAAATTATATTTATATAGTGCTGGGTGTTTTCTATAATGATTAATGGTGCCTTGATTGGTTGAGTGAGTAGTTAGTTTGGTTTCTGTTGCTATTGTTGCTTCTATTGATACTGTAAAGTTCTATTCTGTTTGGGTTGCAACAGTCTTGGTGGTTACAGTGTTTAATAATAATGCAAATATTGTTTATATGCTTGATTGTCAATTTCGTGTGTTAAGCTATCTCAACAGTTTTGATATGCAAAAATTATAGCAAGTGTTTTGTAGATAAAATGTTGATTTCTCCTTCTTTAATACATTTTTCTGGCTTTATACTTTCTTTTATTTTATTTACTAGTGAATAATTATAGTAGTATTAGTTATGGAGTGCCTTGTTCATGATGCTGAAAAGTGAAATGATTTAGTATAATCCTCTTGCTATTGAAGTAGCTCTCAAGGTGTGGTAGTAAATTTATTGTTTGTATGTAAAGTTTTTGTGGAGTTCCTACTTTGTTTATTTGTTAATCAGTGTTTGGGAAAAAGTATATATATAAAGTTTTTGTGGAGTGCCTACTTTTTTATTTGCTTAACATCCACGTAATGTATAGTTATTAGCTATTGGTAAAATGGTCTCCTAGGAACTATGATTTAATGAGGATACCATGTTCTTTAATTGGTTGCTGATTGGTTAAAAACAATTGAATTTATTGCTTTAAATTTTTTATATATATAGTAATTATTGATGCCTTGAAAATCAACTTGGAAGTAGCAATGGGTTTCCTTACTTTTCTTGAATTGGCCGATCTGAAAGTTAGAAGAAGAATTAATAATGTATGTCAAATTTTGTTTTGTATGAATTACATTTGTTTCGTTTGATATTTTTGGTCATAATGTTTGACATATGTAGTGATGTTCATGATGGCTATTACTCGGAGTGAATTGAAGTGTAATTTGGTTGAAAACCGTTGATCTTTTATTGTGATCAAGTTCTTTAATGAATAGTATGTAGTTGATGATTTGATGTTGAGTGTGTTTGGTTGGGGCTTATTTTTCAAAATAAGCAGACTTATTTTGAATAAGCCAGCTTATTTTGAGTGGGTGGCTTTTTTTCATGTTTGGTTGGGTTTATTTTTCACCCAGCTTATTTGAAATAAGCCAGCTTATTTATAAGCTACACAAGGTAGCTTATTTCTGAAAATAAGCCAGCTTATTCTTCTATATGACATAAAAATAAGCTAGCTTAAAAATAAGCCCCTTTTAAACAAAAAGTCATCCAAACATGTTTATAAGTCAAATGGGAAAATAAGCCACTTTTTTCAAAGTTCATCCAAACATAAAAATAAGTCAACTTAGAGTTTATTTTCCAACTGACTTAAAAATAAGTCACCTTAAAAATAAGTCACTTTTCCATAAGCTGAACCAAACACACCCGTTATGTTCTCTGATTTTGTTTGGGTGTATTAGTGTTGGATTTCTACATGATAGTTTTATTATTTGAAAATTGGTATGTGTATGTGACTTGTATGTATTAAATTAGAAAGGAAAGAGAAACATGAATAATATATCACAAAGGGGTGGGTAGTAGTAGTATTAGGATAGAGAGAGAAGTTAGTTAACATACGCAAGAATAGTTATTCACATTCTTTATTATATGGTATGATTATAGAAGAATGTAGTAAGGAAGGTAATAAGAGGCAAAGTACAAGTAGGGATAAGGAGTAACACTAAGGTGTTAAGCACAACAGGTAGCGGTTTATTTCATGCACATTAGGTTTATTTTCTGTCATCACCAATATTACTGCTTCAGATATTGATAGGGTTTATTTTCAACATTTTAAATTTATGTGGAGTACTCCAGATATAAGGAGGGTCGCTCCCCCTATACCATATTATTATTATTGTTGATTTTATTTTTAGAAAATCCTGTCAGGTATGCCCACTACGAAAGACAAATATATCACTATAAGTAGTGAGGTGGTGCACTAGACACATGTATTCAGTTATCTACCTGTGTGACAAACATATTGTTAAGGTAGGGGCCCTGTATGAGTGTTTTACTAAAAGGTATGAGGGTTTTACTAAAAGGTAGTAATCGTCAACAAGAGTGCACTATCATTATCTGAAGTAGAATTAAATGAATTAGATGATAGGTGAATTAGAGTATATGAAATAAACTGTGGTAAATTTGGTTTCAGGTACAAATTAGATAGGGAATTTTGGAGTGATGAAAGGAAATGAGGAATGCACGAATGTCTGCTCCTATTTGTGTATTTTTATTATTAATGTATATTGTGAAAGTAATTTGTATAATTATATTTTGGCATGTAATATATATAAATTTTATAGTAGATAAATCTAGGAGACTTTATGTACTTGATAATTATTTTGAATTCATATCTAGTTTTATATGTACCTATATGTAAAACTAAGTATTTTAGAAATAATATTTTCTAAGGTAAACATTAGAATTTCAAAGTAAAACATAAACATTTTAATGTGGGAAATAATTGTTAGAAATATGTTTTTAAATATTTATGTTATTTTATAAAATTAATATAGATCATCTTACGTATCTTAAGTAACTTTAATTTGTTTTAAAAAGTTTATTCTCATCTTGTTTTATAAAGAATTATTCTACAACACTCATTTCATGAAAAAGTTTTAATTTGGACGTTTTTTCAGTTACCTATTACAAATCTTAAAGTTCTTAATATTTATTTTATAACAAAAATAATTATTTTTAATTAAATGATATTTAATATTTTAAGAAATTAGTAAAAATAAACTAGGTGTGACACACATCCTTAACTTCTTTAATCGCTAGATTGAAAGATACTTTTGTTGCATTAAATGAATTCAATATTTGTGGCTTTCCTGCAAGTATTATAAAACAGAATTCAGTATTTAACAACTTTTGTTGTATACCTAAAGGATAAAAAATAGAACACGTCCATGAAATAACACATCAAGACTTTTCAAGTTATCAACATCTCAGTGAGTGATTTAACTGTGAACCAATCGACTTGGGGTTGAATGCAAGTTATTTATGAAACCAAGGATTGCAACAAAGTAGCGCAACCTCGGGTCGTCTCTCTTGAGGAGTCTTTTAACTACCCTAAAATGAACTAAATGTAAATTAAAAAAGACAAAAGGAAAGGGGTTTGTTTGGTTTTTGAAATTAATTGATTACACTAGTAAGAAAACGTAAATGCTTGTTTTTTGTGTTTTTCAAATAATGGTGTGAAAGTTTCAAATAAATGCAATGAAAAAGGGATTTGGTGGTGATTCAATGGTTCAATTACTTCTTTAAAATAATGGGAGTTATATCATACATCAAGTCTATTAGAAAAATTCCAAAGCAACCACTAAGGGTCTTCTAGCACTAATTAATAGCTAACCAAGCAATTGCTTGAACCTAGCCATCACTTTAGGTTAGAGTTAAGTACCACTTGATGTGTATTGAAAACAAGTTTGAAAACCAATTTCCTCTTGAGAATATTCTACCACAACACCTCAATTGAAATATTAACTACACAAACCAAGAAACCACTAGAGCAAGCATAATATTATGAATCAACATAGGAAATAAAACATAAATAACATTGATAATCAAACATGATGTTCAACACAAGAATATCAATCCAACATAATTAGAAAGATGCAACCATATGTCTCTAACACAAATACATAAGAGAAAGTGAAACCACAACTCTCAAGTACAAAGCATAGAACATAGGAAAAAGAAGACTCCTCTAAGAAGCCCATTGAAGCAATTGACTGTCTTCACACCACCAAAGCACCAAGATCTTAGTCTCTCATGAAATAAGTAAAAGAATTTTGCCCAAAATCTACCCAAGAAATGGTTGTCATGAGATGGGGTGAGATGGAGAAGAAGGTTGATGAAAATGGAAGAGGGAATGGAGATGAAGAAGAAAATATGGAAGATTTGTGGTGAAATGTCATGAAAATGGAAGAGGGATGAGTGGGATTGAGAGATTTTGAGTGAACCCAAGCATAGCCACCCTATTTTTGTGCAAATGGGGCTTGGAGGTAGGTTTGGAGACTCTTAAAAAGCTTATATAGAGCCAAGAAACCCTAAAAATCGCGTTTGATTTTTGATGGAGTCAGGCTCGCTAGTGGCTCGCCAACTGGCGAGCAAGTGGCGAGATTCCCGAATGGACTCGCCAGTGGCTCGTCGACTGGAGAGCAAGTGGCGAGATTCTCGCCAATGGCTTGATAGTGGCATGCCAACTGGCCAGCCACCCTTCTCTATTTTTTCTTTGTTTTCTCTGCTTCCTCTTACTTCCTCCTTCTTGGTCTTTGATTCCATCTCCTTTGACTCCTCATTTGTTGAGTTTCCTCAATGATCTACAATGGTTTAAGACTTGAATTAGAATCAAAAAGTTCTTTGAAAACATGTAAAACATTATAGCATATTAAAAAGACCTAAATTTCCCTTGATTAGAACAAATTCTAACAACTAGTGCAATAGTTAGAAACCATGCAAATTAGGTGCAATTCTCATCAAAACATGCATTAATTCAATGGATTTGGCCAAGAAAAGATATGCAAAATTATGGTGCAATCATTTCCCCTACACTTAGACCTTTATACTCCTGGACAAAGGTTACAACACAAAGAATACAAGATTTTAACAAATCAATAGTCATCAAGTTAGCATGATCCAATAAGCAAAAATATACATAGTGAGAATTGACAATGCAATTGGACATAACTTATGGCGATGAGAACTCTCAAGGTAATAGTGTTTCACACTCCTCACCTAATGTGAATTTGTCACTCTACTTGCTCAATAAACAATTTAACCATAGGCTTTTGTAACTACTCTAATATCTCTACTATGCATGCATTCAAGAATGGATCAATAGGACTATGTGGGGTTGAAATGATGGAGAAGGCTAGATGGACAAAATGTGATGAAATGAAAGGTTGCAACGCAATTACATATCACATATAAAGTACAAAATATAGGAGCATTTTTCATATAACATGGAGCCAATAATGGAATGTCTTATTTCTTTTCCAATTTCTCTGTTTTTTTTCTTTTTCAAATTTTTTCACTTTTGTATTTTTTCTACTTCTCCTTTTTCGTTTTTTTTATTTTTACAAACTTCTACATATCCTTATTATGTATTTGGCTTTTACACAAGATCATTGTGACTCCCAACTCAATGCACCAAACAATATTTATGTAAAATGCATTGCAACCAAGGAATGACTCAAAGTGGTTAGCAAAGGACAATTAGATTAATGGCTTGTGTTTGGGGATAAAGGGTGATGAAATGAAGGTCTCAATCATATCCAGACATGAATGCATAAGCTTTGACTAAGGTAGAAACAAGTTCTAGAAACTGAATAACTGAGCAAGTCACTCATCAAATGAATTAAAGGCTAAAAAATCCTCACAATAAGGGTTTTTCTAATACCAAAGATAAGTCTAATTGTAAGGCCAATTGACAAAATGCATATGCTTGGTATTGATTCAATACTAACTTGATAAAAATTGAGAGGTTAAAATACATGATTCTTTGGTAGGTTCTAATTTTGTCCTATGATTTCAAAAGTTTTCCACATTAGGTTTGAAAGAGAGAAAAAATTTGTTCTTTTTTAAAAATATTTGTTCTTTTTCAACTGTCAGAGCAATTACTTTGGAAAGTTTTGTGGGCCCTCTTTTCTTCTTCTTCATAGGGGGTGGTGGGGCCTCCTCGTAATGCTCCTCCTCACGATCTGAGCCACCTTCTGCCATTAACCTGTGAAAGAGAAACAATTACATACATTAGCACACAACAATTAGAAACAATATTAGATAGATTATTAAATGAATAACAATAACAATAATCAATAAATTTTCTAGCATTATGTGTTGTTGTCTCATATACCCTCAGTATGATCATTCTTGACAGCACAGAAGTCATCATCATCATCTAGCAAACTTCTTGTTACTGTGCCTAATAATTGTATCTCATCATCATCACCATCATAAACTGTGAGAGTACAATCCATTTGATTTTTGTTTTGCAAGGCAATGGACACTACTGGAAATAAGGTCTTTCACGACCAAAATATTGGGTTTTCACGACCAAAAATATGTCGTCGAAAAGCTTAACATTTGTCGGGTCTGCTACATAGAACACTTGTTTCGCATGACTTGCTAGAATAAATGGTTCATCCTTATAGCTGACCCTATTAAGATCAACAGAGATCATGCCACTTTGGCGCTCAAGCACAACTGCATTACTATGTATCCACTTACATTTAAATATGGGAACTTTGAAATGCGGTGCGTAGATGATTTCCCGAATTTCTTCAATAACCCCATAATATGGAGTTGTAGCCAATTTTGGGTTTTTGTCTCTAGAGCTAGAAAAATGAGTTGCCTCAGCTTCAACCATCACCCCGATGTTTTGTGTGGTGCGCTTGCCATCAATGTCCTTAGTAAAGAAAGAATACTCATTTATTTCATAACCACCCCACGAAAAAACAAGAAACTGGGGCTTCACAGCTAGCAACCTTACCGTGTCAGACACATCATTTTGTTTTCTTGCATACTCCTTGAACCAACCAATAAATGACTTGTTATGCTCATTTGAAATCTACATATCACTCTTCTTCGAGTTATTCTTTTTCAAAATCCTTTTATGCTCATCCAAATAAGGTTGCACTTCTTTCATGTTATTCAAGATGTATAGGTGTGCCTGTAACAACTCCACTCTCGCTACACCCTTTACTTTCATGACCCACACCCCTTTACCAGAAAGCTCATCTTCATCCAGGTTGATTTCCTCGTCGTCAGGTTTTCGTAGGTATGGTTAGCAAAAGTCCATTGCCTCTTCAACAAGATATCTCTTAACAATCGAGGCCTCCGGTCGATATGGGTTCTTTGAATAACCCTTCAAAACTTTCATGAATTGCTCAAAAGGGTACATCCACCTTAGAGAAACCGGACCACAAAGTCTTATCTCTCGAACCAAGTGAACAATCAAATGAACTGATATATCAAAAAATGCTGAAGGAAAATGCATCTCCAATTGCGACAAAATAACATAACCTTCCTTTTCCAACTCATCTAGTATTTCATTGTCAATTACCTTCTATAAATGGCATTCAGAAATAAGGTCAATTACCTTACCATGTGTTGCATCAACACATGGTAATCATGCGACTTCATTCTCGTCAACTTCAAATCATCCATTGACACAAGTTTGCTAATATTAGAGGAATATCCATGTGGCACTTTCATCCCACGCAAACACTCACAAAATCGTGTTTTCTCAAGTTTGGAAAGTGAATGAGCAGCAGGTTCCATATATACTTTCTTTCCATCTTCACTAATTTTCGAATGTAACCGCTGTCTTATCCCCATCTCAACTAAATCCCTTCTAGCATTGAGCCCATCTTTGGTTTTTCCTGGAATGTGTAACAACGTTTCGACAATACTTTCTGCAAGATTTTTCTCCACATGCATCACATCAATACTGTGCCTCACATCAAGACAACGCCAATAAGGGAGATCATAGAAGATTGACCTCTTCTTCCAAATGTTAGTCCACTTCTTCTTCTTCTTTCCTTTACCAAACTCCACAATAACACTTACAACACGACGATAAAATTCTTCACCTGTTAACGGAATTGGAGCAGATGCATGCTCAGGTAAGCCATTAAATTGCTTCCTCAGTCGACGATACGGGTGGTGATGATCAAGAAACCTCCTATGACTGAGGTAAACGGTCTTCCTTCCATGCTTGAGCTGGACGAAATTAGTGTCATCCTCACAAATAGGACATGTCTTATGTCCCTTGACACTATATCCTAAGAGATTGCCATATGCTGGTAAGTCATTTATTGTGGTAAACAACAAAGCTCGCAACTTGAATGTCTCTGTTTTGTATGCATCAAACACATCAACACCTTCATTCCACAACATCTTCAAGTCCTCGATCAACGGAGCAAGGTAAACATCGATATCGTTCCCAAGCTATTTTGGTCCCGAAATCATCATACACATCATAAGATATTTCCGTTTCGTGCACAACCAAGGTGAAAGGTTGTAAATGACAAGCAAAACTAGTCAAGCACTATGTTTGCTAGAGACACTCCCAAATGGGTTGAATCCATCTGTACAATGACCAAGACAGAGGTTTCTAGGATCACTAGCAAACTCTGGAAACATTGAATCAACCTTCTTCCATTGAGGAGAGTCAGCGGGGTGTCGAAGATATCTAACATTAGAATTTCTCTAATCACAATACCACCTCAGATTCTCTACTTCTGTTGCATTCGCGAACAATCGTCTAAACCTTGGAACTATTGGAAGGTACCACATTACTTTTGAAGGTTCACCTTTCTTTGGTTTGCTTGTCTCATCATCGTCGTCGTCATCATTAGCACCCTTCCTCTATTTATACCTTAGCTCCTGACATCTTGGACACACATGTAACCTCTCATACTCATTTCTGTATAAGATACAAACATTCGGACAAGCATGTATCTTCTGATACTCCATACCCATCTTACTTAGCATTTCTTGGCCTCATACATTGTCTTCGGAACCACTTTGTTATCCGGGAACATATCGCTCAAAGCTGCAAGCATTTTCGAGAAACCCGCGTCTGCCCAACCATTTTCCGTTTTTATTTCTACATTGTTAGAATGAAGGTCAGACGACTATACTTTTTACACCATAGAAACAAAGGTGTCTCAGCATCACCACGCACTTTATCGTACTCGTCTGACACAACAAACGACTCCGCTGCGATATCATTTATCATGTTGTCCATGCCAACGTCGCAAACATATTCATCATCATCATCATCATTATCATCCACCTCCGCTGCTTTCACATGTTTCATGGTAGTTCCCAATTCCCCATGCCAAATCCACTTCTTGTATCGGCGATTGATCCTCTCACAAATAAGGTCATTCCTTATAGAGTCAAGGTTTTTGCTATCAACATTCACACACTTCACACAAGGGCACAGGTACTTTCCATTCTTACTCGGCACATTTCTTTTGGCAAATTCAATAAACTCGTCCACCCCTTTTGATACTCTTCACTAGTTCGTAAAGAATCTATCCAAACACGATCCATTGCAGAAATGTGTATAATATATACAAATTGCAACACAATTCCAACCAGTCTAGAATTCACAATGTTACTTTCTATTAAACAACTACTTCAGACTATACAAACATAAACTATCATTATTATATTCACAATAAAATAACAAAAGCACAACATTCTTCTCACTAAAGATCAAATGTAACTTTCATGGCAAAATGTATATAGAAAACCATCAAGACACATAGCCTTAAACAACCTAAATCAACTCCATATGCTCGCCCCAAGCCAAAAACTAACTACTACTACAGATTACCCCTTTTACATGCGCTTATTTTGGCCTCTACATGCGCTTTATAAGCGCATGTAGAGGGGGGCGCTGGTAAAGGCTCTACATGCGCTTGTAAAAAGCGCATGTAGAGATGTGCCTCTACATGCGCTTTAAGCGCATGTATGGTGTATATACCTCTACATGCGCTTTAAGCGCATGTATGGTGTATACCTCTACATGCGCTTTAAGCGCATGTACAGCTTTCCCATTTACTTGCGCGCATGTAAAGGTATTTTTTTTTAATATAATATTCATTTACATTTGCCACCTGTACTACTTTCAAAAGTTACCAGAAACATTTACTCAAAATAATATACCTGAGAATTACGTGAAATCTTGCTAACAGAATTATATATGTATATTGTATCAAAATATAATAGTGTTTGTTTTCAGTTATATATAAACATCACCAAAATAATGGATATTAATCAGTTAAAAAAAATCTACCTAAGAATTGCATGAAATCTTCCCAACAGAATTATATTACATTGTATCAAAATATAATAATACTTGTTTCAAGTTCTATATATAAACATCACCAAAATGAATATACACCCATTGTACCAAATGAAGATCTACCTCATCTATCAATTCCAGAATTGAAAGTTCTTGCAAAAGACCTAAAGTATATGATCCTACATGAAACAATAGCATAAAATAAAAGATGAATAAACAAACAAACCACAATTGATCACAACAAAATTTCACCAAGGCATGTCGAGTAATATAAAGCTACCTTAGTAGAATCTGGGGGAGTATCTACTAATCTATCACAAAGAGTGTGATGTGAAAATGATTTTGTACCTGAAGAGAAATCAAACATAAGGTGTTTTATCAACATGCTTTGAGAGGTGATGGTTCTGAGGGGTTTTAACACCAAAAGCCAGCAAAATGGATTGGCTCCCAAGTGGTGTTGTGGTCTGCAACTGAAAGGCCAAGTGAACTTGAGCCCATCAGTTGCCACAACTGATAAAATGCAATATATAAGAAGATTCAGACTTCTGGAGTTTTACAATCCAATTGAACTAAAGAAAATTCAAAGATAAAATGCAAATATAATCAAACTATGAAAGAAATACTCATGAATATGATACAATGACCGTATATGTAGGGGCCATTTTTGGCAATCAATCAATTCACACTCTCAATTTTGATCATGAATGAAACATCACACCTTTTGGCATATAAATCACAAAAATCAATAAATCACACCTTTTGGAATGAGTTATTTATAAAGCAATCCATTAGAGCTTTCCTTAGCACTATTCGTTGAGCACATTTTCTCCAAGAAAGAATAAATAAGTAGCATATAGAGAAATATATAGTGATCTCTAAATTCTAAAAACAAAAAGTATATGAATTCTTCAAAGAAATTCTTTAGAAATTTGATCAAGCAAATAGCAGTTTATGTTCAACTCGCACAATTCAATATCAAATATACTTCATCTCATTACACAATTATAAACTAAACAGAATCATACCCAACCTTGACAGGAACAATTGTTACTTAAGTACCATAAGGTTTCATAAGGTTTAGTACCATAAGGTTTTCAGCTTAGATTTCATAAGGTTTATGAGAATAAGAATGGTGAGAATAAGCATGTCTCGACACAATCAAATATTGCAATATACTAAACATCAAGAAGCAGAATGTAAAATGACTAATAGGTTTCTATAACAAACTCAAAAATATGGGGACTCACCTATTTTCTTTTTAATGTGAGATAGATGACTAATGCTAGATGAACACATGAGGGAAGAAAAAAAATTAGCACTAGAAGTTTGAGCCTTATATCATACATTACCAACAGAGTGAAGTTAATATTTTTGCATTTGTCAAGCTTTAATTTCAGTTAATTTATCAACCTAACTCAATCTGAAAATACACCTCCTAAATACCACACAAGCAGGAAAGTATACTCAACCACCATAATACATCATAAACTAGAGACTTGCTCCACCCATCAAACCTGCACAACTATCAACCCATTCTTTGCAATACACTTATGCACAGAGTCAAAAGCTAAAGAGCAAAAGTAATAAGAACATCAACTTCACTTTCTATGCCAAACTGACCACATAGCAACCAAAAGAGTTTCATATTCTTCTAATTGATTTCAAAACACCTCCAGCCCTATGACAATTAGACTTCTCAGAATAAAGGACATGAATATTTTAAAATACACATACCTGAATAATACTCTAGCTATACTCACTCTTTAAACATGCATACATCACAATTAATCCACTCTTTAAATTAACATGAATATTAAAGTTCAACCACAACAGATTCCTAAACTAACAAATTAGAAATATTGGACCTAAAGTCCTCTTACAAATGGACAGATTAGGGCTGTCCAATCTTATGGTTTTCATAGAAACCATCAAATCCTTAATCCACTCACGAATCCTTGCTCAAAACACAAAGAATATAAAGTTCAACATTATTCTAGCTTATTATTTGATCCAAATGTCAAAACCCAAACATATTTAACACACAAAAGTCAAGGGTTTTGTGTAACACAATCTCAAACAACAACAAGCACGCAATAAAATAATCTAACTATACTAGAGCTTGTATGTTGGTTACATTCAGGTGGATTATTGAACCTAAAGCCCCATAATCAAATCAGTCCCCCCTCATATGCCTCCCAAAACGCAGAGAAAACTGAAGATAACTAAAAGAAGCTCACCTGAACTTGTTTTTGGTCTTCCACGCCTCATCGGAGCTCGCCATCACTGAAAACCGTCGTGGGGCGTCGGATTTTGAAAAGAAAACGGAGTAAGGAGTGGTGAAATCGAAAGAAATAGAAAGAAGTTTGAAGAAATGGATAGTTACACCAACCACGAGTCAACCACCATGTGCTTCCACCGCCACCGAACGCCGTTGGCTCGCTGGCGATGAGGAAGAACAAAGACGATGGAGAGGGCAGAGAGGGTGAAAACGGTGAGGAAAGGGAACTAGAAACATGTTTGGGAAAGAGAAGGACGATGGCATCGTCCCGATGTTGCCGCCGGCCGCCGTCGTTGACCGGCCATGGTGGAGAAACGATGGAGAGCATGGAGGACGAAAATGGAGAAGGGAGGGAGAGGGGTGTCGGCGGCTTAGGGTTTAGAGAAGGGAGTGGATGGTGTTATATGTGTATACATATATAATTGAGGGAAAAATCACAATTGTCTACCAATTTGTTTATTCTTAATTATATTTCTAACCCAAAAGTTTGTATATATATTACTTTATATCTTTATTTTAATCACAACATGATTTAGATTCCAATTTATTTTTCATGAAAGTTTCAATTTCCAAATGACTCATTCAATTACATTTCTTTTAATTCTAAAGTAGATAAGATTTAATATGCATAAATCATCTAAAATATCATAATTTTATTCCTAAAAATTTAGATTTCCTAAATTACACCTCAAAACCTTAATAAATTCTTTATTATATCTAATTTAAAATTCAGGATGTTACATCTGAGGATGAACTCTTATGCATGACTTCAAGTTTTTCACTCCAATACTGCCTTTACATGCGCTTAAAGCGCATGTAGAGCCCTCTACATGCGCTTAAAGCGCATGTAGAACCTCTACATAAGCGCATGTATATGTAGTATTACCACATGCAAAACACCACAATGTGGTTCTCTAGTTTTTAAACACCTAGACCACAAGCATGAGTAGCTTATGACATCTGAGGATGAACTCTTATGCATGACTTCAAGTTTTTCACTCCAATACTACCTTTACATGCGCTTAAAGCGCATGTAGAGCCCTCTACATGCGGTTAAAGCGCATGTAGAGCCTCTACATGCGCTTTAAGCTCATGTATATGTAGTATTACCACATGCAAAACACCACAATGGGGTGCTCTAGCTTATAAACACTTGCATGAGTAGCTTATGACATCTGAGGATGAACTCTCAGCATCACTTCATGTTCATCACTCTACTACTGCCTGTACATGCGCTTAAAGCGCATGTAGATGTAGTATATCCAAAGCATAACACCCCAATGGGGTGCTCTAGCTTATAAACACTTGCATTAGTAGCTTTTGCCATCTGAGGAGAAACTATTATGCATGACTTCATGTTTTTCACTCTACTGCCTGTACATGCGCTTAAAGTGCATGTATCTAGTCGGCTATATTCATGCGCTTAAAGCGCATGTAAATGTGACTTACTACATGCGTTTAAAGCGCATGTAAAGAGTGATATATGTACATGCGCTTAAAGCGCATGTAAACGTTATCTTTACATGCGTTTTTTACCGTCCTTTTTTAAGCGCATGCAAAGCTGCGCTGGTATAGGTGTAATTTGTAGTAGTGAACTCTCAATCTCTCCCACAATAAATTAACATTTTCGAACCCACACGGTGATACACACATATAATACATGATCCTAACCAACAAAGATAATCTTATCATAAGCAGAAAGCAAGACTATCGTTTACCATCATAAACATGGTAGTCCACCTAACTGATAAGTATATATTGTACTAAGCAGAATCATAACATATATTGGTACCTTTAAGTATATATTGTACTAAGCAGAAACATAATTGATAAGTACATATTGTACTAAGCAGAAACATAACATATATTTACAAAGAGGGAAATGCAAAGCATATTATAAAGAACTACACATCTCATAACTCATGCAAAGCATATACAACACTGAATTTTCTTTGCAACAGAGAACCAAAGGTATAATATACAAGTCTGGTATAATAAGTAGACAAGATATATCAATTCATGGACTGAAGTATTTTTCTTCCAATCAACTAAATTTAAGAATTTCCATATCATTAAGTTGGTAACTATCTATCATTTGAACCAAAAAAAATTGAGTCATATTTAGAGTCTGTCACGCTAATTTGACAACCATATTCAGGTAAGAAACACAAAATAAATTTGGTACCTTTGAGTTTTTCTTCTTCACTCGTACGGTGGGGGTGACGGCGGCGTGCTTCGGGTTGGTGGCCGAAGTGTGTGACGACGAGGGACGGTGAGAGGGAGAGAAGTGTGGCCGAAGGTGGCCGACGGCGAAGGGAGACAAAGTTGTGAGAGGATGGCGGCAGTGGGTGAGTTTTAGGTTGAGAGGATGGTGGCGGTGGCCTGAGAGAGAAAGGGCAACAAAGTGGCGGCCTGACAGCGGCGATTTTAGGTTGAGAGGCGGAGGTTGTGAGAGCTGATGGCGGCGGCCTGAGAGAGAAAGGGAGATGTGAGAGGCGGAGGTGGGTGAGTGGCTTTGGGTGAAGGTGTCAAAGTGAGTGAAGACGAAGTGTTGGAGGGAAATAAAAAGGGTTGTTGCGCGAAGTAAGAAAAAAATTTCCACATTCCACGACCACACTTATGAAAGTGTGCCACGACCACACTTTCATAAGTGTGGTCTTGGAAGGTGCTTCCCTTTCCACGACCAAACCTTCAGGAAAAGGACCTTTCCATGACCACACATTCATAAGTGTGGTCGTGGAAGGTCCACATTCCACGACCACCCTTTTATGACATGTGGACCAATGAAGTTTGAGCTTAGACATTTAGAGATATATTGGATAAGAGGAGCAAAAAGAAATACTCACAATTAAAAGAAGAAGAAAATGAATGTAAAGATTGTGATATGCACTCATCACTTTTGAAAGGGAATCAATCACCATTAGATGGATGGGCCACATGAGAGGAAGCAACAAATATGAAAGATTGGAGGTGCATCAGCGAAATTGGATGGCTTTTCCGGTGAAATAAATAAAAGAAAATAACAAAATAAGGAAAGACATTTAAGATTGAAACCTAGAGTTTGTGGCCTATATAAGTGAGAGCAAGAGAGCATAGAAGAAGGGGGATTTTTTTGGAGGAAGCATTTAGAGAGAAAGACTAGAATTTTAGAGAGAGAAAAGAGGCAGTGAGATTAGAAAAGTAAGTGATCTAATATCCTTGTTGAAACTTCTCCTTACCCTTCTTTTCTTATGCCAATGAAAGTCTCTTTTGAGATAGAGACATCCATAATTTCTCACATCTCATTTAGGAAAAGGTGCTATAACCTTCTAAGACAACATGATTGTCTCTTCACCTAAGCAATATTTTGAGATAAATGAAAATCATTCTTGCGCACTCATTCTTTTTGAAAATACTTTTTTTTACAAATGCCCCCATCATTTTTCATGATTTTACAATTTAAATTTGAAACTTTTGCCAAGAAGTCAAATCATATGTTAATCTCATGTTATCATCATTTATTCATTATATCATTGAAATTCAATGTTTTATCTTTGTGTGATATATGATTTACCTATATCTTTGTTTTTTTTTTCATTTTAAAATTGTGAAAGCTCTTTCATAAATTAAAGATAATAAAATGAAATATCTTTTATGAAAGAGGAAAAATGTGTTGAATGATTTTCATGTCACGAAAGATTGAGTTATCTTCTCAGGTTGAAAGTCAATTGTTTCTCCGTGAGAGATTATCTCCCCAGGCGATTCAATCAAAATTTTGAAGAGCGTTTCCTCTTAAATATAAATAAATATAGATTATTCATGATAAAAAACAAACCAAAAATTTTGTGTTTTCTTAAAAAAACAAAAACCAAGTGACACACATTTCCACCCTGAACTACGTGGGTTTTGATCCCTTAAAGGTACGTAGGCCCTAGGTTAAATCCTAGGTCAAGTCCAAATATGTAAAATTTATTTTTTTTCCTTTTTGTTATTTTTATTTGTATATATTGATTTCTCTTTTTAATATAAATAAAATTAAAATTAAGGTCATATTTATTTTTAAATAAGTAACTAAGGGTAACCGTTCTCTTGAATGGGTGCTGTGGGGTGCCTAACACCTTCTCCACGCACAATCGACTCGCTCACCCTATTTAATTTTTTATTATTTGAAAAGGTTTTCCAAAATATCCTTTTAAAAAAATTTAGTGGCGGCTCCATTTTTCCATCTTAACCTGATTTTTAATTTTTAGGGCGCTACACCATCTATTATTAATCAACTTAATTTTATATCTAAGATCAAATGATAACAAAAAAATCATCTAACACATCAACATCCAGTGCATCACACGAGTCGATGATTGTTACTTCTTAGTCTCCATGTTTATTCTTAATGTATGGTAAAGCTTATTTAGTGAATATATTTAGAGTAGATTTCATCAGAAATATATTTAGAGGGAGGGAATTATAAAGTTGAACCAAGATGGTCAAATTGATTTTCATCAAAACACGTGTATACACTTATATTATCGTATGTGTTATGTTATCGGGCTAAAACAATTCCATTCCTGTACCTGCAAAGTTTAATTCGCTGGAAAATTTAGGAGATTAAGCAAAATCTGGTGTTATGTTAACAATTTATAGACTGAAAACTATGTTAAAAATTATGGTAAAAAAAAACTGTTAACAATTCAACTTCAAAGCAATATACTCCCTCTGTTCCTAAATATAAGATTACATTAGCAAATTTGGAGAGATTAAGGAAGACATTCTAATGAGTTAGGATTACATGAAATTTTCAAAATACCCCCCCCCACCATAGTTTTAAAAATATCCTCTCACCTTCAAACCACTATTGTTTTGGGTGAAGGGAATATAGGGGTAATTTGGGGAAAACTTGAGACAAATTAGAAAGTGATCTTATATTTAAGAAAAAGCTCTACTCCCTAAAGTGATCTTATATTTAGGAACAGAGAGAGTACTAAAAATCATTTCTAAGCCCTGAAACTATTGTTCGAATCATATGCAATTCATAAGGCATATGATCTAGAAAAAAAAGAATATCCTCTCTTGCTATATTTATATTTATAGTTGATAATTCTTATACAACCTACTTTTTGAGAGATTCAAATAATCTTAACACTTAGGATCAGTAGAGTTTCATTCCCACCAAAAATGTCATTCATGTGAAAAGTAAAGTATCTTAACACTTAGTATCAGTAGAGTATCATTCCCACCAAAAATGTCATTCATGTGAAAAGTAAAGTGTCTTAACACTTAGGATTAGTAGAGTATCATTCCCACCAAAAATGTCATTCATGTGAAAAGTCATTGGACGCACTAAAGAGACTCCTTAAAACATTCAAAGACTGAAATGATGTATTCATGGAGTAAACAAAAAATTGGTAAAAAAAGAGTATCTAAGCAAAAGATGCAATAGGCTGTCCAGTCTCCTTCAACACTGCAGGGACAGAAATAAAAGAGTATCTAATCAGTCAACTATATCCTCAATTTTCACATCAATCCAAAATAAAACTGAAAGATATACATAGACCGGAAAATCTATATGCATACTAATGCTATTATAAAGAAATGAGCTAGCTATTAGGCTCATCATTTTTGAAGAATCCAATGCATGTGGTTCTTAGCTTTGTATAATCATATTTTAAACTGAGAAACTTTATGACAACGCTTGAAGTTGTGCCTACATTTTGTTCTTGTAATGATGTCAATTTGTTGAACACGAATTGTTGGATTTGAGAAATGATCATTCTGATGTACGTACCTTGATAATTAATTACATTGCAGGGGATTCTAAATAGTTTCATTAAAAGTTGTGAATTCGATCATTAAGATGAAATGATTTTAAACTGAAGTCTTTATTTCTTTCATCATGATTATTCTGTTTTGTACCATGTTTACTTTGGTTCAGTTTTATATAGGTTGATGCACAAGGAATTATGTATAACCTTATAATGGAAAAATATGGTTACAAAGTGACATTTGCAAAGGACAGAAAACAAATGTTAAAGCTGAAAAACAAGAGGGTGTACCGTGGATGTCCATCAAGCTACTACCGCTTTCTTTCTGTCAGCCATATGTAAACCGGTTTTGTAGTTGGATGGACGAGATCATCGTCACGTAATTTACTTTTTTTACCCTTCTTCTGTATAAAAAAAAACATCATACAAATTTCAGGTAGAACAAAAACAATCTCAGAAAATAGTAATAAAATAACATACATGTAGCTCTTACTTTATTATCAAGTCATTGGACTTGCTCTTCAATTTGCTTAGCATATTTTTGCTTTCTTCTAACTCTTTAGAAGTAGCAGCAGATTGCCTGAACATTTAAAAATAAAAATAATAACAGTGACAAGTCACATGGAAAGAACAAAAAAGTAAAAATAAGACATTTTACCTATCCATCTCATCAGAAACACTTGCTTCATTTTTCCTTGCTAACCTTATCTTTTTCTCTTCTTTCCTACATAAATATATAAAACATATTTTTAAATATAGATTTATACAAGAAACAAAACTCTCAAATATGTTTACATAAGTGGTCAATAGTTTCAAATTCCAAACTTGAATTGTTATTGAAACTACATGTTCTCATCAAGGTATTTATGACTGCCGGGCCTTAGGTGTCTAGGTAATTGCAATTGCAATTTAGTAGTTAATGTTTCTACTTTCTGCATGCAAAAATTTATTAAGGTCACATAAAAGTTCTATAAAACACAAATTAAAAAAAACATTTTACCAGATATACCTTTCTTTCTTTTTGAATATCATGGTAAACATCTTTTATTTCATAGGCCTTCTTCAACTTTATCTCTTTATGGCTAGGTTGTTTTACTTCACTCCTAAGGGAAGAAAGCAGTCAAATGAATTTAGATTAGTCAATGTAGCGCCCGAAAAATTAGGTTAAATTAAGTGGAATAATGGAGCCGCCACCAAAATTTTTAAAAAGGATATTTTGGAAAACCTTTTAAAATAATAAAAATAGGGTTCGGGAGTCGATTGTGCGTGGGGAAGGTGTTAGGCACCCCACAGCACCCGTTCAAGAAAACGGTTACCCTAAGTTACTTGTTTAAAAATAAATATGACCTTAATTTTAATTTTATTTTAAATTACTAAGAGAAATTAATATATACAAATAAAAATAAAAATAAAACAAAGAAAAGAAAAAAAAAATAATTTTTACATTTTTGGACTTGACCTAGGATTTGACCTAGGGCCTACGTACCCTTAAGGGATCAAAGCCCACGTAGTTCGGGGTAGAAATGTGTGTCACTTGGTTTGTGTTTTTTAAGAAAAACATTTGTTTAAATTTAAGAAAGAAAAAAAAAATATTATTTTTGGTTTGTTTTTTTTATATTATGAAAATGCATATTTATTTATTTTTTTAAAGAGGAAACACTTCACAATTTTGATTGAATCGCCTGAGGAGATAATCTCTCTCGGAGAAACAATCGACTTTCAACCTGAGAAGATAATTCAATCTTTCTCGGATGAAAATCATTCAACCCATTTTCCTCTTTTATGAAAACCATTTCATTTTATTTTTTATTTATAAAAAAAAGAAAAAAAAGATTTCATAATTTTAAATAAAAAAAAATCATATATCAAGCAAAGGTAAAATATTGTAAAAAAATATATACATATATATACAAAAAAATTATTTTCAAATAAAAAAAAAAAAACTAAATAACTAAGAATAATCCTCTCTTATCTCAAATCATTGGCTAGGTGAAGAGACAATCAAATTGTCTTAGAGGGTTATACACCTTTGCCTAAATGAGATTAGAGAGAGATTATGAATGCCTCCGTCTACAATGGACTTTCATCGGCATAAGAAAACTAAGGTAAGAAAAAGAAGAAAAAGAAGAAGAGGAAGAAGAAGGGATCTCACATCAAATCACTCTCCACTACTCACCTTCTCTCTATTTTTCCCTAAGAAATATAAGAAGTATGTTATAGATGTATACCTTTCTAATACACCTCCTTTCTTTACTCTCCAAACCCTAGCCTTTTTCTCTCCTTCTAAAAAAAACCTCCCAAAAAAATGATCATCACTAAACCTAGCCTCTCCCAAAAAAAAAAAGCTCCCTATATGCTCTCTTGCTCTCACTTATATAGGCCACCAACTCTAGGGTTTCATCTTAAATGCCCATTTATTATTTTTTGATTTATACTAACCAATCATTCTCTACATTTCCTTTTTCTATTTATGATGGTTGCACATGTATCAATTCCATTATGAAACTTGATTGGCCAACAAAAATTTTTCCTTTTTACTCAAATTCTCTTCAAAAGTTTCCTAACTTATTAAAATCAAATTCTAATTATTTCCAATTTCCTCACTTAGTTGCCAATCTTTGTTTGACCCTTACACAATTTGACTTGTGCTTGCCTCACAAGAAAAAATCAAGAGAGCATATCTTGTTTTATTATATTTTTTTGTTTTTATATTTTTTTATTTTTTAATTATTTTTTATTTTAATTTGGTGGGCCCGGACAAAATAGGGTGTTTACAGTCAAGTTACAAACAGATTACTTAAAAAGTTAAAAGTATAAGAGAAGAAATATCTTACTTTGATCTTATCATTTTAAAACTAAACGCATCTGGATTTTTGAATTCTTCTTTCACTTTAAGTTTCTACAGGGCAAAAATAAATCATAAATAGTTTATTAATCAATCCACTCAGTGATTTAAAAAGATTGAAAAGAAAGTCAAGCTAGTCTAATCAAATTGAAGGCGACAGCTTAGAACTGATTAAAACTTAAGCTCTATACAATAGCAGTAAGTCATGCGGATGTGCCAAATGGCTAAATCATATAGAACACCATATTTAATAATTTCACCTTTGCGAGAGCTGAGCCCCCATCTGCTTTTGTTCTATTTGTTTGAGAGGGTTCACTAGTTCGAAAAGGCAGCACACATTTATTCAATGGGTCTTCCACCTTATCTGAGACACCAGCAGCTATCTGTCTTTCTTCTTTTGGAGGGCTTGAGCCACGACTCATGAATGTTTCGTTCACAAAAACTTGTTCAATAAAATTGCGGATCCTGTCATGTTCATCACTGGCACCAAACATGCCCATCAAAATAATGTATCTAGCAAAGATAACAAATCACAAGTGAATAGTTACTCTATGTTAGGGAGCGGATTGCAGCTGTACTCCCAATGTTTGAGATATAAGTTTTTTGCAGGCTGCAAGAATCAAATACAGCCAAAATCAACCAATGAAATGGAATATCTGAATTTGAAGTGCAATAGTTGTAGAAACAAGCTTGTATACATCATTTCCTCCTTCCTGAAGTGCACGAATGTAACATACTGTTACAATCCTGGTGCTCTACTCATGCCATCCCGGAGGCACTACGGTTGAGCCCTATATATATATGTTTCAAATGTGTTGACACTGTGCCCCTCTCAAAAGTGAGGGGGCATTTTCCCTCTCTGGTAACCCCATAAGAGGGAAACCCCAATCTGTCTCCAATCAGAAAGGGAGCAGTCTCTGTCTCCAATCAGATAACTGCTGGTCACAGTCTCCAATCTGTTGACCATTGGTCACAGTCTCCAATCTGTTGACCAGTACAAATAACCATTGATTGGCCTATCAAATGGTTATCATCGCGCGATGGTACATATCTCAGTGTCATGCAATGATCACAACTCTTTTCACATCTCAACTCATTCAATACCTCAATCACAAACTTTGATACTTTCCAATACCATTCACTTTTCAATACCCCTGTCCAAGTACCAAATATATATATAACTTCACCACAAACTCCATCACTTTCCATCGAATAACCTATCAACACTGCTATCAGAGCACCACATCTAAATATACCCACTATTCCAGGAGAATCACAACCACCAGACAGGATACTATATATATAATGTATGAAGTTTCTTTATACAAAAATAATCGTGTTTAAAAGGCACCTGATAGCCTGTTTTGTATAAAAATAACTTTTAAATATTTTGAGGGCTAGAAAGGATTTTGAAAATCCTAACTAACATCACCCTCGATGTTATAGCAAGGTAAGAGTGATTACCTGCGTCACTTAGCGCTCCATTGCTTTTCCTTACCCTTCCTTGAGAATTTCCGAGTACTCTTTCCTCTTAATCCCTCCTATTATTACACAAAGTAATAATAGGGGGTCCCCCCTATTACGTCCACACTACCTAAGTGTGGACGTGATAGGTATCACGTCCACCTACCACGTCCACACTTATCCAAGTGTGGACGTGGTAGCCACTTAGGAGGCACCAAATTTGGTGCCTCCTAAGAGGCTACCACGTCCATTTTTATCCAAGTGTGGACGTGATAGGTCCTATCTATCACGACCACAAACATGTGGTCGTGAAAAACACACTTTTTTACGACGCGGGATTCCACGACCACCTATTTGTGGTCGTGAAAAGCCCAATATTGTGGTCGTGAAAGACCTTATTTCCAGTAGTGCTAATTTGTCATATTGGAGCAAATATTCAAACCTCCTGCTGACTACAGTGTTTTTCTATACATTATATTAACACATTCTAACGTACTAAAGAGATTATGCTTAATAACATTACAGTGTTTTGCCTAATATAGCAACTTCTTGTGATCAATTTCAGTTATAATTTATAATTTCAAAAGTTTCAAAGCGATAAAAAATTAAAATATCACTAAATAAACACGTGAATGCCTTGTGCCTAAACAATAATAATAATATAATATGATAAGCACATGAGAGTTAGTTATTTTACCTCAGCGCAGCAATCGAAACACTCACGATTTCCATGACATGCCCAAAGATCTTCAAGTAGCTTCTGCTTAAGCTTTTTGATTTTTTTGTCCTGTTCTTCTAACTTCTTAAATTTCTCCGGCAACGACATTTCTGTCAAAAATGAAACGATTGTCATATCACAGAAATATCCATGAACGAGACCTAACGCCAAATTTCTTTCACCAAAAATGATCATCATCATCATCATCAAACTTCACTAATTTGCTGGAAAAGCAAAATCTCCGTGCTCCTAAACTCATCATCATTTATGCATGCACATAATCTAACCAGCAATAAATATACGATGGCGTTAAACACTTTTATCTCAAGTTCACAAGACTCATGGTAAGCATTTCGCCAATGTATGATAGTAATGCAGAGGAATTCAAAACAAAAAAACACTGTGTTATTCCTTTTAGTAGCGATGAACGCTCAAAATGTGAAAAATAGAGATGAAACTGAAATTTCCGAAATCATCTCAAGCAAGAAGGAATGAAAAAAATGTGAAGTAGATTTATATGAAGTTAGAAAAGAAGAAGAGAAGAATGAAAGAGGTGATGTGAGAATAGACCAAAGTAAGTAACCTCAATTGAGCTGAATAGAAAGAATGAATTCAATTTCTGAAAAATTTCATGAGAGATATAGAGAGAGAGAGAGAGAGGGAGAGAGAGAGGGAGAGAGAGAGAGAGAGAGGGAGAGAGGGAGAGAGAGAGAGAGAGAGAGAGAGAGAGAGTGAGAGAGAGGGAGAGAGAGGGAGAGAGAGAGAGGGAGAGAGAGAGAGGGAGAGAGGGAGAGAGAGAGAGAGGGAGAGAGAGAGAGAGAGAGAGAGTTTTATTACAGAAATGAAATGATTATAATACTATCACAGAAATATCCATCAACACTCACGTAATGCCAAAATTCTTTCACCAAAAATGATCACAATCATCAAACTTCACTAACTTGCTCAACAAGTAAAATCTATGTATACTCCTAAACTCCTCATCATGCATGCATGCACATAATTTAACAAAAACAATAAATATACATGACGTTTAACACGTTGGCTCTAGTTCATAATACTCATAGTAAGCATTTCGCCGATGTATGATAGTAATGCAGAGGAAATTTAACAAAATGCACAATGTAGCCGAAGATAGAACAAGTAACAACAAATTAAATTGTGACTTCTAACACCTAAATTAGCAAGATTCAACCTAAATCGGCAACGGCGCCAATTGATTTGACCTAAATGTCGCCCTAAAGGTCTAATCAATAATTTCTAAACTCAATTCCACTAAGTGAGTAGTGGTGAGTATAGGTCTTCTCACAATTCAAGTTCAATCTTGCAAGCAAAAGGCTATATTATGTCACGCAAATTAGAGATGTTTAAGAGGATGATTTTGATTTTAAACTACAAATTTAACCTAGTAAAAGAGTAAAGTAGCCGAATGTAAAGAGTGAAAGAATGAGATGAGTAGCAACCTCCCTCTCCAAAGTACTTTGTGCTTTTGGTTAATTGAACCTCATATACTTGTTTTACTTGATATAATCTAACTAAATCCTTGAGATCTCTTAAATCTAAGAAATCTAAAAGAATTTAGTTAGGTTAACCAAGACTAATGCTCTTTCAAGCTTAGCACATACCTAAAGCAACATTAAGCACTAGATCTAGCACTTAAGAAACACATTCATTCCATAAACATACTAGGAGCTAATAGCACACACATACATCCATGGAATTACAAGAGATTAAGCTTAGGTTTTCATGTACTTGACCTAAAAGAGAGATTTGTAAGCCAAAATCAAATAGAACACTTAAAACTAAATGTCCTAACCTAATGTAACCTAGATCTAGGAAAACATTAGGCAAAAAGATAAGTCTAGCTTTCAAACCTAAAAGAGTACATCACAAATACATGAGGCCAAATGTGAAGATCTACAAGCACATTCCTTTGGAGAGAGAGATGAGGAAGTCTAGCCAAGCATGGAGATGATGAGGATGAACATGGATGATGAAGAGGAAGCCATGGATTGAAGAATGAAGGTCGAAAATGGAGAGGAAATTTCGGCCAAGAAGTGAAGTGTGTGGAAACAAGAGAGAAAATGGAGAGGAAGAAGATGAAAATGAGATGAAAAGTGAAGGAATGTCAAAAATGAAGTGGGAGATGAGTTTATATGAGGATAGATTCGGTTTTGGGTGGTCTTGGGAGTGTTTTCTATGTGTGTGTGAGTGTTTGGCCGAGGGGTATAAGGGAAAAATGTATGTGTGTGGTCAAAAAGGGTATAAGGGGAAGTATGTGAAGAAATGTATGAAATGGAGATGAAATATGTGGGTATTTGGCTTCAAAATGGTCTAAGTACATTCCTCCACTTTATTCCTCTCTTTATGCTCTTTCTCCTCTTTCCAAAGATGCCCTCCAAGTGCCTTTTGAGTTTGAAATTTGAATATTGGCACCATATTACCCTTTTTGGTATCATTTTTCAAAGTGTAAATCCCTTGTTTTGACAAAAAGGGTAATATTTGTCCTTATGCCTTTGCCTTCCCTCCAAGCCTTTTCCTTGCCCTCCAAGCTTATCCAAGGGTATGTGGGGCCCACGTGGGACCCCCCTACATATAGAAAAGCACCACATAGTCCAAAATGACCAAAATACCCTTGGTTACTTAAATTGCAAGTAATTAGGCTAATATTCTCCAATTAATATACATAAGCATGCGCAATGAAATTCTCCAAAAATGATCAAATATATCAATTAAATCACACTAATTAAGCTCAATTGCACATGCTTAAACATATGAAATTAGGTCCAATCAAATCCCCCACACTTAATCTTTGCACTCCGGGCAAAGTCATGTAAAAAGACTAACTCAATCATTAAGCATAGTGAAGGTACATGGAATTGACATAGAGTACAAGTTGAGCTTTTTGAACCTTTCCCTAAAGCATCACATGGGCCAAATCTAAGAATGCAAAGTGAATGCAAGTTTAGCAAGTAACTAGAATTAAAGAGGAGTGTTAATAGAGATTTTTCCTCACCAGATTTAAGTGTTTGCACTCTATCTCTCAAGTTAGGAAAAATGCTTAACTAGGGTATTTGTAATCACTCTTTGGCTCAAAGTACCTAACCTCACCATAGGCTTGTAGTAGCTCTTAGTTCTCCACCCACTTTTATGCATGGCACAATCAAATCTAGGGGACTTTAGGGTTTGGATGGAAGGCTAATCATGAATGGTGAAGGATGGATAATAGTCAATGACCAAATGACATGAACAAGTAACTACCACATATGCATGCAATATAATGAATTCAAATCCACTAAAACATGCTAAATCTCACTCTCTTTATCTTTTCCATGCCTTTGGCATCATAAACACTTTGTGCTTTCACTTTTCTCTTCTTTTTTTTTTCACTTAGGCCTTCGGCTTCTTCATTTTTTTTCTTTTTCTCTTGCTTTTTCTTGGCCTTTGGCCATCTCTTCTTTCTTTTCTTGTTGTTGTGGCTCTCAGCCATCTTGTATTTTTCACTCATGTAGCATGCTTTCATAAGATACAACAATACAACACTAATATAAATGCAAGCATATGCTATAATCACTTATTCACACATTGGTCAAGGTGGTAGAAAAGAAAAGTGAATGGCCCAAAGGGGTTAATCAAAGGATAAATTTTTGGTGGCTTAGTGTTTGGGTCAAAAGGGTTTAGAAAGAAATGACCCTTTCATTTTCAATCATGTCATGCATTGTGATCTTGAACAAGAGTTAGGACAAGTTCTAGGAGGTCAAGTAGACTATTGGCCCACTCAATTCGGTTGGAGGCTTCTCACTTTAATGGCTTACTCTAACTAGTCACTTCCTCCTTAAGAAAAATTAAATGAGAAACTAGCATCCTCTTTATACCTTAAAAGTGCCCCATGCAATGCCCTAAGTAATCATTCCAAAAATTCTACTTACACACTAGAGGACAATTCCATTTGCTTTCAAGAGTCATGATCAAGTTAAACATCCTACACAATCATACCTAAGAAGTCCAAAAATCAAGTGTAAAAGCTTTGAAATAAACCACTTTTAAGCACCATAATACACCCCCACACTTATACCATACATTGTCCTCAATGGACCAAGAAAATCAAGTAGGAAGATGCATTTCAAAGGCAAGGCAGCAAACAAAATGGTCGGGCAGTCCAAACATACAAATGGCCAATGCATGTATTATTCACAAAACTTAGACAAAACAACACTAAACACAACCTAAACACATGTAACATTATACTATAACATAAAACTAAACACAATCCTATTTTTTCTAAGAGATATCTTCCCCCACACTTAAGAGTTTGCAGTAAAAGAATAAGTGAGGAAAGGAAAGAGACAACCTCTTATGGAGGCTTGAAATTATCCTTGAAGAATATGAACTTGTGGCCATGAATTTGGTGAATTCGGCCAACTTGAAGCTTCTTTATGCTTATGCCAAAAACAAAACATGTGGCTTTGAGCGTCCTAGTAAGTTTCCTTGCGGCCTTAATGAACTCCCAATATTCCTTATGCATCCTAAAAGTGCCTACAACATGAAACAAACTTCCCTTTTGCAAGGGGTTGTAGACATGCAAATAGGGCATAGAAATGGTGGTATCATGACAAGGAATAGGCAAATGGTTAGGGTTAGCATCAACACAATCATGGAATGTATGCTTAGGAAAATCATGAGACATGCTCTCAAGCTTAACACTTTCATCTAAATGATCAATCATGCAAATATTATCATGTACAAGAGAGCAAGAATCAAGAGTTGGCAATCTTGAAGCAACAAGATTATTTCCATACATACTCAAAGTTCTTACATGTTGGCTTACCCAATCATCCATCAAGCCATCAATAAAGTTCAAACCAAGCAAGGAATACCTCTCAAATGGATGTTTCATGGCTTCATAAACATTGAATTTGAACAATTGATCATCCACTTTCATTGTCATGAAACCCTCATTTAAGTGGAGAAGTATGCTTGCTTCAATTGGCTTCCCGTTTTGCTTTGATCTTCCACTAATTTGTGAGAGGCTAGAGCTCCCCTTTAAACCATCTTGAACAAGTAGAAGTTCTTCATAAACACCTTGAGAATTAGGGTGCTTTTCATCATTCAATGCAACCCGATTTCCGGCCTCATCCATTGGAGCATCACAAAAGACAACATCATCGCCATTGGTTGTAACAAATGCAAGTGCTTTGGATTCCATGTCAACAACCAAATGGCTAGAAACATCATCATCAATGAAATCTAAAAATTCATGAGTTAATTCAAATGTATGGTCCGGCAAAGAGGGAATAGGAACATGCTTGACATCATCTAGAAATATGTGACCATGATAAGGCAAAGAATCAAGAAGGTCAAGTGAATCAATAGGTATGTGTTTGACATGAGTGAATGCATCATCAATCAAAGAATTAGACATGAGAAACAAATCTTCAAGTAATGGTACATTAAACTCATGAAAGCATGCATTCTTTTTAGGAGTAGGATTCACTTTCTCTTTTCTCCCACTCTTGGCACTCAAAGATTTAGATCCAACACTTGTATAACGACGCCATGCATAGCAAATCACACACATGCTCAACTCATCACATGCACAAGTCATAGGACTAGAAATATCAACACTAACACCATCATCAATGTCATGCCTAGTCTCATGCAAAGGGGCATGCAAAGGAGTGGAATCCTCACAAACAATGTGAGTATCCAAATCACAACTAGGAGAATCACTAGGTAAGACACCATGAGACTCAATGATGCTAGGTGATTCCACAACTATTTCCTCATCAACCTTATCATCACTTAAAGAACAAGATTCACCTAAGGGAGAATGAGGTATAAATGTGGGTGAAGGGTGTGGAGTCTCAACTTCTACCAAAATTGGTGTATAATGTAGCCTAGGATTGGCCTCATGGATCATGGTAGGTTCATCAACCTTCTCTTCACTATATGAATTGATCAATGAATCAAGAGAGACATCCATTCTCTATTCATCGTATCTAACATGACCTTCAACTTGGCTATCATCAACTCTTGACTCTCACTAGAAAAAGAAGAGGAATGGGATGATGGATCATAGGGTGGGGAATAATCATGAGGTGGAAATGAGGTATATAGTCCATCATAATCATGAGGTAGACATGGAGGGAGTGGTTCCTCATAATGGTAGTTGGAAAAATTATGATGAGAGGGAAATGAGGGATTAAATGGAGGATATGGTTCATCATAAGAATTAGAAGGGGAATATGTGGAATAGGATGAGGGATACTCATCATCATGATGGTAAGTTTGAGGTGGAGGTGAATGGTATGCATGAAATGATTGTGGATAGGAAGATGTGTGTGAATGTGGAGGACACCCTAAGAAATCATCCTCTTGACAAGGCATATATGAATGTGAAGGTATATTATGAGGCAATCCATAAGGATCATGATATGATGAATGATATGACTTAGGAGAAGGTTGAGAATGCATGGAAGGATGTTGTGCAAAATTATGATATGTGTCATTCCAATCCATGTTTCCTTCCTATATGCACTTGACCAAGATAACTTTGGCATCAAAACAACTTTTTGTCAAGATGAATGATGTGTGAAAATATATGCAATGAATACATGCCATATGAATGCACAATTTGCTTAAAGTTGGAGCACACTTCCAGTCAAATAGTCCCTCTTAAATGCCCTGCAAAACAAATCACATACACAACTAGCCAGCACAAACAGTATATATCCCAAGCAGTCTAGAAAAAGCAAGAAAAGTAGCACAAGAGAGTGCTTCCAATGTGCTTAGCAATGTAGCTCAAGATAAGCTTGAAAAAGTCCAATGATATGGACACCAAACCAGCCAATATCAAGGCTCCAGAATAGCCTCAAATATGCTTAATAAGTCCCTGCAAAGTGTTAGAAAATGAAGGCAACTAGAGCACCTTTTTCACAGTAATTTCTAACCAAATTTTCCAGAACAACCAGGCAAATTAAAAATGAAATTAATCAGCTTTCAAACAAGCCAAAAACTGCTCAAAACAGATAAGTACAACGCAAACAGTTTTGGTGCAAAGTTGAGCAAACAAAAGGCACAATTGTTGCAAAGTTTGACCAATTGACAAACGAATAAGGCACCAAATTTCCAGCACTGTATATCAATCAAAAGCTTATTCAAAACTGCTTAAAAGTAGCCAAAGATCATGCAAAACAGCGCAGGGTAAGAGCAAACAGATTTGCTCTAAAGTCAGCAGTACCGAATGCAATTTCCAGAAAAACAGGGCAGTTTCAAAAATTCACCCCAGACAGTACAAAACGAAGTTTCTGGCAAATGGTATATCAAATTAAAGCTCTAATCTTGTAGTTGTACCAGTTAAAACAGTTTCAAAAAATTCGTTATACGTTTCTCCCCGTTGTGAAAACAATCAAGCTGAAATTTCAGTGTTTTCAGAGCAATTTTCCAGCACTTATCACAAAGACTTCTAGCAACACTTTCCAGCAATAAAAGGCCAACTAGAGCAGCCAATACACACCAAAACAAGTCAATTAACTAGCTACAGAGTATGCAAACTCAAGATTTCAACAATGATCACAAAATGCACAATGTAGCCGAAGATAGAACAAGTAACAACAAACTAAATTGTGACTTCTAACACCTAAATTAGCAAGATTCAACCTAAATCGGCAACGGCGCCAATTGATTTGACCTAAATGTCGCCCTAAAGGTCTAATCAATAATTTCTAAACTCAATTCCACTAAGTGAGTAGTGGTGAGTATAGGTCTTCTCACAATTCAAGTTCAATCTTGCAAGCAAAAGGCTATATTATGTCACGCAAATTAGAGATGTTTAAGAGGATGATTTTGATTTTAAACTACAAATTTAACCTAGTAAAAGAGTAAAGTAGCCGAATGTAAAGAGTGAAAGAATGAGATGAGTAGCAACCTCCCTCTCCAAAGTACTTTGTGCTTTTGGTTAATTGGACCTCATATACTTGTTTTACTTGATATAATCTAACTAAATCCTTGAGATCTCTTAAATCTAAGAAATCTAAAAGAATTTAATTAGGTTAACCAAGCCTAATGCTCTTTCAAGCTTAGCACATACCTAAAGCAACATTAAGCACTAGATCTAGCACTTAAGAAACACATTCATTCCATAAACATACTAGGAGCTAATCGCACACACATACATCCATGGAATTACAAGAGATTAAGCTTAGGTTTTCATGTACTTGACCTAAAAGAGAGATTTGTAAGCCAAAATCAAATAGAACACTTAAAACTAAATGTCCTAACCTAATGTAACCTAGATCTAGGAAAACATTAGGCAAAAAGATAAGTCTAGCTTTCAAACCTAAAAGAGTACATCACAAATACATGAGGCCAAATGTGAAGATCTACAAGCACATTCCTTTGGAGAGAGAGATGAGGAAGTCTAGCCAAGCATGGAGATGATGAGGATGAACGTGGATGGTAAAGAGGAAGCCATGGATTGAAGAATGAAGGTCGAAAATGGAGAGGAAATTTCGGCCAAGAAGTGAAGTGTGTGGAAACAAGAGAGAAAATGGAGAGGAAGAAGATGAAAATGAGATGAAAAGTGAAGGAATGTCTAAAATGAAGTGGGAGATGAGTTTATATGAGGATAGATTCGGTTTTGGGTGGTCTTGGGAGTGTTTTCTATGTGTGTGTGAGTGTTTGGCCGAGAGGTATAAGGGAAAAATGTATGTGTGTGGTCAAAAAGGGTACAAGGGGAAGTATGTGAAGAAATGTATGAAATGGAGATGAAATATATTATATTTCACTTCGGGACGGGACAAAATCGGGACGGGACAAACAATGTGTTCGGGATGGGACGGGACACAGGACAGGGTTGTCCCATACCTGTCCCGTCCCGAATATATATTATATATATATTTATATTAAAAAAATCTATATTCCTCTCTCCTTATTCACTTCCTCACTCCCTGTGACCTCTCCCATACATTCCAACTCCCAAGATATGTGTCCCTACCTCCATGTGCGTTCTCTTTCATCCCATCCACCTTATACCCTTCACCGCCATCAACTCGCAGACACCTTCCTCTTCATCATCTTCAACTTGTTCTCTCTTTGTTAAAAAAAAACGAACAATAAAGAAGAAAACCCATTTAAAGTTTGAACCTTTACTCATCTTCCTACGTTGGCTTTTCTCATTCTTCATTTGTGTTCATTCTCAAACAAACCCAGTAACCCAGATCCGAAAATCTCACTCATCTCTTAGTTTCATATTTTCTTTTAGTTTCAATTTGGGGGCGTTTCGGAAGAAGAAGACGAAGGAGATCATAACTTGCTATTCTTCTTCCCTCTCAAACTCTCAACTTGCCGCCTCTTCTTTCTACCCCACAGCCCACCACCTTGGAAAACCTCAAATCCAAATCAACCTCCAATAATCGGGAATTTCCCGTCCCGATCCCGTCCCGTCCCGGTCCCGATTGGGACGGGACGGGACACGGGACAGAAATCCTGTCCCGAGCCTTTTTTGGAACGGGACACGGGACAAGGGTGTCCCGATCCTGTCTCGTCCCGTGAACACCCCTAGGTATTTGGCTTCAAAATGGTCTAAGTACATTCCTCCACTTTATTCCTCTCTTTATGCTCTTTCTCCTCTTTCCAAAGATGCCCTCCAAGTGCCTTTTGAGTTTGAAATTTGAATATTGCCACCATATTACCCTTTTTGGTATCATTTTTCAAAGTGCAAATCCCTTGTTTTTGACAAAAAGGGTAATATTTGTCCTTATGTCTTTGCCTTCCCTCCAAGCCTTTTCCTTGCCCTCCAAGCTTATCCAAGGGTATGTGGGGCCCACGTGGGACCCCCCTACATATAGAAAAGCACCACATAGTCAAAATGACCAAAATACCCTTGGTTACTTAAATTGCAAGTAATTAGCCTAATATTCTCCAATTAATATACATAAGCATGCGCAATGAAATTCTCCAAAAATGATCAAATATATCAATTAAATCACACTAATTAAGCTCAATTGCACATGCTTAAACATATGAAATTAGGTCCAATCAAGTTATACATAAGATTTTCAATTTTTGTGATTTTTTAAGGATAAAGTGTCAACTTTTATTGGCCAAGAGACTATGAGCTTATATTGTCACACCTTATCTGGTTTGAATGTCTTGCTATTTGAGGCTTCTGTCAAACCAAGAACAATAATTCTGCACCTCCTTTTGTTTAAAGAATATAGTATTGTTTTCTTTTGGCCCTCTATCAAGGGTAAGCAGACCTGGAAAGGAGGAGAATCTGTGAAGAAAATACTTGACGGAGGTGGGAGTCTTTCAAGTGAGCTCATCATGTACTCCAATAAATTCTTCCCTAAAGCGAAGATTATGTCAGCTTATGGTAGGCATCTCTGCCTTGGTTATCTTTTTTCCTTTTGAAAATCTAGTTCGGTCCTGTTTGTCCTACAAAATGTAGTTCTTAATGGCCTGACCTTTTCTCTCTTATCTAATTTGATTCATATATGTAAGGTATGACTGAGACTTGCTCTTCCCTTACCTTCCTGACCCTCTATGAACCAAATCAAGCAAAGATTGGTGAGTCCACTAGATGGCTGTGAATAGAAGATCTGATACTAAAAAATACTCTCAAGGTGTCTGTGTTGGCAAGGCTGCTCCCCCAGAATGCTTGTTTGGATACATTTCCAAAAGCTATTCTGTCTCTGAAACCTAGGTTTCACCCAAAGATATTCAAACTCTCAATTTTTTTAGATAAGTTATTTTGAGAAGAAAAGCTAGGTTTGGGGTTTTCTAAAAGCTATTTTGAGAAAAACTATATTTTTCTCTTTTTCCAGCTGAAAGTTTCGATCTCTCATTTAGGAAAAACACTTATTTCAAATAAAAGAAACATGAAAAGCTATTCATCATAACTATTTTTCAGAAAAATTATGTTCTACTCAAAATTTATTCTTAAAAGCTATTGTCAAAAAACTTAATCCCAACACTCTCATTTCATCAAAAGCTATTTTTCAGAAAAGTTATTCTACTCAAAAACTATTCTCAAAAAGTTATTTTCTCAAAAGCTATTCTCCAAAAGCTGAATCTAAACAAGTCCTGAGTATAGGTGCAGATGCGCTCTGGATATGTTGGGAAGATTTTATCTAGAGGACCACATGTAATTATCCGATATTGGATCAAACTCGGACAAGCTCATCAGTTCCCTCAAGTGAACTTTGGCTAGTCACAGGTGACATCGGATCAATTGATCACGATGGCAACTTGTAGCTCCATTGCAAACCTTCACAAGTTACTGGGCACATGTGACAAGTGTTAATAGGCTAGGGGCAAAGCTGTCTTTTCACTTTTCAAATATATTAAAGTGAGGTCCCTTGGGACCCTACATTAATTTTCCCAACTTTTGGGACTTTTCTAGTATTAAGTCCCTTGTGGGGGACCTCAAATTAATTTTCCCAAAAATGTAAATTACCCTCTATTTAATTTATTTATTGATTCCTTTAGTTTATTTATACTCCCTCCGTTCCTAAATATAAGATCGTTTTAGCAAATTTGGAGAGATTGAAGAAGACATTCCAATGAGTTAGGATTACATGAAATTTCCAAAATACCCCTCACCTAAGTTTTAAATTTATCCTCTCACCTTCAAACTACTATTTTTTTGGGTGAAGAGAGTATAGGGGTAATTTGAGGAAAACTTAAGTAAAATTAGAAAGTGATCTTATATTTAAAAATAAGTTCTCCTCCCTAAAGTGATCTTACATTTTGGAAATGAGGGAGTATTAAATTTTTCCTCTCTAAATATCTATACGTTCTTCATACCCGCACAATTTGTTATAAAATAATAACTCAAATATATAATATATTCCAATATCCTTTTCTTTCTTTATCCTCGGTTACTTATTTTGTTCATGGCTGATTTTATAAATTGAATTTACTTATTTTCAGAATTTCCTTTAGAATTCCTCATTACTTTTAGGGCTAATATGCAAATTTACCCAGAAATATACCAAAAGGTCCCCTCATATATTTTCATATGCAATTTTAACCTGGAAGTAAAAATTCAGTGCAATTTTACCCTTCTATTAGTCAAAGCTGTTTATTTTGGTATACAATGACTTAAATGTCCTCCTCATTATACTCCCTCCGGTCCTATATATAAGACCTAATTGACTTTTTTGAAAAATCCTAAAAAAACAAAATAAGTTAATTATAAATTGATTTACCTAAACATCGTGAAAAAAAAGAGAACACCGTGAAAAGAGAAGATGAGAGAAAATCTCCAGCGCCATGAGAAGATAACATCGTGAGAAGAGAAGAGATGAGAATGTTTTTTTATAGTAGAAGAGATGAGAATGAAAATATGTTAGAACTTTTGTTTTTGTTTTAGTGGCTATTTGGATACATTTCCAAAAGTTATTTTGGCTCCCAAACCTAAGTTTCAGAGAAAGGCACTCAAACACTCAAATTTTTTTGATAAGTTATTTTGAGAAGAAAAGTTATAGGTTGGGTTCCAAAAGTTATTTTGAGAAAAAACTACATTTTTCTCTTTTTCCAGTTGAAAGTTTCTATCTCTCATTAAGGAAAACACTTATTTCAAATAAAAGACACATGAAAAGCTATTGATCAAAACTATTTTTTTAAAAAATATTCTACTTAAAAGTTATTCTTAAAAAGCTATTCTCAAAAAATTTAATCCAAACACTCTTATTTCATCAAAAGCTATTTTCAGAAAAGCTATTCTACTCAAAAGCTGTTCTCAAAAAGCTATTTTCCCATAAGCTATTTCCAGAAATTGAATTCAAACAAGCCCTTAATTTAATAAACAAGGTTAATTGGGTTATTTTTGTAATTTAAATAATTAATCCTAGTAATGGATAGCTACAAAGGGGGAGGTGGGTTTATGCTATTCTATTCCCACTTAAGTGAGATTGACAATCCCATTTAGAGGTGTTCACGGGATGGGACTGGATGGACACCCCGTCCCGTGTCCTGTCCCGAATTCCAGTCCCGGACCTTGTCCCATCCTGATTGGGAACGGGACGTAATCTGGACGGGATGGGAAAATCCCGAATTTTTTTATTAAAAAAATCTACTTGTAAAAAAATATGACACTTTATTTTTGTAACAAATAAATAAATTAGTTCAATATTACTTTCATAATACATGTTATACAACATAATAAGGTCAAATTCTATTATCTTGTTTTTCATAAAGAAAGTCATGTATACTATACACGGTATAAATGACACATGCATTTTTTTAAAAAAAATTATATAAAAATACATGTTTATGTATTCGGGACGGGACGGGATCGGGACGACCTCGTCCCGTGTCCCGTCTCGAAACTTTTCGGGACAAAAATTTCTCATCCCGAAATATCTTAGGACGAGACGAGAAGTTGTTGAACACCCCTAATCCCACTTAAGTAAATTACTGAATTGTCATGAACCAAATGAGGGAATGAGATTGGATTAGCCCACCAACCAAACAAGGGAATGAGATTGAATCCCTGATCCAATCTCATCCCTCGTTTCGTCCATATTCTCACCAACCAAGTGTGTGTTTGGGAGTAGTAGAGAAGTGACTTTTTTTTAACTTGCTTTTTTGGATCTTTAGTTAAAGAAATAGTTTTTTTTTAAGTTGTCTTTTACAAACATGTTTGGATGATTATTTTAAGAAGTCAATTTAGATAGAAATATGATTTTTACTAAATAATATAAAATTACAATATTGATATATTTTCAATAATTTAAAATTACAAAAATTTAATAGATTAAATTGCATAAAATTTTCAATAATTGAAAATGAGAAAATTTAATAGACTAAAGTGCATATAAATTTGAGGTGGACGAAACGACAAAGGAGATGAGAGAGGTGGCAAATTATTAAAGGGTGAGAAAGGTGAGAGGCAACCAGGAAAGATGAGATGAGAAATGTGAGAGCCATTTGGTCCAAATTCTTTTATATATGCTATTGTGTGAAAGAGGTGAGAAAGTCAGTTCAAAAAAAGGTGAAAATGTGAGATGTTGAGAAAGGAAATTTACTAGTGTGTAATATTAGAGGTGTGGTGAATATAATCATCATTAATGCAGTATAATTATCATAAATGCACTAACGCTCCATTAGAAAAGCTAGTCATTGACGCCAAAAGCTTCAAATTGTAGCTTCTTACGATAAGCTGATTTAACCCAAAAGTTATGTAAAAAATAAGTAAGACCCAAACATACACTAAAAGCTAAAAATAGCTTATCCAGTATAAACTAGCTTTTTTGGATTCAAAAGTTACTCCCAAAAACAAACCAAATGGGGCCATAAGCTCTTTTTCCATCTTTTATAAGTTAGTGATAAAAGTTAAGCTCAATAGAAAAACAAACCAAACATTCAAAAAAAACATCACCTTCAAACCAAGTCCACATCTTCAAAATAATAACTTATTCACCTAAATCAGAACACTAAAAACTACTATAACTTTCTTTCAAGTCGTCATCTATATACTGGTCTTGATGTCTAGATGTTGGACAGACAATCTAATCTTCCCATGGCGTGTGAAATTAACTTTTTATGAAATAACTTCATTAGGGATTTCTATTTCATAATCCTCATCTTCCCGTGGCGTCTGAAATAGACAATCTCATCAGAAGACAATGCCAGTTTCCGTTCCCGCTCATTTTTCTGTTAATGTAAAAAAAAAAAAAAAAACTTCTTTAAGCATTATACAAATTTCAGGTAAAAACCAAACAACATCTGAACATACCTGTTGCTCCTCCTGTATTAACATTTCCTTGTATATTCTCTCTAGTTGGCTCAGCCTTTTTTTCGATTCTTTCAACTCTCTATAAGAAGCAACTGATCGCCTGAACATTTCAAAAAAAAAAATTAATAATAGTAACAAGTCACGACGAAAGAAGTAAAACTAAGGCATTGAAAGAAAAGAGAAAAATAAATATGATAATCACTAGTCACATAGTTGTAACTTGATTCAACATTCTTCCTTGCCTTAATTTGTAACTTTATCTCTTTAGCTTTATGCCTACATATATACATAAAACAGCTTTTGAAAAACAGATTTATACATATTTAAACAAGAGTTGTATAAACCTGCAGCTAAAGTCAAAAACGACTTTCCTCATTCAAAATCCTTGACAATCATCAAAATAATGATAATAAGAATAAAAATAGCAAACCTCCTTTTCATTGGACAAGACATAGACTTTTACAAAATCTAATTATTTAGACTAGTAGAAGGTTCTCTTGCTTTTTTCTTTCTTTCTATGACATGAATAGTTTGATGTGGAGGATGGACAGACTTAAACACCACTCTTCAATAATATCTGGCAACACACAAATATCATGCATATATCATGCATATGAAATCCCCACCCCTTAAATTAACAAGGAAACAATACTCTCAAATATGTTAACAAAGTGATCAATAGCTTAAAATTCCAACCAGTTATTAATAAAGGGCCAACCAGTCATAAAAATTAATGATATTTTCTAATTTTGAATGTGTCCACATCTATAACAAGTCACATGCATGGATCTAAACTTGGCTTGGATTGTCAGGCCAAAGGAAGAAAAGTTGAGATCTAAGTAAACGAAGAACTTGAGAATTTACAAGGAGCTTCTATTCTATCCAATATTAGAAGACTAATGAGACAAGGCTCTTGATACATGTATAAATACTTAATGAACACTGGTAAAAGAAAATTGTAAAGCTATGTTTGCTTGTTATTGCAATAGGAGCTCATACCTGCTGTCAGCAGAGTAAATATAACTTTACTGTGAAGCAGTTAGTTTTTCAATTTTCTGAATGCAAAAATTCATAAATTCATAATTGAGGACACAGAACAGTTTTAAACAAAACTTAAATAATAAAAAATTCTACCATATTGATATACCTCTCTCTCACTTTGAACTTTTTGGAGAACATATCCTTTATCTTGGGACTTCATCCACATTACCTCGTCAATGGTATATTCATTTCCTTCACTCCTAAGGAAAGAGAAGCTATAAAATTAACTTGATTTGCCAAATTAAAAACAAGTTAAAAGTAATAAAAGCATAAGAGGAGAAATATCTTACTTGGATCTATGAACTCCATCAACCACTTTTGATCTGATCATTTTAAAATAAAACTCGTCTGGGTTTCTGAATTCTGCTTTCTCTTTCAGTCTCTGTAGGAAAAAAAACATTAGTAAGTACTTTGTACCCTATTCCATCATCAAGAAAAATCTTGATAGAAAGACAGCTAGTAACATAGATAAAAGTTTCTAGGATCCAACTCCAACCGTAACCATGAATAGTGATTTTCACTTTATTATTCTCATGTTCATTCTTTTTCTATTCACTTATGTTTTTACAAAGATAATTACCAATGCAGTTAGAGGAGTGATGCCAAATCAGAAGAAAACAGAATCCATAAATTATACTCGTATAGTCTCCTCTTTCTGATGGTATGCTTTTGCACGAACAACATAATCTTTGTGCTTTTCAAGAAGTCCAAATTTTTTCCTCGAAGACCTGATAAAATTTCAAGAACACGTAAAAATCTATACAGGATAATAGCGCCATCAAATCCAATTTGTGAAGTTAAAATAAACATGAAATTTGATACTCCCTCCGGTCCTAAATATAAGACCTAGTTGACTTTTTTGAAAATCCTAAAAAAGCAAAATAAGTTAATTATAAATTGATTTACCTAATTTTTTCTATAAGACTAGTTTATTTTATCTATAAGCTAATGGATCTAAAAATATATCAAATGTGTCATGATTTAATAGCCTATTTCGCAACCTTAACCTCTAAAAAAAAGTCAACTAGATCTTATATTTAGGACTGGAGATAGTAAAACTTACGGCTGAGCACGCTCTTTGTGAACCCGCCTGCGAATGGCGTTTTTGAAGGAAGTCATGTTAAAGTCGTGACAAGACAACCTGCAAATGTGCCAAGGAAAAGGAAAAGTGTTACAAACTGAAGGGATGTACAATATCTAGAGCAGACCAGATTTACCTTCAACTGAAGCATTTTAAAAGGCCTGACTTATCAAAAGTATCATTGATACATCATAGGGTTAAAGATCAAATATGCCCTGGAAGTTTTCACCCAGGATCACATTTGCCCCTAAACTATTTATGGGATCAATTTTTACCCCTGAAGTTTCCAGAGAGGGTCAAATTTACCCTGCAATTACTCAAGGTTAACTATGACTGTTAAAATGGTCAAACCTCTCACATGTGGTGACACTCAATCTGCCACCTCATATTATTATGCCACGTCATCGTCATCATCTCTCCCCTCTCACCCTCTCTCTCTCACGCTAACTCTCAACTTCAATGAATCTGCCCATGAGTCCCAGAAACTAGAACATAACTAGTGAAGAAGAAAGATCATCACTCTCATTATAAGTGTGGTGGACTGGCGGAGGACAGTGGCAGAGAGACACCATAGAAAATAGCACTCACCCCCTCTTGTTGAACTAGCCAAACCCCAACAATGATGGGACCCAAACGAGCAGGAACCGCCAGCGCCGAAGGTAAAATATATATGGCTGACAGAGTTCAAATGAAAAGCAAGCGCCGACCAAGATTATGATCCTCCGCCGTATTGACTTTCGGCGCGTGATTTTCACCTTGATAAGATGAAGGGGATGAGTAGAACCACCAGAAAAAATGGAAGCTCTACCTCCTTGAACAAAAACTTTTATACCCATTTGATTGGAGGATTTCTAGGGAAAAGAATAGATCTTTTGGGTGAGTTGATTTTTTTTTTTGAACTGAATTATGGGTGGGTTGATTGAGAGAATGGATTAGTAGAAGGGGAGGGTCAAAATTGAAATTGGGAAAGTTGTGGAAATAATGATATATGGTGAATGGTATTATTAAGACCAATTGGAGCTGGGCTTCATTTCACTGGAGACGAGGGGGAATGGAGTCCGCAGGCTATGGAGGAAGAGTGAGCAATTGTCACCTCTGTCCCTTTCCTCCTCACTTCTTCTCCATCTCTCTGTTTAGAGCCCTAAAAATTTTAAAATTTTCATGGTGAATTTTTATGATGATAATGAGAGTCAAGATCTTTCTTTTGTTATGTTCTAGTTTCTGGGATTCATGGGCAGATTCATTGAAGTTGGGAGTTAGAGTGAGAGAGAGGGTGAGAGGGGAGAGATGATGACGTGGCATAATAATATGAGGTGGCAGATTGGGTGTCACCACATGTGAGAGGTTTGACCATTTTAACAGTCAAAGTTAACCTTGAGTAACTGCAGGGCAAATTTGATCCTCTTTGGAAACTTCAGGGGCAAAATTGATCCCAAAAAAAGTTCAGGGGTAAATGTGATCCTGGGTGAAAACTTCCAGGGCATATTTGATCTTTAACCCATACATCATAAGATGTTGTAATCTAATTAAATAATCAACAAAACAAATCCAATTACAACAACAGAATCAGATTACTGGCAAGATAAAAATCAGATCAAAGAAGAGCAACTAGCCAAAAATCTTCAACATGATTTTGTATGTCAAAAGAATAATGTAAATTATTAATCAAACAAATGTCAGTGATATCATGATAGTAGTTGAAGGAAATTGTTCAGTAACAAAAAAACATATTCCAATTTATTTCCAGCACATGAGAAACTTATTATGAAAGCACGGTTCTAATTCATTATGCTATGTAAGGCGCATCATGCATGGGCAAAGAAATCCGGGTCGGACCGGGCTCGACCGTTTAACCGTCGAATCGGCAGGTTAGCCGATCCGATCGAGTGGGCTTTGAACCGGGGGTTTGACCCTCAAACCGGCTTAAAACAGTCTGCCCCGCCGAGTTGAGGAAATCACCCAATCCAGCTTTTGCCCCTTAGGACAATGTATGCTTAAAGTGTGGACAATAATACACCTTCTTGTTTGATAATTTGATTTAACTCTTTTTCGTCGTCTAAAAAGAGCTAAAGCAAATAAAACTAGAATTAAACTACAATAGTTAGCAGCAAGTCCTAGGTCAATTCACAGTTCGGTTTTATCTCTTGCTTAGGTCAATTAATTACAAGTTAAGCAAATTATCAAACAGGTTGTGTGCAGGTTTTGTATGTAAGACTAATTAAAACTAATCTAAACTACAACTAACAGAATCAAAAGTGAATGAGTGAAAGTATGGATGAGATGTACCTCCTTCTCCAAGTACTCCGTGCTTATGTTTAATCGGACTTCATATACTTGTTCTTCTTAATATAAACTAGTTAAATTCTCAAGATCTCTTTAATTAAAGAAGTCTACAAGAGTTTAACTAATTTAATTAAGGCTTAAGCTCTTTCAAGCCAAGAACATACCTAAGCAACATTAAGTACCAAATCTATAGCACTTAAGAAACAAATTCATTCCACAAATGTAAGAGGAGCTAATCGCACACACATACATATATGAAACTACAAGAATTAAGCCTCGGTTTTCATGTCCTTAACAATCAAGAGAGGTTTTCAAGCTAACATAAAGTAGAACACCTAAAACTAGATGTCTAACCTATACACGCCTAATCAAGGTCATACATAGGCAAAAATTTACATCTAGCTTGAAACCTAAAAGAGAAAATTACAAGCATATGAAGCCATAGGTTAAGTCTACAAGCACATTTCCTTGGAGAAGAAGGATAGGCGATCTAGCCTGACATGGAGATGAAGGCGGATGAAGGTAGTTGTGAGATTCTGGGCATGGCGGAGGTTGCGAGGTGAAAGAGATGAAGAAGATGAAGATGGAGTTGAGAGAGTTTGTTAGAGGAGAGAGAGAAAGTGAAAGTGAAGTCAGTGAAGTTCAGCTATGTGTAAGTTAGTTACGTTTTGGGGTTTTATAGTGGTGAGTAGCTTTGGGATTATCGCCCAAAGGGTATTTTTGGTATTTGGTAAAAGTTAGGATGAATGTGGACTAGATCTCATCTCCATGCATTTTCAAAGGTTCCTCCTTTTTCGTCAAGTGATTGTGCTTCCCTTTTTGCCCTTAATGAGCCCTCCAGACTTGAATTTGACCTTGGCGCCAATTTTGTCTCATTTGGAAAGATGCTCCCCAAGTAACTTCAAGCTGCAGGGTTGACTTTGCCTTAAATTAACTCTGCACCAAAGACTTCTGAAAAGTAGTTGACATTTCTGATCATTGTGCAGTCTGACTCTTGCACTCGCTGACTGATGGACTTTGGCTTCCGGATGCAGGACTTCATACTACAAGCGCGAGCACATTCACTTCCGGATGAGAATCCACTGGATGAGAATCCACTCCCTGATGCAACTCTTTGTCCGCCAGCGCCAGCACGTTTGCTTCCGGATATAAATCCACTTCCGGATGTGAACTTGCATCCTGATGCCAAGACTGTCCGCCAGCACCAGCACGTTTGCTTCCGGATGTGAACCTGAGTGCTTGTCATCTAGCCTTCCTTCTTGCCAAGTTATCTCCACTGAAGCTCCACCAAGGGTGTATGGGGCCCACTTGGGACCCCCCTACATAAGGAACACATCACATAGTCAAAATGACCAAAATACCCTTGGTTTCATAAAATGCAAGTAATATGGCTGTTATTCTTCAAATATTTATACATAAGCATGCGCATAAAAATGTACCAATAATGATCAAATATAACAAATAAACCACACTAATTAAGCTCAAATGCACATGCTTAAAGGTATGAAATTTGGTCCAATCAAATCCCCCACACTTAATCTTTGCACTCCGGGCAAAGTCATATAAAAGATTAACTTAATCATTAAGCATAGTGAAGGCAATTGGAATTATCATAGAATACAAGTAGATCTTCTTGAACCTTTCCCTAGAACTTCGCATAGGCCAAATCTAAGAATACAAAGCGAATGCAAGTTTAACAAGCAACTAGGCTTAAGGAGGAGTGCCAATTGAGATTTTTCCTCACCGGATAAAGTGTTTAAACTCATTCACTCAAGTTAGGAAAAATGCCTAACTAGGGACTTGTGATCACTCTTTGGCTCAATGCACTTGACCATCACCATAAGCTTGTAATAGCTCTAAATTCTCCACCCATTATTATGCATGGCACAACCAAATCTAGGGGACTTTGTGGTTTAAATGGAAGGCTAATAATGAATGGTGAATGATGGAAAATAGTCAATGACCAATGATATAAACAAGTTACCACCACATATGCATGCAATACAATGAATACAATTCCACTAAGCATGCTACATCTCTTTTTCCAAGCACTTTGTGCTTCTCTCAATTTTTCTTTTAACTCAAATGCCTTTGGCATACATAAGCACTTTGTGCTTTTCTTTCTCTTTTTTTTACTTAGGCCTTCGGCCTTATATTTTTTTTTTCTTTTCTTTTGCTTTTTCTTGGCCCTTGGCCACCTCTCTTTTCTTCTTTTTCACTCAAGGGCTCTCGGCCTCTTTTATTTCTCACAATGTAGCATGCTTTACACCAGATACAACAATACAAAGCTAATATAAATGCAAGCATATGCTATAGTCACTCATTCAAACATCGGTCAAGGTGATAGAAAAGAATAGTGAATGGCCCAAAGGGGTTAAATCAAAGGATAATATTTTTGGTTGGCTTAGTGTTTGGGTCATAAGGGTTTAGAAAGAAACGCCCCTTTCATTTTCAATCATACCATGCATTGTGATTTTGAACAAGAGCTAGGACAAGTTCTAGGAGGTCAAGTAACTATTGGCCCACTCAATTCGGTTGGAGGCTTCTCACATTTATAGCTTACTCTAATCAGTCACTTCCTCCTCAAGAAAAGTTAAATGAAAAACTAACACCCTCTTTATACCTTAAAAGTGCCCCAAGCAATGCCCTAAGTAGTCATTCCAAAAATTCTACTCACACACTAGAGGACAACTCCATTTGCTTTCAAGAGCCATAATCAAGTCAAATTTTCAAGAAAAATCATGCCAAATAAATCCAAAAACCAAGTGTGAAAGCTTTGAATCAGACCACTTTTAAGCACATAATACACCTCCCCCACACTTAAAGCATACATTGTCCTCAATGGACCAATCAAATCAAGTAGGAAGATGTATTTGAAAGGCAAAGCAGCAAAATAAAAGGCAGGGCAGATCCAACAAACAAATGGCTCATATGCATGTATTATTAACAAGACTACACTAAACACAACCTAAAAAATTTTTTTTTTTTTTTTTTTTTTTTTTTTTACTCACTGACGCTCAGGAAGCCTAACTGAATTCAGACTCAAGCTGCTAGGCTTCCGGAAGCAAAAATGCTACCGGAAGTAGAACTGCTATAGGAAGTCACTCTAGGTTCAAATTCTAATCTCACCCCTAGCGGAAGCAAACATGCTACCGGAAGCAAAATTGCTTCCGGATGCATCGACGCTTGTGCACAATGAACTTCATCCCCTAGCGGAAGCAAAGTGAACACAATCTGATCCTAAGTAGCAAAGTCTAAGTGAGAGCTTCCGGAAGCAAAAGCACTTCCGAATGCAAAATCCTCTATTTCCTCAATGACACTTCCTGACACAAATAGGCATCCCCCAGCACTAATGAAATTTTTCATATTTAAACAACCTAACAAACCTAAACAAAATCCTAAATTTAAACATAATCCTAATTTTTTTCTAATTCTAACATCGTCCCCCACACTTAAGAATTTGCAATAAAAGAATAAGTGAGGAAAGGAAAGAAACGACCTTTAGGGAGGCTTGAAATTCTCCTTATACAATTTGAGCAAGTGGCCATTGACCTTGTACACACGGCCATCCTTGAGATTCTTGATCTCAACCATCCCAAAGTCATAAGACTTGAGCACTTCATAAGGTCCTTGCCACTTGTCTTTAAGCTTGCCTCCTCCACAAAATTTGAATCTCACACGATAGCACAAGACAAGATCTCCCTCCTTGAACTGCTTCCTCAGAATGCCACTATCATGAATGGCCTTAGTCTTCTCTTTCAGGATCCTTGAGTTCTCAAAAGCTTCATTCCTCAGCTCCTCAAGCTCACTCAGAGTCAACTGCCTTTCTTGAGCAGCAGCATCCATATCCTCAATACAAGATTTAACTGCCCAATAAGACTTGTGCTGCAGCTCAACTGGTAGATGACAAGCCTTTCCATATATGAGCCGATAAGGAGACATGCCAATAGGAGTCTTGAATGAAGTCCTATATGCCCAGAGAGCTTCTTCAAGTCTCAAACTCCAATCCTTCCTACTTGGCTTCACAATTCGCTCAAGGATGTTTTTAATTTGCCTATTGCTCACCTCAGCTTCTCCATTGGTTTGGGGATGGTAGGGTGTAGAAACCTTGTGATTCACCCCAAATTGACTGAGCAATGAAGACATAAGCTTGTTACAGAAATGAGACCCTTGATCACTCACCAAAGCCTTAGGAACTCCAAACCGGCAAAAGATATTAGACTTCAAAAATTTCAACACAGCCCTCGCATCATTGGCTCTGGTTGGCACAGCTTCCACCCACCTAGATAGGTAGTCCACTGCCAGCAGAATATATGTGTAGCCGTTAGATGGTGGAAAAGGTCCCATAAAATCTATACCCCAAACATCAAAAGGGTCACAGTATAGCATTGGCACTTGAGGCATCTCTTGTCTCTTCCCCATACTTCCAAACCTTTGGCATTTGTCACAAGACTTGCAATACTCAAATGCGTCTTTAAACAGAGTAGGCCAATAGAAACCGGCCTCCAGAATCTTCCTTGAAGTCTTTTTAGCACCAAAGTGTCCTCCACAAGCTAGTGAATGACAAAACTCTAGGATTGATGGAACTTCCTCATCTTGCACACACTTTCTGATTATTTGATCATTACATAGCCTCCACAAGTGCGGCTCATCCCAAATATAGTAGCTAGCATCCCTCTTCAACTTTTGGACTTGATGCTTGTTCAGAGATGGTGAAGTGACTTCGGCAACAAGGTAGTTCACAAGATGAGCATACCAAGGATCTTTCTTTGCATTTAAGGCACATAATAAGGCATCTGGGAAGATATCACAAATAAGAGAAGAATCATCAACACCTTCCACATCCTTTGGCAAACGGCTCAAATGATCAGCTACCAAGTTCTCTTTTCCAGTTCTGTCTTTGATCTCCAACTCAAATTCTTGTAACAGCAACACCCATCGCAAGAGCCTGGGCTTTGTTTGTGGCTTGGACAGTAAATAACGAACAGCTGCATGATCTGTGAATACAGTTACTTTGGATTGAAGTAAGTATTGCCGAAATTTATCTAGACCGAAGACAATGGCAAATAATTCCTTCTCAGTGGTTGTATAATTCCTTTGGGCTCTATCCAAAGTCTTAGACGCATAAGCAATCGCCCTTGGCAAAGAATCATGCCTCTGGCCGAGCATAGCTCCCAACGCTTCGTTGGAAGCATCACATGATAGCTCAAAAGGAAGCTCCCAATTAGGTGCAACCAAGATAGGAGGAGAAATAAGCCTTGACTTCAACTCAACAAAGGCTTCCTTACAAGAATTAGAAAAGTCAAACTCGGCTTCTTTTTGAAGTAGATGAGATAAAGGAGCAGCAATTTGGCTGAAGCCCTTGATAAATCTTCGATAAAATCCCACATGTCCTAAAAAGGACCTCAACTCCTTCAAGCAAGTAGGGAAGGGTAGAGAAGAAATTACCTCAACCTTGGCTTTGTCAACCTGAATGCCCTCCTTTGAGACTAAGTGTCCCAAAACTATTCCCTTGTCCACCATGAAATGGCATTTCTCATAATTGAGCACCAAACCCTTCTCCACACATCTGACCAATGCTTTCTCAAGATTGACCAAGCAAGCATCAAAACTATCTCCATAGAGGGAGAAATCATCCATAAACACCTCTATGCCATCCTCCAGCAAGTCATTAAAAATGCTCATCATACAACGTTGAAAGGTTCCTGGAGCATTGCACAGACCAAAAGGCATTTTTCTATATGCGAAGGTTCCAAATGGGCAAGTAAAGGTTGTTTTCTCTTGGTCCTCTGGTGCTATGGGAACCTGGAAGTACCCGGAGAAACCATCCAGAAAACAATAGTGTGACTTGCCTGCCAGTCTTTCCAACATTTGGTCGATAAATGGCAAGGGAAAGTGGTCTTTTCTCGTGGAGTCATTCAACTTCCTGTAATCAATGCATACCCTCCAAGAATTCTGAACTCGTGTAGGCACTAGCTCATCCTTGTCATTCTTTACCACGGTCAGCCCACTCTTCTTTGGCACCACATGGATGGGACTCACCCATTCACTATCGCTTATCGGGTAGATAATTCCAGCACTTAATAGCTTTTCTACCTCCTTTTTCACAACATCAAGAATTAAGGGATTGAGCCTTCTCTGTGGTTGCCTCACTGGTTTAGCATCGTCAGTAAGCAAGATCCGGTGCATGCAGGTGGTAGGACTCATGCCAGGAAGATCAGCTAGAGTCCACCCAATGGCCCTCTTGTATCTTCTTAATACATCCAGTAACTTCTCTTCCTCAAAAGAAGAAAGAGTAGTAGAGATAATCACCGGCAGCTTCTCATTTTCAATCAAGTAGGCATACTTGAGATTAGGTGGCAAAGGTTTCAGCTCCAGAGTAGGTGGCTCAATAATAGAAGGTACCAAAGTGTGCATCTCAACTTGCAACACTTTAGGCTCATAGAAATCATCATCAAATTGTGGCAGCTCATCAAAGTAATCAGAAAGAGTCATTGGCTGCCTCAGATCTTCACAACAATTCGGCCTCTTAGAGTCTGAGGCCTCAGCACTCTTATTTGAGTCTGCATCACCACTGTCGCTCAGGGTAGAAACATGTGGACCGTCAGCGAGCGCATGCTCTTTCAGATAAAGCTTCTCTCTCAGCTTGTGTAAGCGGCTTCTCCTTAAAGCTTCATACTCTTCAATATCAAACCTTTGTGAACTAGACTCCTCAATTTCCTTTGTGAATTCACAACCTCCATCCTTCGTTTGTCCTACAAAAGTGAGCAAACTTCCCTCTTCCAAGGGGTTGTAGCTTGACAAAGAAGATATAGAATTGCAATCATCATCAAAATTATAGTTCACATACATGGAATCCATGAATTCAGTTACTGTACTTCCTATACTAGATGAATCATTAAAAACATCATGCAAGCATGTATTAGAAATCAATCTAGCACAAGAATCATTACAGCACATATGAGCATCAATTTTATCAAACATGTTCATCTTAAAGGAATTCACATGCTCATCATAAATCACATGCATCAATGAATCAACCACACTCAGCCCTAGGAGAGAATAATCCTCGTGGGGGTGTCTCATGGCTTCTCCTACATCAAATCTTATTATTTGATTCCCCACTTGCATTGTAACAAATCCCCCTTCTAAACTTATCACCATCTTGGCAGTTTTCATAAATGGCCTTCCTAGGATCAAAGAATCATCCATACTAGTGTCACTGGTCATATCTAGTACATAAAAGTCCACGGGGAAAACTAGTTCCCTAACCTTCACTAGAATGTCTTCTATAAAGCCAAAGGGTTTCTTTATGGACCTATCAGCCAGTTGAACTACAACACTGGTTTCACTCAGGTTCTTCAATCCTAGTGCAAAGTAGGTGGCCTTAGGCATGACGTTAATGGCTGCCCCTAAATCAAGAAGTGTTTTCCCAAAACTAAGTTTCCCTATCTGACAAGGGATAGTGAAAGATCCAGGATCTTTGCACTTTGAGGGCAGGTGCCCTTTTAAGAGAGACGAAACATTAGTCCTTAATTGGACCTTGTTACTTACATTACCAACTCTCTTGTTAGTACACAGATCCTTTAAAAACTTTGCACATTTAGGCATTTGTTTCAACAGTACAAGTATAGGTACATTCACTTCAAGCTTAGAGAATAAATTGAGCATTTCCTTTTCTAACTCATCATCATGTTGTTTCTTAACTAAAGCATACGAGTTAGGAAAAGGTAAATATTTAGGGTCAACAGACTTACCTTTAGGAGACTCATCTCCTTGCTGAGTAGGTTGTTCTTGCGAAGAAGATTCTCCAACTTTGCGCTTTCCCTCTGCAATCTCCTTCCTCTTCTCCTCTTGTGAGGTCTCAGCTTCCTCACTCTTCTTAGTCAGACTCTCAGCCTCATCGAGTGGTTTATCAAGAGGAGGACTCAGTACAGCCTCTTCATGCATCTGATCACCAACAAAATCATTCTGGAGGCTAGAGTGACCTCCCTCATTCAACTGACTCTGCTCAGCCTCAAAAGGTAGTTGTGTTTGCTCCTCTTCCTCCTCATATTCATATGCATCACCATATTTCCGTCCACTTCTTAGGTGCATAGAATGAATGTTTTGAGGATTAATCACCACATTAGACGGCAATCCACCTTTCTTTGCTTCCTGCTCAGCTTTTTCATTAAACATTTGAGAAACTAAGGTAGTTACATCTTTCTTTAGACCTTCTCCAAATTTTTCCATTAAACTTGACATCATCTGGTACATAGTATCTTGTTGAGATGTCGAAGAACTAGATGGAGGAGCATGAGCTGGATCATTATTCTTCATAAATGGAGGAGGAACATTAGCTTGTTGATTCGGCCCGTACCTTTGATCATTAGAGTTAGGCCTCCCTTGATATGAACCATAGACTTGTTGTGAGGGATAGGCATTAGCAGCTTGGTAGTTACCTCCCCCCCACTTAGGCTGTTGCTGTGGCTGGAAAGAGCTGAAATTTGTGGCTTGGTTTGAACCTCCCCCCCACTTAAAGTTCGGGTGGTCCCTCCATCCCGGATTGTACGTGGAAGAGTAAGGATCATATTTGGCTGGAGGCCTAGCATTGTTATACATGGCCGCCACTTCCGCTTGGGATGGACAGTCTGAGGGTAGGTGCATGGACGAGCCACAGTGATCACAGGATGAGGCCACCAAGGCCATAGAATCATCAACACAAGGAGTAGGCTGAACAAAGCGTCCATCCATCCGACTGAGGCTCTCAGTCAGCCTCTCAATAGAATTGTACAGCTTGTCATCACTACTCACAGAGGCAACCTTTGGCGCAGCACCATACAAAGCATCACGTCCATAAAAATTCTGGTGATTAGAGGCCATGGTTGAAAATAAGTTCCATCCTTCATTGGCTGATAAGTTGAAAAGTGAGCCATTAGAAGCAGCATCCACACTCATCTTGAGCTGTGGCACCAGGCCATCATAAAAGTACTGGACCAAATTGCCTTTGGAGATGTTGTGATTGGGGCACGAGTTCACCAAGGTGTTGAACCGGCTCCAATATTCATAGAATGTCTCCTGAGAGAATTGCTGAACACCTGTGATGTCTTTCCGCAACTTTGATATCTTGGAGAGTGGAAAATAGCGGTCTAAGAACACCTTCTTAAGTTGCTCCCAAGAAAGAGTGGCATAATGAGTAGGCAGGTTCAAGAGCCACTCCTTGGCTTTTCCTTCCAAGGAAAACTGGAACACTCGCAACAGAACGTCATCCAGGTCTGCATTAGGTGGCTTCATGGAGGAACAAGTATGATAGAGGCCAAGGAGGTGTGTGTGAGCATCCTCATGCGGAAAACCTGTAAACTTAGGCAGATGAGCAAGAAGAGATCCTTTGATCTCAAAGTTAGCGGGGTTAGCATAAAAACCTTGTGGTGCAAATGATGCATATGACTGTGTGAATTCACGCATAGGTCTATCATCATCATGTACTTGCCTACCCCCCTCAAAATGATGTTCATCCTCTAGCTCTCTCCTTTCACGTCGCTCACGCTCATGTTCATGTTCTCTTGCCTCTCTCTGATGTTCTCTATGGTCCTCTCTCCTTTCTGCCATAATAAAATGCTGGTCTAGGATTGTGGTATTAGAAGCGACAGATGAATTGTGTGGCTTTGATGTGGATCCTACAGATTGCTTACTAGCTTGCTTCTCGTGCTTTTTCTTTTTCTTAAGGTCTCTAAGAGTCTTATTAATCTCTCTATCCAATAGCACTAGTGATGTGGTAGGGTTCATGCAATTCACTAAGTGCAACTATATGCAGTGGAAACTAAACAGCCAAGCAATTAGTCTCTGCAAAACAAATCAGCAAGACAAACACCAATACCAGCAGAATATGCAGCAAAATCCAGAAAATCCAGAAAAATGACAGACAAAAACACCAGTAAAAATCACAGCAAAGTCCTTCAACTAAAAATCACCTACAACAAAAACTAAGAAAATGTAACTAAAAACCTAAGACAAGAAAGAATTCAACCAAACCGGCAACGGCGCCAATTTGATTTAACTCTTTTTCGTCGTCTAAAAAGAGCTAAAGCAAATAAAACTAGAATTAAACTACAATAGTTAGCAGCAAGTCCTAGGTCAATTCACAGTTCGGTTTTATCTCTTGCTTAGGTCAATTAATTACAAGTTAAGCAAATTATCAAACAGGTTGTGTGCAGGTTTTGTATGTAAGACTAATTAAAACTAATCTAAACTACAACTAACAGAATCAAAAGTGAATGAGTGAAAGTATGGATGAGATGTACCTCCTTCTCCAAGTACTCCGTGCTTATGTTTAATCGGACTTCATATACTTGTTCTTCTTAATATAAACTAGTTAAATTCTCAAGATCTCTTTAATTAAAGAAGTCTACAAGAGTTTAACTAATTTAATTAAGGCTTAAGCTCTTTCAAGCCAAGAACATACCTAAGCAACATTAAGTACCAAATCTATAGCACTTAAGAAACAAATTCATTCCACAAATGTAAGAGGAGCTAATCGCACACACATACATATATGAAACTACAAGAATTAAGCCTCGGTTTTCATGTCCTTAACAATCAAGAGAGGTTTTCAAGCTAACATAAAGTAGAACACCTAAAACTAGATGTCTAACCTATACACGCCTAATCAAGGTCATACATAGGCAAAAATTTACATCTAGCTTGAAACCTAAAAGAGAAAATTACAAGCATATGAAGCCATAGGTTAAGTCTACAAGCACATTTCCTTGGAGAAGAAGGATAGGCGATCTAGCCTGACATGGAGATGAAGGCGGATGAAGGTAGTTGTGAGATTCTGGGCATGGCGGAGGTTGCGAGGTGAAAGAGATGAAGAAGATGAAGATGGAGTTGAGAGAGTTTGTTAGAGGAGAGAGAGAAAGTGAAAGTGAAGTCAGTGAAGTTCAGCTGTGTGTAAGTTAGTTACGTTTTGGGGTTTTATAGTGGTGAGTAGCTTTGGGATTATCGCCCAAAGGGTATTTTTGGTATTTGGTAAAAGTTAGGATGAATGTGGACTAGATCTCATCTCCATGCATTTTCAAAGGTTCCTCCTTTTTCGTCAAGTGATTGTGCTTCCCTTTTTGCCCTTAATGAGCCCTCCAGACTTGAATTTGACCTTGGCGCCAATTTTGTCTCATTTGGAAAGATGCTCCCCAAGTAACTTCAAGCTGCAGGGTTGACTTTGCCTTAAATTAACTCTGCACCAAAGACTTCTGAAAAGTAGTTGACATTTCTGATCATTGTGCAGTCTGACTCTTGCACTCGCTGACTGATGGACTTTGGCTTCCGGATGCAGGACTTCATACTACAAGCGCGAGCACATTCACTTCCGGATGAGAATCCACTGGATGAGAATCCACTCCCTGATGCAACTCTTTGTCCGCCAGCGCCAGCACGTTTGCTTCCGGATATAAATCCACTTCCGGATGTGAACTTGCATCCTGATGCCAAGACTGTCCGCCAGCACCAGCACGTTTGCTTCCGGATGTGAACCTGAGTGCTTGTCATCTAGCCTTCCTTCTTGCCAAGTTATCTCCACTGAAGCTCCACCAAGGGTGTATGGGGCCCACTTGGGACCCCCCTACATAAGGAACACATCACATAGTCAAAATGACCAAAATACCCTTGGTTTCATAAAATGCAAGTAATATGGCTGTTATTCTTCAAATATTTATACATAAGCATGCGCATAAAAATGTACCAATAATGATCAAATATAACAAATAAACCACACTAATTAAGCTCAAATGCACATGCTTAAAGGTATGAAATTTGGTCCAATCAGCTTTGAACCGGGGGTTTGACCCTCGAACCGGCTTAAAACAGTCTGCCCCGCCGAGTTGAGGAAATCACCCAATCCAGCTTTTGCCCCTTAGATGGAGACAGAAGGAAGATAATAGAGCTTGTTTTTTTGGGACTTCCACAAAAGAGAGTGCTTCCGCAATCAGGAGGAAGGGAATGCTCACCGTGAAAGAAGGAAAAGGGGCCTGATGGGGATGGCTGGGCTGCGTATTTTTTTTACTGTAAGACGGCTACTTATTTCACTATTTTGAACTGAGTCATCATCAACGTAAACCTTATCCCACTCAAAGTGGGGTCGGCTACATGGATCACACGACGCCATATTGCTATGTCCCTATTCTTTCCTTCAGATAAACCTTTCACTAACATATCTTTTTGAATAACTTCATCAAGAGTTCTCTTTGGTCTCCCTCTATTTCTTATATACGTCTCCCTTACCATCTACTCCACTATTCTTACTATCACATCTAATTCTCTTCTTTGAACATGTTCATACCACCTTAAACGATAATCTCTCATTTTCTCTGAAATTGATGTTACCCCAACTCTTTCACTAATGTGATCATTACTAATCCTATCTTTTAATATATACTCACTCATCCCTCTCAACATTTTCATCTCTGTCACATCCATCTTATGTCTTGTTGTTTTGTTTAACTGCCCATCATTCACAGTTTAATCCTACACTCGTTCACTTGCTTCTTTATATATCCCTTCTTCTGTAAAATGCTAGACTATGACATATTGCAAAAATGGTTGTGTGTGTCCATGCTTTAAGATTAGACAAATTTTACGTTGGCTGCCGAAGCCTAACACAACCTACTCTTTTTTATCCGGGCTTAGGACCGGCTAAATAAATAGGCAGAGGATTGCTCACAACAATTATAATAACACATAAAATAGCATAAATATTAAAACTAATACAAATAAATCTAACACTAATAAGAATGAATCTAGAACAAATAATAACAATAAATAAAGAGATAAAACAAATCACAATATAATAAAATAGTAAAACAATATAATATAAATAACAATATAATAAAACCACAATACTGAAATAAATAAATAATATATAAATAAATAAATAAATGAAATAACAATATATAATAAAACCACAATACTGAACAATAGAATAAAACAATAAATTAATAACAAATAAATAATAACAAATAATTACAAATAAATAATTAAATAACATTAATAATAACATTAATCACAATAATAACAAATAATAACAAATAACAAATAATAACAAATAACAAATAAATAACATTAATAATAATTAAACTAGCACAAATAATAACAAATAAATAAAGCAATAAACAATAAAACAATAATCACAATACAATAAAATAATAACACAATACAGTAAAACCATAAAAACAAAATAAAATAATACATAAACAAATAATAAAATAAATAACAATTACAATAAACAATAAAACAGAACAACCACAATATTCAACAATAAAATAAAATAATAATTAATAAATATACTATGAAAACAGAACAACACAATATTCAACAAACAATAAACAAAGGTTAAGAGATGCATAAGAAACAAAATATTTAATAAAACTATGTAAATTTAGTAAAATGCCTTAAAAAGAAAATCAAAATTAATTCATTTTGATAGATTGATGAGAAGAAAGATTATAATAAATGAGAGGAAGAAGAGAAAAGATCAGATATGAATGACATAGATAACACAAAAAAAAAACTGCATTTTCCGCAAAAATAGGAGAATGGGTCAAAAACTGCAATTTCCGCAAAAAAAAAAAACTGGGTCAAAAACTGCATTTTCCGCAAAAATAGGAGAATGGGTCAAAAACTGAATTTTCCGAAAAAAAAAAACTCCTTGAAATTCTCCTTCATCCACTCCTTAAAATTTTCTGACTATGCCAAACATGAACCCAAACAATCATAAAAATTTGCCTACAATCTTGCCACTAATGCCAAATAAAACTCCCTAAAACTAGGAAACTCATCTAACTTCACCATGGACAAATCCTCATTCACATCACAATTCCGGCAACTCATCCTCCCTATTTCCAACCACTTGTAAGAAACAACTACACTTTGTGTTATACTACCATTAAAATCCTATTACTAAAAATTAATGTAGTTCATAAAAACACATGTTGAAAGGAATTTCAAAGTCAATTATATAACACCCAAAAACTTGAAACACAAAACTCACACAATACATATAAAACACACAACATATAAAGGAAGGGATAGATAGAAAAATCATACCTTAATAATCATGAGATCTGCAATTGAATAAATAACAACAACTAAACTGACCTGGAACATGAGGCACTACCACGGCGAGCTAATGAGATGAATAAAATGCAAACCTCTTGTACTCAACGTCCACGATAAGGTGTGGTTCATGCGCCTCCATTGTATTTGTGTAGATTGCAGAGTGCGAAATTGTGAAGTATGGCGTCCTAGAGTAATGAACAAATTGACTTCTATGATATACACTATATGTATATCTTCAACAAGTATGGTGCACTCAAGTGTGGGTAGGAAAAGATGAAAACCAAACTATTTTGAACTGAGTGATGTTTAGAAATCTGTAATTACTAAATTACTAAATTAGGGTTTCTTTTATTTCCTTTTTTTATCAGCAGCTTTTCTTTTATTTCCGATATATAAAAAAAGGTAATTAGGGTTTCTTATGATTATGAGTAGTGAGTAGTACTATCAAAAACACTAGGCCACAAATGATTTAAAAACATATTCACTGATAAAAATCAGCAATAAAGTTGTAAGAATTGAAAGTGTGATAAAAATTAAAAATCAAACTCCCTTCATCCTAGGATCTAATTGACTTTTTCTGGAAAATCCTTAAAAAGCAAAATTAGTTAATTATAAATTGATTTACCTAATTTTTCGCTTAAACTAGTTTATTTTACCTATAAACTAATGAATAATCTAAAAATATATCAAATATGTCATCATTTAATAACATATTTCACAACTTTAATTTCTCTAAAAAAAGTCAATTAGGTCCTATATTTAGGACCAGAGGTGGTATATGCATATAAACTCTGTTAATATATTTTTTATATTATATGATCAAAATATTATATGATCAAATATTAAATGAGAATCAAATATATTTTTTTATTTTATATAGTATTATGAGAATCAAATATTATATGATCAAAATATGTGTGGATGAGATTGAGAGATGATATTTGGTCTTCAAAATACTCTTAAGTCACATACAACGCTAATGTATTTTAAGGTTAATTAAAATTCATTGGTTAATATATCCGGTTCTACACGAGTTATTATATGATTTCCCAATAAATTTCGAGCCTTCGAAACCAATAATTATAAGATTTCCCAATAAATATGCAGATTTATAGAAAGCAATACTCCCTCCGGTCCTAAATATAAGTCACGGTTGCTTTTTTTTGGAGATGTTAAGGTTACAAAATATCTTATTAAATTGTGACATATTTGATACATTTGTAGATTAGTCATTAGTTTATAGGTTAAACAAACTAGTTTAAGGGAAAAATTAGTTAAATCAATTTATAATTGATTTATTTTGTTTTTTTAGGATTTTCCAAAAAAACCAACTATGACTTATATTTAGGATCAGAGGGAGTATATAAACTATAAAATACTAAACACCTTTGTCAACTAACACAATTAAAAGACGAATTTTCGAAGTGAAAATGGGTGTGTCAAGAAAGACCTGAATAAGATTTATGTGAGAGTTGGATTGAAGGGGTTGAAGATAGTTTTATTCTTTTGTTTTTATTTACCAGAAGTTTGATTCTCAACCAAATTAAATATTATATGTGATATAAATAATGATATTTTAAAGTATATTATACCTAGCACAGATAAATTAATATTACGATTTTTTTTACTATAGAGGAGTAACAATTGCACGAAGTCAATGATCTTAAAAAAATTACTCCAAAGAATATTGTTATATACTACCTCCGGTCCTAAATATAAGATCTAATTGACTTTTTTTTGTGAGAGATTAAGGTTGCAAAATAGGTTATTAAATAATGACATATTTGATATCTTTTTAGATTATCGATTAGTTTATAGGTAAAATAAACTAGTGTAAGAGAAAAAATTAGGTAAATAAATTTATAATTAACTTATTTTGCTTTTTTTAGGATTTTTCAAAAAAGTCAACTAAGTCCTATATTTAGGACCGGAGGGAGTAATAAATAAAGATTTCAAAAACATTTATTTTGAAATTCACCTTTTTACAATTTAGGTATAAATGAGAGAATTAACTATTTCAATAAATCATTTCACCAATCAATTTAATTAATTGCTGCAAGTAATATGATGATTTAATAAATGTGCCAACAAATCTACGCCATTTTAGTATTATGGATGTTTAATAATTGTAAAAAATAAGAGATTTAAAAAAATTAATTCAAGCAATACGATTATCTAATTAGTGCAGATTTCATAAAACTTTATTATGTGCAATTAAAATTCTTTTACAAATTAGGAATAAATGGTAGAATGAACTATTCCATTAAATCATTTGACCTATCAATTTAATTAATGACTTTTTTTTGAACTGAATTAATGACTTCAAACAATAGGGTGATTCATCTATTATGGAATTATAATTTCTTTACAAATTAGGCATTAAATGTTTCAAGGAAAAATTTAGTGTGATTCAAGGAAACCTTTGATTTAATTAGTAAACTCATTTATGGAGATTAAATTGTTAACGCAAAATAAGTCAAACAAATGATTGATCTTTATAACTTGAAAGATTTAAATAAATTAAATGAAAATTAAAGAAGGCTAGTAAATCAAATTAACAGTGTATGTTTGGTTCAATGGGTGTCACAAGTCAATAATTAAATGGACTTTTTCAGTTGGAACAATTAGTTAGAATTACAACTCAAAAGCTAATAACTATATAAAACAATCATCGTGTGTCAAAAAAATGAAAACATGTAAATGGGCCAACCCAGTTCTAGTCCCCACTTAAAGGGTATTGAAGATGGGAAAGTCATCGATTTAAAAAAAAATTACTAAATGAAAATATGTGCTGTTATTAAATCAAATATGTAAAAGTCATCGATTTAAAAAAAAATTACTAAATGTGTTAACATTGGTTTTACAAACTTACACCATCCTTTTTTTATTACAAAGAAGAAGAAACCTCTACCAATGGGTAGTTGGTTGAGCTGGTAAGTGAGCTGCAACCCCTGTAAGGATGAGAACACGTGTTCGATTCCCGGGAAGCACTCTCATTGGGAGAGAGGACAACTTTGCCTATGTGGGCAACACTCCTACCCCTCGAGTCCGGATTAAACCGGGCGGTGATTAACAAAAAATAATAGAAGAAGAAACCTCTCAATGAAAACTACATCAGCTCCTTTAATTGGAAATTTGGAATTACAAATCAATAATCAATATACCATAATACTCCCTCTGTTCCTAAATATAAGATCACTTTGGGGAAGTGGATAAGTTCCTAAATATAAGATCACTTCCTATTTTATCTCAAGTTTTGCCCAAACTACCCTTATACTCCATCTTTTCATTGATAACCTCCCTCCTTCTAAAGTTAAGTAATTGAGGGGATTTTGGGAAAATCATGTAATTTTATTGTCTTCCTTAATCTCCCCAAATTAACCAAAGTGATCTTATATTTAGGAACGGAGTGAGTAAATAATCATCATGGGTAAAACAAATGGAAAGCGTGCTTTGATTAGATAAAATCTTTATATTTCTTTGATTTTTTAAAAAAGTAAATTGTATGACAAAATTGGTTTTCCAAACTTAATTAAACCAAACTTTTTTTTCTAATCCGTTGTTTAATTCGAATTAATACAAGTAACCACTAGAATAGGAGTTACAAATCAACAATAAAATATATATTTAATAGGAAATCAAAAATAGTTTGATTGCTGTGACTGTGTGTGTCTATACTGTAAATACTTTCTAATGATATAAAGTTGATTGATTGATCTAAACACAACCATTAACTAGTCTTATTATGAGTCATAATTTCCTGGCATTTCATTGATATTAAACTAATTTGACCGACCCGGGTCGTTAATCTTCTGACACATTTCCATACTAAGCTGTTCGTCATCAAGCGTTTTCATTGTATACATCTTTATCGGTCCTTCATATTTTTTTACCCATTTTCTTTGTTAGAGTTGGACAAATTGCTACTTTAATTTTTAACATTTCTAGTCTTCTAGAGCAATGCTGTTTTTTTGTTAGAGCGAGATTTTTGGATGAAAATGACTAAAATTAAAAAGAAAGCATGCCATCAGCTCATATACCAAAGTGGAATCATAAGTAGCAACACATTGTACTATACGTTTGATACATTTGAATTTTAGTGAAATTAAAAATATATATAGTTACGTTATTAAGTTGTCATTTTCGTAAGGCAACACATTTAATTCATTTGTAATATATGTTTGATACAACTACTTAAAAAAACAGTGAACTAGTGACGAATTCCGTTAGAAAAATGGTTGTCACTAAATAATTAGCAATGAAATTAATCAATTAGAGTCGGAATTGTTGTCTTTACTGATCCCGTCACTGAATTCTGTGGCTAATTCCCTGTTTTTTTTTGTAGTAACACTAAACATATGTGTGAATCCACATCTCATTTGTAAAATCTTTTATGACCAAAGTGGTTGTGAACCTCATTTAAAAATAGAATATATTTAAATTAAATTGATATGGGCATCAAATGGTTAATTTTCATTCTATATAAATATTGAAAAATATGAAATGAGATAAATATAACCATTATTGTCAAACTCGCGAGTTTACACTCTAATTTTACTATTCTTATGGTTTTATCTCACTAAACCCGTGTCAAGAGTCATTTAAATTCTCAATGGCTGTAAACTCGGTAGAATCTCATGTTTTTACTTGCTGAATTCAGTGTTTTTACATTTTTATCTTATAAACAATCTTGTCAACTTGCTCTTAAACTCTTTTGATTATTTTTATTTGACCAAATTCAATGAATTTATATATGAATTTCATTGAAATTTAAGGTTGATAAAATATCAATGTTGATATATTTGATATCATCTATTCATATTTAAAATATATTTAAGTTAAATTATTATTATTGTATTTTTATTTAATTATATATGAGAAGAATGTGTTTATTTAATGTACTTACACTACTAGAAAATAAGCTTTTCACGACCATATTAAACGACTAAAAAGCCAATGTTGGTCGTTAAAAAAAATGCGGTGGCATAACATGTAAATAAACTGTCCAGGCGGAGACTTTTCACGACCAAATTATTACATGTGGTCGTGGAAAAGGCATTTTCCACGACCACACTTTTAAAAGACTTTTAAAAGTGTGGTCGTGGAAGGTGCCTACTCTTCCACGACCACAGTCTCGCAGACTGTGGTCGTGGAAGGCTAGGCACCTTCCACGACCACACTTTTAAAAGTGTGGTCGTGGAAGAGGGCCCTTCCATGACCACAGTTTCTAATTTGTGGTCGTGGAAGGTGGGAAAGTTTTTTCCTCTGCGCGCCAAAAGCCATTTTATTTCCCTCCAATATTCACTCTCAACTTTGCCAAACCCTTCATCTCCTCCTTGCGCCTTCGCCTTCGCCTTCGCCTTCTCATTGCCCTCTCGCCTTCGCCTTCATCTCTCATCTCGGCCCTCTCGCCTTCGCCTCGCCTCCGCCCTCTCGCCTTCGCCTCGCGCCTTCGCCGCCTCTTGCCCTCGCCACTCATCTTTTTCGCTTCTCCGCCGCCTCTCGCTTCGCTCTCTCACTTCGCCTCTCGCCTCGCTCTCTCACTCTTCTTCTTCTTCTTCGCTCATCACATTCCGTCGCCGCCTCTCCGCCGCTCAACCACACTCCGCCGCCACATCTCCACCTCTCACACTCCTCCGCCGCTAATTGCTAGGTATGATTTTTTTTATTTTTTTATTTGCTATTGATTGATAAAGTAATAGTAATAGTCATTCTTGTGTGTGCTTTTTTTTATTTGCTTTAAAATCTTTATGAATGCCATTGATTGATAAAACTCAAAAGAAATGCTTATTAGTCTCTAAATTGCAACTTTGGTTTTTCAGCAACTTTGACTCTCTTTCCTTGTGTTGTTTTACTTATTAGTCTCTAAATTACAACTTTGTTTTTTCAGCATGTTGTGAGCTGTTATAATTAGAAAGGAATGAAATAAATGAAATAAATGCTTGGTGTATAGATAGTGTTTATGTTATGTTAAATTAGAATTAGAAAGGAATGAAATAAATGCTTATGTTAAAATCTGATTTGTGTATAGATAGTGATGTATTGATAGTGTACATTGATAATGTACATTGGAAATTATAGTTACTTCTTACTGCCATTATTGAATGAAATAGGGACTAAGTGGTGTTTGGTGTATGTTAAAATCTAATTTGGAGGAAAAATTAGGCATAAACTGATTTGATTAGTAATGTTATGCTGGCTGATTTGGACTTGATTAGAGAGTTACAAATTGCTAGCTAGTGCATGAATTGTGGATTGTTCTTGTAATATTCAAAAGTTAAGTAACCAAAGCTTATAGCCATGGATCGTGCTTGGATGGATGCTTTGCGAACTAGTGAAGAGTATCAAAAGGGGGTGGAAGAGTTTATTGAATTTGCCAAAAGAAATGTGCGGAGTAAGAATGGAAAGTACCCGTGCCCTTGTGTGAAGTGTGTGAATGTTGATCGCAAAAGCCTTGACTCTATAAGGAATGACCTTATTTGTGAGGGGATCAATCGCCGATACAGGAAGTGGATTTGACATGGGGAATCGGGAACTACCGTAGAACATGTAAAAGCAGCGGAGGTGGACGATAATGATGATGATGATGAATATGTTTGCGATGTTGGCATGGACAACATGATAAACGATATCGCAGCGGAGTCGTTTGTTGTGTCAGACGAGTACGATAAAGTGCGTGGTGATGCTGAGACACCTTTGTTTCCAGGGTGTAAGAAGTATAGCCGTCTGACCTTCATTCTAACAATATTAGAAATAAAGACGGAAAATGGGTGGGCAGATGCGGGTTTCTCGAAAATGCTCGCAGCTTTGAGCGATATGTTCCCGGATAACAATGCGGTTCCGAAGACAATGTATGAGGCCAAGAAAATGCTAAGTAAGATGGGTATGGAGTATCAGAAGATACATGCTTGTCCCAATGATTGTATTTTATACAGAAATGAGTATGAGGGGTTACATGTCTGTCCAAGATGTCAGGAGCCAAGGTATAAACAGAGGAAGGGTGCTGATGATGACGACGACGACGAAGAGACAAGCAAACCAAAAAAAGGTGAACCTTCGAAAGTAATGTGGTACCTTCCAATAGTTCCAAGGTTTAGACGATTGTTCGCGAATGCAACAGAAGCAGAGAATCTGAGGTGGTATTGTGATCAGAGAAATTCTGATTCTAGATATCTTCGACACCCTGCTGACTCTCCTCAATGGAAAACAGTTGATTCAATTTTTCCAGAGTTTGCTAGTGATCCTAGAAACCTCCGTCTCGGCCTTTGTGCAGATGGATTCAACCCATTTGGGAGTGTCTCTAGCAAACATAGTGCTTGTCCAATTTTGCTTGTCATTTACAACCTTCCACCTTGGTTGTGCACGAAACGGAAATATCTTATGATGTGTATGATGATTTCGGGACCGAAACAGCCTGGGAACGATATCGATGTTTATCTTGCTCCGTTGATCGAGGACTTGAAGATGTTGTGGAATGAAGGTGTTGATGTGTTTGATGCATACAAAAAGGAGACATTCAAGTTGCGAGCTTTGTTGTTTACCACAATAAATGACTTACCTGCATATGGCAATCTCTCAGGATATAGTGTCAAGGGACATAAGGCATGTCCAATTTGTGAGGATGACACTAATTTCGTCCAGCTCAAGTATGGAAGGAAGACTGTTTACCTCGGCCATAGGAGGTTTCTTGATCGCCACCACCCATACCGTCGACTGAGGAAGCGATTTAATGGCTTTGCTGAGCATGCATCTGCTCCAATTCCGTTAACAGGTGAAGAAGTTTATCGTCGTGTTGTGAGTGTTACTGTGGAGTTTGGTAAAGGAAAGAAGAAGAAGAAGTGGACTAACATTTGGAAGAAGAGGTCAATCTTCTTTGATCTTCCTTATTGGCGTTGTCTTGATGTGAGACACAGTATTGATGTGATGCATGTGGAGAAAAATCTTGCAGAAAGTATTGTCGGAACGTTGTTACACATTCAAGGAAAAACCAAAGATGGGCTCAATGCTAGAAGAGATTTAGTTGAGATGGGTATAAGACAGCGGTTACCTCCGACAATTAGTGTAGATAGAAAGAAAGCATATATGGAACATGTTGCTCATACACTTTCCAAACTTGAGAAAACACGATTGTGTGAGTGTTTACGTGGGATGAAAGTGCCACATGGATATTCCTCTAATATTAGCAAACTTGTGTCAATGAATGATTTGAAGTTGACGGGAATGAAATCTCATGATTACCATGTGTTAATGCAACAACTTTTGCCGGTAGCTATAAGAGGAATTTTGGAGGATGATGCGCGGAAGACTTTAACAAGGTTGTGTAAGTTTCTTATTGCCATTTGCAGTAAGGTAATTGACAATGAAATACTCGATGAGTTGGAAAAGGAAGGTTATGTTATTTTGTCGCAATTGGAGATGCATTTTCCTCCAGCATTTTTTGATATATCAGTTCATTTGATTGTTCACTTGGTTCGAGAGATAAGACTTTGTGGTCCGGTTTCTCTAAGGTGGATGTACCCTTTTGAACAATTCATGAAAGTTTTGAAGGGTTATTCAAAGAACCCATATTGCCCGGAGGCCTCGATTGTTAAGAGATATCTTGTTGAAGAGGCAATGGACTTTTGCAAACCATACCTAAGAAAACCTGACGACGAGGAAATCAACCTGGGCGAAGATGAACTTTCTGGTAAAGGGGTGCGGGGCATGAAAGTAAAGGGTGTAGAGAGAGTGGAGTTGTTACAGGCACACCTATACATTTTGAATAACATGAAAGAAGTGCAACCTTATTTGGCTGAGCATAAAAGGCTTTTGAAAGAGAATAACCCGAAGAAGAGTGATATGCAGATTTCAAATGAACATAACAAGTCATTTATTGGTTGGTTCGAGGAGTATGCACGAAAACAAAAGGATGTGTTTGACACAGTAAGGTTGTTAGCTGTGAAGCCCCGGTTTCTTGTTTTTTCGTGGGGTGGTTATGAAATAAATGAGTATTCTTTCTCTACTAAGGTCATTGATGGCAAGCGCACCACACAAAACAGTGGGGTGATGGTTGAAGCTGAGGCAACTCATTTTTCTAGCTCTAGGGACAAAAACCCAAAATTGGCTACAACTCCATATTATGGGGTTATTGAAGAAATTTGGGAAATCATCTACGCACCGCAGTTTAAGGTTCCCATATTTAAATGTAAGTGGGTACATAGTAATGCAGTTGTGATTGAGCGCCAAAGTGGCATGATATCTGTTGATCTTAATAGGGTCGGCTACAAGGATGAACCATTTATTCTAGCAAGTCATGCGAAGCAAGTGTTTTATGTATCAGACCCTACAAATGTTAAGCTTTCCATTGCTTTGCAAAATAGAAATCAAATGGATTGTGCTCTCACAGTAAATGATGGTGATGATGATGAGATACAATTATTAGGCAAAACAACAAGAAGCTTGCTAGATGATGATGATGATGACTTTTGTGCGGTCAGGAATGATCATACTGAGGGTATATGGGACATATGGGACGACAACACATAATGTTAGAAAATGTATTGATTATTGTTATTGTTTTTCATTTAATAATCTATCGAATATTATTAATAGTTCTGTGCTAATGTATGTAATTGTTTCTCTTTCACAGGTTAATGGCAGAAAGCGACTCAGATCGCGAGCAAGAGCATTACGAGGAGGCCCCACCACCCCCTGTGAAGAAGAATAAAAGAGGGCCTACCAAACTTTCAAAAGTAGTTGCTCTGATAGTTGAGCACAAGAAAAAAGTCATCTGGATCTGAATGAAAAGAATAGGCCTATAGGGCTAACTGCAAAGTCATTTTCAAGTTATCTTGGTACAGTGGCGAGAAACAGACTCGACATCACGATAAATGAGTGGAAAGACATTGATGGCGAAGTTAAGCAACAGTGTTGGTTGGATGTCTTAGTATGCACATATTAATTAACATTCGTATTTTTACTGCATATTCGTGAGATATATTGGTGACTTGCGAAAAGGTTTAGCGATTTCAAATTTGTGATTTCATTGCAGCAATATTGGGATGTGCCGGATACCAAAGATTTCAAAGAGTACATTTGGAAGAGACTTGCAAAATTGTTTAGTGATTTCAAATATAGGTTGGGCGAGGACTACATATTCGGGGGGTGTAAAATGGGTGAGGATCCACGTATAGCATATCCCAATATTGAACCAGAGAAATGGAATAAGTTTGTTAAATATCGGAAGTCTAAAGAGTTTCAGGTATATCTACTATACATGTATAGTTCGTAACTTGGTTTTAATCTGTGTATCTGCATTATTAATATTTTATTATTGTGGTACATAGGAGATAAGAAAAAACAACAAGAGATCCGAGCTAAAAATGAGTATAATCATACCATGTCCCGTGGGGGGTATGATTGGATGACTGATTATTTGGAAGCGGAGCGACAACAAAAGTGGGAGGAGCAGCGGAAAGCTATGGAAGCTGAGTCATCTTCCACTGTCTTAGAACCTTTGCCTGACCTCCAACGCCATGAAACATGGGCAGCGGCCCGGAAGAAGAGATCAACTGGAAAATATACCAGTGACAAGGCTGAAGCGGTGGTAAACCGAATTGTGAGTGCTATATAAATTGAATTTAAACACTTACGTAGGATATTATTGCATCTTAATCAATGTTTGTTCACTTTTGTAACAGCATAAACTGGAAGAGCAATCTTCTCAGGGGTCTTGGACACCGCAGGACCCCAGAATAGACATCCTAGCAACTTCGCTAGGGAGATTAGACAATCCTAGCCGAGTTGTAGGAGTTTCTGGGACAGTTGGGGCAAAGGAATTTTTTGGGCCCAAAAAACGAGTGGTGTCTCGTAGTAAAATGTCCACTGAGGAGATTGATGCAATGGTGAATGCACGGGTGGACGAACGGATGGACGAACGGGAGAGCCAATGGCAAACGAAGTTTGAATATCTTACATCACAGTTAGAGGCTCTTCAAGCTTCCCAAAGAACAACTTCAACAATGAGTGAGCCAAGTGCACCTGATCCTCTCGATACTGCTCAAGAAGCTCAACCACCAATTCTTCTCCCAAAGGTACTAAAGTTGTCTATGAATTGAAATTTAGTAACAATGTTATTGATATATGTGTGTAGAGTTGATGTGTTTCTTATTTTCAGATTTTTAACGGTGAGAAGTACATATCTCTGAATCTGCTATGGACGATGCAACCTGGGATGGAGCGTAATCTTTTAATACCTGTTGGAGTCGTCAATCCACTAGTAGAGGAGAAGATTTGGTTGTTGGGTTCTCAAGACGTTAAGGAGTTCTTGATGATGGAGGAGCTTGAGAAAAGCTGGCTTGATTTGGCCGTCTGGTAAGTGTCTCATTTTTATCAATATAGTTGGATATTGTCACATGTCTTTAAGTTTTAATCCATTTCGCCATGTCTAATAGGTACTGCCACAACTTATGCAAAGAAACCCCAAAGGAAAAGTTTTGTCGGTTTCTATGCCCATCTAGACTGGCTTATGATGAAAATGCTTTGAAAAGGAGTAAGAAGAGTAAGAAAAATCATTTTTGGGAAATGCAATCTTACGTCGAGCTGCAGATGGGCCTTGATTGCGGCACTCTTTATTTCGCCCTCGTATTGAATTGGTAATGAGCTATCTTTTACACAATATTAAATGTTATGTCTTAGTTTAATTAACACTTATTTTCACTTATTTCTTTCAGTGGACATTGGGCTCTGGCTATAATTTGCCCGAAAGAGTTCAAGATTTTTTGGTTTGACTCTTTACAGCGATTTATTAGCGACGATCACAGAAAAGTATTCCAAAAGTAAGTTTCTCTTTTTTTTTTTACTTTTATAGTTGATAATAATATATCTTTATACTATATATAACATTATTGTTATGATTTTATCTCTTTTTAAGAGGAATATTAAAATGGCATGATGCGCAAGACACTGATTATTACACAGCTACTCAGACTCCGATTCATGTTATAAACGTAAAGGTAAAAGCAATTTTTATATTCATTTTCATTTATATTGCTTTAGCCATACCCGAACTACTATGATATTGATTATATTATCTGTGGTTTATCAGTGTCCAAGCCAGCGGGGCTCTACAGAGTGTGGATATTATGTCTGCAAATACATGCTGGATATTGTATATCAAGATCAAATTAAACAAGGGAGGAAATTCCAAAAGGTATGCACGCTTCTAACATATATCTCCAAGAAAATAGTGATTTCTAATTGTAAGTGGTACTTGTCTTGTCTTTTTTAATATTGTTTAATTATGTTGCAGCTTTTGGAGGGATTGTATGGACTTAGTACCGACCCATTTAAACAAGATGAGGATATTGACTTGGTACGAAACGCACTTGCAGAATTTTTAATCACTATGTGAGGCAGAAATTGTATAGGCTTGTTATACTTGTTTAAGCAGTCATTTTAGTATAGACATGTGCTTGTCTTGGCTTAGATTGTGCCTTTTGTATTTTTGGCTTGTTCTACTTGTTGTAGCTGAATTTTGAACATATTACTAGTAAGGCAAAGATATAGAACTTAGATTATGCCTTTTTGTATTTTGTTGTCTAAGTAAGGTAATATTTATGGGATACGTTTTTGCAATTGCTTTGGTATTCTGTATTGTACAGTAGTATATGATCTGTGATCGCTGTATTGAAAGTGGTTTGTAAATGATCTGCAAGAATGCAGATGGCTATACAATGCATCCATAAAATTTTTAAAAAAAATAAAACATTTCACGACCACATTTTAGTAAATGTGGTCATGATAGGGGTTGCCTATCACTACCACATTTACTAAAATGTGGTTGTAACATACTGTTACTAATTTCCCCTAATTAACCTGTGACATCTCTTTTAGTTCAATAATATCTTTGCTAACTATGATAGAAAAAGGAATTTCAATAATATCAATATCTCTATCATAGTTAGAAAAAGAATATCCTAATGACTAAATTATTATCCATGATAGAAAAGAATAAAGTAATACAATACAGTTGCTATCATGGATAATTTATTGCTAACCATGTTAGAAAGGATTTATCTAACATGGTTAATAAACAAAACTAGTTGATATTAAACAATAAATAAATATATATACATGCGGAAGCGAATGCAGACCAATAAATTGGCAATATACAATTCTAAATAAACTATACAATCTCCACTACCTAATTCCCTTTCCTGATGCTTGCGTCTGTGCATGATCACCTGCAAAAATGTAAGTAATCGTGGGGTGAGACAACTTGTCTCAGTAATCTACTACATAACTCACTATAACAGCGAGATGTGCGGTAGTGAGGGCGTCTAAAGGGTACCATAGTTTTAAAATGAATATATATATATATACAAGAACCAAGTCTTCTTCCATTTACCATTCTATAACCTCTGTCACGTCCAAAATAAATCAAATCCAACTTCTCAACTCTCATCCATGTACAACCTGATGCTCTACTCATGCCATCCTGGAGGCACTACGCTCGAGCCCTATATGTATTCCAAATGAGTTGACACTGTGCCCCTCTCAAATGTGAGGGGGCAATTTCCCTCTCTGGTAAACCCATAAGAGGGAAACCCCAATCTGTCTCCAATCAGAAAGGGAGCAGTCCCTGTCTCCAATCATAAGACTGCTGGTCACAGTCTCCAATCTGTTGACCAATGGTCACAGTCTCCAATCTGTTAACCCGTACAAATAACCGTTGATTGGCCTATCGAACGGTTATCATCGCGCGATGGTACATATGTCTCAGTGTCATGCAATGTCCACAATGTCCAATAAATTTCAACCTCGTCAGTATCTCAATTTCAACATCAATATCTTGCACTCTTACCATTCCCTTCAATATCTAAATCTCAACATATCATTGTTTCCACAACATAACTCTCCACAAGTTCAACTCAATATCCAACTCTCTTTTCTATCATCATACCTCTCAAACCACTATCTAAACAATAGACCTATATATCCTTCACACCATTCCAAATCAATAGCAATCACCAAGCAGGATAATATATATATGTATCAAAGTCTTTTATATGAAAGTAATCGCGTTTGAAAGGCACCCGATAGCCTATTTTGTATAAAAATAACATTTCAATGATTTATATACACAGAAGGTGAGAAAGGATTTTGAAAATCCCAACTACATCACCCTCAATGTTATAGCAAGGTTAAGAGTGATTACCTGTCGCCCTTAGCATTCTGTTGTCGTTTCTTACCATTCCTTGTATATTTTCCTCCTATTATTACATAACGATAATAAATCAACAACTATCTTCATAAGGAACATACAACGACTCTCTCGAATTTCTAATATGCTACCCAATCCCAACTTGTTTTTATCTTGATGAATGCATTAGCATGTAGAACACATACATGTAATCAAGTTAGGCCTTTTATTTCAGCTTGCATAAAAAAAAGCACAACCAGAATTTAACATTATGCATACCACACAACAATATTCTCCACACACATGTACAAAAATATTCTTGGTGATGTTCACTCCATTTTACAACCTTCATCTTATTAATCATTCAGCAATACACTCAACAATGGCAGCAAAAAGAAAAACAAGAAAGACCCTTAATCAATTCAATAGAATCAACTTTTGACAAGCATAACACCCTACAATCAATTTTTATTCCCTTATTATTTCTAGGTTTCATCCAGCCCAATTAGTGAAAATACTTGGATGAATTTTTAAAATTTTGCATACTACAACATCATTTAAGCCACTACCTTAAATACATACACCCTCACTCTTTGCAACAACAATAAACATGTAAAGGTTCACTAAAATCAGAACCCACTCAACCAACCATAATAGCAAACACTGAACATCAATAACATTATTCTAACAAACAGTCCCAACACTTGAGGCATTTAAACTAACAACATATCATCAACAATGTCCCAAACCAAAATAGCCAATTAGCTTTCAATCAACTCAGCCCATGAACCAAAATAAAATAACATTAATGAAGTGAATAAGCTTGCTGAAATCTATTTAAGAACCATGTAAGTAAAAGATCAAACTTCAATTGATGAATTCAATTCATTTAAACTAAGAAGCAATAAGAAATAGTTTCAATCATAAGAAAAATTCAACATACAACAATCGCAACAGTTTGCACCAAACCTTGACATTCAAATAGCAGCCCAAAACAGGATAAGCAGGAAGTCATAACAACACCAATTCAATGCTCAATCACACAACATAGTTACAGCCCAAAACTTCACTAATTACACCTGCACAATCCAATCAAGATGCAACCACTAAAACATACGTCACAATTCATTAACACCATGTACAACTCAGCGACACAGAAAATCACATTGGCAAGAGATTTCCTAAAAATTAAATAAGCTACATCACTCTCACATGCATATACAAAGTTTCAACACTTCCTAACACTTCAAAACCCGAAGTTCCTATATGCAAATCATGTATTCTTGGTTAAACTACTATTCTTGAACTCAATACATTCAAATTTCAGTTTTCCCCAAACCATTTCCTAAAATCAACCAGATCCCAAACATATTTCAGCACATAAAAGTCTAGGGTTTGTGAAACACAATCTCAAACAACATCAACAAGCGATAAGATAATCTAACTACAATAGAACTTGTATGTTGATTACTTTTAGGTGGATTATTGAACTCTAAAGTCCATAATCAAATCGGTTCTCCCTCAAATGCCTCCTAGATCGCATAGAAAAATTAAGATAAGTAGAAGAAGCTCACCTATGGGTCACCATATGTTTCCACCGTCGCTGCTGTTGTCCGCCGCTGCCGGAGCTTGCCGTCGCCGGACATCACCGGAAAATGGCCAATCAAACTTGTAGGCCGAACAGAACATCAAAAGAGAAGGGAAATAAGGAAACGAAGTGGAGAAGAATAATGGCTTAAAGAACAACAAGAAGTGAAGCTCACCTTCACAGTTGCCGTCCGCCGCTGCCGCCGCTCGTCGCCGGGAAGAGAAGGAGAAAACGGAGGAGGCGTGAGTGTGGGTTTGGAAGAGAACGAAAATGGGAGTGATGTTTAGGGAGGGAGAATCGCGAGGAAGGGAGAAGGAACCCACGACGGCTTCCTTCTCCGCTGTCGCCGTTAACGGCGGCCTCCAAGGCAGCCGACGAAAGTGGACAGGGAAGAGGAAGAGAGGAATCGGTGAGAAGGAGGAGAAAGGAAGAATCTTGGGGAGCCAGTGGCGGTCGACACCGCCGTGTGGTTGCCGGAGGGAAGAGACACGAAGAGGCTGAGGGAGGAGAGGAGAGAAATCGCAGGTGGGGGGGGTTTAGCGGCGGCCAGGGCAAAAGTTTGGAGAGGAAGAAGGGAGGTGAGCATATATATGTATATATTTGGGAAAAATTACAATGAACTACCCAAACATTTATTCTTAATTATATTTTTAGCCCAAAAGTTTGTATATATTATTTTACCCCTCTCTTCCTATCATACTATTTTCTAGGTTTCAAAAATACTTGTTTATGAAAGTTTATGGCTCCAATTAATCCTTTTAACTATATTTCTTTAAATTCTAAACTGACTAAGATTTAATATTCATAAATTGCCCAGAATATCGTAAAATTCTTCCTCGAACCCTTAAATTTCCTTAAAGACACCTCAATAATCTCGTATTATTTTTAATTTAAAACTGGGATGTTACAGTGGTCGTGATAGGCCTTTCACGACCACACTTTACAAAGTGTGGTCGTGAAAGGCCATTAGGAGGCACCTAAAAAGGTGCCTCCCAAACCCCTATCACGACCACACTTAACAAAGTGTGGTCGTGATAGGGGTTGCCTATCACGACCACATATACTAATATGTGGTCGTGATAGGTCTTTCACGACCACACTTTACTAAGTGTGGTCGTGAAAGGCCTTTCGAAGGCACCTAAAAAGGTGCCTCCCAAAGGCCTTTCACGACCACACTTTACTAAGTGTGGTCGTGAAAGGCCTTTGGGAGGCACCTTTTTAGGTGTCTCCCAAAGGCCTTTCACGACCACAGTTTTAAAATTGCGGTCGTGAAAGGTGTTACCTATCACGACCACAATTTTGTGGTCGTGAAAACACACTTTTTAACGACCAGCGATTCCACGACCACATATTTGTGGTCGTAAAAACCCCAATATTATGGTCGTGAAAGACCTTATTTCTAGTAGTGTTAAACTCATATAAACCGTTACAAATTTACCATTCGAATCTACAGTTTAATTTTAACTTATTTTCACGAGTTTAAACTCATGAGTTAAATAACTTTGTATATGCAATAAGCAGCATATAGGAACTTGGCTCTAAAGGCATGTAATAAATTCAGGACGCACATTTCCAATGATATTTGTACTAAATATAGTACATTATTTCGGCATTAATTGGCGTATCTGTATGTGATCATACACGAATATTGGGTTTTTAATAAATTGGATTCGTGATATTCGATCAAAGAGTCGTATCTCTCTTCATTCTCTACAAAGTTTTTGTGATTCCGCAACAGAGCAAGTTGAGGTAATAGTCTAAATCTCTGAATTTTACTGAAACTTTTATGTGTACTCGATATAGAAATCGAGGTAAAAGCCTCACGATATGTGATTCATATTATTTGTTTCTTATATTTTTTTTGGCTAGCTTTTGTTTATTATATGTATATTAAAGGTATTCAGTGTATTGCCCAATCACATCATGATTCGAATTGCCTATTCTATTCTTTTTTAACAATTTTGCGTTAACAATTTGTTAAAGATATTCAGTGTATACGTTGGCAAAAACTGAAAAATAAATTCTTATACACTCTTCTCTATTCTATATATTCTTTTTTAACTTGATGCATGATCATATATCAAAACAAATGGGGGATTACTCTTAGTTGAATCCACTTGTATATGAAGTAATTTGTTTGAGCTTTTCGATAATTAGTTAGTGAACGTCATGATTATGTACTCCGTATACAAGTGACTGATGTCATGCATGACGGACCATGAGATAACATATATGGAGTGGAGTATATATGTTACACTGATTGATAAAGGAAATTTTGCACGGCTTTTTTTTTTTTTGAATAAAAGACAAAATGATATTAATAATAGTTAGGGTTACATTTGTTTTATAATATCCATAAAAGAAAAGGAAGAAATAATACTATTATACTGAGAAATAGTAATTGAGCCTATATTAACTAAATGGAAAGGCTTCATGAGTTCTGAGACATCTCGAGCAACAGTGTGATGTATTGATGGAGCCCAATCCGAGAAATCAATTAGACGCTTGTGAACATTCCATATGGTGATAGCATCTAAAGGAAGATTCGAGCGGTGAATCCATTTAAGGGCCAAACGAAAGCATGCAAGACTGAAGATGTCACCTGACAGATGGTCTTGTTTCCAAGTGAAGCTCTGAAGAGGATGCTTATGATAACAAATTGATATGCGGCAGAAAGATGAATGATTGAACTTCCACTTCCTTATACATAAGTTCCATGGAGTTAAATTCAAGGAGAAAGAAAGATGAGTGTTGGATGACAATTGTGGTTTCAAGCTGGATGAAAAAGCTAGTAGGGAAAATGATACTATAGCCTGAGAGTCTTGATAAGGTCTTGAGGTTGAGGAACCTTCCCACCATGCTCAACCGTGTTTCTTTTGAACCAAATGTCATTTATAAGAGCAATAATTCCTTTCACCAGTGACAGATTGTCACTATTATCTAAAAGGAATTTTCTAAGCCACAACAAGATATCCTCAGTGGAAAGGTGACATTGAGGTCTTATAGAGAAGCAACCAAACCAAGTAGCTTTAATTAGTTCACAAGAAAAGAAGAGGTGATGAATAGATTCCTCCACATTACATCCAAATTTGCAAAGGCCAGTGACCATCAAGTGATGACTCTTTAACACATCAATCGTTGGTATTGCTTGATGGAACAGTTTCCACATAAAAAGAAGTTGTTTCCTGGGTAGGGAGATTGACCATAAAAACTTCCAAAAGGGGTCAACACAAGGCTGCGCTTGAAACTTGTCATCAAAAAGTATACAAAAACCTGATTTAGCTGTATAAGATCCAGAATTACCTCTCATCCAAATTATGGTGTCATTTCCTGTGACAATTGAAATTGGGGTTGAGAGAATACAATGAGCTGTAGAGCCTGAATATAGACTTCTGACCAAGGAAGCATTCCACTGAACTGGGTTCCATGAATAAGGAGTATGCGTAAGCAAGTCAGAAACCACCTGAACACCAGATTGATTTCCAACAGAGCCTTGCATGGGCCACCATAGAGGGTGGTTGAGAGAGATGAACCTGCCATTGCCAACTTGCCATCTTAAATTATTAGTAATAAAGGAACCGCATTCAAGGATGTCCTTCCATAACCATGAAGTGTTATAAGGTCGTTTGAGCCATTGCTCTGAAGACTAATCAATGTACTTCTTCCCCATTGTCACAGCTAAAATAGAGGTTTGATCTGCAGAGACTATTCGCCAAACCTGTTTTGCCAACAAAGATTTATTGACCAATTCCATAGGCCTAATGCCTAAACCTCCTTGATTCACCGGGAGAAAAAGTTGGTTTCTATGGGATAAGTGCATTCGCTTGGATGAACCATTGAAACCCCAAAAGAAATCCAAACATCGACTATCAATTCGTTCACAGATGTATGAAGGAAGTTTTACACAAGAGAGAATGTGAATATTAGCAGTTGCAAGGACGGATTTCAATAGAGCCAACCTTCTAGCTTGAGAGAGAAGCTTTGATTTCCAAGAAGATGTTCTTGAATCTATTGCAGTGAGAACTTGCTGATAAATAAGAGACTTGTCCCTACCAAGATCAACCCATGTGCCTAAATATTTACCCAATCTTCCCGAAAATGACATATTCATTAGATTAGACAGATGCAGTTTATCTTGATGAGATACATTGGGGCTGAAAACAACACATCAAATTTTGCACGGCTTTTAAACCTTTTTTCCATGAGAACAGTATTTTGATTAGCAGGAAGATTTTGTTTTAAAATAAGAAGAATTTAATCTCTATCTAGAGTTAGAATATCATCTAACCTAGGTGTGTGGTTGAGGGGCAAGGACTCATTCACCCTTAACCAATTGTCTGAGGTTCGATCCTCGGCGTTGGGTATGGAGAAACGCCCCTATCTATTATTGTATCTTATATATTTACCCAAATGTAAGATTACTTTTGAGATTTAATTTAGTCCAAATTATAACACCCTTATCTATTATTGTATCTTATATATTTACCCATATTTTCCCAAAGCACCCCTCTTTGTATCTCCCTCTACAATTAAATTATGTCCAATAGACCCCCTTCACATGCTTTTTAAGGGTATATTTGGACAAGCAGATAATATTATTGAATTGAACTAACTTCATTAATTCCTCTAAAAAGTGTATGTGGTATTATAATTAGGACCGTGGGGAATATATGGGCTAGTTTTTTTGTGGATGGTGCTGATTTTAAATACAAGCTCAATATCCATTTTTCCCACAACATTGATACTTTTTTTCAAAAGAAAGTTAGTTAATAATTTATAAATTGAATACAAAATCTAATGGTACAATATGTAGTTATTTTAGGAAGATCAAATCATATTTAACTATAATCAAACAAATATGTATTCAGAAATAACAAGCGAAATATTATTTTTGACATGAAAATTAGGTTATCGTTCATAAATTCAAGTCATTCAACATTATTTACAGTATTATTTTTTCGAAGAGGAAATAAAAGAATTCAGCAAATTTTCATGCACATATGCGTTCTTTGTATTGGCCATAAATTGGGACTTCTAAGGGGCAGGGAAATGGGAAAAAGGAGCAACACGTGAAACCAAGGATGCAACCATTCACACATATAAACGCATACACACTTATATATTTACCCCTCAATATATATAATTCATCATAACTGTAACAGACTTCATATTGTTATTATTACTACTGCTACTACCACCGGAAACTTTGTTGTTCTTATTTCTGTAGCCTCGTAACATATTTCATTGACAGGTTATTAGCAGATTCAGAAAATGGCAAGTCTCCCTCAATCCTCATTCGATATTCCAACCATCAAGTTCACCAAGCTCTTCATCAATGGGGAATTCGTTGATTCCATTTCAGGTTCTGACTTTTACCCTTAACATCAATGAACTGTTGATTTTTTAGACGTGTTACTCCCTATTCATTAACTTAGTCACGTGATTTATTTGGATCTCATGTCAAGTTCTTTATAAGGTCAATGGTCAACTTTAGTTTGGAGTACAATATAGAGATCTTTGGCCGTTTTCCGTTAAAAAGCTTATGATTGACTTTTAAAAAACTAATATTGATAGTTAATATTTCAATAGTAAAAGGTAAAATTGTTCTATTTGAATTAAAATACTTTCAAAGAAAAATTACACTAAAAACACCTTTAAGAGTAATAGAGCTTCTTAGAAATAAACTTTTAACCTTTATATATACAGCATAAAGTTCTCTGTTCTCTGTTCCCATAAAGAAATTTAGTTTATTTGGATTTCTTTCATTTGCTACAATTAAAAAATAAGAAACAAGATGGCATGTCATTAAAAAACTTAACAAAATGAATGTAAAAAAAACTTAACATGTGAATATTTTTTCTATTCATAACAATTTGTTCCAAATGTTGTCGATAATATTACATGGAAGAATTAATCAACATGAGTATTATAAATTGTGTTTCTAATGGTAATAAGTATTTTGAATATAATTTTTAAATGCAACCTTAAAATTATTTAAAATTTGTACACAGGAAAAACATTTGTGACAGTGGACCCAAGAACAGAGGAGGTAATCGCTGAAATAGCAGAGGGGACTGAAGAAGACGTTAATCTCGCTGTGAAGGCAGCACGCCATGCTTTTGATTATGGTCCATGGCCTCGCATGCCCGGCTGCGTAAGATTTATAATATGACTTATTGATTAGATTAAAGACTCTAGTTAATTTCATTAGAATTTCATTAGAATACATGATATTATGTAGCTGCATTTCACCTCTTTTGTTTGTTTATTATTAAAAAAACGGATAATTTGGGGGAAAAGTTTAGAATAATTAGAATTAGGTACCAAATTCATCTCTTCAAATAGATAATATCTCTTCAAATAGATAATATTTAAGACTAACGGGAGTAGCATTTAAAATGTTCCTTTAAATGCCAATCAGAAAGAGCAAAGATAACGATGAGGTGTTCAGTTCACAAAAAAAAAAGATAATGATGAGGTGGAAACATCTAATTAATTAAACGGTTAAACTACATGATATTACTAATACACTTTTGTCATTTTTCAGCTAATATAATGTTAACCAACTAACTAACTTAATTAACATCTTTAATATAATCAAATTAGTTAAATAAACTTTATATTTAGTACAGGCCGAGGGAATATATAGATACAGGCCAATTGTGAAGTAGAGTAGTAACTAGTAAGTACTCCCTCTGTTCCTAAATATAAGATCACTTTGGCTAATTTGGAGAGATTAAGGAAGACTTTCCAATGAATTAGGATTACATGATCTTCCCAAAACACCTCTCACTTAAATTTTAAAGACAAATAGGGATTTGAAAGAGAAGTGAGGGAACTAAGAAGTATAGAGGTAATTTGGGTCAAAATTGAGACAAAATATAAAGTGATCTTATATTTAGGAACTTATCCATTCCCCCAAAGTGATCTTATATCTAGGAACCGAGGGAGTAGCATGTAAAATGTTTGAATAGGTGTTAACTATAAATAGATCCTAGTCATTATTGAAGTAGAGTATATATATAATAAGTAGATTGAATTTTGAGTGTTTGATGAAATTGTGAGCAGGAGAGAGCAAGGATAATGATGAGATGGGCAGATTTGATTGACGAGAATGTGGATGAGGCCGCTGCATTGGACGCCATTGATGGGGGGAAGCTATATGCGATGTGTAAGGCGGTGGATGTTCCTAGTGTAACAAGTCTTCTTCGTTACTATGCAGGATCTGCTGATAAGATTCATGGGGAGGTGTTGAAATCTTCAACGCAACTTCATGCTTATACTTTAATGGAACCTATTGGTGTTGTAGGACACATCATACCATGGAATTTCCCCTCCAATTGTTTCTTTGCTAAAGTTTGCCCTGCCTTGGCTGCTGGCTGCACTATGGTCATTAAACCTGCTGAGCAAACTCCTCTCTCTGCTCTCTTTTATGCTCATTTGTCTAAGCTGGTATGCTTCCTTAAGCTTGAAAATGATTCATGAATATTGATTCATATCACTGTTTAAACAGGGATTAAGGTCTGGTAAATCTTGTTTGGGCTTGATGTGTGCTCACATGTTTGTACTGAATATAGTTTATGACTTTATGAATAGATTTTTGAAGTGACTGTTACTTAATGAGAGTGTAGATATTATTTTATGACTAAATCTTAGATAGTGCGTTCTATTTTTGAAAAAGGAGTATTCCTCGTATTCTTGGGTGGTATCCAAATATTCTATTTTTATTGCAAGTGTTGGTAATAGAAGTGGGAGACTAAATTTCAAAAGTTGTTCTGTTTTTTCCTCCCTGACAGATATTCTTTAAGTGAAATTTGATTATCTCTATTAGCAAATAGCGACTTATATTAGAAAATTGCTGAAGAATATTTTTTGGCATTTAGGGTCACTTCATAGGTGAAGAGTCAATTTCTCTTGATAGTAACATTTTGCTATGCTTGATATGTAAAATTAAGTTATGAAGTAAACACGTGCAAGATAAAATACAATTGTGTGGAAAAATATATAATGATATCGTATAATGATATGCATAATGTGACCTTTTGCCAGTGAATAAATTAATATATTGTGGCATTGGTAATGCCCTGTTTAACCTCATTTGATAAGTCAGACTCAATAAAGTAAGCCGAATATGAAAATGGAACAAACAACTTAATGAACAGCATATATTTACATGTATATCTATACAGCTTCCACAAAAATAAGCTTAATTATTATGTCTCTTTGTGAAGGCTGGAATCCCAGATGGGGTGCTCAATGTGATTCCTGGGTTTGGCAAGACTGCTGGTGCTGCGATAACATCTCATATGGACATTGATGCGGTAATTTGGATGCATGTCATGTCATGGGATTTTCATGGCCATTGGATTATAGATTATTTTCCTTTTTACACTGCTAAATCTGATGAAGAGATCTGGATTTTGTATTTGAAGGTGAGTTTTACTGGGTCTACTGAAACTGGCCGTCAAGTAATGCAGGCAGCAGCACTGAGTAATCTGAAACCAGTTTCACTTGAACTAGGAGGGAAGTCACCCCTCATAATATTTGATGATGCTGATGTTGACAAAGCTGTTGACCTTGCCCTCTTTGGCATCTTATGCAACAAGGTAGAAATGTTGTTCGGTATGTTTGTGTATATATATATCTGCTTCACAAAAACAAGTTACATTTTTATTGGCTGATCTTGGATTGGAGTTTTTTAGGGGGAGGTTTGTGTTGCAAGTTCCAGAGTTTTTGTTCAGGAAGGGATTTATGAGGAATTTGAGAGGAAGATAGTGGAGAAAGCAAAAGCTTGGGTTATTGGAGACCCTTTTGATCCTAAAGTTCAGCAAGGACCACAAGTACGAGCAAATTCAACATGGCATAAATATCTTTAGACTATATAACTCAGAAAATATATCTCTCAATAAATTCTCGGCTAATTTTTGTAACACAATTTCAGGTTGACAGGAAACAATTTGATAAAATTCTTTCGTATGTTGAGCATGGAAAGAGAGAAGGGGCCACCTTGTTGACTGGTGGCAAGCAAGTAGGCAGCAAGGGATTCTACATTGAACCTACAATTTTCACCAACGTCAAGGTGCGTTTCAAACCCATAACCCTATAGGATATTTCCTGAGCATATTAAGAAAACAAGCGTTAAGCATTCTATCTGTGCGATGCACGAGCGATGCATGTGCGATGCAAAGTGATTTTTTTACAAATAGTATATATGGTCTGTCTTTAAATGATGATATTTCGACGTTTAAAGTGGCGGGTTTAAACCCACATTTTAAGAATTATATTGATTAGGTAGATTAATTATTATTTGTGAGAAGTTGTGTTTATTTCCCAAAAGTAGTCTCGTATAAATCATTTTCTTTGAAATTATTCCTTGTTGAAAACTTTTTCGATATGTGCAATCAATAGGAATAGTATGTATAGGTGACAGTGGCTGAGATATTATAATTATAGTTATGACCAAATCTCAATGGCCAAAGGTGTAAATTTATTAATGACAATTACCATGAGTGGTTGACATAAAAAGTGTTTACTTAATATTTAATTACACATAAACAATTAAAATTGGGGCAGTTTTGACGAGGTCATCAAATTTTGGATGTTGATCCTTAAAATTTTGATTACCTAAAATGTTGACTTGTAATGGTCAACGACTAAAAATTTGATAGTATTGCCAAAATTGCAACTATTTTAATTGTTTATGTGTAATTAAGCATAAAAAAACATTATTTGTACCAGACACTCCTATGGTAATTGTCCACTAATAAATTTGCAAGTAAACCAAACTCATTTCCAAGTAATTCTTATATTAAAAACCAGTGGTAGTATGTAAAAATTTACCATATAATGTTCTTTCTCTTTTGAAGGAGGACATGCTTATAGCGCAGGATGAAATATTTGGGCCTGTGATGACACTCTTTAAGTTCAAGTAAGTTCACGATTCTGTTTTCCATTTAACTGGGATTTTGTGAGGTTGAATGTTAAATAAAGCATTTGATATGAACAATAGGAGCATTGAGGAAGCAGTAAGGAGTGCTAATAGCACCAGATATGGCCTAGCATCAGGGATTGTGACGAAGAACTTGGATATAGCAAACACAGTGTCAAGGCAGATTCGTGCAGGCACTGTTTGGATCAATTGTTATTTTGCCTTTGACAATGACTTCCCTTATGGAGGATATAAGATGAGTGGATTTGGAAGAGATCATGGACTTCATGCCCTTCAAAAGTATCTGCAAGTCAAATCTGTGGTAACTCCTATTTACAATTCTCCCTGGCTTTGAAATTGTACCCCACCCATCCAAAGTCTAATAATCTAGTTCTTATGTAATAGTAATAAGGAAATCGTGTGTTTAGTCTACCAATAACACACGTGCACTCAACGCATGAATTAGAAAACGTGTGTTTTATTTCCTAGATAGAAACATATAATGTATGGTAAGATTAATGACTAAGTATTAAGGATGACATAAATTTAATTCATAGTTTATAGATATTGGCATTTAAATGGAAAATAATACTCCATATTTTATAGGATACTACGATGCACCAAAGCAAATGTGTATATTAGAACGTTGAAATGAAATTGTTCTATAATAATGGGAGAAGTACATCAACATATTTATATTTTATAAATCAATGTGCTGTGAATCCTTAATGTTGTAATCAATTTCAGGCCATATCATTAGATTTAGGTGAAATATATGCATATAAAATATACATCAAATTAAGGACACAAAGCAAACAAATTTCAGGGAAAAATCACAAGTTTCCAGACACTCTAGCAGGATTAGTAAACCGAAGAGAAAAAGATGTAGAGATATAATCTAATTCATCTTGTGAAGAACCTTGATCAAAATTTAGAGACTAAGAAGCTACATCATATGGGACCTTCAGGGATGATGAAGACTCAAAGAGCTTCTTCTTCTCTTTCTTGAGCTTTATCCACAACATCTTCATCCTCAACTTACACAATTCAGTGACGACTGTTAATAAGCTTCTCATATCCAAGGATGCATTAGAATCAGAAAGCTTCTCATAGCTGAACTTGAAACCCGTGTTTATATTGCACTCTTGAATATGGAAGGAACTGATTGTAAGCACATGGTATTGTGATTGAAATGATAGCTAGTATGATTAGTTCACTGACTAAAGTGAAACCTAACCAGCTAAGATTAAGTCAACACAACTAATTCTCCTTTTAAAAAAAAACAAATCAGCCACCATATATGTTTTTCCCGGATTATGTGGATCATATTCTACCCTGTTGCGTTGGTGTATAATGATGGTGCCAAACTGAATCTTGGCATGGACAAAGAAACATTAAAATTTCATTATTACTATTTCCCCCTTTTTGGAATATTAGGAGTAACATTGCATTGTGGTGCAGTTAATCTAACTTCTATTTTGATGATGGGTTGCCCATTTATTCCTTTGGGCCTTTGTTTGGTAGTGTTAGAATCTTAAGTTTTGATGAAGACTAAAATATGAAAGAACTAGGCAAACACTTAGAGAATATTAGGTTAATATAGAACCCCAAGTAAGAGTGCAACCGGATGTGGATTTACTTCCGGATAGACTAAGACTAGCGCTCACGGATGAACGTCTCATCCCCCAGCGACAGCAAGTACATCACTAAGTAATAACTCAGTCTAACAACATTAAATGAATAAAATTCCTTTAGACTAAGTTAAGATGCAACCGGATGTAGAGTTGCTTCCGATTGATTAGTGACTAGCGCTGGGTGTTAGCATAGATAACACTGAGCATCAGTGAACATAACCCAACGTCCAGTAGATTTACTTCTGATTGCTTAGTGACTAGCGCTGGCTGTTGGATTGAAGGGCACTGAGCGAGAGTGAGTAAAAGTGAATATAACCCTTCGTCCAGTAGTAGTGCTTCCGGATGAGGAATTGCTTCCGGATGCAAGAAAGCCTTCTTAGACTAAGTGAACTCCCACTGCATGTGACTATGAGCTTACATTGTTAGACTAACGTTCAAAGTGCAGCACACTAAGTAAAGTTGCTTCCGGATGTGAATCCGCTTCCGCAAGCAATCAGAATGTCATAACGTTCAGAAGTGCAGTGTCAGAATGCTTTTGGCAGAGCAGAGTTGTCAGAACTACTTTTCAGAGATAAAGCAAGTCAACCCTGCTAAGCATTAATGAAGCATTAATTGGGCAAACGGTAACATGGGAAAAACGGCCATATTCAAACGGCTAACCCACCTACCAAGAGTGAGAATACTTGAAGACTATATAAAGGAGCTCACCTTCATTTATGAAGACATCTAATATCTTTGACATTTTGAAGAAAACTAGAGAGAGAAACCGAGAAATCCTTCAAGCATTCAAAGCTGCCCAGAAAAGTGAAAGAGCATTTAACTCATTGAGTGATCTTTACATCTACTTATCTTGTACTCTTTGTAGTTAAGTCTCTTCTTGTATTAAGAGCATTCATTGTACTTAAGTGTGTAACATTATCTGTTCTTGAAGAGAACTTAGTTAGAAAATCCTTTATTTGTAAAGGTTGAACTCTTGCTGGTTGTAAGGGGGAGCTAGTTAGAAAGGTTGCAAGTGAGCCTTGAGTAAAACTTGTGGTTGTAAGGTTGCAAGTGATCCCGTTCAAAACTTGCGGTTGTAAAGGTTCCAGGTGAACCCGTTGTAAAACTTGGGGATAGTGGAACTCGACCTGGGTGGTTGAGAACTGGACGTAGGTCAGGAAGACCGAACCAGTATAAACTCTTGTGTTATTTTTATTTGAGTTTTTATTTGGTAGCACAATTCACCCCCCCCCCTCTTGTGCATCCATTACTTTCAGGTAGATTTTTAGATTATTACACCCTCAATCGCTATTTGTCCATAATTCCCTATTTATAAAGTCCTTTTGAATGAGTTTGTCTTATTTTCTATAAATTCCTATATTTTGAACGAAATAATTAATGCTCCTTTTGATCCTAAATATAATGTTTATTTACCTAATTTGAATAGATTACGAATGTTAGTCAAATTAGTTATTACCTAATTTGATTAGAGTGATATTACAGATTCACCCTAATCATCTACCTTTAACTTCACTCTCTCTTTGAACAAAAAAAAACTCCACTCTCTCCCTCTTTCTTGTTTATTTTTTTACATGCATTGTTAGGGATAATTGGGGGAAATTGGAAACAATTATACCAAATATTCAAAACATGATGCATATGCTAACTTTTCGTCCAAGAGTAACCAAAGTCCTTGGCATATTTACACAAAAAAATATTGTCTCACACAAATTTGCACAAAAAATATTGTCGCTTGATAAATTTATATCTTAAAATTATTTTTTGGTGTTAGCCGTACTTTCATGTAATTATCTTTGGCATATTTGCACCTTCGCCCTGCAAAAAATGTTTAAGACATATTTATAATTTAAAACCATTTTTGACATTTCCTTAAGATGCATAATGTGAGAGCTTGGAAATGGGTCATCTCACGTTTACAGGCTAGCCCGTTATGAGTCAGGTGTTAGCCTTGTTCGACTTGTACCTTAAAGGTGGAAAATAGCTCAGACGATGAAGCAAGTGATGAGGAAGAAGTTGTCAACCTCTGCCTGGTGGCCAGAGAAGATGATGAGGAAGCATCCTCAGATTTTGATCTCACCCAGGAGGACAATGAGGTAACTTTTTCTGAACTACAAGAGGCTTACAATGAGGTTCATGAAGAATTCTCTCGATTATGTAAAGCCTATAAAGTGTTGAAAATTAAAAAGGAATCACTCGAGTTTAAGGTGGACTCACTGAGTGAAGAGCTAGCGGAAGCCAGAAAGCTTCCGGTAGCGGATGGCAAGGGTTCACCCCAAGCAGAACCCAAGGCCCCAACACTTGAGAGCTGCCCTAGCTGCAGCAAAATCTCAGCTGAAAGAGATAAACTGCAAAATGCCCTGCAGAAGTTCACAAATGGATCTGAAATGTTGAATATTATTTTGATGAACCAAAGGGCATATAGGGATAGAACTGGATTAGGGTATAAGCATAAGGGTAAAAAGTGGGTGGAGCTCAAAGTGAAACCATACTTAAAATTCTTCCATAAAGCTACAAGTCACAGCTCCACACCAGTGTGCTTTGAGTGTAAAAAGTCTGGCCACTTCAAGGCTGAGTGTCCAAGCTTGCAGAGATCGAAAGGAAAGGACAAAAGAAAGGCCTTTGTGTCCTCCATCTGGGTAAATAGCTCAGACGAGGAAGCAAGTGATGAGGAAGAGGTTGCCAATCTCTGCCTGGTTGCCAGAGAAGATGATGAGGAAGCATCTTCAGATCTTGATCCCATCCAGGAGGACAGTGAGGTAACTTTTTCTGAACTTCAAGAGGCTTATAATGATGTTCATGAAGAATTTGCTCGATTATGTAAAGCTTATAAAGTGTTGAAAACTAAAAAGGAATCACTTGAGTCCAAGGTGGACTCACTGAGTGAAGAGCTAGCGGAAGCTAGAAAGCTTCCGATAGCAGATGGCAAGGGATCTCCCCAAGAGGAACCCAAGGCCACAACACTAGAAGGCTGCCCTAACTGCAGCAAGATCTCTACTGAAAGAGATAGACTGCAAAATGCCCTGGAGAAGTTTACAAATGGTTCTGAAATGTTGAATATTATTTTGATGAACCAAAGGGCATATAGGGATAGAACTGGATTAGGGTATAAGCATAAGGGTAAAAAGTGGGTGGAGCCCAAAGTGAAACCATACTTAAAATTCTTCCATAAAGCTACAAGTCACAGCTCCACACCCTTTAGCTTCTGCAACTACTGCAACAAAAAGGGACACTCCACGTCCACTTGCAATGCAAAGAAGCATGGAGTAAATAGCTCCTATAAGTGGGTTCCAAAAGGAACTAGGGTAAATGAAGATCCTCCAAAGAAAGAAACTAAGGGAGGACAAGAGACTAGAACTTGGAAACATATTCCAAGGGAAGTCCGTCAGCCTAGAGCCTCCACAAGGCCAGAGGCACAACACAATCACAAACCCAAGGTCAACACTGGACCAAGGGGAAAGAAGACTAATGATAAAGGACCCAATAAAGGTTGGGTACCTAAGCTTGTCTAATTTATGTAGGTCTGTCTCAAGGCATCCAAGAACAAAAAGTGGTACATTGACAGTGGATGCTCGAGACATATGACTGGTGACAGAGACAAATTCAAGTCCTTGGTGATCAAAGATGGAGCCACAGTAACCTTTGGAGGTAATCAAAGTGGAAAGATCACCGGAGTTGGAGAAGTAGGACCAGTCAAGGATGTCTATCTGGTGGATGGTCTCTGTCACAACCTGCTGAGCGTGAGCCAGAGCACTGACAAAGGAAATTGGGTAATCTTCGATTCACATGAGTGCATAATAGTAGATAAGCAGGATCTGAATCTGGATAAGGCCAACTTAAAATGCAAACTTAAGGCAAATAGAAATGGAAACCTATACACTCTAGACTTATGTCAACAACTGGAAGAAAAATGCTTAATATCTAGTGATGAGAATAGTTGGCTTTGGCATAAAAGGCTAGCACATGTTAATTTTACTCAACTTGACATGCTAATTAAAAAGGAGCTAGCTATAGGTATTCCATCTTTTAAGGTGAAGCATGATTTTATTTGTGAATCCTGCCAACGAGGGAAGCAAACAAAGTCCTCGTTTAAAACCAAGAAGAGAGTCTCCACCAGCAGGCCCTTGGAACTAATCCATATGGATTTGGTTGGGCCAGCAAGAGTGAAGAGCTTGGGTGGAAACCTGTATGCTCTAGTGGTGGTGGATGACTATTCTAGGTTCACCTGGACTATGTTTCTTGCCTCTAAGCAAGATGTTTTTGATGCTTTTGTTGTCCTGGCTAAGAAAGTGCAGAATGAGAGAGACCTCAAAATCACAGCCATAAGGACAGATCATGGAGGGGAATTTGAGAACCATAGCTTCTCTGAGCTGTGTGAGCAGAACGGTATTGATCATAACTTCTCAGCTCCTAGAACTCCTCAGCAAAACGGTGTAGTCGAGAGGAAAAACAGGGTTTTGACTGAGATGGCTAGGAGCATGCTCAATGAGAAAGAGGTTTTTCAAGTGTTCTGGGCGGACGCTATGAGCACTGCTTGCTACATCTCTAACAGAGCCTATGTTCGCAAGGGCTTAGACAAGACTCCCTATGAGCTGTACAAAGGCAGAAAGCCCAACATCAGCCACCTCAGAATCTTTGGATCAAAATGCTATGTGCATAACAATGGAAAGGTAAATCTGGGTAAGTTTGATCCAAAAGCTGATGTAGGTGTATTCATAGGGTATTCCCTTAGGAGTAAGGCTTACAGAATATACAACATGAGAACTAGAATCGTAGAAGAATCAATGCATGTTGTATTTGATGAAACTCCTACATGGGGACAATCCACAGAAGATGATGAAATACTTAACTTTCCAAAACCACCATCATCTTCTTCACCACCAAAAGAAACACCAGCAAGCAATCCCAAAGAAGAAGATGAACCTAGTGATGAACCTAGAGTGCAGACCATGCCTGATGAGGCATAGCTGCCAACAGCTAGGAGACATCACAGGGATCATCCTCTTGATCAAGTGCTTGGTGATGTTTCTTCTGGTGTCAGAACCATAAGGCAGGTTCAAAATGAAGTTGAGTTTGGAGCCTTTTTATCTCAGATGGAACCAACTTCAGTTGAACAAGCTCTTGAGGACTGCGACTGGATTATTGCCATGCAGGAAGAGCTAAATCAATTTGAAAGAAGCCAAGTTTGGGAACTAGTCCCAAGACCGTCTCATCAATCCATAGTTGGGACCAAATGGGTCTTCAAAAACAAACTGGATGAGACAGGTCAAATAACAAGGAACAAAGCCAGATTGGTAGCCAAAGGGTATAACCAAGAAGAAGGCATAGACTATGAAGAAACCTTTGCTCCAGTCGCTAGACTCGAAGCAATAAGGATTCTTCTAGCCTTTGCATCCATGAAAGGCTTTAGATTATATCAAATGGATGTAAAGAGTGCATTTCTTAATGGTTACATCAAAGAAGAGGTTTATGTAGAACAACCTTCTGGCTTTGAGGACCATAAGCGTCCTAAACATGTGTACAGGCTAAAGAAAGCTTTGTATGGCCTGAAACAAGCACCTCGAGCTTGGTATGAGAGACTCAGCACCTTTTTGCTGGGCAAGGGTTTCTCAAGAGGCAAACTAGATAGTACACTGTTTATTCTTCACAAAGATAGAAACATGTTAATTGTCCAGATTTATGTTGATGATATTATTTTTGGGGCAACTAACGAAAAACTTTGTGAAGAATTCTCTAAGATTATGCAGGGTGAGTTTGAAATGTCAATGATGGGAGAACTAACGTTCTTCCTAGGCCTGCAAATTAAGCAAAAGAAGAATGGAATCTTCATCTCCCAAGTTAAGTACTGCAGAGAGCTACTCAAGAAGTTTGGGATGGATGAGTGCAAGGAATATGACACTCCCATGAGTACCACTGCCGCACTCGATGCTGACGCAAAGGGTAAATCTGTCAGCCTGCCCATGTACAGGGGAATGATAGGTTCCCTACTATACTTAACGGCAAGCAGGCCTGACATTCAATTTAGTGTAGGCATGTGTGCTAGGTTTCAAGCCAACCCCAAGGAGTCACATTTAACATGTGTTAAACGTATTCTAAGATACCTTGAGGGAACACAAGAGCTTGGTCTTTGGTATCCCAGAGGTAACCAAGAATTCTTGTGGGCTTACTCTGACTCTGACCATGCAGGTTATAAAACTGATAGGAAGAGCACCAGTGGACAATGCGCCTTCCTTGGTGGTTGTCTAGTCTCTTGGGCTAGCAAGAAGCAAACCTGCGTATCCTTATCATCCACAGAGGCAGAATACATTGCTGCTGCAAGCTGCTGTGCCCAAGTGTTGTGGCTGAAGAACCAACTGAGAGATCTTGGCTTGGAATTCCCTGAGGCTCCCATCCTCTGTGATAACACAAGCACTATCAGCCTCGCCAAGAATCCGGTTCAACACACAAGAACAAAGCACATTGATGTCAGACATCACTTCATCAGAGATCATGTTCAGAAGAAGGATGTCAAAGTGAAGTTTGTTCCCACTCAGCATCAGCTTGCTGATATCTTCACCAAGCCTCTGGGTGTTGATCAATTTACATTCATAAGAGGTGATTTGGGAATGGTAAACCCAAATGAAGTTTAAATAACTATGTGATTAATTGATTAAAACCTGCAACTATACTAACTTAGGCATCGGAGTGCCAATCCTTGTTTTTGCAGGTCCCTAATGTTAAATCTTAAGCAAGTGCAACCGGAAGCAAAACCACTTCCGGATGATCATTTGCTGGCGCTGAATGTTGAACTAAAGCAAGCAAGAGCGCCAGTGCCTGGATCAAGGGACACGTCATTTCAGAAAACGTTTCATCTTCCTCTATGAGAAGTTGTGCCTTCTCTGAAAAGGTGAAGCGATACATGTCAAAAGGTGCGCCGTTCCAATTAAATGTTTACGTTACCCAATGAATAAACACATGCTTTCATCTGAAGAGTCATTACCCATTTTACCCGCTGTCACTTTGCATATAAATAGGAAGTTACTTTCACTTTCACTTTTTCACTTACTCAAATTTTTCACCCACAAACTCTCTGCATACATTCATCATATTCTCTTCATCTTCTTCATCCTGTTCTTCATCTTCTTCATCCTGTTCTTCATCTTCTTCATCTCCTTCTTCGCATTTCATCTCATATAAACCTTAAACCCACACAAAAATGGCCGGCTCACATGAAACTAACCCCAACACAAAGAAAGCCACCACCTCCAAGAAATCAAAGTCCAAAACGAGCAAATCTGGGCAGACACATTCTGGAAAATCTGGAAAAACTCATGAACATCATGAACGTGAAGAACAATCTGGGCAAAACCAAGAGCGAGTCCAAGAACAACAAGCACAAACTGGGGACTCTGAACAACAACAACAAGAACACTCGAAAAGAAAAGGGAAAAAGAAGGTTCAGTTTAGCGAAGAGCCTTCCTCTAAAAGACAGAGGGTGGAAGAGGATGATCCACGAGTGTATCGAGATGGGCCTTTGGAGGCTGTTTCCTCCAAGTTTGAAACCATCAAGCCCTACTTCAACAACGGAATGTTCATAGATCTGGCCAAGATAGATGAACTAGGGTTTCCACACTTACGGCCATTTCTGGAAAGGTACATGCCCTGGCTGGGGATCAACCAGGACTATAATATCAACGTCCTGCGGGAAGGTCAAGCATAAGACAGTGGATGGGAAGGAACAGATTTGGAGATTTACTTTCACTGCCACAGTAAGGGGGAGAACCTTCAGTTTCACCTGGAGGGACATCAACGCCCTAATGGGGATTACTGAAGAGGGAATGAATGAGTGGCTATACCCTGAGTCACTCAAATTCAGCAAAGAGGAACTCGAGAAGATCTATGACACCCAAGGGAGGAAGGTGTCCGGGATGTCTGACTCCAACAGGCTACTATACTACGTCTACTCCCGCATGATGACACACAAGGGGGGTAACTTCAACGAGTTCAATCTGCTGGACAACCCATGGTTCCCCAGACTTCTCACCAAGCAGTCATTCAACCCCGGTCAATTGATCTGCCTTGAACTACATAGATGGATGGTAAATCATAAGGCTGAATATCTTCCCTACCCCACCATCATCGCCTTCCTCCTTGAAAAGAATCTGATCAAGGCTACATCTGATGTGGAGGAAGAGAATGTTAAGTGCGCACCTGTCAGCGCAATTAATATTGGCAAGATGGGGATTAAGTATCTTAAGAAGGCCAAGGCCACTCGCTCAGGCTCTCAGGCAGGCAGTGCCTCTCATACCTCAGCCCCCTCTGTGTCAGGTGCTGGGGATCAAGAAGTCGACTCTCAGCCTGGTCCCACCCGGTTCGCGAAGGTGCCAGCTACAGTCAAGGCCTTTGCTGCAGATGTAAAGGAGGAGATCCTTTTTAGGCTGACTGACTCATTGGTGACTCCTCTCCGTGATGAGTGTGACACTGGATTCCTGCAGCAGGGAGAGAGAATCCAGAGGCTTGAGGACAGAGTAGGGCGAGTCGAAGCTCAACTAGCGCGAGTAGACGCCAAGCTAGACCTTATCCTCAATCATCTCCAGATCCCTCAACCACAAGGTAACTTACCACCACCTCCTCCTCCTAACCCACCTCCACCTCCTCCACCTAATCAACCACTACTACCTCCTCCTCCTCCACCCAACACTCAACAGCCACAGCCACCTCCTCCTCAGAATGACCAACAACCCCACACATCACCAAACAACAATCAACAACCCCAGACATCACCCAACCACGACCAACAACCACAAGTTTCACCCCAACAATCCCCTCGCCAATCACCCCTTAACTCCAATAACTCCCCATTTCCACATAACTTCCCTAACCGCTCACCATCCCCCACTTTCGCCGGGCCTTCCAACCCTAACCCTACCACCTCTCAACCCACCATCGCCCAAACCTTAGGCTTTACCTCTCCTGATCACCCACTTCACACCTACTACCTCCGAGACCAATCCCCGATTCGGTGGAAAGTTAGACAACCCGATGTCTACTACTCTACCTACCCATTTGATGGCCTATTCACCCACCCCTCCTTCTGGGAAAGAAACACAGCCCTCCTCCCCAACCCTCCTAATTCACCAGAACAAACCTCACCCACATCCTCTTCATCCTCACCCGACCAATCACCCCCTACACAATTTGGCCCTGAACCTCCACCCTCCTCTTCACCCAATCCATCCTCCATGGCCCTCGCCCTCATTGATGATGACAAAAGGGGGAGAGATGCTGCTATCGCCCTCCGCCACACCATGGATACAAGGGATGTCCTGACTCAACCATCCCTCTGGCTCGATGAAGATATCACTGCTGCCCTCCGTCGAGCTATGGAGACTCAAAGATTGGGTGGTGCTGAAAGGTTGATCAGAGGAGAAGCCATCCGATTTATGCAACAGCAGAGATCAGATGAGCAAAGGTCCAAGTGGGAAATGGTTGTGTGTGAGCAAACTGAAGGTATCCCACAGCCTGAGCCTGAGCCAGAGTCTTCGTTTTCTGAGCCTCCTCCCTCTGTGCCTAGCCGAAACATAATAGAGGAGATCATGATGAAGTATGGGCTGGAAAGGCAAAACCATCCACCCATAGTAATAGTCAAGCATATTCCTCCTCCTAAGCCAACCTCTGCTCCTCCTCCTCCTCCAGTAATTCCCCAACCTGAACCAACCTCTGCTCCTCCTCCTTCAGCAGTTAAGTACAATGAATCAAGAAAGAAGACAGTCGTTAGAAAGCGTGCTAACAGAAGTACTACCTCTACTGAGTCTGCTGAGAGTGAGCAAGAGATTCCATCAGTCCAAGCTGAGATCATACCTGAGACTCAGCCATCTTCTCAAGAGGAGTATGTCATCCCAATCCTAAAAGAAGTTAAGCTGGAGATAGAAGACATGACTCCTGAAGAATTTGAGAGGTATGGGTACACGGATAAGATCTCCTTTGGTCAGATGGCTTGCCTAGACGCTGAAAGAGCAGCAGCCAAGCCTACCCAAGCGATAGGCAAGGGGAAAGGCAAAGGGAAAAGGAAAGCCCAGGAAGTTGAGGAGGACCCCAACTTCCCAGTGTGGAATGTAAAGATCAGGGCTGTCCACTATCCCAATGGCGAGGTCACTCCCTTCTCAGATGCAACAGGGTTCCTAGGCTATGATGAAGTTGAAAACTTGAAGAGAGCCTTCGAGGAGTCTGTTGAGTCTGAGAGACTCAGAAGGGAAAGGGAAGAGGAAGAGCTTTAAAGGATTATTGCTCAGATTGACCAGAATGTGAAGGATGCCCATCTAGCCCAGCTCCAAAAAGAAAATGAGGAGAGACAGAAAGAGAGGGAGAGGAAAAAGAAACATCATCTCTGAACCCCCACTTCACCTTTTTACCTTAGATTCTTTTTCATGCATAGTTCATTTTTGCATAGTGTAGATTACTTGTGAATTTTATCTGCTTTTGTAACTCTAACTTGTAATCTTTTGTTTATCAATGATAATTGTCTAAGTCATTTGTGCCTTATCCAATTATTGCTTTTAATTCTTTCATATGAACTTAATCAATAGACTTAGTTTGTCATCATCAAAAGGGGGGAGAATGTTAGAATCTTAAGTTTTGATGAAGACTAAAATATGAAAGAACTAGGCAAACACTTAGAGAATATTAGGTTAATATAGAACCCCAAGTAAGAGTGCAACCGGATGTGGATTTACTTCCGGATAGACTAAGACTAGCGCTCACGGATGAACGTCTCATCCCCCAGCGACAGCAAGTACATCACTAAGTAATAACTCAGTCTAACAACATTAAATGAATAAAATTCCTTTAGAATAAGTTAAGATGCAACCAGATGTAGAGTTGTTTCCGATTGATTAGTGACTAGCGCTGGGTGTTAGCATAGATAACACTGAGCACCAGTGAACATAACCCAACGTCCAGTAGATTTACTTCCGATTGCTTAGTGACTAGCGCTGGCTGTTGGATTGAAGGACACTGAGCGAGAGTGAGTAAAAGTGAATATAACCCTTCGTCCAGTAGTAGTGCTTCCGGATGAGGAATTGCTTCCGGATGCAAGAAAGCCTTCTTAGACTAAGTGAACTCCCACTGCATGTGACTATGAGCTTACATTGTTAGACTAACGTTCAAAGTGCAGCACACTAAGTAAAGTTGCTTCCGGATGTGAATCCGCTTCCGCAAGCAATCAGAATGTCAGAACGTTCAGAAGTGCAGTGTCAGAATGCTTTTGGCAGAGTAGAGTTGTCAGAACTACTTTCAGAGATAAAGCAAGTCAACCCTGCTAAGCATTAATGAAGCATTAATTGGGCAAACGGTAACATGGGAAAAACGGCCATATTCAAACGGCTAACCCACCTACCAAGAGTGAGAATACTTGAAGACTATATAAAGGAGCTCACCTTCATTTATGAAGACATCTAATATCTTTGACATCTTGAAGAAAACTAGAGAGAGAAACCGAGAAATCCTTCAAGCATTCAAAGCTGCCCAGAAAAGTGAAAGAGCATTTAACTCATTGAGTGATCTTTACATCTACTTATCTTGTACTCTTTGTAGTTAAGTCTCTTCTTGTATTAAGAGCATTCATTGTACTTAAGTGTGTAACATTATCTGTTCTTGAAGAGAACTTAGTTAGAAAATCCTTTATTTGTAAAGGTTGAACCCTTGCTGGTTGTAAGGGGGAGCTAGTTAGAAAGGTTGCAAGTGAGCCTTGAGTAAAACTTGTGGTTGTAAGGTTGCAAGTGATCCCGTTCAAAACTTGCGGTTGTAAAGGTTCCAGATGAACCCGTTGTAAAACCTGGGGATAGTGGAACTCGACCTGGGTGGTTGAGAACTGGACGTAGGTCAGGAAGACCGAACCAGTATAAACTCTTGTGTTATTTTTATTTGAGTTTTTATTTGGTAGCACAATTCACCCCCCCCCTCTTGTGCATCCATTACTTTCAGGTAGATTTTTAGATTATTACACCCTCAATCGCTATTTGTCCATAATTCCCTATTTATAAAGTCCTTTTGAATGAGTTTGTCCTATTTTCTATAAATTCCTATATTTTGAACGAAATAATTAATGCTCCTTTTGATCCTAAATATAATGTTTATTTACCTAATTTAAATAGATTACGAATGTTAGTCAAATTAGTTATTACCTAATTTGATTAGAGTGATATTACAGATTCACCCTAATCATCTACCTTTAACTTCACTCTCTCTTTGAACAAAAAAAACTCCACTCTCTCCCTCTTTCTTGTTTATTTTTTTACATGCATTGTTAGGGATAATTGGGGGAATTTGGAAACAATTATACCAAATATTCAAAACATGATGCATATGCTAACTTTTCGTCCAAGAGTAACCAAAGTCCTTGGCATATTTACACAAAAAAATATTGTCTCACACAAATTTGCACAAAAAATATTGTCGCTTGATAAATTTATATCTTAAAATTATTTTTTGGTGTTAGCCGTACTTTCATGTAATTATCTTTGGCATATTTGCACCTTCGCCCTGCAAAAAATGTTTAAGACATATTTATAATTTAAAACCATTTTTGACATTTCCTTAAGATGCATAATGTGAGAGCTTGGAAATGGGTCATCTCACGTTTACAGGCTAGCCCGTTATGAGTCAGGTGTTAGCCTTGTTCGACTTGTACCTTAAAGGTGGAAAAACCCCAACACCTAACCTCCAGCATCTGCTAATCTGCTACTATTTTTATTCGAAATGCCACAACAAAAAAAGAATTTTATATCAAGAGAAAAACATCATCATTGCCTCAAATATGGCCCAAGTGCATAAAAACATGGACTCCACAGTTACATTAAGTTTTTTGTAAAAACATCTACCTAATTTGATCGTACTAACAATATTATTCACAATGTTTAGATTAATTATAGAAATATTAATATTTGTTATGTCAACTACAATTTATATTAGTGAAGTGGTTTGAAAAGACCTTAGTATTATGAAATTTCATAAACTATATTCAATATTTCCTCTTCTCTACATCTATAAATTTTCATAAACTCGCGCTTTGTGATGAAGAAGGAAGAGAGATAAATGTGGCAGAAGCATGGGCCTACTGTGCGATTTGGAGGCTTCCCATTTGTCAGAGTATGAATGACGTGGCACTCCCAATGTATGTAAAAAATCTCTCGACTAGTTGTACGCGCATTTTAAGTCCTAGTTCAAATTATGTTCCTTTTCGAATTCTAACATTAATGGGAAAGTGACACGAATCAATGCCTTAACCGTGTAGGCTTTGAGCTGTTCCTATCCGCTTATTCCAACCTTCTAACATTTACATATTTTAATGTCTAACAGCATAATAGTTAATTAACATATCTTAAAAATTTAGCTGAATTAGTCCAGATCGCATTGTAATTATGAACGACCTCCTTAATTTATTTAGATAAGCAGAGTGCAGACATATTTTTGAACAAAAAAAAAGCCTCATCGATTGTAGAATAGGAGATAGAGACGTTTTAAAAGTAATAATTATTTTATTTATGTATATAATATTTCATTTTAAAACCACAACAGCACAACTCAACGCCCTCCCATTTTCGCAGGAGGGAAAAAACGTTAAAAAAACTACAATTATAATCTAGAAGCATTGGGAGAGAAAAAATGAAGAAAGAAATAAATCAAATCATTCAGGACTCTGACAGATGAAAAAGCATATGCATTTTATTGCTAATCACTACTGTTAATTACAATACAATAAATTGGGGAATTCCCCAGATAAACATAGAGTAAGTAAAAATAAATAAATATATATTCTCAAATTAATGTATGGGATCAAAATAATCGGGAATCAATGAATTAAGTAGGTAATAGCAAGAGCAACCAACATGAGAAAATAGGCAACTCCTTGATCAATAGCAGTTCCTGAAACAACAACAAAATCACCCAAATATACAATCAGAATAAAAAGAACCCAAATTTCAATCTGAATAAGAAAAATCAAAGATTGTAATAAAGATCTTACCATCACTGGAAGGAGGAGGAGCTGGAGAAGAAGCCAAATCTTGGGCATAACCAAGATAACAGAAAGCCATGAGAAGAATGGTGTGAGAGAAGAGTGTGAAGGATTTCATGGTGAGATGAAAATAGGCGAGAATTTGAATTGGAGAAGAGGGATTTTAATTTTAGGAATTAGGGTTTGGGAATTGGGGGGAGAGAAGGAAGGGAGAGATATTTATAGGGGAGAGAGATGTGGGGTCAGTTGAGTAATTTCGAAGAAGTTTGGGGACTTAAAAAGAAGAGTCTGCGAATTTGAATGAATGAGGTGGCGGCTCGTTGACTTTGACCCAGAGTCTGGAAACCACAGTGAAGAAGCTCCTTTCCATTTGTCAAAAGCTCAATAATACGGATTATTACACTTTAATGTACGAAACAAAAACAAAATGTCAAAGAAAATAATCCTTTTAGCTAAAAAGAAAAAAATAGAAAAACGATAGATTTATTCTTTTTTAATAGACAAATTTCTAATTTCCCACAAAAAAAAAGACAAATTTCTAATAACATAATCTCATTTTTTATTGGAAAACAAAACTTAACTTACTGAAGTAATTAAATTACAAATTACTACAAAGAAAATTAGACGGAACCAATGAAGGTTGATACAGTTGGTAAAAAGATTTAACTCATAATTATGTGGTTCTAAGTTCAAAGACGCTAAAAAAATAATGTCAATACTAGTAGGACTCTTTAGAGTTGGTTTAGCCAATAAACTTGTACTACCTCCGGTTCTAAATATAGGATTAATTGACATTTTTTTTGGAGAGATTAAGGTTGCGAAATAGGTTATTAAGGATGACATATTTGATATATTTTTAGATTATCCATTAATTTATAAGTAAAATAAACTAGTTTAACGGAAAAAATTAGGTAAATCAATTTATAATTAACTTTTTTTGTTTTTTTAAGGATTTTCTAGAAAAAGTCAATTAGGTCTTATATTTAAGACCGGAGGGAGTATTATTTTCCTCCCTGTGAACTTCCTCCAAACGAGCATCCCATTCTATACTAATTCAATTTTTGATCTCGTGAAGCAAACATGAACATGAGTGATCCTCATTCCACCCCAAAATGTATCATATTTTCCACCTCCCCCAGATATCTCTGTCAATAGACTTGATCCTTTTGTTGTGTCGTTGTTTGACTGTTATATATAAATGAATAATGATGTTAGTATATTAAAAAATGACGATATAAGAACTTCAAAAATCTAATTAAGATATCACTTTGACTTTTTTGAATAAATTAAGAAAACAAAATTAACCACTTTAAATTGTTTACAATTATCTTTTTTTTTTCTCAGAAGTAAATTGTTCTACTTATAAACTATATAATCTAATTACATGTGGTATATAATATAATTTAATGATATAATTTGCTTCCTTAACTTCTACATAAAAGTCAAAGTCATTTTATATTTAAGATTGGATGGAGAAATTGGTCTAGGCGTGTAAAATCGGCTAGATCTCTTATCTAGAGGAGATATTATCTTTGGAGGGAACCTACAAACATTTGAGTAGTGTTGGTTAAGTTTCTTTCATACCTTGAAATAAAATCCAAGAAATGCGTTAATTGTCAATTGATATAAAATAAAAGGGTAAATTAAAAGTACAATTCTTAGAACTAAAAAAATAAAATGAAACTTGATAAGTTATACCTTTAACCAAAACATCAAAACGCAAAAGGAGCTCTCAATTTTCTTCCGTTGGGCCAAATATAATACAAGCTCTCTTTTATATGCTAGTTCCTCCTATAATACTATGAAAGTAAGGGTTAAAGAGCAATGTTATCAATACTGTATTTTCTAAGTTTTAGATAGCACAATTGGTATCCTGAGCAAAAAAAAGATAGTACAATTGGTAATGAAAATGGTTAGTATATATTACCTATGAACTTTTAAAGTGTGGACAGATTAACCAACAGCATTTAGTTTAAGTAAATGGCCATTACTTGGGCCCGCTTAAAATTGTAATAGATGTTTGGTGATTTTTATAGCACTAGCCCATCCGCCCTAGGTTAAAAGATCCATTCGGATATAGTGCCCTATTATTATCAATTATGCTATCTAAAACATAGACAAAAATTTATTGGCAATACATTACTCTTTGACATAAATTAAAGTTGATTTTTTATAGTGACTTGACAAGCTAGCTATGTTATTTAATGTTACATATAATTGGGTTATATATATGAATTCATAAGTTAAATAAAGCGAAAAGGACGAAAAAAGATGTTTAGAAAAGAAAAGGGACGACTTAATCCTAGTAATTTCATAAATAACCATTTAGTGCAATTGTTTAAAGTGTCTAAAGATAAATTTGAGGGCCAAACCCAACAACCTCCACTGGCCGCTTTCTCGTTGGAGCTCTGCCGTCAGTCGCCAATAATCGTAGCTCCAATGTTGGTAATTCGTTAACAGATATTGGTAATCCTTCATCTAAAGTTGGTACACTATTACCCTAATTCATTGAAGTTTGGTTTGACCATAATGCTGGGTGCACCTTTACGAAATCGCCATGCTACTGAGTGTTCCATTTTAAATATCCACTATCAAGTGCCAATTTGCACCCTTAAAATTATCATGCTACTGAGTGCAGCTTTTAGAAATTATCATATTATTAATTGCATCTTTAATTTGTCCTATGATTAATCAATTCCTTGCAGAAAAAAAATGAATTAAGAATTGTTATCATATATTTAAAATTCGATATGATCAAGTTAAAAATCTTTATGTTAAATATATGAATACTTACTTATTCTGATAAAAACTATATATGAATACTTATAATGTATTTAACAATTATAGACAATTTCTACCATTTCATAAGATGTATAAATCCTAGATTTCTCCTCCTGTCTGATTTGATTAAGATCATATAAAATATTTTTCAGGTCAAAAAAATATAAAATATTTTGAATCAGCAACGGAAAATGAATGATAAACTTTCTATCTAAATAGTTTAGAGTAATTTTATGTCATATAACATACCAAAGCTTTTTAAAGAAAAATGTACTTGTTTTATAAGATATTTTCTCAAATTCTAAATATATAAGATTTCTTTGAACCTTAATATAATGTTTATGATTCTTAAAAATGGTTTATGACTAATTTATTTTAGAAAGGTCAAAAAGTATTTTCGTCTATATTTTGTTTTACAAGAGCATGAACTGTCTATTAAAGTAGCTTGTCTCGCGGTATTAATTAATGCCGTTCCTTGTTAAAAAAACATGTGAACATGTGTAATGCGTTCACAATTAATAATGTGACAAGGTGTAAATATATACATATTAAATTGCAAAAAGGGCACTAAACACCATGATAATTTAGAGGGTGCAAAAATATATATGGTGAACCAAAATGTGGAAAAAAATTGTACATGATAAATTGTAAAAGGTGTAAAAGTATATGTGGTAAATTATAAAAGGGAAACCCAACACAATGATAATTAAGAAAAAAGGTGATGATGTTCCTCATTCTGGTTTATCATGCGTATTATTGCACCCTCAAAATTATCATAGTGCTCGGTGCTCTTTTTACAATTTACTATGTATATTTTTACACCTTTATTTATTAATTATTCTCCTAACAAACCTACTGAATCCTGAGTCCTCATTCAACATGAAAGACTATTTTTCTTATAAAAAGACATTTCTATTATTAGTAAAACCATTACAAGTTAAGGATCTTTTATAAATTAAAATAGGAGAGGCTAACAAAATAAGAAAGAATAATTAGCGTAGCAGTATAATAATCTAGAACACTGTATAGTGTATATATATACACAGGACCAGAGTCATCATTCTAGAATAATACTATTATTTTATATATTATAATATAATTATTAATCGGTTTTCTTTGAAAATTGAGGTTGTGTTTGAAATGTATTCCGTGTCATCGTTGACCAATACCAAATTACGTGCATTCAAGGGCAAAAAAGTCATTGTAATCGGGGCAGAAAGCCAGAAAGAGAAGAAAATTACGTGCGAAGGATCTCAGCCTCATGAAATTAATATTTATATACATATATATTCGTATCTTTCTCATAAAAAAAAAATATTCGTAACTTACATGTTGAGGAATATTCATATATAAATGGGGAAATTAATTATTACAGGTCCCATGTAAAGAACATAATATTAGAAAATTTCCTTTAACTAGGAAAACTAAAGTACAATCCTTTGTTACTGTACTTTAATTATATCTGAGTACGGAAGATTATGTTGGTAGGAACTTTACTCATATTGAAACCTCTCTTCTAGGGCCGGCTCTCTTGAGTTGGTTCTATTCTCTCTCCCCATCCTCTCAAACTTTTTGGGAGGTGGTGAGATCTCTTCTCTCGTCATTGCACGAGCTTTTTTATCGTGTCTCCTTCCTCGGTTCATGCCAGGGAAGGAGACGTCTGTCACTTTCATTGGTTTGCTTTTATATATGTTTCTTTCATTTTCAAATAAATTGGTCTAGGAGTTTCGACGACAAGAGGAATTTCTTATATACCCAATCTTCATCTTATGTATTAGTTTTATGGGTATGTTTGTTTCCGTGAGATCTACTCATGTGAATCTTCTTTGAAAACCAAATTGATTGGTTTATTGCAGATAAGAGGTGTGGATCCTTTGGGATGGTTCTTTGAACAACTACCACTCAATGACTTTTCTATCGGTGACAATTCTTTTCTACCCACAAATTCTCATGAAGGAAAGATGAAGAGGATGATAGGGTTTTTGCGATGGCGGCTGCTCTCTCCTATCCATGTTTACCATTTTAGGGTTTCTATGTATTATCATTTGAATTTTCTTTTTTGCAGTTCTACTTTGTATTCTGATTTTCTAGTTTAATAAAAATTTCTGCTTCCTTAATATAAAATTACAATTATATCATCTTCTACTCTAGTGTGTCTATTGACACTCATTCTCTAAACACTCATTCAAATGATGTTACCCATTTTTCATCTTTCTAAAACTCTTATTGAGTATGTTAAATTAATCAGGCCTCCTAATATAACAAGCTAATTGACACCAAGATACTCACATTATTTGAGGAATGAGACACCTTCCTTGAGAGAGTGTTTGCACAATTACTATCAAACCAATGAATACCAAATGCACAACAAATTCCCAACATACTTGGAACCATCTTATCCACAAAACAACTCTACCTACTTCCAAAACCACTCCACCCACTTCCCTACACCATACACACATTCATATGAACCACCATACACCTCCTACCACAATCCTTTCCATCCCATCTATCATACACCATCACCCAAATTCAAAATTTTCTCATTTTTGAAGCCAAAAACATAATTAAGATGCAATCACTCAAAACTTGAGCTAACCAATCCAAGGAGCAATCAAAAATCAAGATGTAATCACCAAAAACTTGAACTCACCAATCTAAGGAGAAACCAAAAATAATCTTCCCCCCACACTTAATTTCGACATTGTCCTCAATGTATTAAAATAATGGAAATAACATATAGAATCATGTAAGAACAAGTCAAGATGTTATTCCAAACAAATTCGAATCATGCAAAAATCAAGTGTGGTGGTGATAGTGAGCAATGGACATTTATTTCTACACCTAAGAATTCAAAAGCAACTAAACTAATCTACTTTTACTACTAGATTTGTTCCTTCCCCCACACTTAGCTCAAAAACATATATCAATCAATTAAAATCAAAGAGCAAGTACAAGGAAAAAAACGACCTGAGGTTCATGGAGGCTAATGGCTCTCCTTGAAGAGTTGAAGGCGCCATTTCTTAGTATGGAAGTAGTTGCCTTGAGCATCTTTCAATATGACCTTCTCATTGTGACAAAAAGAGTGGATGTCAAAGGGTCCAACCAAATTAGCTCTAGTTCCGCCACTCGGCGTGGAATATGTGGAATGAACGCCTAAGACCTTGTCACCGACTTTCAAATTCTCCACTTTATTATCCTTGAGGAGGAGAGGATCCTCATAGAAATGTTCGAAGACTCGGAGGTGGGCAAGCAAATCTTGGTATGAAATGTTTGGTGGGGACTTGTGCTTTTTCTTGAAACGAAGCTTTGGAGGAATTGGTTCTTCAAATTTCACACCAATGTCCACTTTCTCTACATCCATCGCAGCAACAACCTTGTCTTCATCTACTTTTTCCATTGGAGGTTGAGATGGAACAGAGTTTATGATACACGGCATCCTCATCGGTCCTTGTTCACATAGGGCAAGCAGCTACCTAAAGCAGTGAGCTTGTTCCTTCTTAGAAACTTTCTCAGGTTTACTACCTGCACAATTATCAGCAACAAAACTTTTCTCTTGCATAGTTGGGTTAGTATGAGACTTCTCAACCACAGTATCAGTCAATACAGTAGTGCATGGTGCAGAAAGAGTGTAAGTCGATGTACAAGTGTTAGGACAGCTCACGTCGACACCATGTGGAGGGAAAAAGAAGTAGTGTGAGTGGGTGAAGTGTGCATATCATCATCATACTTTATAAGAAACCAATCATCAATACAATTCACAGCATACATGGAGTCATCTTCATTAGATTGTTTCATTTCTGCATACATATTGAATTGCACACATCTATCCTCAAAAGACATTGTAATAGAACCCTTAGACATGTTTATCTCAGTGTTAGTAGTCATAAGGAAGGGTCTACCCAAAATCAAAGTCTAATTCCCTTGGAAATTCGGCATATCAAGCACATAAAAATCAGCAGGAAAGACTATATCATTCACTTTCACCAAAACATCCTCTAAGATACCATCGGGATGCCTAATGGTTCTTTCGGTGAGTTGAAAGATCATGGAGGTGGGTTGCAAGGTTTTCAAATCAAGGGCCCTATACAAAGACTTGAAAATGACATTAATTGCAGCTCCTAGATCAAGCAATGCATGTGGAATGGTGGTTCTACCTATGGTGCAGGGAATGGTGAAAGAACCAGGATCCCTACACTTAATAAAAAGTTGAGACTCAAACAAAGCAGACACACTAGAGGGCAATTGAATTTTCATGTTAGGTTGAAAACTCCTCTTGCGTGTGCGCAACTCCTTAAGTGACTTGGCATACTTAGGAATATTTTTAATCAAATCAAGCAAAGGTATATTCACCTCAACCTTACGAAACATGTCAAGAATATCATCATCTTGCTTTTTCTCAACAATTCTTTGACTTGCTAAGTAAGAGTGAGGGAAAGGAAGGTCATAGATGTTTACCTGCTTACCTACAATTGGAGAGGGTGGGGCGGGTGATTCAATTGGCACATCAAATTTGACTCCTCTCTTGAACTTGGAGCTAAGTGGAGTAGCTAAAAGCTTCTTCTCTTGGTTGCTCTCACTCTTTGATAAAGTAGAGCTTTTGGATTGCAATGCAATGCTCTCATCAAAAACTACCTCAACTTCATCATCGTTTACCTCCTCTTCAAATCCCACTTTCTTGCAACTTTGCATGTTTATGACATTAAGCTCTTTGGGATTGGTCATGGTAACAGAGGGGATTTCTTCACTTGCCCATGCTTGTTGATCATGTATGCGATTTGAAAGTTGAGTTGCAAGAGATTGCAAGTTTGTCATTCTAGCCTCCCATTGCTCAATTTTGGCTTCAAGAGATGCAAATCTTGCCTCTTCGCGGTTCTTGTCCTTTTGGAGCTTTTGGACCACTTCTAGGATTTGGAGTTTGATTGGACCGAATTTTATATGTTTAAGCATGTGCAATTGAGTTTAATTAGTGTGATTTAATTGTTATATTTGATCATTATTGGTGATTATTATTGCGCATGCTTATGTGATTTAATTGGAGAATATTAGCCTAATTACTTGCATTTTAAGTAACCAAGGGTATTTTGGTCATTTTGACTATGTGGTGCTTTTCTATGTGTAGGGGGGTCCCACGTGGGCCCCACACACCCTTGGGAGTGCTTAGGTGGCAAGGATGAGGCTAGGTTGCAAAGGCAAAGACATAAGACAAAAGTTACCCCTTTTGTCAAAAACAAGGGAATTACATGTTACCAAAAGGGGTAATTTTGGCTCCAAATTCAAATTTCAAGCCTTAAAGCTTCAAGAAAGGCCTTTTTGGAAAGAGGAGAAAGAGCATAAAGCAAAGGATGAGGTGGAAGCTTGTGGATCACTCATTTCCCTAACCTACAACTCATTTTCCAACCAAACACATTTTACTTTCCCATTTTGCCCTCATCTCACTTTACACTTCCATTTCACTTTCCTTCACATTTCCTCTCACCCACATTTCGGCCAAACACTCCCAAGACCACCAAAATATGAATCTAGCCTCTCATAAACTCACCTCCCACTTCATTTTACACATTCTCACACTTCCACACTTTCTTTCATCTCCAAATTCTCTCAAACCCTAACCCTAATTTCCACCAAATTTCTTCATCTTACATGGCTTCCACCACCTACATCCTTCTCATCTCATCATCCTCCATGCTTGACTAAGCTTCTCCTCTCCTTCCTTCAAGTCAAGATTGTGCAATGTGCTTCAAGGATTTCGGCCTTGTGTGAGGATTTTCATTTCTAGGTTTTCAAGCTTGTAATCTTTGTAGTTCTCTTATGTCTAAGCCTTTAGGCATGTTAGAACTAGGATTCTATGTGGAGATTTCCATGTGGAGTTCATTTATCCTTCAAACTTGTAACCTAATTCCTAGATCTTGATTTTCATGAGTGTTAGGCTTATACATTTTGTAGCTTTACGAGAACAATTATATGTGATTACATTGTGGTTGTTTCTTAAAGTGAATCATATAATTAGAATCTAGATTTAGGTTCTATGTTGCCTATGAAAATGCATGAAGGTTAAGCTAGGTTTTCTTGATTAACTAGTTTAAATTAGCTTAAGTTTCTTAGATCTAAGAGGCTTAGGCCGATTTAAGCTAGTTACATTAAGAGGAAATTGTCACATAAGGCCTATTCATCAAGTTTGCATAATTGAGATTTGAAGGAGGAGGTTCCATTTCTTGACTTTTCCTAACTTTCAATTCGGTCAACTTGTTATTTTTAGTGTTAATTGTAGTTTTAGCTAAATCAAAATCAACCTCATTGTTATCCTAATTTGCGTGGCTTTAAGACCTTTCACTTGCAAGATTTTGACCTAAAATTGAGAAAAGACTCTTACTACCACTAGCTACTAGTGTGTTGAGTATTGTATTGAATATTTATTGATTCCTAGGGCGACATAGGAGTAAATCAGAGTTTCACATCCATGGCTCTTAAGTATCTTGCAAGAAAATGTTAGCAATAACAAGAGCAAATGCAAGCAAGTAACAATGATTTTTTGTTTTTTAAGAATGATAAGCAAAAGGAAAAAAAAACTCCAATGCAATAAGTTAAATTACCTAAACTATATGAAACTAGACTAATATACAAACTAACCTAAATGCAATTAATCTAAACTAAATAGACCTAAACAAAGACCCGTCAAACAAGTTTGGCAACCAATTACTAGGGAACCAATTACTTGGCTCCCCGGCAACGGCGCCACTTGAAGGACACCGATTTAGCGGTCGGTGTAGTGTGCCTTGGGCCTAGTCCTTCAAGAAATTTTAGGACCTCAAGGTAAGTGAAAGTTACCCCGGGTATCGTTCTCAAGGAGCCTTGTTTAATTTAACTATCCTAGTAAACTAAATGCAATGCAAGATGGATTTGGGTGAAGAAAATATATTTTTTTGATTTTTTAAAAGGGGAATGAAGGATGCAAAACAAATAAATATTTTTGGTATTTTTAATAAAAGGGTGTAGTGGAAGTGAAGTGCTCTTGGAAATGATTTTAAATGACTATCATAGCTTTCTAAATATTTTTGGGAGTTAATTAGGATGCTAATTTTCTAATTTACCAAACCTCATGAACCTATGAGTCCAATTACCTAATTAGTGGAACCCCAACTAACTAGAAATTGTTAAGCCTTTAGCACATTTGAGTTTTCTCTAGGTTTCCTAAAGTACCAAATCTCACCAACCGGTAAGTCTAATGCCTAGTCTCATGAACCCATTCAAATAGGCATTATTAATTACCCTAGAGTGTGATTAGTGCTTTGTAATGCATTAGGTTCAATTATAATTTAATTCAATCAAACTATCTATCAATACCATGAATAAATAGAATGATATCAAATAAACTATAAAGAACATATACATAACCATGTATATTGATGAGTTCAAATCCTTCATTACAAACCAAAATCACAAATACCCACAATAACAACTAAATCCAGTCCAATATCAAAACATAAATGCTAACCTAAACCTAGACAATCAAAAATATAAAGAGAAAGGAAAGGAATTGGGACTCCCCTTTGAAGAACCATAGCTCAAGCCACTTCCCATCAACTCCAAGAGCAAGGAGGAACTTTATTGAGGCATGGAAGAGGAAGGAAGGTGGAAGATTGAAGAAATGAGATAAGAAGTGAAGAGAAGAGGATGAAGGGAATAGAGGGAACTAGGGTTTTGGGGAGCACCCAACCCCCAAAACTTGAGTTTTCTAAGCCTAATTCTTCAATTAATATCAAATGGAAGTTGGGTCAATGATTGGGCTTCAATTTGGGTCCAAATTGGTGGGCAAAACAGTCAAAACAGCGCAAAAACAGGTCTGGACAATAGCAGTTCGCGCAGGGACTGTTCTGCAATTTCTGAAAGTTTTGGGTCAGCTTCTGTAATTTTCCCAGAACTGTTCTGCAGTTTTTTCAGGATTCTGGGTCATTTCTGCAATTTCCAAAAATATCCAGAATCTCCATTTCAGCCCATTTTTCCTCATTTTCTGCAAGGGAAAATTTACAACAACATACTCCCTCCGTTCCTTAATATAAGAGCACTTTGACTTTTTTGGAGAATCCTAAGAAAGCAAAATGAACAATTTAATCATAACATATTTTAAATATTATTAGATCATATGTAAGTTCATAAGTCAAATAAACTAGTTTAGTGAAAAAATTTGGGAAAATCAATTTTTAATTACCCTATTTAGTTTTCTTAGGATTCTCCAAATAAGTCAAAGTGTTCTTATATTTAGGAACGGAGGGAGTAATACCTTTCATCCCAAAAATTAATCACTTAAGTTAAACAATTAATTGTGACAATTATACCCTTATTTGACCCTTTTCACACATAATCATTCTTAACTCAATTTAATTATAATCAATGCATTTAAATTCAATATTGCATCTTTCAAATGTTAATAACTTCAATTTAGCACACTAAAAACATATAAATCCAAGGATTTGTCACTAATAGTCAGGTCAGTCCAGGTCACAGGCCAGACTCTGACTTGAAAATACTATCTCTAATAGGCCACAGGCCAGGCTCAAGCGAATCAACTATAACACAGGTAAGACTATTTTGTGACTAGGTCAGGCCAAGCCTAAACCAGTCCCACCCCTAATTGGAAGTTACACGGTTGGATTTCAGTTGCCCAACAAAGCAAAAACTCCATTTTGCTTCAATTTCAGTTTAAAGAGGATTCATCATTTTTGCTTAATCATATGAGTCTTTGGAGCCCAAACATGTCTCTGGTTGATGATTTTGTCTATGAAATTCCAATTTGGATTCAAGCTCATGGGTTGCCTCTAAAATTTTATAATAAGGACATATCAATTTCTCTCGGCAACAATATGGGAAAAATAATTTGTTATGATGATAAAAGTCCATTCAATGACTATGGCATGCATTTTCGAGTTTATCTCTCTTTGTTTGGGTTAAAGAATCCCTAGTTTGGGTAAGGTTTCTTTCCTCTATGGTCAATCCAGGAAGTTATCATTTGTGTTGGAACAGGTAGGGAGATTTTCTCTTAAATGTCTTAGTATTGGTCATGTTGCTCTCCATTGTAAATCTTCTCCGTCGGGTTTTCTCGGAGTGGACATATATATCTTTTGTGGGTAAAAAATCCATTTCTATGGATTATGATACTTTTTTTGGTTGATATAGTTCTGAATTCAAAGAGACTGACATTAAACTTAAAGTGGACCTAAGAGTGGTCACTCGTAAAAGGAAGTTGGACTTGTCGAACTTGTCATACATTGAGTCTAAACGACCTTGCCTATGGTTAAGTCATTCTAGAAAGCGCAAGTAAGATCATCCGTCCAACTTTTTATCCTTGAATTCTAAAAGGATAAAATTTGACTTGAAAGCTCCTATGGTTGTTACAGAGGTAAATGAGTCTCAATATAGTTGTGTGATTGGTGGTAGAAGCTGTAAAAGGAATTTGGAAACTGGGGTTCAAGATTGTTCAGACAGGAAACGTCCTCGTTTGCGTGTCACCCATAGTCAAAAGCCTAGATGTGGGCAAAGATCAAGTCTACTGAAATTATTGTGACATTTAATCATAACATATTTGTGTATTAAATTCTTAGACATTGAAATTGCTATTGATATATGCATAGGTCAACCAAACGTAAGAGAATATTACTTATTAATAAAGACCGGAAATAATTTAAAGATAAATGATTGTTAAAATAATTATTTGTAACAGATATGCATGACAACTCCAAGCATATCAATGATCATATGTGTAACATCCCAAATTTTTATTAAGGATAATGAGAAATTATTGTGGTGTCATTTAGGAAATTTAAAGTTTTAAGGGAGGAAATTTAGGATATTTTGGGCAATTTATGAACACTAAATCTTAATTGGCTTGAAATTTGAATTAATATAGTTAAAAGAATAAATTGGGTGTAGAAGCTTCCACAAAAATTAAATTGGAAACCTAAATAATATTGTGATAGAAAGAGAGAGGTAAAAATAATATATATACAAACTTATGGGCTAAAAATATAATTAAGAATAAACATTAGGGTAGTTAATTGTATTTTCACCTAAAATGTATATATATATGCCCACCTTTCTTCTTCTTCTTCATTTTGGGAACCCTAGCCGCCAAACATACACCTCCCTCCTTCTCCATTTTCGTTTCTGCAGATCCTCACCACCCTCACCGTTTTTCTATACCTCTCCAAACTTCATCATCATCGCTCATTCTTCTCCTCACATCAAGCATGTGAAATCGCGTGTGCTGCTTGTTTTCCTTCATTTTCTGCTCGTCTTCTTCGTGCTTCAAGCTTTCTCCATCAGTTCCTTCGTTTTTCCGGTGAGAGAGGCAACGTCCAGCCACGGGGAGCTCCGGCGAAGCAATTTTCCGGCGAAGGGAAGCTCGAACGGCATAGGGAAGCTTGGATTCAAGCATGGGTAACGTCATATTCTTTTTTTTTCTATACTTTATGCTTTGTTCTGGGCAAGAATGAGAGGAAGAATCAATTTAAGCTTTTGGGAACCTCTAATTAAACACATAAGAGTCTATTTTTGATGTTAGGTTTGTTGCAAAATCTGCCCTAAATGTTCCTCTGATGTTGGCCGAATTGTTTGACTCATTGGAGGCCATTGTTTATGATTTGATCTTGTACTTTTTAGATTTAGTGGATGTGAGCAGTTTGATAATGTGGTCATGATAATTTATGGAATTTTGATTAGAACATAAAATGATTAAGCTTTTAAAATTAACATTTTAAAGGAAAAGCAATTTGTTACTATTAGGAGCAAGTGAGCATAACATTTGTGTGTTTAAAATTCTTGAAGGATGAATTTATAGCTTTGAGAAAGGTTGTTATAAATAATGCTTTGTTTTGGGATGTATATGATAGTTATTGATGTATTAAAATAAGTAACAAGGACATATTTCTAAAAATTAATATATGGTATAAAAGTGTTAATTAAGCTTAAGGAACATGATTTTGCTTAACAAAAAGGGATAAATCCAATTACTTGGGAGGTACTAGTTTTACTTCCATTATGATAAAATTTTGAATGTGAATTGATTAATGTGGTCGATTAGGTGCTATGTTGGTCTAAGTGGATTTTCGATAATGGTTTCTTTTTGATAATATGATTGAAGTTGTTGAAATGGTTCTTGTATTTGGGTTTTCAAGATTGTAGTTGAATTGGACTCTAAGGACATTAAAATAGACGTTCTATTTAGAGTAAGGGAATCAAAATCTGTTTTGTCTCTTATTTGATTTCTAAATGTGGATGCTTGTAATAGATGAATGAAATGATATTTGAATATAAGTTAGAGATGGTTTGTGTTGGATTTTGAATTAGAGAAAGAAGAATATGCTATATGAGGTCATTTAGAGTAGTATGGTTGGTGAAAGCTCTTGAATCACATTTTGAATTGGAAAGTGTGATGTAATAGGGATTTGATTGAGATAAATGAGATATGAAGATGCAATTCATGTGTGGTTACTTAAGTGTATGGCTTAAAAAAATGGAGTATGCAAATGGGTTATAATTTAGACTCTTTTATCTATTTGGCTGCTTAGTTTTCCTTGTTTTATGAGAGGGATAAATGTGTTTTGAAGCATGAATAGAGAATGAGGAAATACAAGATAGCTAGTTAGGAAACATATGACGATTGCCTTAGTATTTATCTACAATGATGATGTTGTGAAATTGCATAGGAATTAGTAATGAATGGAGTGAATTGAGATTTAGATAATCAAGGATTAATATGGCAGGATCAAATGAAATAGTGATGTTTTGGGCATTTTTATAACCTTGAAGTTTGGACTGATTTAAGAGCATAATATATTTCTTTTATATTTTTGATTTAGATCTTGTTGGGCACACTTTCCTTGAAACAAAAGCTTATGTTATTGTTTATATGTTTAAAGGATGTCCAGGAACAAGTAGAAATAATGTACGGTGTAATGTAACACCTACTAATATAAAATTAACCTTAACCTAACTCAACTAATAATCAAATTAATCCAAACAATGGAGTCTAACCATGTTAGCAAAGATTCACCTAACATGGTTAGCAAAAGAATTTCTCTATTAATAAGAGATTACATATCTAACTATGTTAGAAAAGAGAATCTCCTAACATAGTTAGCAAAAGAACCACCATTACCTAATAAAACACACATTTAATACCATAACCTAAATCTAACCATGTTAGAAAAGAATCACCTAACATGGTTAGAAAAGGAACTAACCAAACTACACAAAAATAAACCATATTAGAGCGGGACCCATCTAATATGATTATACACACAGGAAAACATAAAAACCACTCAATACATCCACCATCTACCACCTCAGCATATTAGGAAAGTCAAGTTTCCTATTTACATTCATTCGAGTTCTCATCACCTGGAAACAGAATATATACCAACCAAACTTGACATATTAGTCAAGGTAGTTCCTGAACTATCACAGTAGCAGGAACAATATTACATGACATCCCAAAACTTTACATTAAGTCACAATACAAATAATACAGTTCACATATAATAAAATTCACTCAAAACAACATTCATATGTGCAGAAGCTGGTGCAGCCTAGTGAAATGGCGATATATGTCCCTAAAAAGGTCACCTCTGGCCTACTTACTATATCAGTATGGGCCAGACGGCCCCTTCCCCTTCCTCTGCGCCTCCCCCTGGGCATGATCACCTGTAAAAATAAAGGGAATGGGGTGAGACAAAACAATGTCTCAGTAATCACTACTTAACTCACTGTGACACTCAGCAGTGGGGTAGTGGAGTGTCTACAGGGTACCACAGTTCAAAACCTGCATACAGCATATAACATTTACAAATATATATATATATACAGAACAGATGCATCCATCTCTCAATAGACAAAAATAAACGTGTGTGACACTGTGCCCGGTCTACAATCCGAAAAGCATAAAAGGGACCACTCTAATCAATGTGAAAATCCCTGGTTCCTTTACAATCCGAGGAACCCGTACAATTAACCTATCGATTTGCGCAAATCGATAGGTTACATCGGCCGACGGTACTAATAACCAGTGTCATGCAACATACAAAAGATTACATATAAATATAAATATATATATAAAGTACAGTTCAGTTGAAAGGTACCCTATAGCCCACGTTTAAGTATAACATAATCGGAATTCATTTTATTTATATATATATATATATATATATATATATATATAGAAGAGGATGTTAGAAAATCCTCAACTACCATCACCCTCAGTATCACAGTCAGTTAAGCGTGATTACCTGCTAAACTTCACTGCAGCAGATATACGTAGATAACAGTTATCTTCAAACTCCGCTTGAAAGATCACCGTCTACAATAATGCCACAATTTAAAAATGGGTCAAGACACTTTGTAAGTGACTTAACTCAACCTTTTAAATAACTTTCATTAATACTAAAAGTATAAAAATACTTCAATACCAAAACCACATCCATATCCTTTCCTCCTCCAACTTCTCTTTACCAAATCTTTACAATCCAATACTTTCAACCTTAATCATCTCTTGAAGAATTTATAACATTACCTACCATAATCAAACCATCCTTTAAAACATCTAAATCACTTTAACTAACAAAATTCCTTATAAACATCAATCCTTCTAAAACCAACCTTCCAACATCACCAAACAACTTCATCAAGCATTTCTTAAGCACCAATTTATTCCAACACTCCTTTATGGACAAATCCTAATTTCAAAGAGTCATAAAATGCCTATAATATTCCCATATAACATTCCAACTTCAAAAACAACAAGAATATTTTCCCAAAAATCTCCAATTACCCAACTAAGCATTCCTAATATTTTGATTAAGCTCCTTATGTTCAAAAATGATCAAACTTACACTTCAACAACCCCTACCAACTCCATAAATTCCTAATTGCTTCATTACCTCCAGAAATTCTAATTACTCCCAAGAATACTTAATTTCAATATCCCAATTTTAGTATTAAGACATTAATGGTCTAAAAATTCCAATATACTCCAAAACCCTAACTCCAAATAGGCAATTCTATCCAAAAATTCCAAAATCCAAAGGTAAGATGCTTACTTAGTTTTCAAGGTGCAAAAGAGGGTACCACCACCGTCGGCCGCCGTCTAGCACGCCGGAAAACCCCTCCCTTGGGTGGTAACCGAGTTAAAGTAAGAGAAAGGAAAGGGAAAATGAGAAATGAAGTTGGAACATGAAGAAATCACCAAAAAGAACTAGAGAAACTATCACCTACCTTCACCACAATTCCCTTCGCCGGAAAACTGCCCACTGCCGCCGGAGAGAACAAAAACGCGACGGACACACACACACAGACACACGGATCGAACTGGAAGAGAATGAGGAGTTTAGGAAAAGGTGCTATAAAGTAGAAAAGAAAGAACAACATGAGGAAATTCAAGAAAAATCGGACCTTTCTTTTGACCCCAAATGCTTCACGTCGCCGGAAAGTTGCGCCGCCGGAAACCACCGCCAGCCACCACTCGAACTCGCCTTCAACGGACCCGAGAAGGAGAGAAGATTCACAACGAAGATGAGGAAGCTTTTGGAGTGGAAAAATGGAGAAAATGGTGAAGGGGGGGTGTGTCCGACGCAATTTGAAGAAGGGAGGGGAGTGGTGTCGGTTTTGTTGATAAGGAAAGGAGGGAGGGTGTGTTTGGTTGAGGGGAAATAAGGTGGTTTTTGATAATTTGTAGCCCAAGCTTGCCATAGTGTACTCTTTTTAACTTAAAACCACTCAAACCAGTCTCCAATCTTCTGAATCTTCAAAATATTTTTAGCTTTACCATTCCCTCATATTTCAAAGTCTTCATTTCTTAATTAATTATGGGCACATTAATTACTCAAAATTTCCAAAAATCTCCAAAAATTCCTAAAAATTCCAAAATTCCTAATTTCTCCTTTTATCATTTTCCAAAACACTCTTTAATCCTGTATTAAATTTTCAGGATGTTACATACGGTTTCATATATATGATTAAGGGTGATGCTTATGTGTTTATGCGTGTTAAGGAAAGGGGTTAAATCTTATGGTTAAGATTGAGTTGATGGTTGGTCATTGGCTGGTGATATTGGTTGATTGTGCAATGATGTGAAATGTGGTTGTTAGAGAATTTTGGAATCGCCAAGATTTTGTTGTGGCTTAAGTAATAAACGAGATTAGAATAAATTTAGGTTTGAGTAGTAATAAATGTTGAGATATTAAAGTTAGAGTCAATGTTGCAATTTATTGAGATGAGTTGATGCTATCTCATGTTGAGATGTATGAATTTGGATATGTAAATGAGGTGTATGTAATTTTTGTTATTGTACTTGACTTGTGGACTTTTAATCAGGAGTTTCCAATTGAGTTTTGACTTTTGGTTTGAGAATTATGATTTTGTGCTTATATGGAGGATTCTTGAGTTTATCAAGAAAATCCAGTGAATGTTTGTTAGTTAAGTTTTGAGAATCAAAATGATCACATAAGATAGTTAAATTATAAAAAAAAGTGGGTAGTAATATGGAATACGAGAGAGACGTCAAAGTATTATATAGTGAAAATGATATTAATCTATCATTTTGTATCCTATCATTATAGGAGGAACTAAGAGAAAGTATTTGGAGGAAATCTACGAGAATGGTAAGAAAGAACGTCAGAGTGCTAAAGGGCGACAGGTAATCACACTTAACCTTGCTATAACATTGAGGGTGACGTTAGTTAGGGATTTTGTAAAATCCCTTCTCACCCTCTATATATGTATATATATTATCTTTAAAAGGTATTTTTATACAAAACAGGCTATCGGGTGCCTTTCAAACACGATTATTTTTATATAAAAGATTTCGACACATTATATATGTAGTATCCTGTCTGGTGGTGCTGGATATTTTGGAATGGTGTGATATATTTGCAGGTGTATTGTTATAATAGTTATTTGAGAGGTTGTGAGTATAGAGAAGGAATTAGATATGAGTTGAGATTTTGGAGAGTAATGTTGAGATTGATGTTGATGTTGATGTAGATTATTGTGGATGAGATATTGATAAGGATATGGTGAGCATTGCATGACACTGGAATTTATGTACCATCGCGCGATGATAACTGTCGATTGGCCAATCGACAGTTATTTGTACTAATGATCCTTTTCGGATTGATTAGACCGGGGATCATAGGTCGACTTATTGAGAGAAAGTGACCTACGGTTGTTTGGCAGTGGAGAGCCCAACCGTTCCCATTCTGCAATGGAAACAGAATTGGGGTTCCCTCTCTGGAGATTGCCAGAGAGGGAAATTGTCCCCTCATTATGGAGAGGGACACAGTGTCAAATCATATAGTGAAGATTAAATGCTTGAATGCCCCGTGATGGCACAATGCATCTATAGGTGAGTGTGAGAATTTTTGGTGGTAGTAGCATTAGATTGGAGATTGAGGAGATGACATTTAGTAAATGTGGAATTGACTGATGGATTGTGAGTGATATATTGAAAGTAGAGATGATGGATTTGCGTTGATTTAGATCTGGCGGAGGGAATGGAGCGATGAATGGAAGAAAAGTTGACACGGATTTATATTTATTACTGATTTTAAAATGTGGTACCCTTTAGACGCCCTCACTACCGCACATCTCACTGTTATAGTGAGTTAAGCGGTGATTACTGGGACAAATTGTCTCATCCCACGATTACTGACATTTTTGCAGGTATTCATGCACAGATGCAGACAACAGGAAAGGGAATTAGGTATTAGAAGCTATATAGACTATTTTGAATTGTATATTGCCAATTTGTATAGGCCTGCATTCGTTTCCGCATGTATATATCTATTTATTGTTTAATATCAATTAGTTTTGTTTATTAACCATGTTAGGCAAATCCTTTCTAACATGGTTAGCAATGAATTATCCATGATAGCAGCGGTGTTGTATTAGTTTATTCTTTTCTATCATGGATAATATTTTAATCATTAGGATATTCTTATTCTAACTATGATAGAGATATTGATATTATTGAAATTCCCTTTTCTATCATAGTTAGTAAAGAGATTATCAAATTTAAAGAGATGTCACAGGTTAACTAGGAATTAGTAACAGAATGTTACAATATGCTTTGGGATTACTTTCAATAAAAACCTTTACAACATGTTCAATCAATTGGGGAATTTTGATAAATATATATTAACTTGTAAGTCGAACTTGTAAGTCGAACTTGTAAGCCATTTAATCATAACATATTTGTGTATCATTATATTTTATATTAACTTATAAGTCAGAAAATTAAATTGTTTTAGAAAAATTAAGGCAAATTAATATATAAGCAACTCATTTAGTTTGTTTAAGATTTTGTAATAAAAGTCGACTATACCCTATATTTAGAAATTGATGGAGTATTATATTATATGTTAGTTTCAAACATTAATTGAATCTCTTTCCTACATAGAGTTCTTATGTATAATAATTGGCTTCAAGTGAGTCAATGAAACAAATTATAAGGATGCAACAAACACAATAGAAATATGACTTTGTAACCGCAGTGGAGTGAATGTAGATTTCTTACACGCCTACTATTCTTCCCCATTTTTGCACACAGTTTGTTTGTTACTAGATGAAGCTAAGCTTCTTTCAACATTCAATATGTCTTTACCGATCATTTGCCATTTCGATTAAAATATTTTTCTTTATGTTTTAAATTCTATAATTAAATTCTAATAAAATGAATGTTTTTTTTTGACAAAAAAATAACTTTTATTGATAATACTGAAGAACAAAATTACATCCAAAACTCAAAAGCTAAAAACCAAAACAACTCCTAACTAACTAAAATCACTATTCATAACTCATTCATAACCAACTAACTAACTCCTAACATTGATAACCCAATTAAAACCACCATTCTCAATACCTTCTAAGTCCTATTGTTCTGTGAAAAACAATCAATCAAATATATATAGTAGTTACTTGTGTGGAATATTCCCTTTATTCCCTTTGCTTTCACACTTAGATCAGGTTTAATATGTGGTTTGACTAAAGTTTTGCTTTTAAAATCTTATGAATTATGTGAAATTTTTCATCCCCTCTTTGCGCGTGTGTGTAAGCCGAGAGACTTTCTGCTTCTTTATTTTAAATGTTCTGTGCCTCTTCATTGTTAGTGTTTCTCATTAAATGTTTATATTAATTTCATGAAATTTGTTGTTTTGCCACTGCAAACGAAGTGTTTTTTGTGAGTTAGCGTGAATGGGTATTGCTCTGTTATGGTGAGAATATTAAATACTACCTCTGGTCCTAAATATAGGACATAATTGACTTTTTTTGGAGAGGTTAAGATTGCGAAATAGGCTATTAAATCAAGACATATTTGATATATTTTTAGATTATACATTAGTTTATAGGTAAAATAAACTAATCTAAGGGCAAAAATTAGGTAAATCAATTTATAATTAACTTATTTTGCTTTTTTATAGTATTTTCTAAAAAAAGTCAATTAGGTCTTATATTTAGGACCGGAGGGAGTACGTTGGTCTTGAGATATGTATAATTCATTTCGGATTAATTAGGGGTTTTGAGTCTCTAAAAACATAGTACGGAAATCGAAGATCAAGTATTGTTGGTTCAAGGCAGCAGCAATAATAGTGTTATGATTTTAGTCTTCAATGATTAAATAATTGGTTGTATTAATACATTGAATTGCATAAATATATATTTATAGATGTGAAAAATTGCATGCCTATAAATTTGCTTTTATGAGATATTATAAATAGATGGCTTTAATTATGGCAGTGTCTCTATCATACAGTAATGAACTTTACATCATGTATGTTGTAGCAACGTACATCATGACAAGTTAATTCCCTAATTACACATTTCCCTATTCAATCTAAATAAGGATCTTCGCATAATAAAATTGTGATAGGAATATTCTAACAGTATATCTATACATACTCTAACATTATATGTATAAATTAGTTTCTGTCTAATTTAATTCACATAATAATCTAAACTTTTGTTTTCAAATTTTCAGTTTGAACAGTACACATTTTAATTATATTATAGTTAATTGTGATTTCATTCCCATAATTAGAGTTCTTTCAATATGATAACCATGATTCATTGTCATAGTTGTAAAAATCATACCCTCATTGATACACAAATTATATATTCAAGCGGACAATGATGTTTATTTCCTTAATCTGATATCATTATTTGTGAGGTAACATTAAGTAAATGTGGTTAGATATAAAATTTGCATGTACCAGAAACGCCTATTGACAATCAAGGAAAGGTAATTCCTCAATGCATTGTGTCACACATTCATATATTTTTTTCTAATATGCTAAGGGGGCATAGACCAGCTGGTAAGAAAGGGGAAGGTAAGGCACCACGTACCCACCAGGTCATGGGTTTGAACCCTTGGGAAGTCGTCACCCCCAAATGAGGAATCCCGACTGCGACTTCGGATTAGTCGGTCTCCCGAAGGGGGGCCGGACACCGAATGCTCTAAGCAAAAAAATATATTTTTTCTAATATAAACTAATCAAATTTATTTATATAGTTAGAGCAAACTTTCAAATTTCCCTCAAAATGTGCAAATTGTTCATATATTAGTATATCATTCTCCTTTCTAATCAAGAAAAATCATTATTAATATATGTTAATTGGATTTATATTTTATTATTGCTAAAGGTCTCAACTTATATTTATACACAATTTTTTGTCACTAGACATTTTATAATATATACATATGTTTCTAAACCTAGGGAAAATTGGAAAAATTAAAAAATATCATCTTATAATCACTATGGCCAAAGATGAATTAGTAGGATGGTATCATATTTGTTCTTGAGGCTCTATCTTCTCTTATTAATTGATACTATTAGGAGATGTTTAAACTATTTAAATACTTGAGCTTTATTATTCAATATAAATGCATAAATGGAAAAAACAATATTCACATACACATATTTTGTTTAATAATTTATTTTTTTAAATAATCAGAAGTTGCAAATAAAAATAAGGCAAATTAGAGTAATGGACTTAACTATGGATATTTTTATACCATGAAGATCTTTGAAATTTAAATTATTTTAAAAGATCAATTACTAAGAAAATTTAGTTTGAGTGAATTTTTAGATCATGAAATTTTGTTGCTTTTTATAGGGTGGGGGTTCAGATGAGGGAGATTGAGGATAAAATTTGACTCTTCTTTCATTCTTTACCAAGTTAAAATTTTACGTTTAATATGAATTGAAATTATTTGGATAGAAAAAGGTTCAAAATTTAGTCCAAATAAACTTTCGGATTCGGGAGGTGTAATGTAAACTTTGGTTCATTTTTGTTGTTGTTGGGGGGGGGGGGTGTTTGGACGGGAGATTGGGGATACAGTTTCACTCTTTTTGGCCAATAGTTACTAGATTTCCTAATAAATATTCAGATTAATAGAAAAGCAATATATAAAGTACTAAACACCTTTGTCAATAAACACGATTAAAAAACGAATTTTTCAAGTAAAAAATGGGATGTCAAGAAAAACTGTGAAAATGATTTATGGGTGAGTTGTTGGACTAAAGGGATCAAAGATAATTTGATTCTTTTGTTTTTATTTACGAGAAATTTGATTCTCAGCCGAATTGAATAGTATACTAGAAGAACAATTTATTCTTAGTATGAAAGGTACAATTCACTAACAAAATGCATCATAATAACAACCATCAAAACTATAGCTTCAACATTGAACTCTCAAATTGTTTTAGAGCCGGGTTGAAATTCGTGGCTGTCACCCAAGAGGGGGGGGGTGAATTGGGTGAGGGAATAAAAACTTAAACTCTTTTCGAAAGACTGCTTGTGCTCGGTGATGATGATAATAAATAATGCTATGCACAAGTCAGTATGCTATGTGATGCAAAATAGAATGATCAAGTATAAGTATATGCACACATAAATTTATCCTGGTTCGGTCACCCAGACCTACATCCAGTCCCCAGGCTACACCTGAGATTTCCAATCCACTATTCTTGTTTAAACCGGGCACAAGAGAAGCCTTTACACTTTAGGTTTTACGAGCACGGGTTCACCTAACAACCCACAGGTTTTACACCGGGTTCACCTGCAAACCTTACCGCAAGTTTTACGGGATCACTTGCAACCTTACAAACGCAAGTTTTACGGGCTAACTTGCAACCTATGGAGATTTAGAAAACCTTCTAAATGCTCCCCATTACAAAATGTAAGATTACAATTATGTTCACTCTATGAACTGATTTTGTTAAACACTTAAGCTCAAAACTAACTCTCTCAAAGAGTGGATGATGTTACTCACTTAAGTACAAATAAATCACTCTCTAAGAATATTACATATCAAAGTCCGAGAGTAGAAGATGAGAGGAATGTAGAATAGTGTTTTTCAGATAATAGCCCTGTTCTCTCTCTCTTTTTTTTTCCATTCAAGCTTGCTTCTTCAGAAATGAAGAACATCCCTTTTATACCAGCCTCTGAATATCTAACCGTTGGAGAGGCAATAAGACCGTTTGATTATAGACGTTGGGGCCTTGTTTACGTTGTCCTCATTAATGCACAGCAGGGTTGACTTTGCTTTATCTAAAAAGGTGCTCTGACCAAGCTGTTCTGTCAACACTGTTCTGGCAATACTATTCTGACAAAAGTCGTTCTGACATCTGAACACTTTGTACGGTCCGACTCTTGCTTGTTGTCAGAGAGGACTTCGTTCCTCAAGCATAAGTCCAGGATGTTAAGAGACTCACTATCGGAAGCTCTCTTGCTATCTGAAGCTCGTGGACTCTAACATTTTGCTTGCTATCACATAGAGGAACTTTGTCTTCCAAGCACTTGTCCATGAATGATAAGAGTGCTTTGCTATTGGATCCTCTCTTGCTATCAGAAGCTCTCTTATGGACTCTGACTCTTGTGGGCAGTATGAGCTTTGACACCTTGAGTGAATCTTCAGATTATGTTCTCATACTCCTCATGCTTGGTAGGTAACAATGTTGTTTGAATATGTCTGTTATCCTCTTGTTACCGTTGGAAGGAACATCTTCTTAAATGCTTCAGCAGGGTTGACTTGCTTTATCTCTGAAAAGTAGTCCTGACACCTCTGCTCTGACATAAGCATTCTGACACTGCATCTCTTGAACGTTCAGACATTCTTTTTGCTTGCGGAAGTAACTTCTCATCCGGAAGCAACCTTACTGAGTGTGCTGCACTTGAACGTTAGTTTAGTAATATAATCATATAGTCTCATGCAGTGGGTGATCCCTAAATCTAAGGAGTATCCGGAAGCACTTCTACATCCGGAAGTAAATTCGCTTGATGAGGGATTTAGTTCAATATGACTTGCTCTCGCTTAGTCTATTTAATTCCACCACTCAGCGCTAGTCACTGAGCTATCGGAAGCACTTTTACTTGACGTGGTGAATTCACTGACGCTTAGGGTGAAATCTATTCTATCAGTCTGCGCCAGTCAAGATCTAACAGGAAGCAACTTCACTTGATGTTGCATTTCCGCTGACGCTCGGGGTTATATCTAGTCTATCAACCTGCGCCAGTCTAAATCTAATAGGAAGTGCTTTCACTTGGCGAAGTAGACTTACTGACGCTTGGGGTAATAACTATTCTATTGCTCTGCGCCAGTCTAAGTCTAACAGGAAGCGCTTTCACTTGGGGAAGTAGACTCACTGACGCTTGGGGTAATATCTATTCTGTCGCTCTGCGCCAGTCTAATTCTAACAGGAAGCGCTTTCACTTGGGGAAGTAGACTCACTGTCGCTTGGAGTAATATCTATTCTATCGCTCTGCGCCAGTCTAAGTCTAACAGGAAGCGCTTTCACTTGGGGAAGTAGACTCACTGTCGCTTGGAGTAATATCTATTCTATCGCTCTGCGCCAGTCTAAGTCTAACAGGAAGCAAACTCACTTCCGATTGAAACATAGCTTAGTCTTAGGGTTTGTGTACCTAATGTTCATGGACTAAGTTAAATCCCTAGTGAGTTACTCGCTGCCGCTGGGGGATGACACACTTATCCGCGTGCGCGAGTCCTAGTCTATCCGGAAGTGATTCCGCATCCGTGAGCGCTAGTCTTAGTTCATTCGGAAGTGAATCCGCATCCGGTTGCGACTCTAGTGCTAATACTTCCGGAAATGATCTTGCATTCACAAGTGATCTAACTCAGGGTTCTAGCCATGTCATCTAATCCTTCCTAAGTGTTAATTATGTTCTTTTAAGTACTAGACCATATCATACCTTAGTCACCATCAAAACTTAAGATTCTAACATTCTCCCCCTTTTTGATGATGACAAACCCATAGATGACTAGAGAGCATAATTAAACTTAGATCACTCATCCTAGAGCTATATTCCTTTCCCCAGTTCTCTCCCCAAAAATCTAGGCATCTTATCTATCTCTCAGCTCTCGCTAGACATCTTATATCTCAGCTCTAGACATCTCGTGTCTCATTTCTCTCCCCCTTTTGGCTTCATCAAAATTCAACAAGTGCAAGCTAGCCTTAGGGATGGGGATACTTCTATCGTTCTCCTAGGAATGGGCTTTCTACCTAATATTTCTCCCTATTCTTCCTAAATATTATGTAGGATAACTAAACAGTGTGAGACAGAAGGAAGAAAATATTGATTCAGTATTCTAAGTGTGTTTACTCTCCCTAACCATTATGCAAGATAACAGAACATGTTTTGCAAGAATTAAGTCTAGATCAAAACATACAAAAACAGTTCTCTTTTTGAAGGTGAAAGTTCCTTTTTAAATATAAAAGACATCAAAAGTAATTTTGACCTTCTTGAAATGATTAACATGATATCAAAATAATTTTGGTGCGTTTAAAATGATGATTATGATATCAATTGAAAATTTGTGATTTTTAAATTCGTGATACCAAATGAAATCAAATGAAATATGTGAGTTTGAACTTGTGATATCAAATGAAATGATTGAATGCCAAGTGAAATTTGTGATACCATGTGAAAAATGAAATCAAGTCAAATGAAATTTGTGAGTTTAAAGTGCCAAAAATAATTTCCAAATAATTGCATCACAGCATCTCAAGAGTTTATTATCTATGACAGCATGCAACTCTCTATTTTCAAGGGATCATTATCGAGTAATGTCCTTTACTTCTCTTCTATATTAAGGTTAATCATTACTGAATCAAGAAAGGAAGCATATAAGAGAGGTATGTTATCAATTTACTTTCCAGCGTGTCATATAAAGGATACAGATGTGTGAGCTAGGATGATTTTCTAAAGCAGTGAATGATTTTGAAGTCAATGCAGATTGAGCAAAGAAATCCTAAATTGACACCCTTACCAATGCCATGTATGCATCATATAAGAGATGGTAAGGTGTAGATGTTACCACAGATGAGGAATCTCCAGACTCTATTAGACTCATGAATCTTAATCATATGCAGATAAGCATGCTTCCTGACATCTTCAAGAGATGTGCTATCTCAAGTGGAAACCCCTAGTGCAAGTGCTTTGATGATTCGCTTCGGCAAGCTGAGCTACAACCAAAAGCAGACATGACTGGGCAGTCACTCTACTCTTCCCATGGTTCAATAGTTGGCCTGCTATCGAAAGCGCTGATTGTTGCGAAAGCATCCTTGCTCAAACTTGATGATTGGGCCTTCATGTGCTTGAGGAAACAAGTGCTTTTCTGATGGTCAGTGAAAGAACTTAAGATTTAACATTGGAGACCATCCTCTGGACATTCAAGTCAATCTGTGTTAATCACCACAAGTTAATAATTTTAAGAAATCATGCTTGCTAGTTGGTTTAAGAAAATATGAACAATGATTATGTGAAAACTAATTTTGAAATTGTCTATATGTTCACATAGTTTCACTATCAAGACATGAACTCTATTTATACTCTCATAGATAAATATCAATGTTATAGTACAAAGAGTATCAAACAGGTGGCATACTTTCAGAGTTTCATAAGCAAGTATAGTTCAATAAATATGCCTCAAGGATGTTCATGTTAGATCATGAAGACATGTGAATTTTTAACATAATGAAATTTTGAAAAATCTTCATCCTCACAAAAATGAAATACTGGAAATTTTCATGCTCACAGAATAGTTTGATTTTAAGACTAAATTCGGTTTACAAAAACAACCAAATTTCAGCATATGATTACGAGAATAATTTCCGAATTTTTGCTCAAGTTCTTCTAGATATGCTCAGTGTGATCTCACTGTTCTTAGGATATCAACAAGCTTGAAATTAATACAGATTATAGCATGCTTGTGATTCTATGCCATGTTTTACAGATCTTAGCAGAGTTCAATTCAAGGCATTTCCTAAGATTTCTAATGCATGTCAGACAAGAGAGAGTCTATCCATTTAATTTCACAACAGAATATGTAAGGGATAGAAATGCTCATGTGTATTGGCGAGAGTTTCTCAGGGTTGGTATAGCCATTCCACACATCTTGATAAGAGACATTTTTGTTGTCATTCTCTCTTGGTTATATTCATTGTTCAAGCTTCAATAATCTGTGTCAACATTCTTAAACCACAAACTTGAACTGAGATCATTAGTAGATTGAGAACTTAAAGATGTAATTAAGAGGGATGTATTGTTCTCGAAACCATAGCTGCTTATGCATTGAAAAGCTTGATGCAAGAGATACCACATGAAATGGAAAATCAGAAATAACTTTTGAGTGCTATCATGAGGTATGGTTGTCATGTAGATTTAAAGAAGATCAGAATTTGTTTTGAAAGTTTGTATATCAAAAGGATCTTTCAAAAATCAAGGTGAATGCATAAACTATTTTCTTTCATGAAAGACGCCCTTAAAAGATTCGCTAAGCATATATGAGTAAAACTGTTAAGCCCATCATGCATTTACTACCCAAGTGATTGTTCGAGTAAAGAGGAAGGTAGGAATGATATCACCATCTATGCGTGACGAATGCTTATCAAGACTTGACTGATTGTTCAGATGAGATAAAGTCCTGAGTCTTGCTGAACCTCGGAATTGCCTTTCCCAAGAAGATCTTCTATACTTATCCTTGGTTCGAAGCACTTTCTTCTGAGAGGTAGGATTCAAGAGCCTTTTCAATGATGATCGAGGAATCCACTCTCTCTTGTTCTTCTCAGGATAATTGAATGGAACTTTGTGATAGCTCATCCTTGAGACAGAACCATTGTCCCTTGTGGTGGCCGACAGCTTCTTATGATTGTACCAGTGGGTTTCAGCAGTTGCATCACCACGAGTTCTCTTCTTTGGGATAAGAGGAACTCTTGATTTTTCCTGCACAAGTAAGGCACTAGGAGGATGTTTTGGTACCCATTTGTACTTGGGTCCTACATGGTTAGCACTGGACCTTACTTGTCCTTTAGGAATCCATACAAACTTATTTCTCACATTTGAATTTCTTCTAAGACTGCATGTGTGAGAAATATGTCCTAATCTACCACAATAATGACAGATAATGGAATGATAATCAAAATGAGGCTTCCTATCATTATCATGATTAGTTTTCTTTAGAAAAGCTTTTTGTTCCTTTGAAATTTCAGTTTCTTTTGAAAGCTTTTCTTTTTCCTTCAACACGTGTTCACAATCAAAACATTTTTCAAGACATGTTGAAGTTTTCCCTACCGATAGTGGGCTAGCTATCGGAACCACTAGTTCTTTAAAAGAACCCTCGGAAACTTTAGATGTAGAAGAAGAAATTAGTTTTTCAAGTTTCCTATCTTTTTTCTTTTAAGCCTAGAAGTTCTTTTGCAAGTTTACAATATTCAGTATATAACTCATTGTATGCATCTTGCAAATCAGAGAGTTCAATTTCAGATCCAGATACCTCACTTTCTGAATCTTCTAGGCTGAGATGGATACTCTCTTCACTGAAGTCTGCTTCCTCAATATCAGCTTCCAGAAGCTCATCAGTAGATGATCCACAAAGAGCACGAGTTGAGCTTTGGACAGCTGTGCTTTCAAGAGATGGGTTAGAAGCATATATCACATCAAGAGTATTCCAAATATCTCTAGCACTAGAGCAATGTTTGATTTTCTGGAAATCATTTTCAGTTAAGCCTTTGTATAAAATTTGCATTGCTCTAATGTTTAAGGAAAACAAATTTTTCTCCCTTTCAGTCCAGTTTCCTCTTGGTTTGAAATCAAAATCATTTTCAAAAATATCCCACATTTTCAAACTAGTGGATTTTATAAAACTTTCCATTCTTGCTTTCCACCAACAAAAATCAATATTTTCTAACACAGGTGGAATGGTATGATCAAAGCCTTTGGAAAACATTTTAACCCAAATCAGCCAAGGTCTTTGCACTTGAGATCGTTTGATCCTTTAAACAAGTGACCTGCTCTGATACCAAATGAAATTCGTGGCTGTCACCCAAGAGGGGGGGGGTGAATTGGGTGAGGGAATAAAAACTTAAACTCTTTTCGAAAGACTGCTTGTGCTCGGTGATGATGATAATAAATAATGCTATGCACAAGTCAGTATGCTATGTGATGCAAAATAGAATGATCAAGTATAAGTATATGCACACATAAATTTATCCTGGTTCGGTCACCCAGACCTACATCCAGTCCCCAGGCTACACCTGAGATTTCCAATCCACTATTCTTGTTTAAACCGGGCACAAGAGAAGCCTTTACACTTTAGGTTTTACGAGCACGGGTTCACCTAACAACCCACAGGTTTTACACCGGGTTCACCTGCAAACCTTACCGCAAGTTTTACGGGATCACTTGCAACCTTACAAACGCAAGTTTTACGGGCTAACTTGCAACCTATGGAGATTTAGAAAACCTTCTAAATGCTCCCCCTTACAAAATGTAAGATTACAATTATGTTCACTCTATGAACTGATTTTGTTAAACACTTAAGCTCAAAACTAACTCTCTCAAAGAGTGGATGATGTTACTCACTTAAGTACAAATAAATCACTCTCTAAGAATATTACATATCAAAGTCCGAGAGTAGAAGATGAGAGGAATGTAGAATAGTGTTTTTCAGATAATAGCCCTGTTCTCTCTCTCTTTTTTTTTCCATTCAAGCTTGCTTCTTCAGAAATGAAGAACATCCCTTTTATACCAGCCTCTGAATATCTAACCGTTGGAGAGGCAATAAGACCGTTTGATTATAGACGTTGGGGCCTTGTTTACGTTGTCCTCATTAATGCACAGCAGGGTTGACTTTGCTTTATCTAAAAAGGTGCTCTGACCAAGCTGTTCTGTCAACACTGTTCTGGCAATACTATTCTGACAAAAGTCGTTCTGACATCTGAACACTTTGTACGGTCCGACTCTTGCTTGTTGTCAGAGAGGACTTCGTTCCTCAAGCATAAGTCCAGGATGTTAAGAGACTCACTATCGGAAGCTCTCTTGCTATCTGAAGCTCGTGGACTCTAACATTTTGCTTGCTATCACATAGAGGAACTTTGTCTTCCAAGCACTTGTCCATGAATGATAAGAGTGCTTTGCTATTGGATCCTCTCTTGCTATCAGAAGCTCTCTTATGGACTCTGACTCTTGTGGGCAGTATGAGCTTTGACACCTTGAGTGAATCTTCAGATTATGTTCTCATACTCCTCATGCTTGGTAGGTAACAATGTTGTTTGAATATGTCTGTTATCCTCTTGTTACCGTTGGAAGGAACATCTTCTTAAATGCTTCAGCAGGGTTGACTTGCTTTATCTCTGAAAAGTAGTCCTGACACCTCTGCTCTGACATAAGCATTCTGACACTGCATCTCTTGAACGTTCAGACATTCTTTTTGCTTGCGGAAGTAACTTCTCATCCGGAAGCAACCTTACTGAGTGTGCTGCACTTGAACGTTAGTTTAGTAATATAATCATATAGTCTCATGCAGTGGGTGATCCCTAAATCTAAGGAGTATCCGGAAGCACTTCTACATCCGGAAGTAAATTCGCTTGATGAGGGATTTAGTTCAATATGACTTGCTCTCGCTTAGTCTATTTAATTCCACCACTCAGCGCTAGTCACTGAGCTATCGGAAGCACTTTTACTTGACGTGGTGAATTCACTGACGCTTAGGGTGAAATCTATTCTATCAGTCTGCGCCAGTCAAGATCTAACAGGAAGCAACTTCACTTGATGTTGCATTTCCGCTGACGCTCGGGGTTATATCTAGTCTATCAACCTGCGCCAGTCTAAATCTAATAGGAAGTGCTTTCACTTGGCGAAGTAGACTTACTGACGCTTGGGGTAATAACTATTCTATTGCTCTGCGCCAGTCTAAGTCTAACAGGAAGCGCTTTCACTTGGGGAAGTAGACTCACTGACGCTTGGGGTAATATCTATTCTGTCGCTCTGCGCCAGTCTAATTCTAACAGGAAGCGCTTTCACTTGGGGAAGTAGACTCACTGTCGCTTGGAGTAATATCTATTCTATCGCTCTGCGCCAGTCTAAGTCTAACAGGAAGCGCTTTCACTTGGGGAAGTAGACTCACTGTCGCTTGGAGTAATATCTATTCTATCGCTCTGCGCCAGTCTAAGTCTAACAGGAAGCAAACTCACTTCCGATTGAAACATAGCTTAGTCTTAGGGTTTGTGTACCTAATGTTCATGGACTAAGTTAAATCCCTAGTGAGTTACTCGCTGCCGCTGGGGGATGACACACTTATCCGCGTGCGCGAGTCCTAGTCTATCCGGAAGTGATTCCGCATCCGTGAGCGCTAGTCTTAGTTCATTCGGAAGTGAATCCGCATCCGGTTGCGACTCTAGTGCTAATACTTCCGGAAATGATCTTGCATTCACAAGTGATCTAACTCAGGGTTCTAGCCATGTCATCTAATCCTTCCTAAGTGTTAATTATGTTCTTTTAAGTACTAGACCATATCATACCTTAGTCACCATCAAAACTTAAGATTCTAACACGGGTAACCCGTGCATCGCACGGGGTCAACTCTAGAACCAAACAAGAAGATAAAATTGAAATGTATTAAATTAATGACCTTATATGAGAACTTATATGCATGTAACATTTTCCTCTCACAAAAAACTTCTGCCGTGTTTCTTATTTTAAATTATAAGTACTATCTATACCTTGTTGATACTTACAATTAACATTTAGATATCTACAGTCTCAACATTATTTAATTCTCATTTTCTTTTCATTTAATTAAAAGGCCAACTCACTTTGAGTCTGAGCTTAGGACCTTGGAGAAAAGAATATATTAGGAAGCTTTATACTCCTATCCTTACTTTTATGTAAAGAGACTGATTTAAACTCACGATTTCCTTCATGGTAAGCGATTTTACGGTTGAGTCAAAATGACCATTTATTTCCTTTTGATTTAATTACTTTTATCAATTTTATAGAATTTATTGCTTTCACTCAAACTCTCTAGCACCCCTGTCCCCAACATTCTATCTCTTCCACCATTTCGCCTGCTTCTTTTATTTTCTCTCCCCTACACAAATAAAAATAATTGTACTTTGGTGAAAAATGTGGCAACTTATGCATATCTACGGTCTTTAATCAACTTTTTTATGTTTATTATTTAGTTTTTTTAGCACAATGTTCATTATTTAGTTAGAATTTTTTTACCAATAAAAATTTCTTATAATATGGATCGGGTAAGAAAGACCGGGGTGGTACAAACAACATTTTCTCTTATAAAATTGATATGTAAATAACAATATGAATTTAACTAATGTAACTTTTTTATGTTTCTACTCTCAATAACTTTATTGGAAATTTTGTACCCAAAGCATTTCGGTCAAAACATCTGTATTTAATTGACTTCGCGTTTGTTTGTGTTTGTGTGAGTGTGTGTATTGATTCGTTTTTTTTTTACCTGACTTATTCTTTGACATTCATAAAACAAAAAAGCGTTTTTGAAAAATTGCCATACATGACTCACAAATTTAGACTTTTTTTTTCACTCACTTCAACCTATATAAATTTTATATTTCGGTGGTTAATACTTATAAATTGCAACAAACACCGGATTACTTTTTATGAGGAAGAGAATATACTTTTAAGACTGTTGATAAAAATTCCCTATATATATATGTGTGTTAATGTGTGCTTCCTCAATATTTCCATAAACTTTTACTCCCTTGGGTTGCATGCCAAGCGCATCTATACTAACTATGCTTTAAAATATCTTCTTATAAAATTAAATATCATTTTGACCAATAAACTGTTTTAAAAGTATTAATTTGAACAATAAATAATAAAAAGTTTAAGGGAAAAACTTACATCAAGTTCATTCCTCCAAGTTCTCAAGTTCTTTTAATATAGGAGTGACATGTGTCCTTTTATAACAAACATCCATTCAATCTAACGGCCAGTAATTGGAGAAATAGAGAACCTGTATGGATGAACTTGACCTAAGTAAGGTCCAAAGTTTAATTCTAACCGATAAAAAATGGCTCATTTTGGTCAATGGATTACTAGAAAATACTAAAATATTCCTTCTCCCTACACAACCACAAGTGGAGAGAAGAACATTATAGTATTTTTCAATAGTTTATTGGATAAAATGGACCATTTTTTGTTCATGGTCTAGAATAAGACCTTTTATTGTTTTTTTGTCAAATTGATACTTTCAAAATAGTTTATTGATCAAAATGATATGATATTTAACCCCTTAATTCTTATATAAGTCAAAATGAATAATTGTTCATGGTGTTTGCCATGTCAAGCCTCAAATATGTCTCTCTTTCCTTCTCTATTCCTTCACTCATTCCCCTTGATAGGCTGAACTTGTATTAAGGATGAAGGTATTGCTTCCTCTCCTTTATTGTCTTTCATTTACTACAGTAATGGTGTAACATGTTGAATTATTGTGAATCGAGGGTATATATACACGTGAATTTTGTCATTTCACCACAAAAGTTTAAAGAAAATGTGAGACTCAACCTAATCTCACCCTACTTTCTTTTCTTTTAATTCTTCTTCTTCTATCTTAATTATAAGGGATTAGGAGGGAATCTCAATGAGCAAAGTAATACCCCAAAAAGGGGATTCAAAGGGAGTAGGAATGTGAGAGAATTTGAACCCCTCTTTTTTTTGCCTAGCTTGAATTCTTTTTGAGGAACAACTTCCATTTATTTTTCAATATACTTTTTTTTATTCCACTAATTTAATGAAGGGGCTCAACCCACATTTATATAACCTGAACTCATATCTAATACTTTCAATGTGGGACTTTGGGTGGTTTCTTTGGTATAACGTTCTCGTTCAATCACTGAAAAACTGTAGAAAATCAGCAATTTTGTTCTTGTTTCTTAGAACAGCCCTGCACAGATAACCTAGTTTTAAACTGATATATTCTGTTTTGACGTATGCATTTATATCATGTGAAACCGCACTCTTGTTTGTCTAAAAGGTATCAGTCATTTCATATTCCGAAATTCAGTTCAAAAGAAATTTTATATTCCAAAAAAAAGGTGTCAGCCATATTTTTCAAGGAATATTATAAACAATTCGACAAATTAAAATCAAACGCATAAATTAATAGTATTAGAAATGGGTATGTAGCTAATTCCTTTTTTTATACATATATAATTAATACTAGTCCATGAGAAAGAGAGCATCAAACTGAGATAATCATATATCGAAAGCTCAAACTAAGATATAATGTGATATTAAATGAATGATTTGATGGTTAACTAATCGTGCATTTGTACATGTACAGAATCTTCAAAACCTTTCTGGTCTTTTGAAGGAATCTTTAGAAGAGAAATGTAGGCTAGCAAATTATGACAAGGCACTGAAGGTAGTAGAGGACCTTTGTCGAGAAGAAGTTGAGAATGAAAATTTCAATGAATACATTCTTCGAGAGCGCAAAGAAGAGCTCACCAATAATGTGAAGCATATTAGGGACACATTTGAATTGGATATTATACTTCAGCTCTGAAGATGTTATTTCGCCTGGGCATTTTTTGCATTGGTATCTTCCCTTTTCAATCAACACAAGTTTGGCATTGCACCTACATCCTTCATACTTCCAGTCTTCAGATGTTTCTAACAATTTTACTGTTACTTTTGTAACTAAATCATCAAGCTGTTGCAAGAATTTAAATCAACAAATTAATGTATGTGACATTTATTTAATTAATTGGTACCAGAAAAAATGAGTTGCTGAGCAAAGTGACAGATATTTTGAGACTTTTAAAATATGCAAGTAATAAAACCTGGCTCATTTGTAGCAATTGCTGTATGGACATCCTTTGTTTAAAGGAAATTAAAGCCGAAGGTGGAATGAAGCTTGCTTGAGATTGTGAAACTTGAGAAAAGACTTCATTGATAGTAGGATTAGCCTCCAGCCTGCGAAAAATAAGAAATTAAAAGTTGAAATAATAATAGGATTAGGCTGAACCTGCGAAAAATAAAAATACTTAATTTTCTCATTCCCACCCTTTAAGGAGTGCTGCAGCCTCTGGTATATCAGGATTAAGTATGATTTCTGTTGCGTTGTTGGAATTTGTCTGTTGCACAAAACCTAAGAAAGACAATCGCAAAAAATAAATCATAATTTCAAAGTGAGTATTAGGTTGAAATAGTTTCAACCTTACCTGATCTGTGTCTTATCTTGCTGAACTTGACCAAAACTACAATTGGAGGTTTGAGTTTTTCCGCTTTTGTTTTTAATGAACTATCAGCAGTCTTGCCAAAGAGCACCACTTCTATTGTATTCTGACTGTTGATTTCATATTTAAAAAAAGGATTAGCTTGAAAATTTGTTTTGCAATATGGAATGAAGATGAGAAGAGATTACTTAACTCTAAATCAGTCAAAGTGAAATTCATTCTTTGATCATTTTCATTCTCATCTACATTAGAACTGGAGTATCCAAAATTTCTGAGCAATCCAATAACATCTGTTCATTTTCAGTGCAAACAGATAATCAATTATATAAAACCAAATAATTAAAATGAACTTAGCATATGAAGGATAAAATAAAATCACCTATCAACTCAATATTATTGCAAGTTTCCTGAACAATTGATCTGATAGGAATGAAATGATACCCTCTAGCAGCAATAATTTTATCTGTTTCTTTGAACACAGTAGACTCGTGCAACCTCAGTTTGAATTTATGAGCAGCTAGTTTAAACTGGTCATTATTACTCTCAACTTTAAAATTTTCCACTTGATACACTGTACCCTCCTTTGGGAAAGATTTCCAGAGCTCCATCTGTGATTTGATATTTGTGTAAGCCTATATCCTTTCATCCTAGTTTTAAATGAAGGAGTCAATTTAAGCAAAATGATTGAGGTTAAATTGCAGCAGAGAAAACACGAATGAAAACTACAATATTGAACTAAACCTCTTCATCTAAAAGCATTTGACATGACTTCCATCATACATCTTGGACCGTTGACATCAAGCCCATACAAAATTCCTTCATACATTTTCAGCTCAGAGTTTGCATTAAAATAAGTCTCCTTTAACTTCATAAATGTTTGTAGAATCAACAAGCTATCAGATCCAGCTTGGTGACTCTTCCCAACTATTCGATCCACATTCAAAGTCTTAGCCACTCGGTCCAAGCCACCATATAACCCACTGCAGAACTTAATCATATGCTTTATGTCAAAAACTTTGGGGCCAAAGAAATGTGCCACCAAACATCTAAACAAGTGAATATTAGGCGGCAAATGTCCCCCAATCAGAAGTTTTATCATTAAACCAAAATCGTAAGAACTGTGAAAAGTAATCCAAGTTACATAAGGATTAAAAAGTAACCCAGATTTCAACATGAATTCCCTAAAAACCCAAGTTGGAATCCCCTCTCTTTTATTCTTCTCCAAGTCAATGCCTTGCTCCATTAACAGTTTGATTGACTCAACGTTATGAGGATGCATATCTATATCAAAGTCTGAAAAGTTGAACTGCCAAATATATCTATTTGACGTTCTAAACTGAGGCAAATTCCCATGATCATCAGACAGACACAAACCGAATTGGATGATATTTAGTGCATCGACATTGAGCTTCATGTATTGAAAATTAGTGAATGGCGATAATTTAGCATGAGGAACACCCATATTGGGTGTAGCAAAAATGGTACCGGGGAACTCAGTGTCAAATGAGGCAAAACGGTATTCAAGAGCGGCAGCGCGAATTAAAGCTAGCTCCTTGTGTAAATTTGAGACCCAAACTTCACGAATAATTACATTGTTTTTCGTCATCACCACGGAAGATGAGAGTGATCGTTGAGTTTTGAAGGATGAAAGGGTTTTTGAGAAGAGAAATGAAGATGATGCCTTTCTTTCTACCAAGAGAGAATTCAGGACACTTTTTTTTGAACGAGAGGAAAATGTTATCTCACACTTATTTGCTCCAGAGTCCTGATCGTATATACGTGTTATATATAGGAATTTGGGGAGTGTAATTAGGAAGTTTGTTGCTACGCTGAGAGAATATAGGAATAATAAATGAGTCAAAATTAGGCATTTAGATATCACAAGAATTTTTTTGGTAAAAAAAAAAGATATCACAATAATTTTTTGTCATTGCCACGTCACTCTCACTCTTCACTCTCCCACAGTCCCAGTCATGCGCGAATTTTTCAATTTTCATTCCTAATTTCTAATTAATTGCAGCAGTTTCATTGGCAATAAAATAACCTTGTCAACTCTTAGCTCATAAATCGCACTATTTTTTTGCCTCTAAATATAAGAATCTTTTTATTATTTCTTTTTTCTTTTATGTGTCAAGTAAATACATTTCTGATAAAAAAAAGTAAGTACATCGATCACTACTAGTTTTGAGGAAAATTAGTTATAAATATTTTAAAAGTGATTAATTAGGCCTTATTGCTTTATGCAAAAAATCAAAGAGGCCTTATAATTGCAGATGATAGTATACTAAAATTAATGCCTGTTTTTAAACGAAAAAAAAAAATTAATGCTTGTTTTAAGCCTTCATATTTCACATGATCCATTTTTTTTGAACTGATATTTCACATGATCCTCCACTCTTTCGCACCGTACGTTTTTAAGAAACTATTAATAATTCATTATTAAAAAAACGGAAATTAATGATAAAAAATGTATATGCCTTAAGCCGATACATTTTTAATTTGAACCTAAAATATTGATAAAAAATATCTATAATTAAATTCAAAACAATATCATTAATCTCTTTAAGTAAAGTTGAATATATAATAAAAAAAAGTTGAATAAATGTTTCTCAAAACCAAAAAATTTTTGAAGATCCAAGTACATTCGCTTTTGTCAACAATTTTTTTTTATTAGGCCAAAAAAACAATTTATTTTATCAAAATATCGTATCCTATTGAGGATTTGAAATATAAACTTTTATTATAGCTTCGTTGAGAATGATTTTAAAAATCATATTGTAAACGATGAGGATTTTACCTATAATAAAACTAATAGAACGATTATCTCGGACTCACTAAATCACTTTCTTTTTTTTTATCGAAACACTGAATCAGTTTCCATATCTTTCATTTTTTATATATATCTTTATGTAGTTTAAAATATATTAATTGCCTATAAATAAATAACTAGTTGAACCTAACCAAGCGTGGTTGGTGTAGTGGTTACCTCACTTCACCGCTTAACCAGAGGTCTCGAGTTCGAGCTCTGGGAATGCAGCCTGCCCCTTGGCCAGCACTTTACCCTTAAGTGGAGGCCCCGGTGCGGATCTGGATTAGTCTGAGCCCGTTGAGTTCCCCGTGACATTGGGGCTGGCCCAGGATACCGGATTAAAAACTCAAAAAAATAACTAGTTGAACCTCATATTCTTTTCTTTCTTTTTCAGAACTAATTGACACACGTAGACATATTTTATTCAAGAAGGAGGCGAGCAAGATGTGTAAGCCAACGTGTTTTGTTGTTGCAAGAAGGTATGGTGATAATGAAAGATCTGTGATAACACCACATAGGCCGCCGATGCCAAAGGCCGGCAAAGAGAAGAGTGTTTCGGTTAGGAAGTATTGCTTGTGCTCACCAACGTGCCACCCTGGATCATTCCGGTGCCATAAACATCGTGCAGAGTATGTGTGGGTTGGAAGATCTACTAAGTGATTATAAATGTGTCAATCGAGCCCTTTTTTATTTCTGGTTTTTCTTTTTTTTTTTAGAATTTTGTTATTAGAAGAATTTGATTGGAATGTGATGATATAGATTTATGATCTTTATGCTTTTTTTGTTAGTTTTTGGAGTAAATTGTGTTTACCATGGAGAGAAATATGTTATCGATGCGTTCACCCAAGTCTTGAGAAATACTTGGACTTATGGATCGGAATCTCGTTTTCAAAATACTTTTATGATGAAAATATAACTCTAAGTTCTTATATAATTTGATCAAATCTAATAAAATTGATCATCAATCCTATCAAATTTCATCCAGATCCAAGACCAACCAATCATGAAATATCTCGCTTCTTTGTTTGTTTAAGCATAGATTTATATGAATTTGAGGCATGACAGAAACCATTGAGGTTATTTGACATTTCAAATTAAAGGGTAATATACTCAAAAATTAATTAGGTTTAAATGATTTTATTTAGGATTTTAATGATAGAAGTTGAGAAAATTTAGCAAAATTCTGGGATCATGGTATTAGAATTAGAATAAAAGAATAAAGCTCGAAAATAAATTATATAAAATTTGATTAGAAAATTAGCGAGGAGTAGTAGATTTATTTAGAATTTAGGTTTGGTAAGAAAAATTAGAATTTGAGGTTTCAATTTGAATTTCAGGATATGGTCAAAACAAATTTGAATTTAAGGATGAAATTCGAAGATAAGGATTTCTAGGAATTTGTTAGATAGATTTACTGATGAGAGTTAAATTCCGAAAATAGTTAAGTTGAGATAATTAAGATGTAATTAATGAAAATATATTAATTATTAATATGTAATTTACATATTAATAAGTATAGTATTTTTTTTGATAGAAATAAGTATAGTATTTAAATATAAATGATCTTTTAAATTTTTTTATTATGTGTTTGTTACATAACAATTTTTTTCATTATTTACTAATATTTATTAATATTTATTAATAAATGGCATTGTATTGCAATATAACAAAGTTTTATCTATTTAAAAAAAATCTCCCTAAGTGAGGTTGACTATGAGATTTGATTCTTGTTCATAAGATTTGATGGTGTTTCACATTGATTATTGATACTTCACAGTTCACACAACCATGCTCCTTTATGTGGACTAAGGACCAACTATATCAATTATAATGTAAAGTATGTACAAGGTCAAATATAATTTAATTATATTTGAGACATGACACAATTTCTTTTTTGTGAGACATTAGTGATTATTAATTTCTTGGGACCTAATTAAGAATCTCCTCATTGTAATAAATAGCATACTATTAAATAAAAAATTAAAATTTAATTTGTAGTAAATTTATATCTACATATGTATGTACTAATTTATATTAATATTTTTTTATCAAAAAAAATTATGTTAATATTTAGAAGGGAAAAACTTACATCAAATTCATTTCTCCAAGTTCTCAAGTTCTTTCAATATAAGTCATTAGATTGAATGGATAGTTGTTATAAAAGGACACGTGTCACTTCTATATTAAAAGAACTTGAGAACCTGGAGAAAGGAACTTGACCTAAGTAAGGTCCTATTTAGAACATATATTTTACAAAAACAAACTTAAAGATGAAATTGGTCCAAAAAAAAACTTGGGTGAGATTGCTCCTAATTTTAAAATTGATATTTATCCCTAAAATAAATAATAAACCAGAGACGGAATTTTCGATGCCAATAATTGGCAATGGAACTATATGTATTGCATCAATCTTGTGTTCATCAGCTTTAGAGAGCTGTGTTTTAATTTTTAAGATAGGAAGACGAGAGTGAAACACAATTCAACAGATTTGCATGGCAGTTGAAGCAAGCACATTCAATAAACCTTGCACAGTTGAAAAACTATAGACTCTAACGCAGAGCATGATAGCTTCCTTAAATTCAACCTGGATCCTGCAAATAGAAAGCAAGCTATATGGATAAATAGACCAACAATAGACGTCATTGCGGGAAAAAAGTGTCAGATGAAAAATCACTTGGTCATTATAGAGTAAGCCCATGTAAACACAGCAGGCGCCTAAGAATTGATTTTATCATTAACCATTCATTTTTATGTAATGCATGATGCTAAAACTAAATTAGGATATCTCAAATTCAAAGTCTTTCATAGAAAGAAACATGGTATAGTTAAAAATGCTTCTATTTTTTTTTTCACCATCTTACTCAACTGCAATGACCAGTTAGCACAGATACAATCAACCCATCAAACACTTGAAAAGCCTACCAACATTTTGTTAATTACCACCACCATTTTAAGGCACAACTAGCGCAAGACATGAAAAGAAGGATACATTAAAGCAGAAACATTATTCTGAGACGTGATTCAAATTTGGAATCCAAGAGAAGAATATAAGTTTTGTATAATTGTGAAAACATGTAAACATAATCAATTAATTATCTAAAATACAACTGCAAAAAGGAAAAGCTCTTGATGGAAGCAGCATTAGTGTTTACCTCCAAGGATGTTTTGGCCTCCTCATTGAATGTCTTGCAAAGAATTTCATAGCTGCTCTCAATCTGGACAAGGATACTGACATTTAAGTAGGAATTTAGTAGTAACATCATGCCATTATAACATAAAAAAGCAACTTATACCATTGAATTAACTTTTGATGGTGACATAGTTGATATATTATATCTGCAGCACATAAATGACAATTTGATCAATTAAACAAAATACAAATATAAGACAGGAAAATTGGGATTATAGCTGAAAAATATAGTTCCAGAGGGTTACCATTCACCTAAGCATTATAACAACAAATTCCAGTTAAGAATGATTAGGACATGCACATTTCATGGATGGAGTAGTTGTAAATAATCAAAACATCTTATTTGACAAGATGCAAAAAAGAATTGTAATGAACATATTATCTGTTAGGATCCCCAGATATAGCTATCAGGTCTACTTAGAGCATATTATTTCTGAACCTTTGTGACCAGAATATGGCCAGCCACAATCCTTAACATATCAACCTTTGAGTTTATCAGCAATTGTTTCATTGAAACTAGTCCATAGTCATGTTTTTCATCAAGATCCAAGCATCTAACTGATCTTAAAAATAGCACGCCCCATTTATTTAAGCAATAAACTGAAATACCAAACTCAATGTTAAGGTAAGAAGGCTACCAGGTTGTCAAAGTATGTTCAAATTGGATTTTGGCTCTTGAAATAAACATGAAGCAACAAGGACAATTAGTGGCATGATACCACCATTAAATAGAATAATCTGGTAAGTCAGTGATTTTAGAAAGGGACATTATTTGATGACACACATAAACCATACCTCATCTTATTTATATAGAAATTCATAGCAAACAAGTTTTGTTTCTGAACGGTTAGCATGACAGCACCCATGCAGTTCTGCAACAAGGAGAGTATAGCAGCGATAAAATCATGTTCATCAATATCTCATATAAACTGCATGCATATTGACATGTTACATCCCAATATATGAAATGCAAACATTTCATATATAAGTATGATTAAAATCCCACCATTAAAATATGTGTAAGATTTTCTTTGACGACTTCATCAATATTGTACTTCAGCTATTTACTAGTAAATGAAAGATTAATAGTTTCTCCGCTAAACTTCCTCCAAATAACACTGCCCTAACACTTAATGCATGAATGTAGAAAAAAGGGGGAGGGATGTGACATTTTAAAATTTAAAAGTCATCCCTTCCATGCTTATTATTTTGTCCTTTGCAGCAAGCAAAATTTCAAGGTTTTAATAAAACTTCTTAAGATGAGAAAATAGAATCAGCACCTTGCGGGCTATAAGTTCAATTAGTTGCATTAGAAACTTTCCCAGTCCTTTGCCCTGAACACGATGCTCAAGCTGTAATTCATATACATAGAGCACTGGTGTGTCTTCTTCCACAATAAATCTGTAATTTATAAATCCGACCAAGGGGCGACTATTTTCTAAAGAACGGAGTGATGTTTCTTCTTCCATTGATGTTGTTGACTTCTCTTTGAAGTTTGTGCCGACAACCTCATGCACGAATATGTAATGTGCTTCTGGAGCAACCATTTCCCTGCGTTTCACCTTTTCTTCCACAAGCCACTCAGCACCATAATGTCCTTCCATATTTAGCTGTCGTAGGGGCAAGGCAAATCAGAGACATTTTTCATTTATGATGAATAAGCAATGTTGGAGTAAATACTAAAAGCAAAAAAGGGAGGGGGACTATTTTCAAGAGCTCTTGTAGAAGTTTCAACAAAATGGAAAACAAGGAGGGTATTATAGACAACTACTATATTACCTTGAGGAGATTTTGAACGTAGTTCCTAACAGTAATGGGCAACTTATCTCCACGACCAGATTCCAAATACACAGAGACCTAAAAATAATATTTGATGTGGAAGGCACAAAGAAGCACACACAGAAATGATTGATCAAAGTGTGAAACTTTCCAAAAGACAAGGAAGTGAACAAGTGATAGAATCCACAGGTATTTCATAGAAACATTAGCACAGAACAATAGAAATATAGAGGGAAATAGACACAGATTAATCCTCATGTCCCCTCTCCCAATGAGAGCGCTTCCAGGGATTCGAACACGCATTCTCATCCTTACGGGGGTTGTAGCCCACATACTAGCTCAACCAACTACCTATTGGTAAAAATATGAGAAAAAATATAAAGAAATCTTATATTTAAGACTTTAAGACAAACTCACCTACCCAAATATGTTGTATAATTAGGAACAATTAGGGTATGAATCAATATCAGTAAGCTATAACATAGATCAATACAATGAAAAAACAGCCATTTAATCACACCACCACAATGCAGGTTAACTGATATTACTACAGTGAACAACCATATTTTAGGTTATAGAATATGGGCAATTGAATTATATTCCAATATTCTTACCATTTCTTTCATAATGGCGAAACGAAGGGAAAAAAGCAATATGATCCTTCACAGTATGTGCTGCATTAACAAGTTCTTGAATGGCTTTCTTCCTGGCAAGAATCTACAAAATGAACCATGGTATTTCAGAAACCTCACAAATATGGAATGGAATAAAGAGGAATAATGGGTTTACCTCTCTCCGAGAAACCATCTTTAACCATGGAATCTCTGTGACTCCAGAATGGCTCAGTGCTGAATGGCTAAATCTAACTCAATCAGCAAAATTTGCCTCTTCCTTCTTATTAGGACCCACAACAAGAAGATTGAATTCACAGTCACTTACCCTAAAGAATAAAGCTGATACAAATGAGCATAAGCACCAAAGAATATATTTTTCATTATGAGTATAGTCCACATATATGCCGAGTCAAAATGAATATAGTGAAGTCTTTGTAAGAAGGGTTAGTTCTAACGGAAGGTGAAGCAAAGCTAAAATTCTTTTAAGGGGGTCCTATGCCTATGAAAAAAACAACAAAAAATACTACATTCAATAACCAAGCTCAAATTAATTATGGAGTGAAGCAGAAGCAAAATACATGGAAGCAAAGCTCAAAAGGGGAAACATGCAATAGGTGTTGATGTTTTGGTTTGGTTGAGGGATTTGAATGCAAGAAGTGGAGTGTAAGATGTGTAAAGATAGATTTATAAAAGAATATAATGAGGAAGACTGAAAATTGAGTTGTTTAGCACTACATTGAAGTAAATAATGTGATTGCTTACAGACAGGTTGGAAGGCGAAATTTAAGAGAAGATGGAATGCTTTCTGGGCCGATTCTTCTCTGTCTCAGGCAACTTTCTCCTTCGCAACCAACACTCCCGAGGTTACGGTACGGGCTACGGGGTTACACTTAAGCATACATTATTGACATTTATATTTTTAAAAAATTAAATTTGGGCAAAAATAAAAGGGAAAATTAATTTGACTCCCCCGCAATGGACTTAATACTAGAAAATCCCCATAAACTCTCCAAATTAAAGTAGGGTCCCAAGGGACCTCACTTAATATATTCTAAATGTGAAAAGACTGTTTTGCCCCTCCACCGATTATTGTGTATTACTTTATTAAGAAACGACACGTTTAACAACCTCTTGGGCAAAAAATGACAAGTTCATAGGTACACGTAACAACCCCTTGGGCAGGTGTGACAAGTTCACGTCCAATAATACTCTAAGTTAATGGGCAGAGATTGACAACTACTTGGGCAAGCGTAACAACTCCCTTGGGCACAAAATGACAAGTGCATGGACACACGTAACAACCCCTTGGGACCCTACTTTAATAGGTGGAGGGGCAAAACAGTCTTTTCACATTTAGAATATATTAAAGTGAGAACCCTTGGGACCCTACTTTAATTTGGAGAGTTTATGAGACTTTTTTAGTATTAAATCCCTTATGGGAGACTTCAAATTAATTTTCCCAACTTTTTTCGGAAGGTGATCAATGACCAAAATTGACGTGGACCAATAGGATAGTTTTATGGAGAACTTCTATGATGACACACAGACGAATAGGGTACTTACTAGGACTTTTGAAAAAGATAATGGAAGATTATTCTTAACCAAATCCAATATCTTTAAACAATAAAAGTGCTAGGCTGCTAGCCAAGCCTTAAGAGAAAATTGTTTTTTTCGATAAGCGTTATAACCCCAAAAATACAAAATAAACACGTTCCTTAGCAAGTATGCTCTTGGATGATTGATTCCTTGAACTGAATATGAAAGAGAGTAAGAGGCAAAGTAGGGAAAAACTCATTAAATTTGGAGAGAATGTGAGACGAGTTCTTATAATAGGATCAAAATCATTCAAATTGTGGGCTCCTATATTAGGGATAGGAGGGAGTATAATATTTTTTTTTTAACTAGAGGGAGTATAATATTGAATACATCTTTATAATACCATTAGATCAAAATGAATGATAAATATATACTACTAGATCTAAATGAATGATAAATATATACCACTAGATCTAAATGGGCAAGAAATACAGATATATCTCATTGGAGAGACGGCTTATGTGGTATCATCCACTTCACATTTTTTCCATGCCAGAATTTTAGTAAGTAAAAGAGAAGAAACTAAAATCTTAACCTGACTTTTTGAACTTCTAAAATTAATAAGAAAACAGAGAAAATATGATATTGAATTCTTTTATCACCTGCAGGTGAAAGAAAATTCTTTTATCAACGGGAAAATTTTATGGTACTCAACCAATCAGATTAAAATATCTATGTAAACTTGTAATTAGTCATATATGATGTAGTGAATTGGGGTTCATTTAAAAATAAAAAATATCACCATTCACTAAAGAGCTTTAAGAGATATTACTTCTTTGACTGTGGAAACACGCGGCAAATTGACAGAGTTACTCCACGAAAACTAGATCATTAATCATTTACTTAAAACTTAAACAATAAAATTTTATCCCTATGGATGTAGACATGTAGTGACCAATAAGTATCAAAATCTTAAAAGCAAGTCATCAAATCAAAGCAAAGTAGTAAATAAATAACTAATAGAAATACCAACAAAAGTCGGACCAATTAATAAAGGGCTGGATCATAACCATAACATTGTGTGTTCAATACTGCCCAAGTGAGGAGCATATTAGGTGGTGATCCGTGAGTACCTCCTTTGATCTAGGAGTACCTCTCTAAGCGGCTCTTTAGTTTCACTCGGTCCAACCCAAAGCTCAACTTTGTTTTTAACAAAAAAAATGTACTCCCTCCCACCGGTCTCTAGTATAAGAGTCAACCACAAAAAAATGTTTCTTAAGAAAACATGTGAATATTAGTTGGGTGTCTAGAGTTAATACTTCTTTTCCATTATTGCCCTTATTTATTATGATACTTTTAAAAGAGAGAAATATATAAACATTAATAAATATGAAATAGAGCTATAAAGTAAGAAAAAATGCATTAATTGAGGAGAGAATGCGATATGAGCTTTTATATTTTGTACAAAAATAATTCAAATTTTGGACTCTTATAGTACTCCCTCCGGTCCTTATTATAAGTCACCTAACTAACTTTCTCACATACCAATAAAATTGGTTAAATACATTTAATTTGTCTTACAATTCAAGTACTTTCCAATATTACCCCTAATAATTACACTTATTTCCTAAACTATTAACTGTCACTCTCCCCTACTACCCCTATTAAATATGAGTATATGTGGAATAAAATAATTAATGCACATTGAAAACCATGAAGTGACTTATAAAAGGGACCAAGAAAAATTGGTAGTAGGTGACTTATAATTAAAACTGGAGGGAGTATTAGTTAAAGGGAGAGGGAGTAATAGAGATAAGTAGAATGCGGCAATAAAAAAAAAAAATTAAGTTCATAGTTCATCGCATATGTTTTAGCCTTTTTATGCTGCTGAATAAGACAGAGAGAGATAGACTAAAGTGGAAGGCACCAAAAGATGACGGGGAAGAAGGACGATTTTGTTCCTTATTCCCCCCTCCCTCAAACCCTAACCCTAACCAAAACGTCGTCATAATCCTCCCCACCTATCACCGCCGCCACAACCGCCGCCTCCTCAACTTCTCCGGCCTCTTCTTCCTCCTCCTCCTCCTCGGCGCCGCCACCTTCCTTCTCTACCCCTCCGACCCCCAAATCCGCCTCGCCCGCCTCAACCTCAACCACATCGCCATCAAAAACTCCCCCAACATCGTCCTCGACGTCTCCTTCTCTCTCTCTGTCCACGTCATCAACAACAACTTCCTCTCCCTTAACTATGATTCCCTCGATGTTTCCGTTGGTTATCGAGGGAGAGAGCTTGGGAGTGTGGTGTCCAATGGTGGGAGGGTCAGAGCTCGAGGGTCTTCCTATGTGAATGCCACGCTTGAGCTTGATGGGTTTCAGGTTATTCATGATGTCTTTTATTTGCTTGAGGATTTGGCTAAAGGGGTTGTTCCCTTTGATGCTCAAACCAAAGTTGAAGGCAATCTGGGGTTGTTCTTTTTCAATGTTCCTTTGAAGGTACGTTGAGAACATAATCTGTTTTTTTTTTGTTAAGTTTTTTGGTCATTGTTTTACCTGATTTTGTTTGTGGGTTTGGTGTTGACTTTATTGGACATGACTTTTTCTTCTTTATGATGGGTTTAAGTGCAATTTTACCAATGAAGTATTTACATAGTTGCAGCTAGATAATTGATAATAAAAAGTGCAGAATTACCAACCAACTTTTTAAGACTTTTTAAGTACTCCTCCGTTCCTAAATATAAGATCACTTTAAGAGCTTGTTCCTAAATATAAGATCACTTTCTAATTTGACTCGAGTTTTCCCCAAATTACCCCATACTACCTTCAAGAAGGTGAGAGGATATTTTTAAAACTTAGGTGAGGGGTATTTTGGAAATTTCATGTAATCCTAACTCATTGGAATGTCTTCCTTAATCTCTCCAAATTTGCTTAAGTGGTCTTATATTTAGGAACGGAGGGAGTAGTGATTAATTGAAATACTCCCTCCATTCTTAAATATGACATCACTTTCTTAATTTGATTTGATTAAGGATGATAGTTTAGGTAGTTATTAGTGCATGATTTTACTAATCTACCCTAACTATATACCCTTTAGTCTCACTCTCCCCCTCTTGGTTGTTTATTATGGATAAACATTATTAGGCTGGAAAAAGTTAGAGAAAAATTAGATGGTTACTTATATTTAAGAGCAAATTGAAATTTGAAAGTGATCTTATATTTAGAAATGGAGTGAGTATTCAATTTTTCATTTGTTGGTCAATGATGACTTGTTCTTCACCTTCATGACTTTTTGTTCTTTATAATTGTATTAGAAATGGGGATTTTCTTGTTTGTAGGCAGATCAGTTTAGCTTTGGCTTGTTTCTTACTCTATTAAATTCATTGTGCTTGCTGCTTTCTTTAAGGAAAGGGTTAAGCTTTTGGTATCATAGGAACTACAAAGTTCAAAGTTGATTAGTTATGATGGGATATTTTGGTGGAAAAAATCTGTTTGAAAACAATAAGGTGCCTGATAAATTAGCAAGTGATGTGAATTATGTTGTCATTATAATCTACTTTCTTTAAATCCATCAAAATGTGTTGTATGCGAAGTGTTTCCTTAGTTAATTAATTCAGTATCCTCAGCTATCAATTTTAAGATAAAATATGGTGATTCCGGTTAGTAACCACAGCTTATATCTGATTGTTTTTATTTTCTGCAAATTACTTGAGACTAACTTGGCTTCATAAATTCAGCACATGCCTATGCTAAGTGGTGGTTTGGAGATGAGTTTTGTTGAATAAATTGCATACATATCTTTCTACGTCCCACATGTATGATAACAGTCTGCATAGTCATGGTGATGTGCTGCTGATCGATGTTTCTGAATTCCATCTTTTAGCACACTGCTTCTGGTCGTTTACATGCTTTTAATTGGACATGATTAATTACGGTATGCATGTTATTCTCTTATTTGATGCCATCTATCTAAAATTTTGCATGTTCAACTCAGGCTACAGTATCATGCCTAGTATACGTGAATATAAACGACCAGTCTGTCATGCAGCAAGACTGCTATCCTGAGGTTAGAGTTTTATTTATTCTCTTCTATTCTATTTACGTACTTTGCATCTTATATTTTTTTGAACAAGGAGCTTGGATACCTTTTATGTTTAAATATGATTAAATTTTTGTTTCTAATTGCTACTTCCAGTTGCCTTTTGTCTTTAAATATGATAAAATTTTTTGAATACTTTGCATTAGGATTTCATATCACATACCCTGTTTTACTCATGTAAATTTAAGAGCCTTACCAGATCTATGCAAGAGACCTTTTATTTGTTTTTAATTAGAAATCACAAGCTTCTTAGCTGCATTTAACTAAAGAGGGATTCTTACAATGTGGATGACCAATCGAATATTTTCAGTTCAGAGGATCCCTTGCCATAGTTAGCTTTGTGGGATAAATATCATGCAAACCTGTTGTTTGATACCCTTATAAAAAGTGCATCGGAAACCACTCATGTAATGACATAACTTGCATGCATTGTTGCTAAAGTTGGTTACCCATTGTGATCTTGTTTCATGCTTAAGTGAGAAACCCATGGAATCAATTTTTGACAGTGCTAGAACTAGAGAAGCATTCACTTTGTATTCTCTGCTTCATCTGCTATTAAGATCATGCTAATTCATTTGTTTTTCATCTGCTTCAGTCGTTGGGTGAAAGTTAAAGGATTCACAGGACAACCTGGTATTAGTACAGTGGAGCAGAGTCATTGGAGCTGGAGATATTTATTCAGTACCAAAGTTGTTTCATTCTTTGCTCAATGGTGTAAATTTACTGTATTACTTATTGTTTATTATGTAATATGAATCAAATCCTTGTAAATAAATGTTTGTGGATCCAATTTAGTTGACCAAGAATCTTCCGCTTCTCATGTTCATCGCTCAATGGGGGTAAATACTAAAATTTATGGAAGTGTGACCGTGACCCCAGTGGTCTATATGCTTTGTGGGTGATAGACAAAAATCAGTCTCCTGCATTGAATAGGGATGCTATAGTATTTGATCAAGTCAAATATAGGAGGTTATGGCAGTAATAGGTGGAGACGTGGAGTTACTAAGATTGATAGCATGAGGAAATGGTAGAAGTAGCCTCTGCAGGAAGAATTTAAATTAATTATGAAATTCCCCTGATTTTGGATTTATACCAGTCTTTAATCTATTTGGATGGAGAGAAAACGATGAGATGAAGTTTTTTTAGGGTGGTGATTTGTTTGGACGAGGGAAAAACAGTGGGAGAGAAAATGGGATGTGCGTTTAAATTTTCTTTTCACATATGGAGAGATTGGGGGTAGAAAATGTATGTTCTTTGTTTGTCCTAAAGCACCCTATATCCCTCTTCTCTGTTTCGTCCGACTATTTTCGATTACCCAGAATTACATCATGCGATGTTCAGGCTGTCACTTTGCATGCTAGTGAGTTGTGTGAATAGCTTGCTTTGTTTTTTTTTAATCCAAACCAACATATAGAGTTGTGTGAATAGATTGGTCATACGGTATGGTATGACGATCTAAAACAACACTATCAATAATCCAAACCAACACATGACTCATACCATAGTCGCACCAGATTGGTCTGACGATCTAAAACAACAGTATCAATAATCCACCATGACCAGAATATGTAGTTAAAGAGTGTCTTTTGTTGTAATATGGCTAGGGCCTACATACCGATTTTTTTTAGTTCTTAGTTCCATAAACTGAGGGTGGTTGAGGAAGAGATGGAAATGTGGAAAGCAATGCTCCAGCTTAAATAAACAAAGGGGTCAATAACCATTAAATATTTCTGATAAGATAGAATTATTATATATTTACCACAAAATGAGAGTGGACATAATTGTTTTTAAATTTTCATCATAAAAGCTGGCATTTTTATTAAACTTTTTTGCTTATAAAATATGTTAATAAGAATTGGGCTAAACTGCAAAAATGTTCATGTAGTTGTCACAAAGGTGCAAAAACACTCATGTAAATTTTTGGAGCAAAACTGTCTATTGAATTTCAAAACTGGGGCAAAAATGTTCATCACATTTAAATTTTCAACTTTTTCACTCATCATCTTCTGTCACATCATCACCTTACAAGGGCAAATAAATACATATGTCTATCACATGTTTTGGTGAGACATGAACCGACAGAAAATGATGCGTCAAAAAGTAAAAAATTAATTTTGATGGACATTTTTGCCCCAATTTTGAAATTCGTTGGCCAGTTTTGCTCCAAAAAAATCTTACATGGTTATTTTTGCACCTTCGTGACAATTACATGAGCATTTTTACACTTTAGCCCTTAAGAATTTGAGACCAGTGTAGGGGTACTTTTTTGGTGTTAAGGGTATGGTACTTTAGTGAGGTGGAGCAGGAATCTCTCATCCATGCAATTCATGATTGTTCTACTAGTGCGAAAATATGGAGAAAGATAATTCCTATAAGTTTATTATCTTCTTTCTTTAGTTTTTCTGAAGTTTATGAATGGATTGCATGGTATTTGGATAGAAAGGATATGATGCAAGGATTTGAATTGAAGTTTTGGTTTGCAGTTCTTTGTAGGATGATTTGGTTACGAAGAAATGAATTTGTATTTAATAGAAATGATTGGAGTGTGGATAGTATTATTCTAGCGTGTAGCCATGCATGCTTATGTTGGGCATTATTTCAGCTTTATAATGTGATTGGATCCAGCAAGATGACTCTTCAAATTTAAATGATCCTTTGAAGATTCCAAGTGGATCAATCACAAAAGCAAGATCCATGAGCATTAAGGAGGCATTGAATGGACTAGTACAAGAAGCATGGATAAAACAAATGACAATTGTTTCAACAATTGAGAATAAAGATGCTGAAATGTCACAAATGTTATTTGGGCTGAACATGGAGCTGTTTGAACATATTTTGGGCTCAAAGACATAAAATTAAAGGGCTTGAACCAAGAGTTACACATGGGAAGCTTCATTTGGGCTTAAATAATTTTGGGCTTTAAACACTTGTTAATTTTGGCCCATTGTTTATGTGCGAATTTAGGTTAAACTTTACTTGTTTTGTAACCTTTTAATACTTTATAAGCCTCTTTTGAAGGAAAACTTGAATTTGAGGATTTAGAAGTTGTTTTATGCACTTTGTTGAGAGGGTTTCTCTCTAGGATTGAACTAAAAGACTTATCAAGGCTTGATCAACCTTGTGACGTCTTCCAACATTTCCGGTCTTTGTTCTTTCGTGCTCAAGGGTTCAAGTGGATCGTTTTAACCTTTGTTTAGCTTTCTTGGGGTTGTGTACATCTTAGATTGTTGTGGGTCCGGGTTTATCTCTAGTGGGTTCACATCATAATGTTATTAGGATCCATTAGCATAGTCTATGGTGTCCACCTCCAACTGACATGATGAAATGTAATGCGTATGGATTGAGGAGTCTAAACTCATGTGTTTGTGCCTATGCACAGTTCTTAGAAATCACGTTGGGGTTTTTATCTATGCTTTCCATGTCCTTGTTGGGCAAGGGTCTATAATTACAACAGAAGAATGGGGAATTATGTGAGCTTTGAAGAAAGCTTGGGTGTTTGGCTTTAAGGAGTAATTGGTTGAAACTCATTGTAAGGAAGTTAATTTTTTCTGATATTCTAGAGAAGCACCATGATCTAAATTTGTTGAGAGAGATTTAAGCCTTTCTTCAGAGGTCGTGGAAGGTAGAGTTGATTTTATGCAACAGAGAAAGAAATTTTGTTGCTGATTTCAGGATTAAGGTGGAGCTTCGAGCGCTCATAATTTAGAGTTTGATTTCATGGGTCATAAAGAACCACCAGACTTCATTAAGAGCAGTTGAATATCAATAGTCCCTTTATTGATCATTTTGTAAACTCTATCCTTGAGTTAGAGTAGTTGTTTAGTTGGTGTTTGTTTGTAAAAAGGGGCATGGTAAAAGGGTACGTTTTCTGGCTAGAATCTGGAGAATTAAGTACGAAAATAAATGGAAAGCAAAGCAAAGAGAAGGTTGTCTTAGTATGCATCATTGTAGTTCAGACTATGAAGAATAACCGAAACAAAAATTGACAAAATTATGACAAGCGTTATGAATAATGATGAGAAGAGAAAATGAGAAAAACAAGAAGAGAGTGTAAAAATATGGGCGAATGTCCAAAAATGATACATAATTATTGGCCAAGGAACATAAATAGTACATAACTATTTTGAGGTACAAAAATGATACCCAACTTTTCCATGTGATCAAAAATGATATTTTCACTAATATGACAAAAATATTAGACATGAAATGTCCAAAATGCCCTTATAATTAAATAAACTTTTACCGGCCGGCGATTAATTTAGGGCGAAGGCCCAAAAATGATACATAACTATTTGCCAAGGAACAAAAATGATACATAACTATTGCAAGGTACACCAATGGTACCCAACTTTTAACATGAGATCAAAAATGATATTTTCACTAATATGACAATAAGATTACACATGAAAAGTCCAAAATGCGCTTATAAATTAAATAAATTTTCTTCATCACCCTCTCCTTCCTTAGCTTCTTTCTTCTACCAACACTTCCTTCAATAAATAACTCGTCCACCGGCGGCTTCAACTCTCAGCAACTCGTTAGGGCGATCAGGCTGTAAAAACATGAAAACGGAGAAGTGAAATGAGAGAAAAAGAGCGGTGCGGGTAGCAAAATGAAATGAAAAGATGTGCTTTAAGATGTGTAAGTGTGGGTGATTAACTTCTCTGTTTTCATGTTTTTGCAGCCTGATCGCCCTAACGAGTTGCTGAGAGTTGAAGTCGCCGGTGGACGAGTTATTTATTGAAGGAAGTGTTGGTAGAAGAAAGAAGCTAAGGAAGGAGAGGGTGAGGAAGAAAATTTATTTAATTTATAAGCGCATTTTGGACTTTTCATGTGTAATCTTATTGTCATATTAGTGAAAATATCATTTTTGATCTCATGTTAAAAGTTGGATATCATTGGTGTACCTTGCAATAGTTATGTATCATTTTTGTTCCTTGGCCAATAGTTATGTATCATTTTTGGGCCTTCGCCGTAAATTAATCATCGGCCGGTAAAAGTTTATTTAATTATAAGGGCATTTTGGACATTTCATGTCTAATATTATTGTCATATTTGTGAAAATATCATTTTTGATCACATGGAAAAGTTGGGTATCATTCTTGTACCTCGAAATAGTTATGTACTATTTCTGTTCCTTGGCCAATAGTTATGTATCATTTTTGGGCCTTCGCCCTAAAAATATATATTATTCAGAGGTGTGTCATAAAATATTGAACCCTTAATTTATAGAGGAGAATTAGAGTTACATAAAGCAACTAATGGAGACTAAATATTAGGAGAAATATAAGGAGGGGTTTGGACTTGTTAATAGGAAAGACTTGGTCATCCACATAGGATATTCATAACACTCCCCCTTAGATGGCCAAGACTAAACATATCCCTCATTAAAAAAAAACTCCAACAAAGTAAAACTCAATGGGGTAAAAATTTAATGGAAGAAAAAAGGAGTGCAATGCTTAGATACACTTCTTGGTGCTGCCTCATTAAAAACCTTGTTAGAAAAACCTAATGGGAAAAACCATAGGCAAGGGAAAAAGAGTACAGCTTGTATCATCTCCCCCCTTTAGACCACTTCATTTGATATCTCTAAGTCTTCCAAGTCCAATGCCATAAGTAAGTTTCTCAAATGTTGTAGCAGGAAGTGACTTGGTGAACATATATGCTAGATTTTCGCTGGGCCGGATTTGGTGGATATCAATTTCACCATCTTTCTGAAGATCTCAAGTGAAGAAGAACTTTGGTGAAATGTGCTTTGTTCTATCTCCTTTGATGTAGTCTTCTTTGAGTTGGGAGATACATGCAGTATTATCCTCGTATATGACTGTGGGGTTCCTCTTTTATAGCATAATAGCAAAATCCCTTGAGCTGATTATAAGTGGTTGGCTCTAGACTCAGAATACTATTCATGAGCTGTATTTCGTCTAATTCATGCTTAAATGGCTCCATGTCCACGTGGCACAAATAGAAAGAGGGCGGAATTAATGGCTTTGAAATTTGAATTTTGAAAATTACCTTTCAAAGTATTTAAAGTACTTTTCATATTGTCTTCAATCTCATTCTAAAGGCTTTCAGCTTCTTCTCCCAGCCTCCGTTTTCTTTTCGCAGATGAGATTTTAAGATGCTTATGCCTGTTTTTTAGAGGTACGTTGCTAATAGTGCTTTCAGTTTAACATCAACCTCTTTAACAACGCTGAACTATTATTGAAACAGGGGTAAATATTTGGAGGTTGACTTATACTCAAAAGCTTGAGAGTAGGGGTGGGCAAACGGTTATTTGGTTCAAAATCGAACCGAAAATAAAAATAACAGAAAACCGAAAGCTAAATAAAATGAAAACCGAAACCGAAAAAGTGAACAATTGAAACTGGAAAACCGAAACACTAAAATAAAAACCGAAACTAATTAGTTTTTTCACATTTTTTGTGATAGTACAAAAATTTTACAAAGGAAGGAAAAGTCAAAATCGAAAACCGATAAACCGAACCAATAATCTACCTAAAATGAAAATCGAAACCGAACCGAAAAACCGAAACTCATTTGGTTCGGTTCGGTTTTCGATTAAATTTGCCCTCCCCTAGTTGAGAGTAATGGAGATTGCTAATAGTGTCTGCTCCTTTACTCTATTTTTTATGTTTGCCTTCGTTCGGTTTTGCTTACACATGCTCTGTTCTCCTTCCTCTCTTTGCAAAATCACTTATCGCTTGATGAGTATGCGCAGAACATGTCAGCAATATGTAGAGATTGGAATCCATTACAGTATTTGAAGAAGGGTGTGACCACCATAGAAGCTTGGTGAGGGTTCTAAAATTGCTAATCCTAAAATGGATAACTTGATTGTACTCATTATTCTGAAAGTTGGTTCCCTACCATTGAATTAAAATAGAAATCATGTGGTTGCTCATTTTTTCTCAACAAGTAGCACTTTAAAACAAGAACTCATCGTTGAAGAAGAAAACTAGAGCAAGTTTCACAAAAGATGACCAACTTAGAGTTGCAAATTGTGTACCAACGGGTAATTAGTTGAGCTGGTAAATGGACTACAACCCCTGTAAGGATGAGAACTCGTGTTCGATTCCCGGGAAGCGCTCTCATTGGAAGAGGAGACAACCTTGTCTATGTGGGCAACACTCCTACCCCTCGAGTCCTGATTAAACCAGTAGGTGACTAACAAAAAGAGTTGCAAATCGTGTGATAGAGAGGGAGAGAGGAAGTGTTTGGTTTGAGAAACCTTAACCGAATGAAAAAAGGTGGAGATGAATGAAGGGTTTCACTTGAGTACATGCATGGACTGTAGACCTTTTCTTCCGGCGACTTGACTCAACAACACAAAGAGGTGTTTACAAATATGAGATGGGTCCGAAGTTTTGGCGAGTTTGGGTCTAACCGACCATAAATCATCTATCAGATCTGAGAGTGAAAAATCATAATATTGGGAGCTGAAGAGAAGGAAGAAGAGGATTGATACAATATAGAGAGTAGTGCCAGAAAAGAAAGAATGAAAAACGTTGTGGAGTGCCCGGATGAAGGTTCTTTCTTCATAAGGTCTTGCATTTAAGAAGCCAAACACAACAAGGGAAATTTGCACTGTAGTCCCTAGGAAGACAAATTACTACTAGGAGGTCCCAAAACATTCCAAAATTATCATCAAGTCCCAAGGGACATCCCTGCAAAACTTTTCATTTGTTCATTGACCATTTTGCCCCTTTCTTAAACCTTTACCACTCACCACTAACAGTCTCCATCTTCACCACACCACCAAAAATCTCCATCTTCTTCATTCATCGTCGCCTCTGTATTCACCATAATCGCTCTACATCATCTTCATTCACCAGCACCATCATCAAGTGCATTACCATGACTATTGTTCTTTCTTTCCTTTCTCTGGATTTCCCTTCCTTCCTCACTTCCAGAAGCTTTCTCACTTCCCTGAAGACGCCGATCCACAGTGGAGCAACGCTCTTACAGTGCACACAAAGCTCGATTCAAGGTCAGGTGACTTTCCTCTTATCGTTTTAACCTCAATTTTCCATGATTTGAGTTATTCTGAGTGGGGTCTGATTTGGGTGTGGAGGATTTAAATAGATTATAAGCTGGTTAACACAAGTTTGGACTTTGATTTATAGCTTTGAAGAGATTTTATGAGTGGAAATTCTATTGATTTGGTGGCTGACTACCTCTATATCTATGATACACTTTCTTTCTTTCTTAATTTTCTGTCTTTGGCTATCCTTTTGAACCCTCATTGTTGAATACAAAAGGAACATGTATTTTCTACACAGAAGTAATCAAGGAACTTTATTAACAAACTCATGTATCTGGAAATGAAAAGTATGTTCAGTGTGTTTGATTATTATCTTTAAACAAATGGAGTGCAAATATCAGCGCAAAGCAGTTTTCTTTTTGGCAATCCAGACTTTAAGCTTTTTTATAGGAGGCCTAAGCATCTCCCCGCTTTATGTATATCAAAGTATATTTTCTGGTACACTGCAACATATTCAAAATGAGGATGCTATATTTGGTGCATTCTCTCTTACTTTTTGGACTCTTTCTCTTTTGTCATTGTTCAAGTATACCATTGTGGTGCTGAATGCAGATGATAATGGAGAAGGTGTGTGCTGACTGTGATGATGATGATACCGTAGCTTAAGTTCCCTCTTTCTTTTCTCTCATGTTCATCATGATTTAGCATGTTACTAATGCGTTCAGCTCTTGTGCAGGGGGGATTATTGCTTTGTATTCACTTCTTTGCAGAAATGCAAAAAAAAATTGTCTTCTACCTAAACATTCTGATGGGGATGCTTTCTACATATCATAAACCTGGTTGCACAAATAGAAATATACCACCCTCACCTTTGAAAAGATTCATTGAGAGACATAAGAGTGCAAAACCTACTTTGCTTATTTTTGTCTCCTTGGTGCATGTATGGTTGTTTGTATTGGTGCTCTGACACTTGCCATTTCTGGTAAGGGAATATTCTTCACTTTATCTGGTATAATGTTTCTGGTTTATTTTCTTAGTGCATTTCTTTACCACTCATTTCTTACCTTATAATGGGAATCTAACTATTGCAGTTCTTGCATCTATCAAAGGGCTGGAAATCCAGGCAAAGTTTGTAAATAATAGTAAGTTAAAAAAACTTGAATTTCTCTTTAGCATTATAATAATCAAGGTTTAAATCATCTGATCAAAATAGTTTTAAAACTTCTTCATTAATATGGGTATACTTGTACTGTAAATTTATTTGTTAGTTGGAAAGTTTCTGCCCTATAAGAGTATGTAAATTTTGGATTTTTGATAAGTCAAATAACATGTCATCTTTTGTAATTTGACCACTTGAGCATTGTAGGTAGGTAGGATTTAACAATACATTACACTTGGTTGAATTTGAAAGTACAGTAACAGGGGAAAATTAAAAATCCCTCTTTTTCATTGAGAAGTAAATTAATCAGTTGATGAGGTTAGGTGTCAACAATATTATTGATTTCTTTTGATAGTTTAAGGATTAAGAAGTTTGCCTTTGGGGTTTACATTAAAACTCTAGGGAAATTTTCATTTTTCTTTGTTGGTTCCCCTTATTTTGATCAAAGCTTACGCTGATTGTCCAACAAAGTATGTCATGTCCTCTTTTTCTTTAGGAAGGATGCCACAAGAAGCACATCTAATAAGTATGAATTCAAGAAAGTAGGAAGAAAGTTGCCAAGAAGAAAATCAATTTCCATGTTTAAGAAACCAAATTTTTATTAGCTGCACCAATAATGGGATAGATTTATGATGTAGTGACATTAGAACATAATGAGAGAAGTTTCAGAATTGAGGGGAAAAGTGGTAAATGTCAATGCATTCCCCCATTCATTTAAAAAGTCTTCAGTAGCTTTTTTCTTTTACAGTTGACCTAAATTATGATTTTTTACGGTTTACCTAAATTATGATTAAGTGTTGATTAAATGCTTTTTTTGCAGATTTTGAAAACATTGAGTGCAAATGATCAATGTAAGTTCAACTTTGTTGGCAAGGACTCATGTGAAGTGTATATATTGTCTCGGTAATTAATGAAGCTTTTGTTGACATTACCAATTAGTTAATGAAATGATTATATATATGGTGTCTGCCATATGAATGTCACCAAGTGTTGACAAGTGCAATTGATTGTGTATGCAAGTTTGATGGTATTGATTGAGAATTGTGTGTAAAAATAGTTGTTAAGAACTCGATCACTTGTTAATATAAGCTTTGAAAGTTGTTATTACTAGTCTTCCCACTTGTCACTCACGTGAAACTTAGTTCAAATACAAGGTATACCCAATTGCTATTAGCAACTTAAAAACTTCTTAATGCTGGCTTTCAGAGTTATTATTGACTTTCCCACTTTTCAATAACAAAAAAACTCATTCCAGATGTGACACACCAAATTTTATTAACAACTTGGATAACTTGTTACTGCAGTCTTTGGGGGTTGTTATTACTGGTCTTCCCACTTGTCACTAAAAAAAACTCATTTCACATGTGAGGCATACCGAATTCTATTAACTTGACAACTTGTCGATGTAGACTTTAGGAGTTGTTATTACTGACCTTCCCACTTGTCATTATATATTCCTCACATAATTTTTCGCCAGTGACAAGTGGGCATGTAGGCAGTAACAAGTCATCAGATCTTCAGTAACAAGTGCTCCACTTGTTACTAAAAATTTCCCTTAACAAAAGATGGATTTGATTTTTGGGCAATAACAACTACAAAATAGATACATTAACAAGTGGGCATGCCTGCAATAACAAGTTATTAAACCTGCGGTAACAAGTTTCTCACTTGTTACTAGCAAGTGCAAATCACAAATGGTGGGATTCATTTCCAGGGAACAATAAGTGGTAATTGAGGAAATAAAAGGGCCCTCAGATTTTAATCTAAATGGGCATGATGTGTTGATCACTTATTTTCTACAGTAACAAGTGGTCATATCTGCAGTAACAAGTGCCTAAACCTGCAATAGCAAGTCTCATACTTGTTATTGGTAGGTGTCCATAAATGAAGCAATGCATATTACACCAACAACAAGTGAGCATGAAACTAATGACAACAAGTCCCCAATGGGTAATCCAAACTTGGCATGATAAACTCACCGCTTAATTTTTCTTCAGTGACAAGTGAGAATATCTGTAGTAACAACTCGGCATGCCTGCATTAACAAGCGTTTTACTTGTTACTGCCAATTACCCTTCACAAATGAAGCAATGCATGTTTGGCCAATGACAAGTGGGCATGAAACTAATTTAGATTAACCTTTAGGGGACCTTAGTTCTCATTAGTTTCATGCCCAATTGTCATTGCTCAAAGATGTATTGCATCATTTGTGAATAACAAGTGGGTAACTTGTTAATGCAGGAATGTTAACTTGTTAATGCATGCTTGGCTACTTGTTATTGTATTGCAGGAATGACAACTCTCAAATGTGACTTAGCTAGTTGCTATTACCAAATCGAGAACTTATTCATGTAGGATTTGATACTTGTCATTACTGTTATTCCCACTTGTTACTTGCACATGTACATAATTACCATGTAATGACCTTCTTGATATAAAAATAATTAAATTATGTCTAGCACATATACAAAATTTATTATGTGGATGCTTTTCAAGAAGTAATGTGCATATGATGAAATAGAAGAGATGTCAATGTACACAATATAAGGGGAAAATATCTCAATCAAAATTATTGTGTATACTACTACATCAAAATACCAAATATGTCACTTTCATATACATTCTAAATCATTGTGTAGAAATCATAGAGTATTACATTTCAAATTTTTTATGACCCTAAACTAATGTCCACAATGCTCTCTTCCTCTCTTTAGTTCTTAGTAGGTGAATGTTGATCTCCAAATGCTTCAATAATGCGCAATCTCTATGGTGGACATGGCAACCAATTTCTGCAACAAGAATCCAGCATAAATAGCAGCACGTACATAATCAGCAATTTAGCATATTAGATTTTGTCATATCAAATAGAAGCAATTTGAGCATAAACAAAATAGAAATTAAAGCAGAGTCAGATCAAGTTTCTGCATCAAAATGGACACCAAATTCAGCCTGAAATTAGCAGCGCATAATCAGCAATTTAGCATATTAGATTTTGTCATATTCAAAAAGAAGCAATTTGAGCATAAACAAAACAGAAATTGAACTAGAATCAAATCAACTTTCTGCAGTAAAATGGACACCAAATTGAGCATAAATCATCAGTGCATAATCAACAATTTAGCAAATTTGATTTTGTCATATCAAATAGAAGCAATTTAAACATAAACAAAATAGAAATTGAACTAGAGTCAGATCACGTTTCTGCTGATTCAACCTATGACATTCAACATAATAGCATTTGAATCAAATATAAGCAAAGTGAATTAGTCATATCAAAACACCAACAATAATTCCTCAATGCAACCACAACAAAAAGACTCCCAAATAGTATCAGAATCTCCAAAATTTATAAGAAAAGGTCACACCTTCATCGCTTGGAAGATGAGCAAACACCATGCCTACTTCTAACGAATCCCATTCAATATAATTATTAAAGAAAAACAAAGGCACCAAATTTTATATCAAACTAAGCAGAGCAGTTTAATGGTTTAGAAACTAAAGCTGACATTACCAAAAGAAACATACAAGATTTCAACAAGAAATTCAAGCTTCACGTCACATTCAGAAAATAAATTAACCATATAGTGACAAGAACATACTACTCAGACCTTGGACAAAATCTCAACCTCTCCCTATACCCAACTAACCGCCTAACTAATTTCTCTTCTTGTTACAACAACATATACATCATACAGTTCATTTTATGTGCACAATTTTGTATAGAATCCTAGAAAAATGGACAACAAAACCATTACAATTCGCTGCAACTTGAGCACCATAAAACAACATATACATCATACAGTTCAAATGGATTGTAACAAGGATAATACACTTACCATAAGTGTACTTGTGTGAAAAAATGCTCCTTTCGTGATTCAAGAGAATGAACAACACAATTACAGAAAATCAAAAGACAATCACATGAACAGTGACAATGAAGAAGAAAAACCCAATTTCTTCTCAAGCTACTAGCCCTTAATACAATCGAACCAGAGAGAAAGAGTCTTACTCAAAGAAGGAAGGTCTGACGCTGCACGGTGGCGACAAAAGGAAGGTGGAGCTAGGTTGGAAGAAGAGAAGATGATTCGATCTAGGTCTAGGGAGGAAAAGCCCGATGGTGGTGAAGGAGATTGATGATGTTGCTGCTGATGTTGATGCTGATGGTGGCAGTGAAGAAAGAAGAAAAATGACGCTGGGCTGATGAGTGAAGATGGAGAGTGATGTGGTGGCAGTGAAGAAGAGCAGGGAAGGGGCTGAATGATGGTGGTGGTGTGGAGCTTATTTTAGGGTAAGTAATGTTTCTAATGAGGGGCAAAATGGTCACTGAATATATGGAAACTCTTGCAACTAAGTCCCATGGGACTTTGTGATGATTTTGGAATGTGTTGGGACCTTTCAGTAGTAATTTGTCTTACCAGGGACTATAGTGCAAATTTCCCACACAACAATCTCCATTTTAGATTCTACAGAAGGAAGAAGAAGGAAGAAGATGAAAGATTAAAGTGGGACCAGGTTGATGTGATGGATGAAGAGAAAGGCTGTTGTAGAACTGTAGATGTGTTGGTGAATAGAGTATTGGGTTGAGTGTTGAGTGAAATGTGGAGAAGCAAGTGTGGTGTGAGAGAGGAGAGAATGATGGAAATAGAAAAAAGGGAAGAAATTTGGCCATCAAAATTAAAAAAATTATAAAGAAAAAAGGATCAAATAACATTAGATTTTATTTGATCAAATAGTTTTGTTAGTTTTGACTAATGTTTTTTTAAAAAAAATGAGAATAACAACACAAAAATACTGAACAATTACATACCTAAAAAGTAACGATTTTTTAGGAATAAATTTGTTTAACCTATACCTATTTAGGCTTCAATAACTTAATCTTCAATTTAATTTAAGTTATTTAAATCCAACACTTTTTTTATTTCAAAATCCAACACTCTTAAAAGTAATGACGTTTTCTAAATAAAATTCTTTTACTCAAATAAAAAACATAACTATCACTTATTATTGTGCTTAAGGAAAAAAATAACCAAAGAGTTTACTTTTTGAATGTTAATTAGTGTCTCAAAGATAAGTTGGAAAAATGTTTCTAAATCATTGTATTTTTCATTTATTTATGTAAATCATTATAGCAATATTTGAGATTCTAATCTCTTAATCACAATCTGATAAAATAAATATTTTAATAACTAAAATACCGTAAAATTATTATTATAAGAAAAATATTTTTAGATGAACTATCTCTCAGTAAGTACCTCATGCATAGGACTACTTCTAATTAGATAAAATGTAATGCTTTGAATCAAGCAAATAATAAATTACAATTAATTTTCAGAAGGGCTATCTCTCTGTGCAACGCACGGGAGACTCTGTCTCGTTTTACTAGAAGATAAACCACAATTAGTTCACACATGATGTATTAATGACCTCAACCATACACACTCTCAACTTGCTTCATGCATTGCAAGAATTTCTGCATGGTTAGATGATGTTGCTAATATGGTTTGTTTCATGGATCTCTATGAGATTAATGTACCACCACAAGTAAATAAATAACTTGTTTGTGATCTTCCAACATGTGGATCAGATCTAAATCCAGCATCTGGATAGCCAATAAAATCCTTCTTGTTTTCATTAGGGTAAAATAGTCCCATGTCTAAAGTACCCTTGAGGTAACGAAGAATATACTTAACACCATTCTAGTGTCTTCAAGTTGGTGAGGAACCATATCTTTCTAACAAGTTAACAACAAATGCTATATCTGGTCTTGTGTGATTAGCAAGATAGATCAATGCCCCAATTGGAATAAGATATGGTACTTCTAGACCAAGTATTTCTTCATTATCTTCTTCCTTCATTTCTCGAGGTCTAAAAAGGATCTTTGTCTTCCTCTAATGATCTTACAACCATTGGAGTACATAATGGATGTGATTTATCCATATAAAAACGTTTGAGGACTTTTCTAACATAGGTTTCTTGATAAATGAAAATTCCATTTTTCAAATACTTAATTTGTAACACAAAACAAAATTTTGTTCTTCCTAAGTCCTTCATTTCAAATTCTTTCTTCAGACAATTTATTGCCTTATCTAATTCTTCAGGAGTTCTAATGATATTTATATCATCAACATTTATGGAAATTATAGCAAACTCATTTCCACATCTTTTCATGAATATACACGGGCCCCATATTGGATCATTTTTATATTCTTCTTTCAGGAGATATTCAGTAAGCTGATCATACCACATACACCCTGATTGCTTTAATCCGTATAGGGACTTATTTAACCTTATCGAGTACTGTTCTTGTGAATTCAAAGTCTATGTTTTTGGCAGCTTGAATCCTTCAAGAGTTTCATATAAATTTCACTATCAAGTGAACCGTACAAATAGGCTGTGATAACATCCATTAGATGTATGTTAAGCCCTCCATGAACGACTAGGCTAATCAAGTATCGAAAAGTAGTTGCATCCACTACTTGTGAATACGTTTCTTCAAAATCAATGTCTGGTCTTTGTGTGAAACCTTGTGTGACAATTCATGATTTATATATGGTGATATCACCTTTTTCATTTCGTTTTCGCACAAAACCTCATTTGTATCCAATTGGTTTCACATCTCGAGGTGTAAGGACTACAGGTCCAAAAACTTTTTGACTTTCCAAGCATTTTAATTCTGCCTCGATTGCTTCTTTCCATTTTGGTCAATCATATCTTTGTTAACATTTTTTAATGGACTTTGGCTCATGATTCTCATTATCATTCATCACATCAATCGCTACATTGTAAGCGAAAACATCATCAATATTGACTTCATTTCGGTTTCATCGTATTCCATTCATGGTATAATTTATTTAGATCTCATGATTTTAACATATTTCAGTCGCTTGAGTCTCTTTTGGAATTATGACATTTTCATTATCCAATGACTTTTCTGGAGTCCATAAAATTTTGTTGGTTATCCTTGATTTGGCGTGTATTATTAGGTCTTTTTCTCTTTTGAGAATTTTTATCTCTAGAATTGATGGGTCTTTCACGTTTCAAACGTGCCTTAGATTCATTTGCAATAGATTGCCCTACAGGGACATCAATTTTTATAGGAGCATTGACAGCTGAAACATGTGACTTTGTCACTTTCTTTGCATCAGTAAATGCATTTAGCAATTGATTAGCCAAATTTTGCAAATGAATTAACTTTTGAACTTCAAGTTCACATTGTTTTGTACGAGGATCAAAATGAGAGAATGATAACTCATTCCAGTTGATTTCTTTTTCAGACGGCTTATTTTCTCCCCTAATGTTGGGAAAGATAATTCATCAAAATGACAATCGACAAATCGTGTCGTAAATAAATTTCCTTTGATGACTCAAGATATTTTATTATTGAAGGAGATTCATACCCAACATATATTCACATACTTCTTTGAGGACCATCTTAATACGTTGTGGTAGAGCAATTGGAGTATATACTGCACATCAAAAAGTCCTTATGTGGAAGATATTAGGTTCCTGACCAATAACCAATTTTAAAGGGGAGACCTCTAGATTACTTGTTGGTCTGAAGCGAAATAACATTGCAGCATGCAAAATTGCATGTCCCCAAGCCAAAATTGGGATATTCAATCTCATAAGTAGTAGCCTTGCAATTAATTGCAAATGCTTAATCAATGATTCAGCAAACCCATTTTGTGTATGAACATGAGTTACAAGTTGTTCAACATCAATTCCAAGGGACATACAATATTCATTAAAGACTTGTGAAGTAAATTCACAAACATGTGCTCTTAATCGTATAAATTGAGCAAGTAATCTCGCAAACGCCAGGTTGCGAGAAGAAAGTAAGAAAACATGTGACTATCTCCCTGTATTCGTTCTAAAAATTGTTTCGAGCTATTAGTTCTAAACATAAAATTGGCATATTTATGTGGTGTAACTTCAAGTTTCATCCATCAAGTATGATTTTAAGTCATTGGGTTATGGAACTTCATGATCTATCAAATAAGCTTTAGGCCGTTATGCGATGGAACTTCAGGTTCCATCAAATAGGCTTGAAGCCCTTTGGCGATGGAACTTCAATTTCCATCAAATATGACTTCGGGCCATAAAACGAAATTTTTAGTATATGGAACTTCAGGTTCCATCAAAATACGGCTTCATGCCATTAATACAAATTGGAATGAGGGGTTTTATTCACATATAGCTTCAGGCCAAATCTTTATTAAGTAGAGCTTCTGGTTTTATCCCAATTTTTTTTCAAATGAAACTTCAAGTTCCATTAAATATAGTTTCATGTCAAATCTTTATGAGATGAAACTTTAGGTTCCGTCAAAGATGGCTTTATGCCAAACCTTTTATCAGATGGAACTTCAGGACCATCAAATATGGTTTTAAACCAAATTTTTAAGAGATGGAACTTTAGGTTCCATCAAATATGACTTCAGGCCAATTTTTTACTAGATGGAACTTAATGTCCATCAAACATGGCTTCAAGCCATAAAAAATGAATTTTTTAGTGGATAGAACTTCATGTTCAATCAAAATCAAATACAACTTCAGGCCGTATAAAAATGAAATTTTTAGTAGATGGAACTTCAGGCTCCGTCAAAATCAAATACGGGTTCATGCCGTAATAAAGGAAATTTTTAGTAGATAAAACTTAGGTTCCATCAGAATCAAATACGGTTTTGGTTAGATTCTCTTGCTCGGTTAGAGCTTCGTGTTGATAACGTGTTATGAATAATGATGAGAAGAGAATATGAGAAAAACAAAAAGAGAGTAGAAGAATATAATATTCAGAGGTGTGTCATATACAATACTGAGTCTTCTATTTATAGAGGAAAATTAGAGTTACATCAAGTAACTAATGGAGACTAAATATTAGGAGAAATATAAGGCGGGAGTTGGACTTGTTAATAGGAAAGACTTGGTCATCCACATAGCATATTCATAACAACAAGCATTTTGATAGAAAATGATAAAAACAAGCATAATGCTATAATTGACAAAACTAAACAAGAAACATGTTATGCATATTAAGTATATGTATCAGCTAGATGTTATATCATAAGGAACGCCTTTATAATTGTACGATAGAATTTAAAAACATTGCTATAAGATTCTTGTTATTGGAAACCATCAAAACCTTTATTTATTTTTGTAATCAACTTATGGTGTTTCTGATGGTGTTCAACATTAAACTAAAAGTTGATAACTATTTAAATAGACAAGAAAATAATTAATATAACAACAACAAAACATCATACGACCCTAACAACAAGGAGATGAATAATATTCTAAAAACGAATTAAATCAATATTCTTCACTACGCTGCTACCTCTTGCGATTATTATAAGATTTAGAAGCTTTATACGGATCAATCAAGTTAGACACATTCCAATGATGAGATCCAGTAAGAAGACACTTCAACTTCAATTGATCCTTTGAAGATTCCAAGTGGACCAATCATAAGAGCAAGATCCAAAAGCATTAAGGAGGCACTGAATAGACTAGTACAAGAAGCAAGGACAAAGCAAATAGCAATTGGTTCAACAATTGAAAATAAAGATGCTGAAAACGTCACAAATATTATTTGGGCTGAACAAGGAGCTGTTTGAACATATTTTGAGCTCAAAGACATTAATTAAGGGGCTTGGACCAACAGTTACACATGGGAAGATTTATTTGGGCTTAAATAATGTAATTTTGGGCTTTAAACACTTGTTACTTTTGGCCCACTATTTTTATGCGAATTTTAGGTTAAACATTGCTTGTTTGTAACCTTTAAATACTTTGTAAGCCACTTTTAAAGGTAGACTTGAATTTGAGAATTTAGAAGTTGCTTGTGCACTTTATTGAGAGGGTTTCTCTCTAGGGTTCTTCATTGAACTAACAGACTTATCAAGGATTGATCAACCTTTTGGCGTCTTCCAACACTTTGGGTCCTTGTTCTTCCGTGCTCAAGGGTTCAAGTTGATCGTTCTAATCTTTGTTTAGCTTTCTTGGGGTTGTGTACATGTTAGATTGTTGTGGGTCCGGGTTTAACCCTGGTGGGTTCGCGTCATCTTGGCATTGTTTTTTGTGTTCTTGTTTGTTCATTGTTTTGTGTCTTTTCATTTTTTCTGAATCTGTTTTTTAGGTCGTAATTGTTTGTGTTTGTTCGTCGACTTATCCTTTGAGTTTCACGACGTGTAGTATGTCGTTTTGATGGTTCAGAATCTGATCTTTCATCTCTTTTTGGAATCGTCCCAATTCGAGTTTTCGTTCGCAAGTTATACCGTTTCGAATTCTGACGTGTTTCTGGAAATTTCTGGGTTCATTTGACTTGGAAATTCAATTTGTATTTTATTTGTTTTGATTCTCTGATATTTCAATTTTCCTTGTTCAAATTCTGTTTGGTTGCAAAAAAAAGAAGAAGAATAAAAGAGATGCAAAAAAAGGGGGAAAAAGAAAGAAAGAGTAGGAAAAAAGTGAAAGAAACGATTATTGCAATTGTTGTGATGAGATTGTTCTTAGCAAGTATTCATTTCATACCCAGAAATCAATTGTTGCAATTTGTGTCATTGTGCTATTGAAACTTTCCTTTGTTCTACATGTTACACTCTCTTTGATATCAAAAATTTCTAAGTGTTGTGCTGATTCCACAAGTTGTGAAAGATTTGATTAAATTGCTTAGTTCTTTAAGGAGCCTCAAGAGGGAACTAAGAGTAGAAAAAGGCAAGAGTGTTATACATCAAGTTAAAAGCCAAATAGAGTGAAATACGAGTGCAGAGTGACACTGTTGAGCGAAACACGTGAGAAATTTGTGAGATATTTCATTTCACTAACATCATCTTTTGAGTTATAAGGTATAGTGCAGGTGAAACATCCAATGGTGACAACAATTCAAAGAATGCAGAAATTAACATGAGGCAAATACAACAACATTTTGCACGATTGGAAGTGGTTTTTGGAGAAATAAGGGATAGGATGGATAAGCAAGATGAGACCATTGCAAATTTACAATGAGAGAGACCACCTAGAAAGCATGATAGGCGAAGAGAGGTTTTTATGGGTGAGTTGAATTCTGAAAATGATAGTGAGGTAGAATTTGAATTTGAATATGGTTATGGAGGGTCTAATAAGCATAGAGGAGATAGGCAAGGAAGGAGACATGAGAGAGATAGAAATAGGTTGGATGGAAACCTTGGGAACTTAAAAATGAAAATTCCAGCTTTCCAAGAAATGGGTGATCCTGAAGCATATTTAGAGTGGGAGAGAAAGATGGAGATGATTTTTTATTGCCATAATTATACCAAAGTAAAAAGGTGAAGTTGGCAGCAATAAAATTCACTGATTATGCTATGACTTGGTGGGATAAATTGGGTATTAATAGGAGAAATAATGGTGAGAGACCAGTGGTAACATGAAGAGAAATGATGACTCTTATGAAGAGGAAATTTATTCCCAACCATTACTATAGAGAGCTCTCAATGTCTGGCTCCAGATAGAAGATTGGGCTCCAGATTTATCTTCTAGAAATAGAGATATAAAATGTTTCAAGTGTTTGGGTGCAGGTCACATAGCTTCTCAATGTCCCAACAAGAGAGTCATGATAATGAAAAACAATGAAGTTGTGACTGAAAGTGAAAGTGAGAGTGATGATTCTTCCAATCAATCACTTGATGATGAAATTGTTGATGGAGTTGAGCATGCGGTAGAAGGGGAATGCATTGTCATTAGGAGAGCTTTGAATTGTCAGTGAAGAAAGATGAGAATAATGAGCAAAGGGAAAACATTTTCCATACTCGCTCCCTTATTCAAAACAAGGTTTGTAGTTTGATCATTGATGGTGGGAGTGTTACAAATGTTGCAAGCACTACTTTGGTTGAGAAACTGAATTTGCCAACCATCAAACACCCTAAACCGTACAAGTTACAATGGTTGAATGAGTGTGGGGAAATTAAAGTTGATAGACAAGTTCTGGTTGTTTTCTCAATTGGGAAATATTGTGATGAAATATTGTGTGATGTGGTACCTATGCATGCTGGACATCTTCTTTTGGGAAGACCATGAGAGTTTGATAGAAAAGTGAAGAAAAATGGGGTCACAAATAGATATTCTTTTGTGATGAACAATAAGCCCATTACACTTTTTCCTTTGACTCCAAAATAAGTTTATGAGGATTAGCTCAAAATGAAAAGAGATAGAGATAAGAAAATGAGTGATCAAAAAAATGAGAGAGAAGAGAGAGATACATCAAAAAGAAAAGTGAGTAAGAAAAATACAGAGTGTGAAAGTTCAAAAGAAAATCAAAAGAAAAATGAGATAAAAGAGGAAATGAAGAAAATGAGTTTTTATGCTAAAGAGAGTGAAGTGAGGAGTGTTTATCTTGGTGAAGCTCATTTGCTTCTCCTTATTTATAAGAAGTCCTTTTTGAACACTCATGACAATAACCTTTCAATTCCCATATAAGAAAATAATCATCCCAATGTAATACACTCATATACTTATTCTTATGTTTATGTTTATATTTATTTTTACGGAAATAACCACCTATCATAATAGATTATAGCATATCTTTTATACCATATAATTTCATTTCCCTCCATGGTATTTCGTTCAAAAAAATTTCCCTCCATGGTATCTATCTATTATATCTATAAAATCTCATATTTGACATTTTCATCTCTTCTCACATATCATTAAAAATTAATCTCTTCTCACGTCTCTCATTTTTTGTTCTTCTCTACCCTAACTAATCTAGAGGTACATATGATTTTCTCTCATCTCTTGTTCTTCTCAATAAAAAAAAGCTCATCGTACTTCATAACCATACATAAAAATCTCATCTTTTGAATTGCTTCCCCCGGTGTCTCACACCCTTAGGGTGCAGACTAATCCGGAGTCGCCAGCCGGAATTCCCGTAAACGGGGTGACTGACTTCCCGGGGATTCAAACTTGGCACCTTTGGGCTAAATGGCGGGATCCACACCTTGGGGATCCTCTTCAAACTATCAAGCTACGCCCCCCTCGCTAAAAATCTCATCTTTTATTCTTATAATTGCCTTTTTATTTGATTTTGAAACTTAATGGTTGCGAAATTAGGGTTTCATCCACAACTATAAACTAATATCTAACCGTTGTTTATATAGACGACAATTCTTCTCTTTCAGGTTTTAAGAAATTTGTTTTTATTAGTTATGTTAGGTTGGGTTTGTTATTTGTTATCATCATGTTTATCCAAATTGGGCATACTTTTAATTTTGTTAGATATGAGAATGAGTTTTTGATAAAAAAAAAGATATGAGAATCACTTATATATTATTATTATTACTTAAAATGATGATTTGTTGAGAAAAAAAGTAGAGGCTTATACAAGAATTATGGAATTGGCCAAAAATCTATGGAAATTACATTTTGCGCCCGTTAGTTATGCGAAAATTATGTTTATGACTGTGAAAATAGTGTGTTTGCCCGTTATTTTTTTTTATTTTTTATTTATCTATTTATTAATATTATTATTATTATTATTATTATTATTTGGCGGAAATTATGGCCTTAGTCCCAAAAATTATGCTTTTTCCGTTTTCAGTCCCCTTTTTTGCTTAGCGAAAATTACGGTTTCTTACCCAAAAAATCATGCTTTTCCATTTTCAGTCCCTTTTTTTCAGGATTATATATATATCATTTAAGTTTTGAGTTTACGGTTCTCTCTCTTTTATTCTTTTTTTCTTCTTTTATTTTTTTATAATTATTTTAACATTTAAAATTTCTTTTTTCCCTTACTACTCGGTTTTTAAAATTTATTTTAAACTGTTTACCTCTATATATGTTCCATCCTAATATGAATATTAACTGTTCCTCCCTCCCTCCCTCATATATATATATATATATATATATATATATATATATATATATATATATATTGTTTTATTTCTATTATTTTATTTTATTATTTATTTATTTATTTATTTGCTCACTTCCCCATATATTTGCCTTTTTTTAGGAACGATTACTTCTTTTTAGTTATTTATTTATTTATTTATTTTTACTATTTATTTATTTATTTATTATTATTATTATTATTTCCTTTCAACAGTTGTTTCTTATACAACGGTTTATTTTTTATATATATAACGGTTTATTAAATTCTTTCATTATTATATAACGCTTGTTTTTGTGACTTCGTGTCACGCTTGGTTATTTACCCTCACGTGACTGTGTGTCCACGCTTGTTTCATGACTTCGTTATTTACCCTCGTGTGACTGTGTGTCCACAGAATACTCCGCCTATATTTATAGACGGTCCCTAGTCTGGATAAAGGAGTAGGGTTGTGTTAAGCTTCGGCAGTCAACGTAAAAATATGTCGAATCTATTAAGCATGGACACACGCATTGTTCATAACAATAGGTCATTGCTTGGTACTTCACAAAGGCTATCACACTATTATGGGAGAAGACATATAAAGAAACAAAAGGTTCAAAGAAGAGAAATGATGGGCAGTAAGAATAATTGATCAAATGGTATGAAGCACCACAGAAGAAGGAGAGGAAGATCAAAGAGAACTCTTAACGAAGCATTCAACGAGATCTTTTGATGAAAGGTTTATCTCCAAACATTACTATTGATAGAGCACAATGACACCGTGTAATCCATGTAGCCGACCCCATTTAGTTGGGATAAGGTTTTGTTGTTGTTGTATATCTTTTATACCATTATATATACGCACATTCTCAAAAAGAAAAGATTTAACACGATAATTTGAGACATCAAATACCTCATTAAAACTAAAAAAAAATTGAATTTTTTTCGGTGGATCATTGCAAACCGTGCAAAACTAACTCTCTTCCTCTTCTCTTCTGCTCTTCTCTCTAGCCACAACTCATTTCTCACTTCATCCTTCATATTAAATCAGGTATCTTCGTATTCTTCAATTTTTCTTCCTTGCTTCTATTCATGTGCGTGCTTCTTCCAAAAAAAAGAGTTCATTTGCTTCTTCCTCTTTTTTTCTCTTTCGCTAATATTTTGTTCTTTTTTTTTTTTGTTTTCCTCTTGCGCACTAATACAACTTCTTTGTAAAAATTAAGTCCAAGTCTCCATACATACTAGATGTAAAAATTAGTTTAGAAATATAAGTTTTGGGGGTCGGGTGCTCCCAAAAATTCTAACTCTCTCCATCTCTTCCACCATTCCTCTCCCATTTTCTCACATTTCTCTTTCACCTTCCACCTTTCTTCCTCCTTCCATGTCACAATAAATTCATCCCGGGATGACATAATTATATTATTATATTATTCGGTGTACAAAACAATTCAGAATTCCAACCAGAGTATTGAATAACAATCACATCAGCAGTAATAACGTGTTTATCGTCTATCATACATGCTCACTAACATACACATACACGCAAACAAGTAGAAGTAGTTACCTGCAGTACTTAGCACTTTGTTTCCTTTCTTTACTCTCACAAATTCCTCCAGGTATTTCCCTTACTAGATCCCCTAATATCGTACCATAGAATGAAAAATATGAACGACTATCCTTGTGTATAATAATTAACGTCGCTCTCGATCCTAGTAATACTACCCATCCCCTTTCATGATTACCTTCTATTTTAGTAGACAATCAGCCATTAACCAAATCAAAGTAACAATTATCACACCTTAATATATTCATTATCAAAACAAAATAAATTCAAGACACTACAAGCAACTACAAAGGATAACTTCAATAGGTTCTATATACGGATCATAAATCATTGCAGCAATCACTCTTGACACTACTCAACAATAGTTATTTGACTTACTACCATATTTTACACTTATTTAAATTATCTTGAGAATTCACTGATGTTATAAAATAGTTTTAGAAATCCCACTTTAAATTCATACGCCACACATCGCCATACCCCATTAAAACAAGAACAAGTATCCTTTCATATTTATTTCAATTATTGCAATAAAGATGTGATGAAGAAAATAATTTGAAAATGCTCATGAACAACACCATTTCAGGTACCATAAATTCATACAGATTCCATGATTACATTTTCTTCCATCCCTAGAACAGAAGCATATGCTCAATGAAAATAAGAAACTTGCAACTCTTCAAACTCATTTCATCACAAATTCCACATACGTTTCACATGTAGGAAGCGAACTTAACCATACATACCATCAAATATCAACTTCATAATTCATGCTATTCGCTAAAACAAATCAAAACCAAGTAATAATATGTGGAGATCAGTAAAACACAAAAACAGAAAACTCCTGAAACTATTAAAATAGAATATAGCCTAGCCAACTCGAAATTCCAATAACCTTCCATGAAACTTTGTCAGTGAGAATTCAAGTTAAAACTGCAAATAATTCCAATAACCTTCCATGAAACTTTGGAAGAGGATTTCCTGCCATAAGAAGCTACAATCGATGAACGACGATGACAGAAAGTCGTCTCTAAGGTGGAATGATTTAAATAATGATGGCATTGTGCTGTTGGCTCATTCTCCGATTCCATTTGATCGTAACTTTTTTGTTCCAATACGACCTCTTCTTCTTCGTTTTCTTCTTCTTCTGTTGAACCTCAACCTCTTTCTTTGCCTTCACCGAAAGACAAGCATGTTCCAAGCACCGCCGCCATTAGAAGCGAGGTTGAGTACAACCAAGATGAAAGTTCCATGGGCATTCCCGTAGTGCCTATTGCGGCGGTTGTTGTTATTGTTGTTAGCGTTTTCTGCTTCCTATGTTGCCCATTAAAACGAGAGGGGTACTATACTATTACTTGTGAGAGAGCTAAAATTAGGAAGTCCTAATTTATGCAATCAAATCGGGTGTGATTGATTCTGCAGTGGCATAAACACATAAAGTAAGTCGCTTTCTCTTGTTTTTGATTCGTGGGCAGTGGAGATTAAAGAGGGGAGCATCAAGAAGAAGAAAAGGGGAGTGTGTATGATGATATATATATGGCTGAAGAGAATTAAGATTGAGGGGTGGGATGGATGATGAACTCAAAGGAAAGAGTGTTGGGGAGGAAGTTCAACACATCGATGAAGGAGAGTTGATTTTTAATTGAAACTAGAAAAAGAGTACTTTCACTTTGTAAAATAATATAGTAAGGTTACACATAACTATAAATTAACACAGCACCGGTTTTATCATTTTTGCACCGGCTCAAAGAGTTTGATATTATTTTTTATCTACAAAATATTCATTTATTATTTATGACAAAAGTGAAACAGTTAATTATTAGATCAATGTTTTTGTCCATCTTAATATACTAACTTATTTTATCGAATTTGACATGTGTGTGTGACCATCATTTTTGGATCGGATTAATACTATTGACAAATGACAAAAGATCCAGAAAAAGGAAATAATTAAATAAGGTAAAAAAAAGAAAAAAAAAAAAAGGAAACGGTGATAAACTAATGGTGATGGGTGATTAATGTGACCCTCTCTCTCTCTCTCCCTGCTTTCATTGCTCCACCATCTCATTCAGGGAGACGATGATGGGTGAGGGATGGATTTTGGGTTCGGTGCATGAGGAAGAAAGAGGAGGAAGAAGGTAGGAGGGATTGATAATGGAAAGACGGAGAGGGTTTATGGTTGAGGAAACTGTGAGGGGAGCGGTTACGGAGGTTGAGAGGCGGCCATGGTGGAATGAGTGGTGGAGATTATGGGGTTTTAGTGAAGCTGAGATAGAAGAGAAGAAGAGGCCATATTTGGTTTTTGGAGAATGAAGAAGATGGGTGGGCTAGTGTGGATGAAGGGCCAATTCCGATTCTGAGAAGCCGATGTCGATTCCTATTCTGTTATTCTTGGCTGTGGAAAACGTAGGTTTCATAATTTTTTCTTTATTATTTGGTTTTTGGATTGAGTACTGTGAGACAACAAACACCTCCTTGTTGATGTGGAAAAACTGAACAAGTGGCAATATCTTATAGGTGAATTGGACAAACTTGATATAATGAACTTGATATAAGTTTTTTCCATCCTTATTTATAATTTTATCCAATTGATGTTTTGATCCATATTTAAAATATAGTTGATTTTGATCCATATAGGTCCAAAAGAAATTGAATTGGTCCAACTTTGATCATATTCCTTATTGTTTCAGTTCTTATACTCAAACTCACATCAGATTTTATAAAACTACAGGAACCAAACGACAACTATTTGAAACAATTATATATATATATATATATATATATATATATATATATATAAGTGTTACTCACTCCTAACCTAATTATAAGGTCATTTAATTATTTTTGGAAAAATTAAAGATGTAAAATACATTACTTTAAGTTATCTATAACTATCTTTTTCTAAAATATGATTTCATGTGATATATATGTTATGATTTTGTGGTTTACTTTGCTTTTTTAGCTTGAATTACACAAAAAAGTCAAAGTGATCTTATATTTATAATTAGAATCGGATGGAGCATATTAATTTCAATTTCATTTCTTAGGGGTGAAGCTCATTATAACATACACCACAGCAATTCACTACAAAGTTGGACAACTAAAAGCATAATTATAATAATCTAACCTTAAATCAAATTCTTCGAATAAAATTCTAGTAATTAAACCTCAAAAATTAAAAAGGCAGGTATTTAAACATCCTAGCAAATATAAAGTAATTATATTGACGTATACGAAGCTACTTACGTGTTCTTACATCAATGCATGCATCTTAATCATTAATGGACTCATCTATTACTACTTAACTGATCTGCCACGCCACACATAATTAGCATGATGTTGCCGGCACCGGAACGACCCAGGGTGGCCTGTTGGCGAGCACAAGCAGTACTTCTTGGCCGAACCAATACCATCGCCTGGAGCTGCCTCCCTAGCCACGACCGGTCGCCGAGTTGGTTGTGACACAACCCATCTTCCATGACCATTATTGCTTGCAATAAGAAGATACCCCGTTGGGTAACACATTCTTCTTTGTCTCCTTGTTGAATAATTGGGAATATATATATACCTATGGTGTGCTTTTTGCAAATTAAGTCTGAAAGGAAAAGAAAAGCATATGAGATTTGAGTAGTTACTTCTTGATAAAGAAATTAGAAAGAAGAAGATGATCAGAGTGAATGATGAAGAAAAGGTGTTGGGTAAGAAAAGAAAAGACTTTTGAATGAAAAGCCTTGCTTTCATAAAGATTCTCTCCGCCCTGTGCGTATGAGAAATTCTCTGTGATACAAAATCAAAATGTAGAACTCTGTTTTAAACTCTAAAGTTTAAACTCTGTTTGTCAATAAATAAAACTCTGTTTGAGATATATTTATAGGCAATGAAGAACTGTTGAAACCTAAATAAATGTAAAAATGGAAAGTTTTTCTTAGTTTAAAAAGCAAATTAAAAATTTTACTGGCTCGACAAAGTATGCATTTTATTGAGACTTTTAAATTTATTTTTTGGCTTTAAATTTTCCCATTCAAAGTCAAAATCATTGTCATTGGTTTCTTTTCCTTTTTAAAAGCCAACAACAGTAAAACAAAGTTATGAAAAAAAATGTAGAAAAATTAGCAAAATTTCTTTAAACTTTAAAAATCACTTTGATCGATACATATATACACGATTAGTAATGGTTAATTAGAACTGTCCTTAGTTTATATTTTAAACAAATAATTCTAATTGGATTACGATCATATTATTAGTTCCTATTATAAGAGTTTCCTATTTTTTATTACTTTTAATGCTTGCAACGAAAGTTAAGTTTAGATTGTGGAGATCTTCACCAAGAGAATTACGATTACTCACATTACAAGATTTTTCCTTTTTGGTTTTGCTGTGTATTAAATCTTATTGTATTATGAAAGAATTGAATAATATTGGACATTATGAAATTCTCTGCCCCTTGTTTCATCAACATATTTTTCATTTGGTGGTAACCATTAAATTGATTTATATTTGATAATTTATTACTTATTTATGTTTTGCAAGATATCTATGGTATCCATGTTGGTTTTGTTTTTAAGGGTATCTCCACTCGATTGTTGGGTAGGACTAATGGCTCATTCTAAAATCTCATATAAGAGAAGAATGTTGATCCATGAATTTACTCTATTCACAAGGGGTAGAAATTAAACCCCTTCTTACTTGTTTAAGGGTCAAGAATACATACTACTCACTAAAATCAATCTCTCATATTATGTGTATCTTTTAAAATCGATATTGTGTCCTTTGAATTCATGTTGTATATATATAGTAGTATATATATAAAATGTGAGTATAATCTTTCTAGTTGGACCAAATGTTGTTAGTTACATACATTGTAATTATTTTTATAAAATTAAACGAACATTTTAAACCACTTTTTTCCCCAACCACGTCGCAGCAGTTAAATTATATAGGGCACAGACATTGAGCAATCTTAGCCTATTTGGATCGTTTTTAAGTGGCTTCTTGGGCCATAGTGTGAGTAGGACAAATTCACACTTCTCTTCCACCCATTCTCTCTTTCATCCCATAATTCTTCGTTGGTTCTTCGCGAAACACGAGTTGTAGTTACTTTTGGGAGATTTTGTCTCATCTCTGATAATTTTTTTTTATATAAAGATAAAATAATATTAATTAGGAAAAAATATTATATAGTTCTAATAATGTCTTTAAAAGGAAAGTTAAAAACAGTACACAGATTAACAGGAAGTAAATGAATGGAAATATAAGAGAAAGGTTGAAGCAATAATGATGTATCAGTAGCGATTGCGTGCTTCACTGAGGGTGCCCATCTGAAGAAGTAAATTGTCTCATCTCTGATAAATTAAACTCACCTAGATTTGCTTTTGTACAGTGGGATGGGATGACATGACACAATCTATTTTTCCACTCTAGTAGAGTTTTTCTTAATTTCATTCATGTATCCATGAATTTCCAAATGTGTCTTTGAATATTTGTTCTTCTTAATATTTTAGATTTCACTAGTGTTTTTATACTATAACAACTATGTAATTGTTGAATCTCATCTCTGTAGTTATACTCGATCTTGTTTTGTTTCATCTATCTCGACATTATTATCTTTATGAATAGTTGGTGTACTGCCTATTATTGTGTGTCTTGATTTAGTTCATTTAATTGTCTTAATTATGAAAGGCCGACTTGCCTCAATGGTAAGCTCGCTTATCGTGGGGTTTTAGTTTGTTAGTTCGAATCAGTCTCTTTGTATAATGCATAAAACAGAGATAATGTTACTTAGCATATTCTCTTCCTGAGCAATTTCACCAAGTGAGGATTAGAATCGAGTTAACCCTTTTTATTTTCTCTTTATTATGTTATTTGGATGGATTATTTGGTTTAAGCATTGTGATGTTGAGTTTCTTCTTTAAATTGTTAAGTAATTCCAACATTTAATTTCACATAAAGAAGCTGTGTTATTGATTCCATAGAATCACATCAGTGTTGTTAAGAAAAGTTTTGCAAAGTACACTATAAGAAATTGTTTCCGTAGTCGCGCCTAATTATGTGAAAAATGTCGCAGTATTTAGTGTGATAAGAGGCATATATTGCGGTTTTCCGTTGTGTGATATGAATGTGTGAGACAAAGTAATATCTCACTGTTTTTAAAAAACCATGACAAATTGAATATAAACGGCAACATTTTGATGAAATAAAAAAAATAAAATTATATCGCACCACAGTGCGCGCGACATCTTTGAATTTTTCTTAAAAATATTTTGTAGCTTATGCAATACCAGCTTTTGCAACATAAGATTTGAGATTTTTTGTCTAATTATTTTTTTTCCAGACATAAATATTATCGGTTATAATGGAGAAAGTGTAAAGGGTTATTGAATGAGAAAGAGTAGAGAGATGAAATAATGAAGAAACAAATATTATATGATGAAATTATAATTTTTTAAAAAATAACCTGCAAAAAAGAAACGACAATTAGTTATATGGTAAGGAGGAAGAATGAAAGTGAAGAAGTAAGAAAAAAGAAAGTGGAGTAAGATGAAAAAAATAAGTAGAGAAGAGGGAAAATTTATGGAAAGAAGTGTGGAGTTTATATAGATAATTTTTATGTCGTGCATTAGTGGTCATATGTCATGCCACTAAGCGTGACACCGTTTTAATAAACAAAACAAAATGCATCATGTCATGCCTGGTGGTGTGACATGCATATTTTTTAATTTAAAAGCACCACTAGGCACAACATGTTGACGAAATAAAGAAAAATCCATTATGTTGCACTACTAAGACATGACATTTGTTTTTTTTATAAAAAATGTATTATGTTGCGCGATATGTTACGATTGGAAGAAAAAAACGTCATTATTCTTCTCTTTGTCGCAGATCCTTATTGTGAGGACATCTAGTGTGATTGCAGATATATTTTCTTGTAGTTGTATGCGGATATTATTATTTGAATAATTTGATCAGAAGGATATTGAATAATTTGGACACAACCAAGTTATTCTATCTATTAGAATCTTTTCTACTAGTTTATATGATTTCATAATTGACCTAGTTGGTATATTGAGGTTGAGTTGTTACCTACATATTCCTTCAATTAAACTAATTGTGTTTACTTGCATAAACTTGACCCCATTAACCTCTTAATTCCCCAAGAATGTGAAAATATATGTTTGCCACATGTCAAGTCTGACCTAGACATCATAAAATCATTTGCATTAATCAATTATCCCAAAATACCCAAAAAAAAACAAGTCTTTATATTTGTTTAATTGTAAATACCCAAAAAAACTACTTTTAACCACACTTTTATAGCTTTTCATGCATTTAATTAGTATATGTATTTTGTTAATCCACTCCACATGCAACCATCCAAACAACGTTGATCAATGACTTCCTTAATTTTTAATTGATTTTACATTTGTACCATATGGTGTTAAAAAAATGTGACAAGTTAGGGACATATAATTTATTTTTCCTATATATTTAGCTTAAATATCTTTGAAAATCAAACAAAATACCCAAAACAAAAAAAGTAACCTAAATTTGAGTGCAATTGTAATTTTCAAAATTAAACACTAATATATAGATAGTCTTTTTTCGTTACAAATCCTAGTATCAATAGTCCATCTAAGATTCTGAACAAAATCAAGAGGCCCAAAATTACAATGATCTCAAACAATGCCGAACGATATTTTCTATACACAAAAGAATCAAACATGAAGCCTAAAAGCAGCTTCTTGAAATAAAACAAATAGGCCCAAACGTCAATAGTCTTAAACCTAAACCAAGCCTAAATCTGATTTCAAGAAATAAAACAAAGTAACTAAGCCCAAATAAAGGCCCGGCACATCTCTGTATCTTCAAAATAAATCAAATTAAAAAAGACGTTTTCCTCGATTTAGGGAGATTTAAGGAATAGTGTTGATGGTAATTGGCATATGATTTGGGAGGTTTCAATTTGGAAACTTTGTTCTATGGATAAATAGTTTTATCTTTGATGATAATTTTGTGAAGCATCCAGACCCATATCTATCATATTTAGCTAGATTTTTTTCCTGTGTGTCAAAACAAAGAAAAAGTAAATAAATTAAAGAATTTATCTTTTTTGAGTAACTATTATAGGATTAATGGGTGAGACATCCCAAATAAGTCAAATCACTATCTTTCTAATTCTTCATAGTATATTAGAGATCAAATATTTATGTTTGATTTTCTGATTAAAAACAATGACCTATTTGAACACAATAAAAGATTTATAAATTTTAAAGAGCCAATATTACAAATTAAAAAAATATATAGTTTTGGGTTTGAACACAATAAGTAATTCATAAAATTTCAAAACAAATCAACTAATTATGACCATAACTATTACTATTGTAATAAATATAAGATATATGTATGGTAACGTGGTTTAATTGATTATGTAGGCCAATTACAATCAATAAAAGCTTATATTATACTATCTTATCTCCGTTCCTAAATATAAGATTATTTCCCTAATTTGATTAGATTAAATATGTTAGTTAATTTAGTTATCAACAAATGATATTATTAATATACCCTTATTATATAATATTATTCTTCTCACTCTCACACTCTTGCTTGTTTGTTATAGATAAACATTATTAGTGTTTATTTGAAAAAAAGTTGAGAAAAATTAGAACGTTAGTTATATTTAGAAACAAATTGAAATTCTAAAATGATCTTATATTTAGGAAAGGATGGAGTGACACATATGGACTAATAAGACCATTGATAATAGATTTCAAGAAGTATATTCATAGATGTTCTTATAAACAATTAACTATAGTCTTAGATGTATAATATCTGACTATTCTCATTGTTTTCATAGATGATGCCTATTTGAATGGTGTATTAATTAGGGAAAATTAATTATAAGTCCCTTGTAAGGGACATAATATAGAAAAAGTCCCTCTAACTTGGAAAATTAAAGTAGAGTCCCAAGGGACTTAACTTTAATAAATTCTGATGATGTGGGACCCACAGAAAATAATAAAAATTTCTCAACTTTCCCATTTCTCTCTTCTCCCTCCTTCCTTCTTCCTTATCCCTCCTCCCCTCCATTCACCCGCCAGCCCATTCGCCGCTGCCGCCCGACCACTGCCTTCACCAGTCGCACCCCAAAGGACCCCTCTGAAGCTGCCCACCATCACCACCATTTCCTTCAACCATTTTCATGTGACTAGGGGTGGAAGTAGCCCAGGCCGGCCTATTAAGGCCTATGGCCTAGCCTACTAAAAGCCTAGGCTATTTGGTATTCTAATAGGCCAGGCTTAGTCATAGGCTTTTTCCTTGGCCTATTTTGTTTAATAGGCCAGACCTAAGTTTAAAAATAAAGCCTATAAAGCCTAGCAGGCCGGCCTATTAAATATAAATATAGGACTAATATTCATTGGGCTATTGTCATTGAGCTGGATTCTCCCCCCATTTGTTTCAAACCTAATGCAATGCCTCAATAGTAGTTGTTAGACTCTTTTTTCTTTATTCTTAATGACTTGAAGGTTGTAGTTGTCTCAATATTTCCAAAAAACATATGTAATTTAGACGAGTTTAAGTTTTTAATTAATTTGACCTTATTATTATATGGTTGATCAATGTCATATGCCTCTGTTTGATTGTGGCTAATTTAGAGCTTATAATAATTTGTGACCTATTAGGTCTATTAGCCTATGACCTATTAGCTTGAATATATTATCAGACCTCTTAATAGACTTATAGACAGGCCAGACTTTTTAATAGGCCAGGCTCAGGCCTGAAAAAGTGGCCTATGATAGGCCATAGGCCAGGCTCAGGCCTGTTTTCTGCATTACAGGTCTGGCCTATTAAGGTGGTGGCCTAGGCTGGCCTAGGCTATTTCCACCCCTACATGTGACCAACCTTGGTTGGGTAGGAGGAAAATCAGAGGCTGGAGGATGATGGCGTTGGGTCCATCAGATAGCACGTGGCGGCGAGAGAGAGGCGGCGAGAGAGTGATGTATGTGAAGGTGGTGAATGGAGAAGGGAAATGGAATAAGAAGGGAGGAGAGTAAGGAGAAGAAAAAGAAATTGTTGTACACATGAAAATGGAAAAGAGAGTGGTGGTGGTGGTGGGCAGCTTCAGAGCGGTCTTTGGGATGCGGCCGGTGAAGGCAGTGGTCGGGCGGTGGCGGGAGATGGGTTGGCGGGTGAATGGAGGGGAGGAGGGATGGGAAGAAGGAAGAAGGACGGAGAAGAGAGAGAAGGGAAAGTTGAGATTTTTTAGGGAAAATTAAATACAAGTCCCTGGTAAGGGACATAATACTGGAAAAGTCCCAAAAACTTGAAAAATTAAAGTAGAGTCCCTTGGGACCTCACTTTAATTATTTCTGAAAGTGCGGGCCCCACATTTAATATTAAAAAATTCCCCACACCCACCTCTCTCTCCTCTCTCCTATCCCCACCTCATTTTTAATATTAAATATGGGGCCCACACTTTTAGAAATAATTAAAGTGAGGTCCCAAGGGACTCTACTTTAATTTTTCAAGTTTTTGGGACTTTTCCAGTATTATGTCCCTTAACAGGGACTTATATTTAATTTTCCCAATTTTTTATTATTTTCTATGGGTCCCACGTCATCAGAATTTATTAAAGTTTAGTCCTTGGGACTCTACCTTAATTTCCCAAGTTAGGGGGACTTTTTCTATATTATGTCCCTTGCAAGGAACTTGTAATTAATTTCCCTATTAATTATTGGTTTTCGTATATTTTTAGTGGTATATATTTTTTACTTTTTAATATATATATATATATATATATATATATATATATATATATATATTATTTAAATTATTTATTAAAAATTGTAAAGTTTTTATGAAATTAAAGTTATTGTTAGATTTAGAAATTAACATTATCATTTCCGATTTTGTATTAGTAAAATCTTAGTCATAATTATTAATTATAGTATTAGGAAATTAAGTTATTAGGAAATCATATTAGGTAAAAAAGTTTGTTATCTTTTAGGAAACTTTTGCATTATATATGATATCATATCAATAAAATAATCGTCGAACTATTAAGTTATCTTTGTTCCCACAATTATAATTAAATAATTAATACATTTTTGGTATCTTCTTCTGTGGAATATACATATAACCTGGAAAATTAATTAAAATACAACTTTTTTAAAATAGTTTTGTGGATAACACTTGTCTAGTTTGCTCAACACTTTCAAATTCATGAAAATAAAGCAAAATAACAATGTTGTATAAAATTAGAAAATTATGAATTTTTTTCCGAATACCATGATAGAAAAGTTTAGATATTTTTGAGAAAAAAGTTCTCATATTCTAGAAAAGCTTGAAATGAACTTTCAATAAAAAGAAACAAATAAATTATAGAACAATATGTATGAGGATATCTTAACAAAATGAGTTATCTTCTCTCAAAGATATTCGTCAAGAGGATTATAAAAAATCATATTTTTGGGCTAATGATTTTGATTAAAAATTTAAAGTCATGAATGAATTGAAGTTGAAGTATTCTCTCCCCTCAACTTGTTATTAGTTTTTTGGGCTATATTATCATGTTACTATGTATCTCAATATATTCAGTAATTAGCAACTATGTGTCTTTCTCAATCAGATGCCAGATGTTGTCTATGCTGGAAAATTGAAATGTTCAAAGTGATTATATCAATGAGAGAATGATAAAATAATATGAAATGACGGTAATTGAATCCAGAACAATAATTAATAATTTCGGCTATTATTTTGAATTAATTTAGTCCTGTTAAGAAACCGAATATGGCAAATGTGATAACTCAAAATCAAGTATCATTTTGGCCCAAAAAATATCAAGTATCAATTAATGATAAAAAATTATATTTTCTAATATTGACAAATTATAGATAATACATATTTGCATTACTATTGTTGTTTAGATAACTACATTAGAAAACATATAGTGTGTATATGATTGATCGGTTTGGGATATATTAGAGACAACTAGTAATTTAGTATTCAATTGGTAGAGATAAGGTGGATCATCGTATAGTTCATTTGATTGCAAGAAATATATATTAAATATGAAATGATGGTGATCACCATGTTCTATATCTTTTCAATGGGGCAGGTGGGATACATGATGCATCCATGATCATCTCTTTGAACATTAACTTGATTCTTTACGATTTTAAAAAAGAACATCATAATTGAAACAGGAAGAACAAGACAGTGACAGACAACTTAAAAACCATTCTTTAAAAAAATAAAAAGATAAGGATATATTTTAGTATTGCAATGTCATTGTCAAGGTCGGCCACGATATTGTCATTTTCTTGCATTGTGGATGAGGTTTGGGCCAAAGTTTTACTATACCAACATATCACTATTTCTATATCCAACATATCACTATTTCTATATTATCTTCCAATAAATATATAAAATCCATTATATTTGAGTAGGAATCCCAATCACAATTATGTGTCCAGATTTAGAGTCCACAAGTGTCTCCAATAAGAGAATTCCACCACCCTTAACAAAAATAAATAAAATAAAATAATTTTCATTATTCTATACAATCTCACTAGTTAAACTGTAAGATTTCAATCAAGACTCAACAATTAAATTAAAATCATGTGGAGGCATGAGCAAGATATCTATCAGCATGACATAATGTTAACAAAAAAAGGTAGGCACGTAGATCATTCATGAGATAACCCAATCAAAATACAGAACATACATAGATTTACATAAAAGAGATAGATACAAGTTCATATAAGAGTGAAGATGACAACAAAGTCAAGATCTCCATAAGCTTTCTAGATAATAACAATACCATGAAGAAGAGGAAGAGGAAGAGGAAGATTAAGTAGCAGAAGAGGGAGGAGAAACAGGAAGGGCATGCTTGTTATGGCCAGGCATGGAATTGGATCGTTTGATCCAAGGGGTTGAAGATGAAGAGGAAGAAGAAGATCGATGAAAACGACATCGGAAGGAGCCTTCGTGGGTGGTCGGAGAACACAAGCAGTGGCCTTTTCCGGCGCCGGCATCACTCTTTGGGGAGATAGAAACCACCAGCTTGGTGGAATCTGCAGCCTGAGAGTGAGAAGCCATGATGGACAAATATGGAGGTATTAAGAAGTTGGAGTGTCACGAGGATAAGAAATTAGGAAATGAAACCTAATTTATATAGCAAAGGCATGTATATGGGTCCCTCCAATAAAAAATCAACAAGTTGGTGCACCTTCATTAATGATGTTTTGACATTCTTACCCTTTTCAGATATTTTTGTGTAAGATGCTTTCTGAAGTTAAGTTTATTTATATTCTTTACAAAGTTTTGAGGTGAAGTAAAACAATTATCACTCTTAAGTAAACAAAAGGTCATCGTTGTTACCCTTGCATCATTTAGGAGACAACTTCTTGAGGGTGAGAATTCAAGAGTAAGTGGAGAATTGCAATATTTTAAATATATTAGAGGTAACAATAACACTTATGTATTCCAAACTCCAAAGCACGCGAGTGAATTGAAAATACTTTTTTGTCCATCTCCTGTCACACAATCAACAATAACAATAAATTGATTGGAACAAACTCACGAGTCCAATAGTGTGTGTGGAGAAAGGTGGGACAAAAACAAGCTGAGCGAATAGAGAAATGAAAATACGCAAATCCTTCCTTAAAAATACTATTAGTTCACAGAATTGATAGATCCTTAAGTTTTTTTTTTTAATGTTATGTCGTTCACTCCCCCCAAATTTTAACGAAATCGCACCAAAAATTTTATCAAATGAAATTCAAAGAAAGAATTGTGCATATCATAATTTTCTGAAGGTGCCAAGATAATTTTTTAACAATACCAAGGAATCTAAAAGATGCATTGAACCTAATTAAACCATATAATGACAAAGCTAAATTACATTTATTTTTACAATTGAATCGTTTGTCCGAGCCTTACAAAAAAATGAAGGATGTATGATTTTTCAAATGTTGGATGGTAGTTGTTAAAAAAACATTATCCTCTAAATGTTGAGATTAAGGGGTTAAAAACTTTAGTTATGAGCTTGAAGATGATAATGGTTTAAGTAGAATCAAATCAAGAGAACATGATGCACATGAAGAGATGGATAGACACGTGGGAAGCATGTGACTTTCCATTTGGTGGATTGTCACTTGTTCAATAATTATTCCTATTCAAATTCAATTACCAAAGTGTTTTTTTTCATATTTAAATCAACCTATATTAGGTTCATTTGATACAACTGATCGATCTATAAGGTTATTTGGTTATTATTAAAAAAAAAATTTCTTCGTAATTACATCACGACTCCGCAGTTACATTTGTGGCCTTTGTAGACTTGTTAAGACGTGAAACTAATTGGAATTTTATTACTCACTCCGTTCCTAAATATAATATTACTTTCATATTTCAATTTGTTTCTAAATATAAATAATTTTCTAATTTTTCTCAATTTTATTCTAAATAAACCCTAATATTCCTTATCTATAATAAACACACAAGAGTAGGACAAAGAGAATAAAGGTATATGGTTAGGGCAGATTAGTAATATCACGTGTTAACAACTAACTTAATTAATATTTTTAATCTAATCAAATTAGGAAAAATGATCTTATATTTAGAAACAGAGGGAGTACTTTTTTTAGACAATTCTCTGTAATACTTTCATTGTTATTAATATCATTTTATCTTTTATAAAAAATAATAAAAAAGTGAATAAGGACAATTTCATTAAAAAAATAAATAACGTCATATTTAGTGAAGCGGCCTTATCATTTTTAAGTTGTATACTTTTCTAAAAGTAGGTCACTTCCTGTAAATCTCATTAATTTTCCATTAAAATCCAACAAATTTCCTATCCTACCTATATTTAATATTCACTATACCACATGAAAATAAAGTCAACATATAACAAATGAAGATTAAATAGGAATTTCCACTAAAAAATCTAACAAATTTCCTATGCCACCTATATTGTACAATCACATGAGATATGAGATATATAATGAGATGACTTTTTTTTAACTGAGATGACTTTTATAGATGGCAAAATAAAACCTTCTCTCCCTGTGCTATAAATAGGAGTGGAGGCGGATTATTTTTTTTTATACATATAGGAGACAAAACCTCTCAATAAAACTAACTACATGATTTGTATGCTAACAAATCCTGTCTCAAAACTCCCTCAAGCTCATCTGAAGGGTGTAGCATTGGTAAAAAACGGAAAATTCATAAGAGCAGCCTTAGTCATTAAATCAGCAGCCTTATTAGCACTACGAGATATATGAACAACTCTCACATCCCAGTCCCTTGCTAACATATTCTGGATCTCCATAATAACATCCTTATCATTATGCTCTTCAAAATTAGCAAGCTCAATCAACCTTGTAACCTCAGTAACGTCAATCTCTAACATCAAATGTGAAATATTGTCCTCCCATGCTAGCCTTAACCCAAGCATCACTCCCCATAACTCCGCTCTCAGACTTGTAGTAAACATTCCTTTAAACAAGAACTCTACTTTGAACACCCCATTAACATCACGTATCAGTCCTCCACTGGCCCCCACTCCATTATTAAATGATCCATCAATATTAACTTTCAACCACCCCTCTTCAGGAGGCTTCCAAACTTCATTACAATCCACTACTAGACTCCCATTAATGTTCACTCCTTTCAGATGTTTCCTTGCTTTATTCATGGATTCAATGATAGATCTTCCTCTCAAAATCAAACCAGAAATTGAGATCTCCTTTCCCTCAAAAATACGTGTGTTTCGACGTTGCCAAAGAAGCCAACATAGAGTTGCAAATAACTTCCCCCATCCTTCTTGTCTCCATGGACATTTATTCATCACATTTCTCCTTAGCCACTCTGCCAAATTCATATTAAAAAAATACGCATGGCATCTTGAATCAAGAAGTTAAGTCCATACCTCTTTTGCTCCCACACAATCACGAAGCACATGAATTAGGCTCTCAGAATCCATCCTGCATGCTGAACATAACGTGACATCACACATGTTCCTTTTCACCCTCTCCTCGTTCGTTAACAATTTCTCATGAACAGCTAACCACATAAAAGTTCTACACTTCTCCAACGTATTTAACTTCCATATACTCTGCCAAATTGGATCATCTTGGTGCTGATCTGCACATAAAAAATTATAAGCAGATTTTACCGAAAATCCACCTTTATCTTGCTTCCATTCAACCATATTACGTTGCTCATCAACTTTACTCCCTTCAGTAACATGCTTCCATGAGTTCCGGATTCCAATCCATGTATTCGATCCCGACCTTTTTTCATCAACTTTGGGCAAAAGGTCATCTCCACACTTATATTTGCTTCGAATCACCCTTACCCAAAGATCATCCTTACGATGCACTAAACCCCATCCTAACTTCATCATATATGCTTTATTCTGTTGCTTAAGATGTCTTAGGCCAAGACCCCCTTTACTCTTCTGTTTACAAACTGAATCCCAATCTACCAAATGAGTACGCCTAGCTTCCGGAACCGAACCCCACAAGAACTGTCTATTACTTTTTTCGATATCCAAACATGTAGCTATTGGAAGGGAGGATGTTTGCATGGAATAATTTGGGATCGCTGAAGTCACCGCAGCCACTAATGTTGTTCTGCCTGGTAATGAAAGAGACTGAACCTTCCATTTTGAAAGTCTCTGTTTCACTTTATCCACAACATGATGGAAACTTTCCGTAGTTACCTTACGATGATGAAGATGAACTCCCAAATACTTTCCCAAATCTGCTGCTACCTGGAATCCAAGACACTCACTTATTTCTCTTCTTCTATTATGATGAACATTGTTTGAAAAGAACACTCTAGTCTTCCTGTCATTAACTTTCAACCCCGAACTAGCACAAAATAGATCCAAATAACTCCTCAATTCATGCGTCTGCTCAAGAGATGCTTCAGAAAATAGAATAATATCATCAGCAAAAAATAGATGAGATAGTTCTGGACCATCCCTACATAACTTTATGGGTTGCCATCCCCTATTATTCACTCTCTCCTTAATCAAATGAGCTAGTTTTCCATGCAAATTACAAACAAATAAGGGGACAAAGGGTCACCTTGCCTAACCCCTCTTCCTGACTTGAATATCTCTGATAAATCTCCATTCCACAACAATTGCAAAGTAGGAGAAGACACACACTAGTATATAAGATTAACAAGATGATTTGATAAATTTAATTCAAACAGACATCTCTTAAGAAACTGCCAATTCAACCTATCATAAGCTTTTTCCAAATCAATCTTAATTGTCATAAATCCTTTCCTGTGTTTCATACTTCTCATTGAATGAATCACCTCTTGCGCCACAATTATATTATCAAAGCTATGTCTTCCTGGCACAAAAATACTCTGATTAGGAGATATAATTTTTGGCATTATCCATTTCAATCTATTTGCTATCACCTTAGTCAAAATCTTATAAATCACGTTGCACAAGCTAATAGGTCTCAAATCAGTTACCTCGTCTGGTTTGTCCTTCTTCGGAATAAGAACTAAGAGAGTATTATTAATATCTCTTACATTCTCAGGTTCCCGCCAAACTCTTTTAATGAATTCAAATACAAATGTGCCGACTCTATTCCACTAGCTTTGGTAAAAGAGAGCATTAAGACCATCAGGACCCGGAGCCTTTAATCCCCCCATCTGGAATAACGCTACCCGAATTTCTTCATCCCCTACTTGCTTACAAAGTCCCATTATTTCCTCCTCTTTAATTCTTGGATAAGAGTTAATACACCATAATGGTTCCCTTAAAGATATATCTTCAGAAAATAAATTTCTAAAGAAAGAAGTAGCCATACCTTTTAAGAGATCAACATCATAAATCCATTCTCCTTCATCGTTTTTAAGAGCTCCAATATAGTTTCTCTTTCTTCTCCCATTAGTGTTTGCATAGAAAAAATGAGTGTTAGGATCACCATTAATATACCAATCACTTCGAGATTTTTGAGCCCACAAAACATGATCTTGTAGCATAACTTCGTCAAGTTCTTTCCATAGCTCTCCTTGAAGTTTTTCAAGATTTGTTGAAAGCCCATACCTTGCCTCTGCACGTGAAATACTCATAATAATTCTTTTCCTCCTTGTAGTGTGCCCAAATTCCTCTCTGTTCCATTTCCCACAAGCATCAGCAAATTTTAAAACATTATCATTCCATTGCAAGGAAGAGTTCCAATTTTCTTGAACAAAGCTATCAAACTTATCATGTAGAACCCATGCAGCTATAAAACGGAAAGGTCTACGTCTTCCTTTTTCTTTCCCCAAGCCTTGCAGGTTCAAAAGAAGAGGTCTATGATCTGATTTGTACCATGGCAAATGAGTAACCATTGCATTCGGAAACCTCTCTAACCATCTTGTAGATGTCAATACCCGATCTATTCTGCTTTCAACATTAGTTCTTCTCCACGTATATTGAGGCCCCACAAATCCAATATCATTCATATCAAGATCATTCACTATTTGACAGAACTCATTATTCACTCCTACACTTTTTCCTTGGGATAATCTCTCCCCATGAAGCAAGGTAGCATTCATATCTCCACCAATACACCATGGACCATTAATTTGATAACTTATCCTCCGAAGATCCGGTTTACATTCCCTACTCATCCCACATTTTCTCATCCCTCACTCATCCTCAAATACACACAAATATGTGTGGCCCCCACATACTCTCTCCTCTCTTCTTCTTCTTCCCCACCTCACTTTTTTCTCTCTCTCCCCAACCTCCCATCCCCACCGCCTCCTCCTCCCACCTCAACCGCCGCTACAGATGTCTCCACCGCCCAACCTCCCCAACCGTCAGTCTCTCTCCTCTCCTCCGACCTCCACGTCATCAACCTCATGTCCGTCGACGTCTCCGCCTTTCCGACCACCTTCCTCACATCCACCGACATCTCCAACGTCCTCATGTCCCCCGGCGTCTCCTCCAACCAACCTCTCCAGCTCCTCTCTTCGACGCCTCCGCCGGCGTCGAAGAGAAGAGCTGGAGAGGTTGGTTGCAGGAGAGGTGCGATGAGTGGAGGAGGTGAAGGCGAGAGGCCGACGGTGGTGGCGGTTCTGGAGACGTCGATGGTGGTGGCGGTTGAGGTGGGAGGAGGAAACGGTGGCCGGTGGGGATGGGAGGTTGGAGAGAGAGAGAGAAAAAAGTGAGGTGGGGAAGAAGAAGAAGAAGAGAGGAGAGAGTATGTGGGGGCCACACATATTTGAGTGTGTATTTGAGGATGAGTGAGGGATGAGAAAATGTGGGATGAGTAGGGAATGTAAACTCCCGAAGATCACTCCATAATTCACGTCTTATTCCTGGGACTGGACTTGCATATACCACAGTGAGCCACCATAAACCTTTATCATAAGAATCAATACATAAGTGAATGCATTGAGAAGTTTTTTCAATCACCTCCACCTTTCTAAATTTATCATTCCAAAGGCACCATATACCTCCTTTATATCCTTGTGCATCAACAACAATTTTATTATTAAAACCCAATTTTTCAGAGACCAACTCGGCAGATTTCCCGCTACTACGGGTCTCCAACAAAGCTATAAAATCTAGCCCATAAAATGAAGTCAAATCCCTTATCAAAGAAGGAAATGAACGTGCTCCAGTTCCCCTTACATTCCAAATCAAGAAATTCATTATAAACCATGTTGATTTTTTGAGGACAAAGCCTCCTGGACACCATGCACTATATCTACAATATAATTTATATTCTAATAAAATCTAATAATATATCAATATAATTTATCATATTAAATATTTTCTTTTTTAAAACAAATTTTTTAAGGGTGGAATATTTTATTGAGGTCCAAAGCAAGAGAATTAATGTAAAAAAGTCTCAATAAGTTATCAATGATATTTTTTATTTTTTAACAGTAGTATGTTTACTACTTGTTTATGTTGCCAACGCACTAGACTTATTTGATATCATTTCCTTTTTGGGACCTCAATACAATTTTTCCTTTTTAATAATGTTCCTATTAATTTTCTTTAATAAAAATATTAAAATGAACAAAATTAAATTTTTAATTTAAACATGAAATGAATCGATTCAATGTCAATCTTGAAATTAAAGTAATATTAATGGAGCAATCAATCATGATGCCTCGTTAAGAACAAGGAAGTGATGAGGTGAATTAGGTAAATTGCCTACAACACTAATGCAACTAATTTTGTCGCGTTTTGAACAAATAGTCACTATGGATAAGATGCAGTTTGGAATTAAATTAATTAATACTGTAATAATTAATTATAAGTGAAGGGTAGACTTTAATAAGTAAATAAATCAATTTTAGTTCAAACAAAATGAGTAAATAAATTGATGGGTATTGCAATATTGGATCAACCATTGACAAACCATGCTTATTTAGTGATCTGGTCCAATGACAGTGTGGGCTATTGGGCCCATTACTCGACTTACCATTCTAACCTTTTGCATTTGGTTGTTAGCAATTTTTTCTAGGTTTTTTTCCTTGCCAAACAATTTTTTTCCTCTGTTAAGAAATAGAATAATTGTTATTTTTTATACTATTTTTCTATTATAAGTATTTTACTTCATTATAAACCATACACTTATTATATCCTTTATAAAAGATTCGCACTCATGAAATGGTAATGCAATATGTAGTAGTCTTGCACATATGCAACGGATTAATCCAAATGGTTCTATTTAACCCAAAAATAACCGCAAATGAGCATTGGGTATTCAAAATTAATATAAGGAGTATGCATATTTCCCCTAGAAGTGCCCAAATTTTAGTAAATTACCACTACTGTTTGTTAACTTTGACTGTTATTTTTTACCTAAAGGATGCTAACGTGGTTATGTCGCTATGTATTTATCATCAGTTAAAGGTCTATGTTTACCCTAAAAATAACCACATATATGATTTTTCCCAAAAGTAATTATCACTTTGAATAATGGTCCGGAAAAATTTTCCATGATTTGAATAATTTCAAGACCAAAACACTCCTTGGTAGTAAATTTGTTACCATCGGTGGGTTGTAAAGTAGGATTCAATGGTCAAAGTTAACATTATAAACTATGGTAGTAAATTTGCCACGATTATACACTTTTGAGGCAAATTATAATGACGTATACATAGTGACATAGTCATGTAGTAAAAATGGACCTTAATATAATGATGTTTACATAGTGACAGAGTCATACTAGCAAAAATTGGTAATAAAGTAGGATTCAATGATCAAAGTTAACATTATAAATTATGGTAGTAAATTTTCCACAATCTATACATTTTTGAGGAAATATGCCCCAAAAGTTACTTCTGGACTTTCAATTCTCTTTTGCAGTTAATTCTGGAGCAAAAATGAACTATATCGCTAATTCTAATAACATTATGTGCTTGGCAATGTGCAATGTTTTCCTAAGTATAAAACTTGAAAGTGTTAAATATGATATCTATTTGAATAATTTCTTTTTTTTCAATTTTTCCTTAAATTACTCCTAGAATTTCTTCCTAAGAATAATTAAGTAAAAGTAAAACATGAATGGAGACAATTGAGGAATATTATGAGGGTCTTTTAGAAAATGACATGTTTTCGTATTAATCAACTTAACTAACATAGTTAATCTAATTATGGTGTATCCAACATTCTCATAGTTTGGTTTAAGGTGTATCAAACATTATGAAGTATTTTTTGGGCTATAAAATTCCCATGTAATTCTGAAAATAGGTCAAAAGAGCCTATGTGGTCAATAAAAGACTAACTGTGTCAAGTTTTTAGATGTTCAAGAAAATAAAAGGTTCAAAAGTATCTATGAAGTTTGGTTCAAAGTGCATTTTTCAACATGAATATTTTCCCATTCCAGATCAAACTTCATAGATAGTTTTGCACCTTTTATTTTCTTTAACTTTAAAAAACTTCACACCGTTATGTTAATGAGATGATCATTTTTTTTGCCCATTTTGACAACATGGGCATTTTTAGGTAAAAAAACTTCAGGAGTTGGATGCACCTTAGACAAAACTACATGTACATTTTTTTGCACATTTACCCTTAATTTTTATCATAATTAACACACTCATTATATTTTATAGAGAACCCCCCAATCTAACTATAACTTGCCCTTTAGCCACTTCTTTGCTCAATTCAATAGGTGATTAGGTTTTCAAAACCTTAACCAAAAACTATTAATAGTAAATGAATTAGATCCATTTTTCTATTAAGTGATTTTGCAATTTAAAAAAATATTTTGTATTATAAAAAATATATTTTGTATGATCAATTTAAAAAATGTTTTGTACCTCACTACTTGTTACATTTATAATTCAAAGGCAACTTAAAATAATCCAATTTCAAACATTAGTAAATTTAATTTTGCTTATTCTCAACAGTAGAAATAGATCCATAGGCTAGGGAAAAAATCATGGGTCCATAGGGCTTAAATTTAAGATACACAAAAATTATTGGAAATATGAATAGATAATTTGATACCAATCGAAACATGCACAAAACAAATCCATATGTTAACATGATTGGAAGTTTTATGACAAAACATTTCTGATAAAACTTTATAATATAATAGTTTTTTTATTTTATAGAATCAATAAAAATACTAACAAAAGTTTCTCAATATATTTCAATAGTCACATATGATTCCAAATTTCCAATTATATATTGTGGTCAATAACACAAGGGTTAAATTTCATTTTCGTAAATTAAGTATTGGCTAAGGAGCATTAGGCACAAGTATATTTTAAAGAGTTCTTATATGACAATAAAGTTTTAAAATGAGGCATTTTGGTCAACGTTATTAAGAGGTACTTAACGACGTAACGTCATCCGTTTGTGTTGGCAAGATGTGGTATGTGTCTGCCAATGCGATGAGTTGGCGTTCTGACATGGCGCCTTGCCTTACCACATGTCACGCCTCGCCAACGCTAAGTACTTTATGATGGTGTTGGCTAATAATAAGCTTCATTATAATATTTTATTGGTATATAAGAACCCTTCAACATATAATTGTGTTATATGCTCCTCAGCCAATACTTGACTATCTAAAATGCATCTTAAATCACAAACAATTTGAATAGATTTTTCACAAAAAAAATTATAGGATTAAATACAATACATCCCACACTAAAAAATATTTCAACTAGTATTAGATCTTAAAATAATGCATTCAAAAAATATTTTGAAATAATCATTGGTCCAACATCCTAAATTAAGGTGATAGATGAAAAATATACTGTGGAGGGTGTTAGGAAAAATACTTCCATAGAATAGACTACAAATTTATTCAAGATATTGACTACTTATGTACGATATACTTATATCCATTCATAATATTAGATCTTTTTAACTAAATTACAGTTTCCTAAAAATAGTCAAAGTTGGTTAAAAAACAATAAATAAATAGGAAATATAATTATTTTTATTTTTTCAAAAAATGACTTTCTTTATTAAAAAATAACAAAGAGATGAATAATAAAAAGGAGAATGTACATGGATAAGTGATATGAGAGAAAAAATTGCTTTCTTGGAAACATGAAAGGGAATAAAAACACGGTTATTATAATTTTGAGGGCTAAAGTGTGAAAATGACCATGTAATTGTCAGAAAGTGCAAAAATGACTATGTAAAATTTTTTGGAGTAAAACTGTCCATCGAATACTGGGGCATATATGCCCAGCTTAGTTAATTTTTTTACTTGTTTGCGCATCATCTTCGATCGATTCATATTTCACTATGTGGCAGACTTATATATTTATTTTGGGACAATATACTATGAGAAAAAGGACTTTATATTTTGGGCAATGATGTTAAAAAATGATAGGGGCGGTGGGAGTATAACTTATCTCAAAACTAAACAACTCGTTAGGACAATCTAGACCATAAGTGAAGTTTCAAGTTGAAGGGGGTGTCCATATGTATATCGTTTTTATTAATTCTTGTGAACGTGGAGGAGGGACTAGAATAAGACGCAACACAAGAGTACAGCTAGAATGAGTTGAAAATAGCATACTTACCAGTCCAACTTCCAAAACTACCAGTCTTCGCTCCCTTTTTTAAAAATTATCATCTCTCTTACAATTTCAATCTTACAAACTTCTCAATCAAATCTTATTGTGTGGCTCCCTGGAAACAGTCCTGATCATTCTACTTCTTCTTCATCATCTTGATCTTCTCTCTCTTATATAAACAGAGCCTTAATTAATTCTCTGTTAGACTCTCTCATTATCAACACTTGTTTGTCATCAATCATCAATGGCTAGGAACAGAAGCAAAAGTTTACAAGCCAAACTGGTGGGTACGTCTTCCCTTTCTTCATTTCATAGCAAAAGGCTTAATTTACGTCAAATCATGCGTTGATAATCATGATTATACTATAGATGTATAGATACACAGTTTAATTGGGAGATATTAAAAGAGAGAATCAGATTTCTATAGTAGGATGATTCTGGAAATAGACAACTCCTGATCAAAGTTGATCTGATTTTCACTACCGAGGGAATCAATTTTCTGTGTGTCACAAATTTAATCATATTTACATGCACTATACTTTGGCTGCAGGTACTTCTTGGGCACATGGGAACAGGAAAGACAAGTTTGGTTCTGAGATTTGTGAAGGGGCAATTTTCTGAGTACCAGGTTAATTGATGTAACACACACACATACACACATTTATATGACTGGATTTGGCACATATATATGCATATATTTTGGCAGGATAAAAAGAATTGGTATATATTTAAGATTGATATGATAGTATGTGATGTGTGTGTGTGTGTGTGGACAGGAATCAACAATAGGAGCAGCATTCTTCACACAAGTATTGTCACTGAATGAGAGCACAGTGAAGTTTGATATATGGGACACCGCTGGCCAAGAACGATACCACAGTTTAGCACCTATGTATTATCGTGGAGCTGCGGCTGCTATTGTTGTGTATGACATCACCAGCATGGTATTTTATTTATTCTTCTTTTTAATACATTTAACTTGTATATCTTTTGGTCCAAATAAATATAAAAATTATTTATTGAATTAAGGGTTTTGACGAAGCTAGATAATATGAAAGTTTGTTTTCTAGGTCATCTTAATCATTTTTCCTAATCCCTTCCCTCCATTATATTCCTTATTTGATTATTGTTGAGGAAGTATCAGTAGAAGGTAATGTGGGGGAAATTGATAAAATACAAATAGGTAATATTAGATTTAGAACCAATAACGACTCCCTAAATAAGTCCTCTGTTAAAGACCCAATGGGGAACATATTATTCTCCATCATAGTATTATAACTTGGTAATATTTGAGTCACCACAAAGGCATAATGAATAATTACCGATGCAATTTAGTGATTGAATTTCATCTTTAAAATCAAAATTCAGTTGTTAAATTAGAAATTAGACGCTAACTACTACCTCCGTTCCTAAATATAAGACTGTTTTCCCTAATTTGATTAGATTAAAGATGATAGCTAAGTTAGTTATCAATATATGATATTACCAAGTTATCATAACTATATACTTTTATCCTCATGCTCTCTCTCTTACTTGTTATTATAGATAAACATTATTAGGGTTAATTTGGGAAAAATTAGAAAATGATTTTATATTTATGAATAAATTGAAATTCAAGAGTGATCTTATATTTAAGAACCGAGGGAGTATTTAGCAATGCCATATGTTTAGACGGATTCCATCTTTAATTCTGTTAATGTACTGTGTTTTTTACTGAGTATTCTTTGAACTAATCAATATAACTCACCCCATAATTCCATATGAATGTAATAGAGTACAATGATATTGTACAATTCATATAGCTAACGCCACATAATGAGCAAATTCTTTAAGTTTTTTTATATCATTATAAGTTTGAAATTTCAACTTTCACTTAGGAGTGCGGTGAACTTTTTCACTCAAAATTTTTAATTAGGTTGCTTTTTTGCCATATTTGGTTGCTTTTAACCGTAGAATTCATGAAATATATCATAGTGATAAAAACTTGGTTTTTATGTATAAAAATATAAACACTTGGTTTTTTAATTAAATGGAACCATCCATCACGTTTATGTACCTTCAATTTTGAAATTGCAGCTGTACAATTGAGTAAGATCTAGTTTTATTCATATCTATCTCTACATTTAATGGCGTTTCATAATCATCATTTTGGTTTTAAGCATTTAGGCCAGCCATTCAGTATTTAATGATTATTTCCTGATTATTTTGTATAGATTGTACTACATCATGTTGATAATTAAATGACAATTACTGTTTAAAACTTTTTATGGTAAATGGCGAAATCACTATATTTTGGAACTCTCAAGGTAAATCTGAACAAAAAAACTTTCAAAGGAAATAGTTCTTACGAGTGACAACTTTTCTGAGCAAATTTGCATATTAACCCTATGTATTGATAGAATTGTTAAGGCTATGCAATATTTCTTGGCTATTCTGTACAGATTATACATCAGAATTATTACTTTTTTCTTTTTTGGCCAACGAATGATTACTTTTTTTCATCTTTAATCTTTAGGGTGGAATGAGATATTATAATTTACAATCAACACAATTTGAGAAATTTTCAAATTTAAATGGTCCAAATTAATATAACAACATTTTTTTGCTGCTTTCTCTTTGATGTTCAGCAATTCTTTTGCCCCCTCATCCGTAATGGATTAGTCAATCAAAATGTCCAAATATAATACCATAATATTTTTACTTTTGAAGCTATTAGATATAAGACTTATTTAACTTATTTGATAATAAATGACAGAGAAAGTTTGATAATAGTAGGTTAGTATCTTAGTGAAAGAGTGAATACTTTAAAATTTGTTTAATTAGCAAATAAAATTAAAATGAAAAAAAACACTTGTACATTTTTTGGAAAAAACTAAAACTATATCTAATTAAAGATAGAAATATATAGAGAAATTGTCAAATAACAATAAAAACACCATACTCAAGGAAGATTATAAATATTAAGAGAATGATTATCTCTTTTCCTGTGCATGCGAAAAAAAGATTGAAACTAATAAGGACAAGTCATGTTTTTTTTACCTTTGAGGACAAGTCATGTTTTTTTTTACTAATAGGGTAATGACTCTATTTCGCCCTTCAAGTAACCACTTTGAACTATTGGACACCCTAAACTAACACCAGGTACAATTTTACCTTTGAAGTAACCAAAGTGGTGCAATTTTACCCTCTGACAAATGTAAAATTAACACGTGTCGTCCATGTGTCAACATTACATTCGCCAAATGGTAAAATTGGACCATTGGCGAATGTAAAATTGTACCCGATGTTAGTTTAGTCCAGAGTGATTACTTGAAGATCAAAATAGGGTCATTATCCTTACTAATAATAACCAAATATAACACTATAAGAAAAACATATAAATTTGAATTTCCTTTCGACCATAAAAATAAATTTGAATTGCCTTAATGAATATGTGGCTCCACCACTAATGATAGTCGCTATCTTGTTTAATACCTACTACTCTATCATGGTCATCGAACAAAGTATGAACCCACTTGAGTATCTTAGAATAGTTTGCTTTATTCATTTGGATATATATTTGTAGGACCATGTCAAAAGGGGGAAAAGGCATTTTGGGCCTCATCATGGAAGATACAATTAATTGCAAGGATTGAGATATTGATTTGATTGTGTAAAGGAATACCAAGAAAACTTTATTATATTGGTTATATTCATTTTTTATATTGCAAAATGTTAACAAAAGTTGGATATTTTGAATACAAATGGAGCTCTGATCTAGTTTAGTATTAGTTTTTATTAATAATCAACAACAATTTGAATGAGTTGGGTCTTGAATAATTGTCGTGACTATATAGGGAAGGTTTTATTAGCCATCAAGCAATGATCAAGATATTTATATACTACCTCCACTTCTATATACTCCCTCCGGTCCTAAATATAACACTTATTTATCTAATTTGATTAGATTAAGAATGTTAGTTAAGTTAGTTAAAATGACATGATATTACCAATATACCCTAACTATTCACCTTCACCTTCTCTCTGCTTGTCTATTATTGTCTATTATTAGGGAGCATTGACTTCACCCTCCATGTCTTCTTGTCTATCATTAGGGAGCATTCACTCCACCCTCCCTCTCTTCTTGTCTACCATTAGGGAGCATTGACTCCACCCTCCCTTTCTTCTTGTCTAAAGGGAGCATTGAGGGATATTTTGGGCAAAAATTGGTAAAAAATAGAAATAGGTCTTATATTTAGAACCGGAGGGAGTATAACAGTTAAGTAGTGAGTTTAACTTTTTGTCCTAATATAATATCTCAACTCAAATTGTCTCCTTAATTTATAATGATTCACTAAAATAATTGTATTGTTTTCATAATGAGGAGGTTTCTATCAAGAGATAGGTACAATATACATAATTAAAAATGGAATGGAAAGGGAACTAGCGCATGTTATAAAACTAATTTAACTAATTTTTTTTAGTATCCATATATACATTAGTTATTTGACAATGGAGGCAGTATCGCTCAATAGTTGGTTGTATGCTGGTGTTTTTGTCTGATCAACTTTGCTTGTATATGCTTGTGTTTTTTAAACATCTTTGTTATTGTTGGTTCCATCGAGGGAAAAAATTAAATGATTTTATGTGTCTCAGGATTCATTCATACGGGCCAAGAAGTGGGTTCAGGAAGTGCAAAGACAAGGTAACTTGGGTCTCACTCACTCACACACGCACACAAAGACACACGAGCATATGATATGTTAATGGAACAGTTTATTGAGCGTGGTAAATCGAAATTCAGGAAATCAAAGCATGATAATATTTCTGGTGGCTAACAAGGCTGATTTGGAAGACAAGAGAGAAGTGCTAAATGAGGTCTGCTACACACACACACACACACACACACACATTATATGATTTTGTTAAATATACCAAACTATATAATATTTTGGTGAAATATTGTTATTTTTAGTTCCGTTCAGATTGAATTCTGATAATGTAGTCGGATAAACATGATGTGGAAATGGTTCCAGGATGGTGAGCAATATGCCAAAGAAAACGGGATGACTTTCATGGAAACTTCAGCAAAAACTGCTCACAATGTCAACGAGCTGTTTTATGAAATAGGTAACTAACTCATTAATAAGTACTCACCCTTCTATCAGTCTATGTGGTTTTGGGTATATTTTGAAAATTTTTAAAGATTGGATGATTTTATTACCCTTCGAACTTCCAAATTTTCGATGAAACCAAAGAGGGAAAAAAATTGGGATAATCACAATGAGTTCTCTCATAAGACAATTAATCACATTCAAGTGCCAAAGAATAATCAAATTATATTGAAGTCACAAGAGACTTATGTGTGGTAATAAATGTCTTATCATTGAGTTGTCAATAGTAACTAATTTTTTCAAGAGCTACATTGACAACTCAACTATTTGGTATTAACAATTTAATGACATGACATTTAATATCACTTAAGTCTTTTAGGATTTCAATATAATTTAATGACTTTTTTTTAAAACTTTTCTTTATAAAGGATCTCATTGTGATTATCTCAAAAAATTTATCCCAAATTATGTCTTCGTCAACCCCTTTGAATAGAGTCTTATGTATTGTACATTGTTTATAATAAAATGAGATATAGTGTTACTGATTCAGAAATAGTAAGGACTTTCATTTCTAATAAAAAAAAGGACTTTCAAAAAAGGACTTTTGATACATGCAATGAAGTAGAATATATAAGAAAATTATAAATCTGAGAGATATTTAGAATTAAAGCTAGGACTTTTAACTAGCACTTACATTTAGACTTGCAAGGGAGTATTCCATTTGTTTGGATATTGATTTGTTTTTGGTCCAGCACTATATGAGATAAGTTGGAAAAACAGCACAAATCATATAAGTCGTGTGGCATTTTTGCAGCTAAGAGATTGGCAAAAGCTAACCCTTCCCGTCAAACTGGGATCAAGCTGCATAGCAGACCTCAACAAAATAGGAGACGATTCTTTTGTTGTGCTTGAGCATCACTTGTCTTGTTTTCTTTTCTGGTTCACTTGTTGTCTTGTTTTTTTTTCCTGGTTTTCTTACTTCTAAGTGTTGCTCGGTTATATCATAATAAAACCTCAAAATTTATGTCACTTCACTTGAGGATCACTAGGCACATCTCAAGGAGCAAAAGTACACATGGCCTTCTTCCTCAATTCAATCAAATACTATCAACATTGGTGTTTTTTTATTTATGTACAAAGATCATTGTGCAGGCTGAAATTTGTTTGTGGAGAGTATTTCTTCTCTTCTTTGGTAAAAAATAATTCCAATTTGTGTGGCTTTATCAGGGGTTTACTCACTTTATTGTGATTGTAAGATTTTAATTAAAAAAACATTGACATCATAATACATTCTCTGCTTTTCCATTTCTACTTTTCCATGTATGTTTCATGAAAATAGGATTCCCTGCCCATTGACAGAATAGGACAATGACTGTACATGACAGAATTAATGCGAGAAAATAATAAAGCTTCTTCTTGCCAAATAGAGTTGAAGCAGACAGCTGGAATCGTCCACATCGAAGAGCAGAATACACAGTTTTTGATCGTTTTTCTTTCTCTTTTCAATACAGTGACCATTGGAATTAGAAGTCGAGGTCCCTCAAAAACAGAGATCATTACTCATTTGTTAAAGAAACAAAAATATACAATATTTTCATCATTTTTCTTCTTGCCCAATCTTCCAAAGTTCACGTGCACTTCAAGTGGGAGAGTCAAAGTTTTTACCTTTCTCTCCATTCTTTTCTTTTCTGTCCCCAAAAGAAAAAGAATGGACAGCATGGTAAAATCTTGGGTAGATAAGCTAAAGCCATGCCTGCCAAAAGACAAAGCAATTGTCATCTTTCTTCACCGTCAACCTGCTCCACTGCCACTTTTGTTCTTCCCACATACTTTGAGTAATGTTGCCCCCACAAATGTTACCACATAGTAACATAGTGACTTCTTCTTCGTTTATCAACATAAAATCCAAAAAGAAAAAAGAAAGAAAAGAGTACTCAGCTGAATGTTTTGGAGGGAAAACAAAAGGTTACACAATATTGGCCTTGACAAAAATGTCCACATGACAAGGGAGAAAATCAGAAGAAAAGTGCTTTGATGGTCAGGCCTAGCTTCACCATTGGATTGGATCACCATGAAAGAGAAGTACAAGGGGTGGCAGATGAAGAAGATGAGAGACCATTGTTAGTGTGAGATTCACTAGCTGAATTACCCAATGAGGTTGCATCTTTGAGAGACACAGAGGAAGCCTCTGCAGGGAGCTTCTTCATGGGAGAAAGAGGAGGTGTATTACATAAAGGTGACGCTTGACCTTCCTCATCATCACCAGAAGAACCAATTGTTTCCAAGCGAGAAGGTGAAGTGTGTGGTGTTTGAAATGTAGTATCTGATCCACTACTACTTTCCTTACCTTCCTCATCATTCTCATAAATGGGATTAGAAATGTACACAAGGTGTTCACCACAAATAGTTCCCTTGCTAGTATCATCATCACCCTCTTGAACTGAACCATGCACTTCTTGAACTGGCTGTGATGGAGAGGAAGCAGAGACAAGTCCAAGGTGACGAGGGCTTGTTATGAAATCTCGGGTTTGGATTTGAATAGCCTGTTGATGAAGCTCAACAAGCTGTTTCTTTGCTTCAGTTAGCTCTTCTTTGGAAGAAACTAGAGGGAAAAGGAAGCTTCTTGGGGCTTGGATGACTCCTTGAGCATAAATGCTAGAGAAAAGAGGAGGATGATTTTGCTGGGGGTGTGAGGTGGGTGAAGAAGATGAAGCATTGGTTCTGATTGTGGTTGCCGCAGCAGCAGAGGCGGTGGCGGATGCTCGGAGATGGCGGCGACGGCGGAGCAGGAGAGAGCAGTAGAGCTCAGTTAGTAGAACAAGGATTAGGCCTAGAACAACCGCAAGGGTCACCACCATGATCAAAGTGGCACCCATTATCACTTTGGATGTGCCCTTCATCTTGGTTTCACTATGTCTTGTTCTACTTCAGCAAAGATAAGATAATTATGGCGGTAAAAAGTCTGAAGAAGGCTTAAGTAGGTAAACATAGGGGAGGATAAGATGCCCGTTTTGGCGGGAAAACAGCCATTTAGCTTCAGAGAGAGAGAGAGAGTTATGAATCTTGAAATGGGTAATATATGGTCCTACTGTCCTTGGGAATGCAAAGGCTTTTGTTATGATTACAGATATTAGCTAGATGGACACTGTGGAGTCTGGTCCTTCAAGCTCAGACCTGTGATCTCTATTAAAATTTATTAGCCTACAATAATCATCTTTATAAGCAAAAGACTCACCTTTAAGTATAATCCCCTCGCAAGGCTGTAACAGAATATTACTAAATTAAAGTAAACTGTAAAACTTCTCACCAAAAAAAAAAAAGTAAACTGTAAAACTAAATTTCAACTTAGCAACTAGCATGGTAGTAAGAACTAAGAACCAATGGCAGTAATTAATTCTTTACCATATTACACTCAGCCAACTTTTATCCTCAAGTTGTGGACAATGGACATGCCTGTTGTGGTTACAAACATAGTACAGCCATCAAATAAAAATGGGGGTAAAATCGAACTGAGATGGCGTATAATTTGTAGCTGCATTAAAACCGAGCAACTACATAGAGCTACGGCCTACAGAATAGAGAATAGTTTGCCATTGAAATGAAGAAACCCCATGACATGCAATCATTCTTTTAACATGGAATCGCCACACCAGAATGAGATAGAGGTTAAAAGGTCAAAACGCCTCCTTGTCTGTCTATATAGGCAAAGAAACATTTTGAACTACCCTATTTCTTCCCATTGTTCTTTCTTTCATCTTCCTCTCAAGGCTGCAAATCTAGCAGCCAAATCATCATAGTCAGGTAATTTGGGATGCACATGCCGAGCTGCATTTGGTCCATCTGGCTGAAATGAAGCAGCCCGAGTGAATTCTTTGTTTTGTTTAGCTGCATCTGTCTCCTTGCGGGGAAGAGAGACCGATCGCGGTGGAACAGCATTTGCCTCTAGTGAGTCATCATTCCTTGAAGATTCTTGTGCTGAGTTATCCATTTGGTGTGCATGACGACCTCTACTCTTTCTCCTCCATTTTTCAGGCAGGATGGATGGCTTTTTACTGTAATGGAGAAGTAATTTATCCATTATTCTTTCCTCTTCATGGCTTCGATAACGGTCATCATCAAACAAGAGTTGGAGGCCACGTCTTGGGTCATCTCGTCTCCTGCTCCTCAATTTTCTAGTCACAATTTTAGAATATTCTGCGCTGGCATCATACTGAGTAGAATCAGGCTCATTGTTACTAGAACGTGGCTTTGAGTGCTTACGCCTTGAAGATTTTGATTTAGACACGGGAACTTCAGTGGCCAATTCCTTTTCTTTATCTAACTGCCTCCTCTCTAAAGCAGTAGCCACATCAGGATTGCCATGTGGTGTAGGGTACACAGAGATATTACCTTGGTTTTCATTAGGCTCAACTTTGCCGTTCTTCTGTTTATATCTGGATTTCACGTAAGGAGGTGGCGTGTGACTATTGTTATAGGGGCTAAAACTTGGTGCTTCATCCCTATGAGGAGTTCTGCTACCCCATTTAGAATTATCTCCCAACTGTTCCATCCTTTTATCCTGGGATAAACCATCTTTTACAATTGCCTTTCGCATATTATCGTCATTCTGGCTTTGTCTGTCCCTCTTATCAGTAAGCTCCTGTTTTTCATGGTCATGGCCATCATGTTTGAGAATGTCTACATCACAACCATTTTGCTGCTTTAATCGATATTTAGGAGGCCTGGATCCAGATTGAAGATCATCATCTCTTTTTGAAACAAGAGCATTATTGCTAGGATAGTCCGGAGTTTGCTTCAAGAAAACATCATACTTCTCCTCTTTCAGGGCACTGACATTGCAATGTGATGATTTATTATTATGGGTCAAATTAATTTTATGAAGTTTATGGTCCTGCAAAAGTAGAAAATAAAAAGTAGCAACTGTTTAAGCTACATTTTCAAAAAGCAATGTGCACAATAAGGGGGAGAAAATTTAAGGTAGAAATCCTCAGATTATCACACCTGTGGGAATGCAGAGGGTTTAGACATCCTCTCCAAAAAAGCCTTCGAGTCCCACTGTATTGAAAACTCTGATGCAATCTCCTGCATCAAGCCAACCTTCTTCTCCAGTGTAGAAGACCTCGCATTCAAGTTTGCAGCAAACTAGGAATAAGCAATGATCAATCATCAGTCCAGGTCCACGAAGAAGTCAAATATGTGGAATTTGGGTGGAAAAGAAAACATGAATATTGACCTCTTGGTTGACATAGCAATCCAGGGAATTCCCATATCGCTCCTGAAATATCTGCCTGAGCTCACGTAGCTCTGGAAGATCAGAAAATCTTGCAGCAGCAAGCATTAGAGATGATACAGCCTCTCTGCATTCCTCAGGGCATCCACTGTAAAAGAAATAAAAGCAATTACAGGGTGTAAAATATTCAAGTGGCAGGTAAGACTATGAGTTTTAAATGGTTGACCACCCCAGCCAATTAAAATACCTATAACACCAATAATGCCCAATGAACCAACCTTTTAATTACACGGACATTTCCAAAGAAGAATAGCTACCTCCTCAACCCATAAACAGAATGAATAGAATAGGAAAATAGTACTACCTCCGGTCCTAAATATAGGACCTATTTAACTTTTTTTTGGAGAGATTAAGGTTGCGAAATAGGTTATTAAATGATGACATATTTGATATATTTTTAGATTATCCATTAGTTTATAGGTAAAATAAACTAGTTTAAGGGAAAAAATTAGCTAAATCAATTCATAATTAACTTATTTTTCTTTTTTAAGGATTTTCTAAAAAAGTCAATTAGGTCTTATATTTAGGACCGGAGGGAGTAGTATATAGTCTAACAAAAGGCAATTGGCGTACAATAATCATGAGAAACTAGATGTATGCCATGGCTTCAAAATTGAAAAATTAACCACATTTAACCACACCCTTCATAACGGATAAGTAGTCTTGATTGCTATACATTATATTCTATATTCCTGTTGATATGAATATTCTCTTTATTACAGTATCAGTGCATAGAAATCAATACTACCTAGGCCTCAATAGTGCTTCTTTATCATTTGAGTTTTCATTGGTCATGTTTTTACCTCTCCTATTCTCACATGGGCATCATCAAGCACTAATCTAGACATACTAGTTCGCAGTTGAATTAAGTAAGTTTGAGCGTGAGAGGTTCCCAGGCCTACTTACGACATCACAACTTCAACTAATGAGACATGAATCTGATCAGTGTTTCTGAACCAAAATTATTATAAAAATATCACACATTGCGTAATCGTTTTACCTAAAGAATATGAAGCTGCCTATCATAGAAAGACTACCACCCAACAGTAATGCTAAGCTAGAAACATGTAAAATCTGTCCATGCACTCATGTATTCATTAATGGTGCAGTACAGGAGACTATCAAAGTAGCTTAGTTCAACATGACAAAGGTTCATATGTTGTAGTCTTAAAAATTTGGTAAGAGGCACAATATAAGAGTAGAAGAGAACGGAAGCAGTGTAAACAATTAATAGCATTGACACTACTTGAAAGCTATCATTTTCAGAATATCACACCAAAAACAGATGGCTGAGCACGGTTAATGAATGCAACATAACATTATTCTGCCTGTAGCTAGGCAAATGTGGAGTTCAACTTTGCCCAATCTTTATTCTCGCAAATGATTTATAAAGATAACTTTCTGAACAGCTCATGTAATTACACTGCTGTATAAACAATAATGCCAGATACAAGAAGCCCAGCAGATGCACTTGAAAAGCCACAATTCAAATTAAAGGGGAAAAAACTAATTAGAGAAATAGTCATACCTTAATTTCTGCAACACTGGAAGGTGTTTCAGTACAAAGTCACAAGATTCCTCAATATAATCATAACAAGAGGAGAGCGTCCGCTCAACCACAAGTCCATCAGCCTGTTACAGAAGAAGGATAAATCTTAATTAGCAGTACAATAAAGAACCATTTAATAAAAAGAACAAATTGCATCAATTTTCCGTTTATTCAATCAGCTCATGGACATAAATCAAAACAGAAAAATTCAAACTCCCTCCATTCCTAAATATAAAAGCTAGTTGACTTTTTTTGGAGAATCCTAGGAAGCGAAACAAACCATTTAATCATAACATATTTTGTACTTACTCCAGTCCAGTCCTAAGTATAAGACCTATTGACTTTTTTTTGAAAATCCTATGAAAGCAAAAGAAGTCACTTGTAAATTGATTCACTTAATTTTTCCCTTAAACTAATTTATTTGACCTATAAATTAATAGATAATTTAAAAATTTTGAAAAATATCAATAGTGTCATATTTAACTCACATATTTTGCTTCTTTAATCTCTCCAAAAAAGTCAAATTGGTCTAATATTAGTCAAATAGGTCTCATATTTAAGACCGAAAGGAATATATTATTAGATCATACGTTTAGCTTATAAGTCAAAATAGGTCTTATATTAGTCAAACTAACTAGTTTAGAGAAAAAAATTTAGGAAAATTTACCTCATTTAGCTATACTCCAACAAAAAGTTAAGTTACTCTTATATTTAGGAATAGAGTGATAATAAAAATTGTGTTCACAAATAAACACGTGTAAGAAAAAAATAGAGAAAGTTATATTATATACCCTTCCATAGGCATTAATGTCGAGACGAGAGGCAAGCAGATCAGCTATGTCTTTCTTGAAAAACTTCTCAGTCGCCTTCCGCTTCCTCCGTATAACATCGATCCGACTTTTTATCAATTTCATCAACGATTTGCTGAAAACAAACAAAAATCCATATCATAACCACATTTTCAAATCAAATTCCTTCGCACCAACTTCATAAGCAACACAACTAAACAGTCAAAATAAATGAAGAAAAATAGATCGTAGAATCAACCATTTCGCGCCAAATCCTGCGCGTCCAAGTAATCCGTCCAGCATTCTCAAACTCTCACACGATTTACTCAGAAAGGTATGTATATAAATAGAGAGAGAGAGAGAGAGAGAGAGAGATTTGGCGAGTAGGAGAGCTAGAGAAAATGAGGTGTGTGCAAAAATGGTGGTAGAAGAAGAAGAAGAAGAAGAAGGAGAGAATGGGAATATTTGTTTTTTTTTATTATTATTTGTGTGATGAAAAAGTGTTTGGGAATTCCAAAAAGGTTCTTTGTGAAGGAGCGACCGAATATTGAATTTGACACTCTCGCGCAATCTCAGTGAGGACATAGTGCATTGGATGCTTTAAGGCAAAAGTGAGAGTTAAGGAATATATTTGGCGGGGGTAATATGGGGATATCAGAAAATGGTAATAATGATTTACTTATGTAAGAAAAATCAGTTTGTCTTAACTTATAGAAAAGTGACTTATTTTTAAGTTAAGTAGAAAATAAGTTTTAGGTTAGCTTATTTTTATGTTTGGATGAATTGTAAAAAGTGACTTATTTTCACATTTGACTTTTATAAACATGTTTGGATGACTTTTTGTTGAAAAGTGACTTATTTTTAAGTTGACTTATTTTTAAGTCAGCTAGAAAAATAAGCTGTTTTTTCTGGAATAAGCTACTCAAAGTAACTTATAAATAAGTTGACTTATTTAAAATAAGTTGGGTGAAAAATAAGTTCAGTCAAACATAGAAAAAAGTCATTCACCCAAAATATACGGGTTTATTCAAAATATGCTTATTTTATAAAGAAAAGTACAGCCAAACACAATTACAAATATCAAATTATGAAAAAATCCTTTCGAAATTTTTCAATGAGCAGTTTCACCTTTAATTTATTATTTGATGACTTAGTGTAGTGAATATTGAATATGGTTAAATTAGAAAATTATCAACTTCTATAGCATAATATATTAGATTTTGATTACAGCATAATATATTAGTTTGTTTAAGGTTTTGATATGTGTGAAATATATTGGAAGTAGCTTATAATGTTCAACAAATATCCTAACTTGTCCATGATATCTTATATCTATAACAATTTCGGGGACTTCATTGACATTATTGATATAAAGCGAGACCTTATTAATGTGATTTTCCCTTATAGAGTTGGAAAAGAAAGTAATGAAGATTGTGGATTAGGGACACATTATTTATAGTCTAAAGTCTAAACAATTACAAAAACACTTCTCCATAAACTCTATGATATAAGATCTATTGTTAATGACTTTGTCCCATAATAAAATGTTTTATTTAAATTTGTTTTAATAATAAATGAGTATTTTCCCCATTTCCATTAATTTCTTCCACACATTCTATTTCATTTTCTTTTCATTATCACCAACTCTTTTTCTTAAATAATGAGGGCATATTTAGAAACCATCATTTAGTTAAAAATAAGTCAACTTAAAATTAAAATAAGTCATTTTACTAAAAGTTCGGGATGTATTACACCTTTCCCTAAAATAGTTCCAACGGATATGCTTGGCATTGATCAAAATACAAGTGACTTGATACAATGAGTTCATGTAAGGATGTGAATGAAATGAGCTGGGAGGGGTCAAGTGGATTCAACGACTTTATGCTGATAACAGCAATCAAATGATGAGCTGTAGTAAAATTAGTGAAGGCGACAGAGACAAGGATTTCAACATAATGCGTAGGTTTTTGATTCCCTAGACTGACAATTGAGGCTTAGCCAACCCATTACCGTGTTAGGTATGATTGGCTACAGAAATTTTGATCAGCTTAGAAAAGATTTAAAAATTGGCTTTCTTTACTTAATAAATAATGAATGAATGGCAAAAGGCGCATATTTGATTCTGGTGCACCTATTACACAAAGAATTAATAAAATAAAATAATAAAATCGGAGAAAAAAAATCATAGGATTCTCAAGAATTATGCACAATTTAGGTTAAGAGAATGTAGAGAAGATTCACACAACAAATCATGAGTATACGGAGAAAGACTTTCCAAGTCATTATGATAGATTTTTTTTCATTTTCATATAAAGAAATAATTTTAGGGTCATACTTACATCTAGTGCAGTATAACCAGTACAACCAGTACACCACTTAAAATATGCCACGTGTCTTTTTGCACAAACTGGGAATTAACACCGTTAGCTAACATCCCTCATCTTTCTTCTCTCCTCCCCTCTCCTCCTCCCTCCCTCCACCCTTCCCTCTCTCTCATCCTGAATACATTACCCACTTTACTCCAAAAATCATCAACAGCCCAAGCAATACCATCACAGGAGTTTAACGGCAAAAAAATGAATCAAACCAAGAAACTCACATAATACATATGGTATTTTTCACAGCATAGAAAACCTTAATTCATTATCTTTATCCTTCACTCTCCCAAAAACAACATGATAACGGCCAACCAACAAAAAACTGTCATGCGCCACCGTCATGCACAACAAAACATCATGTTGCGCCGTCGTCGACACCTCATTCTCCAACGAATCTCTCCGGCCGCGCCGTCTCTCAAAAGCCTCGCCTCGTCCGTACATCTCCCTCCGTTAATAACGGAGACGTTATATTCAACAACTCCACCACCGATGATGTCATCCTTCGTCTCTTTGTTGGCAACGCCGCCGCCTCTCCTCCCTCCTCCTCTGACGATCCACGTGTCTCCACCTCCTTCCTCCATGTGTACCTCCACTCTCAAATCCTCCGTCACTCAAACTACTTCTCGGTTACTCTCTCAGATCGATGGAATAATAATCATAATAACAATAATCAGTCTCAATCTCGGTGTCTCACTAGATCTGAAAGAGGCGGTGATGAGAAAGAGGGAAGATAGGCCGATGGTGACTCGTGAGAGAGATGGTGAATTTTTTTTCAGACGGAAAGAATGAACGTTAATGAGGCGTTACTTGTTTAGTGCCACATGGCATGAATTGTGTGGTTAACTGGTTGCAGTGCACTGGACGTAAGTTTTTCCATAATTTTAATTTAATCAGTAAATAATCAATTATAAATAGTATGGAAATCTTCATTAGTCTAAAATGATAGTTTAATAATTAAGTCATATTATTTCTTAAAAATTAAATAAAGTAGAAAATGTGGAAGAGTCCCCCAATTAAAAAATTGGGAAAATTAATTTGAGGTCCCCCACAAGGGACTTAATACTAGAAAAGTCCCAAAAGTTGAAATAATTAATATAGGGTCCCAAGGGACCTCACTTTAATATATTTGAAAATTGAAAAGACACTTTTACTCCTGACAACTTTATGGGCAGCCGTGACAACTCGATGGGCATAACTTGACAACTGAATTGGCAAATGTGACAATTTGTTGGGCATGTACTTTAAGTTAATTGCCCAAACTCTTAAGTTTGGGAAAAACCTGACAACTTAATGGGCAGCCGTGACAACTTGATGGACATAACTTGACAACTGAATGGGCAAATGTGACAACTTGTTGGGCAAAAATGTCTTTTCAATTTTCAAGTATATTAAAGTGAGGTCCCTTGGGACCCTACATTAATTATTTCAACTTTTGAGACTTTTCTAGTATTAAGTCCCTTGTGGGGGAACTCAAATTAATTTTACCTAAAAAATTTTATGGTTGAGAATAACCTGAAAATTTTGTAAGTACGCACAAAAAGCAGTGTAACTTTTTAAATTTGTATAATTTGGCTTTAGTCATACTTAGTTGAAAGAAAGTCGTCGAACCAGATTCTTTCCCCAATTTCCTCAATGCCATATGTTGTCAAACTGTTGTGGATAGATAACGAGTACAGCTATGCATGATAAGAAACAGCATTAGTTAGGTCATTGTTGCGACTGTGGGCATATATTGGGGTATTTTTCTTTTGGCGCCACTAAGATTAAGTTAGTGTTGTAATGATGATAGATTTGTTTCACATAAAAAAATGAAATCCACAGAATTCTTGTGTTAGGTATATTGGTTAAAAAGGCGATTCTAAACCAGAAAATGTGGATCAGAGGAGAGAAAAAAATGTGAAATATTAACTTCAAACAATTGAACGTGGCGCTTGACAATATGGGTTTGTTTGTGTTGCCCATTCTTAACAACTGCAATGTCAGTTGCAAACAAGAAATGCATTATTTTTATTTGACTTTCTTTTTATATAAATATGTGATTCTTCAGAGTTCAGAGTTTGATTGCGGGATCCTTATTTGCATTTTACTTATTCTTATGATCTCATCTGGCATCAAATTGACAGGTTTTGGGGGATTGGTCCTCTGAAACTCATCAAGATTAGTTACGGACTTACGGTCTTATTATCTACATATGGTTGGAACCTGCATTTGGGTCCTTATATTCCGAGCCTGTTCAGTATTATCATATCTATCTAACTGATTAAAATAAGTCCGGTCTTGTTTAATTAACTTTCTTCATGAAAGTCTTGTTTAATTAATTATTTTTTTTTTCAGAAACCCGGTTATTATATGTACAAGATATATAAGTTTATTTTTGTATGATTTTGTTTCTTTTTATATAAAAAAAGATATATATGGATCCTCTAAATATTATAAGATATAGTGCTTTAATACGATTTTGTTTTGCAATTTATATGTTAAAAAGACATGGTCAGGGTCCTCGCATTTTACGTTTCTAACAGTACCCCCAAGGAGAAATGAGCCTTTCACCATTTAGGTAAGAATACTCTTAGCTTTGTAATAAAAAAAACGAATACTCTTAGACTCTTAGCTTACAAAAATATCATCCATTTTAGTTTATGAGTATTTATTTATCTAAATTGTGTGATGTTATTTATGTTTGGATATGTAAGAATAAAAATCACTTATACAAAAGTGGGACTAAATCTTCTCTTTTTTCCATCTATGTCTTTCACTCTCCTCTATATGCCTGAAGTTTTTTTTATCAGAATCTAGAAGCCTGAAGTTAGAAACTCTTCTAATTAATTTCACCCAAAAAACTCTATAGCACCAGAAGTTCATCTAAAAAGGAGTCATTATTGCCTAACATGAAAAATACAAGAAAGACAGTTTCTACGGCACGGCAAAAGCTTTTGAGTCTCCAGAAGCTCAATCCAAAAACATTGTAAATTGTCACATTATCAGTACGCTTTTTTCCATACAGTGTTGCTTTTCTCACTTGCAATTTTTTACAAAGTTCGTTCACCCTCTTCTACAGCCCCATCTCCTTTCTACAATCAATTCTACGCCTCTTTGAACATCATCACCATGCATCCTGACAATATTGATTTCTATGTTCACGTATTAATCATGCAAAGAGTCTGTCCAGCGGTGTAATACCTATTCTAAAGACATTCTTTGAAGCCATTTGATTAATTTTGAACTACCAATGCTATTAAAGTACCTAAGAATGCCAAAATCTTAAATAAATTCTCAAAAAATGTCTTGCTTAATAGTCTTCTAATATAAAACTTTGATAAAACTCATAAACTACCTACATAGGTACTTTAAATTAGTGGTTCAAAGTTCAATCTTTAGTTCTTTTTTAAAACTCCTTTATAATCTTGATAAAATCTAAGCTCAATCATGTTCCATTATTACTCAAAACATTCTCATATTTTTGAGACTATTGAGAGATATGTCTAAGTCCGCCCTCAATGGGTCAGATCCTCCAAAAAAGGATGCGACAGATCAGATGCAATCATGAGAATTTGACAGATAACCAATTAGAGAAACTTGGATATTATTCATGTATCACGAAACAATCGTTTATTATCTATACCAAAAGTGAAACAGTTAATTATTATATTAGTGTTTTTTCCCTTTATAAAATATTGTTGGCGTAGAGTGGAGGGAGGAATGAATAATTCTGGAAGGAACACCAACTTTCAATTATTTAAAAAAAAAAGATAATAAAGAAATAACAAAGGAATCTCACTAAAGTTGTGAAGGAGAAAACTTGGGAGAATGTAGTCGACCTTCGAAATTTGTGAGGGAAAACTTGAGAAGGAATCTGATTCTTCAACTGCCTTTCTCCGTCATGTCAAATTAGCATAAATATTACTCTCTCCAGTCCTAAATATAAGACCTAATTGACTTTTCTGAAAAATCCTAAAAAAACAAAAATAAGTTAATTATAAATTGATTTACCTAATTTTTCCCTTAAACTAGTTTATTTTACTTATAAACTAATGGATAATCTAAAAATATATCAAATACGTCATAAATTTAATAGACTATTTTGCAACCTTAACCTCTCCAAAAAAAAGTTATCTAGATCCTATATTTAGGACTGGAGGTAGTATAATCTAAATAAATAAAACGGGTTGGCAAAAGAAAAAAAACAAAAACAAAAACAAAAGTGCAAGTGGCTATCACGTTACTTCCCTTCTCATATTGTGATATCATCCCCAAAGGTATCACATTTCCTTTTTAGATGAGAAGTTGTGAATTTAATCTCACTTATAATTTCAAGTTATTAGTCTTTATCCCTTTTAATTCAAATTATTAGAAGAAATCATAATATAGACATGTGAACTTCACCCTCATATGGAGAAAATTGAGAAAAATAATTAAAATGAAAGGATAGAACATGAACTTAAAGAGAAAAATATTAACTATTATAAGAATGGCCGGAAAAACAAAAAAAGATAATATAAAAATATTCAATCGACTAAAATATATTTCATTTTTGTCAAAGTTTATATCAAATTTAATATATATAAAATGTCCCTCCATCCAAGCAGACTCTAAATAATTACTAAAAGTTGCATAACATTGTCCAATAATCATGTTCCACCTCACTCACTCATTTTTCTTCCTTTCTATTTTCCCTCATTCATCCAAGTATGATGAGGGATAACATTTTCTCTCCATTTTCTCTCCTCCCATTTTCTTTCCTCTCTCATTTTCCTCTCTCATATTTCATTTTATTATATGTGTGTCGAGTAGCACCTCAAATTAATTACTTTTTTACGGTGGCGGAGACAATCATATTTTATGTTGACTTTAAAAAAACGACGCTGATGACAAAATTAGTGTACAATTTTTCATTGACGATGAACTAATTCTGTTCTGTCATAAACTTCAACTTTATGAAAAAACTTATAAAACGAAATTATTTTTTCGCTAATTTTTAAGCCGAAAAGAAGAACAGAAAACGAATGTTTTTTTTCAGTTTTAAATTCACTCACAACATTTTTTATTTTATCGTTCTTTATTTAAGGGGTTCAATGAAATTTTAAACGTTTTTCAGGTCGATGGAAATTAATTAGTTACATTACATTTTCTCAACTGAAAATTTTCTTATATAACAGTAACTTTCTATGTTATTTTCTCTTCTGAGAATAACATTCTATATTATGCTTTTTCTTATACTCCCTCCGGTCCTAAATATAAGACCTAATTGACTTTTTTGAAAAATCCTAAAAAAAGCAAAATAAGTTAATTATAAATTGATTTACCTAATTTTTTCCCTTAAACTAGTTTATTTTACTTATAAACTAATGGATAATCTAAAAATATATCAAATATGTCATCATTTAATAGACTATTTTGCAACCTTAACATCTCCAAAAAAAAGTTATCTAGGTCCTATATTTGGGACCAGAGATAGTATTATTTAGGAACCGGAGGGAGTAATGTACCACTTCTCAAACACGCGTCCTCATGAATTGTCTCATGATGAGAACATGCCACAAGGCCACGAGTGAGAATGGTGGCTATATTATGCTTTTTCTAATACTAATACATTTCCCACCCTTTCATTTGATACTGAAATATATATTGCTTGCTTTTTGCAAATAAAATTGTGGCTGTAGAAAAAGAAAAATTGGGGATGTCCTGTGCAGGAAATCAACAAAGTTACAATTCTTTGGCAGAAAAAAATGAAAAATAAATTTTTTAGAAGAGCTGCTAGCTATAGTAATCTAATCTAAATGTGGATATCAATAACTAAATATAAAACAAAAAAATCAACAGAAACAAGTCATGAAGGAGATGATGAGGTTGAAGAGGTAATTTTCTTGATCAAGCATCTCATGGCGAACCAAACGGTAAAGATTGGGGTTCTGAGGAAGAAGACGACTGTAATAGAGAATGGTCGAGATGGAGGAGCTAGGCTCAAGAACCAGAGAAGCTATCAGCCTCACCAATGACATCAACAACCGAGTTCTCAATGACTGAAATAAAATACTACCAATCCAATTTCAACAAATTCGTAACATAAATTAAACACAAAACTCGCAAAAATGAGATTAAAAGCAGAAAGAGAAAGAGAAATTTTTATATTGGGACGTACCATGAAATGAATCTGGCTAGGTTTTCTGAAGCTTTTAATTTGGGTATGCATGAAGCAAGAGATATTTAGTATGGTTTGTGTTTTGTCATTGTATCTTGAAAACGTATCGCACTTTCAAACCTAACTTTCAGATCAACTCTCACATGTGGACTCTTAAGTGAAACTAACTAATCCATCATATCCTACATTCTAAGAATGGAGAGCGAAGAAACACAATAAACATTCCATTTGTACTTGCGTTCCACCGCAAAAGTGTAGTCCACTTACCTTTTTTCCCCTTCAAAAACTATTTATGTGGTACACTAATTACATATAAGGTTTCAGTTAATTTTTTTAAAATTTTATTAAGTAGTATGTTTTCAGTCATCTAACATGAACTAATATATATTAGATCACCCACAATGTACAAATAATTTTTAAATTCAAATTATATATGATTTTTTCATAACAATCATTTTATTTTGAAAATTAAAACTAATATATTATATTAGATCACCCACAATGTACAGCATGTCGTCTACTAGAGAAAAAGCGACTCTTAGAAATATATGTAAAAGAGAAAAAAAATAAAAATTGTAAAGATACTTCCTATTGATGAGCAATAATACAGTGAGGAAAACATACATAGGACACATACATAGGACCTACGCGCATTGTGAGATATTTGAGTTGGCTCTATCCTTTCTCCCCTCCTCTCTAACATTTTGGGTTGTGGTGAGATTTTTTCTCTCGTCGTCGTACAAGTTTTTTCATCGGTGTCTCCTTCCCAGGTTCATATGCTGAAATAAATTGGTCTGGGGGTTGCAACGATAAAAGGAATTTCTTCTACCTACTCTTCATCTTATGCATTAGTTTTGTGGGTACGTTTGTTTCCATGAGATATACTCATAGAGGTTTTTTGAAATCAAATTGATTGATTTATTGACAATAAGAGGTGTGGATCATTTGGAATGGTTCTTGGAACAATCACTACTCAATGACTTGTGTACCGGTGACGGTTCTTTTCTACCCACAAATTCTCATAAATGAAAGATGAAGAAGATGGTAGGTTTTTGCAACGAACGGGGTCGGCTCACTTCTACCCATGTTCATCATTTTAGGGTTTCTATGTATTATCATTTGAATTTTCTTTTTGCAGACCTATTTTGTATTCCAATTTTCTATTTTAATAAAATCATTTATGCTTTCTGATAAAAAAACTGTATGCACATTAGATTGTTGATCAAAAATCAATTAGAGTTAGGATCGATGGGAGAAGATAAATTTATTGTTTTTTTTATCAGCATATATCTGTGAATGCCATAGTGACACAAATATATGCTGATAACAAAAAGTGATACAGATATGTTGTTTTTGTTACATTAGATTGATTGAAATGCAGTTGATAAGTAAATCAATTAGAGTTAGGATCGATGGGAGAAGATAAATTTACTCCCCGAGTATGCGGAGAAATTAGGATGTAAAAGTAGAGGAAAATGGGGAATAAATGTTGCATTGTCTAGGTTAGAGAAAATAGTGAGAAGAAAACTGATGAGAGAGTCATATTACTTTAAAAATTTTGCTCTACATTTTAGTTTTTAGGGAGAAAACTAAATTTAGCAATAGTGTTTGTACCACCTAGCAATTAGGGTAAACTAGGGGATATTCCCGTGCGATGCACGGGTCATGAAAATTAAGTTAGATAATTAAGGTACCTAATTGTATTCTTTGTTGCAATCCCGGTTCACTTTTGATATGTGTAGAATATTTGAAGTGCACGGGAAATATCACATATCGTCCTAATATGAAGGCATTTATATGCTCCAATTTAACTGGAAGCTTATATGTAATGCAGAAATAATTTATTTAGCAAATTAAATTATTACAAAAAAAATTTAAAGTATATACAATGTATGTATTTAATTTAAAATATCATAAAAATAAAATAAGAGTGAAATTTATTAATATCGATTGATTAAATTATGATAAATGCATTGAATAGTTACAACTTTTCAATATTGTAACTTCAACTGTTCAGTACACTACATTCTGGAATATTAACAGATTGATAATGTTTTCAATTGAATTTGGTGATTATTATTTTACAAAAAAGAGGTGATAGGCACCTTAATTAATGAATAGAATAGTCACAACCCTTCATTAGAAAGTTTTGATACATCTTCTAAATTTATAACTTATTATTTGTATTAACAATACATAGATTCTTTTTTGACCAACAATACATAGATTCTTAAATCGTAATTATTTTGATTAGTACATGTATTACCGTTCAAATAGTCTAATACATTGATTGACAATAAATTATCAATATTAATATGTATTTTTAAAATCATGGTAGAATAAAAAAAAAGGAACTCACGTACATTGCTTTTCCGTGTAAAATATAGATTTAATTAACAGTCAGCAAAATAAAAATTTCTTCAATTGAAAATCAATTCCCTCTCACTTGTAATAAATACCATTAGTTATAAAACATATTAATAAGTATGTATGATTGATGTGACATGTAAAACCACCAGCATACATATCAATAAGTCTCTTCTATCTTCATCATAAGTGTTAGTAGCTAAAGGCATGAATTTCAATAATAACATGATACTCAATTGAATTGGGAAATCATTATTTCTATACTACTCCATGTGAGTATCATGCCGTCAATTATAACATGATACTCACATGAATTTGGGAAATCATTAAGTTACAAAAAAAAGTGATACACACTTTGTTTGCATTGATGAACGATTAATGATGAATAGAACAGTTATAATCATTCGTCAGAAAAATTCAATACATTTTCTAAATTTATAATGTATTATTATGTGAATTGGAAGCAAATAAATAATACTGTTATAGATGTCCAAAGGGTTTTATTCGTATTAACAATACCAAAGGGTTTTATTCGTATTAACAATATTTCGATTCTTATCTCATAATTATTAAATTTAGTACATATTTCAATAATATAATATAAATAATAAAAATAATATAATTAATTAAAAATAAGAAATTTTAAAGTAGTTATTTTTTAAATTTCAGAAATCCTAAAGTTAATAGAGTGATTACTTGTAGTCATTCCATTAGTTGTTCTAGCTATTATAAAATTAATATAAAAAATATCAACTCTTTTTAGTTATTTTTAGTTATGTAATACTTTAGTTATGATATAGCAATTAATATATAATACGGAGTACTAACTTATAATAATTCGAACTCTTTTATAAATGAATTTGCAACTATTTGAAATTTAAATTTAACAGAATGATTACTTGAAGTCATTCCAATAGGTCTAGCTATTCTAAAATTTATAAAAAAAATTTAACTAATAAAAAAAATAAAATGTATACACCCATTTAGTTACTTTTAGTTATGTTATTCTTTAGTTAGGTTATTCCTATGAAATGTTATAGAATATTACCTGCACAATTAAATAACAAATAAAATCTAGTGTAACTATAAATTCGTATGTAATTTATTGTAGAATATGTGAAACTCAATACTCAAACCACTATATTGTAAAGAGGACCACCAAAAAATTCACCATAACCATTACTGATTACATAAGCAAAACCTACTAATAATTACAATACTGATAAAACCCCATTACACTGGTAAAACACTGATAAAACAAAGCCATTCCAATAGGTCTAGCTATTCTAAAATTTATAAAAAAAATTTAACTAATAAAAAAATAAAATGTATATGCCCATTTTAGTTACTTTTAGTTATGTAATTCTTTAGTTAGGTTATTCCTATGAAATGTTATCGAATGTTACCTGCACAATAAGGTGAGATTGGACCTCAAGGATGAGATGAAGAGTAAAGGACCCGAATGCTACGAACATGGTTATTTCTGCATGCAGAAGAGAGGGTTTGCTTGATGATCATGAAGCACACACCACTTGACTAATATGGTAATACAATATTGCTTATTAAAAAATATAATATTTTAAACCCAAATTTTCTATCAAATAAAGCTAATTTGAACATCCAAATGCAAGTGCTGTATCTACTTGCACTATAGAGATCATTCCTAAACTTATTAGGAAAAGAATTAATTTGAATATTGAATAACCAGCACCAATCATGTTTGCTTAATTTATATAATAAAATTTGATTGAGATTCAAGTTTTTAATATGGAATAAACTTTAAATTTACGAAAAATAAAAACACACCTGACTAATATGGTAATACAATATTGCTCATTAAAAAATATAATATGATGACAGATAAATAATCATAAGAGGTCGGGTACTATACAATCTAAAGAAAATAATCATATCATTTATTAACCTAGGAAATCTAAAGGGTAATCATACCAGATTTTCATTGATGAATTCATCATCTTCAGGGACCTGTGGTGTGTTGAAAAAAGTGAAGAAACTTTCACAAAACCTTCTCACAAGATTGTATAAAGGGCAAGGTAAAGTGAAAGTATCAATAGATTTGTGTATGTGTGAGAGAGATGGTGATATAGACTTACCCAATTGCTTTCTCAAGAATAGGCTCACCTTTATCAATCATATGATATATTTTCATCATTACAATTGGGAACAAAGATTTTCCTGTAAAATTCAGAATCATATCGATATGAAAATGTTAGCAGTTACATACACTACAAAAAACGGGGCCCATATCGGCGTTTTATAGGGCCTCGAATGTAACATCCTTCCAAAATAATGATTAAAATTATATAGTAAAGAAAATTAAGCTTAAATAATAAAATTCACAATGGTAGAAAAATCTAAAATCCATATAGAGAGGTTGATCTTATCATTATACCCTACTATGGTAGAAAAAGAATTAACCCAATTTAAAACTCTACCATAGTATAAAAGAGTAAATCTTAGTTTTTTTCCTCACTAACTAATCATCATGGTAGAAAAGGACAAAACATCATTTAAAAGGTCTACCATGATTATTTAGAAATCACTTATTTTCTTCAAAAATTTTGATAAACTAACATGGTATAAAATAATTTACCACCTTTAAAATATTTCTAAAATAATATAGTATTTGGAAATTTTTCAAAATCATAAATACTAAAAAAAATAATATAGTAAGGTCTACAAAAATAATATATTTGGAAATTACATTATTTACCAACAGAACCATGTCATAAATTTAGAAACAAATTCTCTAATGTCATGACAATTAAATATAAAACAATATAAATGTGCTCAATAAGCACAAAAGAGCCTTTTAAGCTCGTTCTTCGTACCTTCCCTTGTTTTACTACTGATCCTTCACCTAAAAATGTTAATACTGGGGTGAGATCGACATCTCAGTAACTACTGAAAGCATCTAACATACGCTAAACAAATCATATACAATTACATTGTAAACAATTATACTTCACATGCTATTTATTCTTTGCTACCTCGCATACACAAATATTACATACAATCAAACATTTATATAGAACAAATATTGCATACAATCAAACATTTATATAGAAGTAATTTCCTCATGAATGAATGTTTTATGCAACCTCCCTTATATCACACCCTTATTCCGCTGACAGGAGCCATAGGCTAACATAACACATAGTCCAAACAGAAACATATCCAAGCAATTAGATTGTCTCAAGCTCACCAATACTTGAGATATACCCGCCCAAAGGTATAGAGTTCAAGCATGGACTATGACTCCCCTCCTTAAAAGAACGAAGGAGGTGTCACATGTCCCACTACTCCAATGCAATCCCGGGCAAGGAAAACATTGAAGAAGGGGCCCTGACAAGTGTCATCCACTGTGCACCGAGTGATGACATACCACGTGGTAATATAATTCACCATACACATTCCTCCTCTACAACCTATCTCATCACCATGAATGCAAATGCATAATTATGTCATTCTCAGAAACCAGTGTCCAGTTCATGATACTAAAACATTCCCAAATTATATATCATTCTTCCAACATCACCATGCTTGAAAGGAACAGACTAGAATACATCTCACAAAATATGTAACCAACATAAGCATGCTTAAAAAGGAATAAACTATAATACATTTCACATGATATATAAAGAAGACAATCATGTTTAAAAAGATTAAACTAATATTCAATATTCATACAATTGGTCTAATAAATGCTTCAATATATAACATTAAATTTATTCTTACACATCACAGTCAAGTAATAATTATTTATAATCTAATTATACACAATTTGCAAGTATACGTAAGAATTTCCCAGAGTTACCTCTACTCCTTAGCTCACAGGTAATCACACAAAAGTTACTCCAAAGCTCTTACTAATACTCTACATCACCACCAATATAAATATTTATTAATATATAATTCAACACTAATTAATTAATAGTACCTTAACACTATTGTACCTAAAGAAACCCCTAATTTAGTGTAGACTTATTTCTATAATATTTTTTGTATACAATGGAATTGAGGAAGTGGGTTGAAAAGTTTCAAATATATCTAACCCTTAAATAAATAGTGTTGATAATTTATAACACACACGCACACACACATATATATAGAACAACTAATACTTTTAATTTTGAGAGAGTTGAGAAAACGAGTAATAAAATTATATTGAGGAATATAATGGAGTAATATTAAAAATATATAAAAAGAATTTGCCCACCGATATGCCAATAGTAAATTAGGACGATTGATTTACAAACACACACACTAAGGCAAGATTGGGAAGAAATAGGGGAAAAATCGATTTAAACACACATGTCAAACAAATGGTGGATTAAAGGTTGGGTTTTTGCCTATAAAAAAATAAGGTGGATAATTGAAGAGGAAAAAGAAAAAGAATACTGTAGTCATTGAAAAGACACTTTTAAATTATTGTAAAGAGATAAATAGTATTAATGAAATAAATAAAGATAAAAAAATGACCAAAGTGACTAATAAGACATCATTCATTGTAATGATAAGAGAAACATGGAGAGAAAATAGTACCTTTGTAGCTTAGTGAAAGGGAGTGTACGGCTAGAGGGTGAGAGGGAGAGACAAAGAAGAGTAATATATAAGAAGGGTTTTAGGGTTCTCAATTGGGCTTTGTATATTGGGCCTCATATAGCCATCACATATTTAAGCTCACCTCATTTTTATTTTCTTCTCGTGATGTATAAGTAATTTACATATAATGTTACTTTTTGGAATCAAATTAATTAATATTTCTTTTAGACTCATATATACCATATTCTTAAATATAAAATTTTAAATGTCACAAAATAATTTATTTCTAAATATTAAAACATGGGATGTTACATCGAATCGGCGGAATAGAGCTACAGCGTTTTGGCAAAACGCCTAAATATTTGCGTGGGAATGCGGCATTTAGGCGTTTTGAAAAACACCTAGACGAGGGGCAAAACGCCGGTATGCGAAAATAATATTTTTTTATTTATGCACATAGGCGTTTTATAAAACGCCTATGTGCGGTATTAAATAATAATACCGGCGTTTTGCAAAACGCAGGTATGTGTTTTCCAAAAAAAAAATAAAAAACATTTTTCTTCCTGATTGTTTAGAACCAGGAAGAAAAATGTTCAAAAACATAAGGAATAATATGTTAATCCCAAAGTTACATACACATAAAGAATAATATATATAAACATAAGCAATAACAAGAGTAATTCATAAAACATGATACCCAAATATATAAAATCAAAACAACAAGCAATATGTAAAAGAAAAGCAATAAGATCATATCAACATTATAAAATCAAATATCACCAAAAAACACGAAATAAAAAACATCAGCAAAACTAGCCAAAAAAACAAAGCAACAGCAACATTGAATGAGAGACGAAGAGAAGAAAAATAGAAGAAAACGAGAAAATAAGCAACTTTGCGGAAGGAGGGAGGTGCTATTTATAGGGAACGGAGGTGCGTACCGACGTTTAGAAAACGCCCATATGCATTTTAATACTACCTCCGGTCCTAAATATAAGACCTAGATAACTTTTTTTTGGAAAGATTAAGGTTGCGAAATAGGTTATTAAATCATGACATATTTGATATATTTTTAGATTATCCATTAGCTTATAGGTAAAATAAACTAGTCTAAGAGAAAAAATTAGATAAATCAATTTATAATTAACTTATTTTTTGCTTTTTTTAGGATTTTTCAAAAAAGTCATCTAGGTTCTATATTTAGGACCGGAGGGAGTATTAAATAATGCATATAGGCGTTTTGCCAAACGCCTATATGCATTATTTACATTAAAATAATGTATATAGGCGTTTCAGGGAAACGCCTATATGCTTTCTAATGCATATAGGCGTTTGGCGGAAACACCTATATGCTTTCTAATGCTTATTTTAATGTAAATAATGCATATAGGCGTTTCCTCAAAACGCCTGTATGCGATTAAATATTATTTTAATCGCATATAGGCGTTTTGAGAAACGCCTATATGCATTTAATATGCACTTAATGCGCAGATAGGCGTTTTTCAAAACGCCGATATGCGCATAAAGTGCATATTAAATGCACGTTATGCACATAGGCGTTTCTCAAAACGCCTATGTGCGATTAAAATAATATTTAATCGCAGATAGGCGTTTTGAAGAAACGCCTATAAGCGGTTTTCTGAATAAAAAAATAAAAAAAACTGTCAGCCCCTCTTTTTTAAATTTAAAAACCATACCGGCGTTTGTTATACCCAAAACGCTGATATGGAAACGCGGGAAAAAAGGCGGGAAGCGCGCGCCAAATTTATTGGCGTTTTCATATAGGCGTTTTGGGTAAAAACGCCGGTATGCGTCTCATATAGGCGTTTTGGACCAAAACGCCGGTAAGGTTGCGCCGGAATGACCCGTTTTTTTTTTGTAGTGATATGGCCTCACAACATAGCATGTAACTTATTCATTCCATCCTCTACAAGTATAGTGCACATTTGTGTACAATGGTTGATGGTTGGTACAATTCTTGGTATTTGGCTTCAAGAGCTGCTCTCTCCTTAAAAAAATATGGCTTCTAATTCATCATGCTGACCTGCAGTATGAAATTTTCATAAGATGAAAGCATGAAATGATTAAGTAGAAAATTGAGAGATTTTAAAACACGTTTCTATTAACATTGTAAGGAAATCAATATTCATGTTTTAAAAAAAATTGGTGGTTAAGTAGACCACCATCAATTGGTTGTTAAAAAAAATTAGAGCAACAATCAAGGACTATTGACATACAAAATTAGGAAATATGAGAAATAGAATCAGAATTAGAAATAGAATCAGGTTTAAATTTTAAATCAACAACTAATTTAATCCTAAAAATTCGGAATTCTTACACTCCTTATTATATCATGGGATTTTAATAATATTTAGGATTATTATCCAATAATTTTAATCACAAATTTCATCATCCCAAAACTGTGACCGATTGGGCAGAGGAAAAGAGAAATTAAGATTTGCAAATTTCTTCCCAAAACTGTGACCGATTGGGCAGAGGAAAAGAGAAATTAAGATTTGCCAATTTCTTCATCTACTCAACATACACATGAACAGAGAAATGAGAAGAATTTGATAAACCAAAATGCAAAGCTAATTACCACTTCATTGAATTATTGTAGCACACACTCAAGCTAAAGGCATGCAGATTAAAGGAATGAAGCGGAAGAACTCTCGGTTCACACGATTTCTCCTTCCTCTATTCTCGTCATCGCCGCTGCCTCTTGACCTCTTTGAGCTCTTGTCTTCTCCGTCAACGTCATCATCATCCACGTCACGTTTCCGATCAAATTTCTCGTTCCTGTCGTTTTTTATTTTGCTCCTCCACTGTCTTCTCCAAGTAATCGTACTCATCGAGATCGGCGGGATTAGGAATATAATTAGGATAATGAGATTATTAGGTTCTGTAGAAGGGAGGTGGAGAGTGAGAGGGAAACGATGGAACAATGGAAGCCTTGTGAGGAGATTAAATTTGCACTAATTACATGAAGAGGAAGGGAGGAAGGGAGTTGTGAACGGTCAAGAAATAATTTTAGCCATTAAAACACATTTACAAACACATTAAACCGCACTAATCAAGTTTAGCCTGAAAAATCAACGTACTTGTCAGTCATAATTATGAGGAGAAACCACTAATCAGCAATTATGAGGAGAAACCACACATTTAATGAGCCCCAAGTGTGAACACAAAAAAGACGCTCCACGGGAAATTACTTGTTAATATTGATATTGAAGGGCTAAATTACTCATGTAATTGTCACCAAAATGCAAAATTATCCATGTAATTCTTTTGGAACAAAATTACCCATGAATTTCAAAAATTGAGTAAAAGTGTTCATGGCCATTAATTTAAGGTAATTAACAACAATTTATAATCCCATTAAGTGTCATGTGGCCATGTGTCATTTGACATGGGCAAATGAATACATAAGATTGCCACGAATTTTGAGAAGTAACACAACAAATTAAAAAAACAATCCATGTATGGGAAACTATAAAAAAAAAGAAAACAATACATATCTACTTTAGATCAAGATTGAAAAAACAAGTAAAAGTTAAATTGTGGAGCTAGGGTTAGCTTTCCAGACATACCCATTCTTCATCTTTCGAAGATGCAGATCGAGATGGCATTGTGATTCAGATGCTGTGAATCAGATCGTTTGGGACAAAGGAAACTCGAGTAAGCATCATTTTGGACCCCACTCCATTCTTCTTCTTCTTCTTCATCGATTGAAGCCTCTTGGACATTCAAGCTTTAATTTGTTATTCATTCAACCTTTCTTTGAAATCTTTGTTCATTTTCCTGAAAAAAAAAAAGAAATCTTTGTTCATTTAAACTTTTACTAATTTCTTAGCATTTTGACTCCACGTATATTATTCTTTTCTTATTTGTATCTGTTGTCATGGAGTAAACACTACAAAACACTTGCCGCTTACCGGCGTTTATTTTTGCCTCTTTCTGGCGTTTTTTTCCGGCGAAACAACGCTACGGCGTTTTTGCAAATCGTCGAAAAAAAAACGTGAAAAAGTAGCACATCGGCCTTTTTACAAACGTCGTAGGGTACCCACAAACGTCGAAACGTGGGCTGCAGAAAGTAATATAATATTCAAACATATCGGCGTTTCCCGAAACGCCGATATGTCCATTATTTTAATAATTGACATACCGGTGTTTTGGTAAAACGCCGATATGCTATTATTTAATATAAAAATTTTCGGCGTTTGCAGAAACGGCGAAAAGTGTTTAAAAGTTATTAAAAAAATAATTTTCGTCCCAATTTAACCTTAAATTGGGACGAAATTTTAGTATTATAGATATAAATAAAAAATATTAATAAATAATAATAACAGGAAAATCATATTGCACACATTAAAAGAAAATAATACCTATAAGAGCAACTAAAGTATATCAAATATGTAAATTAACATTGACATAAAAATAAAACAAAAATGAAGCAAATATAAATAAAAAGAGATATGACAATAAGCAACCACCAAATGTGTAATGAGGGGGAGCACCACTATTTATAATGTTTACTGAGAAACAAATAGAAAGAAGTAGGAAGGAGCAAGAAACGAATGAGCAAAGGAAAATGAGGGGGAGCATCGCTATTTATAGGGAAGGTGGAGCATACCGGCGTTTATGATGTGAACGCCGAAAAGTGATATTATATTATTATTTTACCGGCGATTTCGCAAACGCCGATATGCGTAGTCTTTTTTTTAAAATTATTTAATGCTTACGGCATTTTCCAGGAAACGCCGGTATGCATGGTTTTTTTAAAAAATTATTATTTAATACTTATCGGCGTTTTTCCTACGCTTATCGGCGTTTCTAAGAAACGCAGGTATGCATATTTTTTTAAAATATTATTTAATACTTACTAGCGTTTTTCTTACGCTTATCGGCGTTTTCAGGAAGCGCCGTTATGCATGGTTTTTTTTAAAAATACTACCTCCGGTCCTAAATATAGGACCTAGATAACTTTTTTTTGGAGAGGTTAAGGTTGCAAAATAGTATATTAAATCATGACATATTTGATATAATTTTAGATTATTCATTAGTTCATAAGTAAAATAAACTAGTTTAAGGGAAAAATTAGGTAAATCAATTTATAATTAACTTATTTTGGTTTTTTATAGGATTTTCTAAAAAAGTTAATTAGGTCTTATATTTAGGATCGGAGAGAGTATTATTTAATACTTACCGGCGTTTTTAATAAACGCCGATAAGAATTTTTTATTATTTTAAAAAAATTAAAACACATATCAGCGATTTTAGGAAACGCCGACATGTGTTATTTTAAAAAAAAACAAAAAGAAAACAAAAAAACTTTTTGTAATAAAAAACACATATCGGTGTTTCTGGAAACGCCGATATGTGTTATTTTTTCAAAAAAAAAAAAAGAAAAAGAAAAGCAAACAACAATTTTTTTGATTAAAATATACATACCGGCGTTTTTGTGTCCACAAACGCCGGTATGTGCGCGCTTCAAATTTTGCGGCGTTAAGGCATGCCGTTTCCGGCATTTTTGATGAAAACTCCAGAAGCTGTACGCCGGAAGCGCCGTTTTTTTGTAGTGAAACAAGCTTTCCTTAAAGTCTTTGTTAATGTATTCGCTGGGCATTATACTCCTTGAAGCTTTTACTATTTTCTTAGCATTTTGATTTGATTCCACGTATATCATAAGAAGAGCATATAGATATATAGGTAGACATAATCCCCATTGTTCCCAGTTTTCTAACTTCATTCCGAGTTTTCTAACTTCATCATATTCCTAGTTCTCTTTTGATTCATTTACATCATATGTTTTCAAATTACTTCATCAAATCCCTCATTGTTTGAATTTTTTTATTTGATTTTGAGACTGCAAATCTGAAATTCCATGTTCTTATCAAGCATGTCGATTGATGAAGAGGACAATGTGGGAAACAAAGAGGACAGCGTCGAAGACACCAGAGTATTTAAGACATGAGCAAAGGTTTCTCAATGTTATTGAAAAGGCAAAGGGGTGCCGGGATCAGTTAAAAAAAGGGGTGCCGGGAAAAATATACAAGATCCAGTTTAACAAATTCCTTTTCTTTTTTTTTTTTGCCGATTACATTTTATAAAATGAGGTAACGTATCTAATCTTATTTATTAGGTTTGGTGCTATGGACCTATTCACATTAGTGTCAATTTTTGTGAAGATAACGATAATGATGCAGATAGTGAACAAAATCCTCATTAAGTAGACCGATTCCGCATACAAATTAATACAAAAAAAATGATGAGCTCGGTTCTTTTATTTTCTCTCTCATAAATCTCATATTCGCTTTCGATCGAAAAAAATGGATGTATCATATTTAATATTAAATTCAATAATATTGTTAATATAAATAAATAACTAAATTTAAATGGTTAAAATCTTACCTAAATAATTTATAACTGCAATACATATGAAATAAAAAAATAAATATATGAATTATAGTAATTATAATTCTATATATTGCAATACCTAGATATAGGTAACTTTCTTTAGCATTTTGCCCATGTAGTTAGTCAATATTGAATTACAAACTTATACACTCATTATTATTATTTGAGGGTAAAGGTACAAAAATGTTCATGAAGTTTAGTTAAAAATGCACTTAACACAGTGAAGTTTGTTCTGGCTTAAAAATGCCCATATACCGAAATGATTTAAAAGTGCTCATGTCATCATATAGACTGATGATGTAAGTTTTTCAAAGTTAGAAAATATAAAAGATAAAAAAATACCTATGGAAAAAATTTCGCAATGTTGGATATATTTCAAACCAAATTTCATGGGTAATTTTTGCACATTTAATTTTCAAAAACTTTGAAAAACTTAACGTCATTAGTTTATATTGATAACATGTGCATTTTGACCCATTTTAACAACTAAGCGAGCAATTTTGTGCCAAAATAAACTTCTCGGTGGTGAGTGTTCATTGAACCAAACTACATGAACATTTTTATACATTATCCCATTATTTGAGAGTAAAATTGAAAAGAAAAGTCAGCTTTATTGGCTTTTCTTTTTATGGCATAAGTAGCTTTTTACTTGGAAAAAGCACTTAAAAGTCGAGGAAAACACTTAAATTATTCACATGTGTTTGGGATAGCTTTTGTTCTTCAGTTGGGTTTGTACAAGTTATAAGTCATTTTAACCTATATAGTTAAAGTTGCTTATTGTTACATTTGATCTTTAACTTAATCATTTAATTATATGTGTGTGTTTTACATATCTCTTTAAAATAATCATGTTAGATTAATCATTTTCTTGTATTATTTTTCTGAAGATTGTCAATTTATATAAAAGTTCCTTTTACAACCGCTAATTCAAACAAGTTATAATTTGTAAAAAGTCATTTAATTTCTATTACAATCAATCCAAACATAAATATCATTTTTTCTATCTGATTTAAATTTAATACTAATATGTAAAAGTCAGATGAAGAAAAAAATTATTTTTCAATTCCTTATCCAAATAGACCAGACACCAACTTCTTCCATTTTCCTTTTGGCTATAATAGCTACAGCAAATGTTAAGGGTTCGTTTGGTTGCAAGATAAAGGAAAGAAAAGGAAATGGATGAAATGAAAATGTAAGGAAATGACTGGAATTGAGAGAAAAGGAAATGAATTGAGAGAAAAGGAAATGAATTAGCTCGTTTGGAATTGAATTGAAAAGAAAATTTTTTGTTAGAGATATGTTAAATAACCATATTACCCTTAATGATTATTTTTAATAAAAAATATATTTAAATTTAAAAGTTTATGATTAACACAATATATTATTTTAACACAAGTAGTTAAAATCGAATGTAACTAATTAAAAGTGAATATAATTTGTTAAAATTGATTGTAACCATTTAAAATCGAATGTAAGATGTTAAAATCGATTGTAACCATCTAAAATTAAATGTAAGCGATTAAAATCACAATGCATGAAAAGTGAGTTTGGAAACTCAATGAGCCCAAAAATGGAATTAATAAAGATTCTATCAATCAAATACATGAATTTGATGGAATTTGAAGACTTTCCATTTCCATAGGCTTATTTTCTTGCAAACAAACATACCTACATTCTGATAAAAAAGGGTGCACACCTATTCAAAATATCTCCCCTCCACAAGTGTCTCTCTCACTTGGGTTTTTGAGAATTGGAGAGCATGAGAATTTAGGATATTTGTGTTATAGATGAAGTACTTGATCAATTATCTAAGGCCATGTAATTGATTTCCCACACCGAAAGGATTTCTCTCACATAATTAATATTCTCCTCTTTCTATTATAGAAACCTCAATTTTTTCGATCTCATTTGTTATGTCATGATAATTTTGATGATTCATTGGCAAAATTGATATAAATGTAGCATGCATGAAATTCAGAAATAGTAAGTTACTCTTATATCTTTTGAAGTAACACTATTGTTTTTTTTTATCCATGATCAAGGTATTCCCTCACTCGACAAGTGAGAGACTACCTCAAAGGGTGGGACAACTGGCCTAGGAGATTTAATGCTTCTCCATACCCAACGTCAAGGATCGAACCCCAGACAATTAGTTAAGAGTAAATGAGTCCTTGCCACTCAAGCACACACCCCAAGTTAGTAACACCATTGTTTTAAAAGTGTATGATTAAGATAAAATAAAAAGGTTACAATGATTTGGATTAATGTATATGCCTTGTTCCATTTTAATCAATGTCTTGAGTTCAAGTTTAAGGTATATACAACCGCGATAATTAAATGTATTGTGAGTGATTTCCCTTATCATAGGTCTACTCTCACAAATCAGATTAATAGGTTACTAGTAGCATTTATACCGATAGATAAATCCATAAAAGAATAAATATGTCATATAGTTCATTAGTAGAAAGACATTAAACCATCAATTAGAAAAAAATCAAGTTTAGCAATGGACACTTGTAAGTTGTAATCTCTCTCACTTAGACCCATGGGACTTTTTTGTCATTCAAAGATCTAATAGAATCTTTCACTTGTTTTTTCTATTGTTTGTGACTCTGGTGTATTTTTCCATTTTTATATATGAATGTGAACTTAAATATTATCAATAGGAAAAGAAAATGAGGGAGAAAAAAAACACACAGAGGAAACGCTTTGTTTCTTTTTTCATCAAACAAAATATAGAGAATAAGGAAGATTGCACATATGAATTTATTTAAAAAATGTAATAACAATTCATCGAAAAAAATGTAATAACAGGTGAGCTGAGAATTTTTTTTTTTAAAAAAACTACAAATTGAGATGATATATTATAAAATGCAATTTCAACTTTCTCAAAGTCAAAATTGAGCTATACTGTTGGCCAAAAAAATTGAGCTATACTAATCACAATTCAACGGTAAGAAAATCTAGTGGAACAAATAAATAATGAAACGCCGCGATGTACCGGAGTAGGACCCAGCCCAGCACTTAACGACGACGACGTGAACACCACCCGAGGCTTCTTTTTCTTCTGTTTGACAATCCACCTACCCAAACACACTCTTTAATGCGCGTGTCCACGCGCCCCAACACCGCGCGTCCCAAGTTTTTGAATTTCTCCCCCGCGATTCAGTCAAATTGCCTCACATCCACAAACCCTCCCTCCCGTTTTTCAAAAACTCACTGGACCCCGCCCACGCACAGTACTCCCTTGTTCGCTTGCACGTGTACCACACGCGCCGCTCCACTTTCTCCTTTTGAAGTTTCAAAATCATTTTTCGCCTTCCCTTTTTTGATTCAGCATTCAAAAAGAAGAAACCCCATCAAAAAATCCTTACTTCTGAGTAATAAATTTTGAAACTTTAAGAGTGATAGTGTTAAAACATTTGATTGAATTTTTTTTTTCATTATAGTATGAGCGTGATGGGTAGGCAGATGCCACGATCTAATAATAATAATAATTCAAGTGTTCATCATCAGCGTCAGAATTCTGATAATTTTCTTGAGACTACTTCAAGGGCAAGATGGTTTCAGTCATCTACTTCAACCCAGGTAAAAAAAAACTTTTTTTTTTGCTTCTTGATTGTTTGATTTAGCTTTTTTTTTTTTTAAATGAGCTGATTTGGGAGTTTTTTTTTATGTGGGTATGTAGGATTTTGGTTCCTATGTGGGAGGACTTCAGGGTTATGGTGGGTATCGTTCTTCTAGCTTGAGGAAGAATGAAGAAGATCAAGTCTTTCTTGGTGGCCTTTCTCATGGCCTTCTTGATCTACATTCATTCAATACTGAGCTTTTACCTGAGGTTTGTATCATTGGCTTTCATTTATGTTATGTGGGTTTTACTACCTCCGGTCCTAAATATAAGACTCAATTGACTTTTTTTTTTTTTGAAGAGATTAAGGTTGCGAAATAGGTTATTAAATTATGACATATTTGATATATTTTTAGATTATCCATAATTTATAGGTAAAATAAACTAATCTAAGAGAAAAAATTAGGTAAATCAATTTATAATTAACTTATTTTGTTTTTTTAGGATTTTCCAAAAAAGTCAGTTAGGTCTTATATTTAGGACCGGAGGGAGTAGCTTAATTTGCTTTCCTTGACCAAGTCAATGTTTCTGGTATTTATTTGCGGTTTATGATATGAACTTGGTATATGGATTATGTTGAGGAGCCCTATTCTTTTATAATGAACTGGTTGAATAGTTGGTTGCTGATTGGATTGTAGTTTCATGTTTGGATGGAGTGTGGGATCTGTAGAACTTGATTGCCAAAACTGTTTAGATGTAACTGAATAGTGTTTTTTTTTTTGTTTATGTGGATTGGAATGGAATAGATGTCTGGTATTCAGGATGATGAGTATTTGAGCAATCATCCGGGTCGTGGTAGAAGTTTTGATGATTCTGAGCCGTTTTCTTCGATACCCGTGAACAAAGCTCGGGGCTTGCCTGAGACGAGTTTTAAAAGTGTTTCAGCTGATAAGGAGAGAGCAAACAATGTTGCTAAGATCAAAGTTGTGGTATGCTATTTAATGTCATCCTTTTGTTTTTGATACTGCATGTCTTTGTTTTATTTTAGATTGGACTGCTGTTTAGCAAAGGCCTTTCGTTCCTTGAGCAAACTTCATTTTGATATGACACTACTAATGCAGGTTCGTAAGAGACCACAGAATAAGAAAGAAATTGCAAAGAAAGAGGAAGATGTAATCACCATAGATTCCAATGCTCTCACGGTTCATGAAAGGAAACTTAAGGTGAGTAACTTTGTTGTGGGTTCTCTTGAAGAAGCTAGCTCTTCTTAGTCTAGAATCTGGTTGGAATTTATTTTCGAAGATATTTAATCAAGAACTAGTATGACCCTCCTGCGCCTGTGTTTTGCTTAATTGCCTTTGAGCAAATGCTGATCTTTGTATGACTAAAAGCTCCAATTTGAAGGAAAATTTTGCTTAAGAATTGTAAATTCCAAGGGAAAGGCTTATAAGTGCCAAAAATAGAAACAGTTAAATTCTAATGCATTGAACTTGTTGTTTGAGCATTCTGTACAATGCATGGGTTTAAATACTAGTTATTTGTTAGTTTTGTCTTCCTCTGCAGCTTGTGATAAACATTCTTCAGTTTACCCAATACATAAACAACATTCTCTTCTGGCGTTTTTTTAACCACTTAATATTAAAGCTTTATGATGAGTTACTAATGTTCAATAATGTCCCGTAAACATATTACTTCTTCACAGCCTTTTGGAAGTTAACTAGTAAGGCTGTAAATGGTACTCAGAGCTACCAAACCATCATTGTTTTTGGTTGATGCTACAATTAATATGGTTCAACCCAGCATCCATGCTTTTTCAAAGTTTAAGCTCTCTTTCATTCAAAAATATTTAGCTAATCAGTTTCAAGTTTCACCCCAGCTTCCAACTTCTGTCGAATATACAATTTGCTGAGTGTTCCTGCATGTTGGTACATAGATTTTTTTTCTCTTTTTTTGCATTGAGAAATTTGACATACTCTACTATATTTTATTGGTGCTTTGCACAATCTGAGGTTAGTCTTCTCCAATATACGCACTCTACAGGTTGACTTAACAGAATATGTTGAGAAGCATGAATTTGTATTTGATGCTGTACTGGATGAAGATGTTTCAAATGATAAAGTGAGTGCATAACAAGCTCTAGTTCCAATTAACTCGTTGATTGACAATTCCCCTTGTATCACTTTATCATTCTATGTGTTTTATATAATTGTTTCTACAGGTGTATTCTGAGACAGTGGAACCCATTGTCCCTCTTATATTCCAACGAACAAAAGCTACTTGCTTTGCATATGGCCAAACAGGCAAGTACTCTATGTAATATTGATAAATATTTAAGGTTCTTACTAACTATCAAATAATCATAAAAGGATAATCATCCTATTTTTAAGATTTGAACTAAACTTTATTTATGTTTCATATTATTTTTAGGATAAGAACATTTTTTTTGTTTTTGAACATCATGATCAATTGCTTACTGGTAGAATATGGTAAAGCATACAAATGAAAAAGAACCAATTGCTTGCAGGTGTTGGGATTTTTTGACTTTATGTATTTATGGATCGTATATCATTGAAAATCGAACATTTCTGCACTTAAACTCTCATTTTCTTCTTTCATACATTGCTCACCTTGTGGGAATTACTTTGAATTCTTTTACCTGCCTAACGACTGAGATTTTTTATTTGGGCTATGAAATTTGACGGAAATTTGGACTTAACAACCTTCTGTTTGTCTACATTGCGTTTCTCTGTAATGTTCAATCAACTAGTCGATACAGTTGACATTCGAAACTAATTAGGATTGCAGCTCCACACCCCCAAAAAAGTGAAAAAGCAATTCAATTTTCATCAATGCTCCCTTCTCCCTATTGTCTTGAATTCTTCTTTTGCTTTTATTTTTGTCTTCTTATTCCTTATTGAAATTAACCACTTGATGACTAAAATAGTACAAGTCATGGTGTTATTACATAGTTGGCAGGATTAGTATATCTCTATCCTGTATGCAAATTTATTAGTGATGTAACTTTTATAATTTAATGTGCTTTTATTTTCATTGCTATACTCTTTCTGAATATTTTGGATAACACAATCTTGATATTTCTAGGAAGTGGGAAGACTTATACCATGCAACCATTGCCTCTCAAAGCATCCCATGATATTTTAAAATTGATGTACTACACATACCGGAACCAAGGTTTCCAATTGTTTGTTAGTTTCTTCGAGATATATGGGGGGAAAGTATTTGATCTCCTCAATGATCGAAAGTAAGCCATATCACCTTGTGAGCCACAAAAATCTTGCTTGAGTTTAGCTGCTGACTAATTTATGCATTCTCAGAAAACTTTTCATGAGGGAGGATGGGAAACAACAGGTCTGCATTGTGGGCTTGCAAGAATACAGAGTATCTGATGTTGAGGCAATCAGGGAATTTATAGAGAAAGGGAATGCTACAAGGAGTACTGGTACAACTGGTGCAAATGAGGAATCATCTCGATCGCATGCCATACTTCAGCTTTGCATCAAGAGATCAGCTGATGGTACAGAATCGAAGCCTCCTCGTCTTGTTGGCAAGTTATCTTTTATTGATCTCGCTGGAAGTGAGCGAGGTGCAGATACCACTGATAATGATAAACAGACAAGGTGTGGGTGTCATTTTCACATTGAAGCATTCCCGAATTACTATTCCTCTGTACAGTTATAAGTAGCTCTTCCATTATTTTTTATATATTTTGTGATTCTCTTGAAATAATTATGAAAAAAGCTTATGAATTCAATGTTGACTTTATTTCAGGATTGAAGGTGCAGAAATTAATAAAAGCTTACTTGCTTTAAAGGAATGCATAAGAGCTCTTGATAATGACCAGGGACATATTCCTTTCAGAGGAAGCAAATTGACAGAAGTCCTAAGAGATTCTTTTGTTGGTGACTCACGCACTGTAATGATATCATGTATTTCACCGAGCTCAGGCTCATGTGAGCATACGCTAAACACATTAAGATATGCTGACAGGTACGTTATTTGAGAAGTTAATATGTATGCTAGTAATGCATAACATCATAAGAAATTCTAAGTAACAGTCATGATGTAGGGTGAAGAGTTTGTCGAAAGGGAATAGCTCCAAGAAAGATCCTGTTTCTTCATCTTCAATCTTACGAGATTCGACAACATTGCCTTCATCCTCAGTTTCATCTCGTGAAAATTCCCTTGAAGATGAAATAAATTATGTTTCTACCGATAAGAATCGGTTTGGCTGGTCTAAACAACCTGAAAGAGAGCCCTCTCCCCCAGTTTGCATGGATCGCGTTCCAAGCGGAAGGATGGGGGGAATTTTCACTGCATCTGTGTATTCAGACTCACAAAGGGGTCAAAGAGGTGGTCAAGATGACGAAGCTGAAAATGAAGTTGATTACCTTAAGCCAACATATGAACAAGACAGGAGAAGAAAGACTAGTAAGAAGGTTGACACCTCTCGGTCAGCTTCTGTGGAGGACAAGAAGATAGACTCTCATGTGAAATTTATGGATCTGTCAAAGGCTAATAATAAGAATAATCCTGATGATGATCTGAATGCCTTGTTAAAGGTAATTATATTCTGGGCATGCTTTGACAATGTATCACACAATGAAAGTTCTTGGTTCTGACTCTTTGTTTGGTATATTAACTGATTAGGAAGAGGAAGATCTTGTAGCAGCTCATAGGAAACTAGTGGAGGACACAATGGACCTTGTTAGAGAGGTAAGGACAATCTCTTGTTTTCCCTTTAGACTATCTGCTACAAATATTTTTTCCCTTTAACGTGATGTTTGTACATGCAGGAGATGAATCTGCTTGTTGTGGCCGACAAACCAGGAAATCAACTAGATGATTATATTGTAAAATTAAATTCAATTTTGTCTAGGAAAGCTGATGGAATTCTTCAACTGCAGACCCAGTTGACTAAATTTCAAAGACATTTGAAGGAGTACAATGTTCTGGTTTCGTCTGATAACTAAGTATTAACTGTGGTTCAGCATGATCATTACTACCTCTGACCCTCTACACCAAAACTAGTTTGCAGTGCAATTTGCACATACTGTATAAGGACCGGAGGTAGTATTTATTATGGATTTCAGTGTGAGAAAATGGTATCAACCCAGTGTTCTACTTCCTGCAGAGAAGCCATTACTTTGACTTGAACTGATGTGAAGTAAAGGTATACTCATCTGTCAAGCTTTTTTTGAAGACCTGAGGAATGTACATTAATTCAAGTCCAGTCCCTTGGGTTGCTGCTTTGGAATCCTCAATATTATGTTTTTTGTGGGTGTTAAATTAGCATGGCCTTGTTGGGTTTTGACTATCATTTGGTTGTATTGCCTCTTTTGTGCTGTATAGACTGTATATTTGGAACTGTTTTGTTTGTTTGGCCAGTTTATGAATTGAAGTTTTGGTTTTGGTATCCCAATACTGTGTTTGCTTCCTAAAGTTAAGACTTCCACTTCATCTTTTTATATTATAGAGAGAGTGAATTTAATATTAATTACATCTAATAAAATTCTTAGGGAAAATGACATAAATCTCTACCTATACTCAAAAGGACAAGTAAGAAACTTAAACTTCCAAAAGGACTATGAAAGAACCAGTATTTACCTGACATTTTGCTAATTCTAAAACACTGCCGTTATTAACATTTGAACCTTCACCATTAACATTTATAGAATAACGATTAACATTTAAAGCATACTGATTAACATTTGGACCAATGTAATTAACTTTGTTAGCAATAACATTCGGTGTTAACATTTGCACTGTCGTTATTAACATTTGAACCTTCACAATTAACATTTATAGCATAATGAATAACACTTGGCTCATTAGAATTAACTTCGCACAATTTTGTTTTTTCGTACAATTTTAAAATGTCATGTAGTTGTTGGTTCCTTCATAGTTCTTTTAGAAGTTTAGCTTCCTCACTTGTCCTTTTAGGTATTAGGAGGAATTTATTTGTCATTTTCCCAAATTCTTATCTCCCATTTGAATGTACAATTATTGGGTTTCTTTGGAATTAGGGCAAATGGGTAAAAATAACCATTGTAAATTTAAAAAGGAGCACTTGAAACTCTGTTAAATTTATAGTGGCAAAAACGTAAACTGTAAACAAAAATGTGGCAAATGTATCATTCTCAAATAGATGTGTTAAATTTGACCGTTAGTTGACAAATAATGCTGATGGGACTTATTGATGTGGCAATATATGACATTAGTTGTCAAATTTGTTTTATGTGGTATATGTTGATGGCGTATTGAGACTTAAAACCAGCCCAACACAACACACAACATATCGAACCCCTTCCCCTTTAGAGATCAAACCAGCTCCATTTCGAACACTTACGCTTAGAACCCTCATTGAACCAAGTCTAATCCTAACCCTTCACAGGAAATTTTAACCATTTGAAGCCTTCACAACTCGTCTATCGAAGCTCACGTGAGGAATGGTTAGGGTTTCCTGTGAAGGGTTGGGGTTCGACATGGTTTGATGAGTGTTTTAAGGGTTATGATTCGAGATGAGGCTGATTTGATCTCTAAAAGGGAAAAAAGTTCAATGTGTTGTGTGTTGTGCATTGTGGAGGGCTGGTTTTATGTCTCAATAAGTTCCCTCAGCATAATTGCATATGTCACATATTGCCATGTCAATAAGCCCCATTAGTATTACTAGTCAAATAACGGTCAAACTTAACACGTCTATTTGAAAATGTTACATTTGCACTATTTGGCTTTACAATGTACAGTTTTGCCCCCCAGAGTCTCAAGTGCTCCTTTTAAAATTTACGATGACTATTTTTGCAACTTTACCCAAAATTACTGAATAGTCTCTCTGTCTCATATTATGAGACATATTTTTTTGAATAACCTTGTCCCAAAATATAAGTCACTGTTTGAGTTGATGAGAATGAGAGTAATAAATGAAAATTTTCTAATATTACCTTTTTAATAAATGACCATTTTTTACTCATAATAAATGACCTCATTCCACTCATTTTCTTTGTTCATTTTCATCATCTCTCATTCACATTCTAACATAAATTAGGGAATCTTTTTAATATTTATGGGAACCTGTAATTCATATAAGTCCACCTTATAATATGGGATTGGGGTGTACATGCTAAAAGCAAGCTATTATATGTCAGCAAACACCTCAATTCTTTCGTTACACTCAAATATTCTCTCTGATCCCTATATAAGAGTCAATCGCAAAAAACATGCTTCTTAAGAAAATATGTTAAATATGTTAATGTTGTTAGGTGTCTGGAGCTAATGCTTCTTTTTCAATATTGTTCATATTTATTATGATACTTTTAAGTGAGAGAAATACATAAGCATTAATAAATATGAAAAAGAGTTATGGACAAAGTAGGAAACAAGACATTAAATGAGGAGAGACTCTGAGATGAGCTCTTATATTAGAGACCAAAATCATCAAATTTTGGGCTCTTATATAGTAATTATCTATAATGTGATGCAACTTAGTTTTAAAAACGAATGTAATACAAGTCTCTTTCATGTTATGAGAACATTTAGCAAGATAAGTCAACTTCTAAAGAGTCTCTCCTGAGATAGATCCTATAGATCAAATGTCAACATCGCATAACACACACTACAAATATTCTCTAAACTCCCGCATTTACAAACGTTCTTGATTGCCTAAAATACCCTAATTAAATATAGTTTCTTGCTCCCTCGACAAGGTGTGAATCTTGGTAGAGTATGTTCACCCTATACTCCAAGAATGGGAGGAATGAACATTTTTTTAAGAAAATAAAAATTATGGTTAGTAAAATCCACCTCCCATCCCAATTCCCAATGGTTGCTATTTTATGATTTTTCTAAGGGAAATACTGCCTTATGTGCCCACCCCACCTTATATATATTTGATATATTATTATACGATTATTCGAATAAAAAGAGACGTTTCATCCTATTCTTCATTCCCGTTTCAAGATCTAGCAATCATTCCAACCTAAAAATAGAGACAGCAAGGATATAGGGATAAATGGAGGGTTAAACCCCAAGCCAAACCCCAATTTCACGCTCATTTGACAAAAATAATGTATAGGAAGTACAAGCAAAATTACAGCCACCATTGGCATATATAGCTAAAAAGTAATTTGGCTTGCGAGGTTCATAAACAAACTCACAATTAAAAAAATACTATCTTCGTTCCTAAATATAAGATCACTATATGGATGAGAGCTTGTTCCTAAATATAAGATCACTTTCTAATTTTACTCAAATTTTCCCCAAATTACCCCTATACTCCCTTCACCCAAAAAATAGTAGTTTGAAGGTGAGAGAATACTTTTAAAATTTAGTTGATGGGTATTTTAGAAATTTCATGTAATCCTAACTCATTGGAATGTCTTCTTTAATCTCTCCAAATTTCCTTAAGTGATCTTATATTTAGGAACGGAGGGAGTAATAATCAATGGCAACTTTACCAATCCCTAATGATAATTTACAAACCAACCATCAATAGACAAAAATCACTTTTAATTTCCCTCCATCCTCCATCTCCCTGTGAGACACCAATATTATTCACCTGAAATATGATATGAATATCATCATCATTGCATCGCCATAATATCCCTCTATATAAGATATTTACAAGACTACTGTGTCAACCGTACTGTCGTTATATCTCAAACGTAAAGGTGCTTCCTACAAAAGATGACGAAGGTTTTGCGCTATTATAGTCACCACCTTCCCTTCTTTACTGTTTTTACCATAAGAAAATTTGTCTAAAATCACATCTCAAATGTCTTACAATAATGAAATACGACTTAAAGAAGTAAAATGTTGCAGTTTGTCACTTAATAGTGACAAAAGATGCAACTAACTTAATTTTCTTAAAAAATATATGCATCATGTCGCGCCTGGAGGTGATGCATATTTTGAAAAATATGCATGTCACATCTTCAAGCATGAAATAATGCAAATATTTTCTCTCATCCTATTTCAAAAGTTGGTTTTGTTCCTAATTATAGAGCATAATTCTTTTTTTTTTTGATAAAATTATAGAGCATAATTCTAATTTGTATCAATCTTCCTTAATTACCCCTATTATAATACAATTTCAACAATAGTCAAGAAAATGATGGGATTGGAGGCAACATGATGGAAAATAATTTGGATGTCTAATAAAAACCACAACACACTAACTTGATAATAAAAATTTAATTTAATTAAAATTGTGAAATAGTTCTTATACTCTCTTTTCTTAAATATAGCATCATATTGGACTTTTTATGAAAATTAATTGAAGAAGTCAAATGGACCACATAGTTCTAACATATATAACATAAGTTATTATATTAGAATTTAATTCATAACTAGGGTGAAGTAGTTCTACTAAAAAATTATAAATATAAATATTTTTAAAGTGGTATATTTTGTAACATGATTTTATATTCAGTACTAGGTATTTTTTTATCAAAATTTAGTACCAGGTATTTGAACCGGACGAAATATAATTTTGCCTCTTAATTGGCAGCGTGTTGATTAACATACATAATCGTGCAGGCTGATCACGACGACAAAGATGGCAAATTATCACTGGAAGAGATGATAAAGCATGAATTATATTCTACGTTCAATCAGATGACTCCCATGATAACCACGAGGAACTCTAATTTCTCACCAAAATTGGGATGAAAACTCCTTATGAAAATTTTTGCGCTTATATGATATACATATATGAAAAGGATTAAAAATTTTGATAAAAAAACAGGTTAAATATCATATTTTCCCTTAGGGTCTGTTTGGTACGAGGGATTTGGAGGGGAAGGGAGGGGAAGAGAAATTTTTGTAAGTTGAATTTTTAAATATTGAATAAGTGGGGTTGTGATATTTTAATATAGATAAGATGTTAAATATAAAAGTTATATATATTAATTTAAAATTTCCAACCTCACTTCTCAAATTTTTATAAATTCATATCACAAAAATTTTCCCTCCGCCCATTTTCCCTCCCCTCCCCTCGTACCAAACAGACCCTAAAGTATGCAAGAAAGATCATGCATCTGTCCTGAAAATGTGTACAAATGATCATATTTTCCCTATATATATATATATGAAAGGTCATATTTTCCTAAAGTATACCCGAAAATCATATTTGTTCGTAAAATTTTTACTGTGAAGGGTGACTATATATATCCTCCAGCATACTTTAAGTGCACCAATATACTAGGTAGAATTTTAAATAATAGGAGGAATTGATCATTAATTATTTAATTGCTTTTCACTTTTACAATTATATTCCCCCTTGTCCTAAATTAAGAACCCTTTGATTTTTGGTAAAGTTGAAAAAGCAAATTAAGCAACTAAATTATAATATATAACACACATAATTAGATTATAGGTTAGTATTTTAATTAAGTAAAATAATATTTTTCAAGGGGAAAAAGGATAATCACAATCTTTTTAAATTTAATAATTTTGCATCCTTGTAGTTAACAATAAAACTATAAAGGCTTAATTTTGCTTTAAATCAAGATAATTTTCATCCAAAAAAGTTTCACGCACTTGCTACTTTTATTCGGATGAGTAAAATTACGCATATGGTTAAGGGTCAAAATTATTATTTTAATATATATTTGTAGGCTATGTTAAGAAATTGAATAGACCTATGTTAAGAATTTTTTTTGACCTTTCAGTGTTAAGAATTTTTTTTGACCTTTCAGTGTTAAGATTTTTTTTTTGGCCAACCAGTGTTAAGAAAATTTACCGTATATCAACTATACACATCATATTATTTGTTTAGTTTTCACAAAAATGTCACCACATGTATACGTGTCTTCTATGTGCGATGTTAACACAACACTAAGAAGCTTTAGAAATTTGATAATTTGATCTTCAGGAGTGCTAGTTAATTGACTCGTTTGAAGAGACATCTCCATAATCTAATAAAGTTGTGCGACAACTATTTTTATGAATATAAATGATGCTTGATTGCAAAAAAAAAATATTCGTGAGTGAGCAAGGAGCCCAACTCCTTATAATCTATAATCTAATCTACTATTACGCGTTCTTGATAAAAAAAAAAACTTGATCAAAAAAAAATATACTATTACGCGTTTGGGAGACAACTTACTTTTGTATTATGAATTGAAATTTGAAAGTGTGTTAAAAAAAGAAGGCAGCTTAACTTTGAAGAAAGTCATGTTTTAGTCCTTTAACTTTGAAAATTGTGTTTTTGGCCTTAAATTTGGACAAAGTCATGTTTTAATCCCTTAACTTTGAAAAGTGTGTATTTAGTCCCTTAACTTTGAACAAAAGTGTGTGTTTAGTCCTTTTAAAAAAAGTCTAAAGTATGTTTTCGGTCCCTTCACTTTCAAAAGTTACGGGACTAAAACACGACTTTCTCCAAATTTAAGGGACAAAAAACATCTTTTACCAAAATTTGAAAGGACTAAAATCACACTTTTCAAAGTTAAAGGACTAAAAAATTACTTTCTCCAAAATTAAAAGACTAAAAACACACTTTTCAAAGTTAAGGGACTAAAACATGACTTTCTCCAAAATTAAGGATCGAAAACATACTTTAGCCAAAAAAGAATTGAAATTTGAAAAAAAAATGTTTCCAGTACCTCTCTATTTATTCATTCAAAAATGCCCCCTGGGTCCAGGCAAGTGGCAAAAACTTTACACAGTGGCTCGCATCTATGGAAAAAGAATAGATTGGCATAAAAAAGAAAAGAAAAAGGGAAAAAAGACAGATTTAATAATGAATGCCCAAAAGGATAAAAGGATAAATAGGGTGTCTAAATTTCTAAAAGAACAAGAAAGGTCACATTCACTTAACTGACATTAATAAATATGAGCAAATGACTCAAAATACCCTTAAAAACTAATTAAACATTCAAATAGAATTATAAATCATAACTGTTATAAAACAGACAAATTCTTTAAGGGCATTTTGAGTTATTTGCCCACATTTGCTAATGTTAATTAGGTGTCTATAACCTTCCTTATCCTTTTGGGAATTATTGGTCATTTTAGGTATTCAGGTCTTTATTTGTCTTTTTCCTTAAAAAAGGAAAAGAAAAGAAAATTGAATAAGGTTCAATGATTAAACATTTAAATAAATAATTATTATTCTCAATAATTCAACCTGTAATTAATTTTGTTGTTCTTCTTCTTGCGATGCGCTTTGTATTTTAGGTTTTGTTTAATTCGAATCCAGCGCGTCTGCTCCTAACCGTTCCTCTCTTCCTCTTCCTCTGTCACTCTCCTTTCGCCTTCCTTTCCTTCGATCCCTCACGCGCTCAAGACTCCATTTCCGAGGTCATTCTCGTAATTTCCCTTTCCTTCCGGTTTATTGCTAATCATTTCAATTTCGAACCTTCTTTAGGGCATTTTAGGTTTTTTACGCTTTAAGCCCTGCTCTCTTCATTAATTCATCCATTGTTTCGTTATCGATTCTGAAGATTTCACTATTATTTTATCCATTTCGATTTCGATCTGAGGCTATTCTCAGATATAGCTTTAGCTTGCAGGTTTGAATTTATTTAAACCTAATCGATACGTACAATTCTTATTCTTATTCTTATTGCTCGTGTATGTATGGAATTTCGTTATTTGGTAACCAAATAGTGCCTAAGTTAAATAAGCTATGTTGTTATGTTTTCTGTATGCTGTGGAGTAGAGATATTTGTTTTCCCCTTGCAATAGATCTCGGAATAAATTTGAATAGGAATGAAGTAATTGTATTAGATTCCTCTTTTTTTAAAAAAAAAATTTGAACTATCTGATCTGATTGTGGAATGCGTCTATTGTTTCCTGTATGTAAATTTTTCTGTGTAGTTATAGCAGTTTTGGAATGATTAAGGAATTTTACTATGTTATTTTATTGTTTCGTGTCCAAGATATTTGGGAAAATCTATGCTATAATCCTGGAAAATCACGTGTTAATCTCACGTTCCTGAGTTTATGCCTGGATCTTGTTATGATGAATTGCGTTTATTTTGTTATCGAACTTTTAGTGAGTGAATTGATTTGTTTCGATCTGTTAGGTACACCATGGCGATGGAAGTTACACAGGTTCTTCTGAATGCTCAATCCATTGATGGGAATTTGAGGAAGTCTGCTGAAGAACACTTGAAACAATATCAGGAGCAGAACTTCACGGGTTTCTTGCTTTCTCTCTCTGCGGAATTAGCGAGTGATGCGAAGCCGGTTGATAGCCGGAAATTAGCTGGTTTGATACTAAAAAATTCGTTAGATGCTAAGGATGAGAACAGAAAACGTGAGCTGGTTCAGAGATGGTTGTCGTTGGATCCTGCAGCAAAGGCTCAGATTAAAGCATGCCTGCTGCAAACTCTTTCTTCTCTTGCAGTCGATGCACGATCTACGGCATCCCAAGTCATTGCTAAAGTTGCTGGGATTGAGCTTCCTCAGAAACAGTGGCCTGAACTGGTTGGCTCACTTTTATCGAACATTCATCAAATTCCTGCTCATTTCAAGCAAGCAACCTTGGAGACTCTAGGGTATCTGTGTGAGGAAATTTCTCCTCAGGTTTTAGATCAGGACCAAGTAAATAAAATACTTACAGCTGTTGTTCAAGGTATGAATGTATCTGATGAGAACAATGATGTTAGGCTTGCCGCTAGCAGGGCATTGTACAATGCTCTAGGATTTGCTCAGGCTAATTTTAGCAATGATATGGAGCGTGATTATATAATGAGAGTTGTCTGCGAGACAACAATGTCTCCTGATGTGAAAATACGGCAAGCAGCATTTGAGTGTTTGGTCTCGATTGCATCAATGTACTACGAGAGATTAGCTCCTTACATCCAGGATATTTTCAACATCACAGCAAAGGCTGTCAGGGGTGATGAAGAGCCGGTTGCCCTTCAGGCCATTGAGTTTTGGAGTACAATTTGTGATGAGGAGACAGATATTTTGGATGAATATGGGGGCGAAACAACTGGGGACTCTGATCCAGCTTGTTTTTATTTTATTAAGCACGCTCTTCCTGCACTTGTTCCCTTGCTTTTGGAAACACTTCTTAAACAAGAGGAGGATCAGGACCTTGATGAAGGTGCCTGGAATATTGCAATGGCAGGTGGCACATGCCTTGGTTTAGTTGCCCGCACAGTAGGAGATGAGATTGTTCCTCTTGTAGTACCCTTCATTGAGGAGAATATCACAAAGCCAGACTGGAGACAGAGGGAAGCAGCCACTTATGCATTTGGCTCAATCCTGGATGGTCCTTCACCTGACAAACTGACGTCTCTTGTCAATGTTGCTCTACCATTTATGCTTAGTGCATTGATGAAGGACCCAAATAACCATGTGAAGGATACCACTGCTTGGACACTAGGACGGATGTTTGAATTTCTTCACAGTTCAATTGCGGGGACCCCACTTATTAATGAAGGAAATTGCCAACAGATTATCTCAGTTCTGCTCCAGAGCATGAAGGATGCTCCCAATGTTGCTGAGAAGGCTTGTGGAGCTCTCTATTTTCTTGCACAGGGTTATGAGGATGTTGACATAGCATCTCCTCTGACTCCATTTTTCCAGGAAATTGTTCAATCTCTTCTTACTGTTACACACAGAGAAGATGCAACAGAATCACGTTTGAGGACTGCTGCATATGAAACTTTGAACGAAGTAGTGAGGTGTTCAACTGATGAGACAGCTCACTTGGTGTTGCAACTGGTTCCCGTCATGATGAATGAGCTTCACAACTCTCTTGAAGGGCATAATCTTTCATCTGGTGAAAGAGAAAAGCTGAGTGATCTGCATGGACTTCTTTGTGGATGCTTGCAGGTAATTATTCAGAAGCTAGGTTCATCTGAGGCTACCAAATATGCCTTCATGCAGTATGCTGATCAGATTATGGGGCTACTTTTGAGGGTTTTTGCTTTTAGAAATGCCACTGCGCATGAGGAGGCCATGCTCGCCATTGGAGCCCTAGCCTATGCAACAGGCCCTGATTTTGCTAAATACATGCCAGAATTCTATAAGTATCTCGAGATGGGTCTCCAGAATTTTGAGGAGTACCAAGTTTGTGCAGTCACTGTCGGTGTGGTAGGGGATATATGCAGGGCATTAGAACATACAATACTTCCTTATTGTGATGGTATTATGACACAACTTCTTAAGGATTTGTCTAGTGATAATTTGCACCGTTCTGTGAAGCCCCCACTGTTCTCATGCATTGGTGATGTAGCTCTAGCAATAGGAGACAATTTTTATAAATACCTAATGTATGCAATGAACACACTTCAACTTGCAGCAGAGATGTATGCGCATGCAGCAGGTTTTGATGATGAAATGACAGAGTACATTAATTCTTTGAGAAATGGAATATTGGAGGCATATTCTGGAATTTTCCAAGGTTTTAAAAATTCATCCAAAACCCAGCTCTTGATTCCTTATGCACCTCACATCCTCCAGTTCTTGGATAGCATCTACATGGAAAAAGACATGTGAGAAATAGTAAACTTGCGTTCTTTTTTTCTTGATTCTCAAATTTGTATTTTTAAGTGACGTTAATGTCTTTTATGATGCAGGGATGAAGTTGTCATGAAAACTGCAATTGGGGTCCTTGGAGATTTAGCTGATACACTTGGAAGTAATGCAGGTTCTTTGATACAGCAGTCATTGTCAAGCAAAGAATTTTTAAATGAATGTTTGACCTCTGAAGATCATTTGATTAAAGAATCTGCTGAGTGGGCCAAGTTGGCCATCAGTCGTGCAATATCTGTTTGAGGTTCATCTGCATTAGCACGTTCTTTATCATCTTAAAATACCTGCATGCATTTGGGTGTGTCGGGGTGGGTCTGGGATTGCATGTGTCCAGTCATCGCATTTAGGCAACAGAAGCTATCAGTCCTACAGTCTTCAAGTTGTCACTAACTCTTGCATAATCACCAATGCATCACTGACTTTTGCATGAGCATCAAGTCTGGTTCTGGTTCAGATAAGAGGAGGAAGGGGGAGAGGAGTTTGCAAATGTGGGTGGGGTCTTTGCTACACTGAGTTGTCGGCTTCATGGTTTAGTGGAGGTAGCTGTTCATGGATTAACACTGATCTGGCACCTATGGAGTCGTATGTTGAGTCTTGATTACCAAGTGGCGAACCCATTATGTCCTTAAAAGACGTTTCCTCGAACAGTTTGTGGGTAATCAGCATGGATGAGTTCACTGGGCTATGCCATTTTTATTCAGCACCACCGAAGTGCTGTGTCAACTGTCAGGGAACTTTGGGGGGGGGGGGGTGGGGGGGGGGTGATCTCCGGGGAATACTAATACGGGTTGGGATTTTTTTTTTTTTGGGGTGGGGGGGTGGGGGGGGGGGGGGTTGGGGTGACTAGCATCATGCATTTCATATTCATATATTTTATTTTTGAGAGTCAGTAGTTTGTTTTAGGTGGAAAAAAATCATGTTTTTATTGGATAATCAAGTGTGCCTTGATATCATTTTATACTCGTGGGTTTTATTTTGCTTGTGAAAGGTGGATGTAACCAGTTTTTGGTTAACGTACCTACAGAGTCATGCCTAAAATCGTCAGATGTTCTGACGGTATGGAAAGAACCAACGAAGTGCGGTTTGCTGTTTTGCTTTTTGAACGAAGTTATCTTCTGTGGCTGGGTATTTGTCATCTTTTTCTTGTTCATATACATAAAATTGTGTGTTTTTGTACACTGAGCAATTATCTCCTTTGTGTCTTTCATCCTTTTTCTCGTAGACATGTGTGCATGAGCTGTAGATGAGCTATTATCCTTTATTATTTATCTATGATGGGATGGATATTTTGGCCATTTGGATGAGACTTTTAGGTTCAAGTGTTCTCTAAGCTGTCCAGTGTGCTAACCACTCAATATAATAGAAAGCTGGGAGGGATGTGTGGTGAAGAAATTTTGAAGCCCATAATGTGGGAATTCTAATCTATGTGAAGAATTTTTTGGGTTGCGTCAGTCTTAATATTTGGTTGGTTTACATCTTATCCCGTGGTTGATTTATGTGTACTTTGTGTTGTAATAACTGGGAATTGAGCGATATGAACTGTTAGAATAAATTTAACAGTTAGAAATGGTTGTCCCAGAAAATGTTATAAAATTTTCGCTCCAAGATCAGTTATTTAAGATTTGACGGAACTTTATTTAGCCTCTTGACATTCCACCAAAACTTTAGAAGTTTCATCCAATGTTGAAACTGTCATTGGAAGAAACAGAAGCGAACACGTAGAAAGTTGTGAAATTGAATTTCATAGTCGAATATTTTCTAATGGATAGTTGTCGATGAAGCTGATCTTAGTTATCAATATCATAGTCTACATTAAAAATTGGATGATTAATCTCTTCTTTATAGCCTAGGTGTAGCCTAGGTGTAATGGTTCCAATGGTAATGAAATTTTTGATGTTTGCCGTGATATGACGCTTTGTAGTTTCTGTGCCAAACTGTGACACGTTTTCGGCTAAAAGATCTGTTTGAAATATGATTGCCGGGGCCCAGTTTTTCATCTGTGGCCTGCAAATGCGATCACTCATCAGAAACAATCATTATTGTTATTAATACTAGCGGTATCTCCCGTGCAACGCGTTGCACGGGAAACATAGGTGTAGGAAATAATAGAAGGAAAATTGACAAAAGAGAATGAACACAAAAATATTTCTACATATTTGAATAGATGCTGGATTTACAAAAGTAAGATGCGTTGTATAATAGTATCTAGATATTTGCAAAAATTTCTCTGTAAAAAAAGATAAAATGGGAGAAGGTGGAACAAAAAGGAAAACTTTTTAAGAGAGAAAAATAATTAACTTTTTCCATCAATACATTTAAGTAGTGTTATTATAGCCTCTTCATCACTTACTGTTTATTTCTTTTTTCATCAAGAGGCAAGAATGTTGCCTTCTTCTTCTTTATAAGCCAATGACCTGTCCTTGCCACGGCCATAGAAAATGGATGGATCATCCACAATCAAGCGGTTAAAAACATGGCTTCTTCTAATCTTCTTAGGAGTTGAGGATTCATCAGACTCTAATATGTCCTTGTTGTTCTTATCCCTCAGAGCAAATGTGAGTTCAGAACGACCCTGCTTCATTGCTCTAAGCTAATACACACACAAACATACGCATATATCTCATGTGATTTTAGGAAGCAAGGAAATGAAACAACTGAAGATTAAAGAAAAATCAATCACGTTGGTAATGTAAGTCTGAACACATGAAATGTCAATATACTTCTGAATCTCACTCACTCTCACCACGTTATGGTATGAAGACCTCCTTATCTACACAAATAGCTAAGTCGTCAGTCAATCAATTGAACAATCATAGAAACAAAAAATAACATCCAATTCCAAAAAAAAAAAAAAAAAAAAAAATCAAAACCCTTCCAATCAAATAGGAAAAAAAATAAATTAGTGGTGCAAAATTGAAAATACAAACCTGAACAACACGGTGATCTTTGTGATGAATGAGACAATAAGAACAAAGGGCGTTTCCCACACAATCCAAACAGAACATATTACACTCACTCTTGTTAGAATCACCATGGCTTGGGCAGGTAACAAAGTAATCAGCTTTAAGCATTGGTTTCAGGCATGGAGGTCCCATGTCACACTTATCAAAGTTACCTATTGGACTCACCTGAATCAAAACCACCATACAATATTACATTCAGCAAGAAAATCAATCACATAAATTTGATACAAAGGAATCTAAAATTACCTTGATCTGATTCTTCATTTTCTGCTTCATCACATTCTTCATCATTATTTTCATAGTCAACATCAAAAATTATGTGTTGCATAGGAGAGTCGACTAATTAGAAGACACTAACTAAATATGCAAAATGGAGAAGCATAACTTAGAAGTGACAAATTTTTAGTATTATACAAATAATAATCAAATGTCATGTTTAAATTTCCCATGCTTCGCGCAGTTTGCTCACACTTTATAATTATTACTAATCTACCAACTTAACGTTAGTGAGATAGCGGTGAGATAGTGCTGAATGCAACAAATCATTGAAGCAAATTACCAACAAATTAATATGCATATATAAATGCTAGTGTAATTAACAAATTACTTTTAAAGATTTAAGCAACAGAATTTTACATTATATGAACAACAATCCTATAATATAAACAGCTCTTTCAAAAGTTAAAATATTAATAATCTAGAGGATTGTAGCAGCTAAAGACAGTTTGGACTTTTAAAGTTAAGAAAAGAATTTAATCTCAAACTAACACAGCTTAAGAAGATTTTAAGTCAACTCATAAAGAAACATGATCTAGATGTGGTTGTGGAGTTTCAGTCTTCATGTCCAATGATGGAGGTTCACTTAAGCAATCCCTCTCCTACACACAATATACCAACACTTATGATCACCAAAACACAAAGAAAGGTTGCAGAAGTATTACATCAAAAACAGTGAAGAAAAACAAAGAAAGCATCAGAAAGCATTCTCAGAAATGGTGAATAGAAATGAAACAATAAGATTCAGCCTAATCAATCATTATTAATTGAACCATAATTTATCATATTACACCAAATTTTCAGCTCTTTATTTAAGTATCACATCAACACAGATTGAACCTGTCATCTCAACCGACACCCAAATCTTAGATCTCTACCCACCTTAGACGATTTCTCTAGTGTTTAGGCCCCCACTAACCATATGAGTATCATAAATTAATCTTACTAATCCACTATAATAATGACAAAAAATAATGATATCACTCACAACTCTGTAAGAGAAGGCATAATTTTAGATAATGATGATATTGGCCCTTCAAAAGAGTGATCCTGAAGCATTGTATTAAAATAAACAGTAATTCTATTTAGTGAGGGCACAACTTTCAAATTATACGATACCAGGAAATTTCCATTAAATAATTAGGAAATTCATTAAACACAAATGAAGAATCTTTCACAGCACATGAATAAGTACCTGGTTATTTGAGGAAAATGCATGGTGTGATTTCATATACTTATCTTTAACTGTGTTGAGTTTAATAACCTTAGTGGGCAAGATGGAAACAACACCAGGTATATGAGTGCAAACACATGTAAATTTTTCTCCATCACATACTACATATTTAAGTTCATGTTTACCGGCATGAATCTGAAGAGGGTATTAAAAGCAGTGCTACAAAACAATATAAGTGAGCGTAAACAACAAAATAGTTTGACAATTGATATTACTTTTTACCTTAACATTTGATAATAGATTACTCTCTACTCTTATGCATACAACTTGGAGAGGGTGATAAGATCTTAAAAACACAGGATGTATGTTTCAAAGATCAACCTCAAAATGATAAATAGGTGTATAGACAACGAAACATCATAAGCAATCAAAATGATAAATAGTTGTACAGACATTGAAACATCAAAACAAATCAGTGAAGCATTTATATTTTAATAAAGCCTAGTCTCTGTTGATGGAGGGTAGGCTTTCTTTCAATCACAGTCCTTTTAGCACACACTTGTTATGTCTTAAAAGTTTATTCAAAGAATGCTACACTCTCAAACTTTACCCTCTTTCCCGGCATCATCTCTAGCCCCAATCTTCCCAAAAAATAAAAAGAAATACTCCAACTAATCTCAGTCCAGTTGAAGATGCAACAGACAAATATATGTAGTTGAAATTTTAAATAAAACATTACCTCAATTCTAAGCACTTTACTCTGTAGATAGCATTTGTGCAGCATAGCTTCTATCCTTCTTGTGCCTGCCAAGCATTTTGGTGGACACAATGATCAAAATTAGATATGGCAACAATATTAATCAAAGCTTCTTTAGTGCAAGTAATGATCAAAATTTGATAAGCTGAACTATCACTGTTCATTCTTCACATATAGATAATATAACAGAAAAATGGCACAATTGAGAGCATCAATAGTATGAATTAGTATAGCCTTAAACATTAACACGGTTAGAAAAAAGGTGCATAGAAAAACATCACAGATAGGTAAAAGAGTACCTTTTAGTAAATTACTTCATCCTCCTTTAGTGTTTTCTCCTCAATACCATCTCTGTTTGCATTTACCCTCACCATTTAGTACCATCTAACCATCAAAAGAGCAGATTATTATATGAGAGAATGAGCAAAAATGAAGCTGGAAGCAATGGCTATTTTCATGGTAGTAAATAAAGGATTGTAATTATCTGAATCTGTCATAATAATACATAAACAACAAACAACATCTACCAACCACCAACATCATAAAGCATAAATATTTTCAGAGTATTATTGTTAATCCTTCAATACCATAAATCATTTGCAGTGCACCAGAACAATCCAATGTTAAAGGGACAATGGATAAACCTCAAATATAAATCATCCATCAAGATCAAAGAGGACAATGGATAAACCTGAAATATAAATCATCCATCAAGATCAAAGAGGACAAAAAAAAGTAAATAGCATCAACAGACAAACTACTCATCACAAGAGACTAAAACACAACCAACGGCCCAAATATAAACTTACTCTCTTATAAACGCATCTCCCTTCTCACAAATGTCAACAATCTTGGCCTTCGGTTTACATTCAGATAATCCCACCAATCCACAATATCTGATAACAGTATAAATATCCAAAGACATACTTAAAAAACCCATATATTATAGGCAATAAGGGAAATTGAACATACTGTTAGCAATTTCAACTGCACTCTTGTATCTAGTGAAAACTTCAGGAGAAGAGAGATCCAACTCCTTCTCTTCTTTCTCATCGGCGGCATGGTAACACAGATGCTAAATCCCTAAACCTTCTGAAAACCCTAGAAATGAGCGAAAATAGAAGAAAAAAACGAACTTTAGATGTAATATCAGGCAATTAAAATCTAAGAATAATGATTTTCTTTGTGAAATTGATGAGGTGCTCACTGAAAGGAGATAGTTTGACGGCGATTTTGGGGAAAAGAGAGAAAGAGAAGAAATGGTTCCAGGGAAAGTTGAAGAAGAAGAAGAAGAAGAAGAAGAAGAAGAAGAAGTTCAAAGGTAGAAGAAGAAGAAAAAAGAAACGGAGGAGACAAAATTGAGGTTCAGCGAGAGAGAGAGAGAGATGGGGAGGAGGCAGCGGATGTGGGTGACGGGAGGAGAGAAAGAAATGATGAGAATGAAAAAGAGAAAAAGAAAATAAGGAAAAGAAGGATATATATTAGATATATATTAGATAGATAGATAGATAGATAGATATATTGATGATGATGATTTACCACAAATCCACAATAAATTATGGCAATTTGAGGGGTCAATGAACGGTCAAGCAAATGTGGAATGCTTTGTTTTCCCTGGCCACATCAAATCAAACAATGGAGCATTTCCCTTTGATTTTACGTAGAAAACTTTCAGTTCGTTTCTTAAATTCTTTTTGTACGCTACAGCCAATTAATGTTTGTTGATAAAATACTAGTTTATTAATAAAGATAGAATTCATGCTGTTTTAAAACTTTTTATACCACGGTTTTATAAAACTCTTTATTCTAAGATTTTTTTCCTAAAACGTCTATAACGTACTCACTCCGATCCTAAATATAAGACTTAATTGACTTTTTCTAGAAAATCTTTAAAAAGGTAAAATAAGTTAATTATAAATTTATTTACCTAATTTTTTCCCTTAAACTAGTTTATTTTACCTATAAACTAATGGATAATCTAAAGATATATCAAATATGTCATCATTTAATTACCTATTTCGCAACCTTGATCTCTCCAAAAAAAGTCAATTAAGTCCTATATTTAGGACCGGGGGTAGTAATATTTTTTTGACCAAACTATAACGTAATATTGATCCATTGATTTTTGTATGAATAGTACAATTTTGGGTGAGTGTGTACTATGTTTACTAATGTGAACTAGATTTCAATCCCCCGGGCGATGCCCAGAAAGCATACACTTGAGCTAGGTTGATGGTTTTTCGAGGAATAACACATCATCAACAACGACTAATTAATTTATTAAACAACAATTTATGGTTTAAGTAATGTAATGTGTAGTAGAATATAAAGTCAAAAGACTACAAAATACAATGGGGTATAAACCATGGAATATAGAAAAATAACCATTGTATTTAACAGATTAAATTGTGCCACTGAACTCACCCTAAACTAATTTTTACCAAACAAATAAATACGCACCAGTCACACGATCACACCTCTATAATAAAACCCGATAAATACACATTATACAGGACAACTAAATAAAAAGACCACCATAATGCTAAAAACCCCAAAAACGCAAGTTTGACGGATTAAATTGTTGCACTTTTCTCACCCCAAATAAATTTTTAACAAACCAATGAATACACACCTTCATAATAAAAACCAATAAATACATATTACAAGAATTTGGGTAAACATGCTCGAGGTTGAGCAAGAAACGACATATCTTTTCGCATTGCTTCTTAGGAATTAATCACCAAAAGATTTCAACTTTGTGTTGCTCCATGGATATTATAATTGATGGCATGCAGCAGACTTTCCTTCCTCACTTGCCTGGGGTTTTCTTTCTTTTTCTTCATCGCAGATATTAAAAAAAATTGGATTTGTGATTTTAGAAGTAAGATCAGATGCTAGCTGGGGTGTTACTGTAAAAGGTAAATTTTGTATGCTAAAAAGTTTTTTATGTATGAGGTTCATGGTTTGAGCTTTTGCCCCGAGTGGATGTTAAAAAGGAAAACGGAAAAAAGAAATCTTTATTTTAAATGGATGTACTCAATAATCAATACTCCCTCCGGTTCCTAATGTAAGAGCCCAAAATTTGAATGGTTTTGGTCCTAATGTAAGAGCTCACCCCATATTCTCTCCTCATTTAATGTCTTTTTTCCTACTTTACCCCTAACTCTCTTTCATATTTATTAATGTTTATGTATTTCTCTCTCTTAAAAGTACCATAATAAATATGGGCAATTTTGGAAAAGAAGCATTAATTCCAGACTCCCAACTAACATTCACATGTTTTCTTAAGAATCGTTTTTTTTACGGCTAGCTCTTACATTAGGGACCGGAGGGAGTATGATTTAAGCAATGGACAGCGCAAAACGGGCATCATAAATGTCATACAAAAAAAAAGCAAAAACAAATCTGCTGGACCTCATAAATACCCCATTCAATTCAACGTAGGGATGATAGAAAAGGCTAAAAGAAGCCGCCACTGTTTACCCACTACAAGTTAGCTCAATGAACAGTGTTTTTTAGAGAGAAGCTGAACCAGAAATGGCTCAATGAACAGTGCTTCAGCAATGATTTATAAGATATATAGATATAACTAAGGCAGAATAATGTTTCAAACTAAAATCCTGGAATAGAAGGGGATCAAAAGAAAAATCTTCCACTCATCAATTTAGTCTATGAATGGGTGATCATTAATAGCTTCAAAACAATCAGATTTAAATTACCACATTTCTATTGTCTATATTCCAAAAACAAATGCATTCGATTCTAATAAACTCAAGACCTCTAATAAACTCAAGACCTCAGCGCAATTGTATAAGGAACTTGGACTAGTTTACTACTGAATCCACATATACACAGGGCCACTTTGTCTTGAAGAACTCCCCCACATGCCACATGCCACATGCCACATGCACTAATTCTTTTCCTCATGACTTAGCCATCGATTCGAGCTGAAAAGCCCCTTATTAAGTATTGACACAGATACTAGAGGAGTTATATGAGTATTGGAAAAAATGTAAATCATGAGTACAAAATTACAATTTATAATACTTCATCAGTTTTAAATATATGACATATTGAACTAATATGATTAAATTTCTAATTTTAGCTATGTAGTTAGTATGCTATGTATTTTTCTACCCAAATCATATATCCCTTTCTTATTCCGTAATGTCCATTATTGTTGGAGGATAACCATTGGCGATAACATAGGAAAAATTAATTATATTTACAGTTAGACCTTATATTTAGAACTAAGATTAACTCTATTACTTAATATGTCATATATTTAGCACTAACAGAGGGAGTAATTTGTAGAAATTAAAGAATACTATTTAATTTTTTTAAATGTAAATAATATATGGAACACACACACTTAATTTTATGTAGTATAAAGGGTCAATTATACTCATAATATTTTTTCAAGCATCAACCACTAACATTTTTTGTTACAAAATTACCCATAATATTTTCAAAATGGGGCAAAATTACTCATAATGTAAACTGCTAATTTTGGTTTTGTGAGCTCAAGTACCATTGTTTTTAAATTTGGGTAATGATTAAAAACACCCATGAGGTTTTTCCAAATATACGTATCACACTATAAACTACTCTCTCCGATCCCTAATATAAGAGTCAAAATTTGAATGGTTTTGGTCCCTAATATAAGATATCATCTCACATTCTCTCCTCATTTAATGTGTTTTTTCTTACTTTGCCCCTAATTCTTTTTTATATTTATTAATGCTTATGTATTTCTCTCTCTTAAAAGTATCATAATAAATATGGGCAATGTTAGAAAAGAAGCATTAACTCTAGACACTCAACTAACATTCACATGTTTTCTTAAGAAGCGTTTTTTTTTGCGGCTAGCTCTTATATTAGGAACCGGAGATGTATTAAATGAAAAAAAAGCTACAAAATTCTCGAAACGGGGCCAAAAAGCCAAAGAATTAATTAATGTAAACTTTAATAAACATTTTATCTTGTAGAATGTACACACTATTATTTTTAAGTTATTGTTACCCCTTGTCTCCCTTCTCCACCCCTCCCTCGAGACGCTCTCTCCCTCCATTTTTGGTTCTAAAATATGTGAAGTAGAAGTTTTATCCACAAAAGAACTTTACATGGTATGCCCCTTTTCATCTTTAACTTCAAACATTTTGAGGGTTAAGTTGTATTTTGACCAATGTAATATTAGCCCAAGAGCATGTTACCTATAAGGTTTTAAAGTGGATCATATTGGCCGACACCATTAAAATGGACTTAGGCTTTGGTTTTGGATATGTGGTGCGCCATGTGGCAATATCAGGAACCACGTGTTATGACAGGGTAGCACTTCAATTGACACATGTCTTGCAATGTCATCACATAAGGCGACATATGCCTCGACACCTTATCACACAAGTTAACTCGTTGCAACATCACACCATCACACAAATTTACTCGTGCCACGCCATGTCAGCACGAACGGATTTCTTTAAGTGCGTTTTAATGGTGTTGGTTGGCCCAAATTCCCATTTTAAAACTTTATTGGCATACAAGAATACTTCAAAACATAATTGTGCTAGATGCTTCTAATCTAATACTTTATTAGTCAAAATGAACCTTAATCCAATTTTTATAACTTTTCATCTCTAAAATCAATTTGAAATTAGAGATTCCAAATATACGAGGCATTGCTCGAGGAAAGTGATGAGGTTGATGCAGCCATGGTTGAAAGGAAGAGAGTGTATGTCGCGAGGAGTGGAGATGGGAGATGGAAAGGATGTTAAGTTTTTTTAAATAAAAATTTGAAATCTAAGGTGCGAGTACTACTTTATTTCCCCAAAAGTGCAAGTACTATTAAACTAAAATTTAATGGAAGTTTGAATCAATTAAAAGTATGTAGCAACATTTTGTCACATTTTGATCAATTTATAGGTATTTTTTTTTACAAAAAAGTTCATTGTATAATGTATATTTGGGAACAAGACTAAAAGTTCACGGTAATGGAATCTTTGCCCCCGTTTAGGAAAGTTAATGAGTATTTTTGCATCAAAAAGTTTTTATTATGTCTTATACAATGTGGCTGCGTTTTACCACTAAGCCTCTTATATATATCTTTGGGTTAATGTATGGTCAAGACTATATATATGTTTTTTTTGACAAAAGAAATACATAAATTTTCATATTGGGTTAAAAAATACACAGCGATAATTATGTGTATTTTAGAAATTAATATGAAATCTTATGTGTATTTTTTACTCCAAAAAAATATTTGGTACTAGGTGGCCTCTTCAAAATATGTGTATTTTTAGTTTTTTTAACTTTAACCCTATCTTTTTTGTCTGAAAGAAATTGACAAAATCTAGAAAATAGATAGGCTTTCTGTGCACGCAGAAGTTATTTTCATTGATATTCAAATTTCAGCCCCATATTTTTTATGGAAATAATTCGTGTTTATCATTTCACTTTTCTTTTGTCCTGAGAATGATGTAGCCGGAACAAGGCCTAAAAACTTCTGATCAGATTATATTATAGTACTCCATAGAGGTCAATTTTTGTAAACCCAGCTGGTACATAAAATAAATTTTGAACAATACTACCGGTTAGCTTGGAGACAATTTTGAACAATACTCCCTCTCACACACATACACTCGTCTTGTGAGAGACACGTAACCGTTATAACGTTGTGAGATGTGGCTTTTTATTCATATGACTCTTGGGCTTCTTCACGGGCCACGCGAATCACTTCTCCTTCTTTCCCATTTCATTCAATTCATTATCAGTGGAATTTAGCTCTTCCAAATGATTGTCAACAGTATTGTGTTCCATCAAGTTTACAAAAACATAAACTTCATTTCTTCCTTACCTACGCGCGTCCGTTTGGATAAGAAATACGTACTCTAAAACATTGGTTAGCATATTTTATGTAGCTAAATACACATGTATATTCTATTTAGCAATTGAAGACTTCTAAAATTTTACTTGGGTTTTTTTGGCCATAACTTAGGTGAACTTAAGTACATAAATCATATATATGCTACTATTTGGTTGTTGACTTCAAATATATTAATCAAGTTCCTCTTAATAACAGTATTAATTGATAAGTGTTATCTTCAGGCTTCCTCTACCTCTCTTAATAGTAATCCAAGTTGTTTAACCTATGATCCTTGTCAATGTATCTAATAATCTTCTTTGGATATGACCAAATCACTTCTACCCTTTTTTTCAAATTTTTGCATCAATATATGTCACTCCAACTCTTTATAATTTTTTCATCAATATATGTCACTCCAACTCTTTTTAATTATATGCGTTTCATATATTTATTCTAAAAATAATCTTTTATATTTTGATATTTTCATCTCAACATTCACACCTCAATTACATAAACTTTATATTGCAAGCATGATAAAACTTTCATTTTACCTTATTATGTACTTTGGGACAAAAGGTAATTCAATGGAGTTTCTCTGTTTGAACAATCCATTTTGAGTTTATTATTAAAATCAACTGAAGGAAATTTTGGAGTGTTACCCGACCCACGAGCTTTCCCGGATCCCGGAGCTTCGACCCGAACCCGAACTCGGACAGAGTTCCTGTAACAACAACAAGAACAAACAAAAGCCGTGATAACAAAATTGAACTCGGAGCCAAGAATCCCGAAGGATTCAGCTCACGCATAACCGGGTTACTAGAACCCGGGTTTGATTCGCACAGCGAATCACCCTCTCAGGAAAAACCGTGAGAAGGAAAGCCAGAGTGCTGAGGTGTCTAAGCACACACTCTTGGTTACTGACAAATGAGCGGGACACCTCTATTTATAGTGACAAGAGTGTCACTAAGAAAGGTAGAAATATCACCGTCATTATTGCAGTCATTATGACACCAATCAACAATAATAACTGATTTGATTCACTAATCAAATCAATCTCATATTAATGTTGATTTGTTAACTGATTTGATTCTAATCAAATCAATCAGCATCAATCACATATTAATGCTGATAAGTTAACTTTCTGTTTTCCTAAAGGCCGTCGGATTTAGTAATCGGACGATCCGGTCCATTAAGGGCGGATCTGATTAAATATTTCCAACATCAACAAATTCATTGTTTTTTGCTCTAAAATTATCCAATTAGTCGCATGTTTATTTTTCGCTGGAGAATCGGTAAGACATAAGATAACTGTTAGCGTCCTTACCCTTGTTGCTATGGTGCCAAATGGAATAAGACAATAATTAATTTGAACATATCCATAAAAAGGTGGCTTTTCCTACAAACCGGTGCTTTGGATCCATTTCACAATCTATGTTGCTATAGAATAACATTCCGTCAAGAATCAATGAACTTGAGGATAAGCTAAAATTTTGCAATTTACATTTCCTGCAGTCTGGTACTTTGGATCCAAGTTTGAAAAGAAAGTTCATGAAAATAATTAAGCGTGAGCTGGATCTTCTATATTATTATGAGATGAGTTACTAGTCTCAACGAGCAAAATTAGCTAATTGTCATGCTCAAGAAGAAAGGACTATTAAATTCTTTGATTTATTTGTCAATAGGATGAATTAGGAATACCAGCACTAAATTGAAAAATGCTAATGAGGGAAGGACAAATTTGCAAATCTAGTACTTTACAATTTCCTTAAGTGCATCCAAAATAAATAAACAATTTCATGGGGCATATTAAGATTACCCATTAATTACTTAGTGGGGTATTTGTAGTAATTCCATTATCTTTAGATAACTCCCTAAGTTGGGACTAAATCTAATAATTGTGAATCGACCCTGATGTCCATGGTTAAAATCTAACAATAAAAAATATGTTAGATTTAAATGTAAAAATCTGGGAAAAAAGAAGAGAGGATTTGAATTGTTTTTTTCTAAACATCTGACATGGAAACACGAGTGCGGTAGATACCATTTAAGCTTGCCAACTCACTATAACTCCATTTATTAATAAAGGGGTAGCATTACCCTATTTTTCAAACTTTCAGGGAAATATTGCCCCTTAAAAAACTTCCAACACTCACTTCTCATTTGACAAAATTTTCAGGGCGAAAATGCCCTTTAACCCTGGAAAAGGGTGGCCAAAGAAAAGGAAGATAGATATCTAACAAAAAAAATCAGAATACCCTTGGGCTAAGCACAAAGCAAACCAAAGAAGATGAAAGTGAAAGAGAGAGAATTTTTTATGGACTAAATGAAAATATGAATTTGAATTGAACAAAAATGGAAATACTTGGTTGATATTAAATGTTCGACTGACAGCTGATTGTAAGTTGGATAAATATATCTAACTTACGTAATTTTAAATATTAGGTACAATAATAAAAATGATGAATTTTTATATCATATATAAAACTGGGTAGTTATATTCTATTAAATAAAAGTATATAATCATGAATTTGGATTAGATCATATATGTGTAACACTATATAAAATTTAAACTTACTATCTTTTCTAAAACGCATAAGTGCTAAACTATATTTTAATCATTTGTGGGTCAAATTTTAACCAACCTTCAACTTAAATATATAATTTTAATTATCAGTATAATTTTATTAAGAAAGTAAGAGGACATGTGTGTGTGAGAGGCACGTAAGAGCATATATGTCTTTTTTTTGGTAAATAGAGTAGACATATCTTCGTGCTTTTTAATCTGGTTGCATATCTCATTGAAAAGGATGCGGGCATAATAGAGATTAATTGAAAAGCTAAGGTGTTAACCTTTACCGTGACAAAGACCAACTGTTTATAAGTGGATACATGGGGACACCTCGATCAACACTACTCATTTTTAGCTTCCATCATCATCTTTGGTTAATCAACATCCACCAACTAATTAAATTTATATTAGATCCAAACTCTGCGGTGAAACTTGTTCGCATATCACATTGTGGTCCTAGGTAGTCCGATAAAATAAAATAATTTCACCATTACTTTTTAATTTATTTTGTTACTCTTTGTATTGAAGAATTAAGAAAAACAAGAAAATAAAGCAGCGAGAATTAACATTGTATTGTCATTGAAGGATTTTGAAGTGGCATCTAACATCTGTGTATGCAACCAAATCTCTCACACAAAATCAACTTAAAACACAATTTTAGATTTCGATATCATGTTATAGGTTAAGAAAAGAGATCATGTTATGGGTTAAGAAGAGAGGGAGGGAGGGAGTTTTCAAGCAGTTATCTTCAGTATCTTTAAACTGACTCCCTCTCTCTTTTAATTTATTATCCCATGAATGTATAATCACCTCTTGGGTGCTAACAATATTCTACAATGTTCAATTCAAAAACGCTATTAAATCTATTAATAGTTGACTAGATCCCAACATCATCATTACATACAGCAATCATGCTAATAAAGCAAAACATTTTTCACCCCTACTTCAATAATTTAGAAATAAATTTTGAATAATTATTCAAATATATTTTTCTAATAACTTCGTTTCCAAAACAGATAATAGAATCAAGCAAGCCCTTGGCTTTTCTTTGTTTTTTTTCTCATTGAAATGTGTCTACTTTCTACTCTAATCTTTGGGATTTTTAATATATTTTCGACTTAGGTTTGATCATTGTCGGTAGAGTCCTAATTGGTTCAAAAGTGCTAACACGGGGCTTAAGTATATATAATCCACCCAATAACATAACGGACTTTAACGTCATCATAATTTGACAATTTACATCAATGTCATGTATACCAACTAATTTCACGGATTTCAGTTTAAAAAATTAATTTTATGTTCATTGAAATGAACAAAATGCCATATCTATTGACAGAGGAGACTAATCTATCTCATGATATTAGAAGTAAGTATTAGATCTTTCCTTGACATACCATGATTAATCAATTACATTGAAGATATTCCCTTGATGAAAGCTTCCATAACTATGGGGGAGATTTAAGGAAAACAAGGGTTAACATAAGTTTTGGTCCCTACAGTTTGCTCCAATTTGGGTTTTAGTCCCTCAAGTTTAAAACAAGAGCTTTTAGTCCCTCAAGTTTCATTCTGTTAAGGCCGTTAGTCCCTGGAGTTTAAAACTGTTAAAATAAGCTGACTTGTCACTAACACCATTATATTAACTATGTTGAGGTGGCTGAATCACAAGTAGGCTGATTTGGCAATTAGAAAATTGAATATATTTTTTTAAAAAAAGTCTCTTTCTCATCGTCCTTCCTATCCTCCCCATTCTCTTCCACCAAAGAGACTGCTAAATCACCCAGTAGCTCAATCTTTCGCGTCATTCCCCACCAGATCCGACAAGAAAAAAAATAGATCCATGAATCTGGGTGAGCTTCGGTCTTAAATGAAGATGGGCCGCAATCCATGATTCTGCACTCTGTAACTTCAAACTCAACCTTCTCACTTATGAGTCGCACACACCATGGATGGCTCGCTGGCTGCAATAATAATAGCAGCTGATTATGCTTTTTGTTGAGCTTGTTGGCTGGATGGCTGACTTTTTTTGGCTTTAAAAAGGGAAAAATATAGTCTTTTGTAACTGACTCTTAACCTGCGCTTCACGTTGATATATTAAATTGTAAACTACTATTCCTTCTTCATTCACCCCACAGATGTTTGCGGAGTTGCGGTGCGGATCGGCCTACTGGGTGATTCAGCCTTTTTCCGACGTCTTAGGTGGGGGATGGGAAAGACGGTGAGAAAGTGACTTTTTTTAAAAAAAAAAGTTATTCAATTTTCTAATTGCCTAGTCAGCCTGCTTGTCATTCAGCCACCTCAACATTGTTAATGATGTTAGTGACAAGTCAGCTTATTTTAACAGTTTTAAACTACAGGGACTAACGGCCTTAACAGAATGAAACTTGAGGGACTAAAAGCTCTTGTTTTAAACTTGAGGAACTAAAACTCAAATTGGAGTAAACTATAGGACCAAAACTTATGTTAACCCGGAAAACAATTAATTTAATGAACAAAGTGGAATAATGTGTAATCATTATTATTTTTTGTTAATCATCGTCCGGTTTAATCTGGAGCGTTTCCCGATATTCGAACATACGTTCTCATCATTACGGGGGTTGCAGCCCACTTAGCAACTCAACTCACTACTCATTGGTAACGTGTAATCATTATTAGAATAAACAACATATTAACTATTTACATATATGTCAATGAAGGAGTAGCAGTAAGAAGAAAGCCAAGGGCTAGCTTGAGAAAAAATAAAGAAAAAAATTGAAAGAGCTATTTTTTGTTGATTAACAGCTAGTTTTTGGGGAGTTATTTTCCCAAATGACTCGTACTTAGGGGTGCACAAATGACGGACATGACCGGGCCACCTATATGCCCTGGTCATGTCCTAAATAATTGTCGGGTCTGAATTTTTGGCCCGAGACCCGGTCATATCCTGTTTGGCCCGACACCGAGATCGGGCCGGACATGACCACCGGGCCACATGACGGACCATGTTGGTCCCAAATTTTTTTTTTTAACAATTAAATAAAAAACTTCCACTTTTCAACCATTAAATAAATTGATGTATTATGTAGGAAAAATAAAGAATTGTAATCAACTATTTTTAAATTAAATAAGTAATTAATTAATTATGAAATAGTTTGATAATTATGTTAATTAATCAAAATATTTTTACTAAAAATAATAAAATTATCGGGCCGGGCCGTCCTGTTGGTCATAGAGCATATGCCCTGGTCCTGTCCTACCCGATAGCCGGGTCGGTCATGTCCTAATCGGGCTGGTCTCGGGTCACTTCGTGACAGACCATTTTTGGCATAGGACCGGATCGGGTCATGACGGGCCAACCGGGCCGCCGGGCTTTTGTACACCCCTACTCGTACTTATTATAATGATATTATTATTTAGAGATGGCTAACTAGAGTAGAGATCTAACTTCAAAGATTTCTAAATTGAAAAAACTAATTAACTAACAAAGGTTGAATGAAGCGCCAAATAAATGTAGAGTGGAGTTGTTCGAGCATTGTCTTGGCCAACTAACCGGAGAGGGAGACCTATAAAGGGCTAATTAGAGGGGTTGACCGTAAAAAAGATCAAGTGAAGTACAAAGTGTTGGAGCCACCGGCTAATGTTAGCTCTCAAGGAGTGTTTGGTCACAAATCCCATATTGGAGAGGAAAATGAATAGAGAATCTTTAAAAGTAGAGATTAATCAATCTCGATCAGTAGTGGGTGATAACACATCCTTATAGAGTGATTCCAGATGACCATTGAGAAAGTAAGAAGTAAGTCACTAGAATGAAACAAGCCCTTCTCACGACTGTGAGGAAACAAAATTGACGGAAAATATTTGTAAAACAGTATTAAAGCATAGAAAATAATTGTAAAACAGTATTAAAGCATGGAAATTAAAGGGCATAATGTTATTTCGTTATATAATCGCATATGTAAAACAGTACATCTGCTCGGCGTGATTGATTTTATATAGATTGTTGTAATTATCATAAACGTAACGATGCTACTTCAAGTCAAACTTACATATAAAGATAATAAATTAAGGGTTGTAGAACATACATGCATGTAGCTCGTGGGGGTAGTGACTGTAGAGATTTGAGAATCTAGAGGCAGAGTTGCAACTTGTGTTGTGATTGGCAAATATTGTCTTGTTTTGCCTGAGAAAGCGATAAAGAAATGGCAAGTCAAAGCTATATACGTGTAAAATACTTCTTCTCATTTTTGTCAAATCTTAAACCTTTTTTCTTCGTGATCTTTATTTATTTGCCAAAATCTATATATATAAAGTGGGTTTCGAATCATATGGAAACATATATATTGTTTTGTGTACCCTTTTGTGTGCTAAATAATTAGTTATAAAAATTCTACTTATTAAGTATATATGACATCAATGAACATATCTGGAGCCTTCTTAACTGTTTGTAGCTTTCTTTTGAGGTCAGTTGGTAAACTTAATGTGTGTATCACTATTAATTACTCATATATCTTGTGATTAGACACTATAATCTTTCTCATTAATATCTCAGATCTTGTTGTTCCTTCCTTAAAATTGCGTCTCTCTCTATCATCATTCATCACTCTTTTTTCAACATCTTTAAATCAATCCTTGATCCATAGGTTTGTTAATCTGTCGATGAAATTATGAAACATTTCCTCGTAAATTGTTCGGTTATTATATGTGAGGGAAACAACTAGAACCATGAACGTACTAACGCGATGAAATTATGAAACATTCTTAGGATTATTGTTATTACATCATAAGTTGCCTTTTAGACGAATTTTTTAACCATAAAAATGAGTTTCTAGTGTATGTGTCTATGTGACACATTAAATGCTTTATTTTAAATATGTCCCCCTATCTCCTCAATTTGGGATAGACACAGATTCATCTATTTATTGTAAACATGAAGGGAAAGTATTGAGGGTAAAGATGAAAATTAGGACAATTTTTCGATAAATTTAATGATGTAAGCAACTTTTCATGTTTCAGGGATCGGAGTATATGTATGGAATATATTAAAGTGGAATCCATACAAACATAATTTATGATTAGATTTATAAATTAAATTAAGGACCTATTCATGAAAAATGAATAATATATAGTGGATCTTAATGTAAAAAAAAAATAGTTTACATTAAATGACTGATGGAGGATATACTCCCTCCGGTCCCTAATGTAAGAGCCCAAAATTTGAATGGTTTTGGTCCCTAATGTAAGAGCTCACCCCATATTCTCTCCTCATTTAATGCATTTTTTCCTACTTTACCCCTAACTCTCTTTCATATTTATTAATGCTTATATATTTTTCTTTCTTAAAAGAACCATAATAAATATGAACAATTTTGGAAAAGAAGCATTAACTCCAGACACCCAACTAACATTCACATGTTTTCTTAAGAAGCGTTTTTTTTACGGCTAACTCTTACATTAGGGATCGGAGGGAGTATATTATTGGTGGGAGTGGGAGTCACTAACCCCAGACGCTATGAAGATATTGCTTACTCTCGAGTTGTTCATCAAACTTAGACCCTAAGAAAATCCTCTCTTGAATTTTCTACAATCCAACCAAATGATATTTCACTTAACCAAAAGATTTGGAGTTTATCTTGAGGATTTCACAATAGACATTGAGTTATCGATTATTAATTTTCTACATTTTCTTTTATAGTAAGAATTTTATAAATTTTATTGATTAAACAAGAGGGGGAAATTGAGTAGAAGCAACAAAGAGGGGATTAAAATTGGAATTTTTCACTAAGATCCCAAGTATAAGATTTAATATCAGACAAAGTTCATTGACAACATTTTTGTTCATGAACTATTTCAGTTAACCTAAACAATTTCAAATGAATCAAATCTCAAGTCTGCAAATTGATATTTAATATTAGACAAGTTCATTAACAGCATTTTCACTTGTTAACCCAAGCTATTTCAATTGTCAATAATTTTCATTGATACTTCCTTAACATCTCTTTAAAATTAAATCTTTTATTTAAATCTGAGTGCAATAATAGTTCCAGTTAAAATGCTTGTACTCAATTTTCTGTCGTATAATTTCAAGTTTGGCTAGAATTTGACAATCACAATTTTGTGGCATGAACTTTATATTTTTTAACATACAAATGGTCAAATGGACTGAGGAAGTAATAGTTTTCTTAAGTCGGCGCCCAACATTATGTAAGCCTCACCTAAATTAGACTTGGTTATGAATGGGGCAGAACTTTTATAATATAAAATAGTAATTCGATCAGTAAATTAAAGGGACAAATCTAATACCCATATTAAACTCATTAAATATGATGGTGACAATATATATGAATAATATATAGGGTTAATGTGCAAAAACATCCTTGTGATTATGGTCAAGGTGTAAAAATATTAATGCGATTATTTTGAAGCAAAAACAACCATAACATTTCAAAACATGACAAATTTACCCATAATTGATGGGTACTTTTGCCCCTCTTTTAAAATGTTATGGGTATTTTTGTCTTTATTTTGAAATATTATGATTAATTTTGTTTCAAAAATATCGCAGGGTATATTTGCACTTTGATCAAAATTGCATGTGTATTTTTGCACCTTAGCCCTAATTAATATATAATTGATTTTTCACTCCAAAATTTTCATCTAATTTCGATCTCCTCCATCTGGTCTCCAAAATGAATACATGATCTTTTGGTCCACTATATAACTAAGACACTTCAAAAGATTAATTGGTCCATAAACAAAAAGCACATTTTTATACAAAAACAAATGGCTATTTATAATAAGTATAAGCCCTATAAGATATAATCTTATCTATAAATAAGACTGAGGAGGTATCCTTGACATGACACTTTAAACATGCCTTATATTTTTAACAGGAAAGGATCATTAAATTAATAAGTCATGTCTCGAACTAATTAATTATAATTCTGGTTGGAAAATTGCTTGGAGAAAAGGGCAATAAAAACGTGATCTCTGGACCTACCATATAGTTTCATTTAATAGAGACTTGAAATGGGGTATTTTGAGGAAGATAATTAAAGAGAATAAACGATGGAGTATAATCATAAGACGAACCCATTACTACAAGGTGTTTTTTTTATTGTTTATCTGTATAATACACATCCTTAATATAAGATCTACGTGATTGGAATTAGATATGATTGTGAATTTTATACTTCAACTAAAATTATATATTATACTTCAACAAAAATCACTTTTTAATTTCCCTCATATTAAACGTTTTTTAATTATCCTTTACACATGTTATGTGAATTTTCATCAATAGAGAGAGTTGCAACACAAATAATTTAAAAAGTATATTAGAGATAACAATATATTATTTTGAGAAATTTTTGCATGAATCTGTAGTGTCAAGCTATTTATAGCATGTCCAAGTGAAGTATATCAAATAACATCATTTATTTCAGCCTTAAAAATTCGTGACATTTGATATATTAGTCTATCATTTTCATTATTTGAAATTACACTATCATCTCTTCATCTCCCGTTTCAAATGATTTAGTTTGATATACTCTAATTGATCAGACCCTGTTCTAGATTCAATGAAGAATTTCTTCTTATTTTTTGTAAAACACTAATTAAATTAAGTTGTTTAATTTACTCAAAGTAATCAGTGAATCTTGTATTATAATATAGAGATGGCGCAGTACCATCTATTTTCATGGAGACAAATGCAAAATCATTACGTTTTCCATTTTTCTATCTATAAGTCATCGAGTAATTTATACAATTTTCCTGATTGGAATCTATGGAGATATATAAATACTCTATTAAGTCCTTACTATAAAAGCTTAATAATTAAAGTATGTATTGTAAAAAATTTACATTGGTTAAAAATTATAAATTAGTAAAAACTTTTTTCAAACACGCACTATTATAATAGATAAAAGGAGAGAGAAATACAGTAATAACAAAAGATGTATATAAAATGTAATATTAAGATAGGCTAAGGAGAGAATAGAATTAATTAAATGGGAAAAAATGAAATTATGTTAAATGCTTAGACAACTCGAATGGTTAGTTCTTATATAAAAAGGAAAACATAATTCAAATTTTAAACCTACAAGGACAGGAATGACTAATTAATGAGAATGACTATTTTTAGGTTTCATTAGACACATTTTGGGGCAAATATGTGTAAGGGAATAAAGTAACCGTGTATAACTATAAAAGATGACCCAATTAAATAATTAATACTCCTATATTTTATCATAAACTAATTGAAATATAATGTCATATGATAATGTATATGCATGCATAGTGTTGTCACCCATTACATACGTCTTAATAAGTATGACTTATTATATTTTTCTATCTCGTTTCAAACCCTATTTATTATGGTTTAAGTTAGATTTTTTTAATTAATCAAGACAAATCTATAATACATTAAATTCCGTTTCTTGATTTTGATGAATTATTAATTAAAGTAAGTCATATTCTATATTGTAGGGAGTATATATGTTATTTTAAAAGTTTTATTCAAATTTTAATTTTATGTTTAATCAAATATAGATCGAAGCGAAGGGCATGGGGATTAGAATAACATATCCACTTCAATGTATATTATAGGAAATGCTTTATGAAATTTAATCAAAGGCATCTTCATGGTATTGAGCAAAAAAGTGGCATATTCATGGTAGTATAGCTGCCCTTGGGCGGTAGCGAGGAATGGCATGCATTCGATCTGATCATCCCAGAATGGAATCCTGATTATAGCATTTTAAGAAATGGAAAAAACTTATGTCCAATGCCTTATATCCATTTCCTCTAGTTCTCAGTCAAAATTTGACACATGTTCAAATTTTCCTAAACCCACCACACCATATCTCTCTCCTTACCTTGTGCTCGACCTCTCAACCCCCCACACAAATTCCATCGTGCTCGATCTCTCCTTTCACAACTACCATGTTCACCCTAGATCTCTGGCCACCGATCCCGGCCTCTGCTCGTCCACGCCTTTGCGACTACAATTGGTCTGCGTGGAGGCAGTCACGGCGAGGTCGTCTCAGATTGGTAGATCTGAGATCGGAGGAGCAGAGAAAAGCAGATCTAACAGATGGAGATCAACGAAGCAGAGGGGGCGAAGGAGATGAAGAAGTATGAGTAACTAATATGGTGTGGTGGAGAAGAGAAAAGGTAAGGAGAGAGATATGGTGTGGTGGGTGTAAGAAAGTTTGCACATGTGTCAAATTTTGACTGAGAACTGGAAGAAATAGATATAACACACTGGACATAAGTTTTTCCTTAAGAAATCCCTTTTCTCTAATGTAATTTTTCAACATTATTTTGGATCAACAAACATTTTTTTCACCTTTGATCAACCATCTCCAAACAGAATGAATGTGAAAATTATTTTATTCGCAGAAAGTTCAACTAACCGGGCCCTTGATTTCCCATGTTTGCACTCCATCTGTCTGGCTCTGCCATCCCTTTCATTAAAAAAGCTTGTAAACGCAATATTATATAGATAACTTCTGATGAGAGAACAATTTAATCTTATTTCAAGATTCACACACACCACACACAATTAACACACACGAAGAAGAAGCTTGTCATAATTACATATATACATTATTTCTTTAGTGCTTTATATAGTATATTTAAAATCATAATTGGTGTAATATTAAAATAATCAAGGATTAGAAGATGTATAAAAAAATAAGGATTAGAAGGATAATTGTAACAGTCAAACACAAGTTTAGTAGAATTGATATTATTGGAGATTGGATTTAGGTTTCGCAAATTGATTTGCATGAACAATAAACTAGAGTGTTCTTTGAATATATATTTTAATTCTTCGTTTATTATATTGTCTAAATTTGGTGCTTTTCAAATAGAGTAAATATTAAACAAGGTAAACTTGAAAAATTTATAATTAATTATTTGTTTTTTAATAATTTGTGTATACCGAAATCATTCTTTTCATATATATGAAGAGTTCTCGGTTTTTCAAAACATCCCATGATGTTTTCGGAATAGGCAACAAAATTTACTAATTGTGAATTTGGGTGTTATACATAATAAATCAACGCTAAGAACTACTTATTAAACAGCTTTGTTTTAATAACTTAATGCACCCATTACACTATCTACGTATCCACACTGTAATGGATCGGAGGTTCGAACTTTGAACACAATCTCACATTATAGAAGATGTCGGAAGGTGATTGATGTGAGTTGGGGAAACATACACAAACTTGACCACAACAAGACTTATTTGATTGTGATTTATGAGTAATATTAATAAATACTCATTTTAGTGCTTAATATTATATATCTAGTTATTTAGGAAGTTAATTGCAGTCCTAATTTTTGTTAATTAATTTTATTCCACATTACTCATATCGATACCCTCTCATTTCTCAACATATATAGTTAAGTAATAATGAAATAAGGAGAATGAATCATATGGAAGATGATTATGGTAATTTAGAAATAACCTGTTATATTAATCTGCGTAATTAACACAATCTAATTAAGTAGATATACTTAGAACAGAAATGAAGTAAGTATAAATTTTTTATAGGGTTTTATGTTTTAAAAAAATGAGATATTTATGTGAAAGATGCTTAGTGGTGAAATGTCCAAATATTCTTTGCTTTGAGAATATATTATTGTTTCCCAACAAATTTAAATGTAATGAACATTTGAGATAGGTCATAGGAGTATCTTTGAACACTTTTAATTAGGTTGTGGGTGGCTGAGAAGTTACTCCCTCCGGTCCTAATTATAAGTCGTCTTTGACTTTTTTGGAGATGTTAAGGTTACAAAATATGTTATTAAATTATGACATATTTAATAAATTTTTATATTAGTCATTAGTTTATAGGTTAAACAAACTAGTTTAAGGATAAAAATTAGTTAAATCAATTTATTATTGACTTATTTTGCTTTTTTAGGATTTTCCAAAAAAGTCAAAAGCGACTTATAATTAGGACCGGAGGGAGTATATTATAATATTCTCCTATGTCGACACACACACACACTGATTATTATTCAAATAAAAAAAAAAGAACCAATTATACTCGTTTCTGCTTTAGGTAAGCCATGGATCTTCTTTTCCTAAAAGGAAACAACCACTCGGGCACATTATTAATTAGAAACAATTATATTAGGTTAATTGTGTGATGTTTAAACCAATGATAGAATTCAGTTAAAAAAACAATAATGATAGAAAAAGACAAAGGGATAATCAAATTTAAATAAGTAGAAGCATATATTTATTCTTAAGGTTAGAAAAGGCTGGATTGGGCTTAAAACCAGATATGACACCGGTTTAAGATTAATATATGGTTGGATCCATGGTTAAATTGGGTTCGAGCCAATTAAATTAATATAATTATTGACAATAATAAATACAATGACATTAATTCTTAACATATAGTAAAATATACATATAGATGGTTAGTTTTATTCGTTAAAAATAATTTGATATTTGTAAAAGGGAGTAAAAAATGATCACACATAAAAATAAATTAACTTAACGGACAATAGTTCAAATACAAATAAAAAGAGAGTTAAATATCAAATATATGCAAGTAAAATAGCATTTGAAACAATAAACATAACTATGTTATATTCTCCTATGTGAAGTTTCTAAAACCAAGTGAGTGAAAGATAATAATAAAGTATTAATTATAAGTAACATAAGGGTCAACTCAGTTCTAGTCCTCGCTTGATGAAGGTGATGGGGAAAGACATATACTAAGAATTCTTACCTCTGCTTTATGCAAATAGGCTTATTCGATTCCACAATTTCAGACCCCATGGCAAATGTGCTTATTATACCGTTGAGCAAAGTCGGTCATTCTAACTTTATAGCAACATATGAAAATTTAATATATATATATATATATATATATATATATATATATATATATATATATATATATTTGACTATCCCTATTGAAAAGATGATATGTTTGATGTATAAAAAATACCAAAGGCGGTATATGTAATGTCATTGAAGTTGCTATGTATAATTGGATTTAAAAGAGCATTATATGATACTCCCTTCGTTCATAAATATAAGATCACTTTCAAACTTTGATTTGTTCCTAAATATAAAACACTTTTTAATTTTTCCATATTTTCTCTCAAATTAATCCTAATAATACTTATCTATAATAAACGAGTAAGAGAAGGAGAGTGAGAATAAATGTATATGATTATGGTAGATTGATAATATCATTTTTTAATTAACTTAAATAACATCCTTAATCCGATCAAATTATTAGAAAGTGATGAACAAATGGAGTAATTAGAGAAAAGATTGCTTGAAATTCTTTGGACATGTTTAAACTTATTAATGATGTAAAAAATGATCATGTCTGGTTGATTTGGAACTGAAATTTACCACCTAAAAAATTAAAGGATGTTTTAATAAGATTGTCTGGTTGATTTTTTTTTTTTGGTTACAAGGCTGGTTGATTCTAAACATGTTAAAGGAGAGGTAAATTATGGATCAGACATGCTAATAAAAATGTTCTCTAAACATGACCACTAGATTTAACTTCCTTCTTCAGTTCAAAAAAAGATTTAACTTCCTTTAGATGATTTTCATGTAATTGTTTTTTATGAGAGTAGATTTTACCGTTTTTGCAAAGTAATGCGCGGGTAATTCCTAATTGAACCCCCCAAGTTGCAAAAGAATTAGTATGCTCCCCAGTGTCGAAACACCATTGCCAGACGCAAGGAATGGAAGAGCGTACACGTGGGCCAATGAGGCATGGCCACCCACGAACGAATCTGAATTGAGACTCAGCGAATCTGAGCCACTATATGGGCCCCACTAATTAGGGAACACCTTCCCTTCCTCCTCTCACACCATTGGCCTGCCTCTCATCTTTCAACACCCCATCCCAAAAGGCCAAAATTAGTACACCTTTTTCACTTGTACAACTAATAATAATCACTGTACACTCTGAACTCTGTTTTTTTATACAGTGTACACTCTGTACTCTATAGTCTATACCATATAATTTCTCCATTTATTGTGTTTTGTTTATTGAATTCTTTTTGCCAATGTTTTGTTTATGGCAATTAACATGATTAATCTCACAAATTAACATGCTTCTTATCTAAGCAAACTCTTTACTCCAATAAGACATTAAAATAGTAACAAGATATGACAGCTCATTTTATTTTAATTATACTTTATTGATGAGTCATCTGATGAAAAACTTATCTTCAATTTATGGCTTTTGTTTTTTTATACAATTTTTTTTTTCATTACATACCATACCAATTGTTTTTATTTTAAAATTAAAAAGATAAATTTTTTATACCCCACAAAATATTAAATATTTATTTGTAAAAAATGTATAACGAACAAGTAAAATATTCAATTCAAGTCTAAAAATAAAAGTAACAAGTGAAATCTGAAAAGTTTTTTGTCATGAACAAATTTTTTATGATCAATTTGGCTCTTTAATTTTAAAACTATTTGTTCTTACCATAATTTTAAACCTATTTTAACCTTAGCTTTAGTATTATACAGTAATTGGGTTGGACGATATTACAAAGTTTGAAAATTTCTCTAGAATTTTATACTCAAACTTATAGAGTAAAATGTCGGTCAAATTACACTTAAAGCAATAAAAAAAACTGAATTAGACACTATAGTCCAGTAGTATTCTAAATTGCTAATACGGCAAGGTGGGCTCCAACGGGAGCAGGTTTGCCCCCACGCACCCAACAAGCGCGTGTAATCTCAGAATTGCCCTCACAAGTCACAAAGTCACAACCAAAATATCTTGACCCCCAAGAACCTGACGTGTACTAAAAGATCATAAAAGTAAGAACAAGCCACGTGGGCCCAACCTCGTGACTCTTTTTCCATTATATCATAACCCCCTCCCAATGAATGCCACATTATCCTCCCTCCCTTCTGTTCCTGTACATGCCTCCCCTCCCTATATTACAATGAATGCCACATTATCCTCCCTCCCTTCTGTTCCTGTACATGCCTCCCCTCCCTATATTACCCTGCCCCCCTCCTTCCATAAATGAAAATCAAAACAAAAACCACCCTTAGCAAAGCAAAACAACACCACCCACGTTCAAAGCAATTACTCAGTCTGTCCATTCAAAAAAAAAAAAGCAATTACTCACTCTGACACAAACGTACACTTTAATGGGATGGAGCAGAACGATGTGATTCCACCGTTTGTAGTGAAGACTTTCCATATGGTCAGCGATCCCAATACCGATTCTCTCATAACTTGGGGCACAGCCAACAATAGCTTCATCGTTCTTGATCCCTTGGATTTCTCTCGCTTCATCCTCCCTGTTTATTTCAAGCACAACAACTTCTCCAGCTTCGTCCGTCAGCTTAACACATACGTAAGCCCCCCTCATCAATATAATTTCCCACCCTAACTTATTTTACAATATTTTACTAGTTTTAAAAACTAGACACAACCTAACATAATATACCATTAATTCATCTTTCATCCCCGTACATGTGGCCTGGGACTTTATATGTTTATCTCTATAATATGACGGATTGATTAAATTTTAAAAACTAAGTAAAGTGGTTTGTACTTAGCTTAACATTATATATCATTAATCCATCTTTCACAGCTGACGTGGGACTTATATGTTTATCTCTAATATAAGAGATTGATTAAATTTTATTTTATTTTATGTTTGTTGATGATATGTGTGATGGAATAATTCAGGGGTTTAGAAAGGTGGATCCAGATCGATGGGAATTTGCAAACGAGTGGTTTCTACGAGGACAGAAGCATTTGTTGAGAAATATTGTGAGGAGGAAACAAAGTAAGAACAGTTCTATGTTTTTTCAGGGGAGGAATTATAATGAAGACGTGGAAGACGAGTCATTAATGATGGAGATAGCAAGGTTAAAAGAAGAGCAAAAATCAATGGATGAAGAACTCCAAGGTATGAACAAGAGACTAGAAACTACAGAGAAACGACCTCAACAAATGATGGCTTTTTTATGCAAGGTGGTGGAAGATCCTGACGTGCTTTCAAGGATTCTATTGGAAAAAGAGCAGAGACAATTATCGGAGAAGAAACGCCGGCTGATTTCTTCGCCGTCTCCGTCGTCCTCCTCCGGCTTGGCGGCGCCGGCGGCGGTGAAGATGGAGTTGGAGGAAGATAATGAAGCAGCTATTGCTATATTTTCTTCGCCGTCGCCGGAGATGGCGGGAGGATTTGACTTCGGCCGTTATAATATGTCGTCGCCGGTGACGGCGGTTGTGGCGGAGGGAGAGAGGAGTATGGCGAGGGAGGGGCAAATTGGGTATTTTACGGAAATGGCGGCGGAGGACAGTCCTCCACGGCCACCTTATCCATTTTCGCTGTTGGAAGGTGGCTTTTAGTTATTGGTCGTGGCTTTTAGAGTATATTATTATCTTTTTGTTTTTTATTTATTTTTATTGATTATTATTTAGGGAAAATAACAAATAAATACCTCCGAATGTCTAAAAGACAAGTAAGGAACTCAAACTTCCAAAAGGACAAGTAAGAAACTTCAATAAAAATTAACAATTGGAACATACTTATTACTAACATTTAGAACATAACGATTAACAATTGTCTGATACCTTAATTGTCATTTTGGAATTCGAAACTTGTTATTTTGGAAGTTTGAGTTCCTTACTTGTCCTTTTGGATATTCGAAGGTATTTATTTGTCATTTTCCTATTATATGTTAATATTATCATTGGAATTATTTTTGGGGACAATATTGGTAGTGATGCACAGTGATTTTTATCTTTGATTTGGCCTAAATTCTGATTCTTTGTTCTCGTTTTGCTTAATGATATTTTCACGCGTGTCTTATACTCTTATATAGTTATATCTCTTGACATATATCAGTTTGATTTAAATGAGGAAAAAAAGTCCTCGTGTATTATTTAGTTTTAACTTTCACCCCGTATTTATCCAGTTTTTTTCAAAAGTTTTCGCCCTGTATTTATCCACTTTTTTCAAAAGTTTATATGGTAATATCAATGTTTCAATAGAATTTTAAAATGGAAAAAACTTACCTCCAGTGCTGTACATCAAGTACAACCAGTGCACCACTAATTAAATGACACATGTATAATCTTTCATACACTCATCACACCATATAACTCTCCCTACCTTTTCTCTTTCTTCCCCACTCTCCTCCAAACATGCCCTCCATTCTCTCTCCTCACCCCAACATCAATTTCAAATACCAAACACACCGCTGCTCTCTCTCTCTCTCTCTCTCTCTCTCTCACCTCTGCCTTCATCATCAACATCCACCTCACCTCTCCTTTTCTTCATCATTCCTTCTTCCAAGTTCTTCCCTTTTCCCTCCAAACACCAACCGCAGCACCAAACCTCAAACATTATGTGGGGTTTTGATTTAAGTGATAGTGGAAGAGAAGGCCGAAGATGATGGGATGAAATGAATGGGAATGGGGCGACGCAGGAAGGACGACGACGCCGGCTACGATGAGGCTTACGGCGGTGGCCGACGGTGGTGAGAAGTGACGAGAGTTACAGAGATCGACGAAGACGGAGTGCATAAGAATCAAAAGCTGGAAATCAAGTTTGTTTCTTTAAATGAATTGATTGGGTTAAGCCATGGATGAAGTCTGCAAACGAGGGGGCGATGGTAAACGGAGAAGGAGAAACGGTCGGGGAGGGGAGGGGAGAAGAGAGAGAAAGAGTTGAGAATGTAGGGAGAGTGATATGGTGTAGTGGGTGTATGAAAGAATGTACATTTATCATTTAATAAGGGTGCACTAATTGTACTTGATGTACTGCACTGGAGGTAAGTATGACCCTTTTAAAATACTCCCTCCGTTCCTAAATATAAGAGCACTTTGACTTTTTTGGAAAATCCTAAGAAAGTAAAATGAACAATTTAATCATAACATATTTTAAATATTATTAGATCATATGTAAGTTCATAAGTCAAATAAACTAGTTTAGTGAAAAAATTTGGGAAAATTAATTTTTAATTACCCTATTTAGTTTTCTTAGGATTTTCCAAAAAAGTCAATTTGCTCTTATATTTAGGAGAGTATATAAAAGCAGTGAAGATTAACATGAATGGATATGTTATTTTTTAAATTCAGTTGATTTTTACATGCATCCTTATAATTATCATATTACTCAGCTCCCATTCTAATTATAAAGATCAAGTTGCCTTTTTTATAATAATCAAACATACAAAATTCATGGCTTCAAAGTATCTATATGTTTTTTCATAAAAAATCAATTAATTTATTTATAAATTATCATATAATCCAATTTTATTTTATGTAACATAATATATAATTAAAAGGTCTATTGAAATTTCTTAAATTAAAAAAGGTATCTTCATTTTATATTTTAAAAATTTGAACTTGTATCCACATTCTGCAAGCAACAATCTTCCAAAACTTCACTATGGATTCAACCCAGTCATCAATAAAAAATGATATTCATTAACTTAAAACGGCATCATTTCAAATTTTCAATGTTCAAGAATCAAGATGGAAAAACATAAGCACCAACTTATTTGACCTAGTTAATTTGTTCAAGTTGCCTTTTGTGTTGATTAGATTATTTACTAAAACTTTGATTCGTTTAAAATTCTAGATTTATTAGAGATGTTGATCAATCCATAAGCCCATCTATTTCAACATATAAATTTGTATCATTGAAATATTTGGTTGCAGTTAATATATTATAAATAATATAAACTCATAGAAAACTTTCTATTCATTTCACAACATTTCTAAGTAAATCCATATATATAGACTGAGAAAAAGATGGATAATTTCATTTGGTTCTTATTATCATTTAATTACCTCACTAGAACTAACTACCTCATTCCCCCATGAATTGATGTGGTACTACATGATAACTACGAGTGAAAATGGTCCAGACTTGGCCTAACTTGATAAAAAATAGGTCTAATGTGTGGTGTAGTCGATTAGTCTGAACCTGACATGTGACCTGTAAAATTCCTTTTTAAAACTTAGGCATAGTTTGTTAAGTGACTAGCCATGGCCTGAAGATTGCTAAAAGACATTTAATATTAAACAATAGTTTGATACAACACTATAATACAAGAACACAAAATAATCCGATAACAAAGAAACAATATATTGGAGTTTGGTATGGAGAAACATTAAATCTCACATGTCAGCTGTCTCACCCTTTGAGGTGCCCACAAATCAGCCGGGGATTAGTCTCTCACTTGTCGAGTGAGGGGATACCTTGATCATGGATAAAAAAAAGACCATGCAATTACATAACAATAAAGCTAATAATCTAATACAATCAACAAAAATAAAGATACCATATTTGTAATAATCCAACATTAAATCAAACATCATAATCATATCAAAGTAGATCTTCAAGGAAAAGGGAAATATTTAGAGTTATTGAAAAAGTGAAACTATAAATGAGAATCAAGGCGTTGTTGAGGCTGTGTGGGAAAAACATACAAAAAAAAGTCTTATCCCAAAAAGATGGGGTCGACTACATGGATCACATGACGTCATTGTGCTTGATCAATAGTCATACTTGGAGATAAATCCTTCATCAAAAAATCTCGTTGAATAATTTCGTTAAAAGTTATCTTTGGTCTCCTTCTTCCTCTATTGAAATGACTCCATACCATTTGATCAACTATTCTTACTGACTCATCTAATTCTTTTCTTTTAACATGCCAAACCATGTTAAAAGATTTTGTACTATTTTCTCCGCAATTGATACTGCCCCAACTCTTTCTCGAATATGATCATTATGGATCCTATCCTTTATTGTATGACAACACATCCATCACAATATTCTCATCTCTGCTACCTCCATCTCATGTTCGTGTTGTCTTTTAAAAGCCCAACATTCACTATCATATAACACTCACTACCATGACCTGAAAAACATAGATACATAATTTTATTTCTAATTAAGGGTATAAAAATAATATATATATATATACACACAGAGAGAGAGAGAGAGAGAGGCATAAACCGGCCTATTAGTTTCAATAGACTTTTTTAAGAGGCATGCGACTAACATATTTACTTAAATATGCTTTAAAACGAAAATATAGGTATGGATCTATGTCCTATTAGACCTGGGGCATGAATAGGTCTTATAATAAACTATGTTTAAAGCCTCTATTAAGGGTCTGTCATATTTCCACCGTTATTGATAACTTATAATAAAAACAATTGTAACCCAAAAAATAAGAATAAGAATTATTCATTCCTTTTTAAAATGTGTCTAATAAATAATAAGGGCAAGGAGAGGAAGTTGAGTTGATGAAGAAAAAGGAGGAGAATTATGATATTTACTTATAATATTTTTTTAAAAAAGTGTATATAGGACCCGAGATGTGGGGAAAATGAATAGGGGAAGGGGCATGCCACACATGTTCCGAAGAGGCTCCTATTGGCTGCTGGCTTCAAGTTGGGAAGGTGAAGATGGTGGCACGCCACAAGTGGATCATGCGGGACCCACAGAGGGGTTCACGGTAATAATGCAATTTTAGCCCTTTTAGGTGGGGCCACAAGGAACACGTGGCAATGGCCAGGAGGCAGTGACACGCAGCACCAACCAAGGCATGGTCGAGGATCACGGATGATAGGAACAGGGAGGTCCCACAAAACTCCAGCCCTACAGCTCACAGCCACGTGATCCTTTTCTCTGGACTCTGAGGATGTTGGAGTTTGGACTTTGGAGTTATTTTATTAGCTTTTGTAAACATTAATTGATTTTTTTTTTTAGAAATAAAGGGAAAATGACAGAAAAATGCCACTTGAATTTGAGTTGGACAAAATGGGGTCTCCAATTCCAATTTGGACAAATATGAAACTATCCCCTATTTGTCCAAATGAAATGTTGGCCAAATTCCCTTTATGCCCTTCAATAAAACAAAAAAAAAATGGCAATTCACAAACAAATTTTTTCCCTTCATCTTCTTCATTCAACTCCAGCAAAGGCGAAGACTTTGGTGTCCATCCTTATAAAAAAAAACTCCAGCAAAGGCAAAAAAAAAAATCTTCTCCATCCAGTTCATTCTTTCTGCCCTTTCCATCCTGTGGGGATTCAATCTTCAATCTACTCCATGGAGGCGAAGACGTTGGTCACGCCTTGCCGCTCCAAGGCTTCGACTAGGATGTCGGTGCCCTTACGGGGCTCGTCAGGGGCAAAACGGGAAGGGGGAGGGAGAGTTCCTGAGGGGATGGAAAAGGAAGGGAGTTTGGGGATGGGGCTGGAGAGGGAGCATCAGATCTTGGGACGGCGAGGGAGGGGGAGAGTGATGAAAGGGTGGAGGCGCGCGCGGAGGAGGAGAGGGAGGGGGAGGGAGGAGCAACCGCCATGGAAGAAGACAGGTAGGGAAGGAGGGATGAATGAATGATAATGGGTGATGATTATGAGAGTGATGAATGAGAATTTTTTTTTATCAGGATGAATGAGAGTTGAACTAAATTTTTTTTTGGCCTTTGCTGGTGGAGTTGAATGAAGAAGACGAAGGTCTGGTCAAAAAAAAAAATTGAAGAAGATGAAGAGAAAAGTTTGTTTTTGAATTACCTTTTTCATTGAAGGGCATAAAGGGAATTTGACCAACATTTCATTTGGACAAATAGGGGACTGTCCCATATTTGTCCAAGTTGGAATTGGAGACCCCATTTTGTCCAACTCAAATTCAAGTGACATTTTCTGTCATTTTCCCAAAAATAAAGTAAGGTAAATGAGATACTGCCTCCGGTCGACCTAATTGACTTTTTTGAAAAATCCTCAAAAAAAGCAAAATAAGTTAACTCTTACATTAGTTTATTTTACCTATAAACTAATGAATTATCTAAAAATATATTAAATATGTCATGATTTAATAACCTATTTTACAACCTTAACCTCTCCAAAAAAAAGTCATCTAGGTCCTATATTTAGGACCGGAGGTAGTACAATCTAATTTTGTTGTATTTTCTGTATTAATTAAATTATATGGTAATTTATAAATTAAATGAATTAATTTTAACAAATAAAATCAAGTATTTCAATTAAATAGCTCATTCAGTTTTTTTTTGCTATTTTAAAAAAGTCAATTAAATCATATTATATTTACAAAAAAGGAGTACTATTTATTCATCTATGAACTGTCCCTGCCTTTACTGTCATATACCACATAATCTTTGTCTCTTCAATTCTTAACAGATTTTTTAATCAATTAAATATTCAGTTTTTAAAATATTTCTGTTAAACATTTTTGAAAATCCACCATTGATGAATTGTACTGTAAGAACTACCTGCATTTGCATGGAGAGAAAATATGAGTCAAAAAATAAGCTTAAAAATAAAATAAAAAATGATGTCGGAAGTGTGTTTTCCTAGAATTAAAGAGAAAAATAGGAGCGAGAAAAGCTGTAAAGAAACATATAGTAAGACTGACCGAATTTTTTTTTAGCCTTCCTCTCTACAGATACAAAGAAAATAGGAGCACATTGCGTCTCCCTACCGTGATCTTCGAATCATCCATCATGTCCACTCTACTTGCTTTATATACTACTCCGTACTATATATTTTTTATTTTCATTGGATTTGATTTCAAAATTTTCTTTTTTTCTATTTTTCTTGACAAAAAATTTTAAAATATCATTTAGCTTTCAAAATATATTAACATTAAACTATACCATTAACATGTGATTTCGGCAAATAACATGTGATTTTAGCTATTTGACCATAAAAACAAAACATGTGATTTTGGTTTTAATTTATTTGTTGGGGCTAATACTAATGTAATGCATTGTGATATATAATTATTTTAATATCATAATATATTTTTAGATATAAGGTCATATTAGTCTTTTAGAGAAGGCTATGAAAAGTGAAGGGTTGAACGAGATCATAAGAAGGAAGGGCCGTGTGAGAGGAAAATTAATTTTTTTTAATAAGATAAGATTAAATACTGAGTCCATATTTATTTGACTTTCTCCAATCCAAATTATAACACTACTTTGACATTTTAGAGAAATTAATAATGTAAATTTCTTCTATCCAAAATATTTTGAATTCACGACCTCAAACCCTATAGCAAGCGAACTTAGAGTTGAGTCAAACCGACCATTTGATTGTGAGAGATAATATATACATGTTGTGATATCAGATGTGTGCAATATATAATGGTTGGGCCATATAACAAGGCTAGGTAGGTAACTGGGCTAGCTTAGTGATGGGTTGAAGGCTAAGGTCATGGCTTGCATAGCATGTTGAAAATAAAGAGAACAAAAATGAATGAATGAATGTTGTTGGAAAATCGGGGAAAATGCAATTGCAATGGTTTGGTAGAGCAATAAAATTGAAGCCTCACATTGTTCCACTTGCATTGAGCCATAGAAAGCTGCAACACTTGGTGTTGTGCTCTTTGACTAACGATATGGCCACTAACTCTGTCCGAGTCGCAGCTGCCCAGATGACTTCCATTAACGATCTTGCTTCCAATTTCGCCACCTGCTCTCGACTCGTTAAAGTAAATTCCTTTTTCTTTTCTTCATTGTTCTAAAAGGACATGTTTTATGGGTCAAAGCCCAAAGGGGTGTCTATGAAAGACAGGGTGAGAATAGGATAGGCCAGCTATCAGGCCTATTACTTAGGCTAGTAAGGCCTTGGACTGACCTCTTTATTTCTAAGTTAGGCACGGACTTATGCTTTTTCTTTTAGATTGTTTTACTTAAACGGCTAGGCTTGACTATGAGGCTATCTAGCACTCTAGCCTATTTTAAAAGTTAAAAAATATTTCTTTAAATAAGAAATTATATTGTTATATATTAATTAATTGATGCTTTTTGTTACTAATTCTTAAAATAATAATGGAGTCTATGTTGCCTCTCATTCTCTAAACATTTATTCGAATGATGTCACTCATCATTCACCTCTGTAAAACTCAGGCCTAAAAACTTGTCTCTTATAGGCCATAGGTCGATCAATTGCATCACACACTAGACCATTTTATGACCAGACTAGACCTGGACTATTCCCACCCCTAATGATGATAGTTGTTTTAAACCATTTTATGTGTTTGTCCAAAAAAAAAAACCATTTTATGTGGTTGGGCCAGATATTAGATACTACTCATTGCTCCGTATTATGAGAGCACAAAATTTGAATGGTTTTGGTCGATCTCACCTTACATTCTCTCTTCATTTAACCTTTTTTTCCTACTTTGCTCGTATACTTTTTCATATTTATTAATCCTTATGTATTTCTCTATTTCTAAAGTATCATAATAAATATAGACAATGTTCGAAATGTTGGAAAAAATATTAACTTTAGACAATCTAAGTAACATTTACATGTTTTCTTAAAAAGGGTGTTTTGGCTGCTGAGTGTTATATTACGGACCCGAGGAAGTACTATTTTTTGCAACATGTGACTGTGATTTCCTGATGACCAAGTGACTTTGCTTACATTGGTTAGTTCAGTTTTGTACAATATGTTGCTCATGGGAGATTTATTTTGTTGGGTAATGTTCTGTGAAGGAAGCAGCATCAGCTGGAGCAAAATTAATTTGCTTTCCTGAGTCCTTTTCTTTTGTGGGTGCCAAGGATGGTGAAAGTGTTCAGATTGCAGAACCATTGGATGGACCAATTATGCAAAAATACTGCTCTTTGGCAAGGTAACAAAGTAAGCTTATCCTTCATTGTGCTTCATCTATATCATGCTACTAGGTTCATTCTCACAAGTTTTGCATGCTTGCATTGATTCTTTCTTACATGGTTGGTCAATGTAATCCCCTTTTTCTCTATTGTATGACACATTTTTTACACTTTACCGGTCCTCTATTAAGTGTCATTTCAATATTTGTTTTGTCACATTTTGACTGCTGCTTTATACTTTCAGTGCACAATCAAATTCTTTTTTCCAACTGCATGCCCCTGAACAAGTAATTGCTTTGTGACTTAATAGAGTTGTTATGTTTAGAGAAAGGAGATGCAGTTTCTTAATCCTTGTGCTCAAACCTGGAACAATTGTATAATACAGGACTGATGGAGTATTCATTATACATTTTCCCATTAAGATGATCAAACTATTTCTGATAGGACTTACTAAAAATGTATGCATAAGTTCACTTTGATATTTCATTCTGAGCATGTTGATGATGAAGGCTTCTTTAATCTTGTAACTGAATTATGTTTTTTTTATATTGCAGAGAGTCCAGCATCTGGTTATCACTTGGTGGCTTCCAAGAAAGAGGATCTGATGATGATCACTTGTGTAACACCCATGTTGTAGTTGATGACACTGGGAAAATCAGAAGCTCTTATAGAAAGATACACCTGTAAGACAAATAGTATGATATTTCCATCATATACATTCTAGCTCAAGTACAAGGATAGAAAAGATGGTTTGAGAACAAAGAATGGTCTGAAAGTCTGAAATTATACTATATGAAAAGAGATAAAAGGGATTGAAGGCTATATGGATAAAAGAAGTTACAATTACAGTATTAATATCATTGTCATGTTAATGTTGACCACTTTGAGGAGAACATTAACATGACACTCTACATTATTTCACTTATTATCAACTGTACTTTATCAACCATGTTTTGTTGGGAAATATGAGTTTTTTGAGATTGTATGGTGTGACCGGTAAATTATGCATTTTACATTTGAGCAGCCAAGTGGCTTAACATTTGAACAGCCAAGTTCTCTGTAAAATCGCTCCAAGAAAATTATGATGGTAAAATATGATATAAAGGGTTAAAATGTTACATGTTATGCTGACTAGAGAGAGTTACTAATAATTTATAAAACATGATGCGACATAAAGTTAACACTATGGGGCATCTGTACATATATTGATTTGGGGAGTGGAGTTTGTAGTGATCTATGCTGAAGATGAATGTTTAATGTCAGAGCTGAATCTTTCTTTCAAAGGGTTTAGGATTTCTCCAAACATTGATAGTAAAAAATGATGCATTTGCCTATACTTTTTGCTTGTAACCTGTATACATAATACTGATCAAATTTCTACTTTACTGCCAAGTGCCAGACCATTACCCTCACTCTTTTTAACAATATTTGAGGACTGAGGAAATAAACCACGGGATATAATGATGTGGTCTTTAAAAATTGGCGCAGTCCAGTTTAGAGCGTATTGAATTATTTGAGTTTACCCGTCAATGTAGTAGGAACTTTTTCAACTGAATGTGTATTTTCATTTCACTTTGCTTTATCTTAAGGTTTGATGTTGATGTTCCTGGTGGTAGAGTATATAAAGAAAGTAGTTTCACTGAAGCCGGTAAGATATCCACTTTCTACAACGTTAATAAAGGAGTTATTTTCTTGCTTTGATAAGTTTTCTGTTTTATGATGGTTTTTTCACCTTTACTCATAAATAAAAGGATGATGTTATGGCCACATATTACACATACACACAGACATAGAATAAAGTATAGTTTGAATGGACTTGCATGTTGGACAAGGTCTCTGAATTGATTATCATAAATAAGGTCAAGCTGGAAGGGTAATACAACTTATACGGGCGTAACAAGCCTAGTTCACTTGTAACCAACACATGATTAATCTTATCATCACATTCTTGTACTATTCCAACAATTCCCTTCTAGATGAAGATTATTCAATCTAGGGCGAAGGTGTAAAATGATACTAAACTTTACCCAAAAATGTGTTTCTAATAGTATAGTTTCGCGAGGTGCAAAAAGAGTACCCAGCTTGGGGTTCAGGTGTAAATATAGTATTTTCACTTGAGGGCAATAAAATTTAGATATGAAAAGACGCTTATGCCCCTCGGGAGGAATGGGGGCATAAGAGTCTATTCATATCTAAATTTTATTTCCCTCAAGTGAAAATACTATATTTGCATTCAGACCCTAAGTTGTGTACTATTTTTGTTCCTGACGAAACTTTAGTATTGGAAACGCAATTTTGGATAAAGTTTAGTATCATTTTTGCACCTTCGCCCTTCAATCTATTGCAAACAAAACATTATTAAAATGAAGAAACATATTCAGATTTGCAAACCAAAACACCCATACATAAAATGGCCATTGTTGTGGTTGCTTTACAACCACTTGAGAACTCAAAACAACTTGTCCTTCCATGTCTTTTGTGAGTTTGGATGTTGGTTAGCTTGACAGAGAAAATAAGCATTATAATGCTCTAAGTGTTTCCAAGTGAAAATCTTCTATCTTCATGCTTTCAGGAAAGGATGTTGTTGCAGTAGACAGTCCCATTGGTCGTTTGGGTCTTACTGTTTGATATGATTTGAGGTTCCCAGAGCTTTATCAGTTGTTGCGTTTCCAGCATGAAGCACAGGTAGTAGTTCACTATTGTTTCCCTTATGGTTGAAATGGGCTGTTTGATGTATACACAATTTGATTGCAACAGGTGCTATTGGTGCCTTCAGCTTTCACTAAAGTGACTGGTCAAGCACATTGGGAGCTTCTTCTTCGAGCTCGTGCAATTGAAACTCAATGCTATGTGAGCAATTAATTTTACATCTGACAACTTTTCTCTTTCTTCCCCTAGTTTCCTGATCTCACAATGCTGTGTAATCTGATTCCAATGCTTAAATGGCATTAAATTTTATAAGAAAGCTGCCTTCTCATTTACTTAAAACTGATTCAAATAAAAAACACACTTACTGGTAAAATATATAAAGTGATTATTGATTTTGAAGATTTCAATGGCTTAACTGTTAGTTTCAGTAATGTCTTATACTACACCAGTTGTACCGCAGATCTTAAGTGAAGGGTCAAAATGTTTGAGAAACTTTGTGGCATGGAGATTATTGTCAATAGCTTTAAAAAAATGAACATTAGAATCCCCTAAGTGACGTGGAAACCCTTGAATGAAGTGGAAACCCTTGAAAATGAAGTGGAAACCCTTGAAATTTGAGAGTTAGTATTCCACTGTTGTATTTAGTGCTGTTTTATGTAATTTTGTGCTAAGCCACTGACATCTTACTAATCAGTGAAACTTATGGGCAAAAATAAACTAATTTGTCAATCAGCTTATTGTTAGATGGCTAAATTTCTTTTGACTAGTCTCTAAGATGCAAGGAATATAGCAAAGTCATATTATGGAAATATCTGATGCTGGTATCATTATTCCTTTAATTTTGAATAGGGTAATTTTGGCTTTTAAGTGGATTTTTCCGTGTTTAACTATTCCTCCGAGGAATAACAGCCTTTCCTGAATTTTATTATCCTCTTGCCTCTTATAGGATGATAACATCTTTTTAATTATTGAGGGACACATCAGGAATAAGCAACTACCGAGTTCTATAATCAAATGACTAGAACTTATGAAATTAAATTTCCATACCTTTCATAAACTAGATGGTTAATCTGCTTATCAGTCTGAGCAACAATCCTCACAAATTTATTCTGATCATATTATTGTATGTAGTTATTCACTATGTATTATCACAATTGGAGTGATTGTATGTTGAAATTATCAGGTCATAGCTGCTGCACAAGCTGGCCAACATAATGATAAAAGAGAAAGTTATGGTGATACATTAATTATTGACCCATGGGGAACCATTGTTGGTCGATTAACCGGTAAAAATCTCCTTTGCTTTGCATGCATGTAGTTCCAACTGGATCGATTCTATATTGAAAGTAGAGTTTGAAGTACGGTCTTTTTTGGTAATGATACAAGGCAAAGGAAGCGAGAGAGAAAATAAAGAAAGAAAGAGACCAAAAGTATATATTCATTCACATCTAAAATGATACAGGGCAGGGTATATATAGGCAATTGTCATTGCTGAGTCAGTGGGCTCTAACTAACCTTGCTGACTCAGCATTTCTAACTAACTAACTCACACTGAGACTAATACTCAGTTATTACAAAAATACCCCTACTACTGCAAAACTGAAACAGAAGTATTAACCCAACTAACATGCCTATATCAAATACGATTTCTAACGTATCTCATCACTAAACCTCACGTGTCTCTTATGTTTCCTGATCAGCTTGTATCAGGTAACTTAAAACTTCTCCATCTAATTGATATTCTTGAAAAGGCTAGAATTGTCGGTTGGTTGGGGAAGTTGCAGTCTGAATTCCTTTTCCTTCACCTCTGCGAATTATATGATCAAATTTTCAATGCTGGTTTTGCAACCTTTTCGCACCCTCTTACTCATTCAACTTCTGTTTATGCCCAACTTTTATGTAAGATTTATGGAGTTGACCATATGATAGTCAAAGTACTCTTAATCATGCATGAGAAATTCATTCAAGATCAAACAAAGGGAGGGAATGATATATTGAAGGGTCGACTTAGCTCAACAGTAAGCTCGTTTGCCGTGTGGGTATGAGGTTGTGGGTTCGAATCAGCCATTCTGGAAAAAGCAGAGGTTAGGCTGCCTAGTATATTTCCTTCCCCAGCACCCTCACCAAGTGGGGACTAGAACTGGGTTGACCCTTTTTTTTAATACATTTAGCTTAGGTTTAAGTTACCTCTTTCTTAGAACATTTGGTAGTGTTCCTTTCATTGGCTTTCTTGATTAATGATGCTATGCTTTCCTCCACTAATAATTGATGCATGTTTTTCTTGCAAGTTGTTTCAAGTCTATTGTTACTAAGGATCATATTATAAAAGTAATTTTATTTTTCATTTTATTTTTACCATTTTTCTGGTTAGATCTAACAACAGTTTAAATCTTAGTTTTCTACCTCATTCTACTTTCTCTATTTCAGATCGCCTGTCTACAGGGATTACCATAGCTGATATCGATTTATCATTGGTTGCTTCTGTCAGGTAAAAGATGCCAATCGATAAGGTAATTTCTGTTGTATCAAGATTTTGTATTAAAACACTTGTCGTATTGGGGACTTGTATTAAAATTCCAATTTTAATTTTGCATTATTACCTCAATAAGTAGCATTAGTGATTCTTCCACTCATGAGTTCAAAACTGACAAGTGTTTAGGAACTCTTAACTGTTGTTCAATCTAGAATGAATCAGACCCTCTTCAGATGATTCAGAACTTAAAATATAAGCTAATTCCATCAAGTATGTTCTATTATACCATACCACATCGCCATATTGCTTCCCCCAGATCAACCTTTTGATTTTTGGAAAGTTGAAATTGGAATAAAATCAACCTTTTGAGTAGTTAGTGAAGCAATGAATCTTTAATAAAGCCCAAAATGGAGTTTTATACTTTTTGTTCCAGTTGCATATATGCTGTTTGGTTGTATTTGCATGTGTATTTGGATTTCAGCTTTGTTTATTTCCTGACTCATTCTTGCATTAATTTCAGCAAAGGAAGCCGCTGGACTTTTGGAAAACTTCATCTTTATAGTTGAGGGATATGCACTCGTGCATTTCTCTGGATTGTCTTCTGGTGGTTAGAGAGTGTGCAAATTTCTTAGTGCACCAGCTGTGATTTTTTATTTTTCCAGACAACAGAATTGAAGTAGATCAAAACCTCATTGTTAATCTTTGTGGCTTTGTCCTTACAAAATAATTCTCGGGTCAATTGACTTTCGTGATGATCTATTTTAATTGTATTTCAATCCCATAAAATGTTTGCTCAACTACAACAAAGAATGAAATTGCATTAAAAATTGGGGACTAAAAAATGACTGAATTCATGTATTATTTCATTGATATGATATCATATTTATAATTAAAAACTTCCTAAAAGATAATAAACTTCTTCTACAAATTTACCTAAGATATTCCCTAATAACTTAAATTTTTAATACTCTACTAATAAAATAGGAACTAAGATTAATTTTATAATTCGAACACTTGTTTTCCATATCTAACTTGCTCACAAATCTTCATTATTCAAATCTTTTCAACCGATCAATTTAGCCACCAATGGTGAGACTTCTCAACATAGAAAGAACAATGAACACAACCAATAGAGGGATGAAATTTGAGCCTTAATTGTTGAGGCTTCATATGTGGGAAATGGTTATCTCATCGCAAATCTTCATTCTTCAACAACACCTTTTTCATCTATGTAGGGAATGATCATCTCATCACAATACACATGCACATGTCCTTGGGGAATGTTCACCCCCATTGTAGTATGCTCTACAACACTGCCAATAATCTTCACCGATGAAAGGTTCTTTTTAAACAAGTGAGGAAGAGGTCTTTTGCTGGACATACATCCCCTTCAACATTCATGCAAGGGCTTGAGGGTATGAAGGAATATGGTGGTGGATGAAGAGGTTGAAAGATGGAGAGAATTTTTTTTATCAGAAATCATAAATTTTTTATTAAACTAGAAAATTAGATTACAAAATAGGTTTGCAAAAAAGAAAATTCAAATGATAATACATAAAAAACCTAAAAAGGTAAACATGGAAAGGAGTGAGCCGCCGCCGTCGCAAAAACCCTACAATCTTCTTCATCTTTCCTTCATAAGAATTTGTGGGTAGAAAAGAACTGTCATCGATAGAAAAGTCATTGAGTAGTCGTTGTTCAAAGAACCATATCAAAAGATCCACACCTCTTATCAGCAATAAACCAATCAATTTGGTTTTCAAAGAAGTTCCATAAGTAGATCTCACAGAAACAAACGTACCCACAAAACTAATACATAAGATGAAGATTGGGTAGAACAAATTCATCTTGTCATCGAAACTCCTAAACCAATTTATTTGAAAATGAAAAAAATATAAAAGCAGACCAATGAAAGTGACGGACGTCTCCTTCCCTAGCATGAACTGGGAAAGGAAACGCCAATGAAAAAACTCGTACAACGACGAGAGAAGAAATCTCACCACCACCCAAAAAGTTTAAGAGGAGGGGGGAGAGGATAGAGCCAAAAGATGGAGAGAATTAAGTGTATGGAATGTGATAGAATTGGTTGCAATGTGGTATGGATGGTGGATGGTTTATGGTGAAAAGAGGATGAAATGAGATGAGGAGAATTGTGTATGGGCAGTGAAATGGTGGATTGATAATGTACTTTTCGTGAACCACCCTCTCTTAAATTGAAACTAATCATACACCATGCTTGGGATGAAGAATTGATAATATCTAATGAATGGATAGTTGGTTGAGTTGGTAAATGGGAAAACGCTCTCATTGGTAGAGGAGACAACCTTGCTTATGTGAGCAACACTCCTACCGAGTAGGAATTAAACCGGGCGGTGATTAACAAAAAAAAAAAGAAATGTTGAAATCAAGTGCTCAAAGAAAATAAGGAAAGACTTGAGGTCAAGAACTATAAAAAAGACTCAAGGAATCACTCTTAAAAATAGGAAATATTGATAATGAATGAATCATTCTCATGCTCCCCTCTCCCTTTAGTATCTAATGACTCAAAAACATCCTTGTGAAGAATTGCAAAAATTGAATGCCCTAAGCAAATAGGGAAGTATTGAAGAACAAGAAATGCTTAAAAGAGAGAGAAATTTACTAAAATTGTGAAAAGATTGCTTGAAGAACCAACTAGAAAAGGATTTCCGTGCTCCGCCTTATTTAAAAAGAAGATTACTCAAAATCAACCTAATTGGAAAACATTTCCTATTTTGATTGCGCAAAACAATTAGGAATGGATTAAGGAAATAGAATTTCCTAAAACTGAATAAATGAAGCTCAAAATCAGGAAATAATTGATGGGCAAGTAATCAATCAGTTATCCTACTCCAGTTTGTCTAAGATTACTTGAGAAAGACATCTATCAATATTATAAAATAATAGAAGAAGACCCAATGCAAAATAGGAAACTTCCTAATCAATAATTTCCAATTTTGCCTAAGCTTGCAATTTCCCTCTTGTTTTTGCTTTGATCTTCATTCTTTCCACCTAAAATGGAACATTTAAACACATGTGAAGTATTTCAAGTTTAAAAACAATAAATGCAATAGTTAATTGTCTAATATGCTCAAATTATTTTGAAAATGCAATTAATACTATAATCTTGGACCCTAGATTTTGTCATGCATAAATCTCCATTTTAATAGCATTAACAAATGCTAAATTCTTATAATTAGAGGGTAAAAATATGTAATAATCAAATGCAATTACTCTCCCTGATTGATCAGGCAATAACTTAGAATTTGTTTATTGAATTGTTTTAAGTTCATTCCAGTTCTAATTATTGGGGAAGTTAAAGAAGCGAAATTAAACCCTTAAATTATAACATATGTTGCATGTAATTAAATTTAGTTTATAAGTAGAATAAATTAGAGTTGAGGAAAAAAGATGACTACAGAAAATGTAAAGTAATTTATTTTACATCCTTAATGTCACGAGAAAAGTCAAAGTAATATTATAATATAATAAGAAACGAATGAAGTGTATAAATATTTGAAAAAATTATGAAATTTTTTTAAATTGTCGTATGGATCAATTGGTTGTAAGTTGTTTTGACTTAACTAGTGGTATCATATTCAAATATTGATATGTAGGAGCGATAATTATTAAGCCATAGCCAAGTTGTGTGCGCTTATTCTTACAAACCGGATTACCTATTATTGCTAGAGCTAGATACTAATGGAAACAATATTTTTATGTTTACTACTAGGGCAAAAGTGCTGATATGGTAATTAACTACTCCCTCCGTTCCTAAATATAGGACCTAGATAATTTTTTTTTGGAAAGATTAAGGTTGCGAAATAGGTTATTAAATGATGACATATTTGATATCTTTTTAGATTATCCATTAGCTTATAGGTAAAATAAACTAGTTTAAGAGAAAAAATTAGGTAAATCAATTTATAATTAACTTATTTTTTGCTTTTTTTAGGATTTTTCAAAAAAGTCATCTAGGTCCTATATTTAGGAAGGGAGAGAGTATTTCACTTTGGGCAAAAATAATAAATGACTGTTTCGCGGTGCAGAAATAATAATCAACTTTGTGACCCGGTGCAAATATGATAAAACCGGTAACGTTTTCCTAACTGACGTTAAATTGGACCCTACTTATATTATTTCGGAATATGAAAATACCATCTTGCCCCTTTCAAATAAAAATCCAACACTTCTTCTTCAACCTCCTCTACCATTGATTTACAAGCACACGTGGCAGCCATTGTCTATGTCACTCCCTTTCTTCAATTTCACCTCTCTCATCTCTGCTCACCATCGTTTTCTCACGACGCCTCCCTCCGTAGCTTCACCCCGATCCGTACTCCCTTGGACGATTTACATATTGGTATTTTTACATTTTGTATGTTTTGTCATGGTGTGAATGAAGATTTGAAGATGATGAGTAATTGAGCTTTTTTAAAAAAAATTTAGAGGGAGTTGAGGGAGAAAAATGGTGGCTGAACTTGAGAGATCTCAGTGAAGGGTGGTGGGGAGTAGAGCGGATGGTGGTGCGACGGTGGGGGTAGCTTTGCCGGTGATCTCGATGGCGCCGTGGTGGCCGGCGTGGCGCCGTGGTAGCTTTGGGATTTCTTGTATGATTTCATCTTTTTTAGAAAGATTATATTTTTGCAGAAAGCTACCTGTGGGAAATCATCCATCAATTAAAATGGATTTTAGTTTCTTTGATTTATGTCTCCCTTTTCTCTCTGTTCATGATTGTGTATAGTTGGGATTAGAATTTCTTCCAACCCTTTTGCCATGGCTGATTCATAATCCTGAAGTTAATAACTTTTGTTCTGGATTTGCGGAAATTGAAAACTATTAGAGGTTAATAATTTTTCCTTCCAACCTGCCTGCGATGGAAGAGGATGCTATGAAGAAGGTTTACATTTTGTTGAGTCATCCTTTATGGTGCGAATGAAGGATTGAGGATGAATTGCAAAATTGTATGTGGGGTGGTGTTCATTGACAATAGGGAGGAGGAAGATAGAAGAGGAAGGAGAATGGGTTGAGTTTTAATTAGAAGGGGTAAAAGGGTATTTTTACTTTGAAAAAAAATGTCAGTAAGCTCCCACATAACTATAAATTGACTGTGGCCACCGGTTTTATCACATTTGCACCGGGTTACAAAGTTAATTATTATTTCTGCACCGCGAAACAGTCATTTATTATTTTTGGCCAAAGTGAAATAGTTAATTATCATATCAGCACTTTTTTGCCCTTACTACTATAATACCATATAATCTAAATGTGAAAAATCTGATTAATAGTATCATGCCATTATTTTGTTAGTCATATTCAGCTCACAATATGTACTTATTGGTACAAAAAGTTCAGCTCACAATTTGTTGTTATACTATATGTTGTTAAGTATTCAGGCAAATATTATTCTAAATAACGCTTTTCTGCGTTTTAATTTTTTGTTGGACTAGTTAGGCCTATAATAAATATTGTCTCCTTCTATCTAAAGCCCGAATGTCACTTCTATGATATCGTTCATTGTTATTATGTTTAATGATGCATTCATCTGAGATGCTCAAGGCATGTTAGGCAGTCAATTGTTACCAACAACCTTCACACTTTATGTGAAAAGGAAGATTATATTCAAATTTTTAAAAATTAAAACATCACACTTAGTTCAAACCAATGAGGATTTGATTATTATCTTGACGATGAGAATTTAAATATTATAAGAATTATTTTTAATATAACTTCTTTTATTTGGGGTCAAAAGTTGTTTTGTTTAATTAAGGTAAAACAGAGAATGGATCGGAAAAAAGCATGTTGGGCTCGTTCTAAGAGCATCATTAGGTCCCCATTTTGCAAGAAAATGACTAAAAAAATAGGAAGGGTGGTGTGAGATGATAAGACTATATAATTATTTGCTTGGGGAAAAGGGTATGGTAATGGAAATTTCTTGAATGGATAATTACATTATACTCCCTCTAGTCCTATTTATAAGTCACTAACCACCCAAATTGTACATACCAAGGAATAGATGTTAATTGAAGTTGCAACATTAAATTGGTCTTATTTTTTTGTCTTTTCCATTTTTGCCTCTCTCACCTTTATCACTATGGCGCACTAACTTTTTCATCTTTATGAGTATACATGTGTCTTTTCATCTTCTCTCTCTTCTCATCTTTCAATGTCCATTTTCCAATGATAAGGGTATATTGGGAAAATTTTAATAAATGAGTTAGTTAATGTTAGTTGGTGACTTATATTAAGGACCAAAATTTAGAGTATAATAAGGACCGGAGGGAGTAATAAACAATATAAATTGTCACGTATTTTTAGGAATGCAAAGATGAACCTAGGAAGCCTACAGGTCCATCTCCAAATTTTGAGATATCCTTCCCCATTATCATTGGTCGGAAAACGTGTCACTTCTTTACAAGTTTCATCTTCTTTTATTCTCACACAAGTTCTTTAAACATTCTCAAATGAAATTTTTATGAATCCATTTTGATTACTCTTAACATACATAGTGTAATTGTTTTTTTTTATATCATTGGTCGGAAAATGTTGAGATTATTCGTACAATCATACTCATAATCTTCCACTTAGAGTAAAACTTTCATATCCATTAAGGCACATAGGTGAATTCATGGTTTCCCATGTGCTATAACAAACTTAAAGTTTTATAAAAGTGGGCATTGAGTTTGAATATGGATCATCATTAGTAAAAGTAGAAGACTTAAATTTAATAACATTTTATTGAATGCTATTAATAGTTGTTAATAGTAGTCATTATAACAACTCCTTCGTACATTTTTCAAATTAAGTCTATTATTTAGGACCTAGTTGCAATTGTCCCTTTTAATAATTTCTTATTTTAATAGCTGCAACACTTTAAATAAAATTTTTCTAACTATATTTTTATTATATACTATTTAAAAATTGAAAGCGCAAAATTTCCCCACCATTTAAATATAATTTTGGATATTTTTCATATTTTACCTTTAAAAATAAGATCATAAATATCCATCATTGTAATGTACACTCCAACCAGTTATGTAGATTATATTTACTTAATCAATTTCTCAATTTCTTGTTATATTTTGAGCTCATTAAAAATTTTAAATAGGAATCATTTCATCAAAATACCTTAACACATGAATGACATTATTATTGAATTTCTAATAATACCTTAACCTTTACCTCAACAATGAAGCATCTTTCCTGAGTTAAACTTGTCATCAATAGAGAACTTTATCATATTGCTCAATCCGGCCGCTATCTCTAGGATACTAATGTCTCCCACCACAAACTCAAAAGAACATTGACAATTGTGTGCATTATAATCTTATAATTTATACAGTAATGATTTATATAATATCTGTCACAAATGAGTTTCAAACACGACTTAATACTGTTAGCTTGATCTAAATACTCAACATCATGTAGGTACTTATGCACAAGTGCTTCTTATTATTTCAAGGTCTCTCAGTCAACATGTATGTATGGGTGGGTTAGTGTGCCCACACTGTAATTCGTTTGTGATTGTTAATGTCTTGGAATTCATTTTTTTAGCATGATTCACTTGCTTTTATATACACTTTTTGGAGATTTTATACATATTTTAGAGACTAAACTATAGGAAAGATACATAATACTTTTGGGTGCACATTTATTCCTCATTTTTGTCAAAGTTGTTATTTTGCAAGGTATTTTTGTATTAAGGAATTGAAGACAAACATTTGAGAAGTTAAAGATGATTGAGGAGCATGCTTGGAACATTCTATTTGCATGAAAAAAGGTTAATTTTGCAAGAAAGAATTTGAGCTGCGGCATGTTTTTATGCATTTGTTTTGAGCCGCACCACAATTGCACCTAATTGAGCATCAGAGAAGAATTGAGCCGCGTCACAGTGACATAATCTTGTCATCTGTTGCCAAATAATTTTATTGCCATTAATTTGAATTTTAATTAATAAATCAAAATGAGTTTGAAAATTCTTCCTTTACTAGGTTGCACACTTATTCACCTATAAAAAAATCCATTAGTCTTAAAATATAAATAATGCTCTCTAAGTCCTTAAAGCAAGAACTTCCTAATTAATTTAGATAGACAAAATAGGTTTAATTTATTAGTTGTAACAGATGGTATTGGTTCTCTCTAAAGTACCGCAATGTTCTATCTAGAAATTGCTCCATTATTTGATAGAGATTTTTTTGGTAGAAATTTATAATTATTCGAGAAAAAGTGAATTGAGACTGTAGTAAACAATTTTACTGGCATTTATTTTAAGGTAGAAGGAACTAGATCTTATTCATATATTACATTACTATACATATTTTCACTTGAGTTCAATATAATAAGCATGACTCATTGATCAGGTCAATTTTGCTCATCTTTCTTTCTATTGTCTTGCACGTATAAAAAATATTCAAGTTTTTCTTAAATATGTGCAATTCTGAAAAATAAAATGTTTACATTTCAAATAGTATTAAGAAAAAAGACGCATTTGTCATCAAATTAATTTATGTGTGGATTTTGCTTAGGGCGAAGGCTAAAAAATGACACATAACTATTAGTTAAGGAAAAGAATAACATAACTATTCTAAGGTACACAAATGATTCTAAACTATTAAGCATGAGATCAAAAATGATATTTTCACTTATATGACAATAAGATTAGACATGAAAAGTTGAAAATGCTCTTATACATAAACCTCTCACTCATGGGAAGGAAAGTTTAGGAGGGGACGAGTGGGGGAAAGAACGATTGAGAGGTGGGACGTGTGGGGAAGAAGAAGGGAAGAAGGGAGATAGTGCATTTTTTATTATTAGATGTGGATCCCACATCTTCAAAAATTAAAATGTTTAATTTAAAAGGGTATTTTGGAGTTTTCATGTATAATATTATTGTCATATTAGTGAAAATATCATTTTTGATTTCATGCCCAATAGTTGAGAATCATTTGTGTACCTTAGAATAATTATGTATTATTTTCGTTTCTTAGCCAATAGTTATGTATCTTTTTGGGTCTTTGCCCTTTTGTTTATCTGAAAAATGCGGATATGGCACATTACTTCTGTTTGTCCCCACTGGCAGGCTGTGTGGCACCAAAATAAAACCACTTTTTTATATCTTTCTTGTCTCTTCTTTCTTCCTTTGTTTCCCCCTTCTTGTGGATTGCTTCCATCACCTCTTTGGCTTATATTTGAGCATGTGTTCCCGTGAGTCTGCAGAGATTAAGATTTGAAATAGTGTAACAAAGTTCAAACAAAATATGAATGACAGAGAGAGATGAGAGAGAGAGAGAGAAGTAGAGAGAGAGAGAGCCCCGGAGAGAGCGAGAGAGAGGAAAGAGCAGAGAGCGAGAGAAACCAAATGAGAGAGAGAGAGCGAAATCGGAAAAGAACTGAGCAGTGAGCGTGAGCATGAGAGATCTCCGATGAGGGTGAGTGAAGGAACTTCCCACACACAAACTCCAGATCTGAACCGGAAAGATCAGAGTTTGTTGGGGGAAGTTCCGTTCCAAGTTCCAGGCACAACAGCGATTGGGATTGATGGGAGTGATCCGCTGACCCCTGTCTCTATGAGTGAAGACCACATGCTGGTGGCTCAACAGGGGTGTAAGGCTCAAAAGACAGAAGGGAGATTTGAAGGGTCGGAGTCCCCGGTGTGCAGAGATGAGGAGTGGATGCATGAGGATACTGGCCACACGAAGGTGAAAACGAAGGCGCCTCTGTCTTATAGGGACGCTGTCCGACCCCAGTCGGATGGGGAGGAGCAACACTATATGGATGCTGAAAAAGAGTCTGATTGGGATGGATCTCTGCTTTGTAGTAATACTGATGCGATGGTGGAGGGGCTCACTATAAGAGACGCCAAGAATGACCCTGTGTTTGAGTTCACTGATAGTGAGAAGAGGAGACTAGCACAGAAGTGGGCGAGATCCCTGATCATCAAGATCCTGGGCGGATCAATAGGATTTATGTTGATGCGTCGGAGGGTCCAAACCATGTGGGGGAGAAATAGGCGAGTGGATTTGAATGATATCGGAAATGGCTTCTTTGTAGCGTCGTTTCAGAGTTTGGAGGATTATTTCTTTGCCCTGGAAGGGGGCCCCTGGCTGGCTGATAGCTAACCATTATTTAACTGTCCAAACATGGAAGAGGAATTTTAAGCCTTGGGATGAAACAATTCAGAGGGTAGCAGTGTGGGTGAGGCTTCTGGGGCTGCCCGGTGATTACTATGACAAGAAGTTCTTCTTTAATCTAGGTAACAAAATTGGTACAGCTATTAGAGAGATGAAATGACTTTGAGGAGAGAAAGAACCATGTTTGCAAGAATGTGTGTGGAAATTGATTTAAATGCTCCACTTTTACCAGCCTATATGGTGGATGGAAATGCCCTCAAAATTGAATATGAAGGCCTGCATCTTATTTGTTTTGGATGTGGGAAATTTGGACACTCCACTGAGCTTTGTCCGGCGAAGAAATTGGCTAACTCCCCTCCCAGTACGGCGGCCTCACAAACGGCGGGAGAGGCAGCTGAGACCCGTGATGTCCAGATGGCAGAGGGAGAAGGGTTGTATGGAGGGTGGATGGTGGCACCAGGATCTAGAAAGGGTAAAAGGGGAATGGCTCGAGGCAACAAGGGAGAGGATCAGGCTAGTAAAGGTGGAAAAAAGGGGGCCACAACTACGCCTTCTAGGTTTGAAGTGTTGTGGGATGAGGTCAATTCTCCTGACAAGGGAGAAAAGGCGGACAACAGGCAGCCGGTCTTGAGGGATATCTCCAATATGACAGGGCACACAAAGGATGAAAGGAGGAATGTCAGTGGAAGAAAGGGCCAGAGCCAAAAGGAAGAGAAAAGCGTAAGTGATTCCTTAAAAATGAAAGGGAAAGTGACAACAGGAGGCCAGGGAAGTAAAGGGGGTGGCAAAGAGGGACCTAGAGGAGATAGTGTGGGACCGAGGGCTGAGGGAGCAGGTAAGAAGAGAGAGAAAAGTAAAAGTGAGGGGACCACAGTGAGTCAAATGGAGGGAGAAAAAAGTACGAGAGAGGCCGATGTGGGAGCAACAAATGTTGAGGGTAAAGTGAGAGAGAGTAGGGACATGATTGGCGAGAAAGCGACGGGAGTGGGTGATGCACAGCGAGTAGGCCAAGTCAATTGGGCCTTGCCTAGTAATGGGCCCAGCTCCCCATCTGAGGGTGCTGATGCCGGTAATAAAGCAGGCCTAAACCCCCCATTGGAGCCATAAACCCAAATGAGATTAAAGAGCCACCAGATCAAGGTACGCAGACTCACCTCATGGGCTTGAGTGATGTGGAGGTTACTTTCCTCGGGGCTGATAGCTGCTCTGGGACCGGGATGCACAGTAGGGGAGAATTGCAGGAAGACAAACTCTGCTAACTGTGCGCGTGTGTTGACTAGTTATGGTGCGTGTCTCTCTTATTTGTATGTTATTTATGTTAGTAGTATGGAATGTACGGGGAGCGGCTGGAAAAGCTTTCAGTCGGACTCTTATTGAACTTCGGAAAAGTTGGAAGCCAGATATTGTTGTGCTATTAGAAACTAGATGCAGTGGGGCCAATGCTCAGGATGTTATCAAACGTTTGGGGTATAGAAATCAAATTATTGAGGAAGCCGTTGGCATGTCTGGGGGGATCTGGATATTATGGGATAATCATTCCATTCAGATTGATGTTCTTCAGAAGCGGTTCCAATATATTCACTGCCTCATCTCGGGGCTGGGACATAGGGAGTGGTGCTTTACCGCGGTGTATGGTAGTCCCCGGGAGTAGGAAAGACAATCTTTTTGGAGTGATTTGCAAGAGATTTCCCGGGTCACCAATATGCCTTGGATGCTAGCTGGGGACTTTAATGATATCAAGGATTCCTCTGAACAAAAAGGAGGAGGTTTAGTTAACGAAAAGAAGTGCTAGAAGTTCCTTGATAATATTAATCTGTGTAGGCTGATTGACTTAGGATCGGAAGGTCCTAAATTTACGTGGAGGGGCCCCATCACACGACATGCTTCTCGGCTTTATAATAAGTTGGATAGGGGATTATGTAACGCGAAATGGCGGACAGAATTCCATGAAGCTATTGTCAAGGTGGGTACTAGAATTCAGTAGGATCACCATCCTCTTATTATCTCCTTAGAAAAAGGGAAACCCCGGCAAGGAGAGCGACCTTTTAGATTTGAAGCTGCTTGGTTTAAACATCAGGACTTCAAACGGTTTCTCGCCCACAGCTGGTCTAGGGAGGGCATTGTTTGGGAGGAGCTCCTCCAGCTGGAACCAAAACTACTCGAGTGGAATAAGAATGTGTTTGGGGATGTAGTTAAGAAGAAAAGAGAGCTGATGGCCAGAATTAATGGTATACAGAAGGCTAACCAGAGAAGAGACAACCCGTTCTTGGAAGTCTTGGAGAAAGAATTAGATCTTGAGCTGCAGGAAGTGCTTGATCGGGAGGAAATCTTGTGGTACCAGAAAGCCAGAACAGATTGGTTAAGGGAGGGTGATAGAAACACGACCTATTATCATACAAAAACGGCTATTCGTAGAAGAAAGAATAGAGTCAATATGCTGAAAGATGCCTCCAATATCTGGATAGAAGGCGAAGCTGAAGTTGGAAAGCTTGTTAATGACTTTTTTAAGAAGCTATTCACTGAAGAAGAGAACAAGCGGCCGTGGATAAATTCTAAATCTATGTGGCCGAGCCTCTCTTGTGAGGAATGGGGAGTACTTACACGTGACAGCTCGGCGAGTGACATTAAAGCTGCAATATTCAGTATTGGTGGGTTGAAAGCTCCAGGTAGTGACGGTTTCCCGGCTGTTTTCTTCCACAAAAACTGGGATATTGTAGGTGAAAGTGTCATCAAGTCAGTCCGTGAGATGTGGTGTAATCCGACTAAAGTGGGGGAGGTGAACCAAACTCTGGTATCCCTTATTCCTAAAGTTGATTGTCCCGAAAAAGTGACGCAACTCCGACCCATTTCGCTTTGTAATGTGATCTATAAATGCTTCTCTAAGCTTTTGGTGGCTCAGTTAAAACCTATCATGACGAAACTAGTTTCCCCCTTTCAAGTTAGTTTTGTGCCAGGGAGAAACATCCAGGACAATATCATCATTGTTAATGAGATGATCCACTCGATGAGAAGGAAAACAGGTAAGCAAGGTTTTATGGCTATTAAAGTGGACTTGGAAAAGGCGTATGATGGCATTAACTGGGATTTTATGCAACAAGTTCTTCAGGAGATTGGGTGTCCCAGTCCTATGGTGACTAGATTCATGAGTTGCCTTAAGACAGCAGGTACTTCAATCCTTTGGAACGGCAATAAAATGAGTAGCTTTCAGGCATCCAGAGGAATTAGACAAGGGGATCCCATCTCTCCCTATCTCTTTGTGCTTGGAATGGAAAAACTCACCCACATGATTCAAATGAGAGTGAGAGCCAAAAACATGGAGAGGAATGAGAGCGAGTAGGAAAGGACCTTTTATATCTCATATGATGTTTGCAGATGACCTTGTTCTTTTTGCAGAGGCAGATAGTCAGCAGATGGAAGAGATTATTACTTGCTTGCAGGAGTTTGGAGACATGTCCGAACATAAAGTTAGCGCCGAGAAGACTTTCATTTACTTCTCGCCGAATGTGAGGCAGAGCTCCAGACGTGAAATTTGCAGGATAAGTGGTTACAAAGAAGTTTAGGAGCTGGGAAGGTATCTTGGGGCAGACATTGCATTTCCTAAGAGGAGGCGTGACAAGTACAAAACTATTGTTGAGAGGATGAAGAAGAGACTTAGTGAATGGCAAGCTGACCGGCTGTCCTTAGCAGGGAGAGTGACCTTGATCAAGTCGGTCACTAGCTCTATGGCCCAATTTCCTATGCAACATGACCGCTTACCAGTGGGTGTCATAGAAGAACTTGAGAAATGCCAGCAAAGCTTTCTATGGGGCGACAAGGATGAGAAAAGGAAACGACATGCTGTGGCTTGGAAACAAATTTGTCTCCCAAAGGATGTTGGCGGCCTAGGTGTTAAATCACTACGCGGAATGAATGAAGCATTTCTTCTCAAGCTCCTTTGGAGAATGAAACAGGAACCAGAAAACTTGTGGGTCAAGTTGCTAGAAGGTAAGTATGGCAGAGGTATAGCGGATGGGGACATTCTAGAGGCCAAAGCTGGAGACTCTAGGCTGTGGAAAGAGCTCTCCAAGCTCCAAGATATTTTCAGGAGTAATACAGGGATGAAGGTTGGGCAGGATGGTCAGCCTAAGATGACTTGGCGGCCTAACGAAGATCAGGCGTTCACCACAGCCTCTACGTATAAAAGCCTGATCAACATGGGACCGGCGCAAAAGAGAAAAGAATGGCTCAAGATATGGAGATTGCAGGTGCCTGAAAAAGTTAGAGTCTTCCTTTGGCAAGCTTGCTGGACGAGACTCCCAACACGGGCTATCACAGGAAATTGGGGCTTGACTGACACCATATGCCCTGTCTGTTCCGGTGGAGAGGAAAGCCAACTCCACATACCCCGCAATTGCCCAAGAAGTCACCATATGTGGAAGAGATTAGTTCCACGAGAGAACTGGAACCGCTTCTTTAGGTTGAATTGGAGAAAATGGTTAAGACTGAATCTGATAAATACGGCACACATCACTGATCAGCGAGACTGGCCTGAAATTTTTGGCATTGGTTGCTGGCTCTTGTGGAAGTGGCGAAATTCTCACATCCATGAGCAGGGGAAATTGATCTCGGTTGACATGAGTGCGGAAGTCCTTCGGTTTCTGCATACATATAACGACCGGAAGGGGGATGAGTCATCACAATTAGTTGGAGAGACGATTCGGTGGATTGAATGGCACAAACCGAAAGTTGGGTGGTGTAAGTTAAATACAGATGGAGCCTGGGATGCCGAGGTCAGGGCGGGATGTGCAGGTGTCTTACGTGGGGATGCCGAGGAGTGGCTCGGAGGCTTCTCGATGAGAGTGGTGACATGGGACCCTGCCTATACTGAAGCACTAGCGATGTTGGAAGGCCTTAAGATGGCTCGGGGGATGGGATTCACCAAAGTTGAACTTGAATCAGACTCTAAGGTTCTTGTTGAGGCTGTGACTGGGGTGACATAATGCTCAATGGCGAATGGCATCATTGGTCATATTCAAGACCTGTTGCATAGAGAATGGGAGATAGAAGTTAGACACATTTTGAGGGAGGCCAATCATTGTGCGGATCACTTGGCTAAGTTAGGAAAAAGACAGCTGGATAAGAGGACAGACTGGCGCGAACCACCTGGAGAAATATTAGAGATTTTGGAGTTTGATAGGGAGGGACGTGGATGCCCTCGGAGTGTAGCATTGTAGTCTGGGAGTGACCCCGTTTAGAACCAAAAAAAAAATATGAATGACAATAAATGAAGCTAATATGACAATATAGCTCTTAGCTAGAACAAATTCCAACAACTTGTGTAATCGTTAGAATCTATGCTAATAAGGTGCAATTATCATCAAAACATGCATTAATTCAATGAATTTGGCCTTGGGAAGATATGCAAAAATATGGTGCAATCACTCTCATGCAAAAGATAAGTCCAATTGTAAGGCAAATTAACATAATGCATATGCTTGAAATTGCCTCAATAATAACTCTCTGAAAATTGAAAGTCAAAATACATGATTCTTACGATTCATCCTAATGACTAGGAGGTTCATTGATCTTGGTAGAGTTCATTCATGCTCCATGGATTTTCAAAAAGATTTTACCACATTAGGTTTTGAAAACAAAATTAAAAATAGGTGATGAAAATGCAACATTGTTCTATATTGTGATGAATGCCACCCTTAATCTTAACACAAAACTTAGAAGCAAAGTCCACCAAAGTTTTGAAAAGAAATTTGAAAAAGTTTCACTAATGACGCCATGACAAAACAATTCAATGCATTAAGCATGACTACCAAAAGTCCTCCCCACAATTGAACAAAACATTGCCCTCGGCATTTAAAGTTACCAAATAACAATTGACCAAACTCATAGGAACAAGAATGGTGCAATCAACAAATGGTAGAGTTGTAATAACGCAAATCATAGGATCAATGTATATAACAAGTGGAGATGATGCAATGTTCGATGGTTATAGGAATTTTATTGAATGCAAAATCTACGATTACTTTTACTACTAAGATGTCCCCCCTTACACTTGTTCAATACAAATACATAGTTATGTGATGCTGCCACGATTCAGTTCGGATGCATAAAATAAACAATATAAAGGAAAGGAACAACCTCATGGAGGCTTGTAATTAGAGAGGAGAATCAAGAGGATGGTTGATTGTTCCCTCAATAGTGGTCTAGACGCCATCTATAGGTGATCCGAATGTAAGATTGGTAGATGGTCTTGATGGGAACCTCCCAAATGATAGGTCTAAAAAGAGTTAACCAACACAAAAGTAGAAGTACCTACTCCAAGTACACTGCATGAGTTAACGTACTTAAATCCATCGAAAAAAGTAACACAAGTAAAGTGTCAAATTAAAGTGATGTATGCATTATTAGAAGCTTAGGTCTAGGCACATGCGAGAATAAATGCTTCTCACAACCAACGAAATCAACCACATCTAGATAGCTATTAAAGCAAGGGATTACAAAATCATTGTGATTTGCAACAATGGTAGTATCATAGGCAAGTACTACCCTCCTATCAACAACATGATTCAAATCAACATGACTCATACAACAATCCGTCCCAAGTATGTCAAGAGGCAAATCACATGATAAGGTTTGAAAATAAGAACACTCATGGGTTAAACATGCATCAACCACATGACTAGTGATTAAATTTAAATCATCATTGTTATCTCCGCTTTTAGGTGGAGTGGTGGAAAGTGGAGAGCAATTCTAGTATCATCATGCAATGCATTTTCACAAAATTCAACAAGCAAATGGAACTTTTGCTCAATGCAATCCATATAAATTATATTCTCATCGCAAAAACATGGAGATTGATCAATTTATCAGCATCATTAACATTGTTATCACGAGGAAGATGAGCATGATCATCAAAAGAAGAATTAACATTGAAATTGGTAGGCTCAAGTATGGTACTACTATTAATGACATCATGGTGAACGTGTTCAATTTTAGGTATGTGGGGGAAATTCAACAATGATGTCCTCATCCGTCCCCCTATTATCCTCACTAGTCAAAACGGTTGTAAGAGAAGGATAAGCCTCTTCTAGAGGAGAAGAGATGTTACTTATGGTTGAAAATACATCCTCTTGCATTGTGATATGCTGATATCGCTTGCTCAATCTATTTAGACTTAGGATCATATGGCTCAGGATTCCCCTCTTTTACTTCGGTTCTTTTACAAAGAACATGCGTGTAAAATGTATTGTGGTATTCATCTAACTCTTCTCATTGCTTGGAGAGTCCATAGAAGTTTGCTTTCTATATAATTCTAGGGATCAAGTTTTATGAATTGCATACATTCTCTCAATCTCTTTTGTGTTGTCATTCATGTTAAGGTAGTTAAAGAAAGCATAAAGAGAAGTTGGTTTACAAGTGATGGGTTTGGGTAGAGGTAAGGATTCACTTGGTGGTGGATGGTATGTAGTTTTGTATGAATGTCCATATGGTGATAGGTAGGGATGCAAAGTATGGTTTCTTGTATGGTCTATATGGTGGAGGTGAAGAATCATATGATGAGACTTGATATGATGAAGGGAATGGTTGAAGATGTGGCTCATGGTAGATAGGGTAATATGGTGGAGAAGGATAATGAAAGTATTAATGACAGGGTTAAACCAATTTTTGGTCCTTATAGTTTGGTGTGATTTGGGTTTTTGTCCCTGAAGTTTAAAAGTGAGGGTTTTGGTCCTTGTAGCTTACATCAATTTTTTGTTTTAGTCCATATACTTTCAAAGAAGAGGTTTTGGTTCTTCAAATTTCATTTTGTTCAAACAAATGGTCATTATAGTGATAATGACCTAATGGTTTTAAATAAGCTCAAGCTTAAATGGAAAAATAAATTATAACTTTTAATTAAACATTATTAATTTTTTTTGAAAAAGGAAAACTTCCTCCCCTTCAGTTCCTCCAACGCCTACAATAGTGGACGAAGAAATAGAGTTTGAATTGGCGAATGGATCCGAAAGCATAGGATGGGTTACAATCCACTCCACTCTTGCTTACTTATGTTGTGAACATGATTGGTAGGGCACACATTGGCATTATATAAAAGGCCTTAAAACAAAACATGGAGCTCACCTCTTTACCTGTTCATCGCACTTTTCATGTATTGTAGTTGTAGGCGTCTACAACACCTACTAATACTTATACTCAATAATTTATTATTATCATTATTATAGCGCACACCTAAGCCAAAACCAACCACCATAGTATCATTATTCATCACATCATCCTCACTCACTCAATCTCTGCTCAAAAACCTTAATTCCCTTCACATCATCCTCACTTACATTCGTTTTTAATTGATCATCTACTTTCCCTTCTCTCCACTTGTGGAATCAAATTGATGATTAATTAGAGTGTGGTGAGTGATGGTGATTGCTGAGCTGAGAGTGGCGAGTGATGATTAATTAGAGGATCAGAGGGAGGCGAGCGCCCTCAAATCTCTGTGGAAGACTCCTGCTGCTGATGTTGATTGGCAATGACTCTATTGTGAGTATGCTGATGCACCCAAATCCCCAAAATCTCCCAGCCTAATTCCTCGTTCTTCAACCTCCATTGCATGTGTAACACCTAATCTTTTTACTACTATACTATATCATTTTAATTGATTTTCAAATGTTTTTCCTATTGTGGAAAATACCAATAATTTAAAACTTTTCCTTTCAACATGTTTCCTTGCATTTTAACTCTTAAAATAGGCTTTTCATTTAAATCAAATTGAATTCTAAGGTTTAATTACTTTTATACTTTTTTAGAAATTTCCCATATTAGCCTTATATCTACCCCCTCTTTAATTACCTATCATGTTATTATTATATTTATTATTATTTACTATTATTATACGTTAGTCCAGTCGACAACCCCACTATCTGTTTTATAGTTCTATCCCTAGTCTAAATATTTACAAAATAAATACTACTAGGCAAGATCGTACTTGCTTTAGTTTACTTATATACATCAAAAGTATGTTAAGTGATATAAAAATATATAACAAAATATCTAAAGAGGGTTCAAGTCCCGCCATCCCCTCCTAATGCACTCTAAAAACTCCCTACCTTATTTCCTCTTTCTCACCTGCTTCTTGAGCCTCTGAAAAATAGCAGCCAATGCAGTTTACTTTGTATACAAGCAAAATATTAATATAAAAATATGAATATACCTCCTTCATGATGATGATGATAATAATCCCTTCAGCCTTGCTAGTGTTCTCAACTACCTACCACTAATAACGATATATTCGCTAACTAGTGGAGGTACTTTTACCTGCAGGATTTAATCTGAACTATGGTATAGAGAGAGCGATCCATCTATACCCTGGAGTACTCCCCTGAACAATTTCTCAACAATTTTTCAATATTTCTCAATATTCCTCAAAATTCCTCAAAAGGATTAAATATTATCATGATCATCAAAAGAAAATAACTTTCATGCGGATCTATGAATTTCAGTATCATATATAAAGTAAACTGCTACCTTTTACTTTAATTGTTGCACTTTCTCTTTGCCTTCTTGTTGCTGCCAACTAGTAGTTCCATTTGATTTCCCCTAATCTCACATAATTAAAATCATTCATTACTCCTCTGCATTTCTATAAATATTTGACGCCTCTCATGTATCCTAAGTTATATATTACCCAACCCCTTCGTTTATATTTGAAATCATAGAAATCAATTTAAATTCTAATGTTTAAGCTATTACATATTCATAGATTTCGCGACAAATTTCAGAGATTTTTTAAGAAACACCTGACTCATTATTTTACAATAGAATAAACCATCCATCACATCAGAAATGAAACCTCATAACACAATCTTCTAAACCTTCATTCACTTAAAAAGCTCATATCCAAACCATTAACAAACCATCAATTATAATAAACCACCACACACATCAATCATCTTGCAATCACAATGTTATCTCATTTAGTCTAATCAATTTCATTTGGAAGTATTCTCATCACCATACTAATTTGATCATATCGGTGTAAAGAACAAGACTTTTCATGCTTCATATTCATCCAAAACAGAATTTTATTATAACCCTATAAACATAGAATTCCAACTTAAATTCACAAAAGCACCATTCATTCTTCATTCTTCCAAAAGCCATATGTGTCTACAATCTGCTTCTTCATATATTTCATCCAGTTAATAGGATCATTATTTCAGCTCATAAAGAAAGAAAAGAACAAAAATATGGAATTCTAAATGCATAGATAAAACCATTCACATACACTTATATATCTCCCTTAAATCACATTTTAAATCCTTCTCATTTCCATAAACATTCAGCCAATATGAGTAGAAAACAAATTCACTACAAAATCAAGCATCTCAGTTCTATATCATTGAAAGAAATCCATGTATACGACTCAGCCAACTAAACATGCATAAATAACATATTTTTCATTAAAACTTGAACTTGAATAAAGTATAGAAACAAAACCAACGACAACTTCATATCACACAAAAGTTAACATGCAAGTTTGACAAACAACTACAACCTTACTTTTAAATATTTGAGTCGCCAATTCATCATGCACCAAAGCAAGAACTTAATCAAACAGTGATGAACCAGAACATAAAACAATCAACTAATTTTCTAAATACTCAATTTCAATTTAAAATGAGGAAAACATATATAAAATTCTCAGCATCTTTCCTTATTATGCTTAACTGATTTACTACCTAATTTTCCCTAACACTCAAAGCTTCACATAGTAAGCCTAAATCACTGCCCACAATGAAAATTTGTCACAAACCTTAATATCTAAGTTTAAAACTGAAACTTGTCATGAAAACAACTAGTCTATTTCAATATCAACAATTTCAATAATTCCTTTTCTTTGAAAGGCTGACCAACAGAGCAAGTAGAATAAAAAAAATCATTCTTTTCAATAAAAACATAAGTTAATATTGTAATTACATATTTAAGCTCTTATCCATGTTGAAAACCAACAATTCCTTTTAGTTCCCAAATTTATTTTTAAAATTTCCTAAATACTAAACAATACCACAAGATTCCAAATATTGCCTTATTTATTCTCAGAAATTTGGGGTGTTACAGCATTCGCAGAGGAGATGAAGGGATGGAGTTTTATTTTTTCCTAAAAAAAGCAATTAATCCTTTTTAATTGATTTAGAATTTATTTTTCCATTTAAGTATGAGCTAAACTAATACCATTAGGTCCTTATCAAACTATAGGGACCATTTGTTTTAATAAAATGAAACTTGAAGGAATAAAACCTCTTCTTTGAAAGCATGAGGACTAAAACCAAAATTGATGTAAACCACAAGGACCAAAATCCCCACTTTTAAACTTCAGCGACTAAAATCCAAATCACGCCAAACTATAGGGACCAAAAGTTGGTTTAACCCTTAATGATGGGTCTCTACATGGTGTTTCATAGGATTTGGAGAAGGAATTAAAAGCAGCCAAAATTTTGTTCCTTTCTTTGTGTAATACATCTATGATTGAAGAATGTTTCTCTTCTATCCTAGTGGTATCTCTTACAAGGGAATGAGAATCCTCATGTGGATTTTGATTGTAACCAAAGTTTTTCTAATTCCAAGACATGTGAATTGAATGATTTAGTCTCACATAATCATTAGCAAATAATATATATACAAATAAAAACAACAATAGAAAAGAAGAAAAAGGAAGCAAAATGGAATAAATATATGATAATACTAAGTGATGAAATTATGCAACTATGACTTAAACCTAATCCTAAAACTCTTACCTCTTGTTAGTGTTTCAATTTACAATTAGCTACATTAAGGAGTAAAACATGACTCCTCGACAACGATTTAACTGGTTCTGAGTTATCTTAGGGTTAAATGCAAGATTATATATAAACCAATGATTGCAACTAGTGGTGGATCCTTGGGTTGTCTCTCTTGAGGAGTATTCTTACTACCCTAAGGCCCCGTTTGGTTGGTGGAAATGAGAGTGAGGAAATGAGATTGGATCAAGGATTCAATCTCAATCCCTCGTTTGGTTGGTGGCATTCCACTTAAGTGGGATTTCCAATCCCTCTTAAGTAGGAATGACCAAATCCCACCTCCCCCCTAGTACTAACTTTCCATTACTAGTATTGATTACTTAAATTACGAAAATAACCTTATAAACACTATCTATCAAAATAAAACAAAAATAAAACTTCTCAACATATTTTACATTTTCATCTCTTCTCACATACCGGTAAAAAAAATCTCTTCTCACACACATATCTCATCTCTTGTTCTTCTCAACCCTAATTCTCTAAGCACTTGTGATTTTCTCTCATCTCTTGTTCTTCTCAATAAAAAACATTCATCTTTCTTCATACCCACACATCAAAATCTCATCTTTTATTCTTATAGTTGTCTTCTCATTTGATTTTGAAACTTAATGGTTGCGAAATTAGGGTTTCATCCACAGTTATGTATTGATCAATTTCATTTCTTATTTCGGTGTTGATGGCAGTAAAGTTCTTCGACTTTCAATTTTGTTAGATATGAGAATCAGTTATATATTTTTGTTGTTACTTAGAATGATGATTTGTTGGAAAAAAATAGGGGCTTATTCAAGAATTATGGAATTGACAAAAAAAAATAATTATGGAAGGATTTGAAAGTAATGGATGCACAAGAGGGGGGGTGAATTGTGACTATAAAATAAAAGCTCAAATAAAAACGACACAAGAGTTTATACTGGTTCGGTCTTCCTGACCTACGTCCAGTTCTCAACCACCCAGGCCGAGTTCCACTATCCCCAGGTTTTACAACGGGTGCACCTGGAACCTTTACAACCGCAAGTTTTGAACGGGATCACTTGCAACCTTACAACCACAAGTTTTACTCAGGCTCACTTGCAACCTTTCTAACTAGCTCCCCCTTACTTCCAGCAAGGGTTCAACCTTTACAAATAAAGGATTTTTCTAACTAAGTTCTCTTAAAGAACAGATAGTGTTACACACTTAAGTACAATCAATGCTCTTATAACACGAAGAGACTTAACTACAAAGAGTACAAGATATGTAGATGAAAAGATCACTCAATGAGTTAAATGCTCTTTCTCTTTTCTGGGCAGCTTTGAATACTTGAAGATTTTCTGAGTTTCTCGCTCTAACTTCTCTCAAGAATGTCAAAGATAATTCATTAGCTTCATAAATGAAGTTGAGCTCCTTTATATAGTCTTCAAACATTCTGACTCTTGGTAGGTGGGTTAGCCGTTTGAATATGGCCGTTTTTCCCATGTTACCGTTTGCCCAATTAATGCTTCATCAATGCATAGCAGGGTTGACTTGCTTTATCTCTGAAAAGTAGTCCTGACAACTCTGCTCTGACAAAAGCATTCTGACACTGCACTTCTGAACATTCTGACATTCTGATTGCTTGCGGAAGCAGGTTCACATCCGGAAGCAATTCTACTTAGTGTGCTGCACTTTGAATGTTAGTTTAACAATATAAGCACATAGTCACATGCAGTGGGAGTGTACTTAGTCTAAGAGGTCTTCCTTGTATCCGGAAGCACTTCTACATCCGGAAGTGAATCCACTGGATGAAGGATTATATTCACTATTACTCACCCTCGCTCAGTGTCCTTCAATCCAACAGTCAGCGCTAGTCACTAAGCTATCGGAAGCAATTCTACTGGACGTGGCTTATGTTCACTGACGCTTAGTGTCATCTATTCCAACAGCCAGCGCCAGTCTAAATACAACAGGAAGCAAAATCACTTCCGGTTGAATCCTAGCTTAGTCTTGAGGTTTTGTATATCTAATGCTTATGGACTAAGTTATTTCCCTAGTGAATTACTTGCTCTCGCTGGGGGATGAGTCATTCATCCGCGAGCGCTAGTCCTAGTCTATCCGGAAGTAAATCCACATCCGGTTGCACTCTTACTTGGGATTCTATGTTAACCTATTGCTTTCTAAGTCCTTGATTCATTCTTTCATATTTTAGTCTTCATCAAAACTTAAGATTCTAACATTCTCCCCCTTTTTGATGATTACAAACTAAGACTTATTGATTGAGTTTATATGAAAGGGTTAACGTAGAGGAATAAAAGCAGTAGATAAAGCACAAGTAACTTAGAAATAATTCATTGATAAACAAGGATTACAAGTTAGAGTATACAAGCAAATAACATTTACAAGTAATCTATACTAAGCAAGAATGAAATTATGCATGAGAAAATATGAAAGTTTTCTAAGTTATCATGTATGGGGTTGGTTGAGGTTTATAATTGATGTCTCCTTTTCCTCTCCCTCTCCAACTGCCTCTCTTCATTCTCTTTCTGGAGTTTGGCTAATTCGGCTTCATGCACATTCCGGTCAATCTGAGCAATGATCTGTTGAAGCTCTTCTTCATCCCTTTCCCTTCTGAGTCTCTCAGACTCAACAGACTCCTCGAAGGCTCTCTTCATATTTTCTACTTCCTCATAGCCTGGAAATCCTGTTGCATCTGAGAAGTGGGTGACCTCGCCATTAGGAAAGTGGACAGCCTGAATCTTCACATTCCATACAGGGAAGTTGGGATCCTCCTCAACTTCCTGGGCTTTTCTCTTCCCCTTCCCTTTACCCTTCCCTTTGCCCTTGGGTATTGATGAAGTGGGCTTGGCACATGCTCTCTCAGCATCCAGGCAAGCCATCTGACCAAAGGATAGTCTGTCCGTGTACCCATATTTTTCGAATTCCTCAGGAGTCATGTCCTCTATTTCCAACTTGACTTCCTTCAGAATTGGAACTGCTTGTACTTCTGGGATCTCTTGTTCAACTTGGGCAGACGAAGTTTCTTGCTCAGGTTGGTCAGATGGGGTCTCTTCCTCACTCTCAGCAGGTTCAGTGGAGGCAATAACCTTTTTGGCACGCTTCCTAGCAACGGCCTTCTTCCTTGACTCACTGAATGTAACTGCTGGCTCAGATGGAGGAGGAGGGGCAGATGATTGCTCAGAAGTAGGGATCTCAGACGTTTGCCCAGAGGATATAGGGATTGGCTTGGCGATCACAATGGGAGGATGGTTGATCTTCTTCAGCCCCCACTTCATCATGATTTCTTCAACAATGTTTTTACTCTTCTTAGTTGAAGAAGGCTCTGATGAAGATGACTCAGGCTGTGAGGGTTGCTCATTCTGCTCAAACACCACCATGTCCCATTTAGATCCTTGCTCTTCCGTCCTTTGCTGCTGCATGAACCGGATAGCTTCTCCTCTGATTAGGTTCTCAGCACCACCCAATCTCTGGGACTCCAAGGCTCGGCGCAGGGCGGCCGTAATATCTTCATCAAGCCAGAGAGATGGCTGGCTGAGAACGTCCCTTGTGTCCATGCTCTGGCGAAGGGTGGACATAGCATCTCTCCCCCTTTTGGCATCATCAACAAGGGCGAGGGCCAGGGATGGAGTGGATGAAGAGGAGGGTGGAGGTTCAGGGCCAAATCTCTTTGGGGTTGAGGGTTCTGGGGAGGATGTAGGTAAGGTAGTTTCTGGGGATTCGGGAGGGTTGGGGAACCAAGTGGGATCTACGAATAGACCTTCGAACGGATAGGTGGAGGAATATTCAGTGAAGGTAGTGGAAGAGTGTGGGGCAAATGGGGTAAATGGTAAGTGATCCTCAGGGATTCGCTGAAGGCGGGGGTAATCTCTCAGATAGATGTGGCTGAGGGGGTGAATGGCAGTTTTGAAGCCAAGGTGCTCGGCCAATGGGTTGGATCTTGGTCCAGAGTTGGGGTTGGTAGGGTTAGGATGGGATGGTCCGGCAGAGAGGTTGAGTGGTGAGCGAGTAGGGGCGTTGGGTGGTGTGCGAGTGGGGGAGTTAAGTGGAGATGAGGAGTTGAGAGGTGATTGGTGAGGAGATTGTTGAGGTGAGTCTTGGGCTTGCTGGTCATGGTCAGGTGAAGGTTGGGATTGTTGGTTATTGTTTGGTGATGGTGGTGGCTGTGGTCGTTGAGTATTGGGAGGAGGAGGAGGGGGAAGTTGAGGGTGATTAGGAGGAGGAGGAGGAGGATTTTGAGGAGGGGGTGGTGGTAGGTTACCTTGTTGTGGTTGGGGAATCTGGAGGTGTTGGAGGATAAGATCTACCTTGGCATCCACCCTGGCAAGCTGAGTCTCAACCTGACCCACTCTGTCCTCTAAGCGCTGGATGCGCTCCCCTTGCTGCTAGAACCCAGCATCACATTCGTTCCTGAGAGGAGCCACCAGGGAGTCAGTCAGCCTAAATAGGATTTCCTCCTTTACTTCCTCAGCAAAGGCTTTGACTGTAGCTGGTACCCTTGCAACTCTGCTTGGGCCAGGATGGGAGTCAGCCTCTTGATCTCCAGCGCCAGATGTAGAAGGGACTGAGGTCTGAGAGGCACTGCCTGCCTGTGACCCTGAGCGAGTGGGCTTAGCAGGCTTCAGGTACTTGATGCCCATCTTCCCTATGTTAGTTGCCCCCACAGGAGCACACTTGATATTCTCTTCCTCCACGTCAGATGTGGCCTTGATCAGTTTCTTCTCAAGGAGGAAGGCAAGGATGGTGGGATAGGGAAGAAATCCAGCCTTGTGGTTAACTATCCATCTGTGAAGTTCAAGGCTGATCAACTGCCCGGGGTTGATTGGCTGATGGGTGAGAAGTCTGGGAAACCACGGGTTGTCCAGCAGAGTGAACTCGTTGAAGTTTCCTCCCTTGTGTGTCATCATCCGGGAGTAAACATAGTACAAGAGTCTGTTGGAGTCAGACATCTTGGACACCTTCTTTCCTTGGGTGTCATAAATCTTCTCGAGTTCCTCCGTGCTGTATTTGAGTGACTCAGGGTACAACCACTCAGTCATTCCCTCTTCTGTGATCCCCATTAAGTCATTTAAGTCCCTCCAGGTGAAACTGAAGGTTCTCCCCCTGACTGTGGCAGTGAAGGTGAGTCTGCGGATCTGCTCCTTCCCATCCACCTTCTTGTACTTGACTTTCTCAGAGAGGGATTGACAGAAGACTCGCAGGACGTTGATGTTGTAGTCCTGTTTGATCCCCAGCCAGGGCATGTATTTTTCCAAATATGGACGCAAGTGAGGAAACCCTAGTTTATCTATCTTAACAAGATCGATGAACAAGCCGTTGTTGAAGTAGGGCTTGATCGTCTCAAACTTGGAGGAAACAGCCTCCAAAGCCCCATCTCTGTAAATCAGAGGGTCATCCTCCTCTACCCTTTGTCTCTTGGAAGAAGGCTCCTCGCTGAATTGAACCTTCTTCTTTCCTTTCCTCTTGGCCTGTTCTTGTTGTTGCTCAGTCTGCTCAGGCTGTTCTTGCACTCGCCCAGAATGTCCAGGCTGTTCCTGGGCTTGCTCATTTATTCCTTGTGTCTGCCCAGAAAAATCATGGTGATCTTCATGATGTTCATCGCGTTGCCCAGATTTTCCAGAATGCATCCCAGATTTCCCACTTTTGGACTTTGATTTCTTGGAGGAGGTTGATTTCTTTGTGTTGGGGTTTGTTTCATGTGAGCCGGCCATTGTTGTGAGGGTTTAAGGTTTGTTTGTGGTGAAATGCGAAGAAGAAGATGAAGACGATGAAGAACAAGATGAAGAAATGGATGAATGTATGCAGAGAATATGTGGGTAAGAAGTTTGTGCAAGTAAAAAGTGAAAGTGAAAATGACACCCTATTTATATGCAAAGTTACTAAGGGTAAAATGGTCATGTCTTTTCATATGAAAGCAAATGTTTACACATTGGGTAACGTAAACATTTTAATTGGAACGGCGCACCTTATGACACGTGTCGCTTCATCTTGTCAGGGAAGGCACAACTTCTCATGGAGGGAGATGAAGCGTTTTCTGAAGTGACGTGTCCCTTGGTCTGGCACTGGCGCTCTCTTAGTTTCAACATCCAGTGTCAGCGAGTGATCATCCGGAAGTGGTTTTGCTTCCGGTTGCAATTGCTTAAGATTTAACATTGAGGACCTGCAAAAACATGTATTGGCACTCCGATGCCTAAGTTAGTATTGTTGTAGGTTTTAAACAATCAAGTATATTAAATAAGAGGTTACACCTCATTTGGGTTTACCATTCCCAAATCACCTCTTATGAAAGTAAATTGGTCAACCCCCAGAGGCTTGGTGAAGATGTCAGCAAGTTGTTGTTGAGTGGGAACAAATTGCACTTTGACATCCTTCTTTTGAACATGGTCTCTGATGAAGTGATGTCTGACATCAATGTGCTTTGTCCTTGTGTGCTGAACCGGATTCTTGGCAAGGCAGATTGTGCTTGTGTTGTCACAAAGGATGGGTGCCTCAGAGAACTCCAAGCCAAGGTTTCTCAGTTGGTTCTTCAGCCACAGCACTTGAGCACAACAGCTTGCAGCAGCAATGTATTCTGCCTCAGTGGATGACAATGACACACAGGTTTGCTTCTTGCTAGCCCAAGACACCAGACAACCACCAAGGAAGGCGCATTGTCCACTGGTGCTCTTTCTATCAGTCTTATAACCTGCATGGTCAGAATCAGAGTAAGCCCACAAGAACTCTTGGTTACCTCTGGGATACCAAAGACCAAGCTCTTGTGTTCCCTCAAGGTATCTCAGAATACGTTTAACACATGTTAAGTGTGACTCCTTGGGGTTGGCTTGAAACCTAGCACACATGCCTACACTAAATTGAATGTCAGGCCTGCTTGCCGTTAAGTATAAGAGGGAACCTATCATTCCCCTGTACATGGGCAGACTGACAGTTTTACCCTTTGGGTCAGCATCGAGTGCAGCAGTGGTGCTCATGGGAGTGTCATACTCCTTGCATTCATCCATCCCAAACTTCTTAAGTAGCTCTCTGCAGTACTTAGCTTGGGAGATGAATATCCCATTCTTCTTTTGCTTGATTTGCAGGCCTAGGAAGAACGTTAGTTCTCCCATCATTGACATTTCAAACTCACACTGCATAGTCTTAGAGAAATCTTCACAAAGCTTTTCATTAGTTGCCCCAAAAATAATATCATCAACATAAATTTGGACAATTAACATATCTCTATCTTTGTGAAGGATAAACAGTGTATTATCTAATTTGCCCCTTGAGAAACCTTTGCCCAGCAGGAAGCTGCTGAGTCTCTCATATCAAGCTCTAGGAGCTTGTTTCAGGCCATATAAGGTTTTCTTTAGTCTATACACATGTTTGGGATGCTTGTGATCCTCAAAGCCAGGAGGTTGTTCTACATATACCTCTTCTTTAATATAACCATTAAGAAAAGCACTCTTTACATCCATTTGATATAATCTAAAGCCTTTCATGGATGCAAAGGCTAGAAGAATCCTTATTGCTTCAAGTCTAGCGACTGGAGCAAAAGTTTCTTCATAGTCAATGCCTTCTTCTTGGTTATATCCTTTGGCTACTAATCTGTCTTTATTTCTTGTAATTTGACCTGTCTCATCCAGTTTGTTTTTGAAGACCCACTTGGTCCCCACTATGGATTGATGAGGCGGCCTTGGGACAAGTTCCCAGACTTGGCTTCTCTCAAATTGATTTAGCTCTTCCTGCATGGCAATAATCCAGTCGCAGTCCTCAAGAGCTTGTTCAACTGAAGTTGGTTCGATTTGAGATAGAAATGCTCCAAACTCAACTTCATTTTGAACTTGCCTTCTGGTTCTGACACCAGAAGAAACATCATCAAGCACTTGATCAAGAGGATGATCCCTGTGATGTCTCCTAGCTATTGGCAACTGTGCCCCATCAGGCACGGTCTGCACTCTAGGTTCATCACTGGGTTCATCTTCTTCTTTGAGATTGCTTGCTGGTGTTTCTTTTGGTGGTGAAGAAGATGATGGTGGTTTTGGAAGATTAAGTATTTCATCATCTTCTGTGGATTGTCCCCATGTAGGAGTTTCATCGAATACAACATGCATTGATTCTTCTACAATTCTAGTTCTCATGTTGTATATTCTATATGCTTTACTCCTATGGGAATATCCTATGAATATACCTACATCAGCTTTTGGATCAAACTTACCCAGATTTACCTTTCCATTGTTATGCACATAGCATTTTGATCCAAAGATTCTGAGGTGGCTGATGTTGGGCTTCCTCCCTTTGTACAGCTCATATGGAGTCTTGTCCAAGCCCTTGCGAACATAGGCTCTGTTAGAGATGTAGCAAGCAGTGCTCATAGTGTCCGCCCAGAACACTTGAGAAACCTCTTTCTCGTTGAGCATGCTTCTAGCCATCTCGGTCAGAACCCTGTTCTTTCTCTCGACCACTCCGTTTTGCTGAGGAGTTCTAGGAGCTGAGAAGTTGTGTTCAATACCATTTTGCTCACATAGCTCAGAGAAGCTATGGTTCTCAAACTCTCCTCCATGGTCTGTCCTTATGGCTGTGATTTTGAGCTCTCTCTCATTCTGCACTTTCTTAGCCAGGACAACAAAAGCATCAAAAGCATCTTGCTTAGAGGCAAGAAACATAGTCCAAGTGAACCTTGAATAGTCATCCACCACCACTAGAGCATACAGGTTTCCACCCAAGCTCTTCACTCTCGCTGGCCCAACTAAATCCATATGGATCAGTTCCAAGGGCCTGCTGGTGGAGACTCTCTTCTTGGTTTTAAACGAGGACTTTGTTTGCTTCCCTCGTTGGCAGGATTCACAGATAAAATCATGCTTTACCTTAAAGGATGGAATACCTATAGCTAGTTCCTTTTTAATTAGCATATCAAGTTGAGTAAAATTAACATGAGCTAACCTCTTATGCCAAAGCCAACTGTTCTCATCACTAGATATTAAACATTTTTCTTCCAGCTGTTGACATAAGTCTAGAGTATATAGGTTTCCATTTCTATTTGCCTTAAGTTTGCATTTTAAATTGGCCTTATCTAAATTCAGATCCTGCTTATCAACTATTAAGCACTCATGTGAATCAAAGATTACCCAATTTCCTTTGTCAGTGCTCTGGCTCACGCTCAGCAGGTTGTGACAGAGACCGTCCACCAGATAGACGTCTTTCACTGGTCCAACTTCTCCAACTCCAGTGATCTTTCCACTTTGATTTCCTCCAAAGGTTACTGTGGCTCCGTCTTTGATCACCAGAGATTTGAACTTGTCTCTGTCTCCAGTCATATGTCTCGAGCATCCGCTGTCAATATACCATTTTCTGTTCTTGGATGCTTTGAGACACACCTGAAGGAATCAAGTAAGCTTAGGTACCCAACCTTTCTTGGGTCCTCTGTCATTAGTTTTCAGTGCCCTTGGTCTAGTATTAGCCTTGACCTTGGGCTTATGATCATTCAGTGCCTCCGGCCTAGTGCTGGCTCTAGGCTCTTGGGTTTTCCCTGTGGATTGTTTCAAGGGTCGGGATCCTTGTCCTCCCTTGGTTTCCTTTATAGGGGAAGGATCCTTTGTAGCTTTGGTTCCTTTAGGGACCCATTTGTAAGAGCTACTTGCTCCATGCTTCTTGGCATTACAGGTGGACGTGGAGTGTCCTTTCCTGTTGCAATAGTTACAGAAGCTGAAAGGTGAGGAGCTGTGACTAGTGGCTTTGTGGAAGAATTTTAAGTAGGGCTTTACTTTTGGTTCCACCCACTTTTTCCCTCTAGGAGTGTATCCTAAGCCAGTTCTATCCCTATATGCCCTTTGATTCATTGAAATTATATTTAACATTTCTGATCCATTTGTAAACTTCTGCAGGGCATTTTGCAGCTTGTCTTTCTCAGCTGAGATTTTGCTGCAATTAGGGCAGCTCTCAAGTGTTGGGGCATTGGGTTCTGTTTGGGGAGAACCCTGGCCATCCACTACCGGAAACTTTCTAGCTTTCGCTAGCTCTTCACTTAGTGAGTCCACCTTGGACTCAAGTGATTCCTTTTTAGTTTTTAACACTTTATAGGCTTTACATAATCGAGAGAATTCTTCATGAACCTCATTGTAAGCCTCTTGCAGTTCAGAGAAAGTTACCTCATTGTCTTCGTGGGTGAGGTCAAGATCTGAAGATGCTTCCTCATCATCTTCTCTGGCTACCAGGCAGAGGTTGGCAACTTCTTCCTCATCACTTGCTTCGTCATCTGAGCTATTCACCCAGATAGAGGATACAAAGGCCTTTCTTTTGTCTTTGCCTTTTGACTTCTGCAGGCTGGGACACTCAGCCTTGAAGTGACCAGGCTTCTTACATTCAAAGCACACAGGGGCCTTTTCCTTCTTGTATCCCCTCCTCTGGCTGGAGTCACCTTTCTGAAAGCCTCCTTTCTTTCTGAAGAACTTTCTGAACTTTCTCACCATCATAGCCATCTCCTCATCGTCCATTTCCTCCTCATCATCCTCTTCATCATCATCAATCTCCTTGCTGGGAGCAACAAGGGCGAGATTCTTGGCCTTGGATGAGGCTTGAGGAGCTCTCTGAGCCAGCAGGGTAGGTTCATATTCAGCCAGAGAGCCAAATAGTGCGGTGATGGAGCTGGTTGACTCTCCTTGGACTTCCTGCAGGATGGTTACTTTGGTGATCCAGTCACCTTTCAAGATCTTTAGGATCTTGCTAACTTGCTCTCTATCAGGAATGTCCTTACCCAGCGAGGCCAAATTGTTGATGAGGTGAATAAACCTGAGCTCCAGCTCTCTGATAGGCTCAGTAGGACTAAGCATGGCGAACTTGTGAAATTCTTCCACCAGCATTTCAACTCGTCTTGCTTTCACTCCCTTGGTTCCAGAGTGAGCAGCCTCAAGAGCCTCCCACATATCTTGAGCATTTTTGTGGTGGCTGATCCTGTGAAACTCCTTGGGGCTGAGAGCACACTGAATGTAGTGCATAGCCCTAAAATTTAGTTGGACTAGAGCATAGTCCTCATTTGTGTACCTGGCTTTCATCTTAACAAAGTCATCCTCATCTAGGGGAGTGTGATCCCCACGTTCGATTACATCCCAGAGTCTAAGGTCACTTGACTTGATGTAAGTCTCCATTCTAAACTTCCAGAATGGATAGTTATATCCATCAAAGCCTGGGGGCTTGTTGGGTTGAATAGAGACATCTGGTAGAGAGTAATCTGTATCCATTACTGGATCTTTGCTTTCTGGATTCGTTGGAATCGAGTGAGAAAGACCCGCTCTGATACCAAATGAAAGTAATGGATGCACAAGAGGGGGGGTGAATTGTGACTATAAAATAAAAGCTCAAATAAAAACGACACAAGAGTTTATACTGGTTCGGTCTTCCTGACCTACGTCCAGTTCTCAACCACCCAGGCCGAGTTCCACTATCCCCAGGTTTTACAACGGGTGCACCTGGAACCTTTACAACCGCAAGTTTTGAACGGGATCACTTGCAACCTTACAACCACAAGTTTTACTCAGGCTCACTTGCAACCTTTCTAACTAGCTCCCCCTTACTTCCAGCAAGGGTTCAACCTTTACAAATAAAGGATTTTTCTAACTAAGTTCTCTTAAAGAACAGATAGTGTTACACACTTAAGTACAATCAATGCTCTTATAACACGAAGAGACTTAACTACAAAGAGTACAAGATATGTAGATGAAAAGATCACTCAATGAGTTAAATGCTCTTTCTCTTTTCTGGGCAGCTTTGAATACTTGAAGATTTTCTGAGTTTCTCGCTCTAACTTCTCTCAAGAATGTCAAAGATAATTCATTAGCTTCATAAATGAAGTTGAGCTCCTTTATATAGTCTTCAAACATTCTGACTCTTGGTAGGTGGGTTAGCCGTTTGAATATGGCCGTTTTTCCCATGTTACCGTTTGCCCAATTAATGCTTCATCAATGCATAGCAGGGTTGACTTGTTTTATCTCTGAAAAGTAGTCCTGACAACTCTGCTCTGACAAAAGCATTCTGACACTGCACTTCTGAACATTCTGACATTCTGATTGCTTGCGGAAGCAGGTTCACATCCGGAAGCAATTCTACTTAGTGTGCTGCACTTTGAATGTTAGTTTAACAATATAAGCACATAGTCACATGCAGTGGGAGTGTACTTAGTCTAAGAGGTCTTCCTTGTATCCGGAAGCACTTCTACATCCGGAAGTGAATCCACTGGATGAAGGATTATATTCACTATTACTCACCCTCGCTCAGTGTCCTTCAATCCAACAGTCAGCGCTAGTCACTAAGCTATCGGAAGCAATTCTACTGGACGTGGCTTATGTTCACTGACGCTTAGTGTCATCTATTCCAACAGCCAGCGCCAGTCTAAATACAACAGGAAGCAAAATCACTTCCGGTTGAATCCTAGCTTAGTCTTGAGGTTTTGTATATCTAATGTTTATGGACTAAGTTATTTCCCTAGTGAATTACTTGCTCTCGCTGGGGGATGAGTCATTCATCCGCGAGCGCTAGTCCTAGTCTATCTGGAAGTAAATCCACATCCGGTTGCACTCTTACTTGGGATTCTATGTTAACCTATTGCTTTCTAAGTCCTTGATTCATTCTTTCATATTTTAGTCTTCATCAAAACTTAAGATTCTAACAGGATTAATTTGAAAAGATAATAATATATCTTTTTATTTATTATAAGGTTAAATATAACTAATTTAAAAATAAATTTAATTTAACTAATTTCTCTAAATATTCCTGTATACCAAAATGAATTTTAAAAATTGAATCTTATCTCAAATCCACTTCTACTCCCACTCCCACTCCCTGATTAGACATATTTTATATGGCTTAACATGTGCATTTGTGGTTTAATTAGTGGGATTAAGTGGTAAATTAAAGAATTATTGATAATATTCTAATGCACATGTAGTTTGGTAACAATCTTGTAATATATGCCTTTGTTGTTTGAAATGCAAGTCATTTGAGTGCATTTGAGCCTTGTGTGCCTATTTTTATGTATAGGGGAGAATTTGGAAGAGTCTTGGATGCATTTGGTGGCATTTTGGTAATTAGAAGACAAGCAAAGGCAAGAATATAAAGGATTGTCATTTCTGGATAGCAAAAGATTTGGAGCATTTTGAAAATGTTTCCAGAAAGAGTAATCTGAATCCAAATTCAAACCACCACTCTTGAAGTTTCATTAAGGGCAATTTGGGAAGGGGAAAAGATGCACAAGAGGAGGAATGTACCAAGCCCAAATACCATCCACCTATATCCATTTTCCCATTTACATTTCATTTTACTTTCATTTCACTCTCATTTCACTTAACCACCCATTTTCATTTCAGCCTACACACACATTCTTTCATTCACCACTTCATTTTCTAACTTTCATCTTCATCTACACTCACTTTTCTCTCCTTGGCCGAATCTACACTTCCTCCATCCTCATCAATTAGGCCTCAACTCATTCTCATGGATTCTCAAACTCAAATCTCCTTCAACCTTCAAGAATCCACAGGCATGAGTGGCTAAGCTTCTTCATCTTCCTCCTAAGGATGCTTCACACGAAAATTCAACCTCAAGTCTAGGGTTTCTTTCTTCTCAAATCCTAGATATATTCTTCTACATTTTATTCCTAGATTTCGGTTTAATTTGTGGATTTGTAATGTCGATTCATGTTACTATACATTCTTAGGGTTTGAGATTTCTAATTTCATGAATTGATTGAGATGGATGTTGTTATTCCTTGTAGCTATCTTTTCATCCTTCTTGAATGAGTATTTGAATTGTTGATTGGACAGTGACTTACTCAATTAGCTCAAAGGAGTCTTTAGCTATCTACAACATTCGATTGATTTGAGAAATTGATTTTGTATGTTGATGGAATTGGTTAATCAAGTGAGAAGGTCCTAGGCATAATTTGACAAAGTGTGAAGTGAACTTAGGAGGAGGATACATTTGGCATATCACCTTTATCACATTCAATTTTTGTTCTCTTTGTTTTTTTGGTGAACATTTAAGTTTAGTTTAGTTAACAAACAATCTTTCAACTAATTGTTGATTTGTGTGACAATCAATTGAAATAGGAAAAGGATTAGCCAAATTGGACTAGATCTAGGGTTTGCTACTATGCTATAGTAGTTAATTCTAGTTATTGATTAAGCCATACGACTAAAGCTTAAATCACTCCCAATCCCAATCTCAATCTCAATCCCTCAAAATCATTCCCTCCAACCAAACGAGCCCTAAGATGAACTAAATGCAATTCAAATGAATAAAAGTATAGGAGGTTTTGGTTTGGTGTTAGCAATTATCTAACTAAACTATTATGAAAATGTAAGTAATTAATTACTTTTTGTTTTTTTAAAAAAATAACAAGAGTGAAAGGTTTCAAATCAAAGGGTTGAAAAAGAGGTTTGGTGAGGCCTCAATTACTTGATTTAAAGGTTATGGAAATGTTTACAAAGTCAAATGAATAAATCTCAAAGAAACCGCTATGGGTCATCTAATACTAATCAATGGCTAGTCAAGCACCCACTTAAAACTAGTCATTGCTTTGAGCTAGAGTTAAGTTCCACTTGATTTTGTGAAATACTTCAAAAAAATTCAATTTGACTCTCACGAAGTGCAACCACAACAACATGAATCAGATAAAATTGGGTTTAATCAATGGCAACCACTAAATTAATTAATTCCAATAATCAACCCAAGTAGATAAACAAACCATAGTTAATTACATTAAATCCAAAGCATCTAAAAGATATTATCAAAGATAGCAAAATACATATCCATGTCTCAAAATTCAACTGTCGAAAAATACAAAAGTATATAGTCAAATACAAAGAAATTGAGAAATTGAGAGCTAGAAAAGACTCTCCAATAAACACATTGAAGTATTGACCACCAAGCACACCAAGCGCTCAAGCTTTAGCTACTCATAGAAGAGGATTTTCATCCAAGAACAGCCAAGAGAGCTATTTCCATGGTGAAAAACGAAGTGGACAACATGTGAGCTGAAAATGGTGTGTTGATCGAAGAGAGTAAAAGAGGAAAATGGTGAAGAAAAGAAGTAATTGATGATGGAAATTGATGATGGATAAGAACTCTAGAGCCACCTTAATAAGACTTAGAGAGAGTGTTTTCGAGGGCTAGTCACTGTAAAGTCCCACATCGGCTGGGGAGGAGAACGAAAGGTGCTATATATAGGCCTGGATACCTCCCCCTCTTGACGCGTTTTAAAACCGTGAGGGGTGAGGATTCCCCAAAGCGGACAATTTCGAGAGCGAGACGCTGGGATGTTACAGATGGTATCAGAGCCAGGCTCGGGTCGGTGTGCCAACGAGGGCGCTGAGCCCCAAGGGGGGTTGATTGTAAAGTCCCACATCGGCTGGGGAGGAGAACGAAAGGTGCTATATATAGGCCTGGATACCTCCCCCTCTCGACGATTTTTAAAACCGTGAGGGGTGAGGTTTATCCAAAGCGGACAATTTCGAGAGCGAGGCGCTGGGATGTTACAGTCACACTTATATAAGCCTCAAAATCCTTAATTTTAGTATAAGCATTTTCGCTATTATGAAGTGTGAGCCGTGACATACATTTTTTGTACGCCCCTGCCTATGCGGTCAAAGAAGGCAAATGACCTCTATGTTTACTATGTTGCAGCATACATTTGTATGTTTTGGCACTCGTGTCCGAGAGAGTTTTCTTTCTTTTACTTCATCCATCCCTTCTTCAAAGTTTGTTCTTCATACAAAGCTTGTTCTTTGTTCATCCCTACTATTAGTTTCCATGTACTTGCTTACCTAGTGACTCAATTGTATTGGGTCAAGTCATCTTTATTTCAGTAATTTGGGTTTTCAAAGCCCAATATTCGTCCTCCAAACGAGTTAGAGCTTTGTCCTATTCTTTCAGCATATCTACTATGACAGTGAAATAATTCCCGAATTTAGCTGATTGTTCATGTTTCTCATTAGCATGCTCACTTACTGACTTATTAACTTGCTCATGGCATGGAACTTCAATGTGCACAAATTCAGCTATGATAGTATTCTGACGTATCTAAGAGAAGTTCTTTTAGAGGATATTGTTGAGTCTCCACGTTCGGCGCCAAAAGTTGATGATAAAAGGTGGTCATAAAAAAATAATAAAAGAAAAATCACCTTTATTATGAAAATGCTAGCAATTGATGCAAAAAAGACCACTTCGTCAAGATACAATCACAGGAATAGAAAGAGAGAGATTTCTCTATTACATAGAAATTCTGAATATCATAGTGAATGTGAAATTCGTGGCTGTCACCCAAGAGGGGGGGGGGTGAATTGGGTGAGGGAATAAAAAACTTAAACTCCTTTCGAAAGACTGCTTGTGCTCGGTGATGATGATAATAAATAATGCTATGCACAAGTCAGTATGCTATGTGATGCAAAATAGAATGATCAAGTATAAATATATGCACACATAAATTTATCCTGGTTCGGTCACCCAGACCTACATCCAGTCCCCAGGCTACACCTGAGATTTCCAATCCACTATTCTTGTTTAAACCGGGCACAAGAGAAGCCTTTACACTTTAGGTTTTACGAGCACGGGTTCACCTAACAACCCACAGGTTTTACACCGGGTTCACCTGCAAACCTTACAAATGCAAGTTTTACGGGCTAACTTGCAACCTATGGAGATTTAGACAACCTCTAAATGCTCCCCCTTACAAATTGTAAGTTTACACTATGTTCACTCTATGAACTGATTGTGCTAAACACTTAAGCTCGAAACTAACTCTCCCAAAGAGTGGATGATGTTACTCACTTAAGTACAAATGAATCACTCTCTAAGAATATTACATATCAAAGTCCGAGAGTAGAAGTTGAGAGGAATGTAGAATAGTGTTTCAGACGATAAGTTCTGTTCTCTCTCACTTTTTCAAGCCCCTTTTTTTTTCAGAAATGAAGAACATCCCTTTTATACCAGCCTCTGAATATCTAACCGTTGGAGAGGCAATAAGACCGTTTGATTATAGACGTTGGGGCCTTGTTTATGTTGTCCTCATTAATGCACAGCAGGGTTGACTTTGCTTTATCTAAAAAGATGCTCTGACCAAGCTGTTCTGTCAACACTGTTCTGGCAATACTATTCTGACAAAAGTCGTTCTGACATCTGAACACTTTGTACGGTCCGACTCTTGCTTGTTGTCAGAAAGGACTTCGTTCCTCAAGCATAAGTCCAGGATGTTAAGAGACTCACTATCGGAAGCTCTCTTGCTATCTGAAGCTCGTGGACTCTAACATTTTGCTTGCTATCACATAGAGGAACTTTGTCTTCCAAGCACTTGTCCATGAATGATAAGAGTGCTTTGCTATTGGATCCTCTCTTGCTATCAGAAGCTCTCTTATGGACTCTGTCTCTTGTGGGCAGTATGAGCTTTGACACCTTGAGTGAATCTTCAGATTATGTTCTCATACTCCTTATGCTTGGTAGGTAACAATGTTGTTTGAATATGTCTGTTATCCTCTTGTTACCGTTGCAAGGAACATCTTCTTAAATGCTTCAGCAGGGTTGACTTGCTTTATCTCTGAAAAGTAGTCCTGACACCTCTGCTCTGACATAAGCATTTTGACACTGCATCTCTTGAACGTTCAGACATTCTTTTTGCTTGCGGAAGTAACTTCTCATCCGGAAGCAACCTTACTGAGTGTGCTGCACTTGAACGTTAGTTTAGCAATATAATCATATAATCTCATGCAGTGGGTGATCCTAAGTCTAAGGTGTATCCGGAAGCACTTCTACATCCGGAAGTAAATTCACTTGATGAGGGATTTAGTTCACCATGACTTGCTCTCGCTTAGTTTATTTCATTCCACCACTCAGCGCTAGTCACTGAGCTATCGGAAGCACTTTTACTTGACGTGGTGAATTCACTGACGCTTAGGGTGAAATCTATTCTATCAGTCTGCGCCAGTCAAGATCTAACAGGAAGCAACTTCACTTGATGTTGCATTTCCGCTGACGCTCGGGGTTATATCTAGTCTATCAACCTGCGCCAGTCTAAATCTAATAGGAAGTGCTTTCACTCGGCGAAGTAGACTTACTGACGCTTGGGGTACTAACTATTCTATTGCTCTGCGCCAGTCTAAGTCTAACAGGAAGCGCTTTCACTTGGGGAAGTAGACTTACTGACGCTTGGGGTAATATCTATTCTGTCGCTCTGCGCCAGTCTAATTCTAACAGGAAGCAAACTCACTTCCGATTGAAACATAGCTTAGTCTTAAGATTTTGTGTACCTAATTCTCATGGACTAAGTTAAATCCCTAGTGATTTACTTGCTGACGCTGGGGGATGAAAACATTCATCCGCATGCGCAAGTCCTAATCTATCCGGAAGTGATCTTGCATTCTCAAGTGATCTAACTCAGGATTCTAACCATGTCATCTAATCCCTCCTAAGTGTTGATTATGTTCTCTTAAGTACTAGACCATATCATACCTTAGTCACCATCAAAACTTAAGATTCTAACATTCTCCCCCTTTTTGATGATGACAAACCCATAGATGACTAGAGAACATAATTAAACTTAGATCACTCATCCTAGAGCTATATTCCTTTCCCCATTTCTCTCCCCAAAAATCTAGGCATCTTATCTATCTCTCAGCTCTAGACATCTCATGTCTCATCTCTCGCTAGACATCTTATATCTCATCTCTAGACATCTCATCTCTCTCCCCCTTTTGGCTTCATCAAAATCCAACAGGTGCAAGCTAGCCTTAGGGATGGGGATACTTTTATCGTTCTCCTAGGAATGGGCTTTCTACCTAATATTTCTCCCTATGTATCGCTAATAAAGATTTGTTCTAGACTATTCAATACAATGTACGAGAATTAACAAGGAACAGCAATAATGGCTCATGATCCTAAATGATTGTATTTTCCCTAAACACTATGTAGGATAGTTAAACATGTTTTTCAAAGGAGATATTGATACATCAAATCTAATCATAATTAAATTAAGATCAAAACATACAAAACAGTTTTCTTTTTGAAGGTGAAAATTCTTTCCAAATGTAATTTTGATCCTCTCGAACATGATATCAAAAGTAATTTTGATGTGTTTAAAAATGATGATTATGATATCAAATGAAATATGTGATTTTAAAAATTCAAATGAGATGAAATCTGATACCTAATGAAATCAAATCAAATGAAATTTGTGTTTTTAAAAGTGCCAAAAATATTTTCCAAACAAATTGCATCACAGCATCTTAAGAGTTTATTATCGATGACAGCATGTGACTCTCTATTTTCAAGGGATCATTAACAGGTAATGTCCACTTACTTCTCTTCTATATTAAGATTAATCATCATTAAATCAAGAAAGGAAGCATATAAGAGAGGTATGTTATCAATTACTTTCCAGCATGTCATTTAGAGGATACAGATGTGTGAGCTAGGATGATTTTCTAAGACAGTGAATGATTTTGAAGTCAATGCAGATTGAGAGAAACATCCTAAGTTGACACCCTTACCAATGCCATGTATGCATCATATGTAAGAAATGGTAAGGTGTAGATGTTACCACAGATGAGGGGTACTCATACTCTATTAGACTCAGGAATCTGAATCATACGCAGATAAGCATGCTTCCTGACATCTTCAAGAGGTGTGCTATCTCAAGTGGAAACCCCTAGCGCAAGTGCTTTGATGATTCGCTTCGGCAAGCTGAGCTACAACCACAAGCGGACATGACTGGGCAGTCACTCTACTCTTCCCATGGTTCAATAGTTGGCCTGCTATCGAAGACGCTGATTGTTGCGAAAGCAACCTTGCTCAGACTTGATGATTGGTCCTGCATGTGCTTGAGGAAGCAAGCGCTTCCTGATGGTCAGTGAAAGAACTTAAGATTTAACATTGGAGACCATACTCAGGACATTCAAGTCAATCTGTGTTAGTCAGCACAAGTTAATAATTTTAAGAAATCATGCTTGCTAATTTGGTTTTAAGAAAATAAGAGCAATGATTATGTGAGAGCTAATTTTGAAATTGTCTACACGTTCACATAGTTTCACTATCAAGATATGAACTCCATTTATACTCTCATAGATAAATATCAATGTGATAGTATAGCGAGTATCAAACAGGTGGCATATTTTCAGAGTTTCGTAAGCAAGTATAGTTCGATAAATATGCCTCAAGGATGTTCATGTTAGATCATGAAGACATGTGAATTATTAACACAATGAAATTTTGAGAAATCTTCGTCCTCACAAAATAGTTTGATTTCAAGACTAAATCCGGTTTACAAAAACAGCCAAATTTCAGCATGTGATTACGAGAATAATTTCCAAATTTTAGCTCAAGTTCTTCTAGATATGGTCAGTGTGATCTCATTGTTCTTAGGATATCAACAAGCTCGAAATTAATACAGATTATAGCATGCTTGTGATACTATGCCATGTTTTACAGATCTAGCAGAGTTTAATTCAAGGCATTTCCTAAGATTTCTAATGCATGTCAGACAAGAGAGAGACTATCCATTAAATTTCACAACAGAATATGTAAGGGATAGAAATGCTCATGTGTATTGGCGAGAGTTTCTCAGGTTTAGTATAGCCATTCCACACATCTTGATAAGAGGCATTTTCGTTGCCATTCTCTCTTGGTCATTCTCATTGTTCAAGCTTCAATAATCTGTGTCAACATTCCTAAACCACAAACTTGAATCGAGATCATTAGTAGATTGAGAACTTAAGATGTAATTAAGAGGGATGTATTGTTCTCGAACCCATAGCTGCTTATGCATTGAAAAACTTGATGCAAGAGATACCATATGAAATGGAAAATCAGAAATAACTTTTGAATGCTATCATGAGGAATGGTTGTCATGTAAGTTTAAAGAGGATCGGAATCTGTTTTGAAAGTTTGCATTTCAAAAAGGATCTTTCAAAAATCAAGGTGAATGTATAAGCTGTTTTCTTTTCTGAGCGGCGCCCAAAAAAAAAATTGCTAAGCATATATGAGTAAAACGATTTAGACACCATATGAAAAACTCTGAAGAAGGTTTTTTTGTTTGTGTCAAAATTCTGAAACTAGTTCTGAATCTTCTTAACAATGTCAGAAATCTTGGAACACAATGATTCAGCATGCACAAATTTAGTAGGTTTTGAAGAAGGTTCAGTTTCAAAGTGTCAGACTTCTTGAATCTGTAAAATCAGTATGCATTATATCAGAAAATGAATTTGATATGATAGGATCATTTTTACAGAAAATAAGGTTATCACAGATAAGGGAAATCATATCAATTTCAGAGAAATAGAATCTGTTAAGCTCATCATGCATTTACTACCCAAAAGATTATTCAAGTAAAGAGGAGGGTAAGAATGATATCACCATAGCTCCATTCGCATCAAGCAGTAGCTCGCTTGATTTTGGTTGACAATGCAAGGATTCTATTTTCAGAGCAGCACCAAAATCTATGCGTGACGAATGCTTATCAAGACTTGACTAATTGTTCAGATGAGGTACAGTCCTGAGTCCTGTTGAGGCTAATAGGATGAATTGGAGCTGGTGCAGAGGGATGAATTCACTTGGTGATCACTACTACTCGCATCTCTCGCCTCTTGAACCCATACTTCTTACACAGCTCTTCACTCAGATTAGGTGCTGGCGCAGAGAGAGACACAGGTTCAGCAGAGGGTATCTCCGCAGGTTGATCACTCAGTGCTATCTCAAGCTTGCCTCTGTGCCAGCAGACTGTTGGGGGCACATGAATCAGATGGCTTCCCCAAGGGCGAGCCTTCCTGCTTGGGCAATCCGCTTCATTTCAATTTCCCTTCTGAGGGCAGCAGTGACATCCTGGTCAAGTCCGAGGGTGGCTATCTTAGCCTATCTCTCTCTGATTTTGTTCATGTTCCTTGTTCATTTTAGCCCATAACTCATCTTCACCCTTGTCTTGCTGAACCTCCGGATTGCCTTTCCTACAAAATATCAGATAGTTCCTTCCTTTTGTATCCAAGTCTGGATCTGAAGGTCAGTTTGTAGGTTATATGTAATTCACATGCACTTAGAGATTACTTGCTATGTGTATGGCATGGTGAATCTATCATGACTATATGCACAAGGATATACAAGGTTTTTGATCAAGATAGTCATGGATCTCATGTAGATTATGAACATTACTTATTTCTTTAAGCTTTCTTCAATGATGAATATAATGTTCACATCTTAGGATGCTTAATGTAAAATCTCAATAAGTCCATCTAATATTAGCATAGGAGATTTTACTATCAAATGCTTCGTTGCTAAGTGATCCCTTGTTTACCCAAGGAGATCTTCTATACTTATCCTTGGTTCGAAGCACTTTCTTCTGAGAGGTAGGATTCAAGAGCCTTTCCAACGATGATCGAGGAATCCACTCTCTCTTGTTCTTCTCAGGATAATTGAATGGAACTTTGTGATAGCTCATCCTTGAGACAGAACCATTGTCCCTTGTGGTGGCCGACAGCTTCTTATGATTGTACCAGTGAGTTTCAGCAGTTGCATCACCACGAGTTCTCTTCTTTGGGATAAGAGGAACTCTTGATTTTTCCTGCACAAGTAAGGCACTAGGAGGATGTTTTGGTACCCATTTGTACTTGGGTCCTACATGGTTAGCACTGGACCTTACTTGTCCTTTAGGAATCCATACAAACTTATTTCTCACATTTGAATTTCTTCTAAGACTGCATGTGTGAGAAATATGTCCTAATCTACCACAATAATGACAGATAATGGAATGATAATCAAAATGAGGCTTCCTATCATTATCATGATTAGTTTTCTTTAGAAAAGCTTTTTGTTCCTTTGAAATTTCAGTTTCTTTTGAAAGCTTTTCTTTTTCCTTCAACACGTGTTTACAATCAAAACATTTTTCAAGACATGTTGATGTTTTCCCTACCGATAGTGGGCTAGCTATCGGAACCACTAGTTCTTTAAAAGAACCCTCGGAAACTTTAGATGTAGAAGAAGAAATTAGTTTTTCAAGTTTCCTATCTTTTTCTTTTAAGCCTAGAAGTTCTTTTGCAAGTTTACAATATTCAGTATATAACTCATTGTATGCATCTTGCAAATCAGAGAGTTCAATTTCAGATCCAGATACCTCACTTTCTGAATCTTCTAGGCAGAGATGGATACTCTCTTCACTGAAGTCTGCTTCCTCAATATCAGTTTCCAAAAGCTCATCAGTAGATGATCCACAAAGAGCACGAGTTGAGCTTTGGACAGCTGTGCTTTCAAGAGATGGGTTAGAAGCATATATCACATCAAGAGTATTCCAAATATCTCTAGCACTAGAGCAATGTTTGATTTTCTGGAAATCATTTTCAGTTAAGCCTTTGTATAAAATTTGCATTGCTCTAATGTTTAAGGAAAACAAATTTTTCTCCCTTTCAGTCCAGTTTCCTCTTGGTTTGAAATCAAAATCATTTTCAAAAATATCCCACATTTTCAAACTAGTGGATTTTATAAAACTTTCCATTCTTGCTTTCCACCAACAAAAATCAATATTTTCTAACACAGGTGGAATGGTATGATCAAAGCCTTTGGAAAACATTTTAACCCAAATCAGCCAAGGTCTTTGCACTTGAGATCGTTTGATCCTTTAAACAAGTGACCTGCTCTGATACCAAATGAAATTCGTGGCTGTCACCCAAGAGGGGGGGGGTGAATTGGGTGAGGGAATAAAAACTTAAACTCCTTTCGAAAGACTGCTTGTGCTCGGTGATGATGATAATAAATAATGCTATGCACAAGTCAGTATGCTATGTGATGCAAAATAGAATGATCAAGTATAAATATATGCACACATAAATTTATCCTGGTTCGGTCACCCAGACCTACATCCAGTCCCCAGGCTACACCTGAGATTTCCAATCCACTATTCTTGTTTAAACCGGGCACAAGAGAAGCCTTTACACTTTAGGTTTTACGAGCACGGGTTCACCTAACAACCCACAGGTTTTACACCGGGTTCACCTGCAAACCTTACAAATGCAAGTTTTACGGGCTAACTTGCAACCTATGGAGATTTAGACAACCTCTAAATGCTCCCCCTTACAAATTGTAAGTTTACACTATGTTCACTCTATGAACTGATTGTGCTAAACACTTAAGCTCGAAACTAACTCTCCCAAAGAGTGGATGATGTTACTCACTTAAGTACAAATGAATCACTCTCTAAGAATATTACATATCAAAGTCCGAGAGTAGAAGTTGAGAGGAATGTAGAATAGTGTTTCAGACGATAAGTTCTGTTCTCTCTCACTTTTTCAAGCCCCTTTTTTTTTCAGAAATGAAGAACATCCCTTTTATACCAGCCTCTGAATATCTAACCGTTGGAGAGGCAATAAGACCGTTTGATTATAGACGTTGGGGCCTTGTTTATGTTGTCCTCATTAATGCACAGCAGGGTTGACTTTGCTTTATCTAAAAAGATGCTCTGACCAAGCTGTTCTGTCAACACTGTTCTGGCAATACTATTCTGACAAAAGTCGTTCTGACATCTGAACACTTTGTACGGTCCGACTCTTGCTTGTTGTCAGAAAGGACTTCGTTCCTCAAGCATAAGTCCAGGATGTTAAGAGACTCACTATCGGAAGCTCTCTTGCTATCTGAAGCTCGTGGACTCTAACATTTTGCTTGCTATCACATAGAGGAACTTTGTCTTCCAAGCACTTGTCCATGAATGATAAGAGTGCTTTGCTATTGGATCCTCTCTTGCTATCAGAAGCTCTCTTATGGACTCTGTCTCTTGTGGGCAGTATGAGCTTTGACACCTTGAGTGAATCTTCAGATTATGTTCTCATACTCCTTATGCTTGGTAGGTAACAATGTTGTTTGAATATGTCTGTTATCCTCTTGTTACCGTTGCAAGGAACATCTTCTTAAATGCTTCAGCAGGGTTGACTTGCTTTATCTCTGAAAAGTAGTCCTGACACCTCTGCTCTGACATAAGCATTTTGACACTGCATCTCTTGAACGTTCAGACATTCTTTTTGCTTGCGGAAGTAACTTCTCATCCGGAAGCAACCTTACTGAGTGTGCTGCACTTGAACGTTAGTTTAGCAATATAATCATATAATCTCATGCAGTGGGTGATCCTAAGTCTAAGGTGTATCCGGAAGCACTTCTACATCCGGAAGTAAATTCACTTGATGAGGGATTTAGTTCACCATGACTTGCTCTCGCTTAGTTTATTTCATTCCACCACTCAGCGCTAGTCACTGAGCTATCGGAAGCACTTTTACTTGACGTGGTGAATTCACTGACGCTTAGGGTGAAATCTATTCTATCAGTCTGCGCCAGTCAAGATCTAACAGGAAGCAACTTCACTTGATGTTGCATTTCCGCTGACGCTCGGGGTTATATCTAGTCTATCAACCTGCGCCAGTCTAAATCTAATAGGAAGTGCTTTCACTCGGCGAAGTAGACTTACTGACGCTTGGGGTACTAACTATTCTATTGCTCTGCGCCAGTCTAAGTCTAACAGGAAGCGCTTTCACTTGGGGAAGTAGACTTACTGACGCTTGGGGTAATATCTATTCTGTCGCTCTGCGCCAGTCTAATTCTAACAGGAAGCAAACTCACTTCCGATTGAAACATAGCTTAGTCTTAAGATTTTGTGTACCTAATTCTCATGGACTAAGTTAAATCCCTAGTGATTTACTTGCTGACGCTGGGGGATGAAAACATTCATCCGCATGCGCAAGTCCTAATCTATCCGGAAGTGATCTTGCATTCTCAAGTGATCTAACTCAGGATTCTAACCATGTCATCTAATCCCTCCTAAGTGTTGATTATGTTCTCTTAAGTACTAGACCATATCATACCTTAGTCACCATCAAAACTTAAGATTCTAACAGAATGCTCATAATGTGATACCTCTTTTCTTTGATGGGTGCTCTTTTGTAGGTGAGGATTTTAATGTAATGATTAATACAGTATCACGATGATGATGGGGTTGGTTATTATTTTTTCTAACTAATGCATTAGATTTTATCCGTTGATAGTAAATGCTCATTACAGGAGGGTTATTGGGTTTTGAAGATATTTGGGCTTCACTATAATGTATATAGGCCTAGTGCATTTTATGTGCCTAAAATGTATAGACAAAATTGTTTTTCTAATTTATGTAGTTGAATAGACAATATGATATGTGATCTCAAATTACTAAATATTTGACTGGAACCAAACAGACGCTTATCATATAAATTAGGGTTAAGGTGCATTTCTAGTACTCCACAATATGGCAAAGTGCACTTACAGTAATACACAATTTCGTGGTGCATTTGTGGTAAGCAAGAATAAATTTTGTTGCATCGATAATAACCCGTTAAGTGGAGCTCACTTCCGTCAATTTAATGCTGATTTGGCATTAATTCTTGATAGGTGGCCCTTATCTAATGCTCCACAGTGGCAGGTAAGATATTTAGTTGTGCATTCAATATTCTACTTGAGTGAAAAAAAAACACCCCATTCCCATACCCAACAAACCCTAGACGGCAAGAGAAGAGAAGAGTGAGCTGTGAAGGCAAGCTGGGTCGGCAATGGCGTCATCGTCCTCATCGACAACAGGGGTGAATAAGAGAAGAGTGAAACTAATCAAACCCAGTAGGGAGAACCACTATGAAGGGGAGCCGATTCTCTGTAACCATACGGTGGTGGCGCCACGGTGGACATCGTGGAGTGATGATAATCCCGGCCGACGGTTTTATGGTTGCCCCTACTATAATGATCAGGTGAGCAATTTGTATTTATAGCAACCCAAGATTATTTTGTTATTCTGTCTGTATGTGTTCATAGCAATTATGGCTTTTTTATGTTAAAAGAGGAAGCTTTTGGATTGTTGGTTCTGATTTTGGTTTATTGTCTCTGATTTATTTTTGTTTATAGCAACCCCAAACCTATTTGGCTCTGATTCATGGCCTGATTTGTTTGTGTTTATTGGGGTTAGGGTTTAGTTATTTATGTGTGTTTATTGGCTCTGATTCATGCTCAGATTTAGGAGGTTATAATTGTTGTTGCATCATTCAGCCCAAGCCTATTTGGCTCTGATTCATGCTCTGGTTATGTATTAAACACAATCTAAACCTGAATAAGCTGCGAAGGGACTTGTGGATTATGATACATCTTTGAGATTTTGTTGAAAGGAAAAAAAACATTGACTGATTATGTTTCAGGTTTAAATTGAGTAGCATGAAACTTCATAGTGAAATGATTAAGACTGATTACGAGTGAATAAGACTGATTGGAATATAGTGGTTTAATATGGCTTAATATGTATGTCTTTGTTGGACTTTGTGGCTGGTGGGCTAAGCTGGTTTCAATGTCTTATATGGTTTAATATGTATGTATTTTGTGATTTTAATCTTGCAGAGAAGATGTAGTTTCTTTAAATGGCATGATTCAGCAATAGAAGGGAGAGGTAACATTGTGATTAAGGAGCTGCTGGATGTTATTGATGAGCTGTATGATGAAACTGAAATGTTGAGGCAGGGAAGTGTACCCCCAATTGACACTGGTAGTAGGTTGAGTGAAGATGCCACTGCAAATCTCGTGGATGTCACTGAAGAGATTAATGCTATTGAAAGAGAACTGAAAAGGATGAAGCGCAGGCAGCAGTTGGGAGATGATGAGGCGAATAGGTGGAAACTAAAGTACCAAAGATTGAAGGTTGTTGTGTTGTTTGCATGTCTTGCTTTTGTTGCTTACATGATGTTTAAGGGATGATGAGGGCATTAAGAGCTATATTTTGGGTGCACCTCAACATTGTAATGAAAAATGTAGTACTAGTTTAAGCTTATTTTGTTAGACTATTGAAAATGAAGTACCATAGATTGAAGCTTGTAATGAAAATGTGGTTTATGTTTAGGTTGGATGGTATTCCCAAGTTATATGTGTAATTCCAAGTTTATGTAATGAACATGTGTTATGTGTGTAATTTCAACTTTATGTAATGTAGTATGTATCTTCAATCTTCTTCGTTTCCCAAGTTAATAGAGATAAGCATTGGCATAAACATGGTCTAATGATGGCCATTCCAAATCCAGCAGCATAAACAATGATATTTGAGTAGCATAAACATGGTTTAATGATAAACCTGAACATAAACATGGCCATTACATACTTGTTTTGTCGTATAAACAAGTATAGGTGAATTGCAAATAAACCTGAACATGAATTCATTAACATAAATGAACATGAAATGTAATTATTAACATAAATATGTCATTCCAAAATAGTAAAATCAACATAAATATTGATTGCAAATAAACCTGAAAGTGCATTCATTAACATAAATGGTCAATACAAAATACACATGATTGAGCAACATTTCATTAACAATTTTTTGCAAGCTTGCAAACATGTTCCTGTGGACTCCACCAAATAATGACCTAAGTAATGGTCATTCCAAAATACACCAATAATGACCTATGTAATGGCCTCCCTGTTTAAAAGTACACATGATTGACCACATGATTGTTTTTGTCTTTCTTTAGCTCTTCCTGGCTGACCTCTGTCCATGCATCTGTCCCCGGATTAGATGCCCTCAACTCTTCACAGGATGCATCGAGCTTTGCATATTCATCATCATAACTCCCATCAAGCTCTTGCGTAATAATCCTCTTTGCCCTCTTACATTTATGTATGCTAACATGCACCTTCCACACACGTTCTACTTCCATCTTCATCTCACTAACTTTGAATTGAGGGCGCTCCTGCACCCGTTCCTTGAACACCTCTGCTAGCCACCTCATACTTGCTCTTCTGTTCTTGTATACTCTAGAACAATTGTGTTCCCTACACAAAGTCCTTAGCGTATACCCAACTTCATCCGCCACTTTGGAAGCATACAATTTGAAGGGGCAATCAACTTCACACTTAACTAGTACCTTACTCTTGTTGCTCATAACAACTCTCAAATTAACTCCGTTACGGATAGCAAATGTGTCAAGTGACCTCCTCAATGCAGCCTTGTCTAAGAAACTCATGCCCACTTCAAAAACCACAGCATTTCCTTCCATATTATGCTCAATACCCTCACCCCTGATTTCAGTAGGGATAATAACATCATCCAATTCAGCCTGGTCATCTTCCTCACCTTCCTCATCACTATTCTCAGTATTATCTCCACCTACTTCTCCAGACTCCTCATCAACACTCTCATCACAATCAGACTCACTGCTCTCTTCAACATAATCCTCATCTTCATCGCTGGACTCATCTATTGATTTATTTCCATTAGACTCCCCTCCACTAATATCTGACAGCCCAGGTCCATTATCAAACAGTTCCACATATCCTTCCACATTACCAGGTACATCTTCTTCTAAACCAGTACCTACTTCAACCCCTACTTCTACATTATCAACTACAGCTTCTTCTACACCCCCTCCTTCCACTACCAAATTTTCATGTCCACTCCTCCCACTATTTTCCCCAGACTCACCCGCTACAGGACCTGAAACCCTTCTATAGCCTTAGCGGACAGGTCACTCACCTTCTTCACAAGCTTATCCAACGTGGCATCTACTGTGTTCTCTTCTCCGCCTTCACTGTTGTGGTCCATGTGTCCGTCTTTTGTCACCATCTGCAAATAAGCAAGAATAATGCCAAAAATATCAAAGGCTTTGAAGGAATTCCACTGTTTACCCTATTAAAAAACCATTTTTTCAAATATTTAAAAACCCTAACCTCTGAAGATTCTTCACCTCTGTCGAGCTCGATTCTTCACCTCTGAAGCTTCCCCACCGTTGAGTCAAGCTCGATTCGCCCACAATCTCCCCTCAATCAACTCGCCCACAGAGCTCCAAGCTTCAACAATAGAACCCTAGCTCATCTCACCGTCTCTTCAACTCGCCCACAATCGCGGCTTTGTTTATGGCTTCCACAATCGCGGCGTCACCGTAGCTCGCCTCACCGTCTTTTTACTCACATCGCCGTCGCACAAAGGAACCCTAGCTCTATGCCTTCGAAAATTTGAGTGAGTGAGAATGAGGATTTGCCCTATTTTTGTCTTCACTTTTCTTTTTTTAATCTTTTTTTTCCTTTTTACAGTGAATTTTATGCTATTGTTTTTTTCAATTTAATTTGGCCTGACAAATTAATCCAGTCAGCATTCATTGCCACATGTCCCATCCAGTCATTGCCATGTCATTAATAATTCCTCTCCATGTCACCTTTTAACAGTCAAATGTTACTCCTAACGGTCAAAGATGTCTTATTTAACGGAGTTATTGTAGAGGCAACGAAATTTATTCTTGCTTACCACAAATGACCCGCGAAATTGTGTATTACTGTAAGTGCACTTTGCCATATTGTGGAGTACTAAAAATGCACCTTAACCCTATAAATTACTCCCTCCGGTCCTAAATATAAGACCTAATTGACTTTTTTGAAAAATCTTAAAAAAATGCAAAATAAGTTAATTATAAATTGATTTACCTAATTTTTTCCCTTAAACTAGTTTATTTTACTTATAAACTAATGGATAATCTAAAAATATATCAAATATGTCATGATTTAATAGACTATTTTGCAACCTTAACCTCTCCAAAAAAAGTCATCTAGATCCTATATTTAGGACCGGAGGTAGTATTTTATTTTTAATAAGAGGAGAAATTCTTTGGGTGAATTCAATCAATAAAGCCATTTATGATTTGACCAATAAAAATTAACACATTATATTTAAAGTGAAATTTAATTTGACTTTGCACCCTAAAAATCAACTAATTGATAAAAAATTACTTTTTAAACTTGTAAAATAAAAAACATCGAATACATGAGATTTAAATTCTTTATATATGTGCCGCTTAATTTTTTAGGGTGTTGAGTCTGATTGAAAATTCCTCGTCACACCTTGTATATTTACTTATAATTGGTCAAATTATAAATGACATGATATACTTGATTCATGCTAGATTTCCCTAAAAGGAATCTATAAATTGGTTCAGAGGTAGCTAGCATTAATAATTTGGCAGGGAACAAAACACCAAGACACTCTGTATACAATATTCCTTTGTATAATAATGATACACTCACACATCGTTGAAGTTTGGTATATACACGTGCATGATGGAAATATATATGCTGAATTACGTTATTAACTACCCCTCTATTAATTAAAATAAACCTATATCATGAGTTAATCTTATCATAAATATATGATATTGTTACTATTTTTTAACTTCTTTTTCTAATATTACCCTATTGATGTGATGATACTACTCAACAATAAAAAAGTAAGAGAGAGGGGGAAGAAATTAAGGAAGATTATTGTGGTACTTTATATATATAACCATATGCCATGTTAATTGATTTAATTCATATAATTAATCTAATCAAATTAAATAAATATGTCCTATATTCTCACAAAAAATATGTCCTATATTATTAGGAAAAGAGGGAATAATTAATAAAATCAACATGAGAATAAGTAAGGTGCTCAATAACTAGAGTGCTTCCATAGTGTTTGCATGATTCAATAATATTGAGTACACATATCACATACTCAGTGAAAAATAATATTATTTTTTATCTTAAATGTAAGAGCTAGTTGGAGGTTGAATTCGGTCTAAATATGAGACACCAATCCATTTTATCTCTCAAATTTATAATTCTTTTTCCGAGTTGATCATATTGATTACACATACTACAGAATTTTCCATATATATGAAGAGATAATTATGTTAACAATGGTACTTTAAAGAAATCAATTTTTATTTGTTACAAATAACTACCTGAAACTAATTTTTATAATAATATTATTAAATTAGCTAGTGAGTAAGTATATCTTTCTTCAAAGATTGGAGTATTGCTACACATGCACACATAATGATTATATTCTCAATGGATACTACAGAGTCAACAAGTCTCGGATTAAAGCTCAAGTGCTCAGACAAAGCATGTCTATTTTAGGGACCCTAATGAATTATAGGATATATGCCTATATTAAACCCCTGTAGGGTCTTTCGGTTTGTACCAGCATGCATGTGCCTTTCTCTTTAAATTACATACCAATCCTAGCAAGTCCAGTTAAAAGAAGAAAGAAAAATGATATTAGGCTCGTCCAAAACCTAAACCTTAAGACCTATGTAACCAATTTGTTGATATTAAAAAACTTAGCTATTTATAAAAATGTGTAATGATTTTTTCTTAATTCTTTAAATACCCATTTTAATATTTTGTATTGTAGTCCCTTCATGAAAAGCCATCTTAATGTGTATAATCAATAAAAATTGTATAAAAAAGTTGAGTTTAGGATGCAAAATGTGTTAGACATCTTATATTCAAAACTATATATAGTGAATCATTTCATTCGATTTTACATTTACCAGCATGAGGAACTTGTACAGAAGTTCTAATTGGAACTTAGACAAGTGATACATTTCATATTGCATTATTTTATTCCCAATAACATTTCATGTTGAAGAAAATGGAACAAACATTCTAAATTATATATGTAGAAACTAAAATGAAGAGTGTGTGTGGTTGTGACCGGGGGGGGGGGGGGGGGGGGGGGGTTCGGGGTCTACATGCCCTACATGTGTTCTTGTGGCAGTGTCATATATAAAAAAAATACAGATCAGACAATAAGATAATGATGGAAGAATCTCCAAAAGAATTGGACGCATTGAGATGGATATTACATTGACAAGATATATAGTGCGATGATGAAGCAAATCACAAAAGAGATGGCCAGAAGATTTGCAATAGTACTACTCTGTTCACACATATTATTCCACTAACTTGTAGAAATATACAAGCTTAAAACAAAATCTGCAGAATCCCTAAGTGACCGCTCGCAAGTTTCCAGTTTCCAGTTTTGTGTACGTTATAATTATGTGTTCATCACTAGCCGTGTGTGTCTGTGTGTGTCTACGTATATGCTAATATATATTCCAGTAAAATATTCGATAAAGCCAATCCCTATACCAAAAATCAGGTTATTGCAGACGTCGATAAATAGATGGATTTTTTGACGGGATATTATGCACGGAAAATTTCTATCGATAATTTTCGTCGGAAATTATATTTACTGATGAAATTACTCTACATGTGTGTTCACAAGACGACCCTACATTGAAGTCATATTTTTCTTACACAAATATATTATTGTGGTGGTTTTTTTGTTTATGTTAAACGAAGTCTCACATTGCTCAAGTTGCAATTAAAAGAAGGCTCACATTGCTTAAACAGAGTTATAGAGTGTAACTATAGTGAGAAATCTCAGCATAATTTAAAACTACACATATATAGAAGATGTGTTATGATAATTGATATTAAGTAACGTTGAAATGAATTAGCAAGGTAGCTTTTGGCGGTTCTGAGGTCCGTATGTGATTCGTAGTCACTATATTCGGTGAATTTATAAAATCCATATGCTATCCAGTATCTTTTTTTTTCAAAAGCAGAATCATTTTAGAGTACAGTACAGTGAAATTCGTTGGCTAAAAAACAAAATAATGAAATTCTTTAATAGATGGTTGTAGAGGTATATGAATATGGACCCCCCCCCCCCAAAAAAAAAAAACAAAGAAAACAAAATTAAAACCGCCCTGAAACTTTTGTTTGATAGTCACATGTATTCTTTTACAGTAGTATACTCTAATTAACACTTAATATGAACGCTTCTCTTAACTGGAGATTTAAATTTTGGCTCATAAACTATTAATCATAAATAGAATGATGAAATTGACTCGGCGCTTCTATATATCTCATTAAAAATAAATTGTATTCCTCCAATCTTAAATATAAGATTTTGATCAAAAAAATCTTAAATATAAGATTTAATTTGGATAAGGGTTTTAATGTATTATCTCAATCTACTTTGTCTTTCACATTTATAAATATTTCCCTAAATATCTTTATTGATTGAACACACACATGTTACAAGGGAAGCATCAACGATAGTTATGCTCATTATTTTTTTCCGATAAATTTAGATATGCTTATTATGCCTTTATTAAAGAAAATATTTAGAGAAAATCAACACACATTTGTTACATATGCATAACTAACTCTGATAATTTAATTTCCTAATATTTTAGAAAGTACTTATCTATTTTTTTACGTTAAATATGGGTGGTATTATTTATGACTCAAGATGCAATTTCTTAAAATTATAATAATTTACCCGAGTGGGCCCGGCCAAGTATAGGTTTATGACTTACAAACAGTTTAACTTTATGTAACTTTTATATAAAACTATAGAAATTAAACGAGAAACAACTATATTTATAGTTGATTCCAAACACGGATAAATGAAGATGATTGTCTTAGATCCTAACAGTCAACATAAAACCTTGATAAATCTCATGAATATAAATTATAATGACAATGATATTGCACAATCCATGTACTCGGCCCTACTCACTGAGATAATATTTTATTGTTGTTGTTAAACTATTCAAACATGAGAGGCTGCTTATCGTCTTTATTATAGAAAAATTAAAACAAGAATGTTTGCTTTAATTTATATCAGTGAGCATGTTTGTTTCCTTTGTGGACGAGAGGTTGTGGGGCTAATGTTTTTAGTTATCAAATCACAGACATGTGTTCCACATGATCATCAAACCAATTATCAGTTTCCACTCTCACTCATTCTGAATAATTATTAATGTCTCTATAATAAAACTTTGAAGAGAAAGCAACATATGTCTTTCTTAGTAATTTCAAATATAACAAGGCTTAGCTAGGGGCCTGTCCTAGCAAGCCACTAGGAAACTTTCAAGCGTTTTCTTGCCATATGTAATCCAAAAAAAGTAATTTCTAATATGTTTTTATAATTACTTGATAGATAATCGACAATGGAGTACATAATTATCAACAGACATATCTTAGGTCAAGTGGAAAAGACTTTTACTACTTGAATATGATGTGTCATGTTAGAATCCAGTGAATGCATACAATATTTTTGAGAGAGTTACTCTCAATTGAACCTACTACTGTCCCAATAAACTCACCTATAGATAACTAGTATTTGATCCAATTTACTTAAAACAAATTATTTTAGAACATATATATGATGCTTATAATCTAGTATATATATCATTATTATTGTAACTAACTAAAAAAGGAAGAGAATATATGGAAATTCTTGATTGAGAACACATATATTTAAGAACATATATATGATGCGTATTTAAGAACATATATATGATGATTATAATCTAGTATACATAATTAACTAGTATTTGATCTAATTTTCTTAAAACATACTCCCTCCGTTCCTAAATATAAGACCTAGATAACTTTTTTTTTGAAAGATTAAAGTTGCGAAATAGGTTATTAAATCATGATATATTTGATATCTTTTAGATTATCCATTAGCTTATAGGTAAAATAAACTAGTTTAAGAGAAAAAATTAGGTAAATCAATTTATAATTAACTTATTTTTTGCTTTTTTTTAGGATTTTTCAAAAAAGTCATCTAGATCCTATATTTAGGAACGGAGGGAGTATTATTTAAGAACATATATATGATGATTAGAATACATGTGTGTATGGTTATCAAAAAAAAGAATCCATGTGTGTATGTGTGGGGTAAATCCCACCACCAGCAACATCCATTTCAATAAATATTAACCAAAACGAACCTATTAATTCATCAGCCATATTCCTCAGGGTCTTTAAGTATAGCCTCGCCTTCACAGGTTTCAGAACTAAAATACTACCTACTACTCTCTTCCTTGCTTCCTCAACTGTACTCCCCATCAATATATATTATTTTACTAAAACCAGATGTAGGTAGCTAGCCTCGGAATCAAAACCTCATCAAAAACTTCAAACAAAAATACTTCACACACACAAACACACACACGCACAGAGAGAGAGAGAGATGGTGGCGATGATGGAGTACTTCAAAAAAGTGGAAGGCAAAAGATTTCACGACGTCGTTTATGATGATGATCAGAAGAAAAAGAAGAAGAGTGAAGGAGAATGGGTGAAGGGGGCTGTCATAGTGGGTGCGGGTCCATCAGGGCTAGCTGTAGCAGCATGCTTGAAAGAAAAGGGAATACAAAGCTTAATACTAGAAAGAACAAATTGCTTAGCTTCAATGTGGCAACTCAAAACATATGATCGCCTTCGTCTTCACCTACCAAAACAATTCTGTGAGCTTCCTCTAATACCCTTTCCCTCCAATTTCCCTTCCTACCCATCCAAGCAACAATTTGTTGCCTACCTTAAGTCCTACGCCTCCGGTTTGACCTTAAGCCGGTGTTTGGGACAAAAGTTGTGAGCGCCATGTATGATATGGAGGATCAATGTTGGAGGGTAAAGAGTGTGACGGAGGAGGAGGAGGAGAGAGAGTATAAGTGCCGGTGGCTGGTGGCGGCGACGGGAGAGAATGCGGAGGAGGTGGTGCCAGAGATGGAAGGGATGGGAGAGTTTGGAGGGAGGATAGTTCACACAAGTTCATATAAGAGTGGGGATATGTTGAGAGGGAAGGATGTGTTGGTGGTTGGATGTGGGAATTCAGGGATGGAGGTTTGTTTGGATCTATGTAACCATAATGCTACACCTTCTCTTGTTGTTAGAGATACGGTAAATATTCAAGATTACTACCTTTTCTCAAATTTTTGCTTGCTCCTTATTAGCTTCATCAAATTCTTATTTTCCTCCAACAAACAAAATTTACCTCTTCCTTCGGTTTATTACTATTAAACTTAGTTTACCATTTTTAAAGAATATACATAAAGTTAAATAAGTTACTTATAAACAGATTTATTTATTTGATTTTTTTTTCAAAATTTATTATTTTACTTTGGATTAAGGTATGAATTTGTTCTGAAAGTTTTGGCATGGGCTATCTTCCATTGAAAGGTTTTTTTGTTTGAAATTGTCTGATACGTTTTAACATGTAGTAATAATTTTTCCTTTTAACGATGAAATATCGACATTGACCGTTAATATTTTAATAGTTAATAAAAGAATTGCTATGTTTCAAAAACTTACAAAGCAAAGTACTCAAATTAAACCATCCACGACAAATTTGTACTTTAACCATGTTACTTAAAAGTTAACATATAATCTAGCAATATATAGCTTATATTATGATTACTTGACTTATTTTATCTTCTTTGACCTGACTTATTTATCTTATTTAATCCCTCCAAAAAAATTAACTAAATATTATTTTAAGGAACATATAAAGAGTAATGTTTTACCACATGAAATTATTCCAACATATTTACAGTATTTTTCCCCTCAAATTTTGATGATGTATATAGACACAAGGGGATAACTTTTTGTCAAAAGTAAAATCGATTATCATTAGCACGCATCACTTTCATATGACCCAAGTTCTTTAAATGTATTTATGTATAAGCAAAAAATTTAGTTCTTGATGATTGTTTTGAGTATTCAATATGCTTGATATTTGAAAACAAATTAATAAGAGTATAAGTTAGTTTATTTAAATTCATAAACTCTAGACCAAAGTGCACTTTTAGGTCTTCTAACTTTGTTTATAATTTCAATTTGAACCCTTCATTTTACGAAGTATCGTTTTAGTCCTTTAACCAAAATTAGTTTCATTGAATGATGGATTTCTAACGACTATTGTTATTTTTTTGAAGAAAAAGTAGCTTTATATTTGTGTGTGTCTATGTGAAGGCATATATAAATGTGTGGAAAAATCCCACATAAAGTACTTCAAACATGCAAAAGGACAATGAATGTACTCAAATTTGTAGAAGGACAAGGTACTAGGAACTGATTTGGGATTATGAAATGTTCATGAATGACCTATTTGAGATTGAGTCATTTACCACCATTACAGTATAAATCAGTCCCTAGTACCTTATTTGTCCTTCTGCAAATTTGAGTACATTATTCATTGTCTTTTTGCATGTCCCGAGTAATTTATCTGGGATTTTCCCTAAATGTTTTGTGAGAATTTAAAATGTTAATGTGACAATTTTTTCATTATTGGAATTAACAATGCTATACTTTATAAAATTTAGAAGAGAAAAATGAAAGACTGCATAAAAGTCAGAAAATCACTAAGGATATGCATTTTTTACTAAGTTCTGTTTTACTTCTAGTAACATTATTATCATAGTTATTTTTATGCTTATTTTTATAGTTAATTAATTTTGAAATGTAACAACTGTATAAAGTTATTGGCAATACAACTGTGTAATTTTACCAAAATAAAAGAAAATACAAATGTGTATAGTTTTAGGAAGCAAAGTGATGGTGCATATAAGCTGGAAAGTGTAAAACTAAAAAAATTTGTCCCTTCCTCTTGGAATGATGGGTTTGCATGCGTAACAGCTCAAACATAAATTCCATACATTAATTATTTGGCATCCAAATTATAAGATGATTTAATTAAAATCACATTATTCTTACATAACTGATTAAGTAAATTTCATGATGATGATGCTGATCAGGTGCATATATTGCCACAGCAAATGTTTGGGAGATCAACGTTTGGATTAGCGATGTATATGATGAGTTGGCTTCCCATAAGTGTGGTTGATCAATTTCTTCTCACAATGTCATATATCATGCTTGGTGACACTTCTCGTTTGGGACTTCACCGTCCCAAATTGGGACCGCTTCTCCTTAAGAACTTGTACGGCAAGACCCCTGTCCTTGATGTTGGCACACTCTCTCTAATAAAATCTGGGCACATTAAGGTAATTATATTATCTATCTTTGCTTCCTTCCATGATCATCTCAATATATATAATCTCTCTGTTAACCAATGGGTTAATTGATATAATTTTTGGTTCCTAAAATTTTAAATAAGAAGTTTTGGTTATTCAGAGGGCAAAATTGTATATTTTTTCCTCAAAATTATAGTAATTTGTTTTCTCAAAATTATAGGTATTAATGGTTTAAATGAAATAAAATTTGAAAACCCAAAATTTGTATTAAACGTTAATCATTCATCTCTCTTTCATGACTACCAGCTTCTTCCATTATCTTCACAATATAATATATTCTCTCTTAAAGGTTAATTAATCAATTGGTTTTTTTTTTATCCCTCAAATTTCAAATAAGAAGTCTTGGTAATTCTAAGGGCGGTCTATTTTTAATTCAAAATTATAGGGCCTAATTTTTAACCAAACATTTTTGTATTAACCCTTAATTGTGGTCTTCATTGATTATGATCGATAATTAGTTTCATTCTCTGATATCTGATACACTTGCAACACAGGTTCGTCCAGGAATCAAACGTCTGAAACATCACGCTGTGGAATTTGTTGATGGCACTGTGCAGAATTTTGATGCAATCATTCTAGCAACTGGTTACAAAAGCAACGTACCCTCTTGGTTAAAGGTACTTCCTTTTATTTCTTAATTCTTGTTTGAACTAAGTTATTTTCAGTGATTTTTACGAGTTAAGATCAGATATGAATAAGTAGGAATATTTTTGTATATCCTAGAACCTAAAAGGTTTTTTTTTTTTTTGTGACACTTAATGAATTTATGAGGTTAAATTGCCCAAATTAACTCTCATATACTTTAGCTTTGTTCAAATGACCCTTAATTTTTAACCCTTTATAGTAAACTTCCCTGGTCTTAAGTTATTTACCCCGTTAAAATTTTTATTTTTTCTATATAAAGCCCTCAAACGTTGATTGGCATGTAATTAACTCCTAAATAACTTTAATATGTACGTAGAAAAATTATGTACACTATTAAATGTTTGCAAGTTATATGCACGTGAATGTAAGAATTCAGGCATTTTCCAATCCTAAATATAAGACCCTTTTAACTTATTTTTAGATGTTAAGGAACCAAATTAGAACACAAATTATAATATATGTTACATGTAATTAGATGATATATATATAAGTTAGTTCATAAGTAGAATAAATTAGTTTTGATGAAAAAAACAAACTATAGGCAAATTTAAATAATTAATTTTGAATCCTTAATTTCCCTAAATAAGTTTAAGGGATCTTATAATTAGGATCGGGGGAGTGTAATCTAGTCTTTTTGAAAATTACTGTTAACTACTCTTGCAAATTTATATATGTTTCTGAATTATAATTAATGATATATATATATATATATATATATATATATATATATATATATTATGAATGAAAAGGGCACGGACATGTTCAGTGAGAAAGATGGGTTGCCAAGAAAGCCATTCCCATATGGGTGGAAAGGATAGAATGGATTGTATGCTGTTGGATTCACCAAACGTGGGTTGCTTGGCGCATCCATTGATGCTCAAAGAATTGCTCAAGATATTTACCTGCAAAGTTCTTCACTTGCATGATGATATTACAAAGCTACATATATAGATCTAGAGAGTATATATGTGTATGTTTATATGTATATAAGATTTAGGGTTAGAAAAATGAAGTATGCCAGGCTCCTTCATGTTTCCTTTCACACATTGTATGTTAGACTTTTCTCTTCATTCTTCATACCGAATTTGAAAGAAGCAAAAATATAACATACACGCACATATATTGCATGTGGTTGCTATTTATAATATGCAAAGCAATTAGGAATTAGTGGGTAAATTATTTTTTACGAGCACTTTAGTGTCTTGAGCTTAGTGGGTTTGAGTTTGTAGTAATAGGCTCTTGTCATGTAGTTTTGTAAATCTTGTAATTATTATTATTGCTATATTTACTTAGCTTGCTATATATAGCTACATGAATATCTTAAGAGAGAAGGGTCTGCTTGGGTTTTGATTTCTTATGTAGTGCTGCTGATGATATAAAGTTGTATTGGATGTGAGATGTTTTGTACGTATGGAAATTGAATGGTATATTTTTTCCATCAATATTGTTTGACCAATTTCCATAAATTATTGATCATTTAAGAGATAACATCATATGCTTTTAAGGCATAAACTTCTACTTAGGGCTGTTCAAAATTTCCCGTCCCGTCCCGTCCCGGCTGTCCCATCCCGTCCCGTGCCCTTTTGGGACGGGAATTTCCCGTACCAAAATTTTTGGAACGGGAAAAAATCGGAACGGGAAAAAAAAGCCTTCGGGACGGGACGGGACTCGGGACGAGGTGGTCCCATGTCTGTCCCGTCCCGAAGGTATATATATTATAAAAAAAATTCCAAAACATATACTCCTCTTACTCTCGCAGTCTCGCTCCCTCACTGCCTCACTTCACAACACATATGGAGTAATTTAGGTGTTTTTTTGCTGAACACGCGGCTGGTCGTAAAAGTGTATCAGGATGTTTTTTTTGTTGAATCGTAGTTGGATGCCAACTGATTCAAAGTCTTGGTTGGTTGTTAAAGTCTTGGCTACCAATACTTCTTGAAAGGAGTGTGTGTCTGCCATTTTGTAATATGATGCACATTAGTTTCCTTTGCTATTAATGTGGTGAGATTCAATTGTGTTTAGATTTACATTTTTGAAAGGAAAGATTATAATATTGGAAATTTGGTTGTTGGGATTGTAAGCTATCTATGTACTTCTGGAATTTTTTGCTGAAAAATCGGGACATGGAAAAGGTTTAAAAAAATTACTTGTGGAAATGCTTTAAAAATCGGGAAATATCCCGTCCCAATCCCTTCCCGTCCCGTCCCGATCGGGACGGGACATGAATCGGGACGGGACGGGACATGGGACAAGAATGCTGTCCCGAGGCTTTTTCAGGACGGGACACGGGACAGGGGTGTCCCGATCTTGTCCCGTCCCATGAACACCTTCTACTTAGACCAAAAAGAAATCTCATCACTTTCATGAAAAACTAATAAAAAAGATGCATATCAAAAGAAAGAGGATAAAAGGTTTCCTATGAATTTCAAAGTGGCCCCTTGGTTATATCAAGTTTCAAATTAAAACAGATCATTTTGGCAATGCCGTTTGTCAATACTTAACGGCCTCCATTTGTGATGATATGTTGTGGCAAATGGCATGTGGCATTAAACCTGTTGGCACATGTTGCGCGCACCATGTCATCATATGGGCTGATACATGTCTCACCACGTCATTACACAAAAGCTGACACAAAGTCATGCCACATTAGGACAAATAGAAGTTGTTAAATGTTTTTTAATAGCATTGGCCAAAATACTTTATTTTAAAACTTTATTAGCATATGCAAGAACTCTTCAAAACATAATCATTCCCAATGCTTCTTGGCCAATACCTCATTAGCCAAAAATGCATCTTAAGCCTATAAATTTTGAAGGTAATTTGGATTTAAAGGATATATGACTGATTAGACCAAATTTCATACCTTTAAGCATGTGCATTTGAGCTTAATTAGTGGGAATTAATTGATATATTTGATCATTATTGGCATATTTTATTGTGCATGCTTATTGAAATTAATTGGTGAATATTAGCCTTTTTCTTGCATTATTAAGGAACCAAGGGTATTTTGGTCATTTTGACTATGTGATGATGTTTTATTGCAGGGGGGTCCCAAGTGGGCCCCACACACCCTTGGTGGGACTTCAGTGGAGCTAACTTGGCAAAGAGGAAGGCTAGATGACAAGTACTCAAAGTCACATCCGGATGCAAGTTCACATCCGGAAGCAGAGTCACTTCAGGAAGGGAACTTACATCCGGAAGCGGATGCACATCCGGAAGTGAATGCTCTTGAACTTGCGGAAGCAGACTTACATCCGGAAGCAGACTTACATCCGGAAGCTAAAGTCCATCAGACAGCGAGTACAAGAGCCAGACTGCACAATGTTCAGAAATGTCAGCTACTTTTCGGAGTCTGCTGTGCAGAATGAATTTAAGGCAAAGTCAGCCCTGCAGCTTGAAGGTACTTGGGGAGCATCTTTCCATATGAGGCAAAATTGGCTCCAACGTCAAATTCAAACTGGGAGGCCTCATTAAGGGCAATTTTGGAAGCACAATCACTAGGAGAAAAAGGAGGAACCTTTAGAAATGCATGGAGATGAGATCTAGTCCACATTCATCCTCACCTTTCACCAAATACCGAAAATACCCTTCCTTCCATTTAACCTTATACCTCTCGGCCATAACCCTCCATAACCACCAAAAATATCTTTTGACAGCTCATAACCCCAATTTGACAGCTCATCTTTGCCAACTCATCATCTAACTAACTCACTTACTTGAAACCCAACTAACTTCATTTTGAGAGATCTTATCATCTCACTTCTTTTTCACTTTCTCTCTCCTCTAACAAACTCTCTCAACTCCATCTTCATCTTCTTCATCTTCTTCACCTCGCAAACCACCTCCATGGCCATTTCACCTCACAAATCCGCCATTTCTTCCGTCTCCATGCGTGGCTAAGCGTCCTTCTCCTTCCTTCAAGTCCAGATTTGTGTTAAGAGCTTCAATGTAATCGGCCTTATGTGAGAATTTTCCTTTTCTAGGTTTTCAAGTTTGTAATCACTTAGATCTTTCATGTCTAGAGATTTTTAGGTATGTTAGATCTAGGATTCTGCATAGAGATTTCTATGTAGAGTTCATTTATTCTTCCAAGCTTGTAAACCTAGCTTCTAGATCTTGAACTTTTATGTATGTTAGGTGTATACATTGTGTAGCTTCCTGAGATTAAGCATATGTGTGTACATTTTGTTTGATTCTTGAAGTGAATGTTACATAGAAGTTAGTTTTGATTTCTATCTCACCTAAGGATATGCATCAAGTTCAAGGCTAGACTATCTTGATTAATTAGTTTAAACTAGCTAACGCTTCTTAGATTTAAGAGGTCTTGGCCGATTTAAGCTAGTTAATTAAGAGGAAATTGTCACATGAGGCCTATCAATTGAGATGCACAAATCGAGGCTTGAAGGAGGAGATTCCACTTCTTGATTTTTCACACTCATATTTTCGGTACATTTTATATTTTAGTTGTTAATCAAACACCAAACCTTGAATCATTGTTAATTTGCGTGACTTATATACTTTTAATTAGCAAGATTAAACCTAGAACGTGGATTCGACTCGTACTCACCACTACTACCTAATGAAATAGAGTATTGAATTGTTTTGATTGATCTTTAGAGGCGACATAAAGGTTAAATCAATGACATTTATGCATAATGTGCACAATTGTAAGAGCAAGGTGTAGCTAGTAAAACATGACAATGTTATATATAAATATACATAAATGTGTGTGTGTGTATTACTAATGATTGTTGGGTCGAATGGAAGAAACTTAATTTGTAGCTTCAAACATATTAAAGACAAATGTTTAAATATTGTAAAATGGAGAAAAACATGTTGAAATGATTTACCTTCATTCATTCGACTCGATAATGCTTGACTATAATCCAATTGTATACATAAGATAGGATAGTCATATGTAAACGATTAATATAGATTGTGATCTATATTAAAAGTGGGATTGGCCAAACAGGAAAACTCCGGAATGAGATAAACACTATAATGTGTCAACTACTTTATGGTCAATAATACTTTTTTTCCAGTACTTTTTGGTCAATACATATATACATATTCACATGGAGTTGCATAAATTGACGCTGAAAGTTCATCATTATTTATACACGCACATACATGAGCCTAGAAATTATAATGCAAGAAGTCAACATCGTAAACGCTTGCTGTAAATTCCATCACGCAATACTACACTATCGGATTATTTTGTTAGATTCTTGAATGAATACAATCGAACTCTTTAAGGAACCCTGCTTTTTTTCTGAAAGGATTAGGAATATGTATGGGTTGTCGAAAAAGCTTATTATATGGGATATGTGGATAGAGAAGTTATACATGATCTTCAACTATCAACTAATATATGACTTGAAGTTACGGACTTGCCCTACAAAAGGTATATATATACTTGCACACACATATAAAGATATAACTTATTATTTTGGTCCAGGTCACACGTGACACCACTGGGACACCAGATGATCTTAACCCTTCCTTCAGCTTTTTGTTTTGTGCAGCAACACACAGTGCACATGCTCGATCATGAATATATCATCTTGGACCATTTCTCTTATATAAGTCGTATATATATTTAATTTACTCCTTTTGATTAATATACGTGGTCCAAGTTATTTATTGTGTATAACAGTATGATTTGGGTATTATTATCTCTATATAAATATATACTTCTCTTTATAGGACCATTTGCCTTTAATTTTAGATGAAGAAATGCATCAACCCCTTGAAGGCGACTTCACACTAATCATTAGATTTTTATTACTTTTCTATCTGTAATTCCGTGGTGGACTCTGAAATATGTAACTCACATCATCTCTCTCAATCCATTACATGCGCACTCTCTTGTGTGCCTGTGTTCACAAAAATAGAAACAAACCTGTTTATAGGTGGAATCTTAAAGATATAGTTATTAGTTATTACCAATACATAGCACTTTATATATATAGCTACCTTATTTTTTTTACTCTATTTCTTCTGCACTACTACAAAATGAATGGCTCACCAGTCATGTCATTATAGTTCACTCAAGCTTTGTTGTGTATTGGGTTACTTTTTTAGTGTTTAGTTGTTTGTGGATGTGACAAATTAAACTAATTAAATGATGGCCTCATTATCGGATTATCTATATCTAGGGGATACTCTTATTAATCAAACTAATGAATTAAATATTTACAAGGTTTCATACAGAAAAAAGTATAGATCAAAAGATATAAAATGAAAGCAGAGATCTTAGAGGGTGTGGTGGCTTTATTTTGTCTGACGGAAAGGGCAACACATGCAGGCAAGTGAAGATGACGAGTCATGGGAGGCATTATATTGATAGAGTTCGATAAGGGGAAAAGGGAGGGAGGGAGGGAGGGAGAGATGTAAGAAAGGAATTTGGTAGATGGCTACTTGTCAATTTTTTGGACTTAAATGGACCGCCACTTCCAACTAATTTGTCTTGTTCATCAATATTCTTCTTTAGATGATCCCCACGTGTTTCTGTGATTCCTAAGCCCATTATTTAGCACAACTTAATTTCAATTATCTCGCTTCTTCTTTCCTTGTGCTACTCATTTTAAGAAACAATGATAACCCCATTATAACAAAGAAAATGATCAATGATACATATAAATATATATGTTAAACCTTTAATTATTAAGCCTTGTAGGGGGTCATGGAAGTGACAGTTGATTCTGCAGTTCTGAAAAAAATCAATTGTTTCCTATTTTGGGGAATCATACATATCCATAGTATTGCCTCAAGTGGCAGGCTTCAACGGACACTTTTCTCGGTGCTCTAATCAGTGGCAAATATATATCATCCACGCCCATCCTGGATTTTCCTTCTAGATCCATCACTATCATATAGATATTCTCTTCATTGTTCAGTTTGTGTGGTAGAGGGATAGGCTTGGATATCACGTATTCAAATGCTGGAAACAACCTCATTGTTTTGTGGGGTAGGATTGTGTTTATCTATTCCTCCTCAATTGATAAGATCTTTGGATACCATGTTCTTTGTTTTAATAATTGTGTAGTAGGTGCAGATTGTTATTACTTTCCAAGTTTCCAACCAGATAGGCTTTCCCAATGGGCTTTTGGAGTATTAATGTTATCCTCACCCTCAAGGACCGCCATACTTCATGGGTTAGCACAATATATATAACCCAATCAGTCTTTGAATCCACAGCCTCGAATATCATATCAAATATTGTTGTGAGTATTATGTCAGCAATACTTAATGGGCCATAGTACATTTGAGCCTGGTGAGTGAGTGAAGCCTTAATATATCAACGGGCTTCATTTGTTGTTGTATATTTAGGTCATTGGATCTCTTTCTTTTGTTTTTTTTTTGGTTAATCACCCGCCGGTTTAATTCGGACTCGAGGGTAGAAGTGTTACCCACATAGACAAGTTGTCCCCTCTCCCAATGAGAGTGATTCCAGGGATTCGAACACACGTTCTCATCCTTATGGGGGTTGTAGCCCACATACCAGCTCAACCAACTACCCATTGGTTCATTCTTTTGTTTTTTGAAAGAACAAATAAGTCGTTAAAACTTCTTTCTATTGGTTAAAGAAAACGTAGCTTTAACAATAAGTATCGGAGTATTGAAGGAGACAACCTTTAGAAAAAAAACAGAGGATCAACCCAATGATGATATACTTTTAATACTACCTCCAACTTTTAATATAAACATAAATTGATTAATTTGAAGAGATATAGAAAGGCAATAAAATACTTAATTATAACATAATTTACATTTTATTTATGAAAACGATTTGTTCATCCTTAGACATTCAAATTAATTTGGAGAAAATGATAACCATAAAGGATAAAATGAATAAATTTTCTTATATTTAGAATTAAAAGACAATACCAGCTAGAATTAAAAGACGGAAATTTCATTACTTAAAAAGTGGTGGTAATTACAATGAATATCTTAAAGAGTGCAAAATTGTATCTACACTATCTAATCCCTATTGGCCTATTGCTTCAATTTTTTCCTGAATATGTGCTACATGTTCTGCATAGACCATTTATTTTAAAGTACCGTTTGGTACGTAGCAATTTGTTTTCTTCAAAGGAAATGAGAAATGCACCTATTTATTTTCTTTGATGGTACGCATTGCATTTCCTTTCTAGAAAACACTTTTTTATGTACCAAACATTGCATAAAGGAAAATTTTGTTTGATAGATAACATTGGATTAACCTTGTAGTTGTCTAGTTGAGTTCATTTTGACATCACAGGCAGCATTATCTTTACATAAACACAAAAAACAATTCATACAAATCAAAAGAGATAATAATTGGAAATCAATCCTAGTATTATGTATAACATGAATTTACTCCCAAAATACAAAGGATCAGGATCCCCTTCCCCAACAAACACCTTCAACTCCTACAAGTTGAGCTAAAAGTCATAGAAACACTAACCACAAAAGCATTCTACATTTACAGAGTAATTGCAACTCCTGAAGGTATTCTGAATTGTTTTATCGAAGTGTATATATGTGAAATGCATGTATACATATTATTCATAATCGCATCCCTATGTAATAAATATGTCAAACAAGAAATAAAAAATTCTTTTGTTGATGAATGAATATCTGGAACAAAGAAAATAATTAAAAGTTACTCCCTCCGTTCCTAAATATAAGATCACTTTGGGGAAGTGGATAAGTTCCTAAATATAATATCACATACTATTTTATCTCAAGTTTTGCCCAAATTACCCTTATACTCCCTCTTTTCATTGAAAACCCCTCCTCCTTTTAAAGTTAAGTAATTGAGGGGATTTTGGGAAGATCATGTAATTTTATTGTCTTCCTTAATCCCCAAATTAACCAAAGTGATCTTATGTTTAGGAACGGAGGGAGTATAAGTATATAACAGACCAGAAACCTATGACTATGTAAGGTCAATAAACATGGAGAATCAAAATAAGACTTATTGATTTGGAAATGGAGATTTATGAAGAGGAACAAACAACTCAGAGTACATTTGCATGAAGAAGTCATCCACAATTTCAAGATAAGCAGGACAAGTAAGCTTTGAATAGTAATGAAGAACCTCTTCAATGTCTAACACATATTCCACATCCCCCATGTCCATCATTTCCAGCTCCCTTAGCTTTCTCTCCACCAAACAATTTCTCACCCTTGAATCTGAATCTTCATGCCTTCCTTTTCTATGACTAATCATCATCATGTTCTTCCTCTCATTATCTCTTTTCTCTATTTGCTTCATCTTATTCTTGTTCTTTTTCTGTATAGGACTTTGATGATGATCATGATAATACTCCTTTTCCTGGCTTCTTCTCTCTGTCATATTCTTCTTCTCTTTCTCTGAATCCCATTGGTGAGTAGTATTGAGGCTCTCCAACTCTGGATGACTATGATGGATGAGAGGGCTATGTGTTTTTGGAAGCCTATGATATTCTGTTGTAGAGAAGAAAGACTTGAAGTTATGGAAGGTTCTTTTGAAGAACTTCTTGGTGTTGGAAATGGAGTTTGTTAACAACATTGAGGATGAATGATTGATTGAAATGAAACAATTATTTTGGAAGTGACCTGAAGGAAGAATATCTGATTATGCACAAGACAGAAAAGAGGCCATTTTGAAGCTTGTTTGAGTATTATCAATGAAGGAGGAGGAGGAGGAAGAAGAAGAAGAAAGGAAGATATGCAATTGTAATTGCATTTTATTTTGTCATTTGTGTTCCAAGGAAACAAAAAGAGAGGTGGGGAGGACCCCACAAGGCCTCTCTCAAATTACAAAGTCTCAAACATGGAATTCTGTCTCCCATTAAGTGTATTGTTTATTTAAAAATAAATAAATCATCAAGTTTGGTTCATAATGAAGGTGAGAGTGGGTGTGGGGTTGGTTGCATTGGACCTTTCTAAAGCATTGACACACCATTTTCCTAATCACAATGCTAAGTCTACGAATACAGTACAAACAACTTTAGTATGAGTGTCATTTACTGTCATATGTATGCAAGTTTCAGAAGTATTTGACATAAATGTGACATTAGTAATGAAGAATGAGGAAGACAGTGATGGAGCAGCTAGCTTGGATCTCACAGCTGGAAATCTGGCAGAAGATGAGTTTGACTAACCAACTGTTCGGCCAAATCTGATAAGGATAGCTTCGGGGGGAAGTTGCCTGTTGATACCTAGCTATTTTTCTTATTGTTTTTTAAGAAAAACATTTCAGAATGATATAAATCATAAACAGGTAATTATCAGTTTTCCTTCGGGGGAACAGATAGCTAATGTGGTTTACCCTCATTGAAATCTTTGAATCGTCCTCCATCTCTATTATTTAATTACATGTCCCAAAGTTGTGGTATAGATACATGTATCCTTCTCATGAATCCAACTTTACCTGAGGTACAACCAAACTTCAAAATGAGAATATTTTTAATGGGGATTCAAATTTTTTCCATATGTTGTGAGGAAGTAATTCATTCTTTGGAGTCTAGACCCAATTTCCATTGGTTGTTTGAGTCTATTTATATATGAAAAAAAGTTCGAACCTCTCAAACTAGCAAGTTTTTGTGCCAATAGGCCGAAGGTTCATTGTTTTCGTACAAAATCTAACATTTCATGTGCTGAAGTATCAATACTAGAATTTTCAGTTCAGAAAAAGAAGTATCAATACTAGCATTTAAATATTTTTTACTAGTAATATTTTTATTTAAACAGGGATTTTTCATTAATTATTATATATATATATATATATATATATAATGACACACACATAAATGCATAGATTAAACAATACGAATTTGGTGAGAGATTGGCGGTGGAGCTGGTCAGTGGTGAGTAGGGAGTAAGGCTTGGATAAAAAGTGTAGTCAATAGGAAGCAAATTTTGATGAAGTTTATGGATGCTCTAGCAGTTTTAACGAATATACTATACAACGAAGAATAATTCTCAGTAAATAATTTAGTTGGGAAAATGACAAAAAAATGACACTTGAATTTGAGTTGGACAAAATGGGGTCTCCAATTTCAACTTGAATAAATAAGGGATAGTCCCCAATTTGTCCTAAATGAAGTTTGTGACTTTGTGTCAAAACAGTAGTTAATAGCGATACTTGGGTAGTGAATTGCGATACATGAGTAGTTAATCGTTAACTACTCATGTATCGCAATTCACTATCCAAGTATCGCTATTAACTACTCTTCTCATTAACTACTCAAGTATCGCAATTCACTACCCATGTATCGCTATTAACTACTTTTTTGACACAAAGTCACAAACTTCATTTAGGACAAATTGGGGACTATCCTTATTTGTCCAAGTTGAAATTGGAGACCCCATTTTGTCCAACTCAAATTTAAGTGTCATTTTTTTGTCATTTCCCCTAATTTTTACAACTGATGTTATTTAAAAACAGAAAGAAAAATAGATAAATAATTAGAACAATTATTTTTTTACGTGACAACTAAAGTGGGCCCTTTGATGAGCAAATTGAACTTCATAGAGTTTATATTTATTTTTCATTATTCATCAACTGCCCATACTTCAACTTCAACATCAACAGCTGCAACTTAACCTCGATTAGATTAGTTGTCTGGCTTAACCACATGTCTTGAGTTTGAGTCATGGGAACGCAACATTTTACGGGCTAGAGGTGTCAACCTTAATGGTTCTTATCATACCTCGATTTGGACCAGTCTGAAGTTATTGATATGGTTGAAAGATGGTCTATCCCAAGATACCAAAGGAGAAATCCAAAAAAAAAAAAAATAGGCTGCAAGTTTCTTATTTATTTCTGGGAAAAAGTTAAATTTATTCCATTAGGAAGAAGTGAAGACAAAAATCATGTCAAATTTGGCGGACTGATTTATTATTGGAGGGCTCCACTCTATAAAAAAAGTCCCTAAATTCGCCTAATCAATCAAATCCAATGCTTCATTTCTTAATATTATCCAAAGTATATCCCTCATTTGTACACTGAAATTTTATTTAAAACTAATGCAGCCTTTATAACAAAAACTAATGTATCCTTATTATAAGCTAATTAAACCTAATCCCATTCCCCATAGTGTCCCTCATTCTTAATTGATATTATAAACCGTGAACTTGCTCCAACTCTATAATGCAAAGACTACTTTGCCAAAATAAGAAGCTAATTTTTTTGGTTGGAAAAGAAAAGCCTATTTAGATGAAATAAAATTTCTTCATTTGGGCTATAAATGAGAATTTTTTTCATGCTTTTTTTATATGAAGGTGATCTGTTAAGAACTAAAATAATGTAACATTTGAAGCAAGAATTTAATTCTCAGTTCATCATATTATGAGAAGCTAGTTTTATTTTCTCTCTCTTTTTTAAGATCCAATACTTCACGGAAACTATTCCAGACTTTGTATAACAGAATATACTATAGAGGCCATTTGAAAATAGCCTAACTTCAACATTGGACCCAAATCTCATAAAATGGGCCTATAAGTTTAATCATTAAGGCCTATATTTAAAAAACATCAAAACAGAGAATTGTTTGGTAAATAAAAACAAGAATTCAATTGGACAAAAAGATTATTTTTTCCGTTTTTTAATATAATAATAATACTACTTCTTTCGGCCGTCCATTTTTTAATATATTAATATCTATAAAACAAATTTCAAAAGAGTTAACATAACTTTTGGTCCTTCAAGTTTTACCCAAGTTGGCTTTTAGTCCCTCAAGTTTGAAAGGTGTGGTTTTAGTCCCTCAAGTTTGTGCTGTTAATGGAGTTAGTCCCCCAACTTTAAAAAGGACCTGGAACATCACTTAACACTGTTAACTTGTCCTATGTGGCAATAACTCTGTTAAGTTGAATGATGTGGCATATGATGAGGATCTGACTGGACATTTTTTTATCTGACTGGACATTGAAAAACAAAAAAATTGCTCCTCTTCAAATCGCACGAAAGAGGGATTAGGGTTCATCTTCTTCTCCTTCCAAACAATTCACGTTCTCCTCAAAAAATTCGTCCCTTCTCTTCAAATCGCAGTGCACCTTCCTCAATCACATCAGTTTCATTCTTCCTTCTTCATCGCAGTTCTTCAGCTTCTTCTTCATACTCCCAACCTTCTGGTACTTTTTAGTTTCAATGCAAATATCATTTGGGTGTAATCCGTGATTGGGTATTTAATTAACTACTTTTTTCTTTATTTTTACTTGCCCTACTTGTATTAGAGATACTAATATAGCTGTATTTGTAAGACATTGAATTGTTCATGTTACATATGATAGGCTATCAAACTTTACAGAGAGTGGACCAAAAAGAGATACTTTGGGGATTCAGATAGAGAGAGAGTACTTTGGGGATTGTAGGGATAAAAAAACATTTTTTAGGCTGTGATATATCACACTCCAAGTCAGAATAATGATTTTATATCTTCTCTATCACTTCCTTTCAAAGCTTTTCTTGCAATGGCAGAGAGAAGATGAAAGGCTTTCAAAACTCAACAGCAAAGCCTGGAAGCTGAAGTAGGTCTCAGACGACTCAACACCTCCTGCAAAACCACACATAAGTATTTCATTTCCTTCCTCACCATTCACCAACCACACAAAAAATAATATACTTCGTTGTTCTCAGAGAATGAAGGGAAGAACGAACCCTAGCCCCCAGGAGTAATTAATTTGGTGTTAGGAAGGTGCGCTGCGATTTGAAGAGAAGGGGCGAAGGCGTGTGAGATGCGAAGATTTGAAGAGAAGGGTTTCGATTTGAGGAGAACGTGAATTGTTTGGAAGGAGAAGAAGATGAACCCTAATCCCTCTTTCGTGCGATTTGAAGAGGAGCAATTTGTTTTGTTTTTCAATGTCCAGTCAAATAAAAAAATGTCCAGTAAGATCCTCATTATATGCCACATCATTCAACTTAACAGAGTTATTGCCAAATAGGACAAGTTAACAGTGTTAAGTGATGTTTCAGGTCCTTTTAAAGTTGGGGGACTAACTCCATTAACAGCACAAACTTGAGGGACTAAAACCACACATTTCAAACTTGAGGGACTAAAAGCAAACTTGGGTGAAACTTGAAGGACCAAAAGTTATATTAACCCATTTCAAAACTAAAATATTTAAGCCTCCCTCATCAATGTTTAGTCTAATTGTTCTCTCATCTTGGAAATCAGAACCCCTCCCTGTGTCATTGTCAAAAGTCAAAACTATTAATTCATCCATGATTTCTTAATTATTCGAAATTCAATTTCTGGTTCCATAAGCAAAGCAATTAGTTTTAATTTTTATAACCAACCAATTTAATTTAACTAGAGTTAGTACTACATAAAAATGTGCCTCATCAAGCAAACATGAATATAATAAGCCTCAGAGAAAACTATTTTATGAATCATACCCAACACAAAGGCCTTGAATTGAATATGCGGTTGGATAAATTTTAAGTATAATAATATGTAAATGCAATAAACTTGTGGCATAGTAGCATGAAAACTCTCAAATAAGTGGGAAGTCATGCCATCAACCTCACTTGTAATACCGAGTTGGCAGTTTCTCTGCCTCTCCAATTCCACAAAAATAAAGAATAAAAAATTTTTAGAGACATGTTTTAATTGCATGAGATGTTGTATATTGCCACTTCTACACAAACATTCATTATAGACTACTTCCATTAAAAAAACAAACAAACGTGCACTCTTTTTTTTTTGGCCAAAAAACAAACGTGCACTCATCAGCTTCATTCCATGCAAGCCATCATTTGAGTTTATATATAGTTCTTTATGTATGCAACAGCTTAATGGATCAGAATTTACCTTGACCCTCACATCAGTACTCTCTTTGAAAAAGATCAGCAATTCGATATTGGCAGAGTAATATTCCTTGTGCCTCAAAATAAAACGTTAATACACTTTATCTTGGTATAACAAGCACATATTTATGGGAGTACGGTCACCTCAAAAACTAATTGGTGTTTGGGAGCCTAAAACCTGAAAATGTTCATTATTTCAAGTAATTTTGAGAACTAACGTCTTGGATGGCTCCATATATATTTTTATATAGGAGTATTACGAAACTTACTTGGACTTCTACTTTTCATCACCTCCAATTTGTCATTTCTCAATTATAACATCGTTTCAATGACCACATGTCTTTCAGAAAATCACATCCAAAATGCCAATTGTTTATTGGGGTCCCTAAAAGGCCTTCAAGATAACATAACTCTTGTTAGATCATAACACTTGGATGATGACATAATTCGTTTTTTGTCTAGAGAATCCAGCATATTTTTTTAATTATGGCTAAAAGTTTAAAAAAATATGGACATGAACATTCCAACCACCTTCATGGTAAGTAGGTTCAGACCCTCGTGACTTGGGAACTGTATTTACAACAGACAAAAAACTGATATTCTAAAATCAACCATGTCTGATGGGTAGGGTACTGCCTTTTATGTTTTGTCTTCGTCTATTTCTACTATTTTTCCTCAGTCCTGAACACACCTCACCGTCATACATTGTTACATGAATCTCTGCTTCATCATACAACCTAACAACTTGTTCTCATACCAACCAATATTTTATATATATTATGTCTCTTTTTGTCTGTTTTCTGTGACAAAGACAAGAGTATATGTATCCCATTCTTGTGTTTTCTTCTTATCCTTCTCTTTCTTCAGATCCAATATTAATTCTGGATTTTGTTCTTTGCTACTTCCTCCCCATGTTTTGACCAAATTATTAAATACCTGATTGTTTCTTTGCCAACCCATTTGGATATGTTCAATGAATCTTGATACCTTCCATAATATAACAAAATATTTATCCAGATTTGGTCTCAAAGAATTGATATTGGCCAATTTAATTTAATATATAGATGATTTTAATTTTATCATCAACATACATATTGGATTTATTTTGTGTAGTGTACTTTAGCCGTATGTGGCCGCACGTTGGGCTTTCAAACATAGAAATCCTATGATTGAAATGGTTTTGATAAAAAAAAAACAAGGTTAGGGACATACAAATATTTGCAATACATGTGCACCCACCTCAAACTTCACATGACATAATGAGAATGGTTGATTTATCTGGACACCAAAATATCACTCTTGCACAAGTAATAAATATTAAATAATGATACAAGTATATGACAAAGTAATAATTAAATAATAATGCGAGTAATTTAAAAATAAGATAAACACAATGCTGGAAATTCATAACAATTAGGAGGAAAATCACTTATGCCACACAGATATTTCTTTTTAAAAAAGATAATGGTTAAATATTAAGCCAGAAACTGCTCAAATAAAGCCTATATATATATATATAACTGTGGTAATTATTAAGTATCTTATTTTCTTCACCTTCCACATTGTAGTAATTATTAAGACAAAATTGATCAGCTAACTCGCTGTCACTCAATCTTTCAAATTAAAAGCATTTAACTTAGTCCGTTCACTTTAGGACTAGGTTACAATTTAGTTTCTAATTTTTTTTTAAAAAATAATTGACTAACGGGACTTTAACTTAAAAATAAAAGTTGTAATTATGTCACAATAGAAACATTTGAAGCATTGATATTTTCTTTGCTCTCCCTCCCTTCTCCAACTATGCTGATTGATTTGGTCGTGGAAATACAATTGAAAAGAAAGAAAGATAAAATTGAAGCACTGAATCTTCCAATTAAGGATCATTTGATTGGGGGCATTTTAAAAAAAAATTATTTTGATTTCAAGGATAACTTTAAGAAGTTCAACTACATACATCTTTTTCATATATAGATGGGATAGAATATAGAAGTAATTTAGTTTCAAATCTAATTAAAAGGCAAGTACTAATGACTTAAAGTTACAGGTAAGATCGAACTCGCAATCTCCTATTCATAGGGGAGATGTCACACTCATACCACTAGGACCCATAGTTAGTTTTACTATTTTAGGCCTTGAACTCTTTTTTGATTTTAACAAGATTTTAGCTTCCAATCCATCTTAATCAGGTACCTTAATGAATAATGATAACATGCTAATTAGACTGGAAAGCAAATCAAAAGCTAGCCTTCTTTCGTGGTGACTTTGGAAAGAGCAATCTTTCCTTTTCATGGTTTTTATTCTTTTGGTGCATCAGAATTCAGAACAAGTTAAAAAAGGGGGAACTTTTTAGCTTTTCCCTCAAAATTCAAATCAAACAAATCTTTTTCAAACTTTCAAGTTCAGTAAAGTCCTACATACCATAACAGGACACAACCAAGTCCCGTTTTTTTTTTCATTCTCAATCAATCTCATCTCTTTCATCTCACAAGTTGTCAAATCATGGAAAAATTCACAAAAGAAAATTATCGCTCTATTTTTTAAGATATTTCCCTTTGTCATCATCAGACGAAACAGAATAAGAAACAGTAAAAAGAAAAAGAAAGAAAGAAACTAAGACAATATCCCATGGGAAGAGAACTAGATTACTAGATAAGTAACTAGTATTAAATAGAAACTGAAGTATGATACAAGGAAGCTGAACCATAACTAAACTAGGCTTATAACTTCCACCTATTGGGAAGCTTTCGAGTCTTTAGCCATTGACAAGTTAGAAACTAAACTAAAATTCCAAATAAGCAAAAGTACAAAGGAAACCTCAAAAAATTGCGCCCTCCCTCCAAAGCCCAATGGGAAAACAGGGCATGAAAAATAATATGTAAATATTTCCAATGTTAAAAACGTTAAGTTTGACTGATATACTATCCTTTTTGACCCACTAATGTTGATATAACTTTGGAGCTATATACACGTTATTTTTAAAAGGTTTATTTTAGCCTAGAAAGTAATCATTATGGAGTCGTTTTTCTTTGGAAGTCTTCAAATTGAAGCAAATGTCTAGACCATTACTCATAATTTTAACTAGTAAACAACACATGATAATCTAGATTGAACTCAATAATCTTTCTCATTACATAGTTAATTATCATAAATCATTTAAATAACGCAATACTCAATGAATTAACATTATTGATTATGCATAATTGACATCTTGGTTATTCAAAAATAATATGAAGTAATCAAAGGGTTAAGATTCCAGATAAATTCAACTTTGAATAACATTTCTCACAAATTTACTACGTTGTGTAGACTTATGTGCTAAAGAGGCTCTTTCATAGTTACATCAAAGGCAAAATTGAATCTTTAAATGATAACATGTAAATGGTAATATAGCCACATCAGTATTAGTAGGTCAAAATGAGAATTTAATGTTCAAAATTAGTGATTTTTTCTTGGGCCAAAATGCCCCTCCAGTTACTTTTGAATACTAATCGTTCGTTTATGTTTGCTTTTAGAATAAAAATGGATAAGGTATTTCTCTAAAAGCGAGCTGATAAAGCAGTCACATCTTTGGATTAAATGAGAAGTATATCATTGATATTCTTTTTCAATTGTCTGATAATCAAACGTCTATTGATAACTGACTAATATGGACTCTAGGGGTAGGAGCACGGTCACATAAGCAAGTTAGTCCCCTCCCAATGAGAACACTTCTTAGGACTTGAACATACGTTCACATCCAGTCATCCTTCCGCGGTGAAGTCACTTACGAGCTCAACTAACAACTCATTTGTGAGCATTGATATTTTCCTTTACACAATCATGCTTCTCCAACTAAGCTGATTAATTTGCCCTTCAAAGTGCAATTGAAAAAGTAAGGGAAATGTAGTGAATATATTAATTAAGGATAAATTAATCAAGGGCATTTTTAAAAATAATATTAAGTCCATGATAAATATAAAAAAGTTTAACTACCATTATTTGTTTTCCATATGTGGAATAGCTCATAGCAGCAATGTAGTTTAAAATCCATAGTGAGTACTAATATATTAGGCCCTAAGATATACTTTGAATTTAACGGGGTCTTAGCATCCAATTCTCAGGATTTGAACACATGTTCTCATCCTTATGGAGGTGAGGCTACTTACCAGCTCGACTAACTCATTGGTGAGCATTGATATTTTACTTTGAACAATCATCCTTCTCCAACTAAGCTGATTAATTTGGCAGTCAAAGTACATTTGAAAAAGAGAGGGAAAGTAGTGATTATAAGGATAAATTAATCAAGGGCGTATTTTTAAAATAATATTAATTCCACGGTAAAATTTAAAAGTTCATCTACCTTTATTTGTTTTCCATATGTGGAATATACCAGCAATGTAGTTTAAAATCCATAGAGTACTAATATATTAGGCCTAAATGGATAATGATAACATCCTAATTAGAGTAGAAAGCAAATCAAAAGCTAGACATTTTTAATCGGAATTTGGAAAGAACAATCTTTCCTTTTCATGGCTTGTATTCTTTTGGTGCATTAGAACTCAGAACAAATAAAAAGAGTTACTTTTTAGCTTCTCCCCTAAAATTCAAATCCAACAGATCTTTTTCAAACTTTCATGTTCAGTGAAGCCACACATACCATAACAGGACACAACCAATTCCCCTCTTTTCCGATTTCATTCTCAATCAATCTCATCTCTTTCATTTGATAAGTTGTCAACTCATATGGACAAATGAACAAAAGACAATAATCACTCAATTTTTTTAAGTTATTTCCATTATATTGTTGACATCATCATCATCATATGAAACAGAACAAGAAACGGTAAAAAAGAAAAAAAAAAGAAAACCCAATGGGAAGAGAACTAAATAACTAAATAAGCAGCTTGAATTTAATAAAAACTGAAGTATGATACAAGGAAGCTGAACTAAAACTAAACTAAGCTAATAACTTCCGACTACAAGGAAGCTTTCATGTCATAAGGCGGCAAAGCCATAGACAAGTCAGAAACTAAACTAAATTCCCACATAAACAAAAGCACAATGAACACCTCATAAAGTGCTTCTTTTCCCCCCTAAACTCTAGGCCCAGTGAGAAAACAAAGCATCATAAATCTCAGTAAACACTTCCACAATGATCTTATGATGCTGGCATGAATTCAGTGAAAGAAAACACTGCAACAAATTCTCCAAATCCCTTGCAGCAAATATCTGCTTCTCCACAATCATTTCCACCATGGAAGTCCTAAAATCATTATAAGGATCACTCGAACGTTTCACCACAGCAAAGCTATCCTTCACCTTCACAGCCTCCAATGGCATTACACTAACCTCATTGTTCCTCTTCTTAGTCCTATATTCATTCTTCTTCCTGCGACATTGATGTCTTCGCCTAGACCGGCGAGATCGTGAAGAATCAGAAGAGTTGCTCTTAGAAGAAAACAGAGTCTCTGTTTCATCATAATCTTCATCATCATCATTACTACTATACCACCAATTCCCTCCAAAATCATCCTCTTTGATGCCAAAGTTGAAGGGAAATGTCTCATTGTGGTAAACTTTCATCTGGGTATTCTTGTTTTTCTTCTTTGTCTTCCTTGTCGTCTTCTTAGTTGGTGATTCTTTCAGTTCTTGGGCATGATCGAGCTTGTTTTGGGTGTCATAGATGGAGTGAGAGAAGGAATGATCGGTTTTGGGTTTGAAGATGGAAGGAAAGGGACGAAGGCGAGGGGACATTGGTTCTATGAGATGTGGGGAAGAAGGTAATGAGTGATTTTGTGGTGGAGAAAAGATGGCCTTTTCCATTACATCAGTGAAGTTTCTGGTCCTGCAAGATCCAAATGAGGATCTGAACATGCGAGAGACTCTTATTTTGAGCCCGTTTTCCATTGCAGAGAGAGAGAGAGAGAGAGAGAGAGAGAGAGAGAGAGAGAGAGAGATGAGATTTTGGAAGAGAGGATTAGTGAGTTGTGTGGTGTTGTGAGGGGAAAGGGAGGAGAAGAGAGGTATATAAATAAGATGGAATGCATGATGAGGGAATGAGGGAGGGGGAGGAATCCAGGAAGATTCGTTGGTTTCAAATTAATTAATAGTAATTGATATATTATTGAAATTTTAATGAATTAAATAAATAATGTTGTTGTGCTGTTCGGTTGCTCGATTGTTGTCTGCTTTGTCCGTAATTACTCTGTCCAGCCATTGGGTTGATTAACAAGACAAAATTTTGGGGAGGGATTGAAAAAAGAGAGCACATTTTAGAATTGGTGTAGAAACTAGAAATAACTTTATTTTAAACAAAGCATCTAATCTATCGGTTGTTTTGATAGAGGTTTTTTTTCGGTACCATATTAAATGAGAGTTAAATGGTAAATTTGCATCATAGTTGTTGTATAGGAATAATAGGTATATTGGTGAAATGATCATTTTAAAAAGTTCCAAAAATAAGGCAATTTTACCCTTTAAAAATGTTTGATGAAGATTAACAATTAGTTAGTCCAAGAATACTAAGGGTGATGGAACAATGTTATGATGATAGTTTATATGAAACAATAATTACTTTGACTGATGCAAAGTTCATTTCAAAATTTGAAAAATCGAATAACCCTGTCATTTGAAATGTTTGGTCAAGGTTAACGGTTAGTTTAACAATTCTAAGAGTTATAAAGAAAAACAATTACTCTTGAAAATGCAATGCTCCTTTGAAAATTTGAAAAAGGGATAATCCCGCGCCTTTTTAAAAGGTTTGACTTAGGTTAACGGTTAGTCAAACAATTGTAAACCTTATAAAGTAATCTTATAACAAAACTTAAATGGAAAAACAATAATTACTTTTGGTCGTTGCAACGTTTCTCTAAAAGTTTGAAAAATAGAACGATCTCATACGTCAACATGTTTGACTAATGGTTAGTTATGAACAAATATGAGAGTTATAGAGCAATTTTATCACAAAAGCTTACATGAAGATACAAATATACAATTACTAAAGGTTCATTGACACAGAAGTTTATTACAAACTAAATAATTGGTGAATTGGGAGTTAAATGGTAAAATGTACCATATTAATTGAGTGTTAAATGTAAATTTGCCTCACAATAGTTTTATAGGAATAATAGGTATGTTGGTGAAATGATCATTAAAAAAAGTTCCAAAAATAAGACAATTTTACACTTTGAAAATGTTTGACGGAGATGAACAATTAGTTAGTCGAAGAATTCTAAGGGTGATGAAACAATTTAATGATGAAAGTTTATATGAAACAATAATTACTTTGATTGATGCAAAGTTCATTTCAAAATTTGAAAAACCGAATAACCCCGTCATTTGAAATGTTTGGTCAAGGTTAACGGTTAGTTTAACAATTCTAAGAGTTATAAATAAAAATAATTACTTTTGAAAATGCAATTCTCCTTTGAAAATTTGAAAAAGGGATAATCCCGCGCCCTTTTAAAAGGTTTGACGGAGGTTAACGGCTAGTCGAACAATTGTAAGCCTTATAAAGTAATGTTATCACAAAACTTACATGGAAAAACAATAATTACTTTTGGTCGTTGCAACGTTTCTCTAAAAGTTTGAAAAATAGAACGATCTCATATGTTAACATGTTTGACTAATGGTTAGTTATGAACAATTATAAGAGTTATAGAGCAATTTTATCTCAAAAGCTTACATGAAGATACAAATATACAATTACTCATCGTTAATTAACACAGAAGTTTATTACAGACTAAATAATGGTGAATTGGGAGTTAAATGGTAAAATGTACCATATTAGTTGAGCGTTAAATGGTAAATTTGCCTCACAGTAGTTTTATAGGAATAATAAGTATGTTGGTGAAATGATCATTTAAAAAGTTCCAAAAATAAGACAATTTTACACTTTGAAAATGTTTGGCGGAGATTAACAATTAGTTAGTCGAAGAATTCTAAGGGTGATGAAACAATTTAATGATGAAAGTTTATATGAAACGATAATTATTATTTTGATTGATGCAAAGTTCATTTCAAAATTTGAAAAACCGAATAACCCCGTCATTTGAATTGGTTGGTCAAGGTTAACGGTTAGTTTAACAATTCTAAGAGTTATAAAGAAAAACAATTACTTTTGAAAGTGCAACGCTTCTTTCAAAATTTGAAATAGGGATAATACCGCCTTTCTAAAAGGTTTGACTGAGGTTAACGGTTAGTCGAACAATCGTAAGCCTTATAAAATAATCTCATCACAAAACTTAAATGGAAAAACAATAATTACTTTTGGCCAATGCAGTGTTCCTCTAAAAGTTTGAAAAATAGAATGATCTCATATGTTAATATGTTTGACTAATGGTTAGCTATGAACAATTATGAGAGTTCCAAAGCAATTTTCTCTCAAAATCTTACATGAAGATACAATTACTTATGACCCATGCATTGTGTCCTTGAGCCTTGAAAGATTGAAAAGTATAATGATGCCCCCCTTTAAAAACCTCTGATTGAGGTTATAGTTTGGCCCAACTATTCTTAAATATGAAGCAATGTTAACACAAAAGTTTATTACAAATTAAATGACGGTGACGTTCAACTAGTGCTACGGAGGTTTAATTTTGGACTCAAACATTCAAATATATGCAGAAGAAATCAATGACTCATTACCGATCTAGAAGATATTATGTTGGAATAATTTAACACATTTAAATCAAAATTCATGCTAGAAGAACATGCATAATAGATGTTCATTTTTCGAGACCTCAACAAAAAAACCATTATTCGTTGATGAAACTAAATTAGTTTTAATTAATATGATGGGCTATATATAGGCGCAAATACAATTTTATGGGGAAAAAAACACAATTACTCCCATGGATGGCTGACTACTTGTTATCTGTTTTTCTACTCTCTTTCCACTATATGTGACATGCAAAATAACATTAGGTAATAAAGTTTTGGACTTCAAGAGATCGAATTATGAATATTATACTGTTTGATAAATAAAAAATGTAAGACATTTTTTCTTATATTTCATGTAAATTAGAATATTGTTTGAAAAGTCAAGTTAGGTTATGATATATATGTATTTTGTAGCATATAGCAAAAACATTTCATAATAAAAAAAATATTATTTGAAAATAGAGAAACGAAACTGTTATTCATTTCCAGTTGTTTGCAAATTTATGAGGTTATACTGAAGAACCTCCAACACCAAGTGAGACATTACTAGAAGTAAAACAAGCATACATACATATAGCTTATTTAAATAAAATTATTTGTTTTTATCTAGTCATAGAAATTTACATCATTCTATATTTCAATTTAAATAAGTTAGAGTATACATTATATTCCATTAGGATGATTAACAAGACAAGCTTTTTGGGGAGGGATTGGAAAAAAGTGTGCGAATTTCAGAACTGAGGAAGAAAGAACTTTTAATTAGAATATTACTTGATATTAGACAAACGAAGCTGCGCTGTTATTCATTTTCAATTGTTTTCGAATTATAAGGTGATACTGAAGAACCTCCAACTCCAAGTGAGACATTAATAGAATTAAAACAAGATATTTACGTAGAAGTCTGGTAGTAATACTCCCTCCAGTCCCTAATACAAGAGCCCAAAATTTGAATGGTTTTGGTCCCTAATATAAGAGCTCATCTCACATTCTCTCTTCATTTAAATCATTTTTTCCAACTTTACCCCTAACTCTCTTTCATATTTATTAATGCTTATGTATTTCTCTCTCTTAAAAGTATCACAATAAATATGGGCAATATTGGAAAAGAAACATTAACTCCAGACACTCAAGTAACATTCACATGTTTTCTTAAGAAGCGTTTTTTTAAGGCTAGCTCTTATATTAGGGACAGGATGGAGTAGAAACTTACATCTTTCTATATTTCAATTTAAACAAGTTAAAGGAATCATTCGAACTTTCAATGCATTAAGTGGGGATTAACAAAATTTAAGAAATATGAAAAATAATTGATTAACTTGAAGACAAGTGGATTTGATGAAATGATCTACTACTAGTAATTGTGTTTGGCGTAGTGATTACAAAATAATGAAATATCAGTGTAGGTTTGGTCAGAGACATATGAAATGAGCCAGGTGGTAGGGGAACAGTATCCCGAACAACTCTTTATTATAATAACAATAATAATTACTAATATTGTCAAAAAATCCTATACTTATTATTATTAATTTTATGGAAAAAGGCTTGCTGGCTTGAAAAAAAAATGAATGGCTCCACACTCAGTTCACTGTTCATTTTAGCCGATGAACAGTCTCTTCTCTTTTTTTTTTTCCTTTAACCTCCTGACCACACATGCTTCTTCGACAAAATAGGGCACAACTCTCTCTCCCATCCCATTCAAAATTCTTCCCCTTCTTTATTGATGCCTCCTCTTCAAAATCATCACACCATCAGCCGCTCTTCAATTTTGCAATCAACTCCACCGCGTTCCGATTTCTGAAGATCTAAGTAGGTTTGTATTTCTCTCTCTTTCAACCTCCCTTTAGCTACCTTATTGAATAACTCACCCCCACCAACATATTCCATCACAAAGTAAATCGTTGTCTTTATCTTTCTGATTTTGGCGAAGGTTCCATGGCCGAGAAGCTTGCCAACATCAAAGCGGCCAAGTAAGAGGGTGTTAAAGTTAAAGATGGAGGACTTCTTGGCGGCGGCGGACGGTTTGTCGGAGACAGTGTTGGCCATTGATGGGGAAGGAGGTTGGAGCTAAAATGAGTTGAAACTTTGAAACTTTATGGAGAAAAAGGAGAGAAAGGAAGAAGGAAGGTGATTTGAGTGATGGATGTGTATGATATAAGTATGGTGGTGTGTGTGTGTGACTGTTTTTCTGGGCTTATGTGAACGAAGAGATTGGGATGAGAGAGAGATGCGATTGAGAGGGAGAGAATATAAGTATGGTGGATTTGTGAGAATGATTTCTTATTGTTCTAATCTTCATTTCAACCATTGGATGGTGTTTTTGTGAACTTTGTGAATATTAATTAAAGAATTTACTCCTTGCGTAGCTTAGAGCATTCTCATGCTAGGAAAATGTATTCAAAATGTTAACGATGATTTTGAGTGTATACTGTTCTCTTCCTTTGTGTTCAGATACAAGAAGGATCAAGATATTGCTTTTCTGGCGACATGCAGTCTCCACAGCATCTTAAACTCCTCTCTTCTGTCAAAAAGTGGTCCTCCTATGATTGATTTTGAGGTAATTCATGCAATGGTGTTTCTTCTGAAAAGGATGGTAAGTTCAGTACCATCATTCTTAGCTTTTGTGCCACTGGAGATTTAAAATTAACTATTCCTTTGTGATTCATTTTGATACTATATGAATGATTGGGTGGAATCCAGTGGACAGCCAATTTTCTTTAGTTTAAGGATTGATCACTTTGTATTGCTCTGTATCTTCCATTGGTGTTATTAGGACAGAGCACATTGTTGTTGTTTGTAAACTTTCACCTTTTTTCCTGGGTACTTACTATCATGCCCATTAACATGCTTTTGGTCTTGGCATTAATGTCTTCTAGACGGATATTTTGATATTGGTAACAGAAACGTGTGTACCCATGATAAGAGATGTTTATTTATTTGTTTGCCTCATGACTTGCTTTCCTGTCTTGTGAATGAATGGTCTACCTTTGAATATTATCCACTTTGATTTAATTTCTACCTCATTCGAATGCTGAACGATTCCTTGCTTACACCTGTATATGTGCATATTTTTGCTGGTGTGGGTTTGCAGGATCTAGCACCTATACTGTCAACACTTCTTCTGGAGATTTGTATCAATACCGATGGCAAAGAACAAGTGGGACTGAAGGTATATTATACGTTTCATTTACTTGGACTAATTTTCATATAGTATCTTAAAGTTTCTTATGTTAAATTCTATAGTTACCGGCTCCTCTCTCAAAATCCTGTTCATTTTAGTTAATGAACAATTTCTCTCTCTTTTTTGGTTTTCATTTTTTCCTTTAACTTGATCAAATCTGTCTCTTTCATCACCAACTGAGGTAGGTATTACCTGAAAGGATTCAAATCTCAAATCTATTTTTGTCTTTCCCTTCTTCACCGGTGTCTCCTTAGTACTCACTATGATCTGATGTGTGGTCTTGCTCCTTAGAGAATGAACCTTTCATCGATTTTACAAACCAACTTGTGAAAAACTTATATGAACTTTCTAATTGAAGATCCAGGGAGAAATTCATTCGAATGGGAGGGTGATGATGTTGTTGTTGCTGGTCTTCTTAGGATTTGGTATATGTATGTCTTAACAGTCGACCTTTATCATTGTTAGGAACTCCATGGGTGCCATTTTAGCCGATCCTTTCACGATTCAACTTTCAAAGCTCTTTCCTTTCTTCACAGTCCAACTTTATCATCGTTACATAAATATTTTGGAATTTTTCCTCCACTAATCAACTTTTTACTTTTTATAATTTCAGCAATTGCAAATGTGAGACGATGAAGGGAGGGGAGATGAATGAAGTGCTATCATGCTGATAGTTTGTTTCAGATAGGGAAAAACTATAAGAGATGGCAAACCACTATTTTAACCAATGTTTTTCTTTCCCCTATTTATGCTGAGAACATCTTGTGTTCATGAGGTAAGCAACAAAAACCATCTTTGAGGTATATTTTGTTCTTCATTTTGCCATAAATCTGATAACTTTGTTCTTCACTCTTTTTCTTCATTTTTAATTTTTTTTTTGTTTTGATTCTGATGAAATTTGAGAGTCAAATTATATGCTTACTGAGGTGATGTTTAAAGAGCTCAAATTATATTTTAAGGGGGAGTTGGGGGGAATCACATACCTCTCCTATTTTGAGCTACAAATTTGGCATTTGCTATATAGCTGTTTGTTAGGAATTTTATTATGCTTGAGTTTTGTTCTTACCTATTGAATTTTGATGGGGAAGAAAGTTATTGGGATGGATGATCTTCTTAGTGATTATTACATAAAGCAAAATAAGCTTAAGGAGCAAAACAATTAGGCCAAAGCCCAAAAGGATAGCAATGTAAAGGAATGGATGGTCTCTGTAGCAAAGCGTGTTAATATATATGGATCAAAGATTGATCGCACTTTTATTCTGATGTATACCCCTGCATCTGTTCTGATCTTTGTTGTAACTGGAAAAGTTATTTCCTCCATCAAAGAAGACGAATATTTTGATCAGCCAAGCTTTAGCCTGGCGAATATTTTGATCAGCCAAGCTTTAATTTAGCCTGACCTACATTCTAATAGAGTTTAGCTTCTTCTATATGAAGCTGCTTTTTGGTCTGCGCATATTGTGATCTGTTGATTAGTGAAATAAAGTCATAGCATGATTTTTTTCTTGTGACTCAATGTGAACTCGATGAATTTTAACATAATATTGAAGCATGAAATCTACATAATGACATATTTTTTCCCCATCCTTTATATTTTTACCCAGGGAAAACAAAACAAAGATACTTGAATTTCTACATCATTCATGGGCTATTGATCGAAGATCTGAATGGTCGATATGGATGAAGCATTCCATAGCTGAGATGCCCCATCACAAATTTTGTGCTATGACTATCTTGCAAGTATATGATTCAACTCTCTTGTCAGGATCATTTACTATTGTTATTGAGCAATCAGTCTGGAGGTTATGGAGGAAGCAGCATGTGAATCAATACACATGCACTCCGGGACAGGATATTTGGTGACATCTCTTTGAGCCTTGCTTGATTAGGTTCTTGTAATAATTTCATCTTGCAAGTAAGATGCTGATTTTTTGCTACATGTTTGTGATTGGGTAGGTAATAAATTGTACCATCGCTGTTATTGATGATTTAAACTGTTTGGTTTTGGTACCTTTATATTTATCTTTATTGGATATTGCTACTTTGCTTTTGGTGAGTCATTTGATACTCAACGGTAGCACACCATGAAAGCATCATTGAACCTATAACAGTCATGCTTTTTAACAAGCTGATGTGAATTTTGGATAGTGCAATGGCGAGGGAGCTTTTTGTTCATCCTTTTATAATATTGGTTTGTTGTTTTACAGTAACTTTATGCGATAGAAGTTAGAAAATTCCACAATATAAAGTTGTTTAGTCAAACCTATCATCTATTCTCACTTTTTCTGGTATTTTCTTGTAGGTCTCACATAGATAATTAACATGGAGCTCATTATTAAGCTCCCACTAAGCTCCCACTTCCAGTAATCTTGTGTGACTATGTTAGAATAGTTAATGTAGAATTTTAGAGGTCAAAAGGCATAGAATTTGTCAAACTTCTTTGTTTTTTTATTAAGTTGTGTTGTTTATCATTGAACTTCATACTTTGCAAGTTGAGGCTAAAACTCCTAATTTTATTGGCTTCTAATTTCATTCTAAATTTTGACAGTTTAACTCTTGCAGTAAGAAATATTGTGAGTGATTATTTCTTGAGTGATGATCTTATTTTCTTCACAATATTCATTTGAACAGGATCTTTAGGGTATACCTGCCCGAACTTTTCCAAAAAACTTTATTTCCATATTGAAATAAGAATAGGAGCATGTTACCAATTATGATGCATTTCTTTTGTTAACTGATTTTGTTATGTTTCTTAGCATATACTCAAATTTGCTGTTGTGGTCGTAGGCACCGAGTAGATATACTTTTGCTCTGATTGATGGATGTTGTCATGCATCAACAGGTGCAGTGGAGTTATGGGTAAATATGCTGCAGGCAAGCCCAAGCCTCCTATAACTGGTTAATTTAATCCTGATTCATCAATATAGAGTGCTGCTCTTTTAGAGTGTTTTTCTTATAATAGCTCAATACAATATTGTGTCTTATAACTTGTAACACAGTATCAATTGACAGATATTCCATGTATATTGGATTATCATTGTTGTTCTTTGATGGTTCGGTTCCTTTTCTTTTTTCCTTCCTTTTTCTGCTTTTAAAGGCAAGGAACTGATCATAGCTTTATGTTTTGCATTATTGTCCATGGACCAGTTAAAATTATTCCTTTTACTTTGAATGCATTTTTATTTGGTTAATTGTATTACATTTAAAGGGCTGATTCACTTACATGTGTGCAGGTAGTGCAGAAAGGAGCTGGTTTTGGAAATATTAATTCAAAAGTTAGTGGGTCTTAATTAGGGAAATGGGGTGCCGTGGCAGGTCGAAGAGAGAGGAAATTTTAATGGATATTATGGACTTTTTTTATTCTTTGTATTATAAATTTGAGAATTTTTGGTACATAGTTTTGAACGTGTTCTATTTGAGACCTTTAGTTAATTCTTATAGGAAACTGAGTAGGGAGATTTCTTTGTCTTACTTTAAGATTTCATTATAGTGGTTGTGATTAGTCATAATTATGAACAGAACGCATAAAGCACGGGAAACCTTGATGCAATCTCTTCTTTGCTACATATTTTATCCTTATTTTGCCTATACATCCTATCTTATCAATAGAGATAAAGTTGAAAAATAAAATATATTTAAGACACATTAAATATTTTATCCATTTTTAATAGTTTTTTCGAATAAAATAAGGGAAAAAGACAAATAAAGTCTTCCCAATTGGTAAAAGAACAACTGAGGTTGCCAAATTGTAAAAAGGACAAGTTGGGTCATAAACATTTAGTACACATTAACAAATTTAGGTAAATGACTCAAATACCCTTAAAAACACACACTACTCACCCTCAGAAAATACACCATTCGATTCCCACTCCATCCTCTCCAATCTCAAATTGTTAAGTGCATCTGAGCCTTTTCTCACAAATTTGTTAATGTGTATTAGGTGTTTTTGACCCAACTTGTCCTTTTTACAATTTAGCAACCTCAATTGTCCTTTTACTAATTGGGGAACACTTTATTTGTCTTTTTCCCATAAAACAAAGTGGTTGTTTTCATATTATATTTAAGGACGAAGAGCGTATTATTATTATCATTATAATCAAAGAATAGTACTCCCTCTGATCCGTAATATAAGAGCCCAAAATTTAAATAAATTTTTTCCAAATATAAGAACCTTACATTCTTTTATCATTTGATGCATTTTTGTAACTTTGCTTCCAACTTGATTTCATAGAAATTTTTTGGAGTGTTAGCAATTAATATATCATTTTCCATTGTACTTTGCGTTTCCTTTAACATATCAATGTATAGGTTGTGTTTTCCTTCTGTTTGCTTAACCATCTGCCTTACAATTGCATGTACATTCCCTTACCTTGGAAATTTGCATCTGGTTTGTGCAATCTTATTTTGCACAAGATTGCAAAATCATTAAAAATTGGTACTCCAATAATGTTATTGCGCAACATTGACCAAGGATCTGGTTTGTGCAATGGAACTCGACTCTGTGTCACTCATCTTTCTTAAACAGTGATTGGAGTCGTAACACTCAATGGCACCAAACCAAATGAAAAAATCTTACTTCATTCCGTTAACATGAATCCTTCGGAAACACGTTGGCCTTTTCAAATGCAACGTCACCAATTTTCAGTTATTGTTTCATTTGCTATGACTATCAATAAAAGTCAAGGTCAATCGTTGAAACAAGTTGACTTTTATCTCCCTAAACCAGTTTTTACCCATGGACAACTTTATGTTGCTTTATCTCGAGTTAAAAGTGTTGATAGTCTAAAAATTCTGATTCCTTCTACTGATCATACACCGTCAAGAACAACACTCAACAACATTGTGTATCCAGAAATCTTTAGAAATATTAATAGTTGAAGTATTTTGTGTTTTTCCTTTTAAATTTCTCCATGCGTACAATATGTATAAAAACTTAAATATTGTTATATGATCATTTATTTTTTTTTAGTTTTAACGTTTATTTAATTATGCTTGCTATCTTTATCTCCGTTGCTTCAATTTGTTTGGTTTCTCTTTGTTTCTTTGAAACAAACACTCCCGGGCATCGCCCGGAGAAATTAAATCTAGTTATAACTGAAGATATTGGAATTCAAAAACAAGAGAAGAGACAAGAAACATAATATTTGAAGTCCTACTTATTATTGCCATTCGAACTCTTGTCATGGTGGCTTGAGTAGTTGAGATACTCCATACACCAAGACGCCGAGGGTTCGATACGGCAAGATGATGAGTGAAGCAGGAAGTCCTACTTATTCAGTTCAGTTCAAAAAAAAAAAGTCCTACTTAATACTTATTGAAAATGGCGATTACAACATCCAAAAAGCATATTTTTAAGGGTGATTTTTGGTGTACGAAGCAAGTATGTCAGAGAAATTTAATATGTTACAAAAACATATTTAAAGTCCTCTTTTCATTCACTTTCTCATGTGTGTTTACATATATTTATATAAAAAAAAGTTACATTTAATTATCTTTTTCACACAAAGTCAAAATACTGATGACTAGCTATCAGATCAAATTTGAGCATGGTAAAATATATATATACATTAGTAATCATATTATTTCAAAGATTTAATTTTGATTCGCGCGGCGAATTTGAATTGAACTCGAAAAGATCAATCTTAAACCCTTCATGCTCTCTATCTAGCTAGGAAAGAATCAAGTGCAATTTATTTTGGTACATGCACAGACAAGAAGAAGATTGTTAGATGACTAGGGGACCATGATTTGTACTGTAGTATAGAATTAGTGATGGGAATTAGGAAGTATAAATGATATAACTGGGGTTGATTATTTGTTTAATTGTTAATGTCTCTGCAGGTACTATATAATTATATATGCTTAAAGTTAAAAGTGGTTTCAATAATTGTTTGTCTTTCTCCTCTCAAGGCGCGCGATAATAAGAACAAAAGAGTTTCTTAATAAAAATCGAATTGCTTTGGAGATAGAGTTTCCACATTATCATGCAATTTATTCCTCTATTTGCATTAGTACTTAGTGTTCACTTTCGTAATATGCTTCATCAAACTTAATATATGCCAAATGTGTGCTTCCCGTATTTGAAATTAATGGCATGTGCCTATACGACTTTTTTTTACCAGCAGTACCTTTATGGCTTTATCTGTTAAATATATGATCTATAAATTTCTATACAATACGAAATTTGAAGAGAACTGTATGTCATGTGTGTGCCGACGGATCTAGAAAATTTAGACTCTGTAGTTAACTTGTAAACACTCATAAAGAATTCATGTTTGAGAGGATGATGCATGTGCCTCATGATTTTTTCTACAAGTTGCATTATTTTGAAAACACATTAATATTATAAGACAGTCTCGATTTTCAGTTCAAAGGAATTTTTTTTTGTATTCGAACAACCACTTTTTATGATAAAAAAAAACAACCACTTAATCGCATATCGATTTTTTACCTTCAGCTTTTGATGATGATATTCATAGCAAGTTTAAATAACTAATATAGCTTTCGTGGCTCCAAATGTGGGTGGTAGGCTGGTAGCTAGAAGGTCAGGTAACAGCTAGCAACATATATATGAATTACCGAAGTCCTACAAATTGTTTTAATTTGAGCCTGATTTGACTTATATATATTAATAAGCCTACTTAAGTAAAGAGTTCGGGCAGTTTTCAAAAGTTCATCCTTTAAACCTAATAGGTTGCCTAGTAATCAAATTAAAGTTAATAGTACAATTCAATATATTAGGAGCAGTTAAGAAACATTAACAAGAGCTTGAAGGCTGATAGGGCTACGCCTTTGGCCATGGAATCTTTATTGAAACCTGAGAACTAAAATCGAAATGAGAGAAAATATAAGGGAATATACATTTTATTAGTCAGTGTAAACATGGTGAGGAAGGAAAAATCAGAAGTGATCTTAAAGCAAAAGTCGATAAAATTATCATAGTAAGGCGGGAAAATTTAAAACATGAAGATTGTTGATGCAGGTGTGGTTGATGATGAAGATATTTTATTTGAATATATTACTCCCTCTACATGCAATCCGTAGTGTATAAAAGTCTAAAAGTTGAATAATTTTTGTCCTAAATGTAAGAGTCATCACATTTTCTTATCATTTAATGTGTTTTTTCCTACTTTATTTTTAACTGTCGTATATTTTTATTAACACTTTCATATTTTGCTCTCTTAATAGTTTCGTAAAATAAGGGCAAAAATGGAAAAAAGAATTAACTCCATACACCAAAGTAATTTTTACATGTTTTTTAGGAAATGTATTTTGACGGCTGAGTTCTTATATCATGGAGCGCGGAAGAAGTATATATTATGACATATTAGTATCATTTTCAATTCACTTTTTTAATGGGAATTATGTTTACTTCACTTTAAAGATTAGAGTAGAATTGGACAATTTCACTACACGGGATCAAATTAAATTTGCGATTATGATTAATTTAGTAGGAAAAGTGTTATCAGTTCAACATTTGTGTTATATTTAGGGATATCTGATCTCTGTCTCTCTCTCATCGATATCCATCAGGAGGAGGCTTGTTGTAATCAATATGGCAATCTTATCAGAGAGAGATATTAGCATTTTCTCTTCCCTTTTTGTTTCTACTAAATTTATTGACTTTACACACCAACTTCTGCTCTTCGTTGTTTTCTTGCGTTTATCACTATATATATAATTTCAAGTCATATAACTATATATATACACGTTCCTCTCATCTTCTCTGCTAATCATGAAGCAAGGCTCTGCAAATCTGAGCTTACATTCTTTTTTACGTTTGCATCAAGATGCGTGGGCTCCGGAGAGCATGTCATTTCATTGACAACCACCTTATATTGCGTTATCCCCTGATCATCATGACTTGGAAGCTCAACACGCTCACTATCAACCTACATTGGTTTGGTGGGCATTATTAGTGAAGTAATATGGCTTTTGTTCTGGTGTACTTGTTAATGTTGGTGGATTATGTTTGTGTCCAGTTCAGTCTTTGTATCTGTGGTTCTTAGTGTCATGGTATATAGTCTATCATTTGAAGTAGAGTCTGTATCTGATATTAATATTAATGAAGATCTTACAATTCGCCCAAAAAAGTAGGTCCATACATAATTTTGCAAGTATGATACATGGAGATTTGAATAAAATCTTTGTGCCGCGGAAGCAATCAAAGGGATTGAACATAATTAAAAGAAGAAGAACGAATGGATGGTGATGATTCTCAAATAAAAATAAATTAAATTTCAACATTGAATTTCAAACGGCTCAAAACCAAGAAAAAAAAGATGAAGCACTAACGCAATGAAACGTACATATGCTATATATACGAATACAATTAGAAACAACAAAATCTAAATTCAGAAGATACATGTATGAAAAAGGTGGAGTGAAAAAGCCCACAAAATAAAAGTGGCTACTATACTCCTTTTTATTAATGTCAAGCACTACCTTAATTAGTGTTTGGAATACCATTAGTCGCTTTCAGAATAATATGCCTCGTGAAACACACACAGACACACACCTTTGTGTTGACCAGTTTTTAATATTGAATTTAATGGAAGGATTTTGGTCGGCAATATCATCTAACGCTTTCTAGTTTCTATACGTGTATTTTCGAATTATATTGTTAATATTTCATTGGAAAAAATACAAATAATAAAGTCCTCTAAATATGTCTATTTCTCATCAGTAAACCCCCACACGCTGCTATATTGGAATCATTAGAGAAAGCACTATATAGCCACATTCATTTTAACCCAATCCTGAAATCGGAGGCTTCCAACCTGCCCTCTCCTTAAACTTACTAGCACCCTCAATATTAGTTCCAGCAACCCGTTACCTTATTACTATTTTCATATCTTCCATCATAGCTTAGCACTAGCGAGAACCACATAATCTGATATAGATCTTTGTTCAAACATGGTAAGACATGGATAGATGTCCAATCCTCATCTTCATTAGAGCTTAGATTAATTCTTCCTCCATAAACTTTTGGATTTATTGTTGTCTCTAAAGACATGGATGGTGTCAATGCTTCTAAAACTTGTATATTCTTCTCAAAAAAATATTAATCATCCTAGAAGTAGAGAAATTAGAAACATTTTTGGGTTTATTCAAACATGTGATCTTGGTACATATTTGGGCTTTCCAGAATTCAAGAATGAATGGGGAGAGAAATGTTTCGAGTTGTTATTAATGGTGAGATTGTCATCTTGGAAGTATAATTCTCTGCTTTTGGCTGGTAGGGCCACATTGGTACTTCTACAATACCGAGTTCTTGTATGCACCCTTCTCATTTTTTGAAGAATGCATGAGTCTTTGGATAAATTAAACAGGACATTCCTATGGGTGACTCAGATGACACTACTGGAAATAAGGTTTTTCACGACCAAAATATTGGGTCTTTCACGACCACAAACCGCCGGTCGTGGAATAGAGCGTCGTAAAAAGTGTGTTTTCATGACCACTTTTGTGATCGTGATAGGTAACCCCTATCACGACCACAGTTTGGTAACTGTGGTCGTGATAGGTGTTTCAGAGACCTTTCACGAGCACAGTTCCAAAACTGTGGTCGTGAAATGTGTTTTTTTTTAATTTTGTGAATAAATTGTATAGCCATTTGCATTCTTGCAGATCATTTAGAGATCACTTTGAATACTACTGCACAATACAGAATACCAGAGCAATTGTAAAAACGTATCTCATCTATCAATCCCATAAATATTACCATACTTAGACAACAAAATACAAAAAGCAAAATCTAATAATTTCTATATCTTTGCCTTACTAATAATAAGTTCAAAATTCTGCTACAACAAAGATGATAAAAGGCACAATCTAAGCCAAGACAAGCACATGTCTATACTAAGATGACTGCTTAAACAAGTATTACAAGCCTATACAAGTTCTGCCTCACATAGTGATTATAAATTCTGCAAGTAGGTTTCGTACCAAGTCAATATCCTCATCTTTTTTAAACGGGTCGGTACAGAGTCCATACAGTCCCTCCAAAAGCTGCAACATAATTAAACAATATTAAAAAGACAAGACAAGTACCACTTACAATTATAAATAACTATTTTTTGAGATATAGGTTAGAAGCTTACAGGATAGAATTTCCTCCAAATTTTAATATCATCTCGATAAACGATGTTCGGTATGTATTTGCAGACATAATATCCACATTCGGTTGTGCCCCGCTGGTTTGGACACTGATAAATCACAGATAATATCAGCAATATCATAGTAGTTCTAATATGGATAAAAGCAATATAAATGAAAATAAATATAAAAATTTCTTTTACCTTGATGTTTATAACACGAATCGGAGTATGACTAACTCTGAGAGCATCAGTGTCTTGAGCAGCATGTCATTTTGATATTCCCCTAAAAAGAGATAAAATTATAACAATAATGTTATATATAGTATAAAGATATATTATTATCAACTATAAAAGTAAAAAAAAAAAGAGAAACTTACTTTTGGAAGACTGTTTTGTGATCGTCGCTAATAGTTCGCCCTAAAGAGTCAAACCAAAATATCTTGAACTCTTTCGGGCAAAGTATAGCCACAGCCCAATGTCCACTGAAAGAAATAAGTCAAAATAAATATTAATTAAACTAAGACATAACATTTAATATTGTGTAAAAGAAAGCTCATTACCAATTCAAAATAGGCGCGAAATAAAGAGTGCCGCAATCAAGACCCATCTGCAGCTCGACGTAACATTGCATTTCCCAAAAATGAGCTTTCTTATTCTTCTTAAGAATTTTCAAAACTGTTTCATCAAAAGCTAGTCTAGAAGGGCATAGAAATCGGCAAAACTTTTCCTTGGGGCTTGATTGGCATAAGCGGTGGCAGTACCTATTAGACATGGCGAAATGGATTAAAACTTAAAGACTCATGACGATAACCAACTATATTGATAAAAATATGAGAATTTTTTATCCCTTACCAGACGGTTAAATCAAGACAGCTCTTCTCAAGCTCCTCCATCATTAAGAACTCCTTCACGTCTTGAGAACCTTGCAGCCAAATTTTCTCCTCTGCTATTGGGTTGACGACTCCAACAGATATTGAAATATTATGCTCAATTCCAGGTTGCATCGTCCACAACAAATTGAGATTTGGGTACTTGTCACCGTCAAAATTCTGAAAATAAGAAACACATCAACACTACACACATATATCAATAACATTGTTAATAAAGGTCAATTAATAGACAACTTTAGTACCTTTAGGAGAAGAATTGGTGGTGGAGCTTCTTGAGGAGTATCGAAAACAAGTCTTTTAGGCCAAACAATAAAGCCCCTCACTGCTTGGCCTAAAGTAGTGATCTCTTCAGTACAAAAAGGAACACGTGTCATATCCTGGCCCTCTATCATAGAAATAACTGATACTTTCACTTGATCATCCCGGATAGACGTGTTGTGAATGGTGGTGTGATTTGGGAACTTGTAAGCCCTAGCAACAGGGTGTAGGCAACAGGGTGTAGGCGAGACTTATCGAGATACAAGTAGCACTCCTCGTGGTTGTCATTAGGATCAGGTGCACTTGGCTCACTCCCTGTTGAAGTTGTTCTTTGGGATGCTTGAAGAGTCTGTGATTGGACCAAATTTCATACCTTTAAGCATGTGCATTTGAGCTTAATTAGTGGGAATTAATTGATATATTTGATCATTATTGGCATATTTTATTGCGCATGTTTATTGGAATTAATTGGTGAATATTAGCCTATTTCTTGCATTATTAAGAAACCAAGGGTATTTTGGTCATTTTGACTATGTGATGATATTTTATTGTAGGGGGGTCCCACGTGGGCCCCATACACCTTTGGTGGAGCTTCAGTGGAGATAATTTGGCAAGGAGGAAGACTAGATGACAAGGCATGTGTGTGCTTGTGGAAGTGAATTTAACACAGATTCACATCAGGATGCAGATTCACATCAGGATGCAGATTCACATCCGGAAGCTGAGTCACATCCGGAAGCTGATTCACGTCAGGAAGCAGATTCACATCCGGAAGTGAATGCTCTTGAGCTTGCAGAATGAAGTCTTGACATCAGGAAGCTAAAGCTCATCTGACAGCAAGCACAAGAGCCAGACTGCACAATGTACGGAAATATCAGCTACTTTTCAGAAGTCTGCTGTGCAGAATAAATTAAAGGCAAAAGGGTGCAACTTTAAGGCATTGATGGAGTATCTTTCCAAAAGAGGCAAAATTGGCTCCAACTTCAAATTCAAACTGGGAGGCCTCATTAAGGGCAATTTTGGAAGCACAATCACTTGGAGAAAAAGGAGGAACCTTTAGAAATGCATGGAGATGAGATCTAGTCCACATTCATCCTCACCTTTCGCCAAATACCGAAAATACCCTTCCTTCCATTTAACCTTACACCTCTCGGCCATAACCCTCCATAATCACCAAATATATCTTTTGACAGCTCATTATCCCAAATTGACAGCTCATTAGACCCCTTTGCCAACTCATCATCTAACTAACTCACTTACTTAACCCCAACTAACTTCATTTTTGACATATCTCTTATCTCACTTCACTTTCACTTTCTCTCTCCTCTAACAAACTCTCTCAACTCCATCTTCAACCTCTCGGCCCCTTCCATTTCTTCCATTCCACCATGATTTCTCACACAAACCTTCATCCTTCCACCTTCTCCATGTCTGGCTAGATCGCCTCTCCTTCTTCTCCAAGGAAAAGTGCTTGAAGAACTCAACATTTGGCTTCATATGCTTGTAATTTGCTCTTTTTAGGTTTCAAGCTAGATGTATATTTTTGCCTATGTAATGACTTTGATTAAGGCTTATATAGGTTAGAACACCTTGAATTAGGTGTTTTACTTCATTTTGGCTTGAAATCTCTCTTTTAGGTTAAGGACATGAAAACCGAGGCTTAATTCTTGTAGTTTCATACATGTATGTGTGTGCGATTAGCTCCTCTTGCATTTATGGAATGAATTTGTTTCTTAAGTACTAGATCTAGTGCTTAATGTTGCTATAGGTATGTTCTTGGCTTGAAAGAGGTTTAGGCTTGATTAAATTAGTTAAACTCTTGTAGATTTCTTTGATTAAAGAGATCTCAAGGATTTAACTAGTTTATATTAAGTGAAACAAGTGTATGAAGTCTAATTCATCAAAGCACTAAGTACTTGGAGAAGGAGGTGAATTCCTAACTCATTTCTTCACATTTTTCCATTCGGTTACTTTTATATTTTAGAATTTTAAATTGTAGTTTGTAGCTTAAAATCAACACTCTCAAACATTTTGTTAATTTGCGTAACTTTAACCTAAGCAAGAGATTTAACTAAACTGTGGAATTGACCTTGCTCTCACTTGCTACCTAGTAATTTGAGTATAGATTTATTTGTTTAGCTCTTTTAGGCGACAAAAAGAGGTAAATCAAATTGGCGCCGTTGCCGGTTTGGTTAATTTCTTACTTGTCTTAGGTTTGTAGTACATTTTCTTAGTCTTTGTAGTTAGTTTATCATTTGGCTCTTTAGATACTTTTGTAAATTCTGGACATTCTGTGTATTCTGGACTTTGTTCCTTGCTATTCTGGACATTTAACACTGTTTTAGACGTGTTTTAGAAGTGTTAGGCTGCTCTCGTTGGCCTTTTACTGCTGGACTGGATATATTATGCTTGTGTTGGCTGCTGTCTTTTTGATTTGTTCTGCAGGGACGTATTACTACTTGTTGTTTGTACTGGTGATTGTCTTGTGCATCTGCAAGCATTCATTCATCATTTTGCTTGAGTGGTTGCATTGCATTTCACTTTGCATATAGTTGCACTTAGTGAATTGTATGAACCCTACCACATCACTAGTGCCATTGGATAGAGAGATTAATAAGACTCTGAGAGAACTTAAGAAAAAGAAAAAGCACGAGAAGCAAGCTCGTAAGCAACCTGTAGGATCCACATCAAATCCACAAAATTCATCTGTAGCGTCCAATAACACACTCCTAGACCAGCATTTCATTATGGCAGAAAGGCAAGAAGACCATAGAGAACTTGAGCGAGAGGCGAGAGAGCATGAACATGAGCGTGAGAGACATGAAAGGCGAGAGCAAGAGGATGAACATCATTTTGATGGGGGTAGGCAACTACATGATGATGACAGACCTATGCGAGAGTTCACACAGTCATATGCATCATTCGCACCCCAAGGATTTTATGCTAACCCCGCTAATTTTGAGATCAAGGGATCTCTTCTTGCTCATCTGCCTAAGTTTACAGGTTTTCCGCATGAGGATGCTCACACACACTTGCTTGGCCTCTATCATACTTGCTCCTCCATGAAGCCACCTAATGCCAACCTGGATGATGTTCTGTTGAGAGTGTTCCAATTCTCCTTAGAAGGCAAAGCCAAGGAGTGGCTCTTAAACCTTCCCACTCATTATGCCACTCTTTCTTGGGAGCAACTAAAGAAGGTCTTCCTGGATCGCTATTTTCCAATCTCCAAGATATCCAAGCTTAGGAAGGACATAACTGGTGTTCAACAATTCTCTCAGGAGACATTCTATGAATATTGGAGCCGGTTCAACACCTTGGTGAACTCATATCCCAACCACAACATATCCAAAGGCAACTTGGTACAATACTTTTATGATGGCCTGGTACCACAGCTCAAGATGAGTGTTGATGTTGCTTCCAATGGCTCACTTTTCAACTTATCTGCCAATGAAGGCTGGAACCTATTTTCAACAATGGCCTCCAATCACCAGAACTTTTATGGACGTGATGCTCTGTATGGTGCTGCGCCTAAGGTTGCCTCCTTGAGCGGTGATGATAAATTGTACAATTCTATTGAAAGGTTGACTGAGAGTTTAAGTCGGATGGACGAACGATTTGTACAGCCTACTGTTTGTGTTGATGACTCCATGGCCTTGGTAGCTTCATCCTGTGATCACTGTGGCTCGCCGATGCACTTATCCTCTACTTGTCCATCCCATGAGGAAGTGGCGGCCATGTACACCAATGCTCGACCTCAAGCCAAATATGATCCTTATTCTTTCACGTACAATCCGGGATGGAGGGACCACCCGAACTTCAAGTGGGGGGGAGGTTCAAATCAAGCTACAAATTCCAGCTCCTTCCAACCACAACAACAGCCTAAGTGGGGGGGAGGCAACTTCCAAGCTTCTAATGCCTATCCCTCACAACAAGGCTATGGTTCATACCAAGGGAGGTCTAACCCTAATGCCCAAGGGTACAGGCCGAATCAACAAGCCAATGTTCCTCCTCCATTTATGAAGAATGATGATCCAGATCATGCTCCTCCATCTAGCTCTTCGACATCTCAACAAGATACGATGTACCAGATGATGTCAAGTTTAATGGAGAAGTTTGGAGAGGGTCTAAAGAATGATGTAACCACCTTAGTGTCTCAAATGTTGAATAATAAAGCGGAGCAAGATGCAAAGAAAGGGGGATTGCCGTCTAATGTGGTGATTAATCCTCAAAATATTCATTCTATGCACCTAAGAAGTGGACGGAAATATGGTGATGCTTATGAATATGAGGAGGAAGAAGAGCAAACACAACTACCTTGTGAGGCTGAGCAAAGTACATTGAATGAGGAAGGTCACACTAGCCTCCAGAATGATGTTGGTGACCATATGCATGGAGAGGCTGTACTGAATCCTCCTCTTGATGAATTGCTTGATGAGGCTGAGAGCCTAACTAAGAAAAGTGATGAAGCTGAGACCTCAAAGGAGGATAAGAGGAAGGCGATTGCAGAGGGAAAGCGCAAAGTTGGAGAATCTTCTTCTCAAGAACCACCACCTACTCAACAAGGGGATGAACCCCCTAAAGGTAAGTCTCTTGACCCTAAGCATTTGCCATTTCCTAATTCATATGCTTTAGCTAGGAAGAAACATGATGATGAATTGGAAAAGGAAATGCTTGACTTGTTTTCTAAGCTAGAAGTTAATGTGCCTATGCTTGTGCTTGTGAAACAAATGCCTAAGTATGCTAAGTTCCTTAAAGATCTCTGCATTAATAAAAGAGTTGGTAATGTAAGTAACAAAGTCCAATTAAGGACTAATGTTTCGTCTCTCTTGAAAGGGCACTTGCCCCCAAAGTGCAGAGACCCTGGATCTTTCACCATCCCTTGTCAAATAGGGAAACTTAGCTTTGGGAAAGCACTTCTCGATTTAGGGGCCGCCATTAACGTCATGCCTAAGGCTACCTATTTTGCACTAGGGTTGAAGAACTTGAGTGAAACTAGTGTTGTGGTTCAATTGGCAGATAGGTCCATAAAGAAACCCTTTGGCTTTATAAAAGACATTCTAGTGAAGGTTAGGGAACTAGTTTTCCCAGTGGATTTTTATGTGCTTGATATGACAAGTGACACTAGTATGGATGATTCTTTGATCTTAGGAAGGCCATTTATGAAAACTGCCAAGATGGTGATAAGCTTAGAAGGGGGGTTTGTTACAATGCAAGTGGAGAATCAAATAATAAGGTTTGATGTAGGAGAAGCCATGAGACATCCCCACGAGGACTATTCTCTCTTAGGTTTGAGTGTGGTTGATTCATTGATGCATGTGATTTGTGATGAACATGTGAACTCTTTTAAGCTGAATATGTTTGATAAGGCTGATGCTCATATGTGCTATCATGATTCTTGTGCTAGTCTGATTTATAATACATGTTTGCATGAGGTTCCTAATGATTCATCTAGCATAGGGAGTACAATAACTGAATTCATAGATTCCATGCATGTGCACTATAACTTTGATGATGATTGCACGTCTATTTCTTCTCTGTCAAGCTACAACCCCTTGGAAGAGGGAAGTGTGTTCAATTTTGCAGGACACGAGGAGAATGGAAGTTGTGAATTCACCAAGGAAATTGAGAACTCTAGTACACAGGAGTTTGACATTGAAGAGTATGAAGCTTTAAAGAGAAGCTGCTTACACAAGCTAAGGGAGAAGCTCTATCTGAAAGAGCATGTGCTTGCTGATAATCCTTATGTTCCTACCCTGAGCGATAGTGGTGATGAGGACCTGAATGTGAGTTCTGAGGCCTCAAACTCTAAGAGGCCGAATTGTTGTGATGATCTGAAGCAGCAACTGACTTTTTCTGATTACTTTGATGAGCTGCCGCATTTTGATGATGATTCCTTTGAACCTCAAGTACTCCAAGTTGAGATGCACACATTAATTCCTTCTATTATTGAGCCACCCATTTGGAATTGAAGCCTTTGCCACCTAATCTCAAGTATGCTTACTTGCTTGAGGATGAGAAGCTTCCGGTGATTATCTCTACTTCCCTTTCTTCTCTTGAGGAAGAGAAGTTACTTGAAGTGCTAAAGAAGTACAAGAGGGCCATTGGATGAACTTTAGCCGATCTTCCTGGCATGAGTCCTACCACCTGCATGCACCGGATCTTGCTTACTGATGATGCTAAGCCTGTTAGGCAACCACAGAGGAGGCTCAATCCCTTAATACTTGATGTTGTGAAAAAGAAGGTTGAAAAACTCTTAAGTGCCGGAATTATATACCCGATCAGCGATAGTGAATGGGTGAGCCCTATTCATGTGGTGCCGAAGAAGAGTGGACTGACTGTGGTCAAGAATGATAAAGAAGAGCTGGTTCCAACACGGGTTCAGAACTCTTGGAGGGTTTGTATAGATTACCGGAAGCTGAATGACTCTACAAGAAAAGACCACTTTCCATTACCATTCATTGATCAAATGTTGGAAAGACTAGCAGGCAAATCACACTACTGTTTTCTGGATGGTTTCTCCGGGTACTTCCAAGTTCCCATAGCACCAGAAGACCAAGAGAAGACGACCTTTACCTGTCCATTTGGAACCTTCGCATACTAGAGAATGCCTTTTGGTCTGTGCAATACTCCAGGAACCTTTCAACGTTGTATGATGAGCATTTTCAATGACTTGCTGGAGGATGACATATAGGTGTTTATGGATGATTTCTCCCTCTATGGAGATAGTTTTGATGCTTGCTTGGTCAATCTTGAGAAGGCATTGGTTAGATGTGTGGAGAAGGGCTTGGTACTCAACTATGAGAAGTGCCATTTTATGGTGGACAAGGGCATAGTTTTGGGACACTTAGTCTCAAAAGAAGGCATTCAAGTTGACAAGGCCAAGGTAGAAGTAATCTCTTCACTTCCCTTCCCTACTTGTTTAAAGGAGTTGAGGTCCTTTCTAGGACATGTGGGATTTTATAGAAGATTTATCAAGGGCTTCAGCCAAATTGCTTCTCCTTTATCTCATCTACTTCAAAAGGAGGCCGAATTTGATTTCTCCAGTGCTTGTAAGGAGGCCTTTGTTGAGTTGAAGTCAAGGCTTATCTCTCCTCCTATTTTGGTTGCACCTAATTGGGAGTTTCCTTTTGAGTTATCTTGTGATGCTTCAAATGAGGCTTTGGGAGCCATGCTCGGCCAAAGACATGATTCATTGCCGAGGGTGATTGCGTATGCATCAAAAACTTTGGATAGAGCTCAAAGGAATTATACAACAACTAAAAAGGAATTATTTGTCATTGTCTTCGGTCTGGACAAGTTTAGGCAATACTTACTTCATTCCAAAGTAACTGTATTCACGGATCATGCAGCTGTACGATATTTGTTATCTAAGCCACAAACAAAGCCTAGACTCTTGAGATGGGTGTTGCTTTTACAAGAGTTTGAGGTGGAGATTAAAGACAGGACCGAAAGAGAGAACTTAGTAGCCGATCACTTGAGCCATTTACCAATGGATGTGGAAGGTGTTGATGATTCTTCTCTTGTTTGTGATACCTTCCCTGTGTGCTTTGAATGCAAAGGAAGATCCGTGGTATGCTCATCTTGTGAACTACCTGGTTGCCGAAGTCACTTCACCATCTTTGAACAAGCATCAAGTTCAAAAGTTGAAGAGGGATGCTAGTTATTACATTTGGGATGAACCACACTTATGGAGATTATGTAATGATCAAATAATTAGGAAGTGTGTGCAAGATGATGAAGTTCCCTCCATCTTGGAGTTTTGTCATTCTCTAGCTTGTGGGGGACACTTTGGTGCTAGAAAGACTTCAAGAAAGATCTTGGAAGCTGGATTTTATTGGCCAACATTGTTTAGGGATGCTTATGAATTTTGTAAGTCTTGTGACAAGTGCCAAAGGTTTGGAAGCTTGGGGAAGAGACAGGAGATGCCCCAAGTGCCAATGTTATATTGTGACCCTTTTGATGTTTGGGGTATAGATTTCATAGGTCCCTTCCCACCATCTAATGGCTACACATATATTCTTCTGGCTGTGGATTACTTATCTAGATGGGTGGAAGCTGTGCCAACTAGGGCCAATGATGCAAGAGCTGTGTTGAAATTTCTCAAGTCTAACATCTTTTGCCGGTTTGGAGTTCCTAAAGCGTTGGTGAGTGATCAAGGGTCTCATTTCTGTAACAAGCTCAGTCTTCATTGCTTAGCCAATTTGGGGTGAATCACAAGGTTTCTACACCTTATCATCCTCAAACTAATGGAGAAGCCGAGGTGAGCAATAGACATATCAAGAACATCCTTGAGCGAATTGTTAAGCCAAGTAGGAAAGATTGGAGCTTGAGACTTGAAGAAGCTATCTGGGCATATAGGACTTCATTTAAGACTCCTATTGGCATGTCTCCCTATCGGCTCATATATGGAAAAACTTGTCATCTACCGGTTGAGCTACAGCACAAGTCTTATTGGGCAGTTAAATCTTGTATTGAAGATATGGATGCTGCGGCTCAAGAGAGGCAATTGACTTTGAGTGAGCTTGATGAGCTTAGGAACGAGGCATTTGAGAACTCACGGATCCTGAAAGAGAAGACTAAGGCCATTCATGATAGTGGCATTCTGAGGAAGCAGTTCAAAGAGGGAGATCTTGTCCTGTGCTTGTTAGAATCTTAAGTTTTGATGAAGACTAAAGTATGAAAGAATGAACCAAGCACTTAGGCATTAGGTTAATATAAGGATCCCAAGTAAGAGTGCAACCGGATGTAGATTTACTTCCGGATAGACTAGGACTAGCGCTCGCGGATGAATATCTCATCCCCCAGCAACAGCAAGTAATTAACTAAGGAAATAACTTAGTCCAAGAAGCACTAAATATACAAAACCTTAAGACTAAGCTAGGATTCAACCGGAAGTGGAATTGCTTCCGATAGCTTAGTGACTAGCGCTGACTGTTGGAATGGATAACACTAAGCGTCAGTAAACATGAGCCACGTCTAGTAGAATTGCTTCCGATAGCTTAGTGACTAGCGCTGGCTGTTGGATTGAAGGACACTGAGCGAGAGTGAGTAAAAGTACATATAACCCTTCATCCAGTAGTAGTGCTTCCGGATGTGGAAGTGCTTCCGGATCCAAGGAAGCCATCTTAGACTAAGTGAACACCCACTGCATATGGCTATGTGCTTATATTGTTAAACTAACATTCAAAGTGCAGCACACTAAGTAGAGTTGCTTCCGGATGTGAACCTGCTTCCGCAAGCAATCAGAATGTCAGAATGTTCAGAAGTGCAGTGTCAGAATGCTTTTGTCAGAGCAGAGTTGTCAGGACTATTTTTCAGAGATAAAGCAAGTCAACCCTGCTATGCATTGATGAAACATTAATTGGGCAAACGGTAACTTGGGAAAAACGGCCATATTCAAACGGCTAACCCACCTACCAAGAGTGAGAATGTTTAAAGACTATATAAGCAAGCTCACCTTCATTTATGAAGCTAACTAATATCTTTGACAACTTGAAGAAAGCTAGAGAGAGAAATCGAGAAAACTTTCAAGCATTCAAAGCTGCCTAGAAAAGAGAAAGAGCATTTAACTCATTGAGTGATCTTTTCATCTACATATCTTGTACTCTTTGTAGTTAAGTCTCTTCTTGTATTAAGAGCATTCATTGTACTTAAGTGTGTAACATTATCTGTTCTTGAAGAGAACTTAGTTAGAAAATCCTTTATTCGTAAAGGTTGAACCCTTGCTGGGTGTAAGGGGGAGCTAGTTAGAAAGGTTGTAAGTGAGCCTTGAGTAAAACTTGTGGTTGTAAGGTTGCAAGTGATCCCGTCTAAAACTTGCGGTTGTAAAGGTTCCAGGTGCACCCGTTGTAAAACCTGGGGATAGTGGAACTCGGCCTGGGTGGTTGAGAACTGGACGTAGGTCAGGAAGACCGAACCAGTATAAACTCGTGTGTTGTTTTTATTTGAGCTTTTATTTTGTAGCACAATTCACCCCCCCTCTTATGCATCCATTACTTTCATTTGGTATCAGAGCGGGTCTTTCTCACTCGATTCCAACGAATCCAGAAAGTAAAGATCCAGTAATGGATACAGATTACTCCTTGCCCGATGTCTCCATTCAACCCAACAAGCCCCCAGGCTTTGATGGGTATAACTATCCATTCTGGAAATTTCGAATGGAGACGTACATCAAGTCCAGCGATATCAGAGTCTGGGATGTAATTGAACGTGGGGATCACACTCCCCTAGATGAAGATGGTTTTGCAAAGCAGCGATCCAGATACACCAACGAGGACTATGCTCTAGTCCAACTAAACTACAGGGCCATGCATTACATTCAGTGTGCTCTCAGCCCTAAGGAGTTTCATAGGATCAGCCACCACAAAACTGCTAAGGATATGTGGGAGGCTCTTGAGGCTGCTCACTCTGGAACCATGGGAGTGAAGGCAAGACGAGTTGAGATGTTGGTGGAAGAATTTCACAAATTCGCCATGACTAGTCCAACTGAGCCAATCAGAGAACTGGAGCTCAGGTTCACTCACCTTATCAATAATCTGGCCTCCCTGGGCAAGGACATTCCTGAAAGAGAGCAAGTCAGCAAGATCCTAAAAGTCTTAAAAGGTGATTGGATCACCAAAGTTACCATCTTGCAGGAAGTCCAAGGAGAGTCAACTAGTTCCATCACTGCACTCTTTGGTTCTCTGGCTGAATATGAACCAACCCTGCTGGCTCAGAGAGCTCCTCAATCTTCATCCAAAACCAAAAATCTTGCCCTTGTAGCTCCCAGCAAGGAGATTGATGAGAATGATGATGATGAGGATGATGAGGAGGAATTGGACGATGAGGAGATGGCCATGATGGTGAGGAAGTTCAGAAAGTTCTTCAAGAGGAAAGGAGGCTTTCAGAAAGGTGATTCCAGTCAGAGGAAGGGATACAAGAAGGAAAAGGCCCCGGTGTGCTTTGAGTGCAAAAAGCCTGGGCACTTCAAGGCTGAGTGTCCAAGCTTGCAAAGATCAAAGGGGAAAGACAAAAGAAAAGCCTTCGTATCCTCCATCTGGGTGAATAGCTCAGACGATGAAGCAAGTGATGAAGAAGAGGTTGCCAACTTTTGCCTGGTGGCCAGAGAAGATGATGAGGAAGCCTCTTCAGATTTTGATCTCACCCACGAGGACAATGAGGTAACTTTCTCTGAACTACAAGAGGCTTACAATGAGGTTCATGAAGAATTCTCTCGATTATGTAAAGCCTATAAAGTGTTGAAAGCTAAAAAGGAATCACTTGAGTCCAAGGTGGACTAACTGAGTGAAGAGCTAGCGGAAGCTAGAAAGCTTCCGATAGCAGATGGCAAGGGATCTCCCCAAGAGGAACCCAAGGCCACAACACTAGAAGGCTGCCCTAACTGCAGCAAGATCTCTACTGAAAGAGATATACTGCAAAATGCCCTGGAGAAGTTTACGAATGGTTCTGAAATGTTGAATGTTATTTTGATGAACCAAAGGGCATATAGGGATAGAACTGGATTAGGGTATAAGCATAAGGGTAAAAAGTGGGTGGAGCCCAAAGTGAAACCATACTTAAAATTCTTCCATAAAGCTACAAGTCATAGCTCCACACCCTTTAGCTTCTGCAACTACTGCAACAAAAAGGGACACTCCACGTCCACTTGCAATGCAAAGAAGCATGGAGTAAATAGCTCCTATAAGTGGGTTCCAAAAGGAACCAGGGTAAATAAAGATCCTCCAAAGAAAGAAACTGAGGGAGGACAAGGGACTAGAACTTGGAAACATATTCCAAGGGAAGTCCGTCAGCCTAGAGCCTCCACAAGGCCAGAGGCTCAACACAATCACAAACCCAAGGTCAATACTGGACCGAGGGGAAAGAAGACTAATGATAAAGGACCCAATAAAGGTTGGGTACCTAAGCTTGTCTAATTTATGCAGGTCTGTCTCAAAGCATCCAAGAACAAAAAGTGGTACATTTACAGTGGATGCTCGAGACACATGACTGGTGACAGAGACAAATTCAAGTCCTTGGTGATCAAAGATGGAGCCACAGTAACCTTTGGAGGTAATCAAAGTGGAAAGATCACCGGAGTTGGAGAAGTAGGACCAGTCAAGGATGTCTATCTGGTGGATGGTCTCTGTCACAACCTGCTAAGCGTGAGCCAGAGCACTGACAAAGGAAACTGGGTAATTTTTGATTCACATGAGTGCATAATAGTAGATAAGCAGGATCTGAATCTAGATAAGGCCAACTTAAAATGCAAACTTAAGGCCAATAGGAATGGAAACCTCTACACTCTAGATTTATGTCAACAACTGGAAGAAAAATGTCTAATATCTAGCGATGAGAACAGTTGGCTTTGGCATAAAAGGCTAGCTCATGTTAACTTCACTCAACTTGACATGCTAATTAAGAAAGAGCTAGCTATAGGGATTCCATCCTTTAAAGTTAAGCACGATTATATTTGTGAATCCTGCCAACGAGGAAAGCAAACAAAGTCCTCGTTTAAAACCAAGAAGAGAGTCTCCACTAGCAGGCCCTTGGAACTAATCCACATGGATTTGGTTGGGCCAGCGAGAGTGAAGAGCTTAGGTGGAAACCTGTATGCTCTAGTAGTAGTGGACGACTATTCAAGGTTCACTTGGACGATGTTTCTTGCCTCTAAGCAAGATGCTTTTGATGCTTTTGTTGTCCTGGCTAAGAAAGTGCAGAATGAGAGAGACCTCAAAATCACAGCCATAAGGACAGACCATGGAGGCGAGTTTGAGAACCATAGCTTCTCTGAGCTATGTGAGCAGAATGGTATTGAACATAACTTCTCAGCTCCCAGGACTCCTCAGCAAAACGGAGTAGTCGAGAGGAAGAACAGGGTTCTGACTGAGATGGCCAGGAGCATGCTCAACGAGAAAGAGGTTTCTCAAGTGTTCTGGGCGGACGCTATGAGCACTGCCTGCTACATCTCCAACAGAGCCTATGTTCGCAAGGGCTTGGACAAGACACCCTATGAGCTGTACAAAGGCAGAAAGCCCAACATCAGCCACCTCAGAATCTTTGGATCAAAATGCTATGTGCATAACAATGGAAAGGTAAATCTGGGTAAGTTTGATCCAAAAGCTGATGTAGGTGTATTCATAGGGTATTCCCTTAGGAGTAAGGCTTACAGAATATACAACATGAGAACTAGAATCGTAGAAGAATCAATGCATGTTGTATTTGATGAAACTCCTACATGGGGACAATCCACAGAAGATGATGAATTACTAAATCTTCCAAAACCACCATCATCTTCTTCACCACCAAAAGAAACACCAGCAAGCAATCCCAAAGAAGAAGATGAACCCAGTGATGAGCCTAGAGTGCAGACCGTGCCTGAGGAGGCACAGTTGCCAACAGCTAGGAGACATCACAGGGATCATCCTCTTGATCAAGTGCTTGGTGATGTTTCTTCTGGTGTCAGAACAAGAAGGCAGATTCAAAATGAAGTTGAGTTTGGAGCATTTTTATCTCAAATCGAACCAACTTCAGTTGAACAAGCTCTTGAGGACTGCGACTGGATTATTGCCATGCAGGAAAAGCTAAATCAATTTGAGAGAAGCCAAGTTTGGGAACTAGTCCCAAGGCCGTCTCATCAATCCATAGTGGGACCAAGTGGGTCTTCAAAAACAAACTGGATGAGACAGGTCAAATTACAAGGAACAAAGCCAGACTAGTAGCCAAATGATATAACCAAGAAGAAGGCATTGACTATGAAGAAACTTTTGCTCCAGTCGCTAGACTCGAAGCAATAAGGATTCTTCTAGCCTTTGCATCTATGAAAGGCTTTAGATTATATCAAATGGATGTAAAGAGTGCTTTTCTTAATGGTTACATCAAAGAAGAGGTTTATGTAGAACAACCTCCTGGCTTTGAGGACCACAAGCGTCCTAAACATGTGTACAGACTAAAGAAAGCTTTGTATGGCCTGAAACAAGCTCCTCGAGCTTGGTATGAGAGACTCAGCAGCTTTTTGCTGGGCAAGGGTTTCTCAAGAGGCAAATTAGATAGTACACTGTTTATTCTTCACAAAGATAGAAATATGTTAATTGTCCAAATTTATGTTGATGATATTATTTTTGGGGCAACTAATGAAAAGCTTTGTGAAGAATTCTCTTAGACTATGCAGGGTGAGTTTGAAATGTCAATGATGGGAGAACTAACGTTCTTCCTAAGCCTGCAAATTAAGCAAAAGAAGAATGGAATTTTCATCTCCCAAGCTAAGTACTGCAGAGAGCTACTCAAGAAGTTTGGGATGGATGAGTGCAAGGAGTATGACACTCCCATGAGTACCACTGCCGCACTCGATGCTGACGCAAAGGGTAAATCTGTCAGCCTGCCCATGTACAGGGGAATGATAGGTTCCCTACTATACTTAACGGCAAGCAGGCCTGACATTCAATTTAGTGTAGGCATGTGTGCTAGGTTTCAAGCCAACCCCAAGGAGTCACACTTAACATGTGTTAAACGCATTCTAAGATACCTTGAGGGAACACAAGAGCTTGGTCTTTGGTATCCCAGAGGTAACCAAGAATTCTTGTGGGCTTACTCTGACTCTGACCATGCAGGTTATAAAACTGATAGGAAGAGCACCAGTGGACAATGCGCCTTCCTTGGTGGTTGTCTGGTCTCATGGGCTAGTAAGAAGCAAACCTGCGTGTCTTTGTCATCCACAGAGGCTGAATATATTGCTGCCGCAAGCTGCTGTGCCCAAGTGCTGTGGCTGAAGAACCAACTAAGAGACCTTGGCTTGGAGTTCCCAGAGGCACCCATCCTCTGTGACAACACAAGCACCATCAGCCTTGCCAAGAATCCGGTTCAGCACACAAGGACAAAGCACATTGATGTCAGACATCACTTCATCAGAGATCATGTTCAGAAGAAAGATGTCAAAGTGAAGTTTGTCCCTACTCAGCATCAGCTTACTGACATTTTCACCAAGCCTCTGGGGGTTGATCAATTTACATTCATAAGAGGTGATTTGGGAATGGTAAACCCAAATGAAGTTTAATTCTTTAAATAACCATGTGCTTATTTGATTAAAACCTGCAACAATACTAACTTAGGCATCGGAGTGCCAATACTTGTTTTTGCAGGTCCCCAATGTTAAAACTTAAGCAAGTACAACCGGAAGCAAAACCACTTCCGGATGACCACTCGCTGGCACTGAATGTTGAACTAACAGAGCGCCAGTGCCTGAACCAAGGGACACGTCACTTCAGAAAACGGTTCATCTCCCTCCATGAGAAGTTGTGCCTTCTCTGATAAGGTGAAGCGACACATGTCATAAGGTGCGCCGTTCCAATTAAATGTTTATGTTGCCCAATATATGCTTTCATCTGAAGAGCCATTACCCATTTTACCCTCTGTAACTTTGCATATAAATAGGAAGTCACTTTTCACTTTCACTTTTTACTTGCACAAATTTCTTACCAACAAACTCTCTGCATACATTCATACTCTCTTCATCTTCTTCATCTTCTTCTTCGCATTTCATCTTCCATAAACTCTAAACCCACACAAAAATGGCCGGCTCACATGAATCCAACCCAAACACAAAGAAAGCCACTTCATCTAAGAAATCAAAGTCCAAAACTGGGAAATCTGGGCATTCGCACTCTGGGAAATCTGGGAAATCCCATGAACACCATGAAGAACTCCATGAACGCCAAGAACATTCTGGGCAGACACAAGGGCAGACTGAGCAAGTCCAGGAACAGCCTGGACATTCTGGGCGAGTCCAAGAACAGCCTGGGCAGACTGAGCATGAACAAGCACAGGCCAAGAGGAAAGGGAAGAAGAAGGTTCATTTTAGCGAGGAGCCTTCTTCCAAAAGACAGAGGGTAGAGGAGGATGACCCTCTTGTTTATAGAGATGGGCCTTTGGAGACTGTTTCCTCCAAGTTTGAAACAATCAAGCCCTACTTCAACAACGACCTGTTCATCGATCTGGTCAAGATAGATGAACTAGGGTTTCCTCATCTGCGCCCTTATCTGGAAAAGTACATGCCCTGGCTGGGGATCAAACAGGACTACAACATCAACGTCCTGCGAGTATTCTGTGAGTCCCTCTCTGGGAAAGTCAAGCACAGGAAGGTAGATGGGAAGGAGCAGATCCGCAGACTCACCTTCACTGCCACAGTCAGGGGGAGAACCTTCAGTTTCACCTGGAGGGACCTAAATGAGTTAATGGGGATCACAGAAGAGGGAATGAATGAGTGGCTGTACCCTGAGTCACTCAAATACAGCAAGGAGGAACTCGAGAAGATCTATGACACCCAAGGGAAGAAGGTGTCCAAGATGTCTGACTCCAACAGGCTCTTGTACTATGTTTACTCCCGCATGATGACACACAAGGGGGGTAACTTCAACGAGTTTACTCTGCTGGACAACCCGTGGTTCCCTAGACTTCTCTCCCAGCAGCCAATCAATCCCGGGCAGTTGATCAGCCTTGAACTTCATAGATGGTTGGTCAACAACAAGGCTGGTTTTCTTCCCTACCCCACCATCCTTGCCTTCCTCCTTGAGAAGAATCTGATCAAGGCTACATCTGATGTGGAGGAAGAGAATGTCAAGTGTGCTCCTGTAGGTGCCACTAATATCAGCAAGATGGGCATCAAGTATATCAAGAAGGCCAAGCCCACTCGCTCAGGGTCTCAGGCAGGCAATGCCTCACATACCTCAGCCCCCTCTATGTCAGGTGCTGGGGATCAAGAAGTCGACTCCCAGCCTGGTCCCAGCCGATTCGCGAAGGTGCCAGCAACAGTCAAGGCCTTTGCTGCAGATGTAAAGGAGGAGATCCTCTTTAGGCTGACTGATTCTTTGGTGGCTCCCCTCCGTAATGAGAGCGACGCTGGTTTCCAACAGCAGGGGAAATAATCCAGAGGCTCGAGGAAAGAGTGGGTCAGGTTGAGACTCAACTTGCCAGAGTGGATGCCAAGTTAGATCTTATCCTCCAACACCTTCAGATCCCTCAACCCCAACAAGGTAACTTACCACCACCCCCTCCTCAAAACCCACCTCCTTCTCCTCCACCTAATCAACCCTTACTTCCTCCTCCTCCTCCTCCAAACACTCAACAACCACAGCCACCTCCACAAAATGACCAACAACCACAAACATCACCAAACCATGACCAACAACCCCAAGACTCACCCAACAATGACCATCAATCATCACCTCAAACCTCCACACAAGACTCACCCCAACAATCTCCTCGCCAATCACCCCTTCACCCCAATAACTCTCCATCTCCACATAACTCCCCCAATCACTCACCATCCAACACTTCCACCGGGCCTTCCAATCCTAATCCTACCACACCTCAGCCTACCACAGCCCAAAACGTTGTTTTCACCTCTCCTAATCATCCAAATCAGACCTACTACCTCCGAGACCAATCCCCCATTCGGTGGAAAGTTAGACAACCTGATGTCTACTACTCCACCTACCCTTTTGATGGTCTCTTTACCCACCCCTCCTTCTGGGAAAGAAACACAGACCTCCTACCCAAACCTCCTAAATCACCAGAACAAACCTCACCCACATCCTCTTCATCCACACCATCACCACCTCGAAGATTTGGCCCTGAACCTCCACCCTCCTCTTCACCTAGTCCATCCTCCCTGGCCCTCGCCCTTGTTGATGATGCCAAAAGGGGGAGAGATGCTGCTATCGCACTCCGCCAGACCATGGACACAAGGGATGCTCTGACTCAGCCATCCCTCTGGCTAGATGAAGACATCACGGCTGCCCTCCGCCGAGCCATGGAGTCTCAGAGACTGGGTGGCGCTGAGAGCCTAATTAGAGGGGAAGCCATCCGGTTTATGCAACAGCAGAGGTCGGATGAGCAAAGGTCCAAGCGGGACATGGTGGTAGTTGAGCAAAGTGAAGAAATTCCACAACCAGCCTCTTCATCTTCAGAATCTCCATCTACTAAGCAAAGCAAGAATATTGTTGAGGAGATAATGATGAAGTACGGGCTGAAGAAGGTCAACCACCCCCCCATTGTGATTGTTAAGCCAATCCCTTCTACCTTTGGAACAACCTCTGCTCCTCCTCCTCGTACTGAGCCAACATCTGCTACTCCTCCATCTGAGCCAGCAGTTAAATTCAGTGAGTCAAGAAAGAAGGCAGTTGCTAGAAAGCGTGCCAACAGAGGTGCTACCTCCACTGAATCTGCTGAGAATGAGGAAGAGACTCCTTCTGTCCAAGCTGAGCAAGAGATCCCATCAGTACAAGCCATTCCAATTCTGAAGGAAGTCAAGTTGGCGATAGAGGACATGACTCCTGAAGAGTTTGAGAAGTATGGATACACGGATAAGATCTCTTTTGGTCAGATGGCTTGCCTAGACGCTGAGAGAGCAGCAGCAAAGCCTACCCAAACGATAAGCAAGGGGAAAGGAAAGAGCAAAGGCAAAGGGAAGAGGAAAGCCCAGGAAGTTGAGGAGGACCCCAACTTCCCAGTATGGAATGTTAAGATCAGGGCTGTCCACTATCCCAATGGCGAGGTCACTCCTTTCTCAGATGCAACAGGGTTCCCAGGCTATGAGGAAGTTGAAAACTTGAAGAGAGCCTTTGAGGAATCTATTGAATCTGAGAGACTTAGAAGGGAGAAGGAAGAGGCAGAGCTTCAAAGAATAATTGCTCAGATTGACCAGAGTGAGAAGGATGCCCAGTTAGCCAAACTGCAAGAGGAGTGCGAACAAAGGCAGTTGGAGAGGGAGAGGAAAAGGAGACATCAATTATAAACCTCAACCAACCCCATACATGATAACTTAAGAAAATTTTCATATTTTCTCATGCATAATTTCATTCTTGCTTAGTATAGATTACTTGTATATTTTATCTGCTTGTGTAACACTAACTTGTAATCTCTTGTTTATTAATGATAAATGTCTAAGTTATTTGTGCCTTATTTAATTATCCTTCTTTTAATTCTTTCACATGAACTTAAGCGATAGATTTAGTTTGTCATCATCAAAAAGGTGGAGAATGTTAGAATCTTAAGTTTTGATGAAGACTAAAGTATGAAAGAATGAACCAAGCACTTAGGCATTAGGTTAATATAAGGATCCCAAATAAGAGTGCAACCGGATGTAGATTTACTTCCGGATAGACTAGGACTAGCGCTCGCGGATGAATATCTCATCCCCCAGCAACAGCAAGTAATTAACTAAGGAAATAACTTAGTCCAAGAAGCACTAAATATACAAAACATTAAGACTAAGCTAGGATTCAACCGGAAGTGGAATTGCTTCCGATAGCTTAGTGACTAGCGCTGACTGTTGGAATGGATAACACTAAGCGTCAGTAAACATGAGCCACGTCTAGTAGAATTGCTTCCGATAGCTTAGTGACTAGCGCTGGCTGTTGGATTGAAGGACACTGAGCGAGAGTGAGTAAAAGTACATATAACCCTTCATCCAGTAGTAGTGCTTCCGGATGTAGAAGTGCTTCCGGATCCAAGGAAGCCATCTTAGACTAAGTGAACACCCACTGCATATGGCTATGTGCTTATATTGTTAAACTAACATTCAAAGTGCAGCACACTAAGTAGAGTTGCTTCCGGATGTGAACCTGCTTCCGCAAGCAATCAGAATGTCAGAATGTTCAGAAGTGCAGTGTCAGAATGCTTTTGTCAGAGCAGAGTTGTCAGGACTATTTTTCAGAGATAAAGCAAGTCAACCCTGCTATGCATTGATGAAGCATTAATTGGGCAAACGGTAACTTGGGAAAAACGGCCATATTCAAACGGCTAACCCACCTACCAAGAGTGAGAATGTTTGAAGACTATATAAGCAAGCTCACCTTCATTTATGAAGCTAACTAATATCTTTGACAACTTGAAGAAAGCTAGAGAGAGAAATCGAGAAAACCTTCAAGCATTCAAAGCTGCCCAGAAAAGAGAAAGAGCATTTAACTCATTGAGTGATCTTTTCATCTACATATCTTGTACTCTTTGTAGTTAAGTCTCTTCTTGTATTAAGAGCATTCATTGTACTTAAGTGTGTAACATTATCTGTTTTTGAAGAGAACTTAGTTAGAAAATCCTTTATTCGTAAAGGTTGAACCCTTGCTGGGTGTAAGGGGGAGCTAGTTAGAAAGGTTGCAAGTGAGCCTTGAGTAAAACTTGTGGTTGTAAGGTTGCAAGTGATCCCGTCTAAAACTTGCGGTTGTAAAGGTTCCAGGTGCACCCGTTGTAAAACCTGGGGATAGTGGAACTCGGCATGGGTGGTTGAGAACTGGACGTAGGTCAGGAAGACCGAACCAGTATAAACTCGTGTGTTGTTTTTATTTGAGCTTTTATTTTGTAGCACAATTCACCCCCCCCTCTTGTGCATCCATTACTTTCAGTGCTATCGTGTCAGATTCAAATTTTGTGGAGGAGGGAAGCTCAAGGACAAGTGGCAAGGACCTTATGAAGTGCTCAAATCTTATGACTTTGGAATGGTTGAGATCAAGGATCTCAAAGATGGTCGTGTGTACAGAGTCAATGGCCACTTGCTCAAGCTATACAAAGAGAACTTCAAGCCTCCATAAGAGGTTGACTCTTTCCTTTCCTCACTTATTATCTTATTGCAAATTCTTAAGTGTAGGGGAAGGTGTTAGTATTAGAAAAAAATTAGGATTGTGTTTGTGTGTTTAGGATTTTGTTTAGATTTGTTTTAGTATGATGTTTTAGGCTAAAAAAAATAAATAATTTTTTTTCACTAGTGCTTGGGGATGTCTATAAGTTTCTGGAAGTGTCATTGTGAAAATAGAGGATCTTGCATCCGGAAGTGTTTTTGCTTCCGGAAGCTCTCCACTTAGACTTAGCTACTTAGGATCAGATTGTGTTCACTATGCTTCCGCTGGGGGATGTGTTCATGCTTCCACAAGCGTCAGTGCATCCGGAAGCATTTTTGCTTCCGGTAGCATTTTTGTATCCGCTAGGGATGAGACTTAGAATCTGAACCCAGAGTGACTTCCTATAGCAGTTGTGCATCCGGTAGCATTTTTGCTTCCGGAAGCCTAGCAGCTTGAGTCTAAATCCAGTTGGGCTTCCTGAGCGTCAGTGAGTAAAAAAAACAATATTTTAGGTTGTGTTTAGTGTAGTCTTGTGAATAATACATATGGGCCATTTGTATGATTGGACTGCCCGGCCTTTTATGTTGTTGCCTTGCCTTTAAAATGCATCTTCCTACTTGAATTGATTAGTCCATTGAGGACAATGCATGTTTTAAGTGTGGGGGGGTGTATTATGTGCTTAAAAGTGGTCTAATTCAAAGCTTTCACACTTGATCTTTTGACTTATTTGGCATGATTTTTCTTGAAAATTTAACTTGATCATGGCTCTTGAAAGTAAATGGAATTGTCCTCTAGTGTATAAGTAGAATTTTTGGAATGATTACTTAGGGCATTGTATGGGGCACTTTTAAGGTATAAAGAGGGTGTAAGTTTCCCATTTAACTTTTCTTAGGGAGGAAGTGACTAATTAGAGTAAGCCATAAAAGTGAGAAGCCTCCAACCGAATTGAGTGGTCCAATAGTCACTTGACCTCCTAGAACTTGTCCTAGCTCTTGTTCAAGATCACAATGCATGGCATGATTGAAAATGAAAGGGGCGTTTCTTTCTAAACCCTCATGACCCAAACACTAAGCCAACCAAAAATATTATCCTTTGATTTAACCCCTTTGGGCCATTCACTTTTCTTCTCTATCACCTTGACCAATGTGTGAATAAGTGACTATAGCATATGCTTGCATTTATATTAGTATTGTATTGTTGTATCTTGTGAAAAGCATGTTACATGTGAGAACAAGAAAAGAGGCCGAGAGCCCTTGAGTGAAAAAGAAGAAATGAGAGGTGGCCAAAGGCCAAGAAAAAGCAAAATAAAAGAGAAAAAAATAAGGCCGAAGGCCTAAGTAAAAAAAAGGAAAGAAAGCACAAAGTGCTTGTGTATGCCAAAGGCATTTGAGTTAAAAGAAAAATTGAGAGAAGCACGAAGTGCTTGGAAAAAAAGAGAGATGTAGCATGCTTAGTGGAATTGTATTCATTGTATTGCATGCATATGTGGTGGTAACTTGTTTATATCATTGGTCATTGACTACTTTCCATCATTCATCATTCATTATTAGCCTTCCATTCAACCCCTAAAGTCCCCTAGATTTGGTTGTGCCATGCATAGAAGTAGGTGGAGAACTTAGAGCTATTACAAGCCTATGGTGAGGTCAAGTGTATTGAGCCAAAGAGTGATCACAAGTCCCTAGTTAGGCATTTTTCCTAACTTGAGTGAATGAGTGTAAACACTTTATCCGGTGAGGAAAAATCTCAATTGGCACTCCTCCCTAATTCTAGTTACTTGTTACACTTGCATTCACTTTGTATTCTTAGATTTATTCCATGCGAAGCTTTAGGGAAAGGTTCAAGAAGATCAACTTATATGTTATGACAATTCCAAGTGCCTTCTCTATGCTTCATGATTAAGTTAGTCCTTTTACATGACTTTGCCCGGAGTGCAAAGATTAAGTGTGGGGGATTTGATTGGACCAAATTTCATATATTTAAGCATGTGCATTTGAGCTTAATTAGTGGGAATTAATTGATATATTTGATCATTATTGGCATATTTTATTGCGCATGTGTATTGGAATTAATTGGTGAATATTAGCCTATTTCTTGCATTATTAAGAAACCAAGGGTATTTTGGTCATTTTGACTATGCGATGATATTTTATTGTAGGGGGGTCCCACGTGGGCCCCATACACCTTTGGTGGAGCTTCAGTGGAGATAATTTGGCAAGGAGGAAGGCTAGATGACAAGGCATGTGTGTGCTTGTGGAAGTGAATTTAACACAGATTCACATCAGGATGCAGATTCACATCAGGATGCAGATTCACATCCGGAAGCTGAGTCACATCCGGAAGCTGATTCACGTCAGGAAGCAGATTCACATCCGGAAGTGAATGCTCTTGAGCTTGCAGAATGAAGTCTTGACATCAGGAAGCTAAAGCTCATCTGACAGCAAGCACAAGAGCCAGACTGCACAATGTACGGAAATATCAGCTACTTTTCAGAAGTCTGCTGTGCAGAATAAATTAAAGGCAAAAGGGTGCAACTTTAAGGCATTGATGGAGTATCTTTCCAAAAGAGGCAAAATTGGCTCCAACTTCAAATTCAAACTGGGAGGCCTCATTAAGGGCAATTTTGGAAGCACAATCACTTGGAGAAAAAGGATGAACCTTTAGAAATGCATGGAGATGAGATCTAGTCCACATTCATCCTCACCTTTCGCCAAATACCGAAAATACCCTTCCTTCCATTTAACCTTACACCTCTCGGCCATAACCCTCCATAATCACCAAAAATATCTTTTGACAGCTCATAATCCCAAATTGACAGCTCATTAGACCCCTTTGCCAACTCATCATCTAACTAACTCACTTACTTAACCCCAACTAACTTCATTTTTGACATATCTCTTATCTCACTTCACTTTCACTTTCTCTCTCCTCTAACAAACTCTCTCAACTCGATCTTCATCTTCAACCTCTCGGCCCCTTCCATTTCTTCCATTCCACCATGATTTCTCACACAAACCTTCATCCTTCCACCTTCTCCATGTCCGGCTAGATCGCCTCTCCTTCTTCTACAAGGAAAAGTGCTTGAAGAACTCAACATTTGGCTTCATATGCTTGTAATTTGCTCTTTTTAGGTTTCAAGCTAGATGTATATTTTTGCCTATGTAATGACTTTGATTAAGGCTTGTATAGGTTAGAACACCTTGAATTGGGTGTTTTACTTCATTTTGGCTTGAAATCTCTCTTTTAGGTTAAGGACATGAAAACCGAGGCTTAATTCTTATAGTTTCATACACGTATGTGTGTGCGATTAGCTCCTCTTGCATTTATGGAATGAATTTGTTTCTTAAGTACTAGATCTAGTGCTTAATGTTGCTATAGGTATGTTCTTGGCTTGAAAGAGCTTTAGGCTTGATTAAATTAGTTAAACTCTTGTAGATTTCTTTGATTAAAGAGATCTCAAGGATTTAACTAGTTTATATTAAGTGAAACAAGTGTATGAAGTCTAATTCATCAAAGCACTAAGTACTTGGAGAAGGAGGTGAATTCCTAACTCATTTCTTCACATTTTTCCATTCGGTTACTTTTATATTTTAGAATTTTAAATTGTAGTTTGTAGCTTAAAATCAACACTCTCAAACATTTTGTTAATTTGCGTAACTTTAACCTAAGCAAGAGATTTAACTAAACTGTGGAATTGACCTTGCTCTCACTTGCTACCTAGTAATTTGAGTATAGATTTATTTGTTTAGCTCTTTTAGGCGACAAAAAGAGGTAAATCAGTCTGTAACTGTGATGTCAACCATTCAAGCTATGATTTAAATGAAGCCACTTCGGCTGCCACCCGTTCTCCTAGCACTGCATCCACTCATGCGTCCACCACTTCATTCACACGTGCTTCCACCCGTGCATCCACCATTGCATCAATCTCCTCAGTCGACACACTACTACGAGACACCTCTCGTTTTTTGGGCCCAAAAATTTTTTTGGACCAACTCTCCCAGAAACTCCTACAACTCGGCTAGGGTTGACTAATTTACCTAGTGCAGTTGCTAGGATGTCCATTCTGGGGTTCTGCGGTGTCCAAGACCTCTGAGAAGATTGCTCTTCCAGTTCATGCTGTTACAAAAGTGAACAAACATTAATTAAGATGCAATAATATCGTTTCAATCCCAACGTAAGTGTTTAAATTCAATATATAATACTCACAATTCGGTGTACCACCACTTCAGCCTTGTCACTAGTATATTTTCTAGTTGATCTCTTCTTCCGGCCTGCTGCCCATGTTACATGTCGTTCGAAGTCCGGTAAAGGGTCTAAGACGGCAGAAGATGACGAGGCTTCCATTGTTTTTTGATGCCACTCCGCTTCCAAATAGTCAGTCATCCAATCATACCCCCCACGGGACATGGTATGATTATACTCATTTTTAGCTCGGCGCTGTTGTTGTGCTTTTCTTATTTTCTATATATAACAATAATAAAATATTAATAAATTTATCTGGATAGGTAACAAATTTATGTATTAATAAAGTTATGAACTATTTATGAATACCTGAAACTCATCAGACTTCCGATAGGTAACAAAACTTTTCCATTTCTCTGAAACACCAGTGACTATTATCAACTATGGCTATTCAAACCAAACAGTGGCTATTCAAACCAAAACAGAGGAACAAGCAAAAAAAACTCAATACATCGGAATCACTTAACGCACGAGTGAACAAGCAAAAAAATTAATAAGAAAAAATTTATCCCACATGAGAGGTACATGAAGATAGGGTTCTTACCTATGTTGTGGTGACAGCGGCCGAAGACAAAGAGACGGTGAGGGTGGTGACGGTGGTGAGGGATGGTGAGAAGAGGGTGGCGGCGGCGGCGGTGTTGCCGAGTTGAGTGGGTGAAGCCGAGTTGAAGGCGGTGTTGGCGAGTGGGTGAAGGAGAGGCGGCGGACGGAAGGAGACAGCGGCGAGTGGGTCGCGATGAAGGAGGAGGCGGTGGGCGAGTGGGCGTGAGCGAGAAGGAGTGGCGGCGGTGGGCGTGAGAGAGAAGGAGTGGCGGCCGTGGGCGAGTGGCGGCCGTGCTTCGAAGGAGTGGCGGCCGTGTTTGGAGAGAGCGTGAAAGTGTGAGGCGGCGGGTTTGGAGAAGTGAGTGAAGGAGAAGTGAGTGAAAGTGTGTTGGAGGGAAATAAAAAGGATTCTGGCGCCAATGGGAGAAAAACTTCACACTTTCCACGACCATAATTTTAAATGTGTGGTAGTGGAAGGGTCACCTTCCACGACCACAAGTGAAAGTGTGGTCGTGGAAAGTCTCCGCCTGGACAGTTATTTACATGTTATGTCACCACGTTTTTTATCAACTACCAACATTGGCTTTTTAGTCGTTAATCATGGTCGTGAAAAGCCTATTTTCTAGTAGTGTGAGAGATAGAAAATATCTTTGGTAGCATGGGATGATGTTTGCAAAACTAAGAAAAGGTGTGGACTAGGCTAGAAACATGGTAAATTTCTAAACCAGTCTCTTCTTATTATGAAGTTGGGGTGGAATATGATGACAAAAAAAGATTGAGTTGATGTTATAAGAGATAAATATCATTGTGGTGATGATAGACATTCAAATAACATGGGATAAGGTTGTAGTACACGCGTCACAAAATAGTGTGATGAGTGGAGTGTTGAAATGGAAAGCGGAATGATATATTTTTGGGGGATTTGCAGTTTAGTCCCTGGTAAGGGAAATTAATACTGGAAGGTCTCAATACATTCCAAAATAATTATAAAGTCCCAGGAGCTCTTTCCTGCAATTGTTTGCTTATCTTCAATGACCATTTTGCCCTCATAAGATGAAAGCATAGTCCCCCTGTAGGGACCAGTGAGATGGCAATCATCTTTAATGAGGGCAAAATGGTCATTGAAGTTAAGCAAACAATTGCAGGAAAGGACCCCTGAGACTTTATAATTATTTTGGAATGTATTGCGACCTTCCAGTATTAATTTCCCTTACCAGGGACTAAACTGCAAATACCCCTATATTTTTTGTGAAATCGGCATATAACTTTCATGTGGGTGAAGAGGAGGTCCAAAATAATGGATGAGAGAAGTTATGGAAAACTAGATTGCCTCAACGGTGTAAGCAGTTTCTATGGGATGATGCGAGAAAACTTTCTAACCAATGTCTCGAGGTATTCTCACCATGTTTCTAAAGTCGATATATTAATCAAGCTACAGGATATTAGAATTTGAATTGAAACAGCTACCAAAGTGGTAGCGGGCTCAAAATTGTAATAAAAGAGCGGTAAGAAAGGATTTGAAGAGTGAAGAGGAAGCGAGAGAAAATTTCTGAGAAATAATAATTTCACTAATTTGAGATATGTGGGCCATTTTATTGTGATACGTCCATCTGATGACCTAGTAGTTTGGGGTGTCCCCAAAGTCTGATTAAATAACCAAGTGGTAGTCCATGCGAATCCGATCCAAAGCACAAGTAGAAATTTCATTGTAAACGACATTCATTAAAGAAATGGTCACTTCATCCGAGAAAAAGAAATTCCATTGTCACATAGTATATTCATTAAAGAAAGTAAGAAAATGATGAGAGAAGGAGAATCATTCTGAAAATTATCATTTGTATAAAAAAAACTGACTTCCTCAAAGGTTCAAACTTCAAACCCTTTTATCAGATTTTGACTATCATGGATATATGGTTTTACTTAAACCAAAATTGAATAACTTTATCTAGGTAACATGATTGTACCATTGAGCAATTTGGGGCCCAGATTGTGTGATTTAAGCCTCAATCGTACGTTTGAGTTTCTTCTTCTTTTCGGAATGCTTAGATAATTGAGTTTTTACTTTTATCATCCAAAAGTTGATTTAAACTTCAAGTCACTTTCATCTTTTCAAGTGTGCACATCTTAAAGCAATTTGGCATACGAGGCCTTTTAAAAAATTAATATTTTCTCCTCATTTAAATTTCATTTTAAAAAATTTATCATAATATTTACATATAATATATAAATATATATTATTTAACAAGATTTATGTCCCTTCTAATCACTTACCATATGAAGCCGCTCTTCAAAATAAACACCAAAACAACTTTTCAAAATTAAATTTGAATAAACAGTAATTTTACCTCCATCAATTGTAACATAATTTACATTAGAAAATCTAACTTTTGTCCTACTTTAGATTTTCAAAATTTATATGGATGAAAAAAAAATTACCCCGTCAATTCAAACACTCACAATGCAAGTGGATCCTGATTTTAAAGGAGTAAATGCACAAAAGAGGAGAGGAAATAAAATTTAGGGCGAAGGGGCAAAACTAGCCACCGTAATTTTTCAAATGGACAACTTTGGCACCCGTAAATTGGATGGTGCAAAACCAGACATTATAAAGCAAAATGGGACAAATTTAGTCACGCATTTAAGTTGAAGCTAACAGACGTGTGTGTTGCGTGGGGCCCACCTTCATTAACCTCTAGCTTCAACTTAACGGCTTGGCTAAATTTGTCTCATTTTGCTTTATAATGTCCGGTTTTGCACCATCCAATTTACGGGTGCCAAAGTTGTCCATTTGAAAAATTACGGTGGCTAGTTTTGCCTCTTTACCCTAAAATTTATCCCCTGTATTGAAAACTAACTCCCTTAACCAATGGGTAGTTTATTGAGCATGTAAGTGGACTACAACCACGTAAGGATGAGAACGTGTGTTCGAATCCCGGGAAACGCTCTTATTGGGAGTGGGAACAACCTTACCTACGTAGGCAACACTCTTACCCCTCGAGTCCGGATTAAACCGGGGCAGTGATTAACTAAAAAAACTAACTCCCTCACCCTTGTCCTTTAATTTTAAAGTTGGGACTGTAAATCATAAATGGAAACTATATCTGTGAAACCATGCTTCTCTCTATTTACATAATAATGCCACTTACAATTGGCGTGAACCGTAATCAAGGTATAACCCAACATGGCCTGATGTAGAAAGATCAATCCAACCTGAATCACATTTCTTTCTGAAAGCTAAGAAGCATCTTGAAGAGTAGGAAAGCTTCCAAGACCATAAAGACAGATTAATAAATGCAACAGACAAATTCTCTCACCCTTTGTACCCTCTTCTGAAAATGCTCACCAAACAAGTCATGAGGTACCATATCTTATCTACAATTTATTTATACACTTTTTTTCTTTGGTGGCAAGAAGCTATGTATGAGAATAAAATGTTATAGTAGGAGACAAAGGCCTTGACCCAAAAAAAAAGATGGTGGGGATGGATCATTAAATATTTGATTAAGTTTGGATTGAAATGCTTGTTAATTAAAAAGCCACTCACACGTTGGCCAATGCTATATCTATGGAAACGCTTGACCCTACCAAACAATCAAACAAACTTTTGGAAGATTATGCAAAATTGGTTAAAAGTAAATCCCATCATCATCCAAAGTCCATCACTCCCTAGGCCTGCCTGCATCTCTTAAATCAATCACTTCAATGAGAAATGGATTGAATTGGGTTGAATTTCTCTCATAATCAGTTTTCTCATTATCTTCGGATAGTATTATATCCACCCTTGGATAAAAGAATATGAATGGCTGATTTAAATACTTTATTAAATTATTTTCAAAAACGTTTATAAATTATATCATTTCTTATATTACAAGTGCACATAATCCATAATCAAAATTTACGAAGTTGAAATTATTTATTTCTTGAAATCATTATATTTATAATGACCTTTTTAAATAATTTACAAATCCGCTATAAAAAAAAATAATTTACAAATCAACCATTCATTTTTTAATGTAAACGACAAAGAGCAATTATGAGAATAAAATGAAAAAGATAATTATGAGACAATGCTCCCGTTTGAGTTCATGGCAGAATATCGGATAATGATTCATTAGTGTTTGATTAGAAAACACACACACACACACTATTAATATCATTTGAAGAAGATTATGAATTTATTGGGGTTAGAATTTATTGGGTTTTTTGTGATATTTTCTAGCTAATGCCAGATTTATGTAGTTACTTTCAAAAAATGGAAATCAATTTTTTATCATTATTACTTTTATATTGTCTTTAGAGGTTTACAAGTAGAATTAGGGTTCTCAATTTAGATTTTGCTTTTGTTATTGACTCGATGAAATTCTTAATATTTCAAGTTTCCCATATTTTCTTTGTGCTCTCTCTATTTTTACCTTTTCTCTATCCTGTCTCTAGGCAAAATCTTAAATAAATGATAATCAAATTTCAAAATCATTTTATTTTTTTTGGTGAATTTCAAAATCATTTTAACTAGTTGAGTAAGATATATTTACTACTCAAAATCCCTTTTATTTGAGATTTTCCCTTCTCTCTAACTCATCTCTCATCTCCTATAGAAATACACAAATAATTAACTAGATTCAACGGCTCAATGCCAAAGAAGATGCTTATTTTCTTTCTATTTTTAATGACACTTTCCTTTCTTTTTTTGTCCCTCCATTCGATAAAATGCATAATTACATCTTACCAACAGATTTGCATAATTACAACGGAGGATGGCAACTAAGGCCCAAAAGAACAACAAAAACTTCAATCCCGGACCTGATTCACTTCTATTTTGTTCCAAAAACAGAAAATGCAATAGGCTGAAAACCCTTTACAAAGCCCAACTACGCTAAGCACAAATCATTGCTAATTTAAATTGAAAATCAACAATGCTAAACACCAACCATTTGAGTTTCTCTAACTGCAACATTTTGTTCACCACCACTTTGTCCTTTAGGTTTCTTCTCAAACAAGGTCTCTAATTCTTCCAAAGTCTTGCCCTTTGTCTCTGGTATGAACGCAAAAAAGAACACTGAGCCACACACCATTATCCCACACAACACAAAGAACATCCCGGCGAATGTTATCTTCTTCGATATCGACAGAAACGTCATCGCCACCACCCCGGAAACCAACCTATTCACCGATATCGCCAAGCTCGAACCTTGGGCCCTCATCCTCGTCGGAAATATCTCCGAAGAGTACACCCAAGTTATAGGCCCAAGCCCAATCGAGAAAAACGACACAAAAGCGCACACCCCCACCACGCACAATATTATGGCCCAAAGCGGCTTTTCAATTGACCTCTGTATAAACACTGACCCCAGGCCCAGCCCAGCTAGAGCAAAGGCCATACCCGTTGAGCCCAATAACAACAAGGGCCTCCTACCAAACTTGTCAAGATAGAAAGCAGATAACAAAACAAAAGAGGTCTTGGTCAAGCCCATAATAACATTCACCCCAAACAAATGCTTCTTGTTGTGGATTCCGGCGGCCCGGAAAACCTCCGGGCAGTAATAAATGACGGCGTCGTTACCGGAGGCCTGCATGAAGAAATTCATCCCGACGGCGGTCAAGAGCATGCGGCGAACCGCGGGGGACGGCCTCAACAGCATCTCCTTCCACACGCCGTCCCCCTGGTAATTCCCTCCGGCCACCGCCGCCACCGCCGCCGTGATCTCCCGGAGCCGCTCCTCGGCCTCCTCCGGCGACGACGAAGTCTTCAAAAGCACCCCTTTCGCCTCCGCCGAACGCCCCTTCATGGCCAGCCACCGCGGCGACTCCGGCATCGCCACCACCCCCACCGCAATGAGGACCGCCGGCACGGCGGCGGCGCCGAGCATGACTCGCCAGCCCACATTAATAGGAAGCGTGGCGAGCAAGTAATTGATTATATAACCTATGAGGATCCCAAAGGTGATGAACACTTCAGGGAGTGACGTCAGGAACCCCCGGCTCATCGCCGGAGATAGCTCCGCCGTGTAGAGCGGGGCTATCATTAGGGCATAGCCGACGCCTATGCCGGCGACCATTCGGCCCGATAAGAGGACCCAAAAGTTAGGCGCTAGGCCCATCAAAAGGGCGCCTAGTAAAAAAGTGAATGCGGCGAACACAATGGTGAACCGGCGACCAATCCGGTCGGACATTTTTCCTGAAGCTAAAGACCCAAATAGAGAAAAAACGTTGAGGACACCCACCAGGACTTCTTGTTTGTCTGATGTGATTTTCAAGTCTTCTTTGATTAACACCGAGGCACCACTCATAGCACCGATATCTAACAAAAGAACGTAACCAAAGTGTAAATAATGGATTTTAGGGTTTTTGTGAAATGTAAAAGTGAGGTATATATTGAATTGAACGTACCGTAACCGAGGAGAATGGATGTGACGGAGGCGAGAAGAGCGCATGTAACGGTGAATCCGTTGAGACGAGGCTTGGCTTTTGGCTTATCGTCGCCATTATTAATGTTATCATCCATTTTTTTTGTTGAGAAAATGAGAATGAAGAGGAGAGATTTGATGGATGCAATAGTGGGTGAGTCACGAGGGAGGTGTTATTATAGAGAGAAGAAGGGAATGGATGAAAAAATGGTGGCTAAGGTTTGGCATGTAACTAGGATTGAGGATTCAATTATTAATGCTTCTCGATCTGTTTCGTTCAATCTATGACTAGGCGACGAGAGTGAATGTGAGTTAGATGTTTGTGTGATTACGGTTTTGCCCCTGAGTGGGGCTTGTATTTACCTTCTCTTTTTCCGTTTTTGCTTTTTTATCATTATTTTTTGTTTCTTTTTTATTGCCTTCGCTTTTGGGGGAGTGGATCACGCACACAAGAAAGGATCAGAGTAGTCTACGTACTGATGTAAGATGTTTTGCAATTTTGCTTATCAGATTGAGACCCTTGTCTTCTTTATCTAAAGCTGTTTGCTCCAATGCAATAATGTTTGTGTGGGTCTGGGTTGTACTTTTTCATGTTTGAATAATTTTTTTTATTATAAGTCAAACTTTTTTATTTCCATTTTTCTACAATTTAACTTCATTTTAAATTAGGTTGTTATATGTCTTTTTTGGTATATATTTCGTGTAGTTTTCTTTTACAAAATGCGAGACGAGGGCAAAGAAAAAGCTTTTTAGCCGAGCGAGGGCAAAGAAAAATGATGTTCAAAGAAAAATGATGTTTACTAAGTAGGCCTATGTAAATTATTACAACTTACAAAAATTTTTTTGGACAAGGCAACTTACAAAATTAATGAGTCTAACAATTTTTCCTTTATTTCTCCTATATTCATAATTTTTGAAAAACAAAATCTAAAACTATTGGCATGCATCATCCCCATCATCATATCTAGCATTTTTTATTTTGAAACTTTTTCTACCTAGGTCCATTTCGGTATCATTTATTTCTTATTTTCTCAAAGTGTCTTCACTCACTTATCAAGTGAGACTTTCTCCTTATTTTAAAGTCATATAGGGGATAGGCCTATAATATCATCTATTCTAAGCATAAGTATCTTTTTTTTTATATAAAGGCACTTTGGTTGGATATTACTCCATATGTCAATACCTCTCTCATCGGGTTTTGGGCATTGATTACATCATACTTTACGTTCTTGTGCATAGTAACTCAAGTCGCATTTCTTGACCAAAAAAAAATTCTAGTCTCACTTTATTTTTTTTTTTCATTTTGCCCATTTCTGTTTTATGGGTGTATAATAAATTTTTCACCATGTCTTGGAGAATTTCGAATATTCGTGCAAATTCTTAGGTTTATTGATTATACAATTAATAATTATTCAAAATGAGTTGAAAGAATTACAGTTTTCTTATGGAAAAATAATTTTCGATTTTTAATCTGTAATGGTTATTTGCTTATCCCTATGTTTTTTAATGTCTGTTACTAATAAAATGTTTTTTAGTTTAGATTAATTAATTTTTAAAAAAATCCGTATCTCCATTATTTTGAGTAATAAAATAAGTCATGCTATTCATTAACATTAACAATAAACAATAGCATCATGAAGTATGAATATTCAATGTCTAATTTGGTTTTATTGACAAACTGTCATTAAGGAAAAGTAGAAGGTTGTGTCAAGTTTACAAGACTAAAATTAACTATGTGCGTGTTTGGATTCAACTTCTGGAAAATAGCTTATGGGAAAATAGTTTTTTGAAAATAACTTTTGAGTAGAATAGCTTTTCTGAAAATAGCTTTTGATAAAATGAGAGTGTTTGGATTAAGCTTTTTTGAGAATAGCTTTTAAGAATAAATTTTGAGTAGAATATAGTTTTTCTGAAAAATAGTTATGATGAATAACTTTTCATGTTTCTTTTATTTGAAATAAGTGTCTTTCCTAAATGAGAGATCGAAACTTTCAACTGAGAAAGGAGAAAAATGTAGTTTTTCTCAAAATAGCTTTTGGAACCCAAAATAACTTTTCTTCTCAAAATAGCTTATTCAAAAAAAAATTGAGCGTTTGGATGTCTTTATGTGAAACCTAGGTTTGAGAGTCAGAAAAGCTTTTGAAAATGTATCCAAACAGGCGCTATATCAGAATTTTCCTTAATGATAGTTTGTCAATAAGATCAAATTAAACATTGCAAATTTAGATGAATCGTGAAATCTTATTTAAAAATGTGGAATACAAAAGAAATAAAAAAAACATGGATGGATAATGAATAAATGATACCCAAAAATAGTCAAAGATGCCAAGAGTGATTTTCTATCGGCACTAATTTTCATCCAAGCATTTAACTTATTTTGTGATTCCATTGAGGTAAGAAATACAAGACTTCGTCTCAAATATCCCTTTGCAACTCAAAATTAAATAATCTCATTTATTCAATATTTTTAATTACTCCATGTCAAAAAACATTACGAATTCATAGTTGTATCCTTAATTTTGTACCTCCATTTTCAACTCTCTTGAAGTAATATATTTTAGTATCACCAAGCACTTAAATCAATTATTAGTTGTGGGTTATTCTAACTCAATGTTCTCAAAATTTGACCTCAAGTATACACATCGGTAATAATCATCATCAATGTATCAATTTAAAGTCTTCCACCAAATCACTGTTCATAAGCACTGTTCATGAACAGTGATTTAGTGGAATATAATATATTATTTTTATTAACTTTTTTTTATAATATATTATTTTTTTTAACTTTTTTTTTAAAAAAATGTTTAGTTATTATATGATTTTTTTCACCCGATATTTTAGTTAAAAAATATTGTCATATATTTTTTTAGTGCAAATTTGTTAAAAAAAAGTTAAAAAAATTGTTCATGAGCAAATTTTTAGTGCAGTGATTGACATTCTCTATTACTATTATATGTGATTGCTTTCTTGTGCGAATTTATTTGGGCTATGTATTCTTTACTTTCTTGGGCTAATTTATTTGGGTCACATATTTTTTTTATATGAATTTGCCTTAAAGATTTATATCTTTAGTGTCATCATTATCATGATCTTTTTGACCTAATATATTTTTAGTTATTATATGATTTTTTCACCCGATATTTTAGTTAAAAAAATTTGTCATATATTTTTAGTGCAAATTTGTTAAAAAAAAGTTAAAAAATGTGTTCATGAGCAAATTTTTAGTGCAGTGATTGACATTCTCTATTACTATTGTATGTGATTGTTTTCTTGTGCAAATTGATTTGGGCTACATATTCTTTACTTTCTTGGGCTAATTTATTTTGGTCACATATTTTTTTTGTATGAATTTGCCTTAAAGATTTATATCTTTAGTGTCATCATTATGATGATCTTTTTGACCTAATATATATCTGCAAATGTTTTATTGTGTCTTTTTATTTGCTTATTTATTTGGGCTACGTATTCTTTACTTTCTTGGGCTAATTTATTTGGGTCACATATTTTTTTTTGTGAATTTGCCTTAAAGATTTATATCTTTAGTGTCACCATTATGATTATCTTTTTGACCTAATATATATTTGCAAATGTTTTATTGTGTCTTTTTATTTGCCTATCTTTCCCGTGCAAACTAGAAGTTGTTCCATGTAGATATAGAACACAAAAAGAAGAGTTGTTTCTTCACATAGGGAAAATGTGTTCAGTTAGATTTAATTTCGATTTTCATTACAACTTACAGAAAAATGGTCATTTGATAATGTAAACTAGAAGTTGTCATTGAAATTTTCTTCCCTCTAAGGTTAAGGTTAGATAATAGTTTTTTTTTGTTAATGCTAATTTTTAAACAAAACCGCGCGGAGCGCGGGAAACCCCCGTGAACGCTCGGGAGATACCGCTAGTTACAGATAATTAGTTTTCACCATTGACATTCCCACAAGCCAGATTATAGATTGTTAGTAGCGCCAATACGGGTGGACAAATCTAAGAAAAATACGTGATGATAGGCTTATAAAGATTAGTGAATTAGCAATATATATTAACTATTTGAAGACTATGGACTAAAAAGAGGTGAACAAATGAGCAAAATGGTTGAAACTTGTATACAAATTATGAGATGTGAAGCTTAGATGCACAAATAGTAAGTTGATAATGTTATAATTAATTTATATATTTTATTTATTTTATATAATATTATAATAGAAATCACAAATTTAATAGGTCAACCGTGTAGGCCTATAGGTTAAGCCTTGTGAAAAAAAGTCATGATAGGCTTGTATAGGAATCTGACCTATTTACTAAATAGGTTAGGCTAGACTTTTTGAAGACTAGGTCATAGGCCCTATTTAAAGTTTGGTATATTCCCACCCCTAGTTAGCTTTAGAAGTTGTAATTACAACTTGTGGGACTAAACATTAATTATGTTTCTTACAAGCGACTTGTGACCTTGGATATGAACAATAATCCTTTTTTACTACTCCGTTCAATCCTTAATATAAGAACACGAAATTTGAATGTTTTGATCCCTAATAATATAAGAGTTCATCTCACATTTTCTCCTCATTTAATGTGTTTTTTTCCACTTTGCCCCTAACTCTCTTTCATATTTATTAATGCTTATGTATTTCTCTTTATTAAAAATATCATAATAAATATGGGTAATATTGAAAAAAATATTAACTCCACACACTCAACTAACATTCACATGTTTTCTTAATAAGCATTTTTTTGGCGATTAGGTCTTATATTAAGGACCAAGTGAATATCATAGAATAAAATTTATTACACTTTCTAGTAACTTTCTATAAAGTTTGCAGTGCATTTTACTCTTAGGACTAATAAGTGTGCATCAAAGTCAACGTATAAAACAGAAAGAGGTTTCAATTAAAACTACCAACAACAATTATTGCATCATTTATCATTGTTACAGTGTTCTTAATACTATATTATTTATTTATATATATTATTCATGATAACATTATACTCCCTCCAGTCCTAATTATAAGTCGTCTTTGACTTTTTTGGAGAAATTAAGGTTGCGAAATAGGTTATTAAATTATGATATATTTGATATATTTTTTGACTATCAATTAGTTTACAGGTAAAGTAAACTAGTATAATGGAAAAAAATAGGTAAAAACAATTTATAATTAACTTATTTTCCCTTTTTAGGATTTTCCTAAAAAATTAAAGGCGACTTATAATTAGGACCGGAGGGAGTACCTCATTAATTCTGCTTAAAAATTAAGAAAATTCAATTTTACTACTATTTAACATTCACTCAAAACCACATACGAGTAAAATCAATATATAATAAATGAAATGTACATGCATTCATATGAAAATCTTAATGAAGTAACTTATAAATAAAATCAAACAAACTTTATTTTTTACCAATAAATAGTATCAAAGGAGTATTTCCAACTTCTAACAAACAACATAACGTATTTCAATTGTTTATGCCACTGTTTATGTAATAAAAAAAAGAACATTCACTTATTCTTCATTTTGAAAGAGGAACCACATTTTAATTGTTTGACTCAATTTAATAAGATTGTCACTTGTCATTTTAATTTTGGGGAAGTCAAAATGAGGTCCCTCATAAAACAATTTATCATATTTAGGTCCTATAATATAATCAAATTACGTTGAAATCCTAAGAGACTTATATTAAATGACTTGTCATTGATTTGTCAATATATCAGCCTCCTGAGTTTTCAATATAGCTTTTGCATTGACAACTCAAGAGTATGATATTGACAACTTACTGACAAGTCATTCAATCACTCAAGTCCCTTGCAACTTGAATTCAATTTCACCGTTCTTTAAGACCTAAATGACTTGGGTTAGAGTCGCAATGGACTTAGATGATATTAAATGACTTGATGATATCCCAAATCTTTAACTCAAGTCTTTTCTAGTCATTCTTGTGATGATATCCCATTCCAATGTTTGATCTTGTTCAATTTAACTAAACCTTGCCTACCATGAAAATGGAAGTTCAATCATTATATTAAATTAAAACAAATGTCTCCTGGAGTATGATAGCTAGGGAGGGACATGGCTGTCCTCGGAGAGTAACTCAATAGTCTGGGCGAGGCCCCTCTTTGTAACAAAAAAAAATTAAAACAAATGTCGCTTGATGAAATAGCGGGTATGAAAAAAAGTTTTATTGATTTTCTGAATTCGCTCTCTGTGTGATTATAGGTTGATCAAACCACCGATGATTAAACAAACAAAAATTGATAAATCATACAGATCAAATTGTTTGTGTAGAGCTAGTAATATTGGTCAACCCAACGGTGTCAGGTCAACTAAGAAAGAAACTGAGAGAAAATATAACTCCTAAAGGTTTGTGAGAAAAGAGGGCAAGTTAAAAACACCTGACCATATTCTTTGGGTTTCAGGCTAATCCATATTAAATTCATTATTTTAATTGATTTCCCCTTTTATCACAATACAATTATCCCTTTGTTTATAATATATAATTATAATTGAAAAATAGTGTTTATTTTTGTTACTATCCCTTTATTTATATTAATTATTGAACCATTCCATAATGTGTATAGGTATTCTGGTATCAGATAGAAACTGTTTAGCATATATATATATATGCTAAAGTATACTTTTGGTCCCTTATATATATATATATATATATATATATAACTATGAAACAATGATAGAGCAAACCAATGAAATTTCACATCATCGCCATAAGTACGAGTTTTGTCATCATTTACCAACTGAATTATTGAGAGGAAAATCCAAGGCAGTTCATTAATTGTTTCAGAATATGGACAGGCCATTTTCCAATACACATGACGTGTTTCTTTTTATGGAAAATATATTCGTTCCTCCCTATAATTTTATTCAAATTTGATTACTATGTTTTTAATCCTAATTAAGTGTTTTTATTCTATTTTTTAAAATTATTATTAAATCCCATCCAAAGGCTAACAATAGTAATAGACTAAAGTTAGAAACGTTAATAGTGCTATTTGAGTAAAATTAATGATTTATTTTGGAGATTAAAAACGAAATAAGTACCAAAATTAAATTTGAAAAAGAGAGAGAGTACCAACAAACAAATGAATCAAAGTATTAATAGTGCTATTTGAGTTAAAAAAATAAAATGATTTTTGGTCAATAATATGCCCAAAGAATTGGTTATGATATAGCATAATGATGTCGTATGATCCATGTATCTGACCTTATGTAGTAAGATACAACTCTTTTTTTTATAAACAGATACAACTCTATTGTCGTTGTTGTTTCACGTCACACACTATCCATTTTTGGGATAATATAACTTTTGGTTTTCAAACTTTCAATAAATTTTAGTATTGGTCCTTGAACTTTTGATTGGTTTTGGTGTTGACTTTTCAAATTTAAAATTGATGGTACTAGTCCTTGAAGTTTTGGTCAATTTTAGTCTTTGACACTGAACTGAACATTCAATCAACTTTTGTTTGATATATGGGTTTTGAAGTTTTTCTAAGTTTTTTTTTAAAAACTAAGAGACCAAGATCAAAATTAAATAAAATTAACTAAAAATTCATAAATTAAAACCATTGATTTTAAAGTTTAGGATTAAATTAAATAGAAAGTTCTAGAACAAAAACTACTGCCTCCGGTCCTAAATATAAGACTCAGTTGACTTTTTTTGGAAAACCCTAAAAAAGTAAAATAAGTCAATTATAAATTGATTTACCTAATTTTTTTCCTTAAACAAGTTTATTTAACCTATAACCTAATGATTAATCCAAAAATATATCAAATATGTCATAATTTAATAACATATTTTGTAACCTTATCATCTTCAAAAAAAGTCAACTAGGTCTTATATTTAGAGCCGTTGGGAGTATTGTTTTTTAAGTTCATGGAACAAAATAAAAATAAACTAAAAAATTTAAAGGCAAAAAATTGTACTCAAGGGTTAATGAGTACAATTTTAAATGAATCGAAGTTAGACTTTGAATTTTGTTTTGATACCTTTTGTAGGCCATAATAATTTTAAAAGAATGATTAGAGATAAACATTAAATTATACTTTTAGTCTTTCATATTTATATGAGATATCGTTTTGGTCTCTCAAGCTTGAAATGTGTGTAACAACCCTTCTTTACTAATATGGTTAGTTTTAGTAACAACCCTTCTTTACTAATATGGTTAGTTTTAGTTAATAGAAACTCTTCCAACCCATCAAATATATTTGAATGATGATTCTATAACTAACTATTAATGAAGTGGCCATTTTAAATATAATACTATAGTGATATGAAAAATCAAATTTAAACATATGCTCTCAAAATTGACCCTCATAATCACCATTTACATTTGTTGAGTCAGTAATTTCTGTTAAAAAAAACCAGCATCCTTTGTAAAAAAGAATCAAACGTGTAATTTGTAAATCTAATGGATTACCTTATAAAAATATAAAGAGTTAAGGGTCAAATCTAGCACTTTACTATTGTCAAAAATTCACCCAACATAAACAAGAATTTGATGGTTCAAATATAGCACTCATCTATTTAAAAATGGCTCAAATCTAACATTTCCGTCAATTTTAACGGGTTTGACCCGATCATGCCACGTCACTAGTCATGCCACTCAGTTAGGCCACGTCACCCAATGGGCCCACTTACTATCCATAATTGGTGATGTGGTGGGTGACGTGGCAGATGTGTGGCCTAACTGGGTGACATGGCAGGTGCCGTGGCATGATCAGGTCAAACTTAACGGTTAAACCCGTTAAAATTCATGGAAATGCTAGATTTTAGTCATTTTTGAATAGATGTGTGCTACATTTGAGCCATCAAATTCTTGTTTATGTTGGGGGAACTTTTGTCAATAGTAGGGTGTTAGATTTGACCCTTAACCCAAATATAAAGAACCTAAACTATAATTAAACCAACATAAAGTGACTTCAAAAGACATGAGTTATATGTAGTGTGTGTATGAAATTTTATAACTTTATAGGAAATTACAAATATAAAAAGTATGGTTAGACTTAAAATGACTCCAAAAGAGTACAAAATAAATAATTGGAAATTTTAAAAAGTAAACAAAAATTAATAAAAAATGTAGCCAAGGAAAAACTAGAATAAATAAATACTCCCTCCGGTCCTAAATATAAGACCTAATTGATTTTTTTGAAAAATCCTTAAAAAAAGCAAAATAAGTTAATTATAAATTGATTTACCTAATTTTTTCCCTTAAACTAGTTTATTTTACCTATAAACTAATGGATAATCTAAAAATATATCAAATATGTCATGATTTAATAGACTATTTTGCAACCTTAACATCTCCAAAAAAAGTTATCTAGGTCCTATATTTAGGACCGGAGGTAGTATAATTTACAAAAAATATGTTTACTAAAAAAATCGCAGTGATATAAAGTAACTTCTTGACAAAAAAATTAAAGATATGAGTTCATATAGGAAGATGCACACATAAGAAAGAGAGAGAATAACAACCTTTTAAGGGTAAGAGTAAGATATCCATTTGCTAACTCTATGATTCAAAATGAAACTGATCACTTAATGACAAAAAATACAAAAATAAAGTACAATTAGATATAAAATGACTCCAAAAGAGCATTAAAATAAATAATTTTAAATTTTGAATAGTAAATAAAAATTCTTAATATGTGTAGCTAATAAAAAATCAGAATAAAAGACGCAAAAATAAAATAATTAAAAAAAATTATTAAAAAAATCACACTTGTATAGGATAACTTCTTGAAAAAGAAAACAAAAATAGAGAGATAGGTTAATATTGGAAGAAAATGTACACAAAGAGAGAGATTGACAAACTTTAAGGACTAGAATAAGACATCCGTTAGCCAATAATCCCTATGATTTTTCCCTTTCATTTATACATATGCGCGCACACACAACACGCATTATTCATCTTTCCTCATGCAACTTTGTCTCCTTCATATTGGAACCATGTTACACATCATTGTCTCAACCATCGTCTATAAGCTCAAATGGCAAAGGGATGGGACATGCTATCACCTTCCTTAAAGTGTGTTTGAATCCAGGATTTATCACGTAGTGCTTGTTATGACTCCAGTATTATTATGTTTTTTTTTTCTTTTATGCATATCTATATACATATATGTTCCTCATATTAATTATTACTTTAAAACGATTACTATATATTTGTATTGTCTATCTATCCTATGTTGTTTATACTGTGTTGTTTTATATTTATTACAGTAATATACTCCCTTCGTTCCTAAATATAAGAGCACTTTGACTTTTTTGGAGAATCCTAAGAAAGCAAAATGAACAATTTAATCATAACATATTTTAAATATTATTAGATCATATGTAAGTTCATAAGTCAAATAAACTAGTTTAGTGAAAAAATTTTGGAAAATCAATTTTTAATTACCCTATTTTGCTTTCTTAGGATTCTCCAAAAAAGTCAAAGTGCTCTTATATTTAGGAACGGAGGGAGTATATCATTATATAATGTGATCTCTCTATATTATGCAATGAATTTATATTGTTGATAACTCTTCATTTTACATTGATTTAGGATATATTTGTAATATATTTGAGGATTCATCAAGGAATTTAATTCAGAGGTTTTGAGAGAAAATTGTGCTAAGATCGTATATGTGCCATATAAGCTTAAATGAATTAATTTTGAGATAAATAGCATAATTTATTAGAAAAATTTCATTGCCATGTTTCCCACACATGTATGCATGCTTTTGACAGGTAAAGATGGATATTCTAGGTAAGGAAGGAGAAGAAGATTGAAAAGAAATGAGTGAAGAAAGCTAGAGTTTAATTGTTGAACTGGAAAATTACCTCTAGTTATATATTTGAACTGTTTTATATTAGTCCTTATTATAAAAAAATATTAATAATTGTTTAAGCATTTAATGTATATACTTGTTCCCTCTTTAAATAGAAGATCAAGCTGAATTTCCCAAAGAAATTAGGGATACAAAATAAACTATTTAAAAGTATTTATATTTAAATTTTAAAGAAACTTAAAAATTGCATTATCTAATTATATGTAAGATATGTTAAAATTTAGTGAACAACTTTTCTTTTTTAATCTCTATAACTAACTTGATCTTAGAGGATTTATTTTAAATGGAAGGAATTAGCTAGGAAAAACACAAAATAAAAAACATCCTCCCGTTTAAAATAAATAGAACTTACATAAAGCCCAACAACAATTACTTTTTTTTTGAACTAAGCCCAAAAGCAAATCCTCTAAGATCGTATACTAAGGCAATCCTATTCTTAAAATACACATAGACCCATGGATAGTGAGGCTGTGAGAGTTCTCCTCACTTCCCTTTCCCTCCACTTCCCTCTACTTTCCTACAAAAACTTATTTTTGATATCACATTTTTATGTTTGATTTTATTATTAAAATATAAATAATATTGGTGACATTGTTATATTTTATCCATTAAAAATGGTTTGGTTTTCAATTTTATGACTTCTTAATGATTCATTACTGAAAATTTTGTACTTATTTTTAATGTTCAATCACAAAATCTTTGAAAAATCATATAAAATTGAAAACAAAACTATTTTGTCTTTAGGATATCATAATGTCACCAATTTTATATAAAATCAAACATAGAAAATATGAACCAAAAATACGTATTTGAAGGGAAGTGGAGGGAAAGGGAAGTGGAGACTGGAGAGGCCCTCTCCCTTGCAATGCACCAGAGAAGCTCCAAATTTGCAACAAAGAAAACGCCCCTAAAAATAGCAATATAGCAATGCCCAATTTAATTTAATTAAATACTGTTGTTAATTTTAACTTCGTGTAGCATACAGTTTCATATTTTCACCATAGAAATAATGTTATTAAACTCTAATTTATTTTATTGAAGTCCTTTGCATCATGCAGTATACCCATTATCTACACCCTGTCTCATTTTTTTACGTAAAAGAAATCATTAACAATTACACTAGTATATTAGAACAAGTAAACAAACGAAAATACATAAAGGAAATAAAAATCATGTGGCATCTCTAAAGAATGTGGGGGAAAAATGTTAACTTTCATGTTGTTCTCTCAGTGAAGGTGTTCAATATTAACCAACTAATCTCTCTTCATATGATGATTTTTTAGGATTGAATTCCAATTCTCAAGAAGATCTTTATTGTCATCCTCAATAAGTATAATTACATCTGCAAAATCATTCTTTAAGTAGACTTTTTTAATGATTCTAATCACATGTCTTTTTCTAAGACATGTCCAAAGTTTTGCTGTAAATGGATTCACACCATAAATATTAAGCATAAAAGCTTCAAGAAGATTGCCTTCCCGATCATTAGTAATGCCTCCACAACATGTTTTTCCATTCATATGAGAATAGGTTCCCTCCACTTTGACAATCACTCATCCTTTCGTTCCCCATTGAGAATGCATCACATTAACAACAGAAAATATGATAAAATACAGAAATGGGAAAATCTCATAAATATGAAGAGAGATTATACTGCCATAATTTGATATTATTAAATTTTATTATCTGACAATGTCAATTTACTTTATATTTATATATATTTTTTTTAATTTTAGATGTATAAAATCAGTTATTTCCAATAATGGTTTTGTATGTAATTTGTAATTTTTTTAAATACAGGTTGGAAATGTTTTGAAATTATACATATATTAAATTAAATTATAAAATTTTTAAATAATAAAATTTAAAAAATATATAAATGTATGTCTGTGATTGATTTATACCATCTATAGTTGAATCAATTACGGATTAGTGTGACCTCCCTCCCAATCTTCGTTATAACGACCTTTCCCATGATTTTCAGTGTAAGATTCTATCTAGAATCTTAATATACACAACTATCTTGCAACTTGCAGCACATGGCAAAAAAACATAAATGTTGCAACTTGCAGTTAATATAACTGAGCATGCTTCTTGCTAGTGAAAGTTTTTTGCTTTCACTTGTCCACTCACGAGTTCCACTCCGACAGTCACACACAGAAGCAACAAGATATTGCAACTTGTAACAAATAAGATTTAGTGGGCTCAATTATGTTAAAATAACAATTTTTTCAGTATATACAATGGGCAGGGAAGTAGGAAGATTTGTGTTTTTTTCAAGTTACTATTAACATTTTAAGTTGAACAATCCAATCATTATGATCACCTATAAAGCATTACACAAGATAGCTAAGAAGTTCTGCACCAATTTGTGAGACCCAGTCAACAGAAGTACGAAAGAACAGTTCCCAAAATAAAAGATCTAAAGCCAGGACTGATGAAAATATGAGCCATGCCAATGTCTGATAGCGATTCCATGGCCAACCTGAGACTTGAGCCATTGTCTTGAGAATAGGGAATGAACTTGTATTTAGGTTCCTTTTCTTTATGGACCACGCCGTAATCCACTGAACACGGCACGGATCAAGGTCGAATTGCTCTCGCAATCTCCTCCCTAGATCAGGCATGTGTCCGCCCCCATAAAGTACGGCAATTTTATTGTGTCCCTCATCTATCGCCTTTCTCAAAGAGTCTACTGCAGCTTTATTCCTCTCACCAATTATAACAGATTTCTCCTCTACATCTGCTGTCACCTCAGTTAACCTTCACAACAATAAGTTTGGATTAACAATAGCAAAAGTGACCTTTTATCCTAAATGTACTTTGCAAGCTGAAGATGGGGACAATGTGATTTATTTTGAGTAGCACTTTTGTATCAGAGTCAGTTTGACAAAAACTTATTTAGATTATATATAGAAAAAAACAGTCTAAAAAATCTTAGATAAGCCAAAACGCCAGACGCTCCAAAAACCAACTTTGAGTTTAACTTGGCTTTTGGCCAAAATGTCATTTGCTCCAAATGCTAACTCAAAAAAGATTTTAAGTTTCAATGGGTTTTATGCCTTCTCAACATAGCTTTTGAGTTTCCAAAAGTCATGTCAAACAAGCATTGAGGGATGCATCAATAACAAATGATGGCATATGTATACTCACTCAGTTGTTAGCCTCTTTGCAAGGAAGACCTTAATTGCAGCACCAACATCAAGGCTTGACAATGCCTCTATTTCAGGATATGCTGATGCTTGGCTATCAGTATCTGCACAGACACTTCCAATGATAAAAAGGCCCACAAGAGGCATAGGAAGTACACGAGAAGCCCATAAAAGCTTAGACCTCCATGGACCAAGATCTTCTGGAACAGAAGAAGCTGACTGCAAAATTGCCTTTGTGGATCTAAGTGTCATATCTCTGGCAAACGAAAAGAAGCTCTCGCCTTTTTCAAGCTGAAAAATAAAGACATATTTTTTTATCGTCTGAATATCATCTGAACAAATGGAGTGAAAAGAGTGTGAATGGCAAACTTTTGGTGAACACATAAAGAACATGAAGATTGACAAATTAGTTGTAGGAAGCATTCAAACCCATTGTTAGCTTAAAATGAGTTTATCCCTGTTTTGAATTAGAAAACTCCGCAACTAAAGATAGTGAAAGCAATATATGCATTATGCAATCTCCAACTACTATACCAAGAATAAGCCCCACTACATGGCACCATGTTAAAGGGGCAACTCAGTTCTAGTCCCCACTTGGTGAGGGTGTTGGGGAAGGAAATATACTTGACAGTCTAACCCCTGCTTTTTGCAAAGTGGCTGATTCGAACCCGCGACCTCAGACCCCAAGGCAAGCGAGCTTACTGTTTACCACATTAAATTAGGTAAAAAAAAATGAAGGGTCCAACCTGAAGCAATCTGAAGGTTTCATAGTCAAGATCTGCATGGTACCAATTTGCAGCTTGGTAACTGAGTGAATCTAATTGGAAATCAAGCATGAGAACTCGAGCCATCCATCGTTGGATGCATCCCAAGATGTTTATACCCTTAGTGCCGGAGCCTCTCACCTTTGCTTTAGGGATAATGTTTCTCCTGCTTTCTAAACTTTCCCTGCTTGCTACCATTTCATAAAGTACGCAATCATAGGATTCAAGTACTTCTTGGAGGGCTGTAAAATACCTGCTTGAAGAAATCACAATCACTAAAATTACTAATTCCTCAATGAAGAACATAAATTAAGTTAGTTCAACAAAAAAATACCAGCGACTCCTAACAAATAAAATAAAAATAGTCAAAGACAAAAAACCAATTCTGTAAAACTTCATGACAGCTACACAATTGACCACTTTATATCATCTTTATACATATATACATTTTAATCATTCATAGCAACAAGATGTCAAACAGTAGTGGAAACATTTAAAATCATGTAACAAGTGAATAATACTCTTTAGTGCATAGTAGACCTATGATTGTCATGAATAATGTCACACCAGCTCCTAATGTCACCAACCAAATCCAAAAATGCAAAGCTAGCTGTCTGCTAAACCTACATTTAGATAATCATAAATCTAGATTCCTCCTCACACACGAAACTCCTAAAGTGAAATTTTTTATTGTGACACTTTTTCTCTCTACAATTTGCCATAGACAACAAGAGGAGCCTTTATTTGCAAAAACTTCAACCATCACCCATTCACCTCTTACGTCATTAACAACATCACTCTATAATTTCCCATTATTCTTTTTCCATCACAAATGTCATAAACACTATATTTTTCCTTGTCAAACATTAATCCAATAATCCCACAAAGGAAAAGATTCGAAATCTGGACACACTTACTCTTTATCAGCAATATGAATTGTTGAGACCAAATCAACCTACATCAAAAAGAGCAAAACACAGCACAATAAAACAAACCATCCAAAAAAAAAACATCTTTTTGCAATAAAAAGGCTTAATTTGTCACCTGAAGAAAAGGGTTCAAAAGGGACCATGGAAACTTCTTCCTGTAGCTCACAATAGCTGTCTGCAACTCTCCACTGCCTCCATCAATTCCTCGCTTGAATCTCAAGAAATCCGCCATGGAAGCGTTTTGCAAGAACTTATCTGCAGACCCATCTTCTTGTACGGCTTGTTTTGAAGGAGAAGAAGAAGCTCTGGCAATTAAGGAGGTAAAAGGAAGAGAAGAAGAAGTATTGGGTGAAGAGAAATGAGAATTGTTGGGTTTGGTGAATTTGAAGCATCGTGAAGAAGAATGAAGGGTTTTGATTCTAGTGGAAGGAGAGGAAGTAGAAGGGGAATCGAGGTTGGAAAATGAAGGGAAAGAAGATGAAGAAGGGATTACAGAGAAAGAAGTGAGCACCATTCTTCTTCTCCAAGAGAAACAATGAAACTGGAGGGCTTTTGGATAGCCAGAAAAATGGGATTTTTTTTCAGTCCCATCTTTTTTTTCGAGTAAATTTACATAATAAGAAAATATCAGATAAGCAACAACTAAATTTCAAAATGATTTTAACTACTTCAATACTTTCTCCAATCAGTATTTCTTCAAAAGTATAAGATTATTTTCCCTAATTTAATCAGATTAAAAATATAAGTTAAATTAGTTATTAGCACATGATATTACAATTTATCATAACCAGTATTTTTATTCTCACTCTCTCACTCTTACTTGGTTATTATAGAGAAGCATTATTAGAGTTAATTTGGAAAAAGTTTAGAAAAATTAGAAAGTTACTTATATTTAAGAACAAATTGAACTTTGAAAGTTATTTTAAATTTAGAAATGGAAGGAGTATAAGAGACAAAATTTGAATGATTTTAGTTCAAAATATAATAGCTCGCCTTACATTCACTCTTCATTTAATGCATTTTTCATAATTTACCTAACTCTTTCATATTTATTAATGTTGTATTTCTCTCTCTTAATAGTAGCATAATAAATATGAGCAATAATAAAAAGAAAACATTAGCTCTAGACAATCAACTAACTTTCATATGTTTTTTTATGAAGCGTGTTTTGGCGGTTGAATTCTTATACTCCCTCCGTTCCTAAATATAGGACCTAGATGACTTTTTTGAAAAATCTTAAAAAAGCAAAAGATAAGTTAATTATAAATTGATTTACCTAATTTTTTCTCTTAAACTAGTTTATTTTACCTATAAGCTAATGGATAATCTAAAAAGATATCAAATATATCATGATTTAATAACCTATTTCACAACTTTAATCTTTCCAAAAAAAAAGTTATCTAGGTCTTATATTTAGGAACGGAGGGAGTATTATGTATTGAAAAGTGTAGTAATACTAACAAGTGAAATAGTGACATTTACTGCTTTTTTTGGTCAAAAGTGACATTTTCTACTTAAAATCACCTATCCTAAGATTTTGAAATCCAATCCCCATTCATTTAGCATTTCTCTATTACCTAATTGTAATTTGTGATTAAACATGTGGTTTGTTTGGGACTTTGGGTTCCTCACGTGTTCTTCTTGTTTACAAATCTTGTACTTCCTCCTGTCCAAAATATAATATCCCAAAATTTGAATGGTTTTGACCCAAAATATAAGAGCTCTTCTTATATTCTTTACTCATTTAATGAATTTTCCTACTTTCCCTAACTCTTTCATATTTATTAATGTTTATATATTTCCCTCTCTTAATAGTAGCATAATAAATATGAGTAATAATAAAAATAAAACATTATCTCTAAAAAATCAACTAACTTTCATATGTTTTCTTAAGAAGCGTGTTTTAGCGGTTGAGTTCTTATATTATGTACAAGTGTAGTAATATTAACAATTGAAATAGTGACATTTACTACTCTTTTTTGGGTCAAAAGTCACATTTACTACTCACCTTTCCTAAGATTTTGAAATTCAATCCCCATTCATTTAGCATTTCTCTATTACCTAGTTTGTAATTTGTGATTAAACATGTGGTTTGTTTGGGACTTTGAGTTCTCCACGTGTTCTTCTTGTTTACAAATCTTGTACTTCCTCCGGTCCAAAATATAAGATCCAAAATTTGAATGGTTTTGACCTAAAATATAAGAGTCCTTCTTATATTCTCTACTCATTTAATGTATTTTTTCTACTTTGCCCTACTTCTCTTTCATATTTATTAATGTTTATGTATTTCTCTATATTAAAAATATTACAATAAATATAGGCAATATTGAAAAAGGAACATTAACTCCAAACAACTAACATAACTTTTATATGTTTTTTTAAGAATCGTTTTTTGGCGAATGACCTCTTATATTACCTAGAGAAGGGAGTACCTGTTAGCTCTTGACAGTTTTATACTTGTACGCAAATCTCAGTGACCCAACTCGTCCAATAATTCGGGATTTAAGGACGATTTTTCTTTTCAGATTGCATGATATATTTTTTTTGGATTATTTGGTACAATTTCCATTCAAAACATTTCCTCTTTTCAAACTTATCTTTCAGCCACACCCTGGAGTGAGGCTTCAAAAAAATAGATATTTTAGAAAGACATAAATTATTAAAAATGGAGATCTATTATATATATATATATATATATATATATATATATATATATATATATACACTCATTAATATATTGATGTCCACAATTTCTATCACTGATTTTGACATCAACTTATTTCTTCATCTTAACTTCAACTATACTTTTCTGGTTTCCTAACGTTGCTTTATAAAAAAGGAAGCAAGAAAGAAAAAAAGAAATAAGTGCGGTATTAAATACTAATACTTTATCGGCTAGGAACCCCTCCTTTTCTCTCTCTCATTTTCTCCCTCCCTTTCCCCAATCATAGTCATTCATCTCATCTAATGGTCATAATGTCTCACTTATTCTACAACTCATTTCTCTTTTGAAACACATAATCTCACTCTCTTCTCTCTCACCAATCTCATATTAAGAAAAGAATCTCCCACATTCATCAAGAAATGGAAGGAAAAAAACTTGCCAAGAAAATTTGGAATTATTTTTCTTTATTAATTATAAACTGCTATTTTATTCGAAAAATAAATTATATTATTTCAAAAAAAAGTGCTATAGTCAATTAGGCTTTACTCTCTTTTTTTCTTTTTCCATTGTATGGTTATGATTTACATCGTATCGTGGTCAATGACACTGTGTGGCCAATGGCCAACACTTTATGAATAAAAAAAAACTTCTTATTTCAATTAATACTTCCACCGTTTCAATGATTATAACTGCCTATTTTATTTTATCCAGTGGTTTCTGTCATTTTTCATTTTTTTGACATTAAACTTCCTATTTTATTCAAAAACTAAATTATATATTTTTAATCAATCATATAAAAACTGCCTATTTTATTCTTTCTTCTTTTTAAATAGGAAATTATTGATCTTCCCTTTTATTATCGTATTAACCATTAATCTCTCCCCCATGATTTTCTCATTGTCAACGCATCACTTTTGTAAACAAACTATTATTTCTTAAAACAACATCTCTTACATGAATTAACCGAAAAACTTATTGTTGTTAAAAAAACAAAAATATTGTAATAAAAAAGCAAAAATTTCATTTGTCTTATTTGCGCTATAGTAGGGAAGTATGAATAAAATGGTTGGATTACAAGAGTATAATAGGGAAGAAAGGAATGAAACCTTCAGCTCAGAGTCTACCTTCTTCAGAGAATGTTTAGATCATGCTTTACAGCAAGCAAGGCCATCTTCAGATCGAAATATATATTGGAAACCAGGTTGAAACGACGAACATGCAAGGGTATATAAAAGTAGAAATCCATCAGTGCATGAGTTTGGTCTCAATGACAGGAAAGTAGCTGGATTAGTCGTTTTCTAGAAAAACTCATTTTACTTCCCCCAATATTGTTGAACTGATGGAAATGATAGGTATCATAAACGGATTGAATATTTATTGGCATTGAGGATATCATAAAATCGCTCAATTTTCATATTGCCTTGAAGGGATCAATATCATTGTGGAGTTGTGATTCAAACCACCTCAGGGACATTTTAGTTTTAGAGGGACATTTTAGTTTTAGGTGATGCTAGCCTTTTGTTGCATACAGATTGGCATGTTGTAATTCAACATTCTCATAGGGAAAGCAATACACTAGCATATAGTTTAGGTAGAAATGCACATCTGTTGAGGGAAATGCACATCTGTTGTAATTCAACAATCTCATATAGTAGGAACCTTTTGTGTCATTGGACCTTGATCATCCACCTTATACTGTTGAGGATGTTTCTGATTATGTTAGAGAACATCTAATGATTGTAGTGTCGAATATGTAACTCTGAGTTTTAATCGCATGCAGTTTTTCAGCTAAGAAAAAAAGAAAACGATGTTCGGTTTTTCGAGTAAGCACAACCAACCAGAGATTTATTGCCCACTTGAAAAAATAAGTCAATTACAAAGAATACAATGGAAGATGTAAATCTACCAATGGGCATAATAAGCCCACGCCTATATATTACAACAACATAATAAATTACAGAACTAAAGTTACAAAAGAATTTCCAAAATCAATAGGCAGAATCCAATTGTATGCATGGATGTATGCTGCAAATATTCCTCTTCAAAATACCTATAAAATACCTGTAATCAAATTGCAAAACAATGTCGCTTACTGCGATAATAGCCCGATTCCAGCTTCTAAGTCTACCAGTGTGATGGTAAGAAGTTCTTCTGTATCTATACAATCAAAGCTAAGCCTGAGATCCAAATTTTCTCTAGCATTAACCAACATAGTGTCCACCAAACCACCATTCATTTCCATGCGTTGCTTTTTTGTTGTTTCCATTTCTATCAATGATGATACAGCTTCTACACTGCATTGGCTATGCAACTTGAATCCATAAAGCAAACTGTCTACTGCTTGGTTTTTCATCTTGATGTGAAGGATTTCAGCTAGTTCAGCTGAGCTGAAATCGTTAAAATGGAAAAATTTGGTCACCCGCCTGCAGAAGCCTTCGTTTGAAGCAATTACTCGCTTCATTGGTTCACTGTATCCAGCAAATATTACCACAATTTTTCCAGCGTCCATGACAGACATAATCTCCTCCAAGGCTTCCAATCCATAGTCCTTGTCATCCGCCTTTTGCATCGGTATCAATCTATAAGCTTCGTCAACAAACAGAATCCCCCCTTCTGCTTCTTGTAACTGTGTAAAATTGTTTGAATGGTAGTCAGGTCTGATTTCTAAAAATAGTATGCAAAGAAGGCTTTTAAATCTAAAATAAGTAACATACCTTCCTCCTGGTCTTTGGACCAGTATGACCAACAAACTCTCCAACCAAATCAGTTCTCTGTACCTCAGTTACTTTATCAGTTGGTAGAATTCCAACCATATAGAGTAATTTACCTAGGATCCGAGCTATCATTGTTTTACCTATTGAATATAAAAATCAACTTCAATGACTACATAAACAATGAATTATAACTCAGAAAGTGCATCATCCATAAAAACAAAGCATCATCTACGATTGCAAGATATGTCAGTAAGTGCACAATGAGAAGGCAGTCAAGATTGATATGGCATTACTTATACATATATAGTTAGGTCAGTGAAGAGTGACACTTCCTCCGTTCCTAAATATAAGAGCTGGTTGACTTTTTTGGAGAAGCTAATGAAGCGAAATGAATCTCTTAATCATTACATATTTTGTACATTATTAAATCACATGTTAGATTATAAGTCAAATGAACTAGTTTAGAGAACAAATTATTGAAATCAATTTTTAAAAACTTATTTTGGTTTCTTAAGATTCTCAAAAAAAAAGTCATTTAGTTCTTATATTTAGGAATGGAGAGAGTATCAATCGAAAATGTCATGTATTTACAAGCACTGTCATTAACCACCAACAGTTGAAAGAAATTAAAAAAAGAACTAGATAGTAAGGCTGTTTGGACTTTTAAACATGAAATTGATAAGGGCTAATCTGGCATGATATCATGGGCTTTACAAGAAAATAAGGACACAAATTTTCAGTAGGATATCTTTCCAACAAAGGTTACATATAAAAAAATGCATTTCAAAAGAATCTGTAATGACTAACCTGTTCCCGGATTGCCTAGGAAGGCCATATGTGGAGGTCTTCTGGGGCCAACTGGCAGACCAAGTGCTCTACGTCTCTCATCCAAAAGCATTCCCTTTGCCCATTTTCTCAATTGTACTTTCAAATCTTGTAGCCCCACAATATTTGCAAGTTCATTCTCAAGCTCATCCATTTTAGAATTAGATTGACTGCACGCTTCAATAGCTCGTCTCCTTCTCTGTTCTTCAAGATGATGCTGCAACAGTTCCCTAAGCTTCTTACTTTCAGGACCTTGAGAAAGATGATTCAAAGGAGTCATTCCCTCCTGCAGTTCAAAGCTTTGAGAATCAGTCAAAATCTTTCAAAAAGATACAACAGTAACTTAAAAAATCAAAGCACATTTACAACATTATCCTTAGCACTGCAATCAGCATTGTACTCAAGCAATGTTTTCACGGTTAAGCATTCTTCAGCCCGTAGAGAGTACCAAACAGCAAGATGTAGAGGCGTCATACCATTCTGCAAGAACAAGTGTGACAACAAAACTGTCAGATAGAACATTTGAGCCATTCATTCAAGCTTTTGACATAGAGCAGGACTTAATCTTCACACAATTCCAAGAAGAAAGATGGAAAAGAGGGTATGGCAACTGGCAAGCAACTCAAAACATAACCACAGTTTAGGTAGCTTAATAATCATGTTTCTACGGTAATATTCCGTTCTAATGGGTGTGTGTGGGTTAACTGAGAGGTGAATAGGAAACTTACATTTGCTTTAGCTTCAATAAAAGCACCGTGAGCAAGTAATAATTTCGTTGTTTCGTTGCACCCATTCTTTGCTGCCATGTGCAAGGGTGTCTCTCCATACTGCAAAAACAATGCAGGAAAAATTATTAGGAACATATTCATTAATTGTTGTCAAGACTAAAAATCTTAACCTCTTCATAACAACTTAAAAGAAAAAATATTATCTAGTTCCTACCATATTCTTGGCCTCCAACTCAACTTCATCAGGCCCATGCCAATTGAGGAGAAATTTAACTATATCAACCCTATTGTGTCCAGCAGAAACATGAAGCGGAGTCTGAGCCATCTGCATTTCAAATACCTTGGATCATCAGACATGAAATAGGAAGACAACCAGAGGAGCCATATAGAATTCAATAAAGTTAAGACCATCACATAATTCAAACATCGGGCTTTATAGAATTCAATTACACATATTCTTATTTGTAAAATAAGAAATGATATATAAAGTTTAGACTTTAGATATAACTGACTCAGCTTTGACAAATATGTCCTGCCACAAGTACTTTGGAATGAACATCATTGATATAGACATCATTTTGAAAGCGCAAAACATTACATTCATCTCACATTTTCCCTTTCATTCTCAAACTTGGTGGCAAATCGAGCAAGAAAGCACAAGCGAAATTCAAAATCTCCAAGCCCACATAACAAATAACAACAAAACATGCATACGAAGAACCACGTCCAAAATTATGATTACCCAGCTAGATCTAAATTCATTTCCACATTAATTCCTCAACCCACGCAAGAATCCTCAAAATCCAGAATACCCAGATAACGAAATCAAAGAAATCAACGTTCCAAAAATCAAAACTTTAAGAAAAAAGAAGAAAAAAGAGATCTTACAACAGGGTTTCTCTCATTGAGGAGAGAAGGGTTATCACGAAGAAGCTTCTGGAAGGCAAGAAGATCGCCAGATTGAGCGAAGGCATGAATGGTGGCTGGTTTGGCAGATCTTTGGCGTTGAGAATCCTGAGGCTTTTGCATTGCGAAAATCGTGGGAAGGAAGAAAGGAAAATTTTGAAAGTCAAAATGAAGTCTTGGGTGTAAGAAAAATGGATGAAATTTGGAATCTAAATCTAAAATCCGAAATGGGAATGCCAATTGCCAAATGTAGTTTATTACTCGTAACACTTTTTCTTGGCCTATCAATAATATCATGTGCTTTCCATTTCTGTTTCTAATTTTCTATGTTTCTTGAAGGCGGAAGGAGGATTTGACGATTATGACCTCACCGTCTTCCTTCGTTCGTCCACACATCAAAATAGGATGGCTGGACACAGCTGGAACGCGAGCTCTTTTTGTTATTTTTCCATGATTCTAAACACCCACTTTCTTTAAAATATTATTCCGTTGGGAGAATTATTGCAAAAGAAAAGTTTCACCTAAAACATGGAAATGTCCATTGATTATTGAAACAAGTATAAATATGTTGGAAATTTCGTGATATGTTTTTTTTGGGAATTTCCACATGTGTATTGAAAATGGATGTAAAATACTAAAATGTTGAAAGTTTTATTGTTAGATTCATTCAACAGGGTTTTAGACTTGAAAATCGTTGCGTTAATGTTGAGAAAAAAAAGTCCTTTTTTGTTAACACCGTTAGTTTAACTTAACGGAAAATGTCAACTCAACAATTTTAAGTGGTTATTAAATGCTGAAAAAATGTTCAGATTAAAATATTTGAGTGTAAATATTCTTATATTTTCAAAATTTATCATTTTTGGTCCAATTTTATTATAAAATAATCATTTAAAATTGTTACGTTAACATTTTCAGTTAAGTTAAACTAACGGTGTTAACAAAAAAGGACTAAAAGTGTACTTTCCAAACATAAATGACTAAATTGAAACTTGATGCAAACATAAGGGACCAAAAGTATACTTTAACCTTTAGATTATAAATGAAGAAGATGCAATGCAGGTTGATACAAAGTGGAGAGTGGGGGTAGGTGGGCAAAGAAAAGAGCGGTTTTTTTTCCAGATATGCTATAGTACAAAAACAAAATTACCAATATCCTATACCCAAAATTTTTTTTACCAATATACTATACAAAACAGAAGTCCTTCACGCCAAGAACGACTTCTGAAGTCGTTCTTGGCGTGAACGACTTCAGCATTTTTTTTTATTTTTTTTTTCTGCCCTCTCAATCACTTTGCAGGCATGCGTGTACGACTCCCTCCTTCACATGCACATACATGAGTTAAGTGAAGTGAAACTTCACATTGCTTCTCTGCTTTCATATGTCAACTCTCAAAAGAAGAGAATCAGATTCTTATTCTCCTCGCATTGTTTCACATCAGCTTGCTTCTTGTGAACTCACAGTGCTCACTCCTCCTCTTCTTTAAGTAGCGCTCTTCAATCTTCAATCTTGGAGTGTTTCAGTTTCTGCGTACTCTTCCCTCCTCAATCTCCTTCCTCAACAATCTTAAGTTATATTTCTCTACTACATATTCATTGGCACAACACGTGCTCAGTTTATATTACTCTTGTATGTGAGGGAAGTTATGTAATTTTATTTTGTTATTTTTCTTATTTGCATGATTTATTTGTTTCAAATATGATTTAGTAAATCTTCTACTTGTATTTTAGGTATTCACCAGTGGTTGGCTCACGAATCGAATTTGAAGAGGTTGCTCATAGTTTAATAGTAAGTTTTCTCATATAATCATATTATTATTGTACTTATTATTTTGTTCATATTTTTGTTTGAGTAAGAGATTTGTTACATTAAGAAATAGACTAAGTAAAGTAAGTATATTGACTACGCAGATTAGTTAGAAAGAAATCATAATTTTTTAAGAGTGAGCATCAAACATAACTAATGCATCAATGATTAATAATAATATGTTCATAATTAATGCATGCATAGTTTTAAGTTTTTAACATATAATTGAACTTATTTTAGCATATGTTCATTTTATGATTTTTTGTCCAGATTTTTTTTGTGATTCAGATTTATAGAAATAAGATTTATAGAAAAATATTTTAATTAAAATATTTTAAATCTGAATAAAAAAAATAATGAAAAAAATAAGATTTTTATGAACTAAAATAATGAAATTATGCAACAATATAAAAGTCAATTAAATTCATGATTGGATGTTTATGGAACAAACTTTAGTCAATTAAGTTTTCCAATATGAAAATAATAAAAAATGTATATATTAGAAAAACTAAATAAAAATAACAACTTACAATAATTGGAGGTTTATGTAAATGTAAGTTAGAGATTTGTGCAATCATGATAATATATAAGAAATGCTTTATTATTATGCTTGTTTTTACTTTTTACGTAAAAATTTTTTACAAGATTATTTGTTTGATCAACTATCATAATGCTATATTTAGGAAATATAATGGAACATAGAAAGGAGTCCGTGTGTGTATTTGCCAATGGAAACATTTGTATTGGTCCATCTGGTGCGACATTTGAGTGTGACAGAGTGAAAAATAATCAAAGTAAACTCAAATATTACATTGGATAAATTGAAAGAAGTTATTGGACAAAAACTACGTCTTCCTCCAAATCAAATTGTGGCAAACCTAGTGTATAAATATCCCACTTGTATGAATCCACCGCAATATCAGGCATGTAATTTAGAAGATGATTTGGATGTAAAGCAAATGTGGCAAGTGATTAGAAAATTTTCAAGACAATTGACATGTGCGGAGTTGTATGCCAACATATGTGATGTTTCATGTGATGGGCAACCTTCATTTGAAGAGTATGGTGGAAACATGCTGTCATCTAGTAGCAATACGATTAACATTGTTCAACAAGAAGTCATGTTTACCAATTACATGGAAAATCTCCAACAAGTTGAACCTACCTTGGATGATGGCAATAATGAACAATCACATAGCCTTCCACATATAGATGACATCTTAGATGAAATTGAGAATAAGGAAGAATATGATTCTTATTTGAATGTTGGAAGTAGGAATGAGAATGATGACAACGACAGTGAGAATGAAGAGACGAATGTTCACAATGAGCTTGGAACTGCTTTCTTATCTCAGATTCATGCTAATTCAAATAGTACTCCTGAGTTTAATGAGCTAGAAGATGTTCCAAATGTCAGTGATGATGAAGAGTTGTATATTGGAAAGGAGTTTAACAATGTGCGAGCTTTGAAATGTGCAGTCAAACTATACTCTGTTCAAGTTCATCACACGTTCAAAGTTTACTATTCATGTAAAAAATATGAAGAATATCGATGTATTAATTATGGAGATACTTGTAATTGGAGAGTAAGAGCTTGCAAGAAGGAGAATAGAAACTTTTGGGAGATTACAAAATATAGAGGGCCTCATACTTGCTTGAATGCTTCTTTAACTCAAGACCATCCAAAGTTGGATGCTAATCTTATATCATCTTGTATCGTGGCAATGGTTGCTGATAAGCCAGATGTAAAAGTGTCACAGATAATTGAGAGAATGAAATCCAAGTTTGGTTATACTGTATCTTATAGGAAAGCCTGGAAAGCAAAACAGTTAGTCATTGTTGTTGCCTTTGGCAATTGGGAGACCTCTTATGCTTCACTCCCAAGGTTGTTGACCGCAGTCCAACACTTTATGCTGGGTCATGCATTCAATTTTCAAATAAGCAGTGCTCTCAAGTTGATTTGAATGGTCAACCAGTTGAAATATTCAATCGTGTTTTTTGGGCATTCCAGCCTTGCATAGATGTCTTCCCATACTTGAAGCCAATTGTACAAGTTGATGGCACATTCTTATATGGAAAATATAAAGGTATATTGCTTATGGCTATATCACAAGATGGTGATCGAAATGTTGTACCGCTTGCATTAGCTATAGTTGAAGGGGAGACAGGTTCTGCTTGGGCATGATTTTTATACCTTGTGCGCCACGTTGTTGTAAAAGATAGAATGAATATTTGCTTGATTTCAGATAGACATCGTTCAATTTTAGCTGATGTTGATCAACCCCAGGTTGGATGGCAACCACCACAGGCACATCATGTTTTTTGTTTGCGACACGTGGCTTCAAATCTTCATAAAGCATATGGAACAAATTGGTTGAAAAAGAAGTTTATAAATATAGGTATTGTTTCTTGTGATGTTTATTATAAATATAGGTATTAACAATTCTAACAACCGATTAATTATTTGTAGGCTATGTTTATGAACGTCGTATTGTCGACCGACAATTATCACAAATAGCACTATACCATGCACCTACAGCTCAATGGATTGGAGCCATCCCTAGAGATAAATGGTCACGTGCATATGACGTCGAGGGTCGACGGTTTGGGCATATGACAACAAACCTTGTAGAGTGCATGAATAGTGTGTTTAAAGGCGTTCGACGGTTTGAGAGATTACAAAGAATAAAATTTTATGGTTTTATCATTGAGGTCATTTCCTTCATTGTATTTTTTTTGTTTGAATATTATGTAGAGACGTTTTTCGATGGCACACTATCAAGATAATATACTTCCGGGTCTAGAGGATACTTCTCTCTTGTACTTACAATCAAAGCATATTTCAGAGCACGTGTGGAATAACAATGTAAGTATACTTTATCAATGTCATATTACCAATATTCACTATTCATAAATAAGGTTTTGACCTTTTAATTTGTAGGCTAATAGAATATTACACACAAGACGGGTTATGCATAGTAATCGGATTGATCCACCCCCTGAAATATTTGAATATCTTAGAGTGTCTGGATTCTATGGTGTTGCTCGAGTGGGACAGTTTGATTATGATCGATCTTTAGTCTCGGCACTTGTTGAGAGGTGGCGTTCTCAGACTCATACCTTTCACACCACACGGGGAGAGTGCACGATAACATTGCAAGATATATCGGTACAATTTGGTTTACCGTGTGCTGGTATGCCTGTTATTGGGCATACTGACCACAACTGGGTAGATGTTTGTGAAAGTCTTCTAGGTATTAGACCACTTGCAGAAAATATCAAAGGACAACGACTACAGATTAGTTGGTTAGAAGACAAATTTCATCAGCTACCTGATGATGCAGATGATGTACAAGTACAACAGTTCACTCGAGCATACATCCTAAGGTTGATTGGCGGCTACCTTATGCCCGACAGATCAGGTGGTCTTGTGTACTTAATGTACCTACCTTTACTTTTCGACCTTGAAGAAGCCAGGAATTATAGTTGGGGATCGGCAGTGTTAGCTCATTTGTACAGATAATTATGCAATGCCACTAACCCAACGGATAATGGGATTGGAGAATGTCTGTCATTACTACATTTGTGGGCATGAGATCGCTTCCCTATGATTGTACCACAACCAGTATACCCAGATCCACATTTAGATATTTACCCTATCTTACCTCCTCTTGGTTTTAGGTATGCTAAATTTATCTATAAATACTTTATATTTACTTATATCATTATATTTATACAAACTTTAACATTACTTGTTGTGGTAACACAGGTGGGAAAATGTGAGACAAAACTCTCGCCCGCCACTTGAGACTTTGCTTAGATATAGAAGTTTCCTAAATAAAATGGTTGATGATGAGATAGTTTGGCGGCCATATGAATTTCCTGCAGTCCAACAATATATTCAAGAATATTGCTTGAGAACAACTGAAATCTGGCTTGCTTCAGTTCCGCTTCTTTGCTTCAATATCATTGAGTGACATCAACCTGACCGTGTGCTACGACAATTTGGTCGTCAACAACCAATTCCTGTCAATCCTGTTTATTTAGGAAATTTACACACCATGCGACTGCGGGATAGAACCACGACAAATTGGATTGATAAATACTCTGATTTCATTTAAGCATGGAATAACTGGTCACAAGCTATTGTCAATGCTCCAGTGGCTATTGATGAATTTGACCGTACATCACAGTACATGCAATGGTACTGGAGACATACAAGAAAATGGATTCATCGTATTAGTGCTGATAGTGGCAGCGTAGTAAGTTTTCCATAATTTTTCTATCAATATCATATTCTTCTTTTTAGGAATACCATTTTCTTTATTTGAAAAGTGACATAACTTATTTTTGTTGTTTATTGCAGTTAGACATAGCAGAGGGGCTATACAAATTAACGATTAATTCAGGTTCAACATGTTCTAATTCTGATTGCGTTAATTATCGAGATACAGTTGCTCGAGACCAGCGGAATATATTGCTTGCACTTAGAGAGCAACGATTTAATATGAACCGTCAACCTGCTCCACCAACAACTGAGTTGCCACGACCACATATTCCTTGCGATAGACCAAGCAAACGGCGTGGTGGATACTTGTCAACCCAACCACTACTTGAAGATCAGGATGTTAGTGAACGACCACCTCCAAACTTCAGTCATTCTAGTAATATGGCATCATCATCATCCTCATCTCATTTCACATCTTCCGACAATGCTCGCTCTGAACCTCATTTCACGTCACCAGCATTCACAATCCCTTTAAACCCACCTAACGACAATCAATTTTCGTCGTTCACTTCTTTATTGGATGATGATGCACTATTTTCGGCCGAATATAATGCTTCTACTTTTGATTATGGTGGGTCGTCAAATGACGCATTTGTCACACCTCGGCATTCTATTCATTTGAATGAGTCGCCTTGGTTTGATTTAAATATGTCAAGCTCCCATCCAAGTGATAACGTTCAACATCAACAAAACGACATAGAAGAACAACGTCCACCACGCCCACAACGTAGGAGGAAGGGAACTAGATGTGGTACAAGCAGTCACTATTTATAGGGTATGCTAAATTTATTTTTTATGAACTTTCGTTATTAGTTTTTATTTATATACTCTTTAAATTTAGATTATTATGCACTACATTAAATTTATGTGTAATTCTTTTTTTATATGATATTAATTTTTTAAAGTTAATAAGGGATATTGAGAAAATTAAAGAAGATATATGTTTTTTAAAGTCAACAAAGAAGATATGTGTTTAATATGCTAATTTTAAGTAAGCTACATATATATATGATGAAAGACAAAAGGAACACCACTAACATGTTTTAAGGTCACGCAGGGGGAAGAATGGAATTGCTCTTGCCAAGAACAACTATGGAAGTCGTTCTTGGCAAGAACGGCTTCAGAAGTCGATCTTGGCTCTTCCTATATATAGGATATTGACAATTTTTTATTTCGGTGTAGTATATTGGTAATTTTTTTTTGTAGCATTTCGGTCAAAAAACCAAAAAGAGCTGTCAAGAGTACAAGTTACTTCCTATTTGGTTCAAGACTTCAAGGGTTATATATCTTTATAAATGGTTGAACAAATGAGCTGACACAGTAACCTCGACGACAAATGAGGCATCTTAGGAACAGTTATACATGAAAAGTCTTTGACGTTGCATTAGCCCTTTTATTATGGACAAAATTGATTTTCTACCCTTATATAATTTATTATGTAGTGAATTGCAATCTCACTATTCTCTTTGCAATTAAAACTCTTCAAAGGTAACCATACAAGCATGACCTAGTGGTTCCTCACCTATTCACTTAACCAACTAACCAAGTAGTTGGGACTTTGAGATTTCGAATTCCGCCTTTATATATAGAAAGCATTTCGTGACCAACATTTCTTGAAGTGAAGGATATATGACGTGAGGTTAGTCATTACTTGACAATGGATACTTTAAATCAATTATGTCAAAAAGATATTCTTTGAAGATAAATATAGAAATTTAACATTTATCATGTTGGCAAAAAAAAACATTTATCATGTTGATTTTATTAACGTTTCTTTCCTTAATAATAACAATTTTAAATTACCTCAATGGATAAAAAAGACCTATTATAACCTTCACATAATTTGATTCATCTCAACTGTTTTTTAATACAATAAATTTTAAAAAATGGGTTTAGATGACCCATGATGTAAGTGTCTCTCCTATTTATGATTCATTCACACGACCTATGCATCTAAACTCTAGAGCAAAGTATGATAATCAAACCATTTTATTTTGCGATAAATAAAATAGGGGAAATTAGATTAGGATTATATCCCAATCTAAACCAGTCAATGTGCCTAACGAATACCGAAAGACAAGAAGAAAAGGCAAGTATTCATATGAGTTAGTATTGTGTGAACCTTCTTTTTGGCAGTAGCAAATAAAAATAGCATGTTTGATATGAGTTATATCTAAAGAAAATAGCATCTGCCTACAGAAAATATGAAGTGACACACTCCCCAAAGGTAATATAACCATCATCAACAAACGTACGTATTTACGAAGCTTAATATTTATTCATGTGAAATCATGAGTGATTTCTAACGAAGTTTAATAAATCTTCTAAAACACCCTTGCTTTTGAAATAGTATAATTTAAACTCGTTTTCATACTATGTAAAACTTTTAGAATAATACCCCAACATCCTTAATTTTGAAATACAATTTGAACTTGTTTTCATACTATGTAAAGCTTTTATAATAATATCCCAAGGATAATAAAACCATTATTCTTCTTGGTGAGGTTATGACCTATCTAAGGAGTCTAATCCAAAGTTTTTTTTATAAAAAAAATCTTATTCTCTAAATAATATTCACGTGAATTTTTTCTAAATATAAAACATTTTCCTAAATATTTTCTCATTTTTCATATTAGCCCTTATTGACACTACTCAATGAATAACAAGGGAGGGGCAGAAATAAATCTAGGTGGTTAGTGTGTTTTGGTATTATCTTGTAATTTTGACTAATTTAATTAATATCATTATATCATTAATATAATTAATTAAATTAAATAAAAAGGTTTTAAATTTAGGGACGGATGAAGCAATTAAGTAATATTTTCCTAAATAAAAAACTCCATGAACTTCGATTCTTTGTATGGAATAAATTAAATAAAATTTTCCAAAAACACACAAAATTGAGTTACACACATTTTTAATCTTGAATTGCTTGAGTTTTGATCATTTTAAAGGTATGTAGCCCTAGATTTTTATCCTGATATAAGTTATCCATTTTTTTCTTTCGTATGTTTTGGTCATTAAAATATTTTTGAGCCATATTAATTTTATATGATCAATTGAGGATAACCATTCTTATGAATAGATGTTATAGGGTATCTAACATCTTAAACATAACTGTTTCTCAAACCCCATTAGATTTCCAAAGGCTATGATTTTTTTAAAAATAATTCCAAAATTATCATATTTAAAAATTTTGACGATGACTTCATTGATTATAATGTTCATGTTATTTCGATCGACTTTCCTGTAAATTAATATCTATAATATTTGTTATTTTGTCTGCACCTTGTTTTTTATTGCACATTTATGTTGTGCGTACATCTTTATTGATATATTTGACCGATTATGTGTGTGTGTGAAACTTATTAAAATAAAGGTTAAAGTATACTTTTGTTCCCTTATGTTTGCATCAAGTTTCAATTTAATACTTTATGTTTAGAAAGTACACTTTTAGTCTATTTTTTAACTTAACCGAAAATGATAACTTAATAATTTTAAATGATTATTAAATACTAAAAAATATTTATATAAAAATATTTGAGTGTAAATATTCTTATATTTTCAAAATTTATCATTTTTAATCCAATTTCATTATAAAATAATCATTTAAAATTGTTAAGTTAACATTTTCCGTTAAGTTAAACTAATGGTGTTAAAAAAAAAGGACTAAAAGTGTATTTTTCAAACATAAATAACTAAATTGAAACTTGATGCAATAATAAGAGATCAAAAGTATACTTAAACCTAAAATAAATTATGAAGTAGGTTTGATTATACATTTCATTCTCTAATTTTATATGTTAAATTGGTCGATTAATTTTGAAAAATTTTTATTCTTACTTATTACCGCCCACATTAAAAAAGGTATACTCAAGTAAATCACACCAATCAATAAAATATATTGAATTAAATTATTATGGATAATATTGGAAGAGTCGACTTGACTCATCGGTTAACTCAGTCGTGGATATGACATTAATACGTTATAGGTTGGAATCCGTCTCTCTTCATAAAACAAAGGAGTAAAATTGTATAGTACATTCTCTTTCTCAATAGCATCATCAAGTGAGGACTCAAACTGCATATATAGACCCTTTTATTATGAATAAAATTGATGTAATTTTTAATTCTACCCTTATACAATTTATTATTTAGTGAATCGCAATCTCACTCTTTTCTTTACAATTAAAACTCTTCATAAGTACCCATACAGGTAAGACCTACTGGTTCCTTATCTGGTCACTTAACCTGGAACTTTGAGAGTTCAAATTCCCCCTTTATGTATAAAAAGCATTTCTTGACTAACACCACTTGAAGTGGAGGATATACAACGAAAGGTTAGTCATTGCAATGATTGTGGATACGTTAAATTAATTATATCAAGAAGATATATTTCAAAAGTAAATATAGAAATTAAACATTCATCATGTTGACTTTATTAACGTTTCTTAGCCAGATAATAAAAATTTTAAATTACCTCAATAGCTACAAGAGACCAATTATTTTGATTAATCTCAAATGATTAATCTCCCCTAATTTTGATTCACTTAGGGCTATCCATGTAAACTCTAGGCATCGTTGTTAAACTCGCGAGTTGACACTACGATTTTATTGTTTTTAGTGGTTGAAAACTCGGTAGAAACTCACGAATTTACATGGTGAATTTATCATTTTTACGTCTCTACCTTACAGAAAATTGTGTTAACTTTCTATTGAACTCATTTTAATTATTTTCAATTGACCCATTTCAATGGTTTATATATAAATTTCATAGAAATGTATTGAGGTTGATATAATATGAATATTGATATATTTCAATCTACTATCTATATTTATAATATATTTAAGTTAAATTATTGTTATTTTTTGATATTTCTTATTGAATTATATACGACAAACACTTGTTTATAAATAAAAATAAACTCTTACAAGTTTTTGCTATTCAAATTTAGCATTTAAATTTATCTCCTTTTCACGAATTTTACTTACTTAAACTCACAATTTTAACACCACTGAGTCCACGACTCTATAGTATGGCAATCAAATTTTTTATTTAACAATACATAAAATTAGGGGAAATGAGATTAGGATTATATCCCAATCCAAACCAGTCGTGTGCCCAACGACTGCCGAAACACAAGAAGAAAAAGCAAAGAACCGAAGAAACTGAAAGAACACAGACCCACTTGGCCACGTGTCCTTCAATCTTGTCCAAGATTGGGTTGCTTCAACGTGTGGTCATCACACTTCTCTCTCTTCCTCGCCACGTTACTACATCAAACTAGATCACACACTAGATATTTTCCCTCCCATCACAAAACTACAAATTATTTTCCAGCATATCTACATTATTACTTACATATATACCACCTCATCCATTACTATTTTTCCATGCACTTTGCTTTTGCCTTTGCCTTTGCCTTTGGATCTCTCTTCTAGCTATGACCACTCTTGTAAAGCTACGGTTGGTTCCAGAAGGATTGAACAGTCTTTGCTTACGTGATCGCCGGAAAACGTCGTCGTTCCGGCGAGGTTCTTTTGGTCGTGGTGGTGTTTCTGTGAAGTCATGCAGGGCTTTTAGGACTGAGGAAGGAGGGGACTTGAAGGGGAAAAAGCATCATAACTTGAAGAAAAGTGAGGTGGAATTGAAAAAGGGAAATGGGTTTTGGAGTTCTGTTAATTCTGTTATTAAGAGTACTTTCATGGTGGGTTCAAATTCAGAGGATGAGTATCGGTTAGCTATGGCCAAGGTGGAGGAAGTGCTGTCATCTGTGAGTTTGTGCTTGTTTTTTATTTTTTGATTGAGCTAGTGACTTTTTTTTTTATATTTGTTGATTTCCTTTTGAATTCAGGTCATGTGGTCAACTCTATTTTTTTATTGTGACACAAATGAATCCCATCTGATATAAAGTTAATAATCAAACTGTTAAAACTTAATTTTCCTGGTGTTTCTGAAGTCAAGACACTTGAAAAGTATTAGTAAACTATGATGGGTATGTTCTTTTCTAAATTCCATGGTAGTCATCATCCTAAAGCCATAGAATAGTATTTTTTGTAAGAACCTTATCTTGACCAAGTTCATTGAGTTATTTTTCATTTGCTTAAAGTTCATGCTTATTGACTTTTTGTGACTTGTGTTGCCGAAAATTAGATTGCTGTTCAAATTGGAAGATATATTGTGACTATGATGAGCACTGGGGTCATTCTCGCCATTGGATTTCAGATGTCAGGTCAGCTCACAAGTACTTTATTCATATATATATTTATATAATCTCACAGAACGTATTTTACGCTTTGCAAACGCAAATTTGAATTGAAAATTGAATTGTAATCTATTCCTATATGCATTTCCGCATTGTACTGAATGAGAATCTTGTGAAGGTGGAGACAGCCAGTTAGATGCTCTAATATGGTATAGCTGGGTTGGAGGAATTATAATTGGGACAATGATTGGTGCAAACATGGTATTGGAGGAACATTGTCGTGCTGGTCCACGAAATGTTGTCATAACCGGAAGGTGCACTTGCTTTCTCCCTTCCACTCTTTCAATTCTTTGGCAGTTACTTTGAGGGTTTCAAAAGTTATTACTTGTGTTTTCTTAACATGGTTTATTGAATCTTGTAAATGGATTTGGTTTGTACAGTACAAGAGGATTGGGTAAGGCCCTGGCTCGAGAATTCCTTCTTTCTGGAGATCGTGTGGTCGTTACCTCTCGCAGGTGGTATTATGGATTATGATAGCTGTTTTTGTTCAATAGAGAATGAAATTTATAGTATGTAATGCCTTTCATATACACATGTACATATTATTTACATAACTGCTTCTACTCTCATTTTTGTGAAGGCAGTCCTGAGTCTGTGCAAGAAACTATCAAAGAGCTCGAGGAAAACCTAAAAGAGGGAATTTCCAATGCTGTTGGCTCATCTCTAACAAAGCTTTCTCATGCAAAAGTGGTGGGCATAGCTAGTGATGTTTGTGAGCCTGGTGATGTACAGAGATTAGCCAATTTCGCAGTTGGTGAGCTTGGCCATATTGACATCTGGGTGAGTATGGATGCAATTCTGGATTTTGACATTTGTTATTAATCCTCTGTTCACATTTAGTTAATTCTACTGAGTATTGAAAGTCTCTTGTATAAGTTTTTAACTTAGTCTCAATAATTGAGATACAAGATGACGCAACATAGATGTTGATGTGTGTGTGTGTGTGTGTGTGTGTGTACTCAAAGGGAAGGTTAAACCTATTTTCTATGCCAACCATTTCGTTATCCCTTTTCTTGCCATTTGGTATTTGTCTCATTTGATTAAAATGCCAAATGATTAGAGTACTTTTTGTTTTTAACCAGAATGATTTGAGTACTTCATACATAATGTAGAGTGCATTTTCACTTTCTGCACCTATCTATATCTTACTTTTTCCTTCAATTCAAACCCCAAAAACAGATAAACAATGCCGGCACAAATAAAGGATTCAGACCTCTGCTTCAATTCAGTGATGAAGATATCAGACAGGTATATTTTAATGAACTGTTTCTTCTCTGTTTTCTTCAGAAAAATTAATAGAAATTCATTCTGAAGCTATTGCAAGTCATAGTGACTTATTTCATCGTAAATTTCATTTTTCTTTTCTGGTTATCTGTAGATTGTCTCAACAAATCTGGTTGGATCAATAATTTGCACTCGAGAAGCTATGCGTATAATGAGAGACCAGGAAAGGGGAGGTCACATATTTAACATGGACGGTGCTGGCTCTGGAGGTTCCAGCACACCCCTGACAGCTGTGTGAGTAGTTATTATTCGATGAGTTCATTTGTAAATATATAGTTATCAAATATTATGACCGTGGCAATGCTTATGAGACTTTTTTCTTCTTCTTATGATGTCTAGATATGGTTCTACGAAGTGTGGCCTTAGGCAGCTTCAAGGATCACTGTTGAAGGAATGTAAGCGATCCAAAGTAGGAGTTCACACGGCATCTCCAGGCATGGTTCTTACAGATCTTCTCTTAAGGTACATAAAAATTCTTTTCCTATTTTATGAGCTTCTTGTCATCCTAGATAGTGCAGAAACTTCTGATCATGCCCCCTCCAAATCTATAGAAATAAGGGAACAGAAGCGTCATCTTTCCTGAAAAGTTAGGAGCTTGCTTGAGTTGAAAAGTGGTACAATAATGAGGTTTAGATTATTGCTTGTTAAACATTTTTATGACTTTTTCACAGTGGCTCAACGGTACAAAATAAACAAATGTTCAACATTATCTGTGAGCTTCCCGAAACTGTTGCCCGAAGTTTAGTTTCACGGATGCGAGTTGTCAAGGGAACAGGAAAAGCAGTCAATTACTTGACCCCTCCCAGAATATTGCTTGCTTTGGTGACTGCATGGCTAAGAAGAGGTCGTTGGTTTGATGATCAGGTAAGTCACAAATGATCATACTACTGTTACTGCATTATCATCTTTATTTAGTTTTGTCATTGATGATTGATCTTTGGACCGTTCAAAAGTCTAAGATATCAAGTGAAAGTACATGAATTGTTACAACCTTATGTATCACAGGGTAGAGCATTGTATGCAGCTGAGGCAGACCGACTTCGTAACTGGGCTGAAAACCGAGCACGATTTTCCTTCACCGATGCAATGGAAATGTACACGGAGAACACGTGGATATCAGTCTTCTCGCTTTCAGTTGTTTGTGCCTTCATAATACTTTCTAGCACAGGCAATAACATGCCTGGCACTTGACGTATAAGGCAAATCCTGAAAGATGCTGTTAGCCCTGTTAGGTAAGAGCCAAATCGTTGCCTATAGTAACTACATAAATGTACACCAAATAGCAGGTGGTATCTTTTAACCCCCCACCACACCAACGTTCTTATGCTCTGACTTATGTCTTCCCAATCAGTCTCAACTGTGAATCTTAGTCTTCCATCACATATGCTTATAGATGTAGTTAATTCATTATTAGATGTAATGGATTCTCACTCCAATTCATGTATTCATTTATAAATTAAGCACATTTTTTGGTCTGAAGTTTGCTCCAAGATTCCAAAATCAATCTTACTATATTGATAGCCCACACGTGAGACGGGAAGCGGGTTAGTTACTCCTATTGTCTCTAATATTCTAACAAGAACCCAATGAAATTGCAAAACATACATGTTTTTTTGCACTGATAAAACATAGATATCGAAGTGTAAATAATTACCATTGTCGCAATCAAATTTGATTTCGCTTTTGTATTCGAGATTTAAAGTATATGTGCTATCATTCATTTTCCCCATGTTTTATGTTTTCCTGTAGTACGCTTTTCTATTTATAGAGTTCTTCAAAGGTGTTTAAATGGCCAATGTTTCTTCCTTTTCATACCTGTCCTTGTTCACATTTTTTTTTTAATCACCACCCGGTTTAATCCGGATTCGAGGAGTAGAAGTGTTGCCACATAGGCAATGTCCCCTCTCCCAATGAGAGCACTTCCCGGATTCAAACACGCGTTCTTGTCCTTACGGGGTTTATAACTCACTTACCAGCTCAATCAACTACCCATTGGTCGTCCTTGTTCACATTTTTGTGCATAACATCCAAATCCACCATATAAATTGTTAGTGTTTCAGCTTCTTGATTTATTTATTTTATGTATTTTACATACGATTAAATCATTTGAGATAGTGTTATAAAAAAATCAATTGAGATAGGTACCAAAAAAATCTAGTAAGACTATTTTATTCATCATTGTAATTAGTTGTAATATACTTTTTAAATTTTATACATGATTAGCTGGACTGTAATTTTTTAGTGCAAAGTATGACAGTATATAAGATATTACATAGAGTATGCGGGCTTCTATATTATTCGAACAGCCCAAAGCAATAAATATAGGGCTATTGTTGTAATACTCCCTCCGGTCCCTAATGTAAGAGCTAGCCGTTAAAAAAACGCTTCTTAAGAAAACATGTGAATGTTAGTTGAGTGTCTAGCTTCTTTTCTAAAATTGCCCATATTTATTATGATACTTTTAAGAGAGAGAAATGCATAAGTATTAATAAATATGAAAGAGAGTTAGGGGTAAAGTACGAAAAAATGCATTAAATGAGGAGAGAATATGAGGTGAGCTCTTACATTAGGGACTGGAGGGAGTATTTGGAATGAAATCGTTCGTCCACTTAGGCCACCACCAATAAATTCGTTTTAGTGGCCACCCATATCTTTGCCACCATTTTGTTTCCTTGAGACTTCATTTAGTTTTCCTGATAAAAAAAGATTTCATTTAGTTTTGCTCTGGTGTCATTATAACAAAGACAACAAACTTATTAAATATTATACTTCTCTTTTTTAAAAAAAAATTAAAGTTCAATAGAAGATTTTGTTTGATGAAATCAATCAAACCAAGATTGATATGAAAATAAAGTTGAGGAGAACACTTTATATTGATGGAAATAAATTGAACCTAATTTTTTCCATAAAAGATGTTAGGAAAAGAGTTTTTTCCTTATTTCAAATTTCAAACAAAACTAGGTTTATGGTATAAAAAATAAACAACACTTGCAACTAAACATCAAGCTCACCTTTATATATTATGGTAAAAAAAAAGCTCACCTTTATATATCATACCTTAAAATGATTGTCAAATTATGAAAACTGGAAATAATTATATTATTAGAAAATAATTTTACTGTAACCATACCAATGAAAACTTTTCTTCTTTTATCAATAATTACATAATCCTTAGTTGAATCATGTCTAATAATAACATCACAAACAATTGAGAGAATCTGTAAAAGCAACCTACAAATAAAGTGAAATTTGTGAACAACAATAATCATAAAACTACTACAAAAGCATAATCAATGTCATCCTTTACAAGGATGGAACAATTAGTCATGCCCATAATAACTAACTTCCGTATATTGAAATTGCCTTGAAATTTGCGTCATCTCCAACACACACACACACACACATCAAAGTGTAAATAATTGACCACTGTGGCAATCAAACTTGATTTCTCTGTTTCCGTTGGGCTTTGAAGTAAATGTGCTCTCTTTTATACTAGTATGTGTTCCCATTTTTTAATTTCCTCTAGTAGTCTTTTCTCTTTTATGTTCAAAGGTGTTTGGATGGCCGATGTTTCTTTCTTTTCATACCTCATTCGTATTGTTGTCCATAACAACCAAATCCATCATATAAATTGTTAAGAGTTTCATCTTCTTTGATTCATTTATTTTATGTACTTTACATACTTCTTCCTTTTCATACCTCATTCACATTTGTTTACACAACATCCAAATCATATATATATATATATATATATATATATATATATATATATATAGAGTTTCAGCCTGTCGATTTCATTTATTTTATATAGTTTACATATGGTTAGATTAACTGAGACGACTATTTTATTTCCAATTTTAAGTATTTGTAATTTTTTGTACAAGATTAGATGTAAGTCTGTAACTGTAATATTTTTAGTGCAAAGTATAACAGTATATGATTGTAAAGAGAGTATATAGGCTTATACTATGTTAGTGCCCAAATAGCAATATTTAAGTCCAGTTTTGGTTGTATAGGGCTATTGTTGCGATGTAGGAAAGATTATTCATTCTAATCAATGAGGAGTAACATACAATAATTTTGGTGTGTCTTCTTTGTTAAGATGACACCAGAGCGAAACTAAATGAAATATAATCTCAAGAAAACAAATGGTGGCAAAGATGTGTGTGTGTGTGTGTGTCTGGGTGGTCACTAAAATCAATTTATAATGGTTGTGGCCAAATTGGAAGAACGATTTCATATGATGTTCAATTTATTTTTTTTGTGCAAAATCAAGGTTTGATAGAAAAAACATGTTGATTTCGTTTGCATCATCGGCCTAAATAATGAACATTTTTGAAATGTATCATAATTTTTACAAAAGTAGGCATTGGAGTAAATGCTAGTTTGCACACTTAGTCACCTGCTATAAAATAGAAGTAATTTATTAGCCTCAGATAACGAAAGTATAATTTGTATACATATTGAATAAGTACATGAATATGATTGATTGTGAAATGTTCTGAACGAAAATATACATATACATACACACACACACACACACACACACACACACACACACACACACACATATATATATATTCCATCCATACTATACGAGGTCAAAGTGGTGTGGTTTTTGAAAGGAGTTTTAGCCGTTTAAACACAAAGTCTCAAACTATAATAATCCAAGTGGATACAACAAATGAATTAAAAAATTAATTTAGTTGGAACAACCGACATTTAAAGAAACTACTAATAATTATGATATATATAAAAAAATCCCTACATGTTAAAAATGCGAAGGAAGAGCTTGTACAGCTTTTTTTCTCGGCCAGAAAGAGTCCGAAAAACATTATCACCATACTTCCTGATTATGAATACTCCCTCCGGTCCCGGTCCCTAATGTAAGAGCCCAAAATTTGAATGGTTTTGGTCCCTAATGTAAGAGCTCATCCAACATTCTCTCCTCATTTAATGCATTTTTTCCTACTTTACCCCTAACTCTCTTTCATATTTATTAATGCTTATGTATTTCTCTCTCTTAAAAGTACCATAATAAATATGGGCAATATTGGAAAAGTAGCATTAACTCCAGACACTCAACTAACATTCACATGTTTTCTTAAGAAGCGTTTTTTTGGCGGCTAGCTCTTACATTAGGGACCGGAGGTAGTATATTATTAGTAATAAGATAGAAAATTAAAACTTAAAACTAGGAAAAATGCAATAAATACTTGCTCCATTAAACACGAAGAATCGATTGATGTTGGAAATTAGAACATGTTCCCGGTAATTATAGTCTTATACTCCCTCCGGTCCTATTTATAAGTCGCCAACCGCCTAAATTGTACATACCAAGGAATGGAGGTTAATGGAGGTTACATCATTAAATTGATCTTATTTTTGTTGTCTTTTCCATTTTTGCCCCTTCCACCTTTATCACTATGGCCCACTACCTTTTTTCTCTCTTCATTAATCCTCTATTTATAAAAGTGTTTTTTTCATCTTCTCTCTCTTCTCACCTTCCAATGTTCATTTTCCAATGTAAGGGTATATTAGGAAAATTTTAATAAATGAGTTAGTTAGTGGTAGTTGGTGACTTATATTAAGTGCCAAAATTTAGAGGCGGTTAGCGACTTATAAATAGGAGCGGAGGGAGTAGATATTCGAAGCAACTAGGTGCTCCAATAATCACGCCGGGATCATTATTGGTTCTTGGTTGCTTTCAATTGTCATTGAGCTTGTGCATGTCACTTAAGAATAAGAGGGGCCCTTAACATGAGCTCTTCACATATATTCGAACCCCATGATATTTTTTTGTTCACACTTTAGGTCCAACTAAGCCCATCAACTTCAACTATTTTCCATCTATTTTCACTCTACGCCTATTTTTCTCCAATAATAACCATTCCAAACACATTAATATTCTCTAGTTTCTAGCTACTGATTGCATTAAGGTGTTAAATATCATATTTGCTTTAAAAGTGTACAAAGTGTATCATATTTGCATGAGAAGTATTTTTTGGTTTAATTTTAATTTGCCTTGGAAATGTGCAAATTAAAGTTTATCATATTCACCTTTTACAGTTAAAATATTAATGGTTAACGTCAAATATTTAACCGTTAACGTGTGTTTTTAAACAATAAAGGGCAAATATAATACACCTTGCACACTTCTAGGGCAAAATAGGACAAAACAACTTCCAAGAGTTATAGTTTTGTAGAATCTCATTAAACACTTTGACACCTTATGTTTGACTCATCATAAAAAGTGACAAAACTTTTCAAGTTTTTAGCTTTAATTTTACACACACACATTTACGTTTTTTCCCTTGTACAGAGAGAACAAAATCAAGGATATAGACTATAGACTCATAAATTCTCATAACTATATTAAAATGCTTAATTATCACATATTTATTTGTGATTAGTCGTACTAACCTTGGCATGACAAATATGTTTGTGAAAGAATTTTTTTATATCTCAATCGACTTTGTCCTTGGCATTTCACATGTTTATACTAAATTATCTTTCTTGATCGCATATGTTGAAAAAATTAAATCTAGGGAAGTTTCACTGTAAATAATTCATGAGGATATTTTATGAAAAAGAAAATATTTTCTGACATAGAACATTTTTTTAATATAGTAAAATAGATATTTTGGGCTTAAAGAAACGGTTCTTTTTGTTTGGTTTGTATATATTGGAAAGAAGAAAGGATGGCTGTTTGCTAGAGATTCCAAAGCGAAAGTGGAAAAGCTTTATTCTTTCATCACAACCAAACAGATGACAACGAAATTGTGAATACGACAGAGAAGCAAAAATAAGATAAAGGGGAAAATCCCAAATAAATCCCTCTCAATAACTAAAAGGACAAGTGATGAACCTAAACTTCCAAAAAGACTATGAAGGAACCAGCACCTACCTGTCATTTTAAAATTTTGCGAAAAGACAAAATTGCCCATATACTAAAACACAAAATGCAAGAAGAGGGTGAGTGTTAGGGTGAGTTTAGGGTGGGGTAGTAATTTGTGTTTTAGGATTGAGACAATTTTGTCTTTTCACAAAAATTTAAAATGAGAGGTAGGTGCTGGTTCATTCATAGTCCTTTTGGAAGTTTAGATTCTTCACTTGTCCTTTTGGGTATTGACAGTGATTTATTTGAAATTTTCCCACAAAGATTCGGTGAATTAAATCTTAATACATATTTTTTTAGGCTTAATAATATTTGTGACCTTCCTCATTTTCAGAGAGATGTTGTATCATCCCCTTCTCTTCCATGTTTCAACATTAGTGAAAAGACATTGGGGAAAAGATTTAGGCATTCTTATACAGAGATTTTTCTTGTCACTTCTCGGTTGAAGAAGCGCAGATTGGCTCCTTTTGATCTTGCTCAAATCACTTTGGATCCCTGCATTATCTCCTCTGCTAATGTTCCAGAATCTTCTATGACTATAAATTCTTTCAAAGTGGCTAGGGAAGCGGCCCAGGAAAAGCTTCCCCGGTCACCATGAAAATCTTAAGCTGGAACTGTCGTGGTTTCAAAAAGACCACGGCAGTTCAAAGGTGCAGGAAGATAGTTCGGGCTCACTCTCCTGATATTGTCTTTCTGTCGAAAACTAACCTTTTTGTAAATAGCAGTTCAATTTCTTTGGTTAATTTGGGTTTCAACCACTTCACAGGCACAGATGCAGTTAACTCAGGTGGAGGTACTCTAGTTGCTTGGTCTCCTGCCTTCTCTATGGACATTCTTGTTCTTTCCCCCCCATGTTTGTCATTGCAGAGTAACTGATAATGTCAGTTCACTTTCTTATTACCTGTCGTTTATTTATGGCCCGCCTTGTTCTACTGATCATCATCTTCTTTGGGATTGGTTCACCTCAACAGTTAATGGAATTGATTTACCTTGGCTTATTGTGGGAGACTTCAACCAACTTTATAGCCCTAAGGATAAATCAAACTCTAAAGGCTGCTCTAGTCATATGACAAAATTCTTTGTCTGCCTAGAGAATTGCAATCTCATCAAATTGGCTCAAAAGGGACCTCAATTCACTTGGTCAAATAATAGAAAAGGATGTAATCTAACTCTTGAGCGGCTTGACATGGCTTTTTGCAATCAACAATGGGTCTCTCTTCATCCTCTTTCATTTGTTGACACTCTAGCTATCGCAGCCTCTGACCACAGTCCCATCATAGTCAACACCATGCTCTCAAAACCAAAGGGAAGACAACTGAAATTTGAATCTTAATGGTATTCTTTCCCTCAATGTAAGGATATTATCAACTCATGCTGGGCTAATTCATTTAATGGGTCTTCAAGCTTCAACCTTCAATGCAAACTTCAATCTACCCTTTCTACATTACATACTTGGAGTAAGGAGCAAGTCGGTAATATTCCTCATCGAATCAAAGACCTTGAGGAAAGAATTACCGTCATCTCATCATCCGTCTCTTTAGATGACCCAGAATATTGGCAAATTGGAACTGAGCTCTCCGACCTTAAACATGAACTTGAATTTCTTTATGATTGTGAATCGAGTTTTTGGTCCCAGAGAGCAAAACTCAATTGGCGAGCTTTTGGTGAACGGAACACTAAATTCTTTCACTCTTTTGTGAATAGAAGAAGTACCAGGAACTCCATTGTCAAACTTAAAAACCAACAAGGTGAATGGACATCTGATCAGTCTGAGATAAAAAATTTGGCCATTTCATACTTCTCGGACATCTTTAGAGATACTGATTCTTTGCCTCTTCATGCTATATCTGATTGCTTAAATGATCTGCCTATTCCATCTTTGGATGATTCAGATACTTTAGCTCTCATGTATAAAATATCTCTTCAGGAAGTCCGAGAAGCGGTTTTTAGTCTTCCAAAGAATAGTGCCCCAGGGCCGGATGGATTTCATGCTGAATTCTTTCAGAAGAATTGGAACCTTGTTCATAAAGATGTATATGATATGGTAATCAACACTTGGGACACTGAATTTCTGCTGAAATCCATGAATACGACCAATATTACCCTAATTCCCAAATCAGATCATCCTCAGAGCTTCAAAGATTTCCGACCTATCAGTTTGAGTAATGTATCATACAAAATTTTCTCCAAGATGCTTTGCAGTAGACTTAAAGTTATTCTGGATAAGCTCATTGCCCCTCATCAGAGTGCTTTTTTAAAGGGTCGTTTGATCTCTGACAATATCATGCTTGCGTCAGATTGCCTCCACCAGATTCATTCTTCTGGAAAAAGACGAAAGAAACTTGCTGCTCTTAAGGTGGATTTTTCTAAAGCCTTTGACAGACTATCATGGCAATTTATTATTGCCTGCCTTCATTGAATGAATTTCCCAGTCAAGTGGCAAAGATTGATCTATCAATGTATCTCTACAGTGGAATATTACATTCAGCTTAATGGTCAAATATCATTTGCAATCTCTCCTAGTTGTGGTATTAGACAAGGCGATCCCTTGTCTCCCTATCTGTACATCATCGCCTCAAACATTCTGTCCTGTATGATTCATCAATCAGAATCCCAAGGTTTATGGAAAGGAATCAAAATCTGTAAAGAAGCCTCACCAATCACTCATTTGCTATATGCAGATGATTCTCTTTTTTTCATGGAAGCTAACACAGCCAATTTCATGCATATTAAACAGACTCTAGATTGTTACTGCAGATGGTCAGGACAAAAAATCAACAGAGCCAAATCAGTCTTAGTCTTCAGCCCTAATACCACTCATGAAGATAGATCTGGTCTAGCGGATTTACTGCGTATCTCTTACTCACCCAAATTGGGTAAGTATTTGGGCACTTGGATTGATCCAGGGAGACAAAGATCTGAAGTTTACTCTCAAGTTCTTAACGCTGTTAGTAAACGCACTGCATCCTGGAAAGCTCAATTACTATCTCAGGCCTCTCGCCTCATGTTGATTAAATCAGTTCTCTCTGCTGCCAATATATATCAATTTTCGTGCATCAAATTTCCAGCTTATATTTGTGAGAAAATCGATAGTAAATGCATTGATTTTTTCTGGGGTTCTTCAGAAGATCAAAGGAAGATGCACTTACGAGCTAAGGAACATCTGTTTCAACCTGTATCTTCAGGAGGTTTAGGGTTGCGTAACACTGCCATTGTCAACCAATCTCTTCTTGCAAAACAACTATGGAGAATCCTCTCTGCTCCATCCTCTTCCTTGTTAGGATCCACTCTTCAAGTCAAGTACATGGACATATCTTCCAAAGACATATTTAAACAACCGTACAATTCATCATGGATTTGGAAAAGTATCCTCAGTAGCAAGGCGACCATTCTTGATCATTTAAAATGGTCAGTAGGTAATGGTGCCTCCATCCCAATCAACCACCACTTATGGTGGCCAATGCAATCAGGATCACATTCCCAAGATTCACATCTAAGAGTGTCTGATCTACTCCTGTATTCTCGCTTCTCATGGAATCCTGTTCAGTGGAATTCCTCTCTTGTGCGATCCCTTTACTCTCCTCATGATGCTGCAAAAATCCTTGCTACTCCGATATCCTTTTCTAATTCAGATGACTTTCTTACTTGGAATGGCTCTCATACTGGCATATACACTGCAAGGAGAGGGTTTCAATTGTTGTCGTCCTCTTCTAGGACTTTCTCACTAAATCCCTTTTGGGATCTGCTGTGGTCACTTAACATGCCGATGAAAAACCTCCTTTTCATCTGGAAATTAATGCATCAAGCAATTCCTTCTAATGATATACTGGTAAAGCATCACCTACAGGTTCATTCTCTTTGTCCTTTTGGATGTGACTTGGAAGAGACCATTGAACACATTTTTTTCTTATGCCCTCTTGCTCGGGTAGTTTGGTGGGGAGCCCTCTCCATCAGAGCAGAATGGAGTAGTTTTAACTCTTTTCAAGAATGGTTCATGTCTTTTATCCTCTCTCTTTGAAAGGATCAACAGTTAGATGTCATTACTAAGATGATTACTCTGTTGAATCAACTCTGGAATTTGAGAAACGGTATAATTCACAACGGGTCTCTTGTCTCTCCCTTAAAAGTCCTGCATCAGATCAGTCAAGCAACATCTCTCAACTTGATTGCTTTCTCTCAATCTTCTGAATCTCCGCAGTTGAATTCATCTTCCAGGCAGATAGATCGACTTTCAGTTCTGAATTGTCATGTTTCTCACCATGATTGGAATATCTTATTGTACCGTTTTCATTCCAATTCTGGTTCATTTTGTAAATTGCAGATTTTCTTCCGTACATCCATCGTCCAATGCTTCATCTGGCACAAACTTAAACATCAATCCTCTAATTTCATCCTTCGATGTGTTAGAGCTGCCATTCATTGGATTCAAGACTCTGACTTATTCTGCAATGATCATTCTCTTGCTGTTTACTCTGATTTCCCTGGCCAACTCATCCTCTCTCAATTCGGACTGCAAGCTGATATTGTTGGGAAAGATATCTACCACATGCTCAAATCTTTTTTTAACTACTCTTACTTTCAAGTAGATGTTGAACTTATTTGCAATTTTATGAAGGAGCACCTTGCTTTTTATGCTCCTTTCTCTTTTTCTATTTAAGTTTGTCGCATTGTAATATACTTTTTATCTCGTTTTAATGATTATGTCATTTATACAAAAAAAATAATATTTGTGACCTTAGACGAATGTCGTATCAGGGCCGGGTGGAATGATAAATAAGAAAAAAATTAAAATTGAAAATACAAAAATTGGAAGCCCATGTGATGTATGTGTTACATAGTTAGCTAAGCTGTTTGTTCAATATATAGTACTCCCTCCGTTCCTAAATATAAGACCTAGATAACTTTTTTTTGGAAATATTAAGGTTGCGAAATAGGTTATTAAATGATGACATATTTGATATCTTTTTAGATGATCCATTAGCTTATAGGTAAAATAAACTAGTTCAAGAGAAAAATTAGGTAAGTCAATTTATAATTAACTTATTTTTTGCCTTTTTTAGGATTTTTCAAAAAAGTCATCTAGGTCCTATATTTAGGAACGGAGGGAGTATTAAACTAATCAAGAATTGCTAGTTATTTTAACAAAAAAAAGTGAAAATGGTATATGTGAATAAAGTGCATCTGTCGTTTGTTGTTTTAATTAGTCTCTTGGATTACTATTCATAAGGTCCCTTTTTTTGTCTATTTATTACCCCACCTGTCAATACTTGATAGAAGACTCTATGGATTGTGTGAATTAAATGATGATAGTAATGTTGAAAACTAATTATATAAGAGATTTCACCGGAAATATATCAAACAACAAGGTAGTTGAAAAATGTTGGAAGGAGGATACCATAGATTCAAGCTAATGCAAAATTACAAAGACATGCTTAGTCATTCAACATAACGTTTCAATTAAGGGTTAATAACTTAATATCAAAGATGTCTCAGAACCTGTTCCTTAATTAATTGGCAGCCACTTCACATTTTATACCCTCCAGCTCTTCATCCCTTTTGTGCTTCCAAATACATATGTATACATCTTCCCTCCCTTCATTCGTCTTTCCTAATCGTCGACTTCCTCTCATTCATCCTTATTTATCCTTCACCATTGATTTGTATCATATAGGCAACACTACCAAAGGCTTCGCTTTGCTTCCAAGTTCCAACCCATATAATCCGACACCGTTTTAATTTTTTGCCGCAGCAAATGCTCTTAGAAATGCTACTTGTTGTTGGCCATTACTATTCATCACATAAGCACCTTCATTATTTCTGTTATTTTGTTGAAACCACAAGGTATTGTTCGACTTCTTTTTTTTGTTTGGTTTAATCTTCCAAAAGAAAACACAAAAAGAATTCTCTCATTGCTTACCAAAAAAAAAGAATTCTCTCATTTTTATCAACTTTATCCCCTTAATTCGTATCTTCAACCATAAATTTTATCGGTTCTATTTTTATTTCTTGCTTTCTTCTTCAAAATTCATGCTCTTTCATTCTTCCCGGTACTGAAATTTCAATTCCTGGGTGTAAACTAAATTGTTAAGTGGAAGCAGTGGACTCTCTTATGTATATATGCGTCAAGTTTCAATTTAGTCTTTTATGTTTGAAAAGTACATTTTAAGTCCTTTATGTTTGCATCAAGTTTCAAATTAGTCCTTTATGTTTGGAAATTACACGTCTAGTCCTTTTTTGTTAACACCGTTAGTTTCATTTAACGAAAAATGTTGATTTAACAATTTTAAATAGTTATTACATGCTGAAGAAAATGCTTAGGTAAAATTATTTTACTGTAATTAGTCTTATAATTTCAAAATTTATCATTTTTTGCTCAAATTTATTTATGAAATAATCATTTAAGTTAAAGTGAAACTAACAGTGTTAACAAAAAATGACTAAAAGTGTACTTTTCAAATATAAAGGACTAAATTGAAACTTGATGCAAACATAAGGGACTAAAAGTGTGTTTTTCAAACATAAAGGACTAAATTAAAACTTGATGCAAACATAAGGGACCAAAAGTATACTTTAGCCTTAATGCCTTTTTTATATATCCGGCTTCAAGTTGATTTTTAGGTTTTTAAATCAAAGGATAGATTGCATCACAGGAAGGTTTATTCTTCTTCTTAATATTTGAATCTTATTTTTAAACGTATTATTCCTTGCAAATACCATTTCCTGTTTTGTATTAAACTTTGTTCTATTTTAGACCTATTATTTCTACAAAAAAGTTCTCCTAAACTACGTATTCTTTCTTTTTTCAACTATTATTTCCATTTCCTTTTTTCCTTTTCTTTTCCTTACTCTCACATTCCATGACTTCTTTTTAACTATGTTCATATTGTCAGTGCAATATATTTAATCAATCAATAATAGTTAAACTTACTTGAATAATAGTTAGGGCAACATTGCGTTGATTCTAGAAACTTTTGGAGCAATATCACTCTTGAATGAAAACCTTTAGAGGTAAATTTGCCCATAAAAAATAACTTGGATGACACGTGGATATGTCTAATATATTTTTTTAACACATTTTCGGATCAAACACAACAGCAAAACCAACTATCGCGGTTGACAAGCTGAAGTGTGAATGTCCTACTTATATACTCACACACACACATTCATGGTCGATGTGGGACTAAGAGATCCCACAGGGACCCCCAAGATATGTCTAATATATTTGATGAACTAACCTAGACAAAATCGCTATAATTTTGTTATTTCTAGGTAATACAGCTCTTTAAAATATTTATGTAAACATTGCTTAATCTTTGAGACAAAATTGGAACTTAGCCACACAAAAAAAGTTGGCTGAATTAGCCATCAACTACCTCATTAAACCATGGTTAAATAAGAGTTGTTGAATTTGATGGTATGTGAATATAATGAAAACTCAAGTTCAATTCCTTAATGATGTAAAAAAGTTATTATAAATTGTATAGTTTAAAACTATAGCCAAAAGCTCAAAATACAAATGACACCCTTTCCTCAACTATAGGTTTGTTGAACATAACCATTCATCTTTGAAAATTTAAATTCTACTCCCTCAGCTTTTTTTTTATAATGAACCTCTACCAATAAGTGATAGTTATATAAATATATAAAGGTATTTATGCCACATCAACCTATTAGCATGCATGTTTCGTTATATTTTTTCGATAATATGTATATCATTGCATTTTTATGATATTGTGTGTGCATTGGACCAAATAAAACCGAATTGAATGTGCGTGCATCTTTTTTTTTTTTTGGTTACCCAAGGTTGTCTCCACCCGCGTGTCAAGTGAGACTAATCCCTCGCTGTTCTGAAGTCCCATATAGGGGGTAGACAGCTGGCCTGTGAATTTGCTCCATTCGCAAGAGCTAGGGATCGAACCCCCAACCACTTGACGAGAGTACTTACCACTCACGCCAACCCGCCAGGTTAACGTGCGTGCATCTACATGAATATGTCTGCCGGACAAAAAAGAATGTCCATGTGTATCTTAGTTTCAAATAGGTAGAGCAGAGAAACTTTAGATCATCAACCTTTTTTTTTTGGGGGGGGGGGGGTGGGGGGGGGCGATAGATCCACAGTTCCATATATGATCCATTTTAGAGGCAAGAAGATGCATGCATGCTGGCTGATAAGAACTTGAAACATTGTAAATCAAATATTGTTAATTAATTAGAAAAATAAAGTCAAACTATCATTCTCATTGCCTTTGCCTGCACCATCATCGACGGTTCGAAATCGGCTCTATTTTGAAAATAAAAAATTATAATGATTATAGTTTCTGTAATGAAGTGAATAATAACTCATTTTTGTTATAAATAAAATATGCATGGATGTTCATAATCAAAAGGACTCTTAGAATTCCCTCTCATGATTACACTATATGCTATGTAACTCTTATATTGAAGGGTTTTAAATGAGTTACTCTTTAACCTTCAAATGTACCATTATATTACTTAAATCTCTTCTTTATGTACTTGTAACTTATGAGATGCTTGGATGCCTATAAAAAGAGACTATGTACAATGCCTTGTGAAATACAATTGAATAAGAGATGCTCTCCTTTCTCTCCAATTTTTTCTGTAGTCTTTTGTTCATCATCTTCTTCTCTTCTTCTTCTTTATATATATTCTCTAGTTTCTATATTCCCTTTAATTAATTTTATAACATTTTTTCTTTTTTCATAAGATTTTTGACCTATTTATTGACACCATTATCTTAACTTTTGTGTAGCATTTCCACCACCATCCACTTTCATTACTTTCGAGAAGAAAAATTTAATAGAAACTTAACTTAATGATTAATAGGAAAATATAGTAACAATTGGATTTTAAAGTCATTTTAACTGGTTGAGTAGAGAGATTAATTAGTTGAATAGAGATATTTATCAATAAAATCCTCTTTCTGAGATTTTGAAATTCAATTGTCATTCATTTGAGATTTTCTCATATTAATTTTAGAGAGGGTGAGGACTAAGGAGTTTATATTTGAAAGGTGATATTCAGACAATAAGATTGCATTTAAAATCATTAGAAATAAATAAGTTTTGAAAAATTGTTGATCACCAATATAAACTTTAAAATGAATAATTTAGCTAGCCTAATTGAATTGACAAACACTCAACCAAAACTAATCTTGCTAATAAAAAACAACAAAAAATTAACTCTATAGATTTAAGAGGCAAAAAACTCAAGTGTAAATATAAAAGACCAAAAATATATTTTAGCATATAATAAATCTTATGCTTACTTGCCTCTTAGAAGTAACACTTTTAGTTGTAAATAAAGCTAAATATAATTTATTATAATTTGCAAGTTCATAGAGTTTATTTATTATTATATGTGTGAAAAATTACACAGCTAACTATCTACATTTACGGGATTAAAGTTAAGTAAGAGGGGAATGTGATGTCATTATACGGGTACATGTGAATTTTTTAATGGTTAAGGGGTAAATGTTTTTGGGAAAATTAAATACAAGTCCCTTGTAAGGGACATAATACTAGAAAAGTCCCAAAAATTGAAAAAATTAAAGTAGAGTCCCTTGTGACCTCACTTTAATTATTTATGAATGTGTGGGCCCCACATTTAATAATAACAAAATCCACACATTATTAAAGGAGAGAAGAAGAGAGGAGAGAGAAAAGGTGGGTAGATTTTTTTATTATTAAATGTGGGGCCCACACATTAATAAATAATTAAAGTGAGGTCCCAAGGGACTCTACTTTAATTTTTTCAATTTTTGGGACTTTTCCAATATTATGTCCCTTAACAGGGACTTGTATTTAATTTTTCCTATTTTTTTCAAATTATTCGGGTCTATGATGAATATTCTGCAACTTAGCCCTCGCTGGACCATATCTCAAAGATAAGTTTGGTTGCTGGGTCATGGAAGTCTCCTTTTTGCTTCATCATATTTTCTATATTCAACAACAACAACAACAATAAAGCATTATCCCACTACGTGGGGTCGGCTACATGGATCATATAATGTCAATGTACTCTATTATTTACCAACTCTTTTGGTATTTTATTGTCGGAGTTATCAACAATAACATGTGGGTGTGTCAAAAAGAGAAGTCTCACATTACTTGGGAGTGAGAACATACAAGGGTATATAATACACTTGTGTTCTAGCTCAAGTTAAAGGGCCAAAGGAGGAGTGGGCCTCTCACACACAAGTTGTAATGGAAATCCGGCGATTTCCCCCGCCCTACGCGCTTGGTAAATACGGAGTCGACAAATTTTTACTTACCTGGGTTTTGCAAAAATACAAATAAATAAATATATTAAATAAATTACCAAGATATCATGTTTTTGGGCTTCAATTTTTGACTACCTTTGTGTTTCAAAATTGTGGGCGGTTACAAGCTTGTCTGTGTATGTGCTTATCTGGATAATTATTTTGCTTAATGTCAGAATACATATTCAACGTTTAAAACCGCTAATTTAATTGTCATTATTTTTGTGATCGTGAAATAATGTGTCATTGATCCTGCCTAACGTTCACCTGTGCTCACCGCCTATAAAAGGCAAAGTCTGGAGACAGTCCAGGTGCACCAGCTCATACATTCGAGCTTACTCCTTCCACCTCTAATATATTCTCTGCTTGTTGCTAATTTTACTTCTGCTGTTCTGTTGCTTTGCGAAACGCATGAAGGGACTGTTTAATCCTGGGTAGAGCCGCGTCCTAACATTGACGGTGGTCGCGGAATACCTCTAAAGGACAGAGTCCACAAGGGAAGTGACTTAGATGATTATAATAGTTGTGTTTTACTTTGTGCAGCGCTAACAATCTTTAGAGGTATTCTGTCATGGAGCAACATATTGGTGAACCAAATTCTGGGCAACCCCGCATTACTGTTATTGTTCCAGAAGTAGTTCCTAAGCCCAGACCATTTCCAGACATTAGCAGAATTGAGCAATTTGACAGGAAGAATTTTCGGCGCTGGCAAGAACGTGTTTATACAGTTCTGGACTTGCATGGTGTAGTCGATGCACTCACTGAGTCTACTCCTTTTCCAGATGCTGACCAAGCAAAGATTACTGCTTGGACCTATGCGAATAAGGTTTGTAGACACACTCTGATTAATACTTTATCGAATGATCTGTTCGATGTGTATCATGTAAAGAAGGAGACTAGCAAAATATGAGAGTCGCTTATTCTCAAGTACACTGCTGAGGATGCTGGAAAACAGACCTTCGTTGTTGAAAATTTCTACAAGTGGCCGGGAGATGACAGATGAGAAGGGTATAGAGCTACAGAATAATGAGTACTACAAGCTATTTAAGGAGCTGAGAGCCGAGGATATCAATCTACTAGATGAGTTCTTGGCTGGAGTGTTGATTGAGAAACTGTCGGATTCATGGAATGACTACAAGCAGCAACTCAAACACAAACAGAAGCAGTTGACACTCACTGGTCCGATCACTCACATCATCATAGGAGAGCAATAAATGCTGCAAAAGCAAAAGATGCAGCTGTTAAAGCGAATCTGGTGAAAGATAAGCCTAACTCCAAGAGGTATGATTCCAAACATAAGCATAAGAAACAAAAGCATAAAAAGAATTATGATCACAAGCCCAATGAATCTAATCCCAAGTTTAAAAAGAAAGGACATTGTTATATTTGTGGCAAGAAAGGCCATTATGCTGGAAAATGGATGTGGTAAAAGACAATAATCCACCAAAGCCAAATGTTAATTTGGTCAATGGTGATGAGGGAAGTTCTGACAATGAGGTCATTGCTGCAGTGGTCTCTCAAGTACTACTAATTTCAGATGTGAAGAAGTGGTTAGTAGATTCTGGAGCTACCAAACATATTTGTGCAAACAAAGATATGTATACCTCCCTTGAAAAAGGGGAAGATCGCATTTATCTTGCTGCACAATCTCAAACTGCTAAGGTTTTGGGAAAAGGAAAAGTGGTACTTAAACTCACCTCAGGAAAAACTTTGTTACTGAATGATGTACTGTATGTACCGGATATTAGAGCCAATTTAATTTTTGTGACACTGCTAAGAAAGGTTGGGGTTAAAGTTTCTTTCGAGTCTGACAAGATTGTCATGACTAAGAATAATGTACTGATTGAGAAGGGTTATTGTAATCAAAGACTATTTATGTCGATGTTGATGAAATGAATAATGCATCTTCTTCTACTTACTTGATGGACTCGTTTGATGTGTGGCATGCTAGACTAGGACATGTTCATAAGACATATGTTACTAGGCTGCAACATTTAGGAATAATACAAATAATTGATAATAATGTGAAAATTAAATGTGAAGTTTGTGTAGAAACTAAATTAACAAAAAGGACACATATTTCTACACAAAGGGAAACTGAATTATTGTCCTTAGTTAACACTGATTTAGGTGATCTTAAACAAACATAAACTAAAGGTAGTAAGAGATACTACATAACTTTCATCGATGATTTTTCAAGATATACTAAAGTATATTTGTTGAGGATAAGGATGAAGCATTAGATAAGTTTCTTTTGTATGAGATAGAAGTAGAAAACCAACTTGGTAGAAAAAATCAAAAGAGTTAGGTCGAATAAAGGAGAAGAATATTTATTATTAAATGATTTTGGGTTAAATATCATTCTGCCCAATAAACAATTTTGAAAGGGTCAAATTGGCCAAATAACAATAAAATGACTCATTCTGCCAAAAGAACAATAAAAATGGCTCATTTTGGCCAATGAGCTACTTGAAAATATCAAAATAACCCTTGGGACATAATTAAAATAATTTTTGAAAATGTGGGTCTCAAGGGTTATTTTGATATTTTCAAGTAGCTCATTGGCCAAAATGAACCATTTTAATTGTTTTTTGGCCAGAATGAACCATTTTATTGTTCTTTGGCCAATTTGACCCTTTTAACATTGTTTTTTGGTCATAATGATATTTAACCCAATGACTTTTTTGAAAAAGAGGGAATAATTCATGAAGTAACACCTCCTTATTCACCTGAATCAAATGGTGTTGCAAAAAGGAAAAATAGAACTTCAAAAGAAATGATGAATGTTATGCTTGTTAATTCTGCTGCATCTAATAATTTGTGGGGAGAAGCTTTATTGTTTGCTTCTTTTTTACAAAATAGACTACCCCATAAGAAAACCCAAAAGACACCTTATGAATTATGAAAAGGATTTGAACCAAAATCTGAGTTATTTGAAAGTGTGGGGGTGTCTTGCAAACGTTTTATTACCGGATTTAAAGAAGAGGAAAAATGGTTCTAAAACTTCTGATTGTTTATTTATTGGATATGCTCAACAAAGTGCTGCCTATCGTTTTCTAATTTTGAAAAGCGATATTTTAGATCATAATACGATTGTTGAATCAAAAGATGCTGAATTTTTTTGAAAATATATATCCTTTAAAAGTTGAATATATACCAAAGAGCATTGCAAATAATGTTTCTTCTTTTGAACGAAAATCAAATGAAGATTCTTTTGAGAATTTAAGGAGAAGTAAAAGGCAAATAAAAGAAACATCTTTTGGAGATGATTTTTATGCTTATTTGGTACAAAATGAGCCCAAAACTTTTTCGAAGTTGTCTCTTCTCCTGAAGCAAAATTTTGGAAAGAAGCTATACAAGCTGAACTTGATTCTTTGAGTCAAAATAAAAGATGGGTTTTAGTAGATTTACATCCAGGAGCAAAACCTATTAGTTGCAAATGGGTATTTAAAAGGAAATATTTTCCTGACGGTACAATTGATAAGTATAAGACCAGACTTGTACCCAAAAGTTTTACACAAAAAGAAAATATTGATTATTTTGATACCTTTTCTCCTGTGGCTAGGATTGCTTCGATTAGAATCCTAATTGCTTTAGCTTCTGTTTATAAGCTTTTTATTCACCAAAAGGATGTTAAAATGACATTTTTAAATGGTGATTTAGAAGAGGAGATTTATATGGTACAACCTGATGGATGTGTAGTTCCTGGAAAGGAAAACAAAGTTTGTAAATGTGTTAAATCACTTTATGACCTTAAACAAACACTCAAACAATGACATGAAAAATAAGACCAAGTTTTGTTAAGTGGTGGTTTCTCTACTATAGAAGTAGAAAGATGTGCTTATACAAAACTTGTAAATAATGAATGTGTGATCATTTGTCTATATGTGGATGATATGCTTATCTTTGGCACTAGCATGAGTGTTGTGAATGAAACAAAGTTGTTTCTTGCTTCCAACTTTGATATGAAAGATCTTGGTGAAGCGAAAGTGATTCTGGGTGTTAAGATCATAAGGAAAAATAATGGTATCATATTTACTCAAGAACATTATGTTGAGAGAGAAAGTTTGAACATTATGATGTATCTCCTTATCAAGTCCCTTATGATCAAAGTGTTAAATTAGTTAAACATAAAGGAGATTCAGTTGCTCAATCTGAATATGCAAAGATTATTGGGAGTCTTTTGCATTTGATGAATTTTATAAGGTCAGACATAGCTTTTGTTGTGTGTAGATTGAGCAAGTTTACCCATTGTCCGAGTTATGAACATTGGGAGACCTTGACAAGGGTATTAAAATAACTGCGAGGTACCATAAATTTTGGTATTCACTATAGTAGATTTTCCGCTGTATTGGAAGGATACAGTGATGCAAATTGGATATCTGATTCAGATGAGTCCAAGTCCACTAGTGGCTATGTATTTAACTTTGGTGCTGGAGTTGTAACGTGGATGTCAGCCAAGCACACAGTGCTAACTAAATACTCGAAGGATTCTGAGTTTATAGCACTCCAGTTGGCTGGTAGTGAAGCTGAGTGATTGAAAAACTTCTTAGTAGTTATCCCACTAGACAGTAAACTGATACCTTCAGTGTCAATACAATGTGACAATAAGTCTGCGATATACACAGCCAAAAATAAAACCTTTAATGGTAAGAGTAGACATATTCGATTGAGACAATATATAAAATATCTGCTAAAAACTGGTGTAATCTCAATCGATTATGTGAGGTCTAATATTAACCTCGCGGATCCGTTAACTAAACCCCTTGGGAGGAATCAAATTAATAAATTATCGAGGGGAATAGGACTAAAGCCAATTCGAAATTGACAGCGATGACAACTCAAACTCTGTGATTGGTGATCTCATGAAGGAGGTTCAATAGGTAAGAACAAGTCATATGTCAGTTCTGCTAGCACTAAATAAATTTGCTAGTCTATTCCTATGGTACTGGAAAAGAGCTAGATTGCATTTTTGATGAGAATGAGTATAAACTCTTAATATTTTCATAATCCTACGGGATGGTGTGATCATTGCAGTTACACTTCATGAAATCACCTCTATGAATGTAAGAGTGAGGCCGCTACTATGAAACCTTGGCAAACTTTCTAAAACATTCGTTATGCGCCAGGCACACTCATGACCGGTCTTAACGGGCACAACTGACTTTAATAGTAGGAATGTCAGGATATAATCTAGTTATAATACCTCTAGTATAATCCAAGAGTTTGTGAGTTCATAGTTCATAGGACCACTGACTTCTTTGTGTACTAAGTATTATTTGTCTAGATTTAGTTCATAGTCCAGAGGACCACTAGATACAATGGTTACATCCTTGTGTGTAACACAGCTAAGAGACTCTTATTTGACAAATGTGGGGGATTATTGTTGGAGTTATGAACAATAACATGTGGGTGATTCAAAAAGAAGTCTCACATTGCTTGAGAGTGAGAACATACAAGGGTATATAATACACTTGTGTTCTATCTCAAGTTAAAGGGTCAAAGGAGGAGTGAGCCTCGTGCGCACAAGTTGGGCCACCGTAAGACAAACGTAGTGGAAATCCAGCGATTTCCCCCTATGGCGTGATAAATACGGAGCCGATATATTTTTACTTATCCAGGGTTTGCAAAGATACAAATAAATAAATATATTAAATAGTTTACCAAGATATCATGTTTTTGGGGCTTTACTTTTTGAACATGTGTTTCAAAATTGTGGGCGGTTACCAGCTTGTCTGCGTGTGTGCTTATCTGGATAATTATTTTGCTTAATGTCAGAATAAATATTCAACGTTCAAAACCGCTGTTTGAATTGTCATTATTTTTGTAACCGTGAAATATTGTGTTATCACTCATGCCTAATGTTCACTTGTGCTCACCGTCTATAAAAGGCAGAGTCTGGAGACAGTCCAGGTGCACCAGCTCATACATTTGAACTTACTCCTTCCTCCTCTGATATATTCTCTGCTTGTTGCTATTTTACTTCTGTTGTTCTGTTGTCTTGCGAAACACAGGAAGTGTCTGATTAATCCTGGGGAGAGCCGCGTCCTAACATTGCCGGTAGTCGCGGAATACTTCTAAAGGACAGAGTCCTACAAGGGAAGCGACTCAGATTATTATAATATTTGTGTTTTATTTTGGGCAGTGCCAACAATTATTCACCAATAGATCTTGTTCTATCAGTTTACTGAGTGTTTGTCTTGGTCTCCCTCTCTCTCTTTTAATTGGACTCCATGTCAGTTTCATCAACCCTCCTCACTGGCGCATTTATCAGTCTTCTTTGAACATGACCAAACCACCTCAAACTATTTTCCACCAATTTCTCAGTAATGGGAGTCGCTCCAACTCGCTCACGTATATGGTCATTCCTAATTTTATCTTTTCTTATATGACCACACATTCATCTCAACATTCTCATTTCAGCAACCCCCACTTTATGTTCATGTTGTCCCTTTGCAGCCCAACATTCACAACCATATAAATCATTGTTTTCTTTATAATATTAAGAAAATTAGTTTACAAATGGGTACACTTTCACTTGATTAAAAACTAAGAAAAAGTATTGATAATTGAATATTAGTTTTTATTTAATATTTTGAAAGTCATTTTGTTGATTTCACTTTAATATATGAGAAAACTTTTACACCATTAAAAATTTAATTAAAAAATCATAATCACGTACTATTATTAAACTATTTTATATAGTGTATTTGTCCTTCATTTATCACTATAATAGTAACAAATTATCTGCAATTAATCAAATTTTAACAGATGAAAATTTATTTTTGAAAAATAATAGTAATAAGTTAATAAAATATTTTAAATTTCTAACTCAAAAGTGATGAAGAAGGTAATAAGTGGAAAGGTAAAATGAGATTACTCATTCTCTTTTTGAAGCAGAAGTTTTAACCTTCATTAGATGAAATATAACAACTCAAATATGCTCAAAAGGATATGTTGTGTCAAATTCAATGCTTCAAACTTTAAATAGATAACATAATTGCAAAATCCTTCTTTTTCATCACTTTTGAACCAAGTATAATTCCTGCTTATCCATTTGATGAAACCAATTAAGACACTAACTATAATAGAAAATAAAGGCATTCAAACAAGAATTCTATTATAGTTAGAAAAGAGTTTAATTTAACTACAATTTGAAAATTAACTATGACAGCAAGGAATTATCATATGATAATCACCTTGTATGTACATTTTGATACTCTTTGGGCTCTCCTTTTGATGGAAATTATAAAGAAATGAAGTATGGTTGTATACTAGCAGCAACAAGAAAAAACCTTATAACTGAACAATCAGAAAAAAGAAAGAATTGAAGGAAAAACAAAGTGTTGTGGTAGAATTGTAAAGCTTACTCAAATATGTGGAAAATATGAACTTAAGAAACATGTTATTCCCAAGGAAGGGAAGTGGAGGGAATATTTTAGCCTCCCTCCCCTCCAATTTTTTAAACCATGCAAGGGGAGGGTTCATTTTCCCTCCCCTTCCCTTCCCACAAGGCTCAAACCAAGTGTTCGGTCATATTTAAATTCTTTTAAATTATTCTATTTAAATTCTTTTAAACTATTCTTGAGACGTATTTTAAATATTAAACAGACTATAAGAGGCATGGCAAAACCGGTTGATACAAGAATTATTCTATATAGTGCACAATCCTCTGATTTTAAATATAAAATCGATTTATATTGTAAAAATTAATGAAGTTAAATAGTGCAATTGATTATAGCATATATTACACATAACTAGATTAAAATTATGATTATAAGGTAAAATGGTTATTACAAAAAATGATAAATACAAAAACTGTAAAATGATTTTGTTAAGATTGTTTTGGTCAAATATTATTCTTTGACGTTATGAATCTATCTAAAAAAATCCGTTTAGTATTGTGTTATGGGTTGGAAACAGTTAAACCAGCGGTGTAATCTATAGAAATGGAAAATCAACAATATCTCAGTACGACATGGGTTTTTTTCTAATACAAAAATTTACAACTTGGCATTGGACAATAGAAATAAAAATAGGGAAAATTAATTAGAGATCCCCCACAAGGTAGTTAATACTGGAAAAGTCCCAAAAGTTGAAAATATTAATGTAGGGTCCCAAGGGACCTCACATTAATATATTTGAAATGTGAAAAGACAGTTTTGCCCCTAGCCTTAAAAAAAATTTACCCTCCTCCCTCACCCACCCCCTCCCCCCTCCTCCTCCCTCACCCACCCCCCTTCCCCCTCCAGGCTGCCCCCCCCACCCCCCACTCCAGCCCCCCCACCCCCTTCCCTCCATTGCCCCCCACCTCCATCCGCCCCCACCCGCCACCCCACCCCCCTCCCCACATCGGACCCCAACCCCCCACCCCACCCCCTCCCCACATCGGCCCCCCACCCCCTCCCCACATCGGACCCCACCCCCACCCCACCCCCCTCCCCACATCGGCCCCCCACCCTCCACCCCACCCCCCTCCCCACATCGGCCCCCACCCCCACCCCACCCCCTCCCCACATCGGACCCCACCCCCCACCCCACCCCCCTCCCCACATCGGCCCCCGCCCCCCACCCCACCCCACCCCCTTCCCTCCATCGGCCCCCCACCCCCACCCCACCCCCTTCCCTCCATCGGCCCCGACCCCCACCCACTCCCTCGATCGATGTGGAGAGGGAAGGGGGTGGGGGTGGGGGCCGATGGAGGGAAGGGGGGTGGGGTGGGGGTGGGGGCCGATGTGGGGAGGGGGGTGGGGTGGGGGGCGGGGGCCGATGTGGGGAGGGGGGTAGGGTGGGGGGGCCGATGTGGGGAGGGGGGTGGGGTGGGGGGTGGGGTCCGATGTGGGGAGGGGGTGGGGTGGAGGTGGGGGCCGATGTGGGGAGGGGGTGGGGTGGGGGGTGGGGTCCGATGTGGGGAGGGGGTGGGGTGGGGGTGGGGGCCGATGTGGGGAGGGGGGTGGGGTGGGGGGTGGGGTCCGATGTGGGGAGGGGGGTGGGGTGGCGGGTGGGGGCGGATGGAGGTGGGGGGCAATGGAGGGAAGGGGGTGGGGGGCTGGAGTGGGGGTGGGGGGGGCAGCCTGGAGGGGGAAGGGGGGTGGGTGAGGGAGGAGGAGGGGGGGAGGGGTGGGTGAGGGAGGAGGGTAAATTTTTTTTAAGGCTAGGGGCAAAACTGTCTTTTCACATTTCAAATATATTAATGTGAGGTCCCTTGGGACCCTACATTAATATTTTCAACTTTTGGGACTTTTCCAGTATTAACTCCCTTGTGGGGGACCTCTAATTAATTACTCCATAAAAATATTTGAGGAAGAATGTCTACGTCATGAAGTGTGCACTGCACCGTGTTACCAATTGGCATCCAGCTGGAATGAATATTTTGGCTCTTACTTTGAGTAACGGCCACTGCATTATAAAATGTTTCAGTTTTTATATAAATATTATTAGGTTAGGGTACTCAAAACTGCACTGACCGTTAAGCTTGTTTGGACTATAGAAAAGTAATCCAAGGATCAATCTGATAAATCCGGGCTTTTATCAGAAGATAAATCCAGGTTAACCTAATCATAATTAGAATAATAATATTAATTCAATAAAAAGAGAATAATATAATTTATCCAACTATACAAAATATTCATACATTATATAGCAACAAAATATTGATATATTTTCTGACAAAAAGACAAAATATTGATATATTTTGGTATAAAAACAAACTATTGATATATATAATAACGAGATTTTAGAACAAAAAATACATTGATTCATAAGTAAAGGAGATATCTATATGTCAAATAAAGATTTTTTTTTGAATGGGTAAAATAAAGATAATTAAATATAATAGATAGTGTTATGAAAATAATTTACATGCATATGTGTGGATGTCCATAACTCCAACCTCTTAGGATTCTTTTTCTCATAACCTCCCAATGAATATGGATAGTGGGAGTTTTTTTTCTTTATTATCATTATTCTCATATTTACTCTTTTGTAACCATATGAAAAGAATTCAATGTATTGAAGTCTATAAATAGAGGTCATGCCATGAGTCATTGTAAGAGAGAATTACATATCAATGAGAACACTCTTCTTGCTTCATCTTTATTTTCTTGTCTTACTACTCTCCCCTCTTTTCTTCTTCTCTTCATATTTCTTGTTTCCTTTTATTTTTATAACACGTTATCAGCACGACGCTCTAATCAATTTAGGTATACTTCTTTCATTATCTTATATATATTTTCATATATTATATTATGTCATTTATTTATTATTATTATTATTATATTATATATATAATACTATTTATATTTATTTATTTATTTGTTTCCTCGCATCATATCCTTACCCCTTTCGAAGGGTTAGAGAGGCTGTTACAATGAATTCGAATGGTCGGTTCACCGCCTGTAATTCATACGCCCTTTAATTTCTCACGAAAATCCCCGTTGAGCATATTTAATTATAATATTTTGCATTTATATATATATATATATATATATATATATATATATATATGTATGTATGTATGTATATATATATATATATATATATATATATATATGAATTCGATTGGTCGGTTCACCGCCTATAATTCATATATATAGTATTATTATAATATTATGCCATTTAATATTCACATTTATTTATTATTATTATTCATTTTATATTATACATTTTCTTTTGTTTATATTATGTCATTTTATTATTTTGTTATTTATGACTATTATTTTTATATTCCAATTAATTTTATAATATTATATTTCTTGTTAATTTTCAATTTATTATTATGGCTTGAAGCCATGACAAGATATTTGATGTCATAAAAAGAGGAATGACAATTTGATGTCCAAAAGAGAAAAATAAAAGGCCGTGAAGGCTAATGACAAAGGACTATAAGGCCCTGAAGTCTAATGGCAAAGGACTATAAGGCCCTGAAGGCTAATGACAAAGGACTATAAGGTCTTGAAAGCTAAGACAAAGGACGATAAAGCCCTGAAGGTTAATGATAAAGGACTAAACATCAAATCTATAATTTTCACTTTGAAAGATATTTGATGTGGTCTTAAATACAAATATTATGAGAAAATGTGAAAATATAACCAGAAGTCATATAGAAAAAGAAATAAAATTTTACAAAATGATGACTAGATGTCATATGAATAAGTATGAATTAGATGTCATATAAATAAGTATGTATCACTTTTGTGATACAAATGAATGGCCATAGACAATGAGTTATGAAAACATATTTATTAAATTGTTATAAAGCATAAAAAAATATTGATAACCCCCCGAAGGGTCATTGTTGTAAGGCATAAGAAAAATTGATAACCCCCGAAGGGTCATTGATGTTTATTTTCAGTTATAATTTAATATTGTTATTTATTTCATTATTTATGTAAATTAATTATCTTATTATTTCATATATATATAAGGTTATTTACATATTGCATATATCATTTGATGACATTATATCCTATATTATATTTTCATAATATGTTCATTTGATGACATTATTATTGTTATTTTATTTGATGTGATTAATTTGTGGGAAAAATATGTTAAAAAAAGTCCTGAAGACTGATTAGCATATTTTGCTATAATCACACATGAGAAATGAGCATGTTGTGAATTAAGGACACCAATATTTGGTGATATAAAAATATAAGATTTTGATGATAAGTCTATATGACTAAGAAGTTATAGTCAATGAAAGCAAGTAACACAATGGTATGGTCCTGGAGACCAACTAATATTTTGAATTATTGATAATGTACTACTGAAAGTGGGAAAGATAGTGATCATATTTTGAAGATGAATCAAAATTATTAGCAACAATGTTTAATGACATTGAAAAATGATAGAAAATTATCAGCAAATATTTATACCTGGCCAGAAGCCAGTGAGAAATATTATAAACTTGTGGAAGTTAATGGTGAAAAGATTGTAAGAAAAAAAAGAGATGATAAAAAATTCTATGGAAAAAAAATGATACCTAAGGTATTAAGGTATTCCAAAAGTTTATGGAAAAATGATATTATGTTGAAAAGTATTTTTTTTCCTTAATGGTGGTGAAATCTAATGGGGATATTAGATACCAAATCTTCTTGAGTTTGAGTTTGCGTTTTGCTTCCTTTGACAATATTTTTTCAAAGTATATATCATCTTTCATATTATGTCATCATCAAATTAAGAATGGTACGGTACGTTTCTTCTCTCTATGTTCTACATTCCTATTTCTATTTTCTTGGAATAACATATGAATCAAATGATAATTTATAATATGTTGATATCAATCAATTATTGGTTTAAAATTTAGTTATGAAAGAGAAAGGAAAAATCATATGTTTGTGACAATTATGAATTAAATGAGAATTCATTCAATTTTATTTGAAATTTTATTATGAACGATG